>JACCHW010000059.1:0-1414340 GCA_018907185.1 Platyscapa corneri | reverse complement strand
TATAGAGACATGACTATTTTGAGATACGATATATTTAGAGATCGATGGCATTGATAATAAATTGTTTTCAGATATATATTATATATATATAGATTTATGTATTAACAAATGTTTTATTGAATTAAAATTTACATTTCAAAATTTTCTAACACTTTCGAATTCGTAAGGTTTTTTATCTAGTCATCAAAATAACATGCCTCAATGAACTTTGTTATTTCCTAGTTTAATAATTTTTTTTTTAGAAAAAATTTTTTGAATACAGTATTAGAATAGCTCGCTAAGTAATACAAGTGAATATATATAGAAATGAATTGTAGCAGTATTATGCATCGTAGTATTCATTTATAGTAATTATATCGTCTGCTACGATCTATAACGAAGAGCCCTCTAATTAACCTCTATCCTATTTAACACAAATATTTAATAAGTATCGGATACTTAAGACAATAGTATGGAAAGTATCACCCGTAATTTCCAAGTTAAACATTTTTTTTTTATGTTAACCCTCCGTTCGGTCCCTAGTTATTTTTTTTTTTCTTTTTTTCTTCTTCTTTCAATTTTCAATTTACTTTTGTTTATTCAAATCATCATTACCTGAATCTACACTTCTGACCTGAACCATGTTTAAAAATCTTGCACCTCCACTTTACTTAAAAACTTATTTTTTTTTGCTTCCCATGCTACAATTCTACCTCTATTTTCTCTTGCACTCCCACTATGACCTCCGTCTCTCCCTATTTTTAAAGGACTGTGCAGACTTACTGTCTATCCTCTTCTTTTCCTTGGTGACATGGACACAGTAAACCATCAAAACAGATATTTTCCTGACTGACCTCCCACTTTTTATTTCCTCTACTTGCTCGCTATTTCTTTACTTATTTCAAAGCCTCCTTATTAATCCTATGCTAATGCGTCGGTGAAGCCTTTTGTTTTTTCCCTTCTGTTCCTTAATTCTCTCAATCCTCCTTCCCCCCCATTCCGCTTCCCCTGTGTCTCCGCGGTCCCCGAGCTCATCCTGCGCCACTTCTTCCTCTTCCCTCTCTTCAATAATCCATACACTGTATTCGCAATAGTTGAAGTATGCATTGCATTATGTATAATTTGTATAAAACTCATCACCAATAACTATTGAAAGAACAGTAAAACTAATAATTTTAATAAGCTCACATTGACAGTTACATATAATGTTTATAGTACTTATTATAATATTTATTAAAATATATTTGTAACATCTTATAATACTCGTAATACTTACAGTACTCATAATACTTGCAAAATTTATTATACTCATAAAAAAATTATTTTAATAAGTATTTTTATTCATTACAATAATATAATATAATTCATTGATTAACAAATATTTAAATTAATTGACAAGTATTGATTCTATGTCATTAAAAAGTACATATTTAAAAAACGATGTATTCTCGAAATTTTATAATTTCTTAAAAATAATGTATTTGTATAAATGATACACTTTTATTTACTATTGAGTTATTTTCGTATTTATTCAATGAAGTCAATAATACTAATCATACTTTATGACTGGATAAGAGGTGCGTGCTCAATAAGTAACAAATTCCATTTGGCTGTAACAAATTAAATGAATGAAAACTACAAATGTTTCACTCGCAAATATTTTATTATACAATGATAAATTTAAAAATACTGTATTTTTTGGCAAAACTATTTTGATAACTTATGAATAAATAAATAAATATTCAAAACTAATATATATATATATACATATATAGATGATTATATTTATATATTTTAATACTTTGTGATAATTTTTTAAAGAGTATTATTACTGTTAAACAGGTTAGAAGTAATTTTACATTATGAAGATCATAATAATATAGTGATTTTGTTATACCAATATTTAAACCTTTTTAGATAAAAGGTTATATTTTTATTAAACATCGTATACTTTAATTTTATTTCTTCAATAATATATAATATATATATATATTTATATTTGTGATAATCTTAAAAATAAAATATAATTTTTTTATATTAATTCAATTTGCATTCATAATAAATTATTCGAGCATTGAAATAAATTAATTAAAATCTTGCATTCATAATTCATATTTATGCTTGATATGAAAAAATTTGCTATTATTACTAGTACTATCATAAAGAAATTAAATACATAAAACATTGTTATTTAAGAACTACTTATACCAAAACTATTGTTACATATAATTATAACTATCTCATATTCAAATATAAATTTTTATTTAATAATTCATATTTTACTATAGTTTTTACACACACTTGCAATATTAAAAGTATTTATCCGATTCTTAGATTTATAAAGTTTTTTACCCTCATAAAAATAAGGGTACTTCCTATTGAGATGTTTTCGGTATTATCTAAACGTACTTTTTAAATTCCACTTATTTAAAATGTTAACTTTTTTCAAATCTACAAAATATTTAAATAAAAAGTTTTATAAAAATGTAAATGATTACAAAATTTTTTAAATTTTTATAAGTGAAATTTCCAAATATATAAGTGAAATTTTTGCACGTAAATGTAAAATTATTTGTTTTAATACTTAATACTTTTACTGTTAATTTTAAATATTTTCTACATATAAAATATTTTACTCTATTCTTTGAATTATAAAGATTAAAATCTCTATTTAATTCTCAAACCTTTTTTTATTACTTATATAGACTACGGTTCCGACGTAAAATAGGTTAGCCTTCAATATGTAAACGTTTAAAGTTATAAACTGTTCATGAAGACAGGAAATAGGTGAGTAATCTTAAATTTTTAAACTGATAAGCTTTAGAAGATTGATAATACTGACTTCATTTCTATTAAAATTATTTAATGTGAAAATATATCTTTGTGCAATCACTCTACATAAAAATTGTTAAATATTAAGGAAATATAAATTTCCAAAATTAGTTAAATATTTCAAACAAATAGAAAAGATTCATATTTTTTAATTATTACGAAAAAACATTTAAATATACAATTCTTTATAATTACTAACCAAAAAAATTATCAAGTTATTACAATTATAATATATTATTTTAAGCAATCGACTTCATAAATTTATTAAAAATTATTGAAAAATATTTAGTGAAGATTTAAAGATAATATAAAAAGATTTTAAAGTATAATTATTAATAAACTCCAATAATTATATATCACATAATAATATTTTTTATTTGTATACTGTTTTAGGTCAATATAATAAAAAAATTAACATTAATGGTTTATAGTAAAATATTTTTTTGAAAATTTTTTGACAAAAAATATAAAATGATATTGTAGTAATGTATACAAATAATAAATTTAGTTATTCAAAATTAATTATAAACAAAAATTTTTGAGTTTCACAACACATGCTTTACAAAGTAATAATGAATATAAGGTAATATAAATTTTAAATTAAAAGTTAAAAAACTATATTTATTAATTAATAAAATATGTTCAAGAATATATTTATTATTTATATATTTCATGTGCAGACTTAATTCTAATTATCTCAATGAATTATTATCATTGCAATTTAAATATTTACTTGGTAATAAAAAAAAAAATTAGAATACATTATATAAATTTAATAAAATATCTGAGAAAATTGTGTGTTAAATTAAAAAAGTATTACATATCATTATTTGACAAAAAATAATATCGTATTTATATTTGATCAAAAACACTTTAAATATTAATTCCACCCCACAGCAAAATTATATTTTTATTGTAATAATAAGTTTAATTTAAAGTTAAAATATAGAAATTCATATAACTTTTAAGAAATGAAATTTTTTAAATTTCTATACTATAGATACAAAAGTCAATATTTTTATTTTACAATATTTATTAATATGGATTTATGTTCATAAAGGTAATAAAAATTGTAATAATTCTTCGTTTAATTTATGCCCCTCTATTATTTAATATTACAATATACTAACATAAAAATATAGACTGATAGCTATTAACAGTTTTGTTTAATTTAAACTGAACAAATATTATAGTAAATAATTATTTAACAAATGTATAGTTAATCAGATTGTAATAAACTTTGTTTTCTATCATCTAATCTCTTTCTTTGGAAAACTGCATATTCCAGCAACCTGATTCTACCCTCACAAACTGGAATATATTTAAGCATTTATAATAGAAAAAACTATAGACACTATTTTACTTTCTTTTAATATATATTTATAAGTATATCTTTATTTGTATTCAGTAAATTTTTGAAGTATATAAATGTTTAACATGCTGAATATGTGGAAAATCATGAATTAAATAAATAGAAAATAGTGTTTTTTATTTTAAGAAAATACACAAAAATTGAACCGCTAATAATTATTCAAACAAGAATAAAGTTAAAAAATCTCTCAAATTTTATTAAAGAATTTAAATTCTATTAAAGAAATTTAAAACTAAAATGATTTAAATTATATTTTACTAAAAGTTTTTCATTGTTTCAAAATCATATTTTAAATATCTCTTAAATATTTTATCAATTTATTATTTATTATATATTATTATTTATAACCATTATTTTTACTTAAATGAAGAAGTACTTATTTTTTAATATTGAATAAAGAAATTATAGTAATTCATAATAATTAAAATGATTGATAAAGATACAAAAAAAATGTTAATTTGCACTTAAAATTGCAAATATCTAATAGATTCAATATTACGTATTGTAAAATTTAATTTGTATTTAAAGCTATATTTTGCATTATTCAGCTGCGTAGTAGAAAATTGAATAAAACAGTAAACAAGAATTGCGGTTGATTTGTTCCAATCGTTAAATTATGTTATACCTTTTATAATATGATGACATATTGATATTACTTTGTTTATGTACATGTCGGGGAAAAAATTGATAAGTAACGTGTAAAATCTGTTGAAATGATAGAAATAAACAATAATGTTTTTTAGATCTTATAATCGTATAAAAATCAAAAATAACAATGCAGATATTATCTATAAAATCAATAAGTACAGAATGATACTTTTATCTCTATCTTCAGTCGTATGAAAAACAATTTTTAGTTATTGTACAATACTTGACGCTAACTTTTTTACTTTAAAGTTGATCTATTTTCTCTACAGATCCCTAGACTGTCTAATGATATTCAGAGTTTGTTGTTATTATAAAATTATAATGATCAAATTTAAATTTTATCTGAAGAAATTAATTAAGCAAATACAATCATTAATTTAAGCAAATAATTTTTACTCTATTAAATAATAATTTAAGTTTTTCTTAATTTTTAAAAATATAACTGATCTAGAATTACCGAAAGCATTTCAAATAATATTTATTAATTATCCCTTAGTTAAAATAAGGGTCAATTTAAATCCAAAAGTATAAATACTGAATGATAATTTTAGAATATATTATCACTTTTATAATTTCATAATTAAATTCAGACACAATTTCGTGAATTTCATTAAATCTTATATTAAAAATTAATTATTTACTAAATCATGAATATGACACTTATTATTGATTATATGATTTTTTAAAATAATTTTTCTATTTGTTTATTTTAAAAACTGGAATTTTCTCGAAAAATAAAAAAATTAACTTCCCAGAAATGAAAAATATAATGTTTTATATCAACAGATATTCTGTATTCTATTTGCTATTAATGTTAAAAATCCCTTCTTTTTGTATTAATAAAAGAGAATATAAAAATATAGAATTTTTACAATTTCTATTAGGGTAGAACTTGAAATTCACTTAAGGTTTTTTTTAAATTATTACACTTATTTTATTTTTAAAATCTTACACAATCAAGATATCTTTTATAAAAAATTGAATTTTACATTTTTAACAATATATTCAATAACTTTCCCTATATATTTGTGTACAAAAATATTATTATTCCATTTTGAATTTTATTTATTTTTCGTTTGTTAGAAGTATTGAAATTGAGTACAATTACAAAATCTTTATCAAAAATGTATTATTTAGAAAATAAATATTATTTTACATAATTATACCCTTATCTTAGTATTTTAATCTCAAACAATTTACCTTTTTTTTTTTTTAAATTCACGTAATAGTCACTTAGCTTATCTATGCTTATTTATATTTGTTTTTTTTCTTAAATAATCTTGGAATAATAAACACTATCTTGTTCTATTATTTTATTTGAATATTTATGATATTTTTTTAAGAAATATTTTATCTATTAACGTAATTATTATATTCTGTATATTATTTGTAAAAAAAGTCTATAAAATGAAATAAAATTAAATACATGATATTTTAAGTAAATTATTCAAAATAAATTACAATAAAAAAATATCATTTTTTTTTAATTTGAAATTGTGCCTTGTGACTCAATTTTTTTGCATAAAGCTACACTGTCTACTTTTTTAATTTTCTTAATTAGATATTTAAATCTTTGATTAGAGATTATAATAAAATATTAAAATTTAAGCGAAATATATAATATTATAATCCTAAATGCTATTTATGAAAAAAGTTTTTAATGAAGGATAAGTTGTTTCCAATTACTTTTTTTGTATATATTTTTTGTTATATTATATTAAATATGTTTTGTCGCAGCTTTTATGCATAAAAGTAATTTAAATATTTTTTCAAATTTCAAGGCGAATTTACCGCTTTCCTTTAATTAGAAATAGAACTACATTTAGATAATTCATTAAAATTTTCATATTTTCATTTATTTATTTCAAGTGATCATTTACATAACATATAAAAATAATTATTTTTAAAATTTTAAGATGTTTTTGTGTATTATCCAAAATTATTTCTGTATGATGAATTCAGGAAATATATTGAAAACTAATTATTTAAAATTGATTATCTGTTCACCTAAACGTTGTAGATTTTTAAATTTAATTATCGCTAAAAGTATTCATTTGATGATTTAAATTAAGATTATAACTAGTTTTTTATGAAATAGCAGAAATCTACATTATGTAATTAAAGTTTATAAATGAGAAAAGCATGAATAAACTTCATTTTTATTACCAATTTCAACTCAAAACAAAATTTTTTTAAAATTAACAATGGTATTAATGGAATTTTTATAATATCTCTAAAATATATTATAAAATTATAATTATATATATACTTTAATAAATAAACAAATACGTTCTATATTATATTATATAAAATAACTCGTTGTGCCTATGCAGTTCATAGTAATACTGTGTGGCGACGATTAATGAAAATATATTCTTTTTTCAAAAACATTATCTACAACATATCTGTGCTTGTGCTTGTGTAAAAGTTATACTTGCTCAAGGTACTCAAAATATTTTTAAAACTAATCTCGTATTAACAAACCGAATGATTTTTATCAATAAATATATTAGCTAATTTCTGAAAATATTAAAATAATTAGAAAAAGAACGTCAAATATGCAATATATCAATAAAAATAGACATTTATCATTACTTAGATATTAATTAATACAGCTTTTATTTCCATAATTCATAACAGAAACTCTAAACTTATTTAAAATATTAATATTAGCATTAAATTACAGGATTAAGTAACAATTTGTTTAACGTTTTTTGAATAGAAAAATTCATTTATCATGAAATGATACATTATAATTAATGATAAATCAATTCTACGCAGATATTCTGCTACTTACAGCAACTTAAGAAATATCTTTTATAAAATTTTTAATATCTGATTATGGTACTTTGTAAATTTGGGCCTGGTTGATAATCTGTAGTGATTTTTTAACTGACACTCATACTCCATAATCAGAATCTATCGTAGTCTCTGAAATTAAAATCGGATTGACCATTACCAATATCTAGGAAATCAACTATCGTAAAATAAATGTGCTACTCGATGAAGTTTATTATAAAATAAAAAGTGGGGAATACTGGGAAAACAGGTCCTGAGCAGTATAAAGTATTTTCCATATGATATGTATCGATATGGTCCTTGGATAACCAAAACAGCCTATGATATTTGTGGCTGGTCCAGTCGACCTTTTGTTAATCAGAATGTGATCGACGAAAATATTTGTGAAGCATCAGACGTCTTGACTACACTTAGGTTATTTGTGAATGCATTATGGCTATAATAATGCACTAACTTTTGCATTCTTTTTGTGGTCATGGAAAGTGCAGCATCTTTCCTTTCTTACACAATCAGTGTCGTTTTCGGTATGCAACTATTGTTCTATTGAAAATCCCCATGGTGGTCACTATATTGTATTTTTTCATGCAAAATTGTTCTTTCTGAACCTTGAACACTTTTCGATCAAATTAGTTGTACATATAGCACAATAATCTTCTTGCTAGTGTATTTAGATAAAAAATGCTTCCAATCCAGTGGAGTATTTTATGAAAATATGGAGTACAGTACTGAGTTAAGGTTAGAGTACTTTGGAGTCAGTCCTTTTTCTACTTCGTAAGGAAACAGGAGTGGATCAAAAGGATTACCCAATTAATTTCTTTCTCTGTACATTTTTACTTTGGCGATTAAATAAGTAGCTCTTTTTAAGCTCAAATGTTAATCCTCAGTCATTTACTTAAAACAAGAATTATTTATTTTTAATATAGAATATGTACGACCACATACGCCGAATCACTTACTCTTTTACAATATGTTTTATTTCTTTTATTAAAATAATATAATAGTATAATCCCTATGTATGTTAAATAAAAAATCATATATAAATTTATAATCCAAATATTAGAAAATAATTCGGATTAACCATTGTTATCGTGATTTCAGCGAAAGTTATGGTACAAAGGGCGAGAAAAACAGGTATGCATGTACCAGGCGAAAAGTCGTACAATAAGCGAAAATATTTTATAGTATTATCGCCCAAAAAGTATAAATTGTCAATCAAATTGGTGTAGAAACTTTTTTCTTACATAAGCGGTTATAATATTTATTATTATGATTTAATATTATAAAATAAATAGTTATAATTATTAAGCATCATAATGGACGATTCCGTTAGGTCCTTCGTCATTATTCATGAGTTCCTTAAAAATATAGAAGATACCAAGATTGAGTTTCCGTACCGGTTACTGATGGATCCTTGTTACTATTGATATCGGAAAATATGCATTTTAAAAAGCTCTTTGATTTTTACAGTAGTAATAGAATGTACATGTAATTTGACGGTTAAGATGTTCTGTTATAAACATCTGTTACATGCACTACATCGAAGACATTTTCTGGTATTTTTTTCGAAAAGTTAGATCGAAGTTGGACGGAATACTAATATTACCTAATATTGACCTGAAAACTTCGTGCGCATTTAGAAAAATGAGAATAGAATATTTAAAACGCGTAATTATGAATGATTGTATTTCATTAAGGAAGTGCAGATGCCGCGTTATGAGAAAGATCTATGTCAATTTTTGAATATATGCGATTGGTTGCACAATTTTTTTTTTTACAAAAGCCCTCCCACGTATTGAGCTTATAAGCAATAACAAACTGTAGCGTTGGAAAAAATTGAATAAGTCACTGTTGAGACAATCAAGCGGTTGCTCATCTGACTGTTAACACTGTGACTATTAAACGTATTTATTTTATAACTATTTTAAAATTTATTTTAAATTTCATTTTAAAACTGCAACAGTGATAGTTTTTTAACAACTGAGTTATTAAAAAGAGTGATCTTTCGTAAGTCTTCGTAAGTTTTCTCCACTCGAGTCGTAAAGACTCACACTCAAACGAATAAGAACAAATAATTCTAATCTCAATTAAATAACTGACGATTAACATTTGAGCTTAAAAAGAGCTACTTACTTGATCGCCAAAGTAAAGAATATACAGAGAAAGATAATAATTGGGTCATCCTTTTGATCCACTCCTGTTTCCTTACGAAGTACCGGGAAGAAGGACTGACCTCCCAAGCGCTCTATCCTTACTTTCCCTCCCTCAAGAAACATAAAGACGTAGTGCGCACTGATTCAATTGAGGAGTACTGCGCAGCGTTAAAAGAGAAACGTAGTTGCTGTATTTTAATATTTAAATACAATTTGCAATATAAGCTGTTATGAAGATTTAAATATTTATATTATTAATTATAAATATGATCTGTTGTATTAAAGGACACTAGAAAAATAAAGAATGTTACCAGTTTAATCATAAATTTATACTTATTCATCCTTTCTCAATCCACAAACAATGCGGAGAGATTTATTTAATGAACCTAATTAATATCTATATCTTAAGACTACCTTTTTACTAATTTAACTTTATTTTTACCTTTTATTCAATTTACTTATTGTTGATGTATTTTATTAACAATATTTTAAAATATTTTTTGTGTAAGTATAATATTCAAAAAATTTCTAAATTATTTATTAAATAATTATTTTATTAAGTCTTTGTAAATTTTAACAAGCAATAAAAGTATATTTATTTTATTTATAAATTTCTTAAAAGAATAAATCGATTAAGTTCAAAAAAGCTACAACATTACTATACATTCACCAATACACGAAAAGTTATGTTATTAAATCTAGTTTACCTCAGTTTTGATAGAATAAAATTTTTCAAAGGTGATTGTAGTAGTTCTTTCAATTCTAGAATTACCATACCTGAATTACATGGTAAATTTGTTTGAAAATAAAAGTTTAAAAATAAATATTAATTAAATTAATTTAAATGATTTTAATAATATCTAATAAAATAATCTTTATTCAATATCATAGGCGGTAATATGAAATAAACTTTACGTTTGCTGATATTTTTATTGTTTTAACGATTTTAATCAAAGTATAGAAATGATTATGAAGTGTATGAAAGATGATCCTTTTTTGTATGATTAAAATTAAATTAAACGCTCAGTAATCAAATTATGTCACTAACAGAATATTAAGATTACTAAACTTGAATTTCTTCTATTAATAGAAAGCAAGTCTTTAAAATATATTATAATCCTAGTAAATTATGTAAGTCAGAATATAAATAACGCAAATTTATAAAAAATAATGACTATAATAATAGTTTTAAATAATTGACAAAAATGAAAAACTAATCGTTAGATTTAAAAAAATTTATTTTTAAAATTTATTTAATAGAAAATGAAGTAAGCAATAATAACGACTTATTTGATAAGCGAACCAAATAAAAATACTGTTATACTTCTTTCTTTTCTAAATTTCTAAATTTCTTTTCATTTTAATAGAACTCAAAGTGTTCCTTTTTTAAGATTGTAAAAATCACTGCCGTTCTAATTGCATTAAATAATTAACTGATGGTGTTCTATCGTATTACCCGATTTAAAATGTCTAAATCTGTTAAATAATGGTACACCTGAGACAAGTTTTTAAACAGAAGTGCGTTGAGTAATTCCCCTAAGTATGCGTTAAAGCTTTCTTGTATTGATGTAACTGCTCTCACATTAATACATACTTCTCAATTTATGACTGTAGATATTTCCACAAACTTTATAAATTTTTATTATATTGATGCAATATTTAATTAGAATTCTTTGAATAATAACTTAAACAGTTAAATAACTTACTAAAGATTTTCTTAAAAAATATATAAATACGAGATTTATTTACTGATTACATGAAATAATAGTTTAAATATATTTTGGTAGGAAATAAAATAATTTAAAATATTATTGTAAAAACTTGTGAAAATAAAGTTTACGGAAGATTAATTATTTTAAAAATACGGATAACGAATAGTACTTATTAAATTTTATTATATCTGTATAATAAAACTTAGAAAAATACTTACCATATTTCTTCTCCGATATTACTCAACGTTTTGAAAACACAACCAGTATTATTCGTGATTACTTACAGTATCCTAAATCTTAGCTATAGGTTACTTAGTTAAAGGAAAAATTTTTTCAAAATTTGAAAATTAGAAAATTTATTTCAAAAACTTGTGTCAACTATAATGTTCAGTCTCTCTCTCTCTCTTTTTTGTTTACTCTTTCAACTATCACGATATTGTGGTTATCTGTTCTAAAAAAGATCTAGGTTTATACTTTATAAATATATAAAATATATAACTTGAAATTCATCGTTATTTATTAAAGAATAAGAGAAAAAAGAAGTAAGTATTAAAAGAAACAAAGCCTCCAGTCATAGGTAAATTGTTGATTTTTTGAGGAGCTTGTAATATATATAATAAACTTTATGTTTCAATAATAAAATTTAAATATTCAAAGCTTATGAATCTCCTCTGTCTATTAATTATAGATTTTGAAAAAATATGAAGAATTTATACTGCTTTTCACTATTATATCGCAATCAACGCCGAAATATATCTAATCAGGTTTTCATTTCCATACATTTTAATTATTGGATATTTATTGTATCATATTATTTATCACTGGGATAGTTTATTTGCTGCTTTCATACATATATATTTGTATATAATTCATTAGTATGAACATCACATTCTATATTGTTACCTGTAAAATATAAAAAACTATAATTAACTATTAATTAATAATGAATATAAAACAATTGTTTTAATTTTTTAATATTGAATATAAACATGAATTAAATTAGATTTACTATAGATAGTATATAATTTTTTTTACAAATATATAAAACAAATTTAAACACAACAATTAAGATAATTAAATTATAAAATGTGAAAAATGTTTGATAACTCAACCAATTCAATATATCCTTTGAAGTAGATTTGTGAGAAAATATTGTTATATATTTATAAAAATATTATTATATATTTAAATGCTATGCATGGTTATTTTATATAAAAATACATATACATATTACAGTTCACTTAGTTTTTTTTAAGAGGTTTATTAATAATTATTTATAACTATTTTGTTTCAATTCTGATTTATCTAGTTATCCGAAAGTACATATTAGTAAATAAGAAAAAATGTTAAACTATTTTCCAAATTTTTTGAATTGTAAAATTTATTTTTAGTTTTTAAGATTTTATTATAAATTAATTTTATGAATTTTTTAAATAAATAATCTATAAAAAATAAATAACTATAATTTCCTGATTTTTCTTTTAATTTATGATAAATATAATCATAATACTTCATAATAAATGTTTAAAATATTTATAAGAAAAATTAACTAGGTAACAATAAACAATGACATAATTTGAAACCTTCGAGCATACACTATTTTACATTTTAATATAGTGAGAAAACGCATGTAGCGTGACGAGCGTAATTCTTATCATAGCCTGTACAAGCCTCCACAAGAGTTTGACTCGTTTGTTTTCATGTCTCAAGTAAAACGAAAGTGCAGAGCAATTCGTTGTAATTGACTCTGTTCCTTCGATTGTATAGTATTCGTTTTATGTTTATAAACTTTAAACTTCTTATAACTCAGGCAGTTATCAGTCAATAGTAGTGTTCATACTTTTAAAACAGTAAGAGTTCTTTTATATTCTTCAATTGAATAAAAAATGACGATGAAACTCACGTTGATTATAAATGTCCTTATCTTCGGGTGAGAAGAGTATAATATTTAATTATTTTCTTATTTAATACTAATATATAAAAAATAATAATTAATTTATTAATGTAGGTAATGAATTTTCATTCAAATGTTTCTATAAAAATGTAATTTTTATCTTTAGTATTTTATATCCACAAGTAAATAAATAATGTAAATATTAACATAAATATTGTTATAAATGAAAAATTTATATGCATATTTAATATTTTATAATAATAATCAGAAAAAATTTTAAATTAATTTGCGTGAATTAAATTTCTGAACAAACTTTATTTCATAAATTGTTTAAAAATTAGTTATTCAAATAATTTTTTCTTTATACTTTATATAATTTAAAAATTCTAATTCTAATGCAGTTTAAAATATTATTAAATCCATAAGATATTAAGATTAGTAGACTTTACTATCTAGTTCAGTTAGTTTTTCGACTAACATTATTTTTTCCTTTGTAATAGATAATATCGTATTGATTATCAAAGAGACTTTTAATTTTCCTAATGGTCAAAACTATTTTGGAATGCATTATAATTTGTCCGATTTAAAATGAAGCAAGATGATAAAAACAAAAAGATCTTAACATATTTCTAAATAATATTAAATTGTTATTAAATTTATTAAATAATTAGAACAATTTATAACTATTATAATATTTCGTATTTATTGTAACAGTTTATTATTCTTATTAATTTTTTTTAATTACTCATTAAAAAAAAAATTAAAAATAATTCTAAGATGTTTGTGTAAAAATATAAATATTCATAATTTCCAAATTCTGATAAAAAACTTATAATTTTGTATTAACTGTCATTATGTAAAATTTATTGAACATTTTTAATCATATTGAAGTATGCGTAATTCTACAATGATTTTCAAACAAAAATTTATTAATTTTAATATCTGAGTTTGAGTATATTATTGTGAAAATTAATAATTGGATTGCAATTTATTTTTTAGAGATTTAATTTCAAATAATTTGTTGATAAATATTAAAAAGTTAAAGATATAGCAATATTCAGACATCCAGGTAAATCCTTGAGAAACATTTCATTTATTACTAAGAGTAGAAAGGAAAAGGGAAGTATAGAATTGAATTTTATTCAAAATATTTAAAGTATGTAGGAGAATGTATTTTATCTATTATTTTTATTTATAACATAATAAATACATTTTGTACATATTTCAAATAATTTCTTTGTTATAATTTCAGATGTAATCAGATAGCATAAAATTACTTTATTTAAAATTTTTTAAATTCAAACGAATGTAAAGAAATATATAAAAATAATATATATTTGGAAATGTTTTTGATGAAAAAAACTAAACTCGTATCATCTTGCTTTGGTATTAGAAAACGTATTTATTACTTCTAGTTTTTGCAATTTTGTAATATTGTATTTCATTTTTTTCATTATTATATTACTATTCAATTTTTAAATTATATTTCGATTGGCTTAATATTTATAATATAACACGACGTATTTTTTTTTTTAGTGTCATAATAGAAGTTGTCATTTTTTTAATTTATTATTTTATTATTGATTTATTATTAATATTTTTTCCTCATACATAATTTTATTTGAAATATAAATTTATTATTTGTAATATTGTTAATCACAAATAAATATTTTTGTAAATGAAAGAAATATAATTAATAATTATTTAAACTTTGATAATTTCTAGGACTTACTAATATTCATAGATAGATGCTACAAATATTATTTAAAAAAATTTACTTTGTTAATAGTACACTAGAAGTTTCTTTTTTTTTATTTACATATTTTAACTAACGACTATTTTGATTAGTACCGGTTAGATAGAGTTGTGTATATTTTTTATTTTTATAGTCGCTAGAATTACTACAAAAATTAAAAAAAAAAATTAAAATTTATAACATTTAATAAAATCCTAATAAAGTATTTATGATCATTTATTATTTTTAGTATTATTTAGTATTTATAATTTTTTTTTCTTTAGATTAATTAAAATTGTATTTTCATATATATGAATATTTACATAGATCGAAAATCTTAAAGTATAAAATTAAAATAAAATTAACTGCTAATCATATAATTTTCTAAAAATGGAATTATATGTTAAACAGTAGAAGTGATTTGTACATAGGTATTAATAATTACATAAGTACACATGAATGAGATGGTTCAATATATTAAGTATAAATGTGTTTTATAAATTTAGATTTTCAATGGCTTGAAATAATTTTCTATCTTACAAAAAGTAACTAATCATAAAATTGGAAAGTTAACAGCATTTATATATGCTTCTGTGTTCAAAAAATAGTTAATTTTTATAATATTAATTATTAAATTATTAAATAAACTGAAAACTATATTTTAACGCAATTCGAGTAACAGGTTTGATACCGTTTTTTATTTGAATCTCCCTTACAATGTTCTACATCATGTACTCGTGAACGTTGTATTTAAATTGAAGTATTAGTTTTACACAAAGAAAATATTTATTTGATTAATATAAATATTAATCAATTTTAGAAATATTCTTAAAAATAGAATCTAGAATATAATAAAATCATGTAAATATGTATTATTTAAATTTTGATGAAATAAAATATTTTGCTTTTTGGATAATATTTACAAATTTTTGTATATATAGAGATTTGAATTATAATTCTGATTATAATAAGTTGCTTTAATTATTATTCTAAATACATATATCTAGTGAATAGTTTGGATAATAAACACATTGTAATTTAGTAAACTGAAACTTAATAATAAAAAAAGATAATGGTTTGTAAAAAAGGCTGATGAGGAATTAATTACGATCATTATTAGATAATATTTATACAACCATAAATTTTTCGTGTAATTCCTATTTCGTTATTTTTTATAATAAATTTTTTGGCCGTTTAAGTTTATCTAAATCAATTTTTCTGAAGATTTGTCAAGCAGCCATTAGTACTAATTTTATTACAATGATTCTGGTATATTCAGGTCTCAATCTGATTCAAAACCTCCCATACTTTCTCCTGATAAAAGTAAGTCTCCTTATATAAATCTTAAGATAATAATTTTACCTTGTTTGTTAAATCATTTGTATTTATCTTTACAATAAGGCGATATTTATTATTTTCAGTATACATCGGATGTCTGTGTGTACATGCTCGTATATCCTGTATGCAGAAAGAATATATTCTACGAATGTCATTATTTTAGAGTATAATTTATAAATTAGCTGAATAATTTTTTTAAATTCGTGAAATAATTTCAAATAAATATATAATTTTAAATTATAATTGGTATATATAAAATATATAAACATAATATATTTTGTTATTAGTATTGAAATATTTTTTGCTTTTATCCCATATACAAGTACATACTTTTCAGATTAATTAAATATAGTTAATAAATAAACTGCGAATTATAATTTTCAGATATAATATATTTTGCATGGATCCAATGATTCATAAAAGTCAAGTTAAATGCTGACTTAATCTAACATTTTAAAAATGGTGGAACTAATTTTTGCAAATAAAATTTGCATAAATATAAGTTATATTGAATTTGTTTAAAAATACTTAATCATCTCATAACATAAATATTAATGTTAAATATCTTAATATTTTATAAAGAATGGGAAAGGACTTCATGTTTCAATGACATGCATAATAATATATCAAATGCAACATTAGAAAAAAGACGAAACATAGTAAAATAAAAACAAGTAAAATAAATATGGAGAGAATATAATTTCAGTTGACTTGAAAATATAATAAAAAATAACCGCTAATTTCAACAGTGTTTAATATGTAAGCACTTTTTATCGTTACTGAAACTGAATGATGAATTTGAGTATAACTGACAAAATGTATGGAACTTTTAGTGACAAATTTCTAGCTAAATTTCTCTAGTAAAAATTCTTTTTGCCATTGAATAGAATTTCATTATTATTTTAACATTGGATGCAACATTATTATTTACAGTTAAAAATTAGATAATTATACTTTTTTCTTATAGAAAACCATAATTATTACATTTAATGATCTTCAAGAGGGAAAAATAATCAGAGAAAAATAAGATTAAAATATTGATTAGAAACTGGAACGAACTTATCAAAATCTTTGACAGAAATATAATTCAATTCTATCAATTCACAGTAGATAGTAAAAATAATATTATATAATTATGTAATATATTGATTTATTAAAGATTTTCTCGATCTTTTTTCCTTTGTTTTTCAAATGAACACTCTTATATTGTTCGTCTATTTTTCCCATTTTATAAATTCTATATACGTCTAATTATTTTTGATTTATTCTTATAACTTGTATTTCTTTATATTGTTCTAAAATGCATTTTATCATTTTTTCTTGAATTCTGCACGTATTTTCTTCGTACATTTTCCAATATTTGTTTTTTTATTTATTTTTGGCTATTCTGAATCTAACAAATGTTTTTAATTTCTTTTAATTTATGTTATAAGTTTATGCATTTTTATTCCTTTTATCCACATTTGTCTAACTCCATTAAAGTATCTTAAATTCATTAAAATATTTTATAATTTTTTATGTAATATAATATCATAGTAATAAGAAAATGAGATAATTTTCGTTATAATCCTTTTTTTATCTTATTTAATTTTTCTCAAAAGTTCTTCCCTATTCCGTATTTTATTACTAGTAGTTAAAAATTTTAATTTTAAATAAAATTTAATATTTTAAAAAATCCTCAATTTTCATTGTACATAATTTTATATCTTATTTTTTCATTTTCCTCTATCTATTTCTAATTTTTGGGTTTTTATTGTTTTTATTTTTGTATAATTTTTCAGAATATTGTTAATCTGTTCGTAATAAAAAATTCAAAATTTATTACTTTTTTTCTATTTTCATTTCTAATTTGTCCCTTTATATTTTTAACATTCTCACCTACTTTTGTTTGTTTTTATCCAAAAACGGTGTTCATACAACATATATTTTCTTTCTCTTTATATCCGTTCAAACTTCAAATTCCTATATCGTAAATCAAAATATTTTCCATTAAATTTTGAGGCATTAACATTTTTTTTACAATCTATCAAGATTTACCTGCATTTTTTCCATATTTTGAAGTTTCTCTTCATAATTTTTCTTTATTTCAATATTCTCTATTTAAACTTCTTTCCTCAATTTTTTCTTCTTATTATTCACTTTCGTTCAATAAATATAATTATATCATATATTCTTTTTAGTTAATTATACTTCCTAATTTAATACTGTGCGGTCTACCATACAAAATTTTAAAATATAAGTCATGATCCTTTCATTTTTAAATTTATATTATATCTTTATTTTTTTATAATTTTATATTCTTTCTGCATTTATTTCTTTTTATCCTACTATATAAATAATATAAATAAAAAATACTGAAATTGTCAAAAATTAAAATTAAAAAAATAAAATAATGTGATAAAAACATAGGATATAAGGATTATAAAAATAAATTAATAAAAATTAATGAGTTAATAAAATAAAATTTTTTCGTCCCCGTTTTCATTTAGTTTCTAGACACGTGTGCGAAGTAATAAAAAGGTAAAAAAATGATATTTATTAGTAATGAAAATTATTTTTAAATTTAGTTATTATAATGGAAAAGTTATATTTTTTACTTACAAATATCAATTTATTTGAAATAAATATTTGTATTAAAATTTGTGGTGAGTTATTACTATTTTGTGATAATATTTACTTTTAATATAATCAACTATTAATTGTAAAGCTATATTATTTAAACAGTATAAATAATTTTTTTTATAATTTAAAACTTTCAAACTTTGAACATTTTTTGTTAGATAAAGGAAAGATAAAACACGTAAAGTATTAAGCAAGCATATATAGTTTGATTAGATTGACGGAAGTTTATTCTATCACTGTCTCTGTCTCTTTCTTTCACTCTCTGTTACACGTACACTTTTTTCTGCTTTAAAATTACTTTGAAACAACGATTATATTTCGGTTTAGTATTTGCTTCATTGTTGCGAGATCAGTAACAATTTCTTTAATTAAGTGATACCATTTTTATATACGTATTCAGAGATATATTTATTCATTTTGACAAATTGTAAGTGTAGTAAAAAATATGTCATAGTATTATTTGCAAAATATTATAATTAAACATATTTAAGTATAATCTTTTACAAAAATAATTATAAAGCTCACAAAAATAGCACTTAAATAATTAATTTTACTTTTTATTTATACTTATTATTCAAATAATATGTGTATAACGTAATTTATTAAAACGATACTCTTATCTTCTGAATAATTGAGATAATACACGAGTATATTGTATACTACATACATAGCATATAAAAAATTTGGTGAATATTAATTTACTAAATTTTTTGAAATTATTTGATGATTTACTAAAGAGATATTGTTATTTTATAGTTAAAATATTTTATTCAAATATATTTTTATAACATTAACGTGAAAAAATTGTGGCTAAACTAATTTCTTTAGTATAGTTTCTGTAACGATCACACATTCAAGCACACGCGTGTTCTATTTTACAAGTATAGATGTCGAAAGCAAGCCAAAAGTGTATTAGTGTAAAAATAAAGATAAATAAAAGAATAAACCTCCCCGAGTCCTTTATATGTGTGTGTATATATATAATTTTTAATTTTAATTTTACATACACTTTGAATAGTAATCACAAACACTTATCTAGATATATATATTGTTTTTATATTTTACGTTCAAAAAAACATAATATTTATTTCAAATTTACATTTCAATTAAAAACAAATATTTTATAATTAAATATACAAATAAAATAATTTTTAATTGTTAAGAAAAACAATATAATTTCAAAACTAAAATTTTTTATTTTTTCTGAATAAAATAGTTTTTATAATATATACGAAGATTTAGATCAATTGTAATTGGTTAACTTGAATAAACATTTATTATGTCCTTATTATTAAAAATACTTTATGTAAAAAATATCTTAGCTTTATCAGATTTAATAAAATATATTTTAAATTGGTTATTGAAAAAAAAAAGGTTAAAAAAAATAAATTAAAGAAAATATAACTAATTATATTATTTATTCAATTAAATATTTAATTATGGATACTTTCTTAATATTTGTAATTTTAAATTACTGATTTAAATTTTGAATAATTAAGAATGTTTTATAATTTAAACAAATTGAAGAAGTGTATTAATATTTTTTTTATTATTCCTTTCAGTTAAAATAAGCTAAATATGTTACTTAACTGAGTAATAAAAAATAAATAATATTTAAAATTAATAATAATAAAATATGTAATAACAATGAATGTTCAATTATTGAATATTATTATTGAATATGTTCAATGAAAGTTCAATTATTTTAAAATGCAAATATTATAAATATATAGTTATTAATAATGAGACTATTCTTATAAGGCAACATAAAGAAGATTATTTTAATGAAAAAAACTTGAGAAATTTAATTATTATCAAATATAGCAAAATAGTAGTAGGCAATACATTTAATAATATATTATAGATGGTAAATAACTTGCTTTTATCTTCAATGAAACTTAATAAAAATTAATTTCTTATTATAATGAAATCTATTATATAATAAATAATTTTAAAATATTTGCAATAAGAAAAATTAATTTATAAACTTGAAATTTTGTGCGATTATGCAATCAGAACTCACACGGACATGAAACATAATCAAATTTCTTCATTATACATATTTTTTATATAAATTACATATATACCATGAAGCGAAAATTATTTAATTGAAGAACAAAAATTTTATAATATTCATAAGTCATAGTATTTTCTAAAATGTGAAAAATATTTTTATAATTGACATTAAATATAAGAAATTATCATCATTCATTAAAATATACAAAATTTTGAAAGATGTCAAGTTTTTAATAAAAAATTTGCATTAATCGATTAAAAAGTTAACATGTATTCTGAATTAATTAGAAAACTTATTTATTACAATATTATTTTATTATTCTATATTATCGCAAAACTATAATGTATTAATTTATATACTGTATTAGTAAATTCAAATTCTCTGTACGTTAATACAAAATACAATTACTCTTTATTATAAATTATTTAAATAAATATTAAAAATTGGTGTTGTTAAATGTATACAAACAGATATTAATCAGTTTATTACACAATATAATAATATCAAACATTTACAAATTTAATAATTATAATATAATACATTTACGTATTTAATAATAATAATATAATATATAAATTTTAATATTATAAATAAAAGCGTAACTTCTTTATAATAGCATCATTATGATATCAGCTGGAAAAAAACTTGTATCTATGCGGGTTTGTGGTACAATTGCTGGAAAGGACGTGAAAAAGTTTACTCTCACAAACACAAAAAATCAAGAAGTAGACATTATTTCCTATGGAGCAACTATAACAGCCATAAGAATACCAGATAAAATGGGCGTTGTGGATGATGTCGTTTGTGGTTTTGATAATATAGAAGGTAAATTGTTCTCAGCATCTGCATTTATTTCTTTAGACTTGAACGTAGATTTATCATATTAGATTTTATTTTTGCATATTAAAGAAATAGAAGTGATCAAATTATAATTTATTATATAAGGTTTATTTATTGTTTTAAAATAGAACTTCGGTACAATTAAATTTTACAATGAGTTTGTCATAATCAAATAGTATAAATGAAATGACTTATTTTAAATGTTGTAAATGATATATATATAATATCGATGCAAGTACAGACAATAATATTGATACTGAAAAATCATAGCTTTACAGTCATATAGCAAAATATTTCTAAAATTTATATCAGTAGTTGTTTATTTATATATGAATGTAGTAGAAAGAGTAATGATTAATAATTTTTTTAGATACAAATGCTTAATAAAATAGAAATTATATGACAATGTAAATAAAAGTAACTAAATGTAAAAAAATTTGAATACGCTAAATAATTTCTTATTTTATGTATTATTCTATATGCGCTGTGGTACAAATATCAGGTTTATTCAAAACGTATGCAAATTGGTATCTCGGCTGACAGCATCCTTTATGAAGATAGGCGAATCCGGGCTTAAATTTTGTCCATGTAAAGCTGTATGTCACTTTTTTCGAGTCTTACCCTAAAATTTTGTATTAATACTTATAACATTTATATAATAATATTATGTTTACGTAAAAACAAATTTTTTTTTGACAAAATTATATTTAACTCTCAACAAATTTTTTATTTGCATCAAATGTTATATTCATTGCTAATATTACTGTATTTATCATTGCCTTAAAATAATTTTTCATAAAATTTATTCAATAACTCGTTTGCAATTTCTAAAATAATTTTAGTACATTTTTTAAAATGTGCCTTTTTACATTTCAAACTCTTATATTAATAAATATATAAAAATTATACAAAACTGTTATATACATAAATATAATAACATAATTTACAAAACATTTCGAATAATTACTTATATTTATATTTAGGATATTTATCAACAATTAATCCATACTTTGGAGCAACAGTTGGTAGAGTAGCAAATCGAATTCATAACGGACAATTCATGATTGATAATATACAATATCAGGTTTCACAAAATATTGGCAACAATACACTGCATGGTGGATTCAATGGTTGGAATTCTAAAATTTGGGAATCCACGATTGAAGATAATACTGTCATAATGACACTTGAAAGTGAAAACGGTGATGAAGGTTTCCCAGGTGCTGTCTTAGCTTCTGCTGCATTCACATTAACTGATGATGGGAGACTAATTATTAAGATGAAAGCTACAACTACAAAGGCTACTCCCATCAATTTAACCAATCACAGTTACTTCAATCTTGGTGGACACGTAATATATTTTTAATTATTTTTATTAAACTCTTTCAAAACCATGGATCTTCATTAATTCATATTGCATCTTTTAATGACACGCCCTACACATTTATATACCGTATTTCTTAATACTTTAATATATATATTAACAATAATGGATTCTAAATATATAGCATTTACGTTGCGAGATGCTTATATAAAATGAAAAGAAATTAATTTAATCTTCAAAATGGAGAATTAAAAAATAATAATTTCTAAATATTAAATTTTAGTTATTAAAATTTACTCTCACATTAAATATAAATGTGTTATCTCTTCTAATTTCAACATAAAAAATAGAAATAATGTTTTATTTTTTATATTGCCATTGACTAAAAATTACATATAGCTTAGGAATAGGGATTCAAGATTTTCAAGTATTCTTTTTATAATAAATTAACCTGCTTGCAATTTTTTCCTAATTAATATTATATAATAACTTAATTTTTTTTCAAACATATTTATGGCCATGACTACTAAAAATATATAAAATGGATCAATACTTTCATAAAAAAAGGATAAAGGTACGGAAATCAATAGAAATGAAATATAAAAATCAAATTAGCTAAATTGTATTTAATCAATATAAGAAATAAATTCATAACATTAACAACGATGACGCTGTATCAACCATTTTTATATCGCATCTAACACTAATGAACTAAAAAACTAATAAAGACGTAAGTATAACAGTAATTACTGGTCACTCGTGAGAATTACTTAAAAAAAAAAATATTTATAAGACAAAAGAAAAAATGAAGAAAAACAACTACAATCTACTTAAAAAAAAAAGATCTTAAGTTCTTGATTGAGTTTCTTATCGTTCTATTCACGAACATATAATAATCGCTTTATTTATATAAATTACTAACAATGCTGAATGACGCTGTATTAAAATAATATAAACATGTCCACATCCGAGACCGAAGAAATTTATCAATTTTAGAATTGATATGATAAAGTATTGACAGTCAATACGTAAAGTATTTCTGTCTCGAAATTATGTATCAGCTATTTATGCTTTGGAGATAATAGGCAGGGAAGCATTTTAAATATATATTTTCTTTACATATATATATATACATTTTCCTTGATATTTTAATTGATGAAGTAGCAGCTTCTAAAGTTCTCCATATTGTTAAGTTTTTAATTTTCCACATATACTTAATTAATTCAAAGTAATAAGTTCCAATTGCTTTGAATTGATTTACTTATGTGAGACAAAATACAATTTTGCCAAATTTTCTTATTTTGAATAGCCTGATAAAACTTCCTAGGCTTTTGCTCTGATATTGAATCTTTCATATACTATTTCATCGTCTTCAGTATTCACTTCTTCATCTTAAATTTTTCAAAATGTGAAAATTGAAGATCATTAAAAAAAATTAAATATGTTATACGTGATAGACTTGACAGATGCCTTAATATTAATGCTTTAAAAAAAGGATATGATAATTAATAAAATATTTTAGATGTTTAATCTTTTCAATTGAATATGTATTGAATAGACAAAAAGATTATATTCAGGTGAAATAATTTAAAATTACACGAGTGACCTTCATGACCTAGATATATTTACGCTTTAATATTTGGACATATGATTCCGTGTGAGGCTTTAACATACATTTTAAACGCACTTCTAACATTTTTAATAAATAATTTTATTAGAGAGCTTGTAAGTTTCATTTATTTTATTTCTTGTAAAACATATTATAACATTGATTGGCTTAATGTATATATCAATAAGTTTAAATTATTTCCTTAAATTAGACAATTAATAATTTATTAGCAACTCAAAACGTATGTAAATATTTTTATAAAAATTTTATTGGAAAATTATACGTATAATTATATATATAATTTTCAAATAAAAAGCTAAGTTATAGCCAATACACCTATTTTTCTCTTTCGTAATGATATTAAATACAATAAATCATTTCGCTGATTAAAAATAATAAATTTAGTTGAAATAACACAAGCATTGGTAAACACTAGAATATTAAAATAATTCGTTGATACTTTGAGCGATAGACGTGAAATCCTATTTCTATTGTAAATGAATCAACATATGCAAAATATAACTAAGTTTTACAACGTCGGAAATTACATAATTAAATATTTCTTATTATTAAACTTTTTACAAATATTCGATTATAATTATATTTTATAATTATGAAATAAAAATTTATTACTTAACTATGATATGAAAAAGACGGTTTTTATTTAAAAATCCCAGGAATTTATAAATTTAAACTGGAATAGAAAATGCAATTTTTCTTTTGCTTTCTGCCCAGTTCTTTATATTTTTTAAATTAATATATATATCAAGGAATATTTAAATGTATAGATGATCTTAAAATAGATACTCCTGTCGTTATTCGTGAATTCTATTTATGCTCAGGTTCTAAATAATAGAAGTTATCTATTATATACGATCAACTTAATATTATAAAATAATTTCAATAATAAAAGATATTCAGTTTGAAATTTATATAATTTATATAAATTTATAATATACGATTATAATTATTGTATTTTTATAAAAAAATCTGAGTTGCATTACCATTGTGCCGTATTTCTGTGAAATAAAATAAATAACTCGACTAAAGTTATTTCAAAATTATATAAACGCTTTTGGTAGAGATTACGGTACTTATTCTATTTTAATTTCATAAATTAAAAAGAAACTCCCACATTTAAGCGACTCTTTTTATTTCCTTTTTTTATGCATGATCTCTAAATGATCAAATTGCGAGTATTTTTTTTCTTATTTATACTATTGTACGTTATAATATTAGGTTTTTATAATAACAATGAAAGTCTGTGATATATTTATTAATAAATCACATGATATTTTGATAAAGTTTTTTTTTATTAATTAGTAAAAATTATAAGTTGACTTCGAGTAAATGGATTACAAATTATTTTTTCTGTCGATTAAGCTATCACAGACCATTATTTTTTCATTTTAATTTATACATATTTAATGATCAACCTTTTAAAATTATTAAATTTGCCAACAGAATATAGTAAAATTATACTGTAAAGCATTCTTACATATATAACTTATTTCTAAAATAATTTGAAAACTAAAAATTATTATTTTAATTATATATTTTCAAAAACTTATTAACCCGTCTTATCAAATAATTAAAAAATGGATAGGGTATAATCACAGGCTCAAGTGATTTTAATAAAGCAAAAGAAACAACAATGAATTATCAAACTTCTATATTTAATAATTAAAAATACAATTGATAAACTACAATCTTATGATTAAAGATAATCTTATGATTACAATCTTATGAGTAAAATTCAATAATTCTTTTAATAATTATATTACAACGAAGGCTAAATAATCACTAGTTACGGTACATTAAAATTATAAGCTATAAGTATGTGGATCTTAGGGTTCAGGTTTATTTAATATTTTATATTTGGTTTTCAAATGCACAAGAACAATTCAAGCTAAGAAAGGCAAACTAAAAATAAGGATTTTTTACAAAATTTTTTTCTAGTATAATTAATCAAAAATAGTATAAATATAAATAAATTAAAAGAAATACGTGGAAAAATGTATATGTATACTACTGGGTTAGTATGTATAACTTGAAAAAATATGAAACTTTTATCATTGCACATTATCGATTTACGTAAAATAGTAAATTATACAAATAGTTTAAATTTGACTTATCTACGTTCAATATTATATTCATTTATATTTTTACAAAAATTGAATCATATATAATAACGGTCCATATTAAAAATAATTTATTCTAAAATCTAATTATCTTCAACATACATTAATTAAAAAACAAAAAAATTTTGAGCATATTTATGTGAAATAAAAATCTTGGAATTATAATAATAAATATGCAATTAATAAGCACATAACAAAGTTTGTATAAATTTTTATGGTTCATAAATAAAATTTTTTATCTCTGTTTAATTCATCGTTTAAAATGTTATTAAGTTAATAAAATAATGTTATAGGTATATTTTTATAACCTTAAACTATATATGTCGCGATATCTGCAGTGTCATTAAAATTCACGGTTCAGTATCATAAATTAAAATTCATGCAAAAATCTTTTCATTTATCTAATTCAGAATAGCCTAATTATATGTGTTGGAAACGGAAAATATTAAACATACATTGAATTCGATTTAACTACAAAAACAAAATTGAATAAGGTCTTAAAATAGGTGCATAATCAAATGAAATAAAAAAAAATTACAAAAGAACTACTTAAATTTTTTTGCATAATCAAATACAATGAAATTACTATAATATATGGAGGGTTCTTTTATTAAAATTATCTTTTTCACTCGAAGAATCAACTTATAAACGAATAAACCAAATAATAATTAAAAATTTACAGTAAAAATAGAAAAAAAAATGTTTATAAATATATGAACATTCTTTATTTAGTTATTAAAGAATTTTGATTCCATTATTACAGATTATATTATGTATGAATTATTATAAATTTTTAACTAAAAACTTTGGAACACATTTCATTGTTTTTGCTATTAAGAAGATAAGATCTATTAGTCGAAAGTATTGTGATCCTTCTAGTTTTTCTTAATTTGTGTCGACTACCAGGTATTCTTTCAACTTTATAGATATGATGTTTAATCATATTTTGTGGTTGTACTAATCTCATGCATAGTGATACAGGTCCAGAAAAATCAACATCTGTTGCTAATTCAAGTTTTGGTTCTAATGTTAATGTAAATTCGGCTCGACTTTGTACAAAATTTGTTATTATTTTCGTGTTACCTTGAATTGCGATTCCAGTTTCTATCTCAACAAGAGATTGAGCGTTTCTCGACCAAAGACTTAGTTTAATTTGACCAGCTAAATCAACACTGATTGCTCCTTCTACATCTATTTCTACTACAAATCCAGAACCTAGAGCAATAACTTCACGATGACGATGGAGATTAACTATAGTTTGAAAAGCTGGTGTGCGTTCTGAAGCTGTTCCAGACCATACATGACCCATTAATTCCCCTTGACCATAAAAAAAAACGAATGGACGAATATTTACATCCAGGAATGAAATTTCCATACCCGCAGTAGCAACTTCATTTTCTATAGAGTTTTCGTTTTCTTCTTGATCATTTGAATTGACAAAGTTGCTAAGTCCACCCGCAAAAAGCCCAAGAGAAAAGAACGTATATTTATCAAGCCCACTCTCTAATACTACATCAACTACACCACGCTTTAAAAGACCTGAGCTGATTTCTTGAATCGTAACTAGTGAACCATTACTTCCAGCAGATTCAAGAAAACTACGTGTAAACGCGGTACTTAATCCATTTTGTGAAAAAGTATTATAATTAACAAACTTACTAAATTCCTTTTTTGATGCCTCCGTGAATACGTTTCGAAATCGTGTATTTGTACTAATTAGTTGTTGAAATCTTTGAACCAAATATTTTTTTACTTCATACAATGGATCTTGATTAGTAAGATATATTAATAATTGTTTTATGTCTTCAGCGGAAGGGTTATTTTCTAAAATTATATTTAATGCTAACGTTCTTACAGTACTATCAACCTTCTGTCTATTAAGCTGAAGAAATGTTTTCATAGCTAAACGTTTTATTTCAGTTGTTATATAACCATTGCGAAAAGATCCTATAGATTTCCAAGCGATGATACTCATCGTTCTGCTACTATTATTTGTAGCATATTTGAGTAGAACCGGAATAACACTTTTAGTACCCAAACTACCTAAAGCACGAAGAAATTTTATCTTACATTCTTCTCCTGTGCAGCTTTTAAGACCAAGCTCTAAACTCTCTTTTACTTTCTCAATGACACTTATTGTGCTATATCGTCTTGCCATAACTGCTGCAGTTAATGCTAAAGTTTCGGAAACTTTATCATTATGGATTGTTGCTTCAGAACGTCTTATAATATCTTTTATAATATCTGGATTTGGATATGGTGATACAGAAAGAGCCCATAAATATCTTTCAGTATTATCTCCTATTTCATCTTGTCTGAGAACTTTCATTGCTGCTTGATGGGCAGCGAGACTCGAAGCAGATCCATACAAATCGTATAATTGTGGTAAAATATCATAATTATCGGGACTTTTTAAAATTTTTGTAAGACTGTCAACATTAGCATCTCTAATTAAAGGTACTATTTTTAAAAAAGCAGATGCGGATTTTGCTGTACCTAAAGCAGATTCTTCTAATGCATTACGACTATTTTCTAAAACAGCATCTAGAGTAAGACATCCTGATTCAGGACATGCTGTATATTCATTTTGAGCTTCAATTGAAACCTCCACATAGCGATAATCAAGCTTGTTAATAGCTTCTGTATAAGTTGACGCAAATATTCGATTTTCTTTAAACACACCTGGAATTAAATGCAAAACTCTATGCGCAGTAACTAATGTGCCAGCTTCTGGTCTTGCAGTTAAACTTGTTTCATGCTTTTCATTTTCCGTAACTTCTTTAGGAAGTAAAGCTTCTGTTAAATCATATTCAATCGTATAAAAACTTTTATGTTTTACACCCAAAAATAAATTTGGGTGTTCTTTCTTGTTTCTTTTACAAGATGATTTTATTTTTTTAAATGATTTTGGCTTTAGAGAATTATATGTTACATTACACAAACCACTTGCATCTTTTTCTAATATGACTCCTTCAACTGTTTTATATTGAAAAATACTTGCAATCCCGCGTTTAAGATTTAAAGAGGATAAACTTTCAGTTGAAACAGCAAAAGTATTTAAAATCTGACCATTATTCCATAATATAAGAATTGGATCTTTTGAAATATCTATTATACGAGAACTATGTTCTATAAAACCTTCTGGTTTTGGAGCTTTCCTCGACTTAATCCATAATTGAAGTGATACAGTTTTTAAAGAAATGAGAATAGTTTCAGGATTAGTGGGATTCTTCCAAAGCGGTACAACTTTAATTTTGGCGGTTAGTTGAAAGCCTACATCATCAGTGCTGGCATTTTTCAATTGTGATTGTCGACTTTCTCCAAGTAATATACTTGTTCTCATATCATAGGTAAACCCTGTTCCAATATCCCAACCTTTTGCCGATATAACTGCGATTAATACTAAGAAGATAAGAATTCTTGCAACTATGATTGTCATTATTATTTTAAAATTGATAACTAAAATAATTTAAATAATTTTTAAATATTAAAAAGTTTTTATTATTATTGTACAGTGATAAGTATGAAAAATTGAATTATCTTTACTTCACTCGCATTTAACTAACAAAACTGACTCGAAACGTTGTTAAAGATCTAATTCAAAATTTATTTAATATAGCTTCTATTAATATTAATCTATCATTTTCGTTTCGATTATTATATCTTATAATAAATTTGTTTTGTCAAACTTTATTGCTTTTTTATTTATTAGATATATGCACAGCTTATTATGGATAAGACTCATTCGATGGCGTAAACAAAAAGCACGATAACCTCAAAGAAAACAGAGCAATATAAAGTTTTAAAGATAAGAAAAAAGACAAGCGCTTCAAATGATCAACTAAGTAATAATTTGGTAAAGAAAACACTTTTTACCAAGCGATTTAATACTATTATTATTTAATTAGAAAGAATTTATTTTTAAGCACGTTTTAAATTAAAATATATTAAAAAAGATTTTTTTAATTAATTTATTTATGGTTTCATATATGCGTACATATAAATACATTATTATTCAATTCTTTATTAAAAATTTAAATAAAGAAATTTTTTAATTAGAAACAAACGTTTTATAGAAATTTTTTAAGTAATGATTGATTATCAAAATGAAATATAATAAAATACTTTTAAAATAACATTAATTATTTTCAAAATTTTATAGCATTTAAACTTAATTTATTCGACGATTATAAATTGATATTTTAACACATTAAAGGCTTTGTAATATATAAAGGCGTTTATAAATTAAAAATTTTAAAAAATAGATCAAAACAAAACACGATAAAATATTTTCAAAATCAATTGTTATTTTAAGTACTTTAAAATAAATTACTATTAAATTATTTTTTAAATTCAATGTAAAATCATATATCACTAAGAAATACTCAAAAAGGAGAATAGATAAGAAGTTGTGCTTTTCTACTGAAATTCATTAAACAAAAGTACTCACAATTCATATAAAGAGATAATGCAAAAAAACATTAATTTATTAATTAAATAATAAACATGCAAAATAGAAATCTTTTTTAGTCACTTAATGGAAAATTCCTGTAAAACCTATATTTTCCAAAACTTGGCAACTTTTATAACTTAAAAAAAATATAAAATGGCTGCTGATGCCTTTTTCTGTTCACGTTTGTGTGTGTCGGTGCTTGGAAGTTATATTAAAAATTTGTTATTCTTTTTTAATTATTGGTTTTATATTAGGTATACTTTTAAGAAAAAAAGAATATCATTAATAAAACTGCATTCATAATATAAAAATTATTAGTCGTATTTAATGAAAATTAAAATTATACACTGTAAATTGGCTATATTAATACTAAAAGACTTTTATAAAACGACTTTTATAGAATATAATGAGTAATCCTTTTCAAAGGATTAAATAAATATATAATGTAAGTTGATCGTTTAATTGCGCCTATCGTTTTTTAAAGCGCATGCGTGTTTCTTCAAGTTTAACCGCGCCGACGCACTAAATCATGTTCCAAACCGCGGAACGTTGAAAAAGCCAAACACTTAGTTAACTACTTTCATGAATTTAAGAAATAATTTTAACAGTTGTGTTAAAAAGAAAAAGAAGAAATTTTAATATTCAGGGAAAAGCAAGACCGACACCCACACACACACACACAAAACCCGAAAGCAACGACCACGAAGAAAGAAAAATTAAGCAGGCTAAACGGCACAATTGTAAATCTGCAACTCACCGTTTAAATTGATGATTCTTGTATTTAAAACAACTTTATTCTGCATAACACAATGAAAATTAAAGTATTCGATTATTTCTATCTCTCTCTCTCTCTCTCTCTCTCTCTCTCTACCACTTATTTTTTCGAAACGCTCTCGCGAACGGCCTCACACGGAATGAGGGACTTCCGTCTCAACACGTGTGAACATTGTGCATGTTCTTGACTAGTACGGTACTTCCGCGTGAATGATTCTTAAATGATGGGAATTTATTGTTCCTGCACTGCAATCAGCAACACTCATTGGTTGCTACGAATGAAATTCAAATGCTCTTATTTTTATATTCTATTAAAATTCTGTAATTTTAATAGTACTCTACTTTTTCAACTTTAGTCATTTAAACTTATATGAGATATAAAGTTATATCTGTTAAAATCCTATTATTTAAGACACAATATTTTCTTGTATGAAACATTTGTTTTTAATAAATAAGCTTGTAATAATGCACTTCTATTTATTATTATTAGTATTTTATTGAAAATATACACAAAATTCTTATAAAATTAAGTTTTTTACATAAATTAAAAATTATTATTAATTTATTCTACTTATTTAATGTAATAATAAATTAAAAATATAAAATTTAAATATTATGATTAATTAAAGTTTCTTAGGAATATTCTTTCTTATGACCCTTTTTAGAAAAATAAAATATTCACATCCATAATCAATAATAAGTATATTATTTTTCAAAAGTATTTTTATTAATTTTAATATTCTGTTCATTAATTTTTTATATTTGATATATTTTTAATTAAAATTTTTAATAAAAATATATAAATAAAAAAATTCTAAATTTCTGTATTTCAGAATTATTCATGAATTTTTGTTTATTTAAGGGAGCTAATGCTACAGAAATTTACAAACATGAAATTACTATGAATGCAGATCATTGGACCGTTACCGATGCAAACAGTATTCCTACTGGTGAGATTCGTTCTGTTGATAACAGCTTAATGGATTTAAGAAACTCAACAGTTCTTGGTGATGTCATTATGAAAGTTCTTGGGGGTGGATATGATTATAATTTCTGTCTACGTGGTTATAATAATCCAAATTTAGAAAAATTTGTTGCCAAAGTAATTCATCCAAATACTGGAAGAAAATTAGAAGTGTTTACAAATCAACCAGGTGTTCAGTTCTATACTGCAAATAATTTACCTGAATTTGGAACTACAGGTATTTTAGGAAAAGATGGAGTATTATACTTTAAACATGGAGCATTTTGTTTGGAAACCCAAAACTTTCCAGATGCCATAAATCATGTATGTATTTTTCAAAAATTAGTAAATTTTTTTATATAAATGGAATAAAATTTTTAATAGTCAAAAAAATTGTATTTCGTAAAAAATGTTTTTGATGTTACTTGGTAGTTATAATATATATAGTTATTCTTTTTAAAAATTATTAATTACTATTTTTTACAGAAAAATTTTCCAAATAGTATCTTGCGACCTCAACATCTATATTATCATACAGTCACTTATAAATTTGGAATAGAAGCTTAAGTGATAAAAATAAAAATGTATGAATGATATAAAATAATATAACTTCAAATTTTTAATTGTCACAAATGAATATTTACTATATAAAAATTTATGGAATGTAATCATATCTAATAAAAATAAAATTGATGTTTTGAATTATATTTTATACAGGTAATTTGAAAAATTGTGTTTTATATAATAAGAATTTTATTTTTGCATTAAAAATTATTTATTACAATTTAATATATGTTTAATTCCTTAACTCATAAAGAAATGTTTATTTTGCAATTAATCGTCTAAAATTTCTATATAATAAGTTTCTTACATCTATTTTATTAATTGTCAACAGCACAAAACCATATAATCATTGTTATATGTACAAATTTAAAGTATCCTATTAAATTGAAAATATATTAAATATAAAATGCAAGTATAATATAGATATATAATTAAAATTATTACAATTATTATAATTATAGTACTATTAAATATAAACTTACAATAATCTAGGAAGATAACGAAGGAGATAGATTCACATCTAAAGGATTATGTTTTAATTTTTTTGTGTTTTCTTCTGCATTATCTAAAATTCTTTCTTGACGTTTTTCTATGACTGAATCAAATGATGGTGTATGTCGATCAGAAAAATAACCTTCTAAATGATATCCAATAAATCCAAAAAATCCAGCAATTGGCAAACTAATGACTCTTGCATATCTTGTCATCAATTTTTGTACAATGAACCACATTTTCCCTTAACAATTAAGAATTTTATTGTATTTTTTTAATTTGTTATCAATTTGTTGATAACAACTTATCATTCATCATTGTAATTTAAGAAAGAATTATATTTTGCATAATACTTAATATTATAAAGTAGGATAATTTAAAAACATTTAACCTAACATTTAACGAATGTATTAAAAGTATTAACTAAAATTATGATCAAATGAATAAAAATAAGTTTGAATAAATTTTGAAATATAATAAATATACTTACTAGATATTTAGAGTTTCATTAATAATTTTGTTTTTTTAAATCATAAATTTGACGATTAAAAATACTTAAAACGTTGAATAATGGCTATAAAATGTACATCTATGATTATCAACAGCAAATGTAACAATGCTTTAGCGGCTAATTCAATTTTATTTTTATGCATTCAATAATAACATAATTTATTTTTAAAATAATTTTCACTAAATAATTTATACAATAAATGAAATACACATAAATAAAATACAAAAAATTTAGTATACATAGCCAACTGCATTAAAAATATTTTTTATAAATGTAAAATAAGATTTTTTATAATTTATTTATATTATTATATGAAAAAATATGAATGGAAAATTATTCTATTTGACTTATGCTTGAATTAAAGAAAAAACTTATTAAATTTTTCTAGCATATGTTTATTGAAAAAGTTTAATTAAAAATAACATAAAATGTTATGTAAAAAACCAAAATATATATAACAATATATATTAAAATAGAGAAAAAAGTATCAAATAAATAAACATAAACGACTTAATATTATTTATATTTTTTATCTAAAACAGTTTCAATAATAATTAAATAAATTGATTATTAAACCATATATCAAAAAATAATATTATTTGCATTATTTGAATAAGCAAAAAATATTTACATAAATAATTTTGAGTGTGATTACTATCTTAGTATTTTTTAATGTATTTTTATTATTTTTTTATTTTTATTTTTTAATATACATTCATAACTGAAATTTTAATTAATAATATTATATACGATATATGTCATAAAAAAATAATAAATTATTGATGATAACTTATATGAATGATTGAAAAATAGAAATTTATAAAAATCATTATGAATTAAATTAAATTTACCGATGATTAATATCATGCAATAATAAAATGAAAGAATAACTTTATATAATTTACGTATTAAAAAATATTAAAATTAAGATTATTAAATGAATTTAAAATTAAAATATTTTTGAGTATGATATGTTAACTTTTTAGACGATTGTTTAATAAATTTTTCATATTTAATCTGGATTATTTTAGTCAGTGAAACATTATCCTAGCAGATGTTCTATAAAATTTTGAATATTGAAAAGAAATACAAAATAATCATGTGCTGCTCGAGACCATTTTCTTGTGTCATATAGAGTTAAAGTATAGTTTCTGTTCTAGGTATATATTCATGGGCAACATTCAAATAAATCAGCATATCTTGGTTAATCAGACGGATGTATACATCCGTTCAATTATACTTTCCATTATTCTATTCTATTTGATTCCTAATTAAATTATATAATTAATAAGGAATATTAAATAATTTGACAATAGTTCATATAGTCTTTGATATCTCCTGCCATCATGTACATGTAATAATCTTTGTTTTAATGTACATCTATAGAATATTTTCATATTTTCACATTTTGTATATATACTATTAAAACATAACAGTAATATTATTAACTACAGATTATAACTAGTATGTTATATAAAATAGATATATATATAAAAATTTTTGGTATAAAATTTTTATTGAATATAAATTATAATGCAGCTGATTACAGATTTATATACAAGATACTCTCAATTACAAAACGCCAGATAATAATTAATCGATGTATCTCAATCAATTTTATTAATTTTTTTCTTTATTTGATACTTTACCGTGCAGTATGTTTAGAATATTTTTTTATAAATAATTATAAATCAATATTCCCTTAAATGTGTTAAAAAACGAAGGAAGGAAAGCTTGTTCAATAAGAAAAAATAATAAGTTCCATTAATATGTTATAACAAAATATTATTATTTATAGAAACATAAAAAATCTCCTTTGTATTAAAAGGAGGAAATACAATTGAAGGTGAATATAATGAGATAAGTTTATCTGGCAATTTTGTGGTTGCCACCTGAATGTGTGTAGGATTGTGCCCTAGCAAAAGCTTTTGACATGGAAAGTTTCTCAAAAAGCCAGCTATCACCGTGTGTGATACATCCCAGAGTAGTTGCTTAACTCGTTTTCAAATTCACACTCCTCAAAATAGCTCCGCTCGATTCAATTTGAAGCGCCTTTGGTCTCTCCTCTCTACTCCTCGAACCATCACTTTCTCTTAAGCCACTCAAATATTTACAATGATTTATGAGAGACAAAACAACCCTTAACATTACTTAAAGACAATAAGTAACATGCATATTGTGTTGGTGACTTAAAATTTCGTTTTAAACCATTGCATTACTACTTAATCTATTAATATTATTTATTTTTACAACAAAATCACTAAAAAAAGTATTTACAGAAAATAAAATTTTTTCTTAATTTATGATAGTTTCATAAGTTTTACAATATAATTAAAGTCTAAACTAGCAATTTTCTTAATCGGTATTGTAAAATTTCTATTGTAAATTAATTCTAAATTATTAATAAATGATACGAATTTATTACTTCTAAACGTAAGTAGTTTTATTATTTATTTATAGGGATTTAGATTTGAATTTCATGTTTGACTTGAGACTGTTATGTTTACTCATCACCAGGCTCTAAATAGTAACCCAATCTAATGTGCTCTATTTTTTGCTCTATTTCCTGAAAAAAATGATTTTTCCTTTGTCCAACTTAATTAAAAAACCTTATACTATTCTATATGTTATGAGATCATTAACATAGTTTGATATTATTTTATAAATATAATTCAGTTGCAGCAAGCATAAATGTATTCAATCTTTTCAAATATTGTAATAAAAAAATATCGTAGAATCAAAATCGACATATATTTAAAATTCTGAACTTTTATAATTTTTTTGACATTATTATTATAAAAATAAAATTCTTTATAAAGATAAAATATTTTGAAATAATATTATTTTTAATTAGAAATTTAAAATTTAACTCAATAGAACTATAATTGATTAAATAAGATTTATAATATATTACAATACGATTTATCTAGAACATTAATCTAGAATAAGAAATATTCTAATCAATCAAAAAATACTTATTTTTATTATTATTATATATTATTATTATTATTAATATTATAAAATAAAATTATGTATTATACATTCTTAAAAATCCAAAACATCAACTGAAAAACAATTAATGTTATCAAAACATATATATACTACTAGTTAATTTTGTTTATAAAAATCAATAATAAAGTTAATTTAATGGCATATTTACTTATACATATTAATTTATACAACATATTAATTTGAACAGGTAAAAGAATAAACTGAGAAATATGTTAATTGAGCTTAGATTGAAGCCTATCTCATATTTAATAACAATATAATTACTATTGAAAAATTCAATTTAAAAACGTGCTTAGTTAAATAAATTTTTTGTAATAATAGAAAATAAATCTTCTGTTAAAATAAAACAATTATATAATAAAAGAATTAGATAAAAGGAAACATAGAATTCGTTTTAGAGCATGTGGGTACAGAATTAAATTAAATGTACCAGAAAATATTGTAATTAAGTAATACTTTGTAAGTAATAAAGATTAGAGGCAGATTAGATGAGCGTGTGAATTTTATAACTCAGACTCAAATCAAATGTACGTACAAAACATTTATGCAAGTATTATACTAACAGGTAATTAATTTAAAGATATAAATAGTATATGTATGATCAATTTAAATAATGGTGTAAGTAGTATACCACTGGTAGGTCAGCCGTGAGTGTAAGTAGTATATCCATGATTATGTTGGGCGTACCTGTAAAAGACATAAAATAACACAATTACTAACTGTTGTTAATAGTATTAAAGAATGTAAGTTGAACATCTTTTTAAACAGTTAAATAGTATCTGTATGAGTGACAATTCCATATGCAGATGTATTATTGTGAATATTTAATATACAAAATACATAATGGGTTTTTTCCAGAATTTATAATTTTAGTAACTTAATGGTATAGAACACTCGAATTTCTTTTGTACTGAATAACATTAAATTAGCTCTCAATAATATCTTAATTACTAAACTTAATATCAGTTTAAACTTCTTAACTCAAATTATTACACATTATGAGTTTGACAAAAAGCTGTAGACTAAAAATCATGAGACTAAATATCGTAATAAGAAAAAATAAACTAAAGTATTTAAATCTCTCGAAGAATATATCCAGTGAAATCTTGGTTCTTTTTAACCAATGGCTCAAGCACTCAACAACACTAATTTTCTAAATTAAATTAATTTAATCTATTCCTGTAGTATTGGCACAGTAAATTATCTCAAGGACCCTATTGGAATTATTAAATGATACCAATTAATGAACAATGAAAAAAACTTATGAAGAACCTCATAGTACTTGACACAAATGCATAAAATGTATTTTAATTAATGAATTAAAACTTTTTGTTTTAAACAAAATTTACCATTTTGAATGATATATTATTAAATGATTTCATAAATCTGAAATAGAGTATCTTGTAATTTTTATTTTTATGCAAATAGAATTGTAACTTTTAATTTAACTTGTCATTTATCATTATTCAACTAACTGCATGAAAATGATTAATATTATAATAATTCAATTAATAATAAGACGATTACAATTTGTTTGTAAAGTATATTTCTTTTTCTTAATCATTTATATGTTAAAATATATAAGAAAACTTATAAATTAAATAGGTATATTTGACTATTATGATAATTTTTTTAATCCTATATGTAATTTGATTACTCCATTTATTTAAAAACTATATAACGATATTTGAAGTATAGAAGTTCAATATATTATCTACTTAAATTTTTTGCAAGCCGAAATTAACTGTTTCTATTCTAGATTCTATATACGATTGTACAGCTTGTTTTATATAAATGTTTAATTATGATGAGTAATAAAATTCTAAAGTTTAAATCCTGCATAAAATTTGTCTCAAGATTAAAAGCAGTTTAACAATAACAATTTTTAGTTTTACTTTATTTTATTACAAATTATCAATTAAATTATTTTAATTGAATTAAATTATCTTATTTTATTTAAAATTAAATTTCTTGACAAATTTTACACTTAAAATTTGTTGTAATTAAAAATAAATTTATTAATTTTTCATCCTGTAAATAATTGGTCAAAAAATTGCTTAATAAAAGTATATATGAATTGAATTCTTAAATTAAAATTCATTCGAAATTTTTTATTTAGTTTCAAATCGTTATCTATAAAATAATTGATTATAAAAAAATTTATGTTTAAATCCGGGTAAAAACATTCTAAAAAGATATTGATGAAGGAAACTTATGTCGGTATAATGGACTGATTGAAAATGATTTGATTTTTATAGAAAGACAGTATTGGGTTGGATCAAATAATTTAAATAAAAATGGAATGGTATGCTTTCTTTTAATGTTATACTATCTTTCAAGCTTTTCTTACTTACATATGAAAACTACGAAAATGTAAAATTCAAAATTATAGTTTGTTAAATGTAGCTAAAAAAGTAATGGCAGCCGTTAGCACCTGAAATATATTCGACGATTTTTTTAATTTGATCATAAGATTATGCAAAGTAAATGAATGCATCTGTGGAAATATATATTCTAAACGTAAATGTAGACTGATTTGTGTATGAGTTTAATTTAGTTTAGTTTATCAAACTTGATTTAAGTTTAATTTAATCGCCCTCGGCAAAAGTTAAATAGCGTTATACTGAGTGTAATTCAAGTCACGGCGACATCGCAATTTCTTTTTGTGTGTTTTTCTTTCTGTGCACTTTAGTTATCGATCTTACTTTTACACACTAAACAAAGCATAAAAATAAGCGCCTGCGGTCATTTGCTTGTTTGCACATCCGATCAAATCTTCCTAACACAATTTCTTTAACCTTTAAATTGATTATTTTTTCTTTCACATTTGTAAACACACGACTAAATAATATATTTAGCTACTATATTAAATGATATCTTCCCCATTATTGCGCAAATTCACACTGGTACCGCAAGTACTATACATATTAAATATGGAATACCGATATTTGGTAAATTAATAATCTTAATAAATATAAATTAAAATAAATTTGAAACGGATTTCTGAAATGTAATTATTTTGAATCACATGATTAAAACTTTTATTATTTTAATTAGGGCTTTTTTCAAGCTTTTTGACTATATTGAATTGTTTATTATTAAAAAAACTTCTTTTTTATAAAATATTTATATTGAACGTGTATAATTAATGTATTTTTATTATTAATATATATCATTAATAATAAAATAATGAGTCTAATTAAATATACACATATTTCAAAATGAATAATTTTAAATAATTTTTTCCCTGTATTGCAATATACAATGATATTTGAAGTATAAATAAAATATATTATCTATTTAATTAAAAAATTAAAGTAATTTATCTTATTAATATAATTACCGTTCAATACAAATTTATAGCTATTAAAACAAGAGGTTATAAGAGAAACCTTTATTAATAAACGTTTTGAAACATCTTTAGCATTATTAGATATATTATTTAAATATAGTTTTATATATTTGCAGATAATACTATAGAATTTTTTGTACCAATATTTTTATATATAAATCATTAAGATACGATAATTTTAAGAATTAAATAATATCTTTAATCAAAAATAAAATATTCATATTATTTAATTTCATATTCATCATTTAGTTTTTTCTATTAATTTTAACGTTGTTAAAATTTTTTATAATGTTTTATAAAGATCTATTACTGAAAAAATAATATTTAATATTTGATATTAATACTTAAAAAATCATAATTTAGTAATGCTTTAGAAAGTATAGATAAAAGATAAAAACTACATTTCTGGCTATGGATAATATTTTATAAATATTGATTGTACAATTTGAAAATTTTCTAGTCTACTTAGTATTAAAGTAATGCAATAATAAATCTGGATTATTTTTATTTTCTCAATTTATTTTAATTATGCGTTAGAAATTTCGGAATTACATATATTTATAATATTCAGTTAATCTTATAACAGAGTAAACAATTTGGTTGTACACAAGGTATTCTCGGAATAAACGACGGTAAATGAAAAACAGGCCTTTGTGGTAATTGCGACGGTGGTTGTTGCAGTCCGGTCTCAAAAATATTTCGTTCGTATGTGGTTTGCTTACTAAGTGGAAAGCCAGCGGTACAAACTTCGAGACTCCTTGGCACTGTATCTGATAAGACATTCACAAAACAGCAGGCCTGTTAGTTAAAGCAAAATTAAATCAATATTACAATCTTTTCAATATTATAATAATAAAAATAATTTAGTAATACACAATAAAAAAATGTTAAAAAAATGAAAATTCTATTATGAAATTTAAAGTTTGATAGTAAATATATTATCATGTTTTCACGATAGCAGATCCAATATAAAATAATCCCAATTGTGTAAAAGTAAATGTTGACTTATAGATATGTTGATTAAAGTTTTCATATACACCTTTTTTTACGATTTATCTGATAAACCCTGTAATTATGAAATGTAATTATGAAGGTAAGTTGCAATTATAACTAATGATAATGCTTTCACACATGGCGAAATAATGGTTTATTTATAAATCCCATCTTTTTAGATATATACTTTTTTTCATGATAACTCATTAAAAGCTTAAATTTAAAAAAAACTAAGAAATTAAGAATAATCACTAATTGTTGATCAGTATGTACGTTTGCCGTAGTATATAGTGGTGGTATAGTATAACCATTGGATGATCTTTCGAAAGGAATTTGTGCAGATACTACATCAGCTGCAATCTGCCGCACAGAAGAAGATAAAATACTTTCTGTTGATTGTTGTGGCTGCGTGATTATAGGTTGATGAAACGCTGAAGTTCGTTCAGTATCATTGGAAAAGTATTCTATAGCTTTAAGTAGATCTTGTTCACATCGTTGAAGTACTAGTTGCAAAACCGATAATTTTGTTCCAGGAAAAAGTCGTGTCAAAGTATCAATTGATGTTTGCGAAACCATTCCTGTAGTGTGACTCGCGCGTTTAGAAATTGGTGATCTTTGTCGTACCTTTTCCCATTTTTCGACCTGTGAATACTACTCGGATAGATATATTATAATTTATTTATTTTATTTATTCATTATATTTACAACTGAATAAGTAAAGTTAATATAAATTAATTAAATCAAAAACTTAAGTTCTTATTCAAAAATATTAGTAAATAATTAAGTTTACCCATCGAACGATTGATAATGATTTGTAAAAAAAAAAATTCAAATCTACTGCAACATTCTAATATTTAGTAAATAGTAAATATGTTAACTGTGATTATGTTTTTCGTAGTAATTATATGTGACAATAATGATAAGTAAAAATAATAAAATAAGGGAACGGTTTTCCCATGAATATAATGTGATCTGTGAAAACACGGACAATGGCGACGAGACGTAAACAATGAGATCTAGTTGCCACTGGTGAAGACAATTTGAGTAAAACTTTCCTTGTATTTTATTATTATAATAATAATATATAATAATAATAATTATTATTATTATATATTTAAATAATTTGCATTATTTTTTATAGGTTTCTACAAAATTTTACCGAGATTAAGATTTCCTTTAATTTTTATTTCATAGAATAGTATGAATATATATACATAGATTATTATGAACCTTTTTCTTCAAACGCTGAATCTTAATATTTCGAAGGACATTTCCTGTAAATTAAAATGTAAGAAAGTAAAAAAATTAATTTAACTTATTATTTTTTTAAATTTTTTTCGTAAAATTTGATTATAATTATTACTGAAATATTAGTGCTGTATCAACAATTTAAATTTTCATAAATATAGGTATAAAAAATTAACATTAAATTTTTTAATATTTGTAATTTAAAAATGGAAATATCATAATTGGCAAAATTTTTTTATTTTATTGATGTTAATGAAGTATTTACTAATATAATCTATCTGACAAAATATGATGTCTTAATAAATTTCTGATTGCATAAAAAGAACTATCAAAATTCGTACAATTTCTATTTTTTACAGAAAATTGATGCAATGCCTATACCTTTAATTAATTCAATACCAACTAAATTTCTGAAAACTTTTATTAATATTATAGTAAACTAAAAAAGTTTCGCTTATTAAGTTCTGTATATATTGTGAGTAATTTATAAAAATATATTATTTTATACGTTTGATGTTAATACTAGGATTAGTAATAGAAAATAATTGATAAATTATCTTTTTTACATACACTTTTATAAAAAAATTTATATTAAAAAAAATTATTGAGTGATTGTTTTTAATTAAAATTTTTTAAAACTCCTTTTAAAATTATACACATTTAATTTGAAATTTACAAACACAATTATTTAAAACAATGGTTATTTTTAGTAGGAAAAAAAATTTCAATGGTTTAAATGATAAAACACTACGAGAAACATAAAACAAAGTTTTATGAATCGAAAGCCTTAAAAAAATGCTATCAAGAAAAGTGATCAATACCAGAAATAATTTACCTTTAACTTTTTCACTGACAATTTAGATAAAGTTGAAAGATTCTTATTCATATCATTTTGTTCTTTTTGCGTATTTGTTTTTATATCATTATAAATTGTACTTAAACAAGAATTACTTGTTGTATTCAATTTTGATTTATTAGAAATATCAGGATCTGTTACGGTCATACCAAAAATTTTCCCTGGAGGAAGTCTATTCATTTTTTGGCCTGTAGTGACTTTTGCCATACTAAGTGCAATTGCATCCTCAGCAGCTTGTTGTCTTTTCAATGCAACCTATAGAAATGTTCTTACATTACTTAAAACATTTTAATAAAAAAATAATATTTTAAAGATTTGTGAAGGGATTAAATAATTCAGAAGTACGTTTTCCGAAATTTCTAATAAAAATGAAATATAACATTGTAAATACATTACTTACATACTACATTAAGGATGTAAAAAAATGAATTTAATAAGATTCAATATATTTTTTACTTTTTTTTTAATTTGTAAATTATTATTTACTTTATATTTATTATATTACAAATATATTGTTTTACATTTTATTCAAATATTTTGAAACGATTATATTATAACATATATTTTCTAGCATACTTATATCTAAATCAAAGTTGAAGAAGAATTTAATTTATGTCTAAATTTAATTCATGTTTATACCTTTTTTAATCTAACGTTTATTATATATAAATATCACCAATGAATATCATTGTAATAAAATATATTTTATAACCATTTAATTTTCTCTTTAAATAAAAAGCTTAAAAAAGTAAATATGCTTGGTAATTATCTTAACCATAGTTAAATGTTGAAAATTAATAAGTAAAAATAGATATTAATTTTAATGTTTTAACTAAAATAAGACAATTTGATTCTGATAACAAATTTTATTAAATATCTATAAAAATATTATAAATTTAAATTTCACTAGTACTGAAAAAAGTAATCGACATATTTATTTTGATAAAACTAAATTACATAGTTAGTTTTATATAATTTATTATATAGTATTATACGTTAATAGAGAACCCCATTCTTAATAGATTTTATCAATATCAAAATCACTTGTTCCAGTGATGTGAAAAATACTCGAAATCTCATGTAAACCATTATCAGTATCATTCCCCGTTTTAAGGAGATCGGGTATCATAATGCCAATGCAAACAGAATGAAACTTAACACCACGTATCAGACTAATGGATTTGACTCTTGTGTAACGCTTGAATCGCTTGTTTGCATGTAGCCCTCTGCACAAATAGCGACGTGCACTTTTATACGTAAATGTACCTTATTATTCTTTTAGTACTTTTATTTCAAGATCCTTGAATGAAACTTACATGAATAAATATTCATAATAAATAAAAATATAAAGTACATATGAGTTCAATAAAATCGTTTTATATTACTATTTTAAAGGGAAATCAAATTTTGTTAACATATGGAGATAAAACAAAGAACTTATAAATTAAATAATATTATTTTCTGAATTATTAACATAAAATTTTAATGTAGATCATGAGTTTTAGTTTAATTTTTTAAGATTGTATTTCCTCATTAAGAAATTATGATTGTTGAAATCGAACTTAACTATAAGTATAAATTATAAGAAAATATTTAAAATACTTCTTTCTTATCCTAACTGTAATCATAAAATTTTTTGTGAAATAACTAAAAAAAATTCCTATTATAATCAATTTAAAAAATAGGAACTTGATAATAGATTTAAAATGTTCTTAATTATAATATAATTACTAATGTTGTAATAATCTTTTATTTTATAGAAGTTTTATACTCATGATATTATAATTATTTTTATTAACTTCATTTATTATTTTATTTTTAATATTTGAAATATGCTTAATTTTAAAAATATCAGCAAATTAGAGATTAGATAATATGTACATATTATATACAATATTATCTATAACAAAGCAAAAATAATAATGTATTATCTAATAAAAATATTGTGTTATCTCTAAATATTTTAGTCAAAATAAATATAAAACATATCTTTAATAAATAAAAATATATAAAAAACATTTCTAAGTTGAATTGCTTTGAAGAATTGATGTTCAAATTTAAAACTTTAGAATATATACTTTCTTTTTCCAAATTATTATTAATTTAAAATTATTAATATTGCATCCTCAAAAATTAAGAGAGAATATTTAATATTTTGAATATTATAAGTAAAGAATTTTATGTAATTAAATTGAAAATTGCATTCAATAATAGTCAGTAATAAGATTTAATTCTGATCTTTTCAAGTATTTATAATTTTGCTTTTATTATAATATAAGAAAATTTTGATTAAAAAATATACACATGCATTCAAATCTACAAAGATTATATGAACAAATTCCGATTGTTAACGAATCCTTACCTGAGCAGCCATAACTCTTTGTCTTTCAGCAATCAAAGAGCATTTAGCGCAAAAACATTCGCGATAACGACATTCCCTTTTATGACCTCTCAACCACGATATAAGTCCATGATTTCTGCATCTCGCGCATTTCGGTCTCCGTTGCTTTAATTCGTCGAGTACTTCTTCATCCTTTTGCATCTTTTTCATCTTTCCTCGCAACATAGCTTTCCGAAATATCTGTTTGATTTTTTATGTAGCAACAGATTTAAAGTAATGAATAGTTTAATTTTTAATATAATTATTAAAAATTTTTCGATTCATATTTAAAGTTCCCTGTTCACAAGAATTAATGCTCACAAATATAAAGAATCAAAAAATTTAACATGTTTTTCAACCGTTAAAAATAGCCGTTTTTAAAATTTTTATTAAAAATATAATTTATAATTTATTGAAATCTTTAAAATAATAAAATAAATCATAGATATGTGCTGCAATAAACTAAAGATGCGCGATAACTAACGACATTTATACGAGTAAAGGGTCGTAAATGTAACAAAGAAGTTCGAGCCGAAGAATCTCACGGACATCCGAAAGCTGTGCGCGCAATCCGACCAACCCCCAACACAGGGGATGGACTAGCGTTGATCTTCTTGCAAGTGCGAGACTCGACGATTGGCTCCTTCAATGTTTACTATCCACGCCTATGTATAGGTATTTGCTTGTATGCTTATAAGTTGTATTTTTACACTTTCTATTCTCGTCCTTATTTCACTCAATGTGCATATGCGAAACATATTTCGTTGCTTCGGAGCATTGTATATCATTGAAACTTATTTTCGCTTCTGTTTGCTTGTGTCTTACATTTTATATGATCTTCTCTTTATTTGTTTTTTTTTTTAACTTGAGAAATGCTGTTGTAATATTTCTCCAGAAATTAGCGTCATTCGTATAATGAAATTAATGAATACGGTTAGGGCATATGATATCGATAGTCTATAAAAACTGATCTTAATTAATTTAAAAAAACTTTTAAATAATTATTAAATAAGTTTTATTAAAAATTTATTGATTTTTATGTAATATATAATTTTTTAACATTTATTACTTAAGCTAAACTTGCAGATACCTTTTGGACGATATATGTTAAAAGATGTTTTAAAAATTAAAAACTACTTTGTGTTATTTTTATGTTTTAAAAACAATTGAAATTTTTTCATAATTATAAATATAAATTTTATTATGATATAATCGATGCTAAATACAAATGTCAAGATCCATATTAATATAAATTCATAATCCAAAATAGTTTAAGCAATAGTTTTTTATACTAACTATCATACGTGTGTAATAAAAATATCATTAATATCAATAATAATAAAAATATCAAAATAGCATTCAAAAACACTGGGTGTAATCCTATGCTGCGCTTAAAGGCAGTTTACTGCTTTTTACTGCAGGAAAAGACTCATAATAATGAAATTATCTGATTTATGACTAAAAATCTAACATTTAGTATATTAGGTTACTGTACATCAGTCAAGATAGTAGATACTTAGAATAGTAGTAGATGGTATACATTGTGTATAAGTGTCATATTATCATAACAATCGAAAGAAAATAAAAATACAAGAGTGAAAAAAAATGAAATCTAGTCTGATTAAGTCGTCAGATTCTGCGAACAGTATTAAAATAATAGTCAACATTATATTGATAAATGCGTCATCAATATAAATAATGTTGTATAACTTGTTTTTTAATTTTTAAATAATATATTCTAAAAAGACAAAGTAAAAATAATAATAAAATATTTGAAAATATATTAATATATTCATAACAACATATATATTGATATATCGAATAAAACTAAACATTAAAAATAGTAGTAATTTCGTAACTGTTAAACATCATTAATATTACAATTTATTTTTACATCTCATTGTATCTCTCATATATATATATTTTTTTTTTTAAAGAAAATTCATTTTCTGTAAATCTAGTCAATTTTTTTTTTATTTATTCATAACGTTTTTTCAAATAGTGTAAAAAAGTGTAGAAAATGAGTTTAAAATTGATATATGATCAAAAACTATCAATCATTAAACTAGTATCAGTAATATGTAATTGATTAATACATAAAATTAAAAATATGAATAAATAATTAAATAACTTATTATGAAATAATTAGAAATATGTATATTTTTGAAAATGTCTATTAAAATGAAAGCAGCCTAAAGTTTGAAGTGCTGTAAAAGTAATGCAGCAATTGTTGTCACTTATCATACTCAATCACTCTAAAAAGAGCAGAAATTTAGAGAAGTAGAATAACAAATCCAAAATAAATTTCTTCAAGAAAAAGAAGATGAAGCAACATCGATATAACTGACAACATTGTCAGTATACGACAAGATCATCAACGTCCTTTGGCTAAAAACCGAATGACTTCAGTGTCTCGCGCAGTTCTTTTTTACTCACTAAGCGATGATTTTCTCCTCTATGAATACGATTATTTCACGATTCTCATCAGTTAGGGGTATTATTCCGCCTTCGACACAACTAATCAAGAACACTATTGGGTATTCCACGAATTTCTTCCTCTCTCTGTTGGTTGCGGTAAAAATAAAATAATAAATATGTACAAGCGATTTCACAAAGCGTATACCAATATAATATGTTAATATATAAAAATACCAGAATAATTTCATTAATTTTGAGTGGTTAAAATCGTATGATTACAAATATTAAAAAAATGAAATTTTAATAATATAGAATTAAACTAATTTTTTATGTACGATGTAAAGATTGTCTTTTTTGATATGAAGGAAATTACTGGGATATACATTAAAAATCACTTTAAATTTTGCCCAAGTAGAACCATATAGCAAGGCTTTAATGTCTTCATAGATATTATATTCTTCTCGCATTCCAACAATATTTTATTTCGAATGGATCTCAATGCGCAGCCTATGCTATTCTTTTACGAATCATTTACATATTACAAATATTTCAGTCGCAAATTATTGACTTGTGCTAAGAGCATCAACAATTATTTATGTGTGATTTAAAAAACTTCCTGACTATAAAAAAATTAAACAAAGTATTTATTTCGAATTAACAACACTCTTTTCTGAAACACGGACATTAATTAAGTTAATAACAGTGAATATTGATAACGATTTTTTAAATTATTTAAATTATTACTAATATATTTTTTTGTTTGTTTTACTCAAAGGAAGCATTTATTTTATTTAATAATGATATACACGGAAAGTTAATACTTTACTATGTGTACGTATATAATTAAGAAATTACTCTAAATCTGATATATTAACTTTACTATTATATTATTATATTATTTTATATTATTGTTTAACACATGTTTATTAAATTTATTTAATTTCATTTGATTGTAGCTTTTCATTTTTTTCGATTAAAATCTATGTCTTATGTTAAAAATAAACAATAAATTGTATGCAAGATTGATAAATTCGTTGAATAATGATCAATTATAGTCTTTGGTTAATATTATAGTGAATATTAAATATATTATATATAATATTATAACGAATATTAATAATTCGTGAATAATGATCAATTATAGTCTTTGCTTAATATTATAGTGAATATTACGCTCATAAAGGAGTAAGATTTTTCAGTTTTGTAAAATTCCGTTCAATTAAAACAAAAATTTTAACTTATGAAAAATTTATGTAAAATTATTTATTAATATTATATATAATCAATTACAATATGGTAAAGAATCAACAATTTGGTCATCGTAACAAATTTTTTATATACATTCTAAAATTAATTATTGATTTTTTTGAATTAGTAAATTTAAATTTTGTTTTTTATTTTATTAAAATAATTTATTTTTAATTAAATAATTTCAATAATTACTCGAAATATAAATTAATATCTATTTTTTACAAAAGTATATTATATTATATAATTATTATGTATACCTACTATACTATAAATAGTATTTTTTGAAACTCATTTTTATTTTTAACTCAATTTATTCAATTTTAATACATAATTAACAAAGTGTAATATCGTATACGGGTTATCACAATAATGTTGAAAAATATAAATAAATCGCAGATTTCAATAAAATATAAGTTGCATATAAACGCCATGTTACATTTTTCGTTAAAATTTAAAATATAAATTAGATGTAAAAAACCTATCAAAATAAAAATATCAAGTGCACAATCTCATTTCAAGTAGCCTTTTCTATAAATTTTTACAAGCAAGTCGTCAATATTCTTTTCAAAAAGTTGTAAATATAATTGCTCACTAATAACTATAAGTATATATCATTCACCACTTGCTCATCGTTTCGTATGTGCAATGGTGAAACTACATAAAATTGATAAATAAAAACATGTAGTCTATATTTATTGTACAGTCGAAAAAATCTTTTTATTTTGTACAATAATACTTTAAATTTACGTATTTTTACTTGTAAGATCTTTGGTGTATTTTCTATATGTAAATATTTTATTTAGAAATCAGAATTTAGAATCAAACTTGAAATAAAATAGAATAATCAGCAAATATTCTATTGTAAATGCGTTGATGTATTTATCGTTTTTATTTGTGTCTTTTCGTTGCTAAATCATTGTGTGTTCTACGATATATATGCAATGATATGTATACAGTTGCAAGCTTATATTATACTTTAAAAATGAAAAAAAAATCATCGTTTCAATGCGTATTTTGTAAACTCCTTGATTTCGTTATTTTTTCTTAATTAATTAAATCAAAAAATTTATTTTATAAAATTAAATTCATTTCTTCTTTAATTTTTGCACCTTTAAAATATTAAAATATCTTAAACTATGTTCTATTAATATAATTTAGAATGTTTAAATAAATTTGAAAATAAATTATTATTTGAATTTTTATATTTCATATTTTACATTTTTAAAGATTAAAAATCCGAAATAAAATTTTTATACCTATTTTTATATATATTCAGTATTATTAAGAAAGAATACTAGATTAATTAATTTTTAAATACAAAATCTTTGAAAAAATTTAATGTAGTAATGTATAATTCAAAGTAATAACGAATAATATTGGATTTTTATTATTTTATTTAATTTAATTGATTAGAAATTAAGTCAATATTTGGCATTTTTCTTTGTTTTTTTGTTCTTTTTATATATAATGCAATATTTTACAAATTGCTAGTATGCGCAGTCATATTTTTTTCTAAGATTTTTTAAATTATTTTTTAATAATATAGTTATTGTGTTTAGTAACATTAATTCATGAATACATCCATTGTTTTTATAAAAAAATTCGAAAAAATTTTTAGTGTACGAAAATAATAGATATTGTATAAATACATATTATTATTTATACAATACAAAACAATTCTCAATATTAATCGAGTTTAATATTGATATTTAACACAAAAAAATGTTTTTGAGAATATAATAGAAATTTGAAAAGTGTATTATTAACGCATATTTATTTACTATATATAATTTATTTTTCGTTGTTCTAGCAAACAAAAAACGTTATTTTAATATTGTAATTAAATTAAATCCACCATCTCGTATGATCTTATATTAATTAAGTCCATTAAATAATTATAATATGAAGTGTGTTTCGTTTTATAATTGACAAATAAATTAGGTAATATATAATCCCATACTTGTTTAAGTATAATATATATTTATAAAATATAAAAGGAACCAAGGACCTTGCATACTTTAATAAAAGTTTTATACTAAATTAGACAGAAAATTATTCACAGAATAATTTTTATACCAATAAGTATTTACAACAGTGAAAGACTTCATATAATTATTTGAAAAGTCCCTTAAAATTATGTTACGTACTTTTTCAGGTCTTTCTATTTTTAAGCATTACTTAAATTATTTGGACTTAATATAATTTAAGATTTAAGAAATCTAATTTATACATAATGGATTTTTTATTTCTATACTAAGATTTGCAGAGTCTGTAATTATAAACAGTAATTATATATTTGAAATATAATACGTTAGTTTATATTTTTAGATCATTTACAATAAATCGGAGAAATTATAGAAGTTCCGTTTTATTTTCTTATTCAAAAAAGTCTTTCGACTTGTGACAAGTTGTGCGTACTCTTTAGTTACTAATATATTTCCCCATCTTATCACCGATTGGCCCCAAAAAATCAGAAGACTTTTAAAGTCGCCCAAATATAGCTGAGCTATTTATGTTTAACTGTAAACTTTTATTTTTACAATAACTTTTAATTAGTACAATTAATAATATTAATTAATAAATATATTTTTAAATAAAGTATATATCAGTTTACAATATTTTGATATGTTATTTTTAATATATATGTATAAAATTGTTGAAGTAACTAAATTTTGTATATGATGTAAATTAACCCTTATACTATATCTAATAATTGAATATGCAATTAAAAATCTTAATACATAATTTTTTAATTTAATAATGCAACTTTTTCTTTGAATATAATATTAAATTTCTATTTATACAATATATTGTAAATTGACAATCACAACTTGATTTTGTTCCTAATATAAATGTTTGTTAAATTAGTGAATTATATCTATTTTTCAGATATTTATATAATAAATAATCATTAAATTAACTTTGTTATAAATTTATGAATGCTTAACATTAACTCACTTTACTTGCGCGACTAATATTAGACATTTTTCAAAAGGTACCTTTTTCATTTATAAATTTTTTTAGAACATTCATACGCAATTCTTATATCATCATTAAATTACCGTACTTATAATGGTAATAGAATACCATAATAATAAACTTATAAGTGTATTTCACTAATATTAAATATTTTTATTGTATCGAATAAATTATGAGAGATATGTCTGCTTCTAAAAATACATGTTACGGAAACAAACCGATAATATTATTGGTTGTGGTATTTTTTACACTTGATTACATCTATTCATTATGTTCTATGTTGTAAACTCTGTTTTTCATATGAATTTATATATCATAATTACATAAAAAGAACATCGTTTTCATTATATCTTATCGCAATTATTTTGGTTAACATTTACTTATATGTTTATAATGTTTATAAGTTGGTGTCATAAAGATATTAGATTTTACAAGAAATTATTATTTCATTGTCATCGTCATGCAAATTATATTATGCACTTATTTGCCTTTATTATCTATTTATTTTCCAGTAGATTTTTCATCATTACTTTAAAAAAAAAGTAATACTTTTTGAATTATATAAATATTTAAAAATAATTTTATACATTTTATTGGGTTCAAAATGCATAGTTAAACTAATGATAATATTTGTAACCGTTAATATTGGCATGTAACAATATTGACAAATAACATTTTATTTATTAATATTTAATTCAAAATTGTATAATAAAATTTTTACTTCTTGAATAAAATATTTTTAATAATAAATAGTAGCTTCAATATTATATTAAAATATTTTAAAATAAAGTTTGTTTTTATGGAGATAAAAAATTATAGAATTATCAAAAAAAAAGAGAAAATACAATAGTGATTAACATTTTTCTTGATATACAAAAATTTCTTACATTTAAACTCTATAATATAAAATAAAATAGAAAAATCAATTAAATTAAATCAACCAAAAATATAATTTAAAAAATATTTAAAAAATAAAGAGCTTCATAATTTGGCAAGTATTATTATATAGTATTTAATACATTTTAAATGGAATAATATAAGACTGCTTAAACATGTGAAGCTAACTTTTTTTACCTGCTATTTTTTATCTCTGATGCTGTTCGCTATTACACAGCCATAGCTATACACATATTCTCGCATACAATGCATACATTATTAATATTTCGCAAAATAAAACTCTAATTTACATCTTATTAAAATAAGCAATTATCAGACTAAAATTTCTATAATACACACAACCGTAACACGTGGACGGGTATTGTATTCTTTCGTTATCTCTCTCTGTCTCAATTTTTGTCTCAAAAATTTTTAACTTAAAAAATTATTAAAAATATGAAATATTTTATTTTAAAAGCACAAGTCTACCGAATACTTTTTTTATTTCATATAATTTTAAAGTTTTGTCGCATTATTTGTATTCAGACTCATTAAATCAGTGAACTTTTCAATTTATTTTGTTAATAATATTTTTACGGTTGATTAAAGACATGAAAAGAAAATTTTCTTAAAATATATATTTTTAAAATATCCCACTATAGATTTATTTTTAAAATTACATTATTTATTTAATATTTTATTGCACAGTATAGAAAAAATTTAATCGAATAATTAAATTTATGAAAATATCATTGAGAAAAAATAAAATAAGTAATTCAGATTTAATGTATGTATTACTCGTTTTCCTTTCTATTTTATATATTTTTTCATTCTTTTACTCATATAATAATAATCATAATTTTCTAAACAGAAATTTTAGAAAATTCTTACAACTATTCAACAAAAAATAATATTTGTAACAATTTGTATATTATATTACTATATTATTATTAATACTACTACATTTAGTATAATTGGTTTGACTTCCTGTTTTTTTTCTTAAAAAATTCTTTTTCCTGATTTTTTACTAAAATTTCTACTTCATCAAAATGCATTAGATAAAATCTATTTTACTTCTTTTTAGTTCTGCTTACATCAATATTTTTCTATTATTAAATAAATAAAAATAAGGAGAATAGGAATTTGTAATGAAGCACTGAATCTGTTATATTTTATTATGTGAGAATTTTCAAATATGTACATTGATCATTATATGTCTAAAAATTGCGTTTTTGGTAACAACTGTGTGTACTTTAGTAAATAATGGAAAAAAGCAATAAAAGTTTTTCAAACTTTAATTTTTTTATTTCCTAACTTTAAAACTAGCTTTTTCTGTATCTAATAAAAACGTAAATTTTATATTTTGAAAACTGTTACCCGTATTTAAACATATACGTACATATATATATACGGTGCTTTTATTCGAAATTTATATAATGTATGTTAAAGTCTATTTTGTATTTTGAATCCATCCAATTGTGTCAAATCTTGTTTTAAACCTTCCATTTACTTTTACCTGTTTCTTACTTTCTTTCTATCTATATATCTATCTATCTATATATCTATCTATTTATCTATCTATGTCTCTGTATCTACATTTTTCTATTTATTTTTCTCTATGTTTAATTTCTTAATTTTTTTTCATTTCTGTTTCCATCTTTTTACATGTAAATTATACTATAAAAAATACTACGTCTTCTAATTTATTTAATGAACTAAATAGCGCGGAATATTTTCGCTACTATTTTGATTTTTTTAAATAACACACCTGTTGAAAAAGTTGAATATTGCACATAGATACACATTTTTTTTATTTCATTATTTATATATTTGTAAAATATCAGCAAAAAAATTTTATAGTCATAATTTTATTTCTTAACGAGAGAACAATTGTTTATTAAATAAATTACATTTTTAATAATTTCATGTTTTTACTAATATTTTATTTTCTAATTTGATACCTTTTTTTAAAAACTTTTCATTTTTAATTATTAATTTAATTAACCAATTCTTTAAAAAAAGAATCTTAGCTGCATTCCATTAAATATATTTTTTAATTTTAAATTTGTTGAACTGTAGTAAGTATTAAATACAAAAATTATATATTTTTAGAATATAATACATAAGTAATGATTATGTTTAAAATTTTAGGCCATCTATTTAAAGAAAATCGTATAAAAAATTATAGTCTTCTTATAATTTCTCACTATTAATATATATTAATCAAGTTATAAATCGATTATCTATAAATTTACTAGATATAAATTTTGTTATTTTTATATTTTTCTTGTTTTTTAATATTTATTTAAAATTTTATTTATTTTTCGATTTTTAATGCCTAAAAATGTTAATGCTTAAAAAATTCTTTATCGCTGAATATATTCAAGCATTAAATAAATGAAAGAAATTAAATTTAAAAAACGTTGATTAGATATCTGCTATAAAACAATTAATATTATATCATAAAGAATACATTTGATATTATTTTTTCAACTTTATCTCGTATTCAATCTTCGTTATTAACTGCATATATTAGTTATTTAATTAAATATCCTTTAGAATATCCATTTTAAAAATATTAGTAACTTTTTCAACCAGATATGTATTATTATGCGGTATTAGTGTAAGCTTCGTATGAAAAACACATGTTTAGTTATAAAATATACTAGTAAAAAGTTTATGAATATTGATTTTAACATAACTAAAAGAAACATAAACAGAATTATATAATAAACAATTTTTTTTATTATTTTCATACTAAATTTGCTTGAAATATTAAAAATAATTGTTTTTTAACTTAATTTAGTAAAATATTTTAAGGCACCCTCTTTAATTTATTTTATATAATTTCTTAATACTTGATAAATTTATGAATAAAATTAAATATTATGATTATGAAAATGTTTATTTTCGATAGTATAAACTATTTTAATAACATTATATATCATAAAGTAATAGAAAAAAATTAAAATGAAGGTAACCTTATATATGAAAAAATATGTATTATTTGTACATGATATAATACAATATTAATAAACGAAAATAAGAGTAAATTTTAATGTATTTGTTATAATATTTTATAAAATCATAATAAAATTTACTTTCTTTGTTAATAATATTTATTTGTTATAAAAAATAATAGTATTTTTTATTGCACTGTAATTAAGTTTTTTTACTTTAACATAAATATAAAAAATAGGTTACACAGCCCAATTAACCGGAGTAGCTTTTACGCGGTAAATTAGAATCCTCATTGAAGTGAAAAAACGTAAAATCTCGACTTTTTCTGCTAAAGAGGGCAAAGGTAAAAGCATCTAATCACGGTCAAGCATTTAAAAGTAGGGATGTCTTTTAGAATTTTGTAAAAAATTCTTTACTTCCATTTAGATTTCAGCTTCTCTTTTATTTAAATCATTTTCTTTCTATATTTGATACTAGTTTTACTCGTGTATGCTCAAATTTCTATTTCGAACAACAAAGATTAACTTTATCAACCTGTAACAATTCTATTCATTATATCCAAAATAAATTTCAGACAAGTTTTACTAATTTTATTTTGATAAATTTTATTTTGATAAATTTTATTTCTACCCAATAAATATTTTGAACTGATAAAATATGATCCATTTATTTACTTAATCCATAAGAAAGAAAAATATATAATTTATTTCAATAGTTTACGATCAGATTTAAAATATTTTCTATAATAATATCTATATCATTATGATTTGTAATAATATAGGATAATTTAAAAAAAAATAAGAGAATTTATTTACAATCAAATTAACTAATGCTTAAAATAGTATTTTGATAAAATGAAAAAATTATTTTAATACATTCAGACATAATTTAAGATTTACAGTTCTTTTTTATTTAAAATTCTTGCGTAAAATTCTCGTGTAAATGAAATCGATTAGCATTAGTAGAGACATGTACATAGCTGAATTCAATTTAAACAGTCAAAGAGAAGAAACAATGGAAGATAAATATGTACAGGAAGAAAGAGGTAGAGGGAAGATGTAGAGAAACACAGAGAAAGAGAGAGAGAGAGAGAGAGAGAAAGAATCGTAGATATTTCATATAAATGTAGTAGCTAAATGTCGAGTAACGAGTTCACATGACAGCACATTTTTCTTTAAGGCTGATAGCGTTGTTGCTCTGTACTGGTTGTAAAGATACAGAACGATTCTTCTCAAGGGTCAGCAAATCTCGGAATAAAGCGTTAACGTTATGATTTGTCTTGGCCGAAGTTTCGAGAAAACCGCAACCCCAATTCGTTGCTTCCGCCTGGCCCTCGCTTTGTGTAACCTCACGCCGCGATTGACTCTCGTCGCACTTGTTGCCCACCTGAAGCGAAAATAGTATACATTAATTATATATTACTTACGAAATATTAAAAAAATTTACGAAAATATAAATTCTAAAATTGAGTCAATACATATTTATTTAAAAACTATTGAACCAAATAATCACTTTATACTACGTATTTTATATAATTCTATTAATAAATTGCAAAATTTAAAAGCAATTAATTTTATTTTTAAATCATTCATTCAACTTAAAAATAAATTTTCTAATGTATAAAATTTTGTACCAATTTTTTTTAAGTTAAAACAATTATTGGAAGATTATTGTAAATTTTTAAACAATTGATAATTTAGAAAATCTGTAATAATTGATAGAGATTAAAATTACAGTAAATTTTTTAATTTTATACGAATTTATAATCTTTTTATAATTCTATGAATAATGACTATTAATGAAAATGAAATCAGTGTCACTTATTAATTTTTAATGTAACTTTTATATTAATATTTATAATAAATTAAAATATTACAAATATTTATATAGAATTAAAATAATTTATTTCACGAGTAAAAATACATATACTGAAAAGATAACATAAGGTAAATCAAAATTGCATTAATTATTAAAAAAAAAATGTATCTAAATTTATATTAAAAATATGAAAATAACTATTTCATTTGAATATACATTTATACCAATATTTGTTTTATAATTGTAACTTATTTTTTTAAATTTCTTTCAATAAAAACAAACTATAATGATTTAGTTCAAATAACTTGAAGAATCAAAAATTCTTATAAAATAATTTAGTAAATTAATAAATAAACAATTTTTTTAATTGAAAAAAATTTAAATTAAACCGAAGTTATAATTCTTTCATGAATGTTTGTTTAATTCCTTTGGCATATAATTTAATAAAATAACATTGAATTTTAATTAAATATTTTTCAAAATTTTCATTCTTAGTACATTAATATATTAATAATGCATGAGATAAAAAAGAGTAATAATATACAATTTAGATGCATGTGTACTATTTATAAATTTGCAGTAAGTAATAAAATATCATATAAGCTTATATGGTACTAAAAGAATATTATTATTATTTTTACTAATATTTCTGAACAAAATTAAATCTAATATTTAAAAATATGTGATTCTTATATTGCAACTTTCTTAAATGAAATATTTTAAAAATAAAAGTACGATTACTATTAGGAAAAGTATTTAATTAGATAACATTAAATTATGTTAAAAAACTAATAATAAATTTAATATTAATAATATATAATAATATAATATAATAATATTTAAAAACATGAATAAGATATTTCAAAATATGAAATTTTTATAAATAATGAAATTTTTTTTTGAAGTAGCTCTATTCTTCTAAAAAAATACAATTAAAAAACGTATTTCTTCTTTTTTAAGGAATTTTAACATAAGTACCAATGGTATTTTTCAAAAAATATAAAAATATTAATTATAATATTTGATTCTTTTATATTATTTATTCAATTTAAAGAATGAACTTCTAAAAAAAGTTATATTCCCAATTATGAGCTCAATTGATGCACATGACTAATGTTAAGGGGCAGACTATATGCTAAGTTTTAGGCAAAGAATCAATTTTCACTTTATTATATATATGAATTGTATATAGTTCGTTTTTATAACTTAAGAAGACATAACTTAAAAATACTCAAATAGATGAATGTTATTTTGTCACATCTTTAAATTATACTAATTTTCTAGATTTAACAGATTAAAACTGGTAAAAAATACAAAGAATTCACATTATGGTTTTTTTCTAGTTTAAACCGTCATAATTTAATTTTAATAAATTTTTATTATTATATTATTATAAATAAGTAAACTTATTGTTTACTTATTTAAAATTCATTAAACTTTAAAATTTATATAAATTATTGAAATTTATTTGTAATTAGTATATGAATGAAAAATAATTTCACTTAATATGATTATGATATAAAATTTTTAAAAATTAGTATTCATTAATCTTCTTTATTTTAAATCGATTTTATTCTAACTATTATAACTCACTATCAATTCTAATTATTAGTTTTGTATATGTAATGTATAATTATAAATTTTTTTAATATGACGTTTTAAATTAAAAAGTTATCATGATTCTTTATAAAAATATTTAATAAATTAAAACAATGATCATTTTTCAGAACTTTTTTAATAATAAATAAATAGCTATTCACGTTGCAATCAGGATAATGTTTATCAAGGTATTCGAAAATAATTAGATAAAATGTTTCTGTAAATAAATTTTAACTTCATTTAACTTTATTCGCGACACTGTTATCTGAATCGAGAGTAAGAGCCAAAAAGCACCTGAGGAGTTGACGCATGGTTCTTTATAATCTTTTTTCCTCTTTGCCCCTCTCCTATTGTTTTCAATTTTTCTATAAAATATTGCTGATTTTGGTAACGCAATTGTCGTTTATTTTATTTGCGCGAACTCATCTTTTCTGTCAGAAAAAACTCTGTGTGTGTCATCAGTAGGGGGCTGGGGGAAAGCCTTTTACAATACAGTTTTATCCTTAAAATTACGTGACGCCGATAATTTGGAAAAAAAGGAATTTGAATAAGAGTATAAAGGAAACGAGAAAGAAACAGAGAGCGAGAGAGTATTATTATAGACGAGTGAGAGAGAGAGAGAGAGAGAGAGAGAGAGAGAGAGAGAGAGAGAGCGATCGCGGAGAAGAGGCTCGATCCCCTGCACCGAGCCCGATTTACTTTAGACTTTTTTCTTCTAGACAGCAATGTATCCATTTAGACGAGTGTATATTGTCCTAAGCTGTTAATTTATATATTCCTAAAATTCCCTCTAACTTGATTGTTTTTTAAGCAATTAATTCCTTTTGAGTATATTTAAAATACGTCTAATAAACCCGTATCGCTGAAAAATTTCGATCATCCTATCGCGAACAATAGTAATTGTAATTAAATTTTTTAATTTTCTTTTTACTGACAAATGTTAGTAAATATATTGGTATTTTGAATAATTAAAATATGTAATTGAAATTCTTTCTTCGCAATTCTATTGAATTTAGTTAAAATTTATGTAAATGATCAAATAAATGCTTATATTCATTATAAATTCTTTTGAGTTTAATTAAGATTTTTAATTATTAATAGCTTTAAAAATGTATATTAATAATAAAATATAATATTAATTATCTGAAAAACGTGTACAAAATTCAGTTCATTAAATTTTTATAGTAATTTAAGTTCTAATTCAAAGAAGTTTATAATGCAATATTTATTGGTAATGAGTTCGATTAATATGTAACAAAATATGTTATATAAATATATAACTAGTAAGTTTATAATATTAGATAAATTTTGTGAATTTTTTCTTTTAAGTAGATCAAATGAAATCTATAATTTTTAAAATATGAAGTTTATATTTGTTGCCGATAGAAAACTCGACTGTCAATTTTTCAATTTTTCGCGACAGTGGAGTTGGGCAACTCTCATCTAAAGGCCGCGAGAAAATAAACAATAGCTGTAGTCGCGCGACGTCTAAATAATGGCTGGACGGCGCCTTATTATAAAATAAAAAGGCGAATTTAGACGCAACTAGTTCGATCGCGCACTGGACATTGAAAAACATTATGTAAAGGAAGAAGAGAGAATATATATATATAAGGACGCGACGGGCACGGACTCACTTAGCTTTTCATTTTGCTAGAGCTACTTTCTTTTCCCTCATTCTCGAAAACTTAAAAGTGCCAAAATAAACTAAAATTCAAATAAAATTTTCTCTTTATTACACCCTTTTTATCATCTTCACCTACGATTCGCGTTTGAAACAATATTCATTTTAGATTTAAGTCGTTAAAGAATTTCAATTTATTTTTCTTATATATTCTGTAGGAATTTATATTCTTAAAATAAATATCTCAATTTACTATTAGTTATCATTACGCAGTTATTAGTTTATCATCGTTACTATACTGAAACGTATTTATAGAGATTAATTTCATTTAATTTTTGTTATTTTCAATCAATAATTCATAATATAAATAAAATAAAATACAATAAGTGGAATTTAGGTAATCTATTATATATTTTTCAAAATCCAAAAATAAATTTAAGTTAAGTAATTTTTTGTTTATAATTTAAGCGTCAAAGTAAGAGGCGCAAATTCACCAATTTGATCGTTGTAATTTATTATAAAAGAATCATCAGCAATATTAGTTGACAGTTTAATTGAAAGAGATTATGCATCAAGCTATTCTTCCTCAATATACGTACTGATTTTTTGACACAAAACCAGACAATCTTCATCGAATGTAGTAACTAATCGATTGATGGCGATAGAGAAATATTTTCAAAAAAGGACATTTTTTCTCACTAGAGTTTGCCGTTTACATATTAATTTTCTTTCCTTTTTCTTTACCTCTTTGTAATCGTTTTCAGATTGTAACTTGCCTTGATAATTTTGAAATCATCGAGATTTCTATTGCAAGTTCCATATGTAGACTGTGAATTGAAACTATATATATATATATATATAAAAGAACAAAATATAATATTTTCCAAAAAAGTATCAGAACCGAGTGTGAGATGACTATTCACAAAACATAAATTCCAAGTGTCTAAGATATTATATGCATGTATATAAGCAGATGATCGGAGCTCATGAAGGTTCAAATGGTGTTTGTGAATTCGTATCGAGTACTTATACATATCTGTAAAATCGTAAAAAATCATTAATTGTGAAATTTTTATTGAAAGAAAGATAATTTAACGAAGAGATTCCTCATACTAGAATAAGATTTTATTTATTTTCAAGACAATTGGAGAAAAGAAAATGATGGTAAATTTTCATCAACTAAATTAATAAAATAAAAAAAATAAAAAAAAATATACATATATATATATACTGTCTATAATCAATGATCAGAAAATAGTTTGGAAGTTAAAACATTTTTTATTTTATTAGACGTAAATCCGGATTTTATAAAATTTTATTACATATAGACTTAATAGAAAAAACGAAATTTGTCAAGTTTCACAGTCATTGTCACAATTTTCGCGATTAGAACTGGAAAGTTTATCAATGTTTTGTTAATGAAATATATTTACAAATATATTTTTTGAGATATGTTTCTATTTAAATTCAATTTTTTATTTCGTTTTAGACTTGACTCTCATTTTTTCATTATCATCAAATTATTTTAAAATATTTTCACTACTTTAGAGCAATTAACAAACGTTAATTGCTCTTGATGAATAAATATACATTAATTTAAGATTAATAAATAATTTTCTTCCGTAATTTTCTTAATTCATTTATTATATACAAAATTTATTCCTTATATAATTGATCGTCAAAAAAAAATATATATATATAAAATTAATATTAAATATTATTATATACGTAAAAAATTTTACTTTATCTAATTTTAATTCTACATGGTATGGAAAATAATAAAAAATAATTATTTTTCATTTTTGTAAAACTAATTTTATTTATGCTTTGCTTTCGAGTTGCTATAGTTATTTAATATCTTAATATGGAATATATGAATTATATAGATATTATGTACAGTTATGATTTTAGTATTATTGCAATATGTATTAAATATTATTGGATAAAAAATAAAATATAGAATTACACATACTCATTTATATTTCAATTATTTATTTGTATTTTATTGTAGTTTTTGGTATTTGCATTTTACAAATTTTTTATCTTCGTATTGAACAGAGAAGAAATTAAAATTTGAGCATGTTCAAAACATCAATAACAGACATACAAATTTCTATTAATTATTTTGTTAAATATAGATTTAAGCAACGGCGCACACACGACTCAATTGGGAAATACTTATTAAGAAGGCTTGCTAGACGTCTACGTTACTTTACGCAGAAGATGTCTTATTTAAAAAAAAAAACATTTGACTATTCGGCCCGCGCGTGATGTTAGTCAACGGTTTTTGCATTTTCCGTAATACTTGTATTCGCCGCTACATAAATACAAACTACCTTTATTACAATACTTTTCTGTTATAATATTTTTACTACGTCGCGACTGCAAGACATCGTTTCTTCTACAAGAGAATCAGTAGTCTGAAAGCTTTGAAAAAGATATAGTCGCAGCAGAGGAGTACCACAAAGTTGAACATTATATTATATATACTGTGTATTCATATAAAGTTAATTCAATTTATATTGATAATTGGTGTTGTACAACGTACAATTAAATTCAATCTATTAATACTGCAATCTGTGTAATTGCGTTTGCATATTTGTGTATTGTTTAAATAAATAAATTAACTTATTAAATAATTATAAAAGTGTGTTGTAACCTTTAATTAACAACACATTACGTATATAAATAAAATATTTCAGGATTCTGCCGTTTACATCAATGTCTCTTAGTAGCTAATTATCACGTTTGCTGAAATGTTTTGCTATAACTAAAACTTTTGCATTAATCATTACTTTATTTTCTTTGCTTATCAATATTATTACGAGTTTTTATACATTCAAATCCCTTTTTTATACAATAGTCATAAAAAGAGGCTACGTAAACCATGAAATATCAATTTAAAACGTAGTACTTATACCTTAATAAAAACGGGAAGACTGAAACCTATATATAAGAAATAAGTTTTAATTAAAATATTTTAGTAATATTTTATATTTATACTAATAACTATGTTGGATAGTAAACCAGTAAAAAATATGAACAAGCGTTTATGCAGAACAAATTGGTAAGTTATATATACCAATTACAGGAAAAAGCATCCTTTTTCCTGAAATATAGATGGTCTGGGATTCTCAATAATAAGGAATATAGGTGTGTGGAACAGGTAAAGAAGAATACTAGGTTGAGAGTTATAACGTAATATAAAATACGAAGGAGTATATTATATTTCTTATTAAAGATTCAATTAGCAATTAAATATTCTTTAAAAATCTATACCATTCGAAATACGTTACATACTTATATTATATTATACTTATGTTATATTATATTAAGATATATATTATTTTTTATAGAGGTATTATAACTACATATGTTCATGCTGTAAAACAGAAACAATTTTCTACTTAAAATATACAGAAATCAATAATAAAAACAATTTTAATCAATCATTTGTATGATTGATAGTTGTAATCTATCATTTACAACTAGAATACCTAAGGACCTGTCAACTATATAATTTTCAACAAAAATAAAATATATCTTTAAAAAATTTAATTTATACAAAAATTTTTAATTTATACCATGAAAACAATGTTTTTTTAAAATTTATTTTAATCACACTTCATAAAGTTATAGTTTATTTTTAATTTAATAAATCACATCTTATAAAGTTATATTAAAAAATTATATTCTTTAAAACTTGAAGTATTTAATTTTAAAAATGTTTTTAATATAATGAATCTTCAATTTGTATTTCTTATTTCTTATAATATAAAATGTATATCTTAATATAAATTTTTTTAAATATCAAAATTCATAAAATAATTTAATCATTAAAAATATGAAAAAATCTTGTCTTAAATAATCAACAATATTTAAAAAAATTTACAAAAAAATTTACAATTTTTTTAATGACATTAATATAGAATGTATTCATAAATATTTTTCTTAAAAATGATTCTTTATAATAAAAAGGTGATTCAATACTAATTGAAGTGCATGAATATTTTGAATTTAAAAGTTTAAAATGGAAAGCATAAATCCAATTAACTATTTTTAGTAAAAGTTAATAAAAATAAGTATTTTTTTTTTTGAGTATACAAATTCAAAAAATTTTCTAATTTCTTGAAAAATTATATTTTCTATAAGTGATAACTTTAGAACTCAGTATATGTCAGATTTATAAATAAATATTAACATCATAGACTGTCTTCATTTTTAGGAATAAAAAGTATATAATTGTTTATTTAGAAGAAATAAGTAGCGATCTTTGATCAGTTGCATATAAGTTTTGAAGGTACTTAAACGTTAAAAAAAATTTTTATAAACAATACTTCGTATATTTGAAATATTTCTTTGTGAAAAAGTCTAAACGTTGTTTGAATTGATTTAATTTTTTCATATTTTATTAATTAATTAAATTTTAAATATATAATTTATTTACTTTTATTGTTATTATAATAATAATAAACTAGATCATGAATAAATAATACAATAAATACATATTTGAATATTAAAAAACATATTTTGTTTTAAATTGTGAATAATATAATTAGAAAATTTATTGAAATTGTAATTATAAATTTTATATGTTATTAATTAATAATAATATTTTATAATGTATTTAACGTACAATATAATTTTTATTTCCTGTACAGTATTAATATAAAATTTACTTAGGATTATTAATGTTTATATAATTTTATGTTATAAATCATATTCAATCTTTATTAAAAATATATAAATAATAAAAAAATTGTCTCTAAAAATTTATTAAAAAATTATGCATTTTTGTGTGTTTCAGTATTTAAAAAAATAAGACATATTAAAAGTAATTTATGTATTTAGTTACATTATTATTAAAATAACAAACTTTTTTAAAACATTTTATGTTTCTTATTATTAAATATATTAAATATATTATATGAAGTCTCCATTTTAAGGTACAAAATTTTACATTATATATATGATTTAAGTAATTGAATATTCGATCTAAAATTTCCACTTAAAGTCTAATTGACTCATAGTTCTTACCAGCATGATAGGTATTTGAGAGATATCTTGTCCCTTGAGTTCACGTATAACAGCCCAAATCGGTCTCAACTCTTCAAAGCTCTGGCGTGACGAAACCGAGTAGACGAGGATGAAGGCATGGCCCTTACTTATAGATAGTCGTTGCATTGCAGGAAACTGATGGGACCCCGTTGTGTCCGTAATTTGAAGCGTGCATATGTTTTTGTTACAGCTTATCACCTGCAAAATGGTAGTCGAAACGTATTCGAGCTTCACCGTCGATCTTGTTTTAACACCCTTTAAATTCTATACTTATTTTATGTTGGACACCACCATATATATTTACATAGCAATTGCTAAATTTATTTTTTATTTAATTCATCGTTTTTAAATTTATTGACTAATTTGTAGAATTATGCAAATTTTTTATGTAATGTATAGTTTTGTAAATTTTTTTTTAAACGCATATTATAAAAGAATAAATTTATAATTTTATATTATATTTATAATATAAGTTTGTAATAAGTCAAAGACAAATAACTATAATATACTTGTAGGTGTATTTTTAGCAAAATTAAAAATAAATTAATTTATAAAAATTAAATACTTGTGTTTAATATATTTATATTTTTTTATATTTGATTACATTCACTTTAAAAAAAAATATTTCTTTACTATAATTCAATAATTGAATAAATTATAATAAGATACATATATGTAATAATCCAATATACAGATTTATAATTTAATTAATTTAACGTCTTTTATAAAATTTATCAAGATATAGAAGAGTTTATTTTTAATAATTATGAATATCGATAAAACTAAATCTAACTTTAAAAAAAATATATATATAATTATTATATACGAATTTTTTATATTCTACGTTAGAATATATTAAATATTCTGCTATATTATTTAATGTTATTCATGTATAAAAATAATAGTTTCTAAAATTTATAAATTTTAATTAAATCAATTGATTTTCATGTAAAAAAATTATTAAATAAAAAGTATTGTGTTTTTGTTCAACTTACAAAATAAATATAGTGAAAAGTTCATAGTCAGAAGTAGATTTAGTATTAATAGTAATTTAGTACTAAAATGGATCATATTTATTAATAGTAATTTGTTCATATATTAAACCAGGTAACTATAATACATATAAAATATTAAAATATCTATTTAAGCACAAATCTCATCGTGAACACAGCAACGGGTCTCATCAGTTTCCATTCGTCGTCACCTAATATCTTCATTGATCTATTACAGTGCATTATATAAGATTTATGAGTAAATTATCAATTACATTATTACCTAAGTAAAACTAGCCTTTTGAATTAAAACAAATGGATACATGTTTTCAGGATGCAAAAGAAATATCCATTTTTTAGAAAAGTTTCAACATTTTTTTAAATAATAGAAGAAAAAATAGTATTTAAATTGCTATTAAAATTAACTAACTATTATTCTTTTTATTTAAAATGTAATTCCGACAGAAAAGAATTTATTCATACATATTATGATAGATTTATTTAATAAATTTATGTGCAATTGACGATTCAAATATGTTTATTATTTTATTAGCAAATATTCGGAATTTCTAATAATTTTTTTTAACATTAATATTCTTATATACATACTTATATGTGTGTATATATGTAATTAAATATATTTTAAATTATAATATAAAATAAATGCATATAAATAAAAACTATTATAAAATATATAAAAATATATAGTTTTAATTATTAATTGTTAGAAAATACTAATGAATAAAATAAATCTTTTATTACATTTTTTTATTAAATATTCAGCGTCATTAACAAAGTTTTTTTAATTATAGATGTAAATATTTTATATTTGTCAATCTTTTAATATGTTAGAATATTAATAAAAACTTTAAAGCAGAAGAATTGAAAATTTTAAATATGTTCAATCATTCGCCAAAAAAAATCTAATTAAATATACTTCGTTTCAACTTATAGTTATTGTCATAGGTACTGTCAATAATGCATTGTATACAGTTTTATACAACACTAATAAAAATTGGTATAATGTTCATTGAAAATTATTGTTTAGACAGTTTTAATACTATTATTCATTACTCATTACCACTATATTAAACTTATAATTTAATATTAAATTTTTAATTATTTTCTTTTTACAACTTTATTTTATAATCCCAAAAGTATTTACTTAATTATAATTTAATAATTGCTATGGAATACAAGAATGTAGAAAAAATAAATTAAATATGTATTTATTTAGGTTTTTCAAAATAAATTACAGATTGTTAAAATTTCTATTAAATATCACCAAAAAAATGTCTTTAATAATTTTTAATTGATTAGTTGTAAACGTTTTTCGCTATTTATTTTATAAATTTAAATGCTTTCATAATGAAAATGAAAAATTATACAATTATTATTATTAAAAAATTTGAGTCTGAAGTTTAAGCCTAAGTAACTCGAAAAAATATTTTTCAAAACTTTTCTAAAAGTTTTAGACCCAATATAAAAATTAGTAAATTAATACAATAAATATAACAAATTTCACTAATCGTCTATGTAGTATCAAAAAATATTATTAAAGATGGATAAAAAATAAAAAATTTTCAGAAATCAAAATATTTTATTATATTAAAAATATTATATCAATTAATATAAAATACTTTTATCAAAATTTGATGTTAAACATTTTGTAAAAATATTTATAAACATCTGTATTCTATAAGTTTTTTCTGATTATTATTATAAATCAAATTAAAAATTCATTTTTAAACATTGTTGAATTATTTTTAAAAACGCATTAATAATTATTAATAGAATTATTTTTAATTTTATAATCGTAAAATAAAATATTATTTTCCAATAACTCAGATAATTGCGAAAGATAATGTTCCAGAAAAAATTTTAATTCTAGAACGTTTAAGAAACATTTAATAGTTATTTATTAATAATGATTAATTAAATTTTGTATAATCATATAACATTTTAAATTAATTTTCAAATTTTTTTCTGTATAGAAATTATTATTAGATAATGTATATCAAAAAATTTAGAGAATGTATATCAAAAGATAGTAGAATATTTTTTATTTATAATTAATCTATTTATATTTATAAAAAATAAAATTCAATCTTAGATATTTGAAATGTCGTTGGAGCTTTAGATCTTTACATCTTTACATCCATTAATTCTCGTAAATTGTAATATATATATTGTTAAACATTTTATTAGATTAAAATTAAAACAATTTATATCAATTATTTTATAGAAATTATTTTATAATTGAGTTAATTTTTATATATAAAAGCTAGTCTTTCTAACTATATTAAATTATTAGAATATTTTTATAACAAATCTATACAATAATTTATAAATATAATATAATATAAATAAAAGAAAATTTATAAATATGAATTCACAATAAATCGAAACAGCGCCCATAACAAATACTATAAAGATTGACGTTAAATTTATTTTAAAAAATTTAAAAGTTGTAGTAAAATCAAAATTAAAGAAAATAATTAATAGCATTAAATATTTTGACCCCGACAAAAACTAAAAATAGTCGAAAAGTCTAAATAATATCTCATTAGGTTAAGTGTATTAGAGTATTGTTTCGTAATCAAGAAAGACAAGTTAATGATATTTAAATTATTATATAACTCTTGAAGTTAAGAAAAAATTTTCCTGCAATTCTTAACCTAAATTTGAAAATTAAGAATCACATTAAGTTTTCTTACTATTATATATATTATAATAGATAATAAATACCAAAATTTTTCTAAACTATTCTACTCAACATGCTCTTCTTAATAACAAAATTAAAACTATAAAAAATGACTTCTAAAAAAATATTTTTAGCTACATAATTTTATTATCTAATATGGATTAAGTTTAATTAAATATTCTCTTGTTGAATGAAATTCTTTGATTTTAAAAACAATATATGTTTAATTATTTTACATTTTTATATTTCAGAAATAAATCATCAATTTATTTCTTTAATATATTAAATAATTAAAACTTCTATATACAAGTTTTTTTTTACATTAAGGAAAAATGTTTAATTTATATTATTTTAAAAAGACTTTTTATTAGTTTTAAATAAATTAATTGATACATAAAATTTCATTTAAATTATTTATATATATATATATATATATATATATATATCTAACTATATGTAAATATTATTTTGTGTTGCCCAGATAATATTTGATAATTCTGATATTTAAAAAATTATCAGCAAATATGTTTTAAAGAAAACTTGGTTTATTTATAATTCAAATCGAAATTGTTAAGTTCCACATAAAACTGATTTTTAATACATGTACAAAAACATATATATACTTCAAAAGTGGAAGAAAGAAAATCTGGATTAACTTTAATTACCAAATATATAAATATTAATTTATAAAACATGATTTATTTTTTATGCTAACATATATTGTTTTATTAGGTTTTTATTATTTTGAAAACATTATTTATAACAATAACATGATATTTAATAAAATAATTCTTCTTTAAAATATAATACTAAATAATATTCTATGAATATTATGTAAGCCAAAGCATCAGTAAACTTATTTATAAGAAACACAAGAGTATGTAAATACTGCGACAATAATATCATAAATTATTTTCGTGGAATACCACAGTTCACTACATAGTCTCAACATTAAGATACAATAGGTGTAACCATATGGTTGAAAATGTGTTGATTAAAATAATAAATTGGTAATTTTAAATATTAAATTTGATAATTTGTGCTTTCTATAAAATTGTAAAAAAGTATATGAAATTCCAGATTATATTAGAAACCCTTTGGTTATATTTATTAACGCTAATAGAAGAGTTTTGCCAATTTTTTTATTTTAGATCTTCTTTCTTTTAAGTTTTGAGAAAAGGTATCAATTTATTCATTATATATTGAAAACTTTGAAATATACTCGAAGATAATAAATGTCTCAAATTTAATTTAATAATTATAATACTACGCATATCAATATATATATTACTAAACTTATCTATTAATGTATTTGATGTAATGTTTAAATATGACAATGAAAAGTTTTTTTATACGTTTATAAAACGAAGTTGCAAAATTAATTTTTATTATTAAGTTATCTTCAAACTAAGTTACGTCTATGAAATATAATATTAATTTATAAAATGTTATAATAGTGAAAAGTTATAAGAAATAAAATATGTATCTAATGAAATATATTTTTCAAAATAACAAACAATTATACAATTTTATTTATTATAAAATATGACTAAAATTATGAAAAAGTACTAGCAATAATTTGAAACATTGAACTTTTAACAAATTTTTTATAATATAGTCATTTCTTTTTATATTATATTTATAGTTATAAAAATAACATATTATATATATATATATATATATATATATATACATATATCTCTTATGAACGTTAACTTTTAAATGTAGTAGCTTTATAGAAAAATATTTTTAGATATTTTTTACATTTTAAATAGAATTTTTTCAATGAATAAATAAACTTATATCATAGAAAAAATAATTAAAATGAAATAAAAAGATAAATAATTGAGAGAACTCTAATATTTTTGCTGATAAATGCAAATTTGAGGAGGGACTACTTGTTTACCCCGGATTAATAGAATGTAGATTTTTAGGAAAAGCGCTTAATATTTGAAAATATTTTCCCTTCCTTTACCTTTTGAACCATATAAAAATACTTTATTTAGCTGGTTAGTTATAAATCTGTGATTTTACCATTTAAGCACGAAGGCCATTAATAATTGGTAAGTCTGTTAATGTATCTTCATTTTAAAAAATACATGTGTATATTTTTCTAAAAACATTAAAATTTATTTTTCTTATAACTAAAGTAAATAGCATTTATAAAAACAATGCTTTCCTTGCTAGTCATCAGAGCATTAGAACCTGCCTTAAGCTCGATTTATTAGTGTTGACCGAGACACCGTCTTTATACAGAAGACGATCGTATGATGGTGACCAACCAAGTTTTGACCAATTTCAACCTGGAGTAGTTTTTTGTCTGAATAGAATTTTTTGGACATAAAGAATACTTAAATTTTTTTAATACATTAAAAGAATACTTCAGGTTAAATTCCTTGAAAAAATATTTAAGTTTAAAATAGATCTAGAAAAAATATTTTACTTTATTAATTTAATAATTAGTTTTTTCCCTGTATAAGATTGTTAATGATTCATATCTTATCAATGAAATATACTAATTGATCAAATTATGAAACTTACTACTACAGTAAGAATTAATTGTAGTTCTTGTTCATCTTGCATTTAAATTCTGAAAATTTTGAAATGAAGAAATGAGACAAAAGGAATAACCACCATTCACATAGGTGGAAGATATTAGACGTACACATGAGACCGAAGCGGAAAAATTCCAATAATCATTCAACGCTTCAAGGTATCTTACTTTGTATCCAGAAGATGTAAACATGTAACGATTGATTCTAAGCGATTTATTGTGATATCTGATGGAAAAGTCTAAAATATATTAGATAATAGCCAAGAGTTTAGAAGTACAAGGGCCGCTTCGAATATATTTTGCAGAATGAAAAAAAAAATATTTCATTCTAAAAAATTACTAGCAAAATATTAATATTCGTATTTAAAAAAAAATTCTAAGAATTAAAGACAATTTTAGGTAAAATAATGATGATACTCATGATCTAGTCTGAAAGGAAGGAAAAAATAAAAAAAGGTTGCATGTGATCCTCTAATCGTATGCTGAAACTGTTTTAATATATAAAAAATATAAAGACATATTTCTCTAGTAAAACAAGCTTACCCTCTCCACAGAGTTTTAAAAGAAAAGAAAAAAAGGTAACATATTAATAGTCGTATTCAACAGAATCCTATTTAATAATGTCTATATTTTGAATATGCTAATAGACTGTCCGTTGAAATATGAAGAAAACCGCGTAAAAGTAAAATAATACCATATTATAAGTTCAACATGGTCATTACAGATATAAAAAATAATCATCAGAAGCAAGTTTTACTCGCGAAACTAATAGAAACTGTAGTTTAAAGAAACATAATCTTCAAAAATGAGGAGAACTCAAAAATTCAATTTAACGTATAGGAAAGCTGCGATAGTTATAACTTCCGTAAATTGAATTGTGATGTATTACATATAGAGTGAGTTGTGATCGATAATTAACACTATATAAGTTGTGAACATAAATTGTTTTTTTAGTGGTTTGAAATGCGTATTTCATCTTTGAATAGACCGAAAATCATTATTTTATTTGTCTATGATAAGGTGTCCTCGTAAATTCGAAGTGTTTCTGTCTATTTGTTTAAAATACTTATTTAGTCTTATTTTATCTTGTGAATGAATCCATAATCATTTGGAAAAATGATATGCAATAAAAATTTTTTTAATTTAAAAAAATATAAATATATTTATATGAGATTAAAAATAAAATCAACATACATATTTTTATATTAATATTTTTTTTAAATAAATGTGATGTATCCCGCCCAGTCGGCAATACATGGAAAAATAAATAATCGTCTTCGATCGCACGTGTAAATTTAAGAACGGCTAGTGATAATATATTGGGAAACGATTAAATGGATGTTGAAATTTTAAGAACAACATCAAGTGACTAGAGTATAAAAAATCGTGCAATAAAGACATAATGGCGATACCGGGAGCGTATCGTTACCACAGTAAGGAATAAATTTGTCGGTAGTTTTTTATTCATCGCCCGCCCACCTATTCTTCTTGACAATGTCTCGATAATGGGACGAATACGTCAAATATTTCAACATGAAAACTTATTCAAAAAATTTTTTAAATCACATATAACACAATAATAATTTGAAAGTAATTCAATTAACGAATTAAAGAAACATAGTACTTAGTATCTTATTTATATTTATTCTTTATTATTTTTATTTAATTAATGTGCAAGGTTTCAGAATACTATTATATTATTGTATGAAAAAGAATAAAACAATTTTTCAAGAAGATTTTAAGCAATTATATTTGGCATGAAATAATATATATAAAAGATATCATCTAAATGAACCGTAAAAATATTAAATATTTTAAATTGATGTACTGTCCTAGTAACAGATATAGAAAATTTTGAAAATGCTGTATTTTGATTCTTATAATCGAAACTTAAATATCTAAACAAATACCAATAATAGTAATAAAATTTTTATAATAAAATATATGGTTACAGACTTTGATTAAAAATTTAAACACAATTTATTTAAGTCTTATAAATATAATTTATGAAAGGTAAGACGTGTTGACAATAAGAAAAGAGTAAATTTTATTGTAAAACGAAATCCGAAAATGTAAAAGACCATTGGTAGATGAAAATGGCACTATAAAAAAAATATTAAAGTAGAATAAAAAGAATGTTTTAGTTACCAATAACTATGATAAATTTAAAAAAATATCGTCTCAATGTCAATGATTAATGTGTATATACATATAAAATTTAGTTTAAAATCAGTTGAATTTATTTTTAATTATATTTTATATATTCTATGTTATTCTCTAAAGCGTTTAAAAACTTATATATAAAAAAATAATTTAAACTAATGTAAAATAATGTTCTCATTAAGAAACAAATTAATATGAATTTACGTATATTTATTAATATTTCTATAAACACAAAAAATTATATTATATTCGTATATACTAATTATGAGTAATAAGCTTTCGTTATTCGTAGATAAAATCATAAAAACTTATACTTACTTAATGTCTTTTGTATAATATAAAAACTTAAATAAATAATATCCTATCTTATTATTATGCATCTTTTATAATTATAATATGAAAAATACTTTTTTTTAAATTGATATAATTAAATATCGTTCAGGTGAACAATTACATTCTTACTCAATAATGAATAATTTTATTCTTAGTAGTGAGTATTAACAATGATAATCATGTTTTTAGTTTTATTTACCTTTTCTTTTTTAATGTTCTTGTACATAATACATAAACTTTCATATTTAGACATATATATTTATAAATTTTAGTACTTGATAATTGAGTAGTAATAATTAGTACTTAATGAAAATCTCAAATACGTATTATAAATTTTCTATTTCAATTTAATTAAAAATCTAATAAAATTAGCATCTATCTTAATATTTGATTCACTATCAAATTGAAAAATATTATTTAAATATTTCTTTCTATTAATTAATTTATTTAATATCTTAAAAATTAATGATAGGAATAAATAATTATATAGATTTAAAATAATCAAAAAACGGCAATGCAAAAACTATATATAATTATCTAAAATATTGTTTTAAAATTTCAGTTTACTTTTTCTTCTATAATATATCGATTTTATATTATTACATTTTATGAAGTTTTATTATAATTTTTGTATTCTTGTTGTTAAAAACTAAATTATTATGTTTTTAAAATACTTGTTTATTTTCCTTATGTAATATTGATAAAAATTACTAATAAAATCAATCAGCTTTGTTATTTTTAAAATACAATTTATGTACAAAAATTTAGAAATTTAAAAAATAATTATATCAGTTATTACATGTGTAAAAAGTTAAACTTCTAGATTTTAAATAATACAATAATTCTAAAATATGGAATTGTACTTTAGCTCTAAACGAATATATCGAAAATTATATTTTTATAAAAATACATATAAATAGTACATTCTAAAGGTATACTTTTTTTTAAAGAAGAATATTTATTACAGATATGTAGTACAATAATTAATTAATATTACTCTCAATTTTCTTTTATACAATGAAACTCAGTTTCTTTAATAAAAATTTCAGAGAATAAATTCATGTGAAATACATTTTTTGTTTAACATTTAAATTTATCTAATAATAAATTTTCTAAAAAGTTGAAATTCTCAATATCACTCATGAAACTAATAATTATACAATATTTTTCAAAAAGAAAAAAAGGACCATTACTTTGTATTTAATAAATATTATAATACTCTGAATAAATTACAGCAAATAAAATTACATATTACGAATTCGTACATTTCATTATTGATAAAATGTTATAAGGATTTATAGTAGTACTGGAAAACAATACTTATTCAGACAAAAAAAAAGACGTCACTATTTTTATTTTTATTTCTCTGATGATTCGTAAGTAAATCCAATTAATGATGCGCATTGTAACCTATCTCTATTACATTCTTGAATCATTTTTTATTTCGCAAAATCTCACTGTATATATAAGCTAAATATAGAAAAATAAGAATTAAATATGAATTAAATAAATAAAATAGAAGAAAAATTTAATGTATCAAAAATATAACTTTTCTGTCATCAAAGTATAAAAATTTTTTTACTTTTGTAAATTTTGAATTACTATTTCAATCTAAATATTTTACTATAATGAAAAAAAATAAAATGTTAAATAATGTCATGGATTAAAAGAACAGTATTGAATATAGTAATTTAATAATTATAAAATAATTTAAAAAAGATATTTACATAAGTATCTTTATTATTATACTTTTTACTATTTTTATAAAATTTTATATATATTCATTAATAAAATCATTTATAACTCAGTTTAATTAAAAAAATATGTTTGTTCACCATATCATTCAATAATTGAAAGTTCATGTTGTAATAAATTTATGGAAGTTTACAATTTTTGTAAGGACTTATCGTAAATTCTTATTTTTTAAGATAACGTGAAAATTAATGGCTAGATTTTTCTTTTTTCTTCAAGTATAGAGTATTAATTCTACATGAATGTATTGGAAAATTTTCAATTATCTGGTTTAAAAATCACGAATCAATTTAAAAGATTTATAACGCAGTATCGATAGATTACAATATAATAAATGAATTGAATTCTAATCTTTTTTGGTACAAAAAATATCATATATTAATCATGTTTACTATTAGAAAAAAATAATACTAAATTAAAATATTGTAACTAGTTCTATAATTTTTAGTTTAAATTTCTCAAAATAAGAAATATCTTTTCTTTCTTATTTATCCAAATAAATTTATATAAAATTAATACTTTGTTAAAATTGGATTTCCTTCTTCTCTTATGAATATAGTTTTATATAAGTTATTGGTACACATATTTTACATACTTATTTTTACATTGGATTCATTTCCATGCAGACTTATATATACATTAATAAGTCATACGAAGAAATATTGAGAAATTAAGAAGTTATATACTGCCTTGAGAATCCTCTATTATCTATAAAAACTTACAATATTAATTCAATGAATGGAAATGTTGCACTCAGACCACTCGGCACATTTAATTACTATAGAAATCTTTTAATAGCTTCAAAACATGATTCTTACTGATCACCAAGTAAATACGAATCAGTAATAAACACTTTAAACGTATGTAAGGAATGAGAAAATTATTGGATCAATCGTAATTGTAAATAATAAGTTGTACTATCAAGTTCGAACCAGTGTTTTGATTTTTAAGCTAAATCCGCAGTAAATTTTGCGTCAAATAGGAACCGCTGATTTGGGCCCATTACTATATACTACAGATCAAGACAAAGAGGGTCTTATCGACGGAAAGTTCATAGTTATAATTATTTAGAATTTGAAAAGAATAGTTCTCATGGATTATTTAGATAAAGGAATCATGATTACCATGAATTGCCGTATTATTGAATAGATTCGAGGAGTAATTTAAATAACAACCCTAAATAATTTAAAAATATAATAAATTATTTTAGAAAAAATATAATTTATATACTATACAAATTAATAAGTTTATGACATTGTAATATGCGGTAGTATATAATAAAAACATTGTTACGGTTATTAATAAAGTATCCATAATTTTTTGAAAAATGAAATTCATAAAAACTTTATTTTTTTTTTAAATTTATTTCACTATTAACTTTTAGAATCTTAGTATTTGATACTCTTGTTATTACTATAAACTTAGTGTATACTCTAACTAACATAGCTTTTTTCAACATAATGTAGCATTTAAAAAGTATCTTTTTCAGTGTCACTATTTTTTTTAAAGAAAATTTAAATCCCTTTTTATTCTAATAATCTTTTTTTACTCTTGCATATATATTAAGTTTTTTAAATTTCGTGACATTTTGTTAAATTTTATATTATGATTTTTAATATTCAGAATAATAAATTTTCTAAATTATTTTATAAGAAAATTATAAATTTTACTTTACATAAAACATCATTTATCAGTAATAAATACATATTTTTATTTAAATTATAATTTTAGTCGTATTTACTTACGCATGAAAAATAAAAGTAAATCCACCAAAATTAAAGTATTACCATAATATTTCGAATATATCTGAAAAATTATTGAAAAGTTATTATTTCTACAGATAATTTAAATTTGAATTCTCGGATTAAAGTATTTCATTCTAAAAAGATACATTATAAATGTTACCTGTTTAATCATAACCATACATTATTTAAATTGATACCGAGAAAAAATATTATGTTTACTTCAATAATATAACTTGACATTAAGTTTAATTAATTATTTAAAAAATATAATTTCATAAAAAAACACATTACATAAATCATCTAGAAATATATTGTTTCTCGGTACAATAAAATAATTTTTAAGTTGGCAAGCTCATAATTCATAAGATCTAAATCAAATATAAGGAAGAAAGCATCAATAAGAACAATAATAATAACAACAATACCTGTCTATATGTATCTTCAATGGTGGGTACATAAGACTCTCGGAAGGTGCCTCTCACAAAACGCAAAACCAGTGAACTCTTACCGACTCCACCGGCTCCAAAAACCACCACCCGATAGTCATTGCTTTGTTCCGGCATCCTGACATCTGCCGTCGTGATAATTTAATTGGCCTCGTAAGAGGCCTTCTCAAATACAGTAACGAAACTTTTACGCTCACCTTCACCCTACCTAGCCGTACCGCACCTACCACCCACTACTCCTCCTCCTAATTGACTCCCAAATGTATAAAGCAATAACAATTATTTTCGTTTCTTTCAACCTTCAGAAAAATTTGTATTCCAATTTTTTTTAATTTTTGACTTGTTTAATCTTAAGTTTCGCTAAATATTTACTCGTTCCACTTGAATTTCTTCGATATCATTCGCCGATCTTTTTCTTTCTAATTTTGATCCTTTCTTTCGTTTTCTATATATATATATATATATATATGAATGTATGTATGTATGTATGTATGTGTGGATGTTTAATTATTTCTTTCTCCTTATTTTGCAGCTGCAGAGGTTTCCAAATAATACTTGATTAACATTCGTCTCATTCGTAGATTTTCCTAAGGCAGCAAATGTGTACCCGTTCTCATTGGCATATTCTATCAAAAAACTCCACGTGGTTCGTTACTCGATGCTCAAGGGTCTTTTATTCTCAACTCACCTTACTTTCTCTCTTTTCTTTTTTTCTAGTTTTATATTCGTTCTTTTCTTAAGTTTTACTGATATTCCATTTATCATTCGTCATAGTATGATCTGATTAAGGTTCAAGGTGTATGTTTAAAAATAAAAGTAAAGAAACGGACTTAAATACGTAGAGGTACGATAAAATAAATGCCCGCGAAAATGCCAGCGCACTTCAACGATGACGGTCAATCGATCGAAGACTGCCTTACTTCGTGCGTATGCGTGTGCGTGTCTCCGTTAATGTGCGCGCGTGTACACAAATTAATCTCACCGGCACTTAAGGTCTTTTGTCGTTTTAATTTTTGTCCTCTCAGATTTCAAAAACCGATTATCTTTTCTCATCCTTCTCCCTTACCTCTCTCCCTGTTGCTTAAACAATACAAAGGAAGATATGGTTGACACAGGAGCTTTCGCAACAGTCGTACGATCTTCGAACCTCCGTACGAAGATCCTTTGACTTCGGAATCGTGTACTTCACTCCGTGTTTACTTGCTTTCTCATTCATACAAATAGCAAATGTTAAATAAAAAATGACTCGAGATTGGCCGCGGGAAAGACAATCTAACGTCTGACACTTCTCGACCTAGAACTACTTGTGTCCTCAGTTGTATGATCTGCTGTAACGTACGTATCGTCTCGTGACGCTCTCAGTCTTATGCGTAAGAAACAACTGATGCTGCGCCGCCGCGCGACCACGATTTTACCCCTCCCTTAATAGTTCCGTCTCTCTCTCTCTCTCTTCATCACCCTGTGAATCTCTATCTCTAACTTTATCTTTTTCTTTCTTTCTATCCCTCTCTGTCTCTCGGTTTCCGTCTCTCAATCTAATCTATATGCAGGGAAAGTTGGAACTAAACGAGAGTAGGAAACTACATGATAGGTTATCTCTATTTATATATATACCATATATTCGTGATGGCGAGAGCTAAAAAGTGCGATTCTGATTTCGAAAGGCGTGGTACGCGTGTGGTAGCTGCACTAGTGAAAGGGATGATAAGAAAAAAACAATAGAAATATATATACATATAATTAAAGAGTATATTGTAGAGAAAAATAAATAAATAATAAAAGTTTTTAATTTTTAAGAGAGAAAAGAAAAAATAAAATACGAGAATTGAATAAAAGACATATATACGAAAAGATACGTAAATCAGCAGTGAATTAGTGTAGTTTTGTATATATGGTTTAGGTGAAAACGAAATAGTTTAATTAGTAAAAAAATCTATGTAAGAATCTGTCATTTCGATTAAGTGCATATACCACAGAAATTTATTCTCAGTCTATTAGTATCATAAATTTAATAGACATATGCTTATGATAGAATACAAAAATATTTTATTTTTTTGAATAATTTGTTATTATAAGGTAAATTTGTTGCTATAGATTTATCTCCATACACGTACAAAGCTAACCTCCATATTGTAGGGTACGTCTTAATATTGAAATATGTGCAGGAAGAAAAAATATTTTATACAAATATATTTTTAGTACAGAAGAGAATTTATCTACGTTTAAACTGTAATAAAGCTACAATATTTTCTGCTAATGTATTTTTTTAAAATTCGTTTACAAGCATGCGTATTCTTTAGACTTGAAGATTAATAATAATAAATTATATATCCTCTTATATACAAATACATAATATTAATTATATTAATATAAAGTAAAATCATGATAAAAAAACGAAAATAAAGAAAGAAATAAAGTGCAGATTATTTTAGGAATATAAGCTACTAGATGCATGCGCAAGAATAAAAAATCTCTCATTTATTTTGGTTGGTTCGCCTGTCCGTTGGTGAACTCACGACAGGAAAAATCAATAGAGCATGGGTGGGTAGATACACAAAAGGAGGGAAAAAGAAGCAAATCTATTTTTCCATAGTACGAGTGATTAGTAGTTGGTCGTAGGCGTCTTTAAAAAACTTATTCTCAAAAAATCGTGCACATCTTATGCACAAAAAAATCATTATCGAATTATACAACTTCATATCAATTAAAAATTTAATTTATAATAATTTCTCCATACTTTGCAAAACTATGTCAGTAGGTTAAAATATTCTTATTCTTCAATAATATTCTTATATTATGAAAATATTTTATACAAATACTAATTATAAAGAAATAATGCTTTGTTAGTATAGTTTTCTTATATACCGAGCAGTAGTTTTAAAAAAAATACATTTTTAAAATATCAATATTTATATTAATTTAAAAAATTAATTATTTAAATTTTATTCATGTTTCTCAATGAATGTTACTTCAACTTTAAACATTTTCAAATCTCTAAATTGAAGTAACTAGTTATTAAATTCTGCACACCTTTTTTAAACTTTAAGAAAACATGAACGAATTAAAAGTAATTTTAATACCTTTTTATATTTATATATTCATATTTTTTCATATTAAATATACAAGATATATGTTAGATATAAAAATATACATCATGTGTTAAAAATTTGGATTAATTCTGTTTGATAATTAATAACCCTGACGCAATAAATTTCGGTACTCATCCATTTACCTCGAAAAAGAGTATTCCAAGCATTACATAGGGTGCTTATATTAAAAATAAAAATTCATATCTGCAAATGAGTACTTGATTTGAATCGATATTAATAGCTCAGATCAAACTTATTGGAAGAACCGAGGATATAACAAACGAGAACATTTAAGAAACAAGAATTTATAATATAATATAATATAAACCAAAAACATAAAAAATTGAAATCAGAAATAAAAAAATAACTATAAATATTTTGAAAGAAAAAGCTATTGAACAGTTTAAGGTTATTCGTTATTTGATCGTCGAAATATCGTTATTTTATAATTAGCCTCTACCACTCAAGGCATCCTTAATTTTTTATCTAATGTAGTTTATCACAAGAACCAAGTTAATACAATTTTGTAATTTATACATAAAAATAAATTATTTTTAATCCAAGTTTAAATGCTCCAGATTATTCAAATAAACCAAATTGCATGAATTATCATTTGAGAATTGTAGTTAAATATGAAATCCTTGTTACGTACCTAATAAATTAAATCGTTATAAATGCCAGTGCTAAATACATGTTGCTTCCTATAGTTAAGTATAAATAATAATTGAAATCTAAATGAAATTTGATATATATTATTTTTTTACAAATATTTTGTTTAATATTTAAAGAGATATTGATGCACGTAGGTACGAAATTTTATGAAATATTTATTTTATTTACTGAAATTCTATAAAATACAAAATACAAAAACAAATTAAATAAAAATCTCAAATATTAAAAAAAATACATAAATTGTTTTACCATATATTTTGCTTTAAATATATTCTAAGTTTTTAAAATTTTAAAACAAATATTTTAATATAGAAAACTTTACAGCATGTAACATGAATTTGTGTAATTTAAAATATTTAATAAATAATTTTATAAAACTATAATATTAGATTAAATAATATTGCAATAAATATAATATTAATTTCATAAAACTATTTTTAATCGTATAAATTACTTAAAAAAGATATATACTTTAATAAAGTGTAATTTAAAAATAAATAAAACTTTATTTTATGACTAAGACACATTATATTTAATTACAAACACTTTTTAGTCTGATTTTTTTCTTCAAAATTAGTTGAATTAAATAATATATAGTCTTAATATTATAAATACACTTCATGTATGTAATATTTATATTTATAACACATAAGCATTAAAAATTCAATGAAAATTATGCAATCACTAATTTTCTAATTAATAATATTATAAATTATAATAAAATGTAGATAGATTAAACACATAAAATTTTTATTGAACGAAATCTCAGTGACGTTATTATTATTATTAATTATATTAAGTACAATATATCATACAATATAAAAATTACTACTTACATAAATGACAATATGATTGTTTAAATCTAATCATCAATTCATTTATATAAGGCATTTAATCTTTTTTTTAATATTTCTTAAAGATATATTTAAAAATCTATTATAAGACATTAGAGAGCATAAATACAAATACATATTGTAAAAATATTAATAAATATTAAGAACCTTTTTGAAAAGGAATCCGCATTTGTAATTGATAAAAAATCCAAAATAAAAATAGTAAGACTATAAGTATACAATATGAGCAATTATAAATTAAAAAATAATATTTATAGATCTATTGTGCACTTTGCTTTAAAAATAATCTGATCATTTGTCGTAAATTGTAATCGTAAATATATTAAAAAATATAAAATATACAAAAAAATATGCAAATTAATTAAAAGTATTATAATATAACTTCAATATATACTTAAAACAAATCTGATTCGAGGAATAATCATTGACATATTATAATTATTTTATATTTATTAATTTCAGTAATTAAGAATATTAAAAAAATATAAACATATATTATATACAGAATTATATTATTTTCAAAAATATACGTGCATTTAAATTATCTTGAATTTTATTTAACATTGATTATATTCAGTTGTAATACTTAAAACATTCATAAGTTATCAGATATTTAAAAAACAACTCAAAATAATTATTTTTAGTTTAAAATAATTATAATGTATAGCGTTTATTAAGTATTAAAAATATTTTTATTTTTCTTTAATCTTAATTTCAAAATATAAATATTTATAAATATAAAACGTATTGTTATATGAAATATCTATTTTTTGATAAACATCATATTTATTTACTTGAAAAATAGTGAATTCAATTTCTATAAAAACATTATATGTTAACTTAAAATTTATAACTTATAATGTGATTAATAATAGAATAAAATAATTAATAATAATTAATTCAACCATTATTTAAATTTTCTATCTCATACAATATATATATATATATACTATATATATATATATATATATATATATATATATATATTATCATAAGTATCTTGAAATTATTCTTTACTTTCTTATTTTATCTCAAAAATTGAAAAAAGTTGTTACGTTGAATAATCTTAAATATATTTTAAAATTAATTTTTATTTTAATTATTTTTTAATCATAATTTTATCATAAATGTCTGTTTTTTATGGAATAAACAGGAATATTTAGAATATTATTTTATTCGTATAGAATTGTATAAATTAATTAATATAATAATATTAATAATAAATCACATATTAAATGTTTATAAAATTTAGATAGATTTAAAGTGAAAGAAGTTTAGAAAAAGAAAAAATTTCCTGATAAATATTTATTATAATTAAAACAATATTATTATTATATTACTAAGGAAAATTTGTTTAATTTCAAATTTTTAATTATTTAAATAGTTTATTGAAAATAATTAAAAATTAAATAATGTTACAGCTTAATTTTATAAATTTTAATTATTAGCAGTTTCTAAATCCAAACTTTCAGAAAAATTTTTTATATTATCATTTACGTAAGTGAAAAAATTAGACACGTTAAAATATTTATTTATTCTTTAAAATTTAAGAAATTAAATTTTGAACCCACTTTTTATAATTTCGTAATTTAAAAATTTATGTTTACAATATAATTTATCCATATTTTTAATTATCTTATCCGAAAAATAATTTTCAGTTCTATCGTTATGTAATATATTTATGATTAAAATATAATTTTTTGAATAAAATTTTTTTCATTACATTCAGTCGATATTTTAAAACTTATATTTTGTAGAAGTTAAATTTATTTCTTTTGCATTTTTTAAAGTTATTAGTAGAAAATTCATAATTTTATTATAATATTAATCATCTTGAACTATTAATAATCATAAAAATAAAAAATTTTTTAAATATATTAATATTCTTCTAAAAAATAAAATTTATAATCCTTAAATTGTATTCAATAATCGAATATTTACTTTTTAAAACAGTTTTGAAATATAATTTCAAGCTTTAATACTCTTTTAGCTAATATTATATTACATTAAGTTCACTAGTGTTTTAAAAATAATTTTAATTGTTAAATTATTAAACCTTAGATAATAATAGATAATTGTAAATTACTATATAATTTTGAAATTAACTTTAATTATATAAGCATTTACAAAGAAATGTTCATTAATAGTAGAATATTGTAAAATATTTTTATATTAACTATTAAACTGCTTTTTATTTTTGTTTATCAAATTAGATGAGTTAATTCATTTTTTTTTTAATTCATATTATATATAGAGTAAAAACCTGACTAAAAACCTTTATATACTTATAATAAATTAACTATTTTATTTAATTTTACTTTTTTTATTTTTATATAATCATAATGACCACTAACAATAAGTATAAAAAATGAATCAATATTCTATTTTACTGTAATATAAAAATTTTATTTCAAACATCAGATATAAAAAAAATCAACTAAATTAATAAAAATGTATTAGTTAAATTTTTCTAATTTTTAAAATTATATCAATGATATAATGAATACAAATTTTCATTTAACTAAAAGATTTATTCAAAATTTGAAAAACTATAGAATTAAAACAAAATTATATGATTTTTCATATTTTTTAATAATTTTTCTTAAAACTTGATATATTTTTTAAAATTCATATAATATATTAAAAGTATAAAATTTAAACTTATCTATAAACTTTACATATTAATAATTTAGATCTTGCATAATTTACTATAATATTTACTTAATTGATTTACTGATTATTGTTGTATTGATTTTTTACTACGTTATCACTACCTTCATTTTCAATTGAGTCATACATCCATTTACGATTATTTCTGGAAATTTAAATTAAATAGAAATTAATTAAATACACATACAATATCTACTAAAAATTTAAATAATTGAAAATAATCACACACTAAACCATGTATTATACAAATGTTTATATTGTAACCCACTTTGAAATGGATTAAATTAATTGTATTAGGCAATTTGCAAATTTTCATTCATTGTAAATAAGAATATATTAAAATATTTAACTAAAAACTACTATTACATTTTTTTGTAAATTTACCTGCATTCATGACCACACTTTGATGAAGAACATTTTGGGCAAGGAAAATGACAACCCATACAAGTTTTTTGTAAGCAATCACAAAGATCTTCCCTTATAGGAATATAAATACCCTTTTCATCATACAGAACAGTCTTTTTATTTCCATGATGTAAGCGACGATTCAGTTTACGCTTTTCTCGTTCACTTTGTTCAGGATCAAAATTGTGTAAGAATTTTTTTGTGACGGTATCAACTCCTTTTTGTCTAGCTCCTCTTGTTCTCTAAAGCCATTTCAATATCATAAAATTTCATTGCATTTATATTTATATTTAAAAATGTCAAATAACATCATTTGTAACAAAAATTTCAAATGGACTGAAAAAAGTTTTTTTGTAAAATTCTTTAATTATCTAATTTTATAACTATAAGATATTCTTTATTTATTCTTTCATAAATTAATTTAAACATACATACTTTAGATGGTCCATTTGCACCACTCAGAGAATTATCCATTGTATAAATTCAATTCTATCATTAAAAACTGTGATTATCTTGAAATTTTAAAGAGCTTTTTTAAAGAAAAAAAATTATCTTTCCATAAATTTCTTTCACAAAACAATAACCTATAAATCCATAATTAAAGTAATATAATATTAACTAATTAATTAATAAAAAAACTTCATGTTATTAATTAGGTCTATGAATATTAGAATATAATTATTTAAAAAATAATGATTATTTTGTTATATATATATACATTTATTGTATGCAACCGATAAAGCTTAATAATATTTTTATTTTTTAATGACAACCTTATGCTTCATATAACTATGTACTATATCGATCATTTTTAACAGATCTGCCTATGCATAGTATTACGCACGTTTTTTTTCTTAGTAAATATAACCTCAATATTCAAAATGTCGATGAATATAAATTACTAAGTTTTGATAAAAATAGTTATTTATATATCATTTTATTGTTATAAATTTTACCTTATAAAAGAATTTTTAATTTTTATAATTTTTAATAAATTTTAATAAATTTTATATAAGTTAATTTTTAATAAATCATTAGAAATTATTAAAATGGGGAAAAAGAAAGGATTTAATTTAAAAGCAAGGAGTTTGTCAATTATTGAAATAGATGATTCAATAACAAAAAAAGTAATTTTATTTTTAATATATCAAAATAAAATTAATGAATATGAATAAATATTAATTTTATTTCTTATTTCAATATATAATTTTAGATAACAGTAGATATAAATCACCAGCAAGATAAATTTGATAAATGTAATGCATTAGTTTTACCCAATGAAAAAAGAAAAACCAAACGTAAGGACAAGCTAGTGACTACACAACGTTTGCTCTCAAAAAAAAAAAGGAAACAACTAGAAAAAATTATTGATAAAAAGAAAAAGAAAAGTGATGTATGTTTTAAATGTTTTTATGAAATTTGTATTTTCATTAACCTAATCGAATAAAATTTTATTTCATAATAAAATATTTAATTTTTAGAGATCAATATTAATAGAAGAATTATCAAAAATTAATGTTCCCGAAGAAGAATTAAAACAATATGTATCTATAACAACAGTTCAAACTAAAGGATTAAAGAGACATTTGCAAGATAGTAAATTAGAAACAATTTTTAATTCTCTAAAACCTGATAATAAAGATAATTCTACAGAATATGTTGTTAATTCACTTAAAGGTGCCAAAAGAAGAAGAAATGTTTTAATAAATAAAATTAAGGAGCAAAATATTATAAAAGATCCAAATACATTAGGAATTGACGTAAGTAGCTATTAAAACCTTTATTAAATCTAATCCATTAAATATTAATTTGTGCAACTGGGTAAAAGTATAAAACAAATTTTATTTTTAGGAATCCAGCGATACTGAAGACGAATCTAATGAGACAATAGAAATAGAATTTATTAAATCAAAAGAGGATGTTAAAGAAAAAGAAGATAATAATGAGGATAAGGGAGAAAAGGAAGATAATGGAGAAGAGAAATGTAAGAAACTAAAGAAATTTATACATGAAGAAGAACAAGTGACAAATTCAAAAGTTAATACAAATGATGTAAAAGAATCAAAAACAAAAAATATGCATCTAAAATCTGAAAAATTACTTGAAAAAAGACCATCAGTTTTTATAAGTTTGAATAGAAAGCCAGAAATACAAGAAGCTAGATTAAAACTTCCAATATTAGCAGATGAACAAGTAGTAGTTGAAGCAATTAATGAAAATCCTGTAGTTATTATAACAGGAGAAACTGGATGTGGTAGGATATAAATTTATTTTCTATAATTAAATACTTCAATTTTTATTTAATTTTTATTTTAATTTGAATTTAAAAATTATACTTAATACTTTTACATATTTTTTAATTACTTTTTCATTATTAAATTTAAAAAATTTGTAAATAATTAGTAATTGTATGTGTATAATCTAAATACTTATAGTTATAATTATTTATATATAGTTAACTTATAATTAGATGTGATAATATATTTACAAAAAAAAACCTTTAGTTAATTTATTACATTATATTTGATAAATCTATTGTACAATGATTAATAAGAAAAGAATAATCAATTTTGAATCTAAAACAAAACATAAATTTAATTTTACATTAAATTTAATGAGTGTTTATAACAATAAAATAATTAGTCTAAAATTTTATAGTTTTAGGTATATCACATGAAAAAATAGTTGTATCAAAAAAGTAAATTTTATATTTTATAGGAAAAACTACACAAGTTCCACAATTTTTATACGAAGCTGGATATGCGAACGATAAAATGATTGGTATTACAGAGCCTAGAAGAGTAGCTGCTATTTCTATGAGTAAACGGGTTGCTGAAGAAATGAATCTTTCTGATAAAGAAATTTCTTACCTTATTCGTTTTCAAGGAAATGTTAATTCTGAAACAAAAATAAAATTTATGACAGATGGTATTCTGTTAAAAGAGGTTCAAAATGTATGTTAAAATTTATATATTTTTAAGAAATATAATAGAGTTCTTACCTACTAATTGATAAAATTAACTTTTAAAATTTAAATTACTCTTATATAAAAGAAATTTTAAATTCCTATAAAAAAAACTTAAATATTTATATTTTAGAGAAAAAGTAGGAAAAAAAGTTTTTGGGAAAAACACATCGAAATATAAATTAATTGTATGATTTCCATATGTAGATGAATTCATTTTTAATTATTTAAGTTACATGAAGCTTACAAACTTTAGTAAACTTACATAAAAATATTAATACATTTTTAATTTTATGCTTTTAGGACTTTCTTTTAAAAAGGTATTCGGTAATAATTTTAGATGAAGCTCACGAACGTAATATCTATACTGATATATTAATTGGATTATTGACTCGTATCGTTTCTCTTCGTACAAAAAGAGGGGAACCTTTAAAGCTTATCATAATGTCAGCTACTTTACGAATCAAAGATTTTGTCAATAATCCTAGATTATTTAAAATAGAACCTCCAGTTATTAATATTGAATCTAGACAATTTCCAGTTACAATACATTTTAATAGAATAACTAAAAGTGATTATTTAAGAGAAGCCTTAATTAAAACAATAAAAATACATACTCAACTACCAGATGGTGGAATTTTAATTTTTTTAACCGGTAAATATTTTAATTTCATTACATATAAATTACAAAAATTTATTATTAAAAATTTATTTTCTTAAATTATATTAATCTAATTTATCTTCCAGGTCAGCGAGAAATTAATACATTAGTACAAAAACTACGTAAATTATTTCCATTTAAAAAGAAAAAATGGGAAAAAGTCTGTATACAAAAGTCAAAAAAAAAAGACGAAGTGGTAGAAAAAACAGAAATAGATGAGAACGAAAGTGATCAGAATTCAGAAAATGAATTTTTCTTAAAGTGTACAAAGAACAAACAGAAAAAAGTATCTCAACCATTTAAATTACCTGAAATTAATCTTGACACGTAAGATAATTTAATTTTATAATTTCAGAAATATTTACATAATAATTATATATATATATATATATATCTATAATTGTTGCAATAAATTTCAGATATTCGGTTATTCCACCAGATGATGGTCAAGATGATTTAATTGAACTTGAAAATACAAAATTTGACGTCGAAAACGAACTTGATGAAGAAGATGAAGAATTTGCTGATATTAGTGGTATATCGCACTCGCAACCGCTTTGGGTGTTACCTCTTTATTCTTTGTTACCTAATCATAAACAAGCTAAAGTAAGTTATACATTACAATAAACCATTGAAAATTAAATTTAAAAAAATATTTTCAATTCAATTTTTATCATAAGCGTATAAATATTTATTTACTTAATCATTTGTTCATCAGTTTTTACTCATTATCATGGTTTACATTACGAATTTAAAAATATAAAATATTTAATAAATATAATAAAAATTTAATATATTTCTACAATAAATTTAATATAATACATTAATTAATACAATCAAATTTGTATTTAATAACAATAATAAATTATACAAAAATTTTATAAAAAAATTATCGTTTCGTATACTACAATTATTTTCTTGAAAAATTTTTATATTATTAAATTTTGCAATAATATTGTTTAATAATTGATAACAATAAATTTTATGTGAAATCTATGAAGTTAACAAAATAAAGTTCATAATGTGAAATTTAAATTTAATACATTATAAAAAAATCAATTAAAATTTGTTTTATACGAAAGAAGTTTATTATTAATCTTTATTACATAGGTATTTGAAGATCCACCTGAAAATTGTCGATTGTGTGTAATATCAACCAATGTAGCAGAAACGTCTTTGACTATACCAAATATAAAATACGTTGTGGATAGTGGTAAATGCAAAACTCGAATGTATGATAAAGTTACAGGTGTAACTACTTTCATGATAACTTATACAAGTAAAGCTGCTGCAAACCAAAGAGCTGGTAGAGCAGGTAGAATGGGACCTGGACATTGCTATAGGTTTGTTTATAACTTTAATTTTATAATCAATAATACTTAAATTGAAACAAAAAGTTAAGATTTATGTTATTTATTTACTTAAAAGTATAATTATAAAATATATTGTGTTTACTTTAGACTCTATTCTTCGGCAGTTTTCAATGATCAATTTGAACAATTCAGTGAACCAGAAATTTGTAGAAAACCAATTGATGATTTACTTTTACAAATGAAAATAATGAATATTGATAAGGTTGTTAATTTTCCTTTTCCTACACCACCAGGAGATGAACAACTAAGACAAGCAGAAAAAAGATTGTGTATACTTGGTGCTCTCGAGCAGCCTAATATTATGCAGAAAAAAAGTAAAATCAAAGATTAAAATTAACATTCAATGAATTAACTATTTTCAAATTTAATTTCTCTTTTAAACTCAATTAAGAAAATTCTCAGACAATCCTTTAAAAATGTTTTTATAAAATAAGTTTTTTAACGTACTATCATATACAATTATTTTTTTGGCTGTCGTATTAAACTTTATTTTAGATTTTTTTTATACATTTACAGATAGTTATTGTGCTAAAGTCACAAATATAGGAAAAAGCATAGCTGCTTTTCCGGTATTACCTCGATATGGAAAAATGTTGGCGCTTTCACATCAATATAATCTTATCGCATATACCGTATGCATGGTCGCAGCTTTGTCAGTGCAAGAACTTCTAGTGGAAAGTTTTGGGATGGATGTAAATATGAAGCAGTGGATACTAATTCGTCGTTTCTGGGCTGGCACTGGAAACAGTTTCCTTCTTGGTATGCAAAATATATTTCTTTATTATAAATAAGTAAATAAGTAAATGTAGTATTATGGTAAAATATGATTCTGTGTTATAAGTTATAGTTACAGTTTTAAAAAATAAATAAATATATTAATTTATATTTGTTTTTAGATTTTTATATAAAGCATTTTTATTTCTAAATATGTAAATGTTGAAAATAGAATTTTCAAAGTGGAATCAAATTATATTAAAAAACATCTTTAATTTTCAAATGTATGGTAAAATATTTGATACTAATATTATCCAAAATATTTATAAATAAAATGATATAAAGAAATCTTAAATTTATCCTTCTGTCTAATTAAATTAAATTTCCCATAGTATAAAAGATTATTAAAAAACCTTGATATATTATAGATATTTTGCATTAGTAATATATTTTGAAATAGCTTTTAAATTTATTTTTTCATTTAAATTTTTAATTTCAAACAATTATATATTATATTCTTATTTTTGTAGGAGATCCAATGGTTTTAATCCGAGCCGTTGGAGCTGCTGAATATGCTTTTTCAAAGGGTAAACTGACAAAGTTTTGCAATGAAAATGGTTTACGAGAAAAAGCTATAATGGAAATAAGGAAATTACGGCATCAACTGACCAATGAAATTTTATTGAACGTTCCAGATTTAAAGCTCGATATTAATCCTGAGTAATTTATGATAACAATTAATATTAAAAATAAATATTAAAAAAAATTGTTGTTTTTTAGATAAATTTTTAGTACAAATTTAATACATATTAATTTTTTAATTTTAGAATACCACCACCAACAGATATACAAGCAAAATTACTCCGACAAATAATTCTTTCTGGGATGGTTGATCAGGTCGCTCATAAATTATCTTCAGAAGAAATTAAAGAATTTAGTAGTAAAAGTGACGCTAATAAAACAAAATGGAAATATGCATATAAGTAAGTATAATTTATGATATTTTTATATAATTTTGAAATAAAATAATATTTATTATTTATGTTTTATATTTAAGTTTTATTTCATGTTTCTGTATATATTAATTTCGTAGGACTTTGGAAATGGAAGATCCTGTCTTTATGCATTCATCGTGTGTATTGCGAAAAGAAACTCCAGAATGGATAGTATATCAAGAAATTTATGAAACCACTAAGACTTATATGCGTGGTATTACTGTTATTGAACCAAGTTGGTTGCCTAAGTTTGCTCCTTCATTGTGTTCACTAAAAGAATGGATGGTTGATCCTCCTCCCAGGTTAATTTTTCATTATATTATTTTTTAAATTTTATCTTTCAAGTATAATATTACTATAAAATTTAATTTTTCGTTAAATTATTTGTTTAATACTTATTTTTAATGTGATTTCAAAATCATCTATTTTTTATTTTTGTTGAATTTTTTAAATTTACAGATATGATTTAGAAACTGGAAAAATATTTTGTCACACAACTGGAACGTTTGGTCCTGCTGGTTGGGAATTGCCAATTATTGAAGTAGAATTTCCAAACAATTTTGAAGGAATTAAATGGTTTGCTCGTTTTTTCTTAGAAGGTGAAATTTTTCCAAAATTAAAAAAATTTGTACCATACATGTTATCAACTCCAAGCAGTGTGAATAAATCTTGGGCAAAGTAAAAACTTTTTATTAAAATAGAATTTCTATTGTTGTTATTATTTTTCAAATAAAATAATTTATTTCAATATTGATTTGAATGTTTAAGATTAATACCACGTATTGAAGTAATTACTAAATTACTTTTATCAAAAGGAATCATGTGCAAAGATAAACTAATTGAAGTCTGGAAAGAAGACTCAAAGTGTAAGTTATTTTTATTGTGATATTTAAACTATAATGAATGAATTATTTATTTATTACATTTTCATTACTAGTTTTACTAACAGCATATCAGAATTGGTTACCTGAATCTTCACATACAGATGTAATGCTAATGTGGCCACCAATATAGTATATTTTTATGTATTACAAGTTATTTGTAAATATTTAAATTAAATACAGATATTTTAAACAGTTTTTTTAATACTTTATTTTATAAAAAATTACATTATTGCTTTAAAGTACTATAATTATACTCTTACTTAAAAATTTATATTATTAAGCAAGCACAAAAGCTAGTGTTAATTAATTATGCAAATAATACAATAAAAGCAGTTTTTAATAGAGTATGTATACATATTTTATTAATGTCAATTTTATTATTCTTTTAATCCAAGCACATGGAGATATAAAAAAGATATTCTAAAGAGTATTTATCCACAATATTTGAGTATAAGAGTATTAAAATTTCTGATATTTTGTCTTTTAAATAAGAAAAATAAATAAATATTTTAAGATTTCGGAATGCCTAATTTTTTAAAATATTAATTATATATGATTTTCAAGGATTTTTAATACATTTAAATTAAAATTATTACAAGATAAATTTACAATAATAACCTATTAAATAATTATAAATTACATTTTATCACTACTTTAATTTGTTTTGCTGCATCAACAAATTAAATAAATTTGTTATACAATTTTCTCTTAAAATTATTATTATAATATAAAAAAAAAAAAATGTCAGTGGATGATCCATAAATAAAATTATAAACTATAATTTACATAATCTAATAATAAATAAATTTGATTTCCATTTCAAATAATTTTTAATCAACACTTTGACGATAATTAAATATTAAGCGACGTTTTTTCTACGCACATTTTCAAGAAAAGATTTTCATTCAATCGATAACAACAATTTATAAACTGTACTATTGATTTTAATTATCTTTGGCTTAACAATGTTTATTCGGATTTTATTTCTTTTCTGTTTTTCCTTTTAATTGGATTTGTCAAACAAGTATCATAAATGCCTTTAAGGTCAAATGCATCTCTTATGTTATCCTAAAAATATATAATATATATATTTATTTATCTTACGTAAGAAAATTAATTCAATTTTTATTAAATAAAACAAAGTACATAATGATATTTTTAAATACTTATAATGAACCATAACAGTAAAATATACACTACTATAAATTTCTTATTTCTAACGTTTAATTGGAATGTATTACATTGTATTAATACTATATTACATAAGAACATTTATTTCGATTTCATAATAAAAAAATTCTTATATTAAAAAAAAGAATTGCTTCTTATTATTGAATTTTTATTCCATAAAAACTTACCATTGAGAAAAGGAACTTAACTAATTTGCCTTGTCTATCAGCATATGGTCTTCTTTCAACTTCTTTACCTTGTTTAAAAAGTATTAATGTTGGCAATTGTTGACTTTTGCTTGAATCATTTATATGATACTTTGCCGCTGCATCTGGATGTCTTCCAATATCTACTTTACCAAATTTGAAGTTTTCTAAAGCATACCTACAATATTTGAAAAAATTTTATAAGAATAAAAAACTAAATCAAGTTTAAAATTTAATAAAAAATTATAATAATTTATAATAAAATATCTATTGTGCAAAACAAAAAAAATTTGTTTTAAATTCATCAGCATAAAAATGATTTAAATGAAAATTTATTCAAAATTTTTGCATAATCATCAACGTACTTAGCTGATAATTCAGAAAATATTGGAGCAAAATTGACACATGCTGGATTCCAAGCTGTATAAAATGCTATTAACCAACAAATTCTAGTATCGCGTTGCAGTTCTTCCTGTAAACTATTGTTACCACGCAAATAAATCACATTTTCTGGACCCTGGTAAGTCGGTTCAGGTAGTATTAAACCACACACTGGGAAAAAATTTATTTTACAAAAAATTATATAACAATTATTATTATTATTATTTAGAATACGTTAAATGGTTATTTACTTACATAGAAAAATGATTCCATATAAAATTCCTAAATGTATATCCGCATAAAACCAAAGAATTAAATTTGCTACTTTTGTATAAACAAAACTTGATGAAAGGTAACTTATCATATTTACACTTCCAGCTTTTCTTGTTCTAAGCATTATAACAATTATGAGAAAAAATAAGATTTCTACTTCTCTCTGGAAAGAATAGAAAAGTTTGCAAGATATTGAAAATAAAATAAATTTTTTTAAACAAAGTATCTTACATCATCAAGTTCACAATCGGTTTGGGAAAATAATAAATCACAAACATAAGGTAATCTTTTAGAAACAATATAAGATAAACTTAGAAATATATTAATTAAATAATAAGGTCTCATCAACTGTCGAAGATCTCTTTTCAGTCGATGAAAATCATTTTTTAAGCTAAACATTGTAATTGGAATTAATTTCTCCAATCAGATATTAAAAAATTTTAACTATCAAGATTTCTTTTCTTTATTAGAAAGCAATATTAAATTATGCCTCATGCGAGCAATAACTCCTTCACTTCTTTTTAATACTTTTAAGGTAATTTTTTAATATTGAATAATATATTTCAAACTCTTATATCAAAAATTTTTTTCACATCACTCATACCATTATAAAATGTAATACAATTTTTAAGAAAAATTATTTCATTTTTATTTTATAATAAAGATATATAATTTATATATAAAAAGTTTAATTAAATACAAAACTTTTGATTTATTATGTTTAAGAGGTTATGCAATCGAATTTTTAAAATATCTATTGAACAATTGTAGTTTAATATTAATGTGATTTATTAATTTTAATTTAAAACTCAATTTATATGACGTTAGAGCGCTTTATTTTCTTTTTGTAATCACTTATATAATTAATAATGAATCGTTTATTTGATTTTTTTATCACATGAATCTGGTTGATATATTTTCACTAGAAATCGCAGGGTTACCAGTGTACATTGATAAAAAGAAGTTTATGATTAGATAATGGAAACTGGAAAATCGAAATTATAAAAAGTTGAAGTTGAGTGGTATAGCAACGTCAATAAGTGAATAGTTGCAAATCGACACCGCGCTAAACATTAATAAACTTGTTACTTAAGATATACTAATTGTCAGTTTACAAAATAAATCTATCTATTATCAATAGCAAACAGTGATAGCAGACAGCATAATCAGCCGTACTTTACTATAAAACAGTGGTATGAGAGTATAGTTTTCAATTCGTTTGGTATATAATAAAGAATACAATACAGAATTGCAAAACTTTAAACGTAATCTCTCTCTTAATTCCTCTTTGCTTATTTTATCTTTTTGGGAGTGGTCGTTTAACATGCATTCTTTTAATTGTCTGCATTTATTCAAATTTTTTTCACGATAATGGTTTGGTTATTATTAAGTAAAATTAATAATTGACGTAAGAAAATAAAATAAAATTTATTATTATTATTTTGTAAATCAAACCTTAAAATTTATATCATACATAAGAATGTTTTAATTTATTATAGCTCTTCAAAATGACAGTATTAATGTAAATAAAACGAATTAATCAGTAAAAAAATGTTTGTACATTTAATTACTAGGAATTATTAATTATTAACAACGTATATAATTTTTGAATTAAAATTATATTTAAAAAATAATTCGATTTTATTTTTTATTTTTTATTGTCAAATTCAATAATAAATGATTAAATATTTTTATACATACTTTAACTAAAAAAATGAACAAGCTTTCCAAAATCAATAGAGCTATAAAAAATAAACAAAATTATTTTTAAGCAATATCCATTTTTTTTATTTTATATAATTTCGTATTATATTTAATAAATAAATTAATATTATTTTATGTATTCTTTAAAAAATATAATAATACAATAAAGTATTTTTATTTTAAGTATCACATTATTACTAATTAAAAAAATTATTACCTACTAACTTCTTACCCAAATATTTCAAATAGCAATTAATCAAAACAAAAATTTGTTGATTAATAATTTTAATTTCTTATAAATATTTTACGTTTTAACGATATACAATATTAGAATTGTTTATTAGTTGTTTCTTTATTTAAATTTATTTATATTTTGTATATATTTATTTTAGTTTCAAATGAATAAATAAAAATAAAATAAAGTGTAAGTATTAAATATAATTAGTAAATTATAAAGAAACATTAGTATTTATTGAAATATTTTGTATTAATTAATATAATATAATTTTAATCAATTCAAAATACAAAATATTTGTCTTAAAAAATACTGAAGTTTTATAATCTTATTTTTAAAATATTGTATTACAAATAATAAAATCCTAATTTCATTTTTTTTCTTAAAAAAAAAAAATTTAATTTCCTAATGGAAAACAAAATATGACATAATGAACTGAGAAAGCAATTATTTGTTTTGTAAATGTACTGTACATCAAACACTTAAATCAGCAATTCAATAGGCTTTGACATATATATTTAATTAAAGTTTGAATTTTTCTTCTTTCTTCTTTTATGGTCTATAGTGATTGGAAAGTTTATAGTTATATGTCAAACATTCTGCAAAAAGTATTATCAACGTTAGGAGCAAAGATCACCGATATATAAATAGACCGAGAAAGTAAAATTGATAAAAATCACTTCGTAAATATGGCATATTTCAAGTTATCAATATATTTATATATTTTAAATGCATGCATAATATTACCATGTGCATTTGGATTAGATAAATATATTCCTCTTGTTGTGACAACATGGGATTATGAAAATGCTACATCAGTAGGTAAGAAATAAAAATAAAGTATTATATTTTTATTTAAAAAAAAACCTATATTTTTATTTTCTTAGCTTGGTCAAAAATTTATAATGCAAAAGGAACTGCTATAGATGCTATTGAAGCTGGTTGTAGTTATTGTGAAGAAACACAGTGTCGAGGAACAGTTGGATATGGTGGTAGCCCAGATGAAAATGGAGAAACAACTTTAGATGCAATGTTAATGGATGGGTACTTTTAATTATATTTCAATGCATATAAAATAAAGAAAATATAATGAATTTTATATTTAAATTTTGTAGTGTAACTATGGATGTTGGAGGTATTGGAGGACTTAGAAATGTTAAAAGTGCAATTTCAGTAGCACGACATGTTTTGGAAAACACAGCACATTCATTAATTGTCGGAGATTTAGCGATGGAATTCGCAGTAAAAATGGGTTTTTCAAATGAATCTTTACAAACTGAAATATCACATAGTATATGGAAAAAATGGAAAAGTAATAATTGTCAACCAAATTTCTGGAAGGTTATTTGCTTTATTTTTAAAAACGTTCCTATTTTTATTGAAAATATATTATATTATTTAATTTAATAGAATGTCACCCCAAATCCAACCACAAATTGTGGTCCTTATCAGCCAAAGAGAAAAACTAAATACTCTCAAAAATTTATGCAATCAAATGAAGATAATCATGATACCATTGGAATGATTGCCATAGACTTAAAAGGTCAAATTGCTGCAGGGACCTCAACAAATGGTGCAAGAAATAAAATTCCAGGACGTGTTGGAGATTCTCCAATTGCAGGAGCTGGAGCTTATGCAGATCAAGATGTAGGTGCTGCCGCTGCTACAGGAGATGGAGATATTATGATGCGTTTTTTGCCAAGGTATAAAAATTTCTTTATTTCTCGATAAAAAACTAATTTTTATATTAATAACAAACATTTATTTCCTGTAATATAATTTTTTTAATTCATAAGAATCATACAAAAATTATTCATGATAATATTAAAAAATATTCATTATACATAATGTTAATGTTATATTTAAAAGAAATTTACTTCCCACAGTAAAAACCAATCTTCCAATTTTTATAAAATTATACATGCTGTACAAAATTATATATAAAATTTGCACATGATTCATCTGTATTTGAATTATTTAAAAATCATCTACTGTTTTATTTCCTCATTTTAATTTCACACGATGGTTTTGATTTTTAAGAATAAAATTTGCTGTAATCATTTTTGTTTACATAATTTCATTACATTTATGATATTCGATAATGATTACATAATTTCGTAACTTTTTTATCTTATTTTGCCCTGCACATTTTTTTAAACATTATATTTTTTACACTCATTTTTATCGTCTTCTTACTGGATAAAATTATTAACAGTGTTATTGAATAAATAAATTTTAATTTTTAACATTTTCTTTCTACATATTAAAATTAAAAGATATATTTTTTTCAAATACAACTTTTCACATTTTTTTATTATTTTATTTTTATTATTGATATATTTTCATAAGAAATGTAATTCAATTAGTTTTACAAACATGTGAGTATAAATCTTGAGGCAGGCATATTTTTAATTATGCATTTAGTTTTTTATTTATTTACTTCTTACTTACTTTTATTTTATAAATAAGATACTTTTTTTTTATTTTTAATAAATTATCGTGATTTTTTATTGTAATGATATATTCTTTCATTCCATATAATCTTTCTGTAATATTACGTAGACTAATAGTATATAAAAGCTAATAATAATAAAAAATTTTTCTATATATATTCTATACTGGTCATTATAAGGCCAATTTTTTAATAATTCTTATTAATTTAATTTGAAATTTAATTCATATAATTTTATATCATAATAAACCACATGTAATCTTTTCAAAAAATCATTTTTTAAGAATATTATATGTATTTTTCGATATATTATTTTATATGATCCTATAATATTTTGTTTATAAATCTTTTACACTATTTTTGTTTAAATAATTAATTAATACAATTTCTTTCTTATACTGAGAATATTAATTGACATAAAAAAATAACGATAAATACCATTCATAACTTTCACCGTGATTCATCTGAAACATAAATCCTTTATATTTTCAGAAAGAAACTTAAAATTCTCTGAGGTTAATACAAAAATATAAACAAGCAAATTTTTAAGAAGTTCATTTTAAGTTTAAGTTTCAGTCATTAAATCATTAAAAATATTCTGAAATAAATTATTATAATATGACAAATATTATTAGAATAATTGATTAAATTTATTAATTTTTATTTAACGAAATATGAACATTTATAAATATTTATTTTTATAGAAAGCTCTATTATACTTATTATTTTTTGTCATTGAACTCTAAAGAGTTTTTTCACATAGTTTTCCTTTAGATATGAGATTGGTGAACTGTTTTATTTGGAAAATATCAAGACATATAAAATGATAGGTTTTTGTATGTATTATAAGATTAATGCATTGATATTTACATCAGATAATCAGACATAAATTAAAAATTAATATGAAGCAATTCTTAAAATTACGCAATTTACCTATATTTTTATATTAAAAAAATTATTTCATTATTTAAATTTTTACATGCTACTTACTTATCTTTTAAAATTATTTAGTATTATCAAAATTTTGATTATTAATATCTATATATAAATAATAATTATTACTACAAAATATTATATCGATTAGTAATATAATATAATTATATAAACAAGTAATATTTATAATAAAAAAATATGTTTTATTTGTCAATATTTTTTAGTTTTTTGGCCGTCGAATTGTTGCGTCAGGGAAATACACCAACTGTAGCAGCTGAAACTGCAATAAAAAGAATTGCTAAACATTACCCAAATTTTTCTGGTGCTGTAATTGTTTTAAATAAAAATGGACAATTTGGAGCAGCTTGTAATGGTTTTAAGCGTTTTCCATTTTATGCCAGTAATATTAAACTTAGGACACCAACTATTTTTTACGTTCCTTGTCTTGCTCAACGCTAATTAATAAAATAAATTAATTTATTACATTTTATCTGTAATTAGTATCAAATTCATCTATTATCACCAACATATATTTCTAATAAATTATTATTATTTCAAAATATACATTACATATTGTCCTATGCAAGTTAAAATAAGTCAATATTTTTTTAAATTAAATTTTTTTTTATTATTTACTTCAATTATTTCTTACATATTTTTAAGAGCTAAGAAAATCAAAACAAAGTTAGATATTAAATTATACGTATCAAACTGATTTGTTTATTGTAAAACTATTTATGAGATTATTTGTATAAATTTTTTAAATATCAATAAATTTGTATTTGAAAGTAATAAATATTTTTTTACATAATTTATAAACAAAAAAATAATAACTTTTGCAACCTGCACTTATAAATATAATTGTTGCATCAGGGAAATACACCAACTGTAGCAGCTGAAACTGCAATAAAATACATCTTCGGAGCTTTGCACGTGTGTATATTAGCTTTTATAAAAGAATCAAAATATGACATAAAATAGTTCATAATAATAAAAAAATAGTTCATAATCAAGAATAAATAACAGCGAACACCTGAAAAATTATCATAAATTTTATTTTTAAAAACACATACAAGTACTGTTTCTATGGCGTATTATTATGTTCTATTATTATGTTTGTCTATTATAACATATTATATGTTGTTATATATTAATTAATATTACTATTTATTATATATTATATATTATTTGTTATTTATTTCATGCCCCGAACCGTTTTATTTTGTAGAAAATTCATGAAATTTCAAAATATAAATTTAGGTTTCGAATAACGAACCATTTACTGTTATTAACATAAATGACAATCATTTTTTCAAACGGTCCAATAAATTATTACTTTTATAAGTAAAAATTGAAAATAAATTTTTTATGATACTTACCTTACTAGCTTAAAATCAGTGAAGGAAAGAATTATTTATTTATGATTTGTTCAAGTTCAGTAATTCGTTTTCTATAGATACAATCGGTACATATAAGGAGAGCATGTATTGAATTACGATACGGTTGTAATGTTTATAAGTCAATTAGAGCAAATTGAGAATGTATCGATTTCTAGAGAAAACTTCAGGTGCTTTATTGTACCAAAATATTAATTAAAACTCAATTAAAAATTTTTTAATTTAATTTCAACATATAATACAAAACAATTTACTTTATTATAAGTTATATAATTTATATAATTTATAAGTTTTTAAACCTTAAAAATGAATATATTTGTAAATATTCTTTTTAAGCATCTTTTATTCGTTTTATAACTTATTAAACAATCTTTTATTTTTACTACAAATATTACTGAGAAACTATATAATTTTTATTAATGATCTATAATTATATTAGATTCAATTTCATTATAGCTTGATACCTTGTTATGATTCTTTTATATATTAATTTTTTATTTTATTATTATCTCATTTAATAAGTATTTAATAATTATAAATAATAATATTATAATATTGTATCTTGAAAATTCAGATAATATTAATTGAAGTGTTAATTTACTATTTGATTCTAATGATATTCCAACAGAACATTTAGAATTTTTTTTTGTAATTTTAAATTACAAAATTGAAAAAGTTCTTTTAGGTTTAATTTTTATTTTAAAATTTAATTTTTTACTTCCTACTAAAAATTTGTAAATTTAAATTTAAAATATTGTTATGTTTCAATTATATTTAATTAATAATTTTTCTGTAAATAAAATATGAATTCTTTATTAATGATACATTTATGTTATATATATATATATTATTATTATCTTCAAATGTAAATAAAAAAAAAAATATTTTTCAACTTCATTCATTTACATAAAAAAATGAAAATGTTGTTGAAGTTAAATATTTTTTTTAATTTCTTTATATCAGGATACATTAATTTATTTTATTTTAATTTTTAAAACAACTTACATTTAATCAATAAAAATATCAAATTTTATACTATAATCAGTCTTAGTGTGAAATTTACTTTACTTTTTACTTTACTGAATAACATAATCTTGAGTTTATGATTTAAATTTTAATTTTAATTTTCAAGATTAAATAAAATTTGTAAATCTTAAACATTTAAATACCACAAATATAAAACATCAGTTTCATTATCAATCTGATAATATTAATAATACAGAATGAGTATAAATTTTATATAATGCTAATGAAGCTGAATTTTAATAATTTAATTGTTAATTTTTCATAATATTTTGTCAAAGTTGATTAAATTCATTTATTATCAATCATGATTATAATAATATATAAATAATATATGTAATAATAATAATAATAATAATAATAATAATAAAAGCAAAATACATATTTTATTTTATTTTATGTAAATGGACTTAAATTATTTATTTTGAAAAACATTAAAGCTACAACATATATTAATAGTATATTTCTAACGATGTAGCACAACAAAGTTACGTGCGACATGAAAAGTAATTATACAATCAAGGTACAGTAACGAACAATATTAATTGCTTCAATTTTTTTTTATTCTCTTATTATATTTTAGAATATATTAAATATTCTCTCATGTACTTGCTACAGATTATTATTGTTTCAGAATTACAATCATATAAAAATACTATAATAATGAATTATTTATCATTCATGATAATTGAAATATTAAATTACGATACGAAATTATATTAAGAAATATGTGGTCTTATTTAAATCAATTTATTTTATTAATTATAATATGTTTAAAACATATCATTAAAAATAAATTTGAATATAATTTTAAATGTTTGCAGTATTATAATCAAAACATTTAAATTGGTAAATTATAAATTATGTGTATAAATAGTAACAATTTAATTATTATTTTATTATTCTTTTAATTTATGCGTATAGTTGACTAAATAACCAAAAAAAGTAACACTGTGTTTTTTATAATTCATTGACTTTGATACTATTTTACATATATTTTATAATTATTAACTATGTGAAAACAAAGACCTATGGATAAAACTATAGAATAAATTAATAGATAAAATAATTTAATATACTGAATATAATTTATATTATTTATTTGTACAAGATATAATTTGTAAATTATATATTTACTATCATTGAAATAGTAAACTAATGTTACTTATACGAAGAAAATAATATTTTAAATAAAATATTAAAATTCTTAATTAAATTCTAAAATTTCATGTTTATAATTTAGGGAATAGAAACGCGAGCTGTATCTCTCCATGACTAGTCTTTCAGTCAATTAAAGATAAGTCCATCATGAAAGTCATGTACAGGAACTTGTTAGTTTCATTTAAACCATTGACACGATCGCATCACTATATTGGTAGAAAATGAATGTATTACGTCTGTTAAAAAATTTTCCAATAATAAAATTTTTTTTTTTAAATTGTTTTTTAAATAACGTAAAGACTGAAATTAATCCCGTTCTAGTAGTTACATGGGATTATCCTAATGCTACTCAAAAAGGTAAGTTACTATATTAGTTATTATATTTTAATTACGTTCGTGAAACTAATTTTTATTTATTTTTATTTTTTAACATAAAAAATATCATAGATTTATTCGTATTTTTTTAACTAAAAATTTTATTTTCAAAATTTATATATCGTGTAAATATTTATTAAAACCTATCTCTCATAATTATAAATAAAGTATATATATATAAATTATTTAAATAAATTAAAAAAATCTTTTTTATATGATAACTACAGAAGAAATTTATATTATATTCTATAAAAAGTTATATATAATATTTTAAAATAAGAACTTTATTTTTAAAATAATATGAATTTATAGATATTAAATTCCAACGTAATATCTTTGTAATTATTTTTAATTATTATTGATATTTATTATAAATATTTTTTTATTAATCATAAATTAGAAATAAAAATATTATTAATAAAATTTTGAAAAACGTAATAACTTAAATTCCAGTATCTTATCATTATTCACTTTTAGATTTTTAATCCAAGAAATAAGATAACATATTACGCATTTAAAAAATAAAAAATATGATTATATACAAAAATATTTTATAAAAAAATTTAGAAATAATAATTTAAAACATAAATATTCGTAATAAATATTTCTAGAATGATATGTGACTGTAGTGTTCATAAGTTATGAAAAAACATTTTTATTCCATTTACCTTAATTTATTTATTTATTAATTATTTATTAATTCATTATCTTAATACACTCAATTTTTATATATTTATAATACACCTAATTAATGTATTTATTAGAATTTATTGTTTGTAGCTTGGGAAATGCTTTACGCGCAAAAAAGAAGTGCTCTTGATGCTGTTGAAGAAAGCTGTACGTTATGTGAACAAATGCAATGTCGTGGAACTGTAGGTTTCGGGGGAAATCCAGATGAAAATGGGGAAACAACTTTGGATGCTTTAATCATGGATGGGTGAACGTTTATTCTATTTAAAAATTTTAATATAATTAATATTAATAATACTTTGCATTTGTGACAAAATCAGTATACTTTAATTATTTTTTTTAAGAGTTACAATGGATGTCGGTGCAGTAGGCGGTCTTCGAAATGTTAAAGATGCAATTTCAGTTGCTCGAAAAGTTATGGAAAATACTCGTCATTCTTTAATTGGCGGAGAACAAGCGGCTGATTTTGCCAGTCAAATGGGCTTTAATAAAGTATCTTTACAAACTCAAAAATCTTATGATATGTGGCAGAAATGGAAAAGTAATAATTGCCAACCTAATTTTTGGGAGGTATTTTCAATTAATATTTACTTATACATATGTTCGATATAGATATTTTAATTTATATATGTTTTTATCTATTACTTGAAGCTATAAGAATACTTTAATAAATATTTTAACGAATTTTAATCGTTTAAAAATATTCTTGATATCCTCTAAAATCGTATTCTAATTTTTTAGTTTTAGTCTCCTAAAAAAACTAAATGTTCTTCAAATTCAATATGTTTATAGTATTTATCAAATATTTAATGTGATATTTGAATGTAATATTTCAAAAGAAAATTTTCTATTAACTTTACCTATACAAATTAAATTTTAAATTCATATATAAATATCATGTGGTTTCAGACAGTACCCTGTATATTTATTTATATTTTTACTTAATCTTTAAATATCCCTTAAAAATTCACATACAGAAAATAAAACTCAAAATACCACAATAGTAATTTGTTGATTCAATGTTTTCATTTCAGAATGTTATTCCTAACCCGTTAGATAACTGTGGCCCATACCATTTAAGTACTCAGTCGAGGAAATTTAAACGTAACTCACCAATAATCGACGAAGACAATCATGATACAATTGGTGTTATCGCTTTGGATGTACAGGGACGCGTTGCTGCGGGCGTTTCTACAAATGGACAAAAATACAAAATACCAGGGCGTATCGGCGACTCAGCGGTAACTGGGGCGGGTGCTTATGCCGACGGAGAAGTAGGCGCTGCTGCGGCAACTGGCGACGGCGATATTATTATGCGCTTTTTGCCTAGGTATTAACTTTTTAATCTATCATTTAATTAATATGTAAAACTATTTTTAATGAATAAGTGGTAAAAGTTTTCTGCATTAAATATTTATCTAAAAAAACCAAAAATGTCGTCAAAGTATTGATCAGTAAATAAATAAGCTTTTCATTTATAAAAAAATTATATTTAATAACTTTTATATTTTTTAATACAATTATTATAGTTTCGAAATCTTAACTGAAATAGAAAAAACTATGTATTGATTTTATAAGAAAAAGGATATGTTTGTACTCAATTGATTACAAATTTCACTAAAGGAAATAATGTAGTTTTTTACAGTTTATTTTACATTACTAATACTAGTAATATCAAATGTATTTAAAATAATATTTACATAATAAATTAATTATATCATTATAATTTTAGTTACCTATCGGTGGAACTGATGAGGCTTGGAGTATCACCAAAATCTGCAACAGAGACTGCTGTGAGACGAATGATTAAGTATTATCCAAAATTTCGGGGAGCTGTGATTGCCCTGAATAAGGTAGGTGAATACGGAGCTGCCTGTCATGGTCTCGAAAACTTTCCACATTATATTGCGAACGTCCAAACGAAAAGTGCAAAGGAATTACGGATACCTTGCCTTCTTGCGAAGATTGATTGATTGATATTAATTTTATTGCGCCAATATTAAAAAAGTTGTATAAATTTTTATAAATTTTAAATATATATATAGTTAAATATAAACTTAAAAAGATGTTATATTAATGAATTAGCACAATTATATGTTAATAATAAAAATTGATATTCTATAATATAATCTTTAAATGTAATCTAATCTATTGTTTAAAAAATAGTCGATTCTTATAATTAATGTCTTTAATTTTCAATTATTAGTATTATTAATTTGTATCAGTATTCATAATGAAAATACTTTAAATTATATCAATGTCAATATAAATACCTTTTTCCAACCCTAAAATAATTAATAACTAAATTAAATAATATTATACAGATTTTGCGTTTTTGCCAGAAATACAAATTGTCAATATGGGAACTTTCTAAATACTATTTAATAATAGGAATTATGAAAAATTCTTTAAAAATTTATTGTTAAGAGTATTAAAAATATATTAAATTTCATGAAGACATTTTAGAATTTTTAGTGAAACATTAACGAACTATATTTTAACTAAAATATTTTAACGTTACAAATAAAAATATGTAACATAATTTACTGTTGTTCTGATATAAATTGATTTATGTTATAAAAAATTAAAAATACTTTTTTTTTAATAAAAATTTAATAAAAATACTTATTTACGTATTCTAAATGTAATGGTTTCATTTTCAAGGGTCCTACCTTTTTCCTGATTTGAAAATTAGCGTGAAAATAAGAAACAAAAAAATTAATTCTTAATTTCTTAAATTGAAGTTTTACACTAATGTAGGCGTATTTGCGGAGATGCATATTTTAGATAATGGAAATGAGGAATGATGTGAACGAGACGTAACTTTAAATCAGGAAATTAATATCTGTTATAAAAGGAATTATATATAAATTATAATCATATATAAAATTAAATACTACTTTTCCTTAGTTTTTTCATTTTAATCTGCTTCCGTACTTTGGTTAATTTTTGAAAGCATGTAACACTTAATCAGCATTAATCTGTTTGTACACAAAATGCAAGTATAAAATAACTATATTAAGGCTGAGGATTTAGAATTTAGAAATATCGAATTTCAGTCTGTAAGTACAACCCAATAAATTGTAACCAAAATTAAGATACAGTAAGCGTTCATTTCAGTGTTAAGTTTTATACAGTATTTTTAACCTTAAATTTTGTCTTATCAAAAAGAGTTTTGTATTTTATTATTTACAAAGTACGTATGTTACAATAATAATAATAAAAAATTATAATTTTTCATTAAAAATATAAATAGATAAGTTACTTATTTTGAAAAGCTATCATCATTTATTTAATTTTATTATTTTTTTTTTAAACTTAGATACATAACAAAAATGCCTGAAGAGGAAGATCTATCTGCTTCCACTCGGATGACAAATGATGACTTTAGGAAACTCTTAATGACACCTAGAGCATCTGTACCATCAGCAACACCTGCTTCTGTACCTGGAACTGTTCGTGATGCCAGTGCTAAAACAGCACAAACTCCAATTATTGGTGGGAGTAATCGAGCTGAATTACGTAGAAAAAAGAAGAGCTTTTATGCTAAATTAAAAAAACAAGAAGATGATAAAATGGCAGAATTAGCAGAAAAATATAGAGATCGAGCAAGGGAGAGAAGAGATGGTACAAATCAAGATGCTGTTGAAGATCCAATAACGAATGCTAGTGCATACCGAGCTGTTGCACCAGATTTAAAATCTGGTTTAGATGCTGCTGAACGCAGAAGACAAATGATTCAACAATCAAAATTCTTGGGTGGTGACATGGAACATACTCACTTGGTGAAAGGTCTTGATTATGCATTACTTCAAAAGGTACTTATAATAATTATATAAAATTTTTTTTTATAATTTCTTTAAATCTGTTAAGTATATTAATATAATTTTATATTAACTTTTAATGACTTCTTTATTTAATAATGACGTTCTTTTCTTTATATTTATTGTTTATTTAAAAAAACTCGAAAGTATAAAATAGTAATTTCGTACAAGTCAGGGTGAAGTGAAATGGAGCTAAGAATATGAGCAAGAGCAAGAAATGGAAAAACTTGTCAAACCTAAAGAAAAAATAAAAGAGAAAAAGGAAGTTGAAAAAAAGGATGATGAAATGCTCTTTAAAACAAAAATTGCTCGTAATATACATAAAACAATTATGATAATGAAAGCAAAAATTGTTGAACGAAATGAACTTTTTACACCTGGTCGAATGGCATATGTTATCGAACTGGATGATGAAAATGCAGAAGTTGATATACCAACAACATTAATCAGGAGTAAAGCTGATGTTCCCACAATAGATAATACTCCTACTTTAACAACAAATGACATAGTCATTAATAAATTGGCACAAATTTTATCATATCTAAGACAGGGTAGTAGACATGGTAAAAAGGGTAAAAAAAATAAAGATGGACGGTCAAGATTAGAAGATTTCAATGAAATGGAATTAGCACCACAAAGAACAATACAAGATGATAGTATTTATGGCGATATTGGAGATTATGTACCAACACTTTCAAAACCAGAATCAAATCAAATAAAGCCTAATAAAAAGAAGGAACCTTACTTTGACAAGCCCTTAGCTGATATAGCAGAAAAAGATAATGCACCTAGATTACCAGTTCCAACTGGAATACAGCCTACAGGTAAATAATGTTATTTGGTTTAAATGTATTAAACATTTTTTTCTTACATTTTTTTAAAAAAGTATATTAACAAAACAAAAATTTATTTTTCAAAATTTAATGTTTTATTTTAGAAATTATTTAATTTCATAAAGTAATTAAATAATAAATAACTAATTTTATGTAATAAAATTTCTATTATTATTCTGTTGTTATTATTATATACTTATATTATTATTATATTATTATTATTATTTATTATGTTATCATTTTTATACTACTAGCTGTAGCAAAAGTAGCTGCAATCTCAGACGCAATGCAAAGAAAAGGTGCATTGCTAGATAAATTAGCTGCAGAACCAGAAGGATATGCCGAATGCTATCCAGGTTTAGACGAAATGCAAGATGCTATTGATGATTCAGATGATGAAGTAGATTATACAAAAATGGATTTAGGAAATAAAAAAGGACCCATTGGTCGTTGGGATTTTGATACACCAGAAGAATATAGTGAATATATGAATAACAAAGAAGCTCTTCCAAAAGCAGCCTTTCAGTATGGAGTAAAAATGGCGGATGGCAGAAGAACGAGAAAATACAACAAAGAAAAAAATGAAAAAGCTGAATTAGATCGAGAATGGCAAAAAATTCAAAATATTATGAATAAAAGAAAACCAACGAGTAACGATGGAGCTCCAGAGTTTAAAATTCCTAGATATTAATCAATATTGTACATAATAAAATCAAATTGGATGGAATTAAAATATAATAATTTTGATTTATTAAAGTTTGGTTTGCGTTTTGGATAACTTTTGTACATAAATATATATGTAAAATAATTTCGTTTTTGTAATGTAATAATTTAAATAATAAAGTTAATGGATCTAAAAAATTATAAATTATATTTAAGTTGCTTTAATTATATTCTATCCCTAGTTAACGAAGTTTCAAAATTTTTATTCGTATAAAATTGGTACAAAAATGCATGTTTATGAAGCTATGCAATTAATTTATTTACAAACATGTAAATTAAATAAAATTTGAACGTGTAGTAGATTTAAGATCTAATAAATGTAATAGATAATTTAAAAAAACAATAAGATATATACAATGAGACTTTTTCGAAATATCATCGATTACTGTATTTATTGCATGTAAAATATGAAATTTATTCTGCAACTTTGCTTGTTTGCAGCATTTTCTGTTTTTACTTCATTATTTTCTCTTTTTACAGATATTGGTTTTGGCTAATTGTTTTACATTACAATATCATCATACTTGCAATATGTTTGAAGAAAAATTACTTTAAAATATTCAATTGATAAATGACATTATAAAAAGCAAACACAAATTAAGAATAAAAAAATTTTTTGATCGTTATAATATAGATGAAAATATAATATTTCACCGCAATGCATTTTTTAATATTTTTTTCAATCAGAAGCTCTTAGAAGTTTGAAAAAAATATTGAAAAATAGTGTAAATTAACTTTACAATTTAAGTAATGTATAAATATAGTTTTATGTATGAACATTTTATTCAAGATTCTTTAATTATAATATCATTACCTAATGAATACACTTCTTTGAACAAGACTTTTTTCTATTCAATTCCATGTGCAAATTTCTTTCACATGATTATTATAAATTGATTACAGTTGTGATATAAATATATAGTAATTTAAAAATCTATGATTTTCGAAATTTTTTTTTAAGTTAATAAATACTTTAAATATCTTAGTAAAAAAACTAAAAAATTGAATGTGTTACTATTCAAAAATATAATTAATAAAACAAAAATAAAACTCCATACCAATTAATTAAAAAAATTAATTTTTTTAAGTAAATTGAACCAATATAAAAAATTGTACATTGCAAATTTCATTACTATTTTTAAGAAACAAATATATTTATTTTTATATAGTACTTTTAACATTTTTAAATATCATTGATAGCTAAAATGTAATATTTTTTAAATTAATCTAGATTTTATCAATGATAACGTACATAAATACATATAAAGGAAATCATTTATTTTAATCTTATAATTCGACGTTTTATTTTAGCACAGAAGTTTAAAAAATAGAATTTAAATTGAACGTAAGTTGAACAGAGAAACGACTGATTTAAATTTTCAGATACTTTTATTATTATACTTTTATATAATTTACAAATTTTTTGGGTTGTACATATTCTTAGTGAAAATAAATGTATGTTTAAAATATTGTATGATCGGAGAAATCAATACATAAAAATTCAAATTATTTCTAAATAATGCATCTTCATATATTCAAATAAAATAAGGTGATAAATTTAGATAAATAATAAGTATACAAAAAAGATTTTGCAAATAATTATATTGATGTAAATATTTTGAATGAAAATTTTTTTTTATTTTATTGATGAAAATAAATTTTTAGTAAAAGTCAAACAATTATTAGATAAATTAAATAAAATATTGATCAAATATTTAAAAATAAAGAATTTAATAATTAGAAAAAGGCTGATAATATATAATTAAATTAATATTGACAATTTATATCAATTAAAATGACAAAACAATGACTATTGATATAATATGTTCATTTAAATGTAAATATATGTTAATAATTTATGAACCTAATTACAATTAAAAGATTTTTAATAAGATTATTTTTTAGTACTAATGGTTACCTCCGTCTCATCTAGAGCAAAATTTCGTCCGTAAATAGCAAAGGTTATTAAATTATTCGTTGGTTTTTTTAAATTCATATTATAAATAAAAGTATTGTTAATATTAATAATTTCGTAAGAAAAATCGGTTGTATTTAGAGGTATTGCATTTTTTACGAAACTTACTGGCATAAATAAATTATTTTCATTATTAATATTTATCATTGAAATATTTATAGATTCAAAAGTTGTTGATGAGCTAATTTGTATAGTAGGATCGATAAATTTTCCACAACTTTCTATGGTATCATCCGTACAAGAAATTATTCCGCAAACTCTTACTCCACCAGTTGTTATTCCCGTAAAATTTCGAGTTCCGTTAAAAACTGCCACCCTATACCTAAAATAACAATTATAGAAATTAAAAAATTATAATAGTGTACATGAATTAATAATTTAAATTATACGAAATTTTTATTATATAATTTTAAATAAAATTCTTTTTATTGGAGTGTTAATTATCGAATGAGCCTTATTATACGCTTCACATTAAATTTAAGTAAATATTAATTAATAGTTAAAAAATTTCTAATTAAAAAATTTTTTAAATGTATATTTTATAAGTGGAAATTATAAATCGAATATTAAACGTTTTAGAGATAATGCAAATTAAATTTTTATGAATAAAAATATTTTTATTTAAAATATTTTTTAAAATTACCAGAGTTTAACTATAAGTTTAAATTTACGTACCTATAATAATTGAAATTATTTTCAATTTTATGTTTATTAAAATAGAATTTTAATTTAAAATTGCAACAAAGATTTCGATCACATATTGTTTGGTTGTATGTATCTACGCTAGCATCAATTAATTCTGTAGAATAAGGAGTAAGATCGTCGACAGTATGCATATATTTTTCTGATTCATTGATTTCTGTCGTATTAATTTCTGATTTAGGAAAATTATAAATTTTAACTTTTTTTTCATTAATATTTATTAAACGCTTTCCATTAATTACTTTGGGAACTTCTGATACAAAAAGAATGTTAGATGCTCTGTTTTCTAAAATAACTTTAACGTATCCGTTTTGTCCAATATATATTCCACTACCTAAAAAATATAATTGATAAATTCAAAAAATATCATAATTAATCTTATTAACTTTTATAAAAATACATTTTTAAATATGATAATTTCAGCGAATTTTTCAATAAACTATAAACATTTTTAATGTACCACATTATAATTTTTATAATCATTAGTGCGGTTTCATAAACTAGAAGTAAATATATTCAAAATCATTATCGTCAAATACATTCCAAAATATTCTACTGATATATTTATTATAAAATTATATTCGTATGAAAATGTATTATATTATTATCGAAGGAGAAGCCATGTCTAATATTGATAATTGTTAATTATTCTCAAATTTATTAATATTTGATTAAAATTGAAAGTCAAATAATATATCAAACATACATATTTGATGAGAATTACATCTAAATAAAAACGTTTATAAATGAATTTAATAAATTTTAAATTTTTATCTATTTTATTTACAATTAATTCTTTCATTTGCACATTCTTTTCTTTTAAAATATAACGATGATATTAATCCAAAACAAATATGCATGCATTTATGTACGTATATATGTATGCATGCACACATGTATGGGTATAATTTTCGAAACATTTTTTTACTTATAACTATTTTTATAATATTTAGTATATTCAAGTACTTTAGATAAAAGTATCTATGATTTCAACAAATTGTCATTTATCCGGCATCGTAATTTTATATCCTTTTTCAAGCTTAAATTGATCATCCTTGAGTAACTGAGCAATTGAAGTATTTATAAATCGATTCTTTTTTCAAACGTTTTCAATAATTATTAATAATAATTGTTAATAATTATATTTAATAGTATGCAATTTTATTTTTATAAATCTATTTATCTTCTTAAATTAACGTTTGTTCAATAATATTCTTTTTTGCATTCAAATATAATATAAAAAGCATATTAGAAACTGAAAAAAGTTTTCGAAATCTAAAGCACAAACTATATTTTATTCACACAGCAATCAACTTTAAAAAATGTCAAGTATTTTTAAGTAGGTAAAATAAAATAACTTATGTGTTACTTATGTTTTTTATTTTACTGTGTTAAATTCAAATTAGTCAAAGAGGAACTTATAATATTTAAGTAGTTTTTTTGTATTTATAATTTTCTATTTAATTATCATCGGTAAAAAATAAAACCTTATCATCATTTTAAATAGTTACATACATTCCGCAAGCGAAGCAAAATGTATACAATCATACTGAAAAGATGGTTGCAATAAATATATTTAATATCAACAATCAACTTTTCATATATTACATACTTATCAGAAGTTTTTGACATTCAATCAAAATCACATAAATTTATGATTAATTTCGTAAGTAATAATAAAATATAGCTTAAAGTAATAATTTCAATACCTTGTAAGTATTATAAATTATTTACTAAAAAATAAAATCATGTATTTTATTTTGAACTAAGCTAACTTTATTTCTTTGTAGAAAAGGTGTGCTTAATATTTTTTTCAAAATCAAATAAAACATTTAATTTTAATTTTAATAATTATAATAGATTATACTTTTAATGTAAATAAATTATAAAATGTTACTAATTACGATGCTTATTACTAAAATATATTATTGGCTTAGATGCTAAACAAAGTTCACTTTTCTTAAATTATAAATGTACAAACTTATCTCTTTCATATATTTAGTATATATTAATTAAGTTAATTAAATATTACATAATTAAGTGAACTAATTTTATTTTAAAACAAAATACTAGAGTAAAAATATTAATTTTGAACTTAATAAATTTTTATAAAATTTTGATCTAATTATTCACCAAGATTTTTAAATTTAAACAAAAATTTTAGAATACTTTTTTTTTTTAAAAACTATTTTCGATATTTTTAATTAAAAAGTAGAAATTTTTTCTTTTATAGTATAATTTAGATTTTATAAAATAACACGAGAAGCTTATAAAAAAGCTTATAAATATTATAATCGAATAAAAAATTAAGATTAATAGTACTATATAGTGTTATTATTTATTATTATTTTTACATATACTACACTTATCATTGAATTTTTGTGATTGTAAAAATTTTTAAGTATAATATAAATGATTGTTATAAATTGTACCTCCGCTAGCAGTTGCTGGATTACTATGTCCAGAAGCAAGTAGATTTACATCGTTTGCATATGACCAACCAGCTTGTACTTGGGCAGAGTATAAATACGGCATTTCTGAATACCAACGTGATGAAAAAACAATATCTGTTATACCCAGATGACGTGTAAGATTCAGTGTTGGTGTTTGAAACATAATGTCGAAGCAAATAATTTGACCAAAAGTAACACCAAAGTCCGTTTTAAATGTGGATAAAATAGGCTTTGATGTTTTATTGGTATCAAACTCGCCAAAAAGATTGTATTTTCTATATCTTGCAATTACTTGTCCATTTCGATCAAAAACTACATTAGTATTATAAATTAGTAAGCCGTCTGTCGGGCAGTCTTGTTCGTTACAATCACATTTTTCACGATGATTTATCACAATATACATTTCATATTTCAATGCTGCACATGATATACTTCTCAGTGACTTTAAATATATACGGAAAAATTAATAAATTTTTTATATCTTTATATTACTATAATCTACATATATAAATATTAATATTGCATGTTTACATATGTATAATTGTTGTGATCTGTGCAAGGAACAATTTTATCTTTTGGATCTGGAATGTATGAAGCTGCTTCACTTCTACGAATTGTTTCATTTTTCGCAGAAGAAAGTGATAAACTTGATTCAGGAAATACTAAAATATCAACAGACTAAAAAAATAAATGTATTTTAATTTTGATATTTCTATTTGACACTTGGAACTATCTTGATATTTCTTTTTAACACTTTCAACTATCTTGAGGGTTATATTTTAGAACTAAAAAATTATGTACAAAAAATTTCTAAATCATAATCATTTAGTAAACATTTATTAAAACTGTAACTTTTTGCTTTTCTTGGTTTACTTTAAAAAAATAAAAAATATATTATATTATATTAATACATTACTTAACAATTATATAAAAAATTTTATACTTTAAAATTCTTTAAAAACCAATAAAATTCAGAAGACTTAATCATTTATAATAACATGATAAATGCAGTATATACTTAATTACCTAAGTAAATATAGGTAAATATATTTACATGATAATATATACAATCCTATCACTAAAATCCTAAAAAATAAAGTAAAATAGATACAAAATCAAAAGAACATTATTTAACAAATAGCATTAAAATTTAATTTAAATAAATTACATTATCTAATATCTATCTGTTAAATAAGGTTCTCTTGATTTTGTATCTATTATAAAATATATACTATATAAACTTAAAAATTGTATATATAAATAACAACTTTTCTTAAAAAATTAAAAAATAGTATTATATTTTAGTATAATTAAAATTTTATAATTTTCTGTTTAATTGTTTTTAACAGTATTTAAAAAAACTTTTATTCTGTAAATTTTGTCTAAAATTGAAATTTAAGTAACACACATTCTATAATTTTATTACACACCCAAGATAATAAAATTATTTAACTATAGTAGTATAATTATATTAAAAAATTGTTAACTTAATAACGTTAATTTTATTATTATTTAAAAAAATATTTTCTGCGTTATTTTTTAATATTTCTTTAAATTAATTCACCTATTTATTTAAATTGATATTAGTTTGAAAATTCTTAAATCATAATGTAATATAGAATCTCTATAATATTGTAAATTCAAGTAAAATCAATCATTCAAGTACAAGACATAATTAAAAAATCCTGTTATTTTTTAATCAAACCTGTGTATTTTCTAAATATTTATTTTTATAAAATATGATACATTTATTATGAAATATTTTTAACGGACTCAAGAGTTTTAATGAAAATTTCAATAAATACATACGTATTCAAAAGCTTTCGCTATAAATTTTAGATAATTTTCTGTATTCATATTTCCGATATTACTTCCATCTTCGGAATTATAGATTGGACTATATTCAACAACTGCTCCAATATAACTTAATGATGAAGGATTCGACCACTTAAAATATATACTGTTGGTAAATTATAACATATTTTTCTAATATTATTGAAACTTCATTTACCTGTAATGTTACTATTGGCCATGTAAGCCAAATTGTTAATTTCCAAAAAATCTTCATGATATATATTTTTAAAAATTCAGAACAATCTGTTAAATGTATGAAGTATTATTATTTTATTATCCAACTATAATTTTTAATTTTAGTACTTTTCCTAATTTATATTTATCACAATTACATTATTCATAAAAACAAACATGGAACTCTTGCTTTAGATGATCACTGTTCATTGATTTAAAAACAAAATAACAGTGCAATGTTACAACAAAGTTATTAAGTACTTTGTTATCTTTTTAAAAATACAGCAGTATTAATTCTAAAAATGAGTGATGATTCAATTGTACATGTTTTATTAATATTTATATAAATAATGATAAAATTGAATTCACATTTGTTTTTGTGATAAATAAAATTATTTTATATTATATCATTTTGATTAATATGTTATGATAATATTTTTTTATATGTAAAGTTTTTAGAAAACTATTTCATTTATTAAAATAAAAATTCATAAAATGCATAATATCTTTAAAAATAAAAAAAATTTAATTTCATTTAATTCTTAATTAATATAAATTAATATAAATTATTTGTTTACGGTTTCAATCTTAACTTAGTTTTCATATTTCAAAATTTTTAAAGTACGTATTTAATTGAAAATATTAATTTTTCGTTAATATCATTTATATATTTATACAAAACACTTAAAAAATGGTAGTAAAATTAAAAATTGATTGATGACCAATAAAATAAAATTATAAATCGTCAATAAAGTATAAGAAAATATTAAAATATAATATAATCCTATATTGATGATTAAAAAAAAATTAAATAATTTATGAATAAAGTGTATATGAATTTATATTTCCACTTAATTTTAATACATAAAAAATGAAAGAGATTATCTTTTTTTAATCCATCGTTTAATACAGGTAGATCAAATAAATTTATTATACTAAAGCTACTTTGTCACAATCAATATTTATAAAAAATGTTTTTGCTTTGAATGTATTCATATTATACAGTATTTATTCAAAACTATTATTTAATTTAAAAGATGAAAATGTGCTGGTAAATTATAATTTTCTTTTCATGCATTGTAAAATATGAATTCATCCAAGACCTGGAAAAATTATGATAAAAATTTCCTATCTCAACGATACTGTGTTTAAACACGCTATTAATAACCTAACCGATATCTACCAGATAATAAAACGATGATATATGATGAATTTACATTAACTATTTACTATATTGGGTAAGATGAAAAAATCGATAAAAATTTTAATATGATTTAAATACAATGATAACTATGTGTAAATTGAAATTATTTTTAATTACAACGTATACATATTTATATTTGTATTTATGAATTTTTTTACATAATGATTTTATATAGAATTACTTTAATGAACATTTAATAATACAGAACTTAAATATTTATAGTTTATACCTTCAATTACTTCGTTTTTTTTTAATTTTAATTGTTTCTGATATTTTATATAAATTTAATTCCAAAATAATTAAACTTCATAATTCCCTTAAAAATCAATATAAATACATTGATTTCAAAACTTTCTTAAATAATTACAATATAATAACCACCATACCAAAAAATAAAAAAATTTATTTGAATATTAATGAATTTCAAAATATTTAAGTATATTTATAATAGAATTACCAACTTAATTAATTTATAATTGAAATATAAGAAATAAAGAAGATTATTTTAATAGACAGTACTTTTTATTAAGCATCAAAGAAAATTAATTACTTCATTTTTACAAAGAATTAAAACTAAAAAATTTAACGATTATCTATATCTTAATTGAAAATTTTGAAAAAACTAACAATAAAAATAGAATAAAAAAGAAAATATAAAGCTTTATTTATCATTGTTGAATATTGTATGCATAGTCAATAGTTGATATTATAAAAAAAATACGTATTTTTCAAATGTAAAAGTAAAATCTATAATTTAATATATGGCAACTATAAATAATATATTAAATAATACCACTTCTGATAACTTTTGATGTAAATAAAATAATATTTTTTTTATAAAGTCAGCTATGTATTTGTAGATAAAAAATGTTCTACCTCCTTATGTTTCATATATATATCATTTAGGAACAGAATACTTGTATAAACAAGAGACGGTTAACTACTGTTATGTACTCTTCATACTGCATCATTGTTTACTTGAATTTTATTTTGCAAAATGTAAAAATATAAGATATTTATAGGTGAAGTATGATTTATTTATTTAAAAGCACAAGTATATGTGCATATAACGATACTGGAAAACAGTTAAGGGAGAGAATTATTTACATTAACACTCACAGTTTTTGAATTGGTATCTTGGTTTATAAGTATGACACTTTTTACCCAAAACAGTACTTACTTTCAAACGCGGTAGATCTATGTGACTTTTACTCTGCCATTGGTTGTTCCTAGAAGTATCTTTCCTCAATTTTTTGTGTGTTTTCAGTCAACGTGTTTAGTCTCCAACACCCAAATCGAGCATGCGCAACGAAGCAGTCGATTTATTGGTCCTTTATATACGTGAGTAAAATAGCTCAACAATCATATCCCGCGCGTATTTGAGAACCGATGAATCTTTAATTTTACTGCACATACTTCATAAGACTACTTCATAAGACTAATATAATCACACTGTTGCATCATCTAATACTTTTTACTGAAAAATATCTTAGTATTACACACTAAATTAACAAAAACCATCGTTTCAATTCTCTACAATAAACAGTTATTTATATTCTTGTCTATAATTAAGGATTAATATTAAATTTTTTCAAAAACCATAGAATAAATTGTAAAATAAATAAATAACTAAAATATAACTTCTCAAACTTTAAACAATTTAAATCCATTTAAAAATTCTTTAATTGAATTTAATTAAATTTTTATTAGATTTAAAAGTCGTACATGTATACATCTAATTATTTACATCATAAAAGCAAATCTTTTATTATTGTGGTTTTATAGTGACTAATATGTATTGTAATATCAATCATATTATAATATCACGATTATTAATAAATTTGCATTGATTATATCCAGTACATATTAATAAAAGATAAAATATAATTAATTCTGATTTAAACACATATTAGATAATAAAATTCATTTATATACGATTTCTTACTCATTGAAAATTTTTATAAAAAGATTAAAAATATATTAAATTATATTTCCAAATTTTCTGAACAAACTTAACGTTAAATCCATAATTACATTTAACCACGAATAGAATATAAAATAATATGAATTAAGAATATGAAATAAAATATTGACAGCTATCTATATATTAATTTTATTGAAATGGCATAAAAAAATTAATTATGCATCCTTAATTATAGAATAGACAATAGTGCTTTAAATTACTATAATTAACACAAAACTTGTGCTCAAATGAAAGTTCTAGTCTTCTTATTACAAGACATACGAAAGAGAAATGCTCATTCTCAAATATTGCTTTCGCTTTTATAAAATTATATTTGTTACCTAAATGAACGTCTTATTTTTAATAAAATTTTGTTTTAAATAAATTAGTGATTTATATGCATAAAAATAAGTAGATAACTATCTATAAAATTAAATAATTAATCATTTTCTCTTAATACAAAAACATTTTTTATTGATGTAAAAAAAGTAATATTATAATATATATATACATAATAATACATACAAAATAATGATAACCATAAAATATTTCTTTTATTTAAGTTATATAATTATTCTGAACTAGTTTCTTTCATTGTTGAAAAAAATCTGCAATAAACTAAAATTTTAAATTGTAAGCAATAAATTTTTTATAATCCATAATATTTAAATGAAGATTTATTTTTTTTAAATCTGGTACAACTGGCTGAGCATGAGTTAATCCTATATTGATTCCTAATAGCTCACCATTATATAAAAGTGGACCACCATAGTCAACCTAAAATATATGCTCATTTTAATAGATGTATAATATATATTTCTATTATTTTGTTGATATAATTTTTACTAAATTAATAATATAATAAAATTAATGAAAATTATTCAATATATATCTATTGCATGCATACAATGTCGAATTTATGCATGTATTAAATTCAACGTAAATTGGTAATCTAATTTTGATTTACTAGTAATATTAATTTTATTAATCGAAAAATGTATTAGAGTTATAATATATGGAGAATTTTAGATATTATATTTTATTTGTTTATAATTGCTGCATTAGTATTAAACTTTACTCACATATTATTCATTGTAAGAAATTTAAAAGCATATATTACAATAGTTACAATTAAAAATTAATAATAATACAGTAAGTAGTGAATAACAAAGTAATAATAAGTATATATGTTGAATATATAAAATAATTGTTCTACAGTTCATAAATTAAAATCGATATTGAGTTCTTCATACCAGTTAAATCGCATATAATATTATATTATTTTTTTAAATATCCAGTTATCTATTCATATTATTAAAAATTTATTTAAGAAGTTTTTTTTTAATATAAATAATATAAACCGTTTTATTTAAGTAAGATAAAGTGTACACGCGAAAAAATCTAATTTTAACTTTTGATTTTAAATAAATAATTTACTTTTGATTTTAAATAAATAATTTACATATAAAAAATTGTTTTTCTATTTTAAAATGCTTTTATTCTGAAATAAAATATTTTATAATTCTTTAATCTATGATATTCAGGTATTACTAGCATTTACACAAATTTATAATCTATTCATTTTACCAAAATTTAATAAATTATTTTTTATAAAATTTCTTTACAAATTTTTTTAATTGAAAAATTATGATTTGTAAATTTGTAATTAAAAACATATTTAATATTAATAGTGTTTTATTATAGCAAAAATTTAGATTAATATCAAAATATTAATTTTGAAATATCAACACTTACTTTTTCAAGAACCGTGAATTTCTTATTAACAGTACATAAAAAATATTCAGGTACAGGAACTTTCTCTCCCATAAGTTTCATTGCATTAGTTGAACATTTATCATGGTCTAAAATTTGCATAGATGCTTTTTTTTTAATCATCGAAGTCTTTGTTGAGCCTGAATCAGAAACAGCACATCCTACTATCTTAGGTTCTAATCCATAGAAATTCCTTCTATTCATTTTTGTCAATGGTGATGGCGTAATATCAGCCGCAGCATTAGATAACTAAAAGGAATTTTATTTTCATATATACATTAATTTTATAATTTAATTCATCAAGAAACATACTAAATATATAAAAATATTGTTTTATATAATATTAAAACAAGAATTTACTCTTATCATTCCAATATCATTATCTGGATGTCGTGCTTGTATTTTATGTATTTCAACGAACTTGTCGTACGTCACCCACCATATTGAATAATATTTCTCACCATACCTCACATCATGGGATCCTGCTTTTATAAATAAACCTTTATCTGCACTTTCAAGTAAACAATTAGCAGTTGTCAAAAGATGAGCAGTCGAAATAAACGTTGCGGTACAAAATACAGTTTCTGCATTATTTTCTACTTTGAAAAGACATGCAACAGAAGAAAATTCATTTGGACTTATATATTTAGCCTTTTCTCCCATTATTGCTTTTGCACTAGCGGAATAATATTCAAAATCTAAAAAATAGAAAAATGGTTGTTCATATGCTATAAAAATCTTACATAAATATATTTATTTTTAATATAAAGATAAGATTAATTTTGAATTACTTACTAAATATTATACATTTAATTAAAAAAAGAAAAATAATGTAATGAATATTGAAAAGAAAAAATGGTATTATATATATATATATTTATAATTTTTATATATAAAATTATTCAACTGCGAAAATTCAATTTTACTTTTAAAATATAAAGTAAAAAATAATTTTTAAATATAAGAATTTATGTTACCGCACTAATTTTATCAAATATCATAAAAATGCCATTAAATTCTTTAAGTACATAAAAAAATATTAAATCATTGTTTATACGATATTTAATATCATAAGTCTATGTTTAAAAATTTATAATCAGACATCTACTCAATAATTTAAATTAATATTACATTTAGTTAACATTAATTATGCAATTTTTTTTAATATTTTGTAATTAGTACATTTATTCAAGTTATATTGTTCTTTCTGTATATATTCATAAAAAATATATTTGTCAGTTATAATGAAAAAACCTATATTTGGTTAAATAGGAACATTAAGCTGTTACTATAAATTTTTCAAATAAAATTTTAAAAAGGTGCAAATATAACTGACAGTAAATGCTCATTTATATTTATATTTTAACAATAACATATAAAAAAATGTTTATATAAATAAATGTAAAAATAAAACTGGATATGCGCAATAATTCACAGTACAAATAAGGAAATTATCTTTTAATAACTTTAATAACTCTTGAACTTAAGATTTTTAGGCTAATTAAATAAATCAACTTAGCTACTTTACTTAGAATAAAATTAAAAAATTTTTTTTCATTAGCAGATACTAATATAAAGTTATACGTTATAATATAAAATAAACTAATTTTTTTCAATCTTAATACGATTATAAAGTTAAACCTTAATAGCTAAGCTTTAATAGCTAAATTATCTAGCAGTTATTATTAATAAGATATAAACTATTAGCTTTTAAGAAATATTTAAATTAATGTTACAATTAATTTTAAATACTGTTTGAAATGGATACACTGTTAATATTATTAAACTATAAAATTATGTACATATGTGAAAAATAATTTCTATAGTTATTATTGTCAGTTGTTCAATACATTTTTTAATATAGATTGCCCGACTTGTATTACAATAAAATAGACGACGATAATATTTTATTTTTTTTAATAGCAAACAATCAACCCAGCAGAAATTTATTTAAAAATACTATTAATAAAATCTATGCATAAAAGCAATAAAAGTAAACTATTTATATGTTTAATATAGAAAAATCATAATATTGATTCACCATCTTTTAAAATATCATATTCTACTATTATGCTTAAACTAAGTTTGATAAATGTTACAAACACTTAATAATCAATATTTATTACTTCTCATCATATCAATTTTAATCGAAATAAATGATCTTATAGTAATAGTAACAGCAATCGTAATACCGACAGTACGCAGTGCCAAATATATAACGGGTTGTATTTCTGTCTGATTTTCACTTTTTTATAATACATATTACTCCCTGTATTTTTTCTAATAATACAAACTAAGTGAGATAATATGCTTAGCTTTATAAAAAAAAGTCTGATAAGAGGTGAATAATCAGAGAGTTAAATATTAAAAAAAGTAAACCTTAATTTCTATTATAGTTCTTTTATATTGGATAATTTTTCTAATAAAATATATAAATTAGTATTATTATTAGTTAATTTTTTCATTTTAATTACATAATAGTCTTAATAATTAATATTTATTAAATTATTATAATCTGTAAATTATGAAATATAAAATCTTGATATTCAGTGAGAGTCAAATGAAGATTTTTCTTTTTTTGGATTGTCCAAAGGCCCGTCTACTGGAGCCAATCCTATGTTAAGTGCACTAATTCAACCATTTTGAAAAAGTGGACCACCAAAGTCACCCTGAAAAAAATATTTGTTTTTATATATCAAACATATCAGATATATAAATTTACAATTAGTTTCGATTTCTGTTTTATTTCCATGTTAAGTCAGTTCCTACTACATTATAAATCGACTATCTAAATTAAATTTTGAGATATTAAAAGTATAATCTTTTAATATATACTTTTAATATACTTTTAGTATTTTAATATAAATATATTTGTAATTCTAAATTAATGTTCATGTTATAATAGCATGAATTTGATGAGTCGAAACATTTATTATAAATTTGTGTACACGCCATATTTTATCATATCATATATAACAATACTCATACAAATCATTTTAAGATATTTTTATATTTTCAAACAAATGTTTATTTTATGCTGTACAACTAATAATATTAGTATATTTAAATATATTTTGAAAAATTTACTTGTTGAAAATTACTTTTTTGAACATTATTTGAAAAATATGTTAATCGAAGAAAATTTTCATGTATTAGTAATTAAAAATTAATTATTACCAGTTATTATTTATCAATGCTTTCAAGTATTATGTTAAATTTATCTAAAGAAAAATTCATACTCACAAAAGCAAGAAGAACATATGGTTTATTATCACTGCATAAACAATGATTTGGTATAGGAATTAAATTTCCCCGAAGTTTTGATGTTTTATGTGTGCAATGACTATTTGTTAAAATTTTCACAGGCGCTGAGCTCTTAATTACCGAAAACTCATCAGTATTTGTCATACCACATCCCACAATAGTAAGCTTTTCACCCCAAAACTTACTAAGTGGGCCAACTTTTGCTATTGATGCAGGATTAATATTTTCTACATTTTCTGGTATCTAAAAAAATATTTTCAATATATTCAACCTACTCTCTATTATTATTTATTATAAAACATTTACTGCTATTATAATACATCTGCTTAAATAAACTAAATTATTTTTAAACAAAGTACATTTAAATTACAAATTTTTAATATTACATCGTGATGAAATTCATAAAATAACTTACTCTGATTATTCCAATATCGTTAAGTTTATTTCTAGGTGTCAATTTATAAATATTTGCATATGATTTATACGATAATATCCATAAAGGATAATGCTGATGACCAAGCCTAACGTCATGTGATCCGGCATTTACAGCAAAACCAATATTCCCAATAGTCTCGAAACAAGTTTCCGTTGTTAAAAGATGAGTATGAGATATAAATGTTGCCGTACAATAAATGTTTTTCTCAATTGACAATTCGGGTCTTCTCATTACAAGACATGCGACAGAGGAATACTCACTCTCAATTATTGGTTTTATTTTGTTACTACCAATTATTGCTTTTGCTTTTATAAAATCATATTTGTTACCTAAATAATACAAATTTCTTCGTAATAAAATTTTAATAATATTAAACTTGTGAATGTATTTATTATATTTTTATGGGCAATTTTATATCATTTTTTATTACTTACTAAATAATATAAATTGCAGAAAAAAAAGAAAAAATTTACATTGCATTTTGAAAATAAAAGGAATAACAGAAATAAAGAAATAAGTAATTCGAATGATAATATTTATATTACTGATTTTAACATAGAAAAAATACTTTCAAAATTAAAAATAATATATATATATATTACCAAAAATACTATGAAATTTATCAACTTCATAAAAAAGTCATAATTATTCAAAGAACACGCGCATATTTTATTAATTCCTATATATTATTTAATTTTATAAATATTTTATTTATTTCAGTATAAAATATATATTAAAATAATTATAATCAATATCATTTTAATTGAAACTGTAAAACTTTATTAATTAGATTTTATATGTTTATATATAACATAATGAATAAAATCTTATTTAAATAAACGTGCAGTTGGAAAATATATCCATATATATTACTTTATGTTATTATGGATTTTTTCTATCAAATTTTATTTATTATTGAAGTGTTAATTAATTAAGTACATAATATTAAATAAATAATCAATACGATAAAAAATATTAAATAAGAGTTCATAATTGTTTAAATAAAAAATTATATATTATTGAACTTTGAAAATAATAAAAATATTGTATTCTATGTAATATAATTGTATACAACGTATATACAGAATAGTTTTTTGCTCAAAAAACTAAAAAACTTTTAAAAAATTTTTAAATTAAATTCAGATAAAAATTAAATAAACAATAGAAAAGTTTAACACTTTTACATTGAATGATAAACGTAACTTACGGTAATAAATTTTTTATGATTTTTCTAAGAAATATGAAAATAAATCATAAAATTTGTTAAAATATATATATTATTTTAAAATAATTATAAAATGTATTTCATATTTTTTCGTGATTAGTTTTTATGTATTATTAATCACATGTTAGTTTTTTCTAATTTTATCTTTTTAAAAATTATTTTAATTAAATTTTTATTTTAATAGTGACATATTATTAATTATTATTAATATCAAAATTGACAATGACAAGAAGTTCCAGAAACTTAATTTGTTATGTTTAAAAAGTAATAACTAACGATAAATTCCTTTTAAAAATTGGAACTAAGTGATATAAGTTATCTTTATATCAAAAAAGCTATTTCTAGAGATCCACAGAAAATATACTGCTTCAAAATGTTTATATTGTCATTTAAGAGTAAATTAAATACATATACAAAATGTATGAGTTTTAAAAAACTAAACAATACTGATACTTATTTAATGTCTAACATAGTATGCATAACTAAATGCATGTTAAATAAAATCCAAAGAACATAAATGAAATTATGTATATAAGATTTATGAATAATAAAAGAATCAACTTTTCCAAACTAACTAAACGCCATTTCTATATTTAATTGCAATTAAAACATCTTTTGTTAGTATTTTTTATACAAGTATGCGTATTTATTTTAAATAATATAACAATAAATAAGTTAACAATGGAAATGTAATGATATAATAAATATTTTATACAGGAATACGATTTCTCACATCGGTTCTTAACGCTTTATTTACACGTGTTTATAAAAACAGTAAACTTTATTTCCATGAATGATATAGTATATAGACTATTATATATAGATATTATTATTATATATTATATTATACATTAGAAAATCACAGTTTAATATGAACTTATATTTACAATTTTCGACAAATCAAATTGAAATTTTGTAAATAATAATTACCATTAGTTCATTTACTTACACATGTTTTTAAATATAATGTATTGTGAATTGTATAGAATAATTGTGTATTGTGTATTGTTATTTGAATATACTATTCTTCGCGTAAATGTATTAAAAAAATATTATCTTATGTGTTTATGAGATATAAAATATTATCTTATGTGTTTAAATTTATGTATAAAATACAAATTTCTAGATATTCAGTATTATCTTAATATAATAATTCTTTTATTTCCTAAATTGTCTTAACAATTAATTTTTAATTATTAGTATATCTTATCGAAAAGATAAGGAAAATATTTTTATATCATTTTTATAACCAAATTTAATGAGTTTTAAGAAATATATCTTGAATAAAATTTTTTTTTAGAATTTTAATAATCTTTTTTTAGTAAACTGATTTAATTCTCTACAACTACACCATTGAAAAAACGAAATAATAAGTTTAAACATTAATTCTATGCTCTCCAGATTACGCTGATAATTTTAACTGTTGATTTGAACTGACCTTGTGTTTCTTTGTAAATAATTTTGCATTCATTTATACATACATATAAGAGATGAAATTATAAATAAAAAATATAAAAAATTCAATAATAAAAGTCATAAATATCAAGCAGAAAAAATTAAGAATGTAAAAACTATTGTAAGATTACATGATAATCAATAATAATTTAAGTCGTATAAATTTAAAAATACAGTCAATTCCATTCAATATACTCTTAAATTTATGAAACTTTACAATTATTAATTTTATTTAAATTAAAAAATATTTTTTGCATTAATATTCTTACCTGTAATTATTATTTATAAGATTGATAATCATTCTGATGTTGATTTATGTCTTTCACTATTTGTTGTTAAAGTTCTATGAATCTTTCTAAAATAAATATAATTCCAATCATCTTCGTTAAATAATAGAATTTTTTATAATTCTTCTAACCATAATAATATAAAAATATTGTTTTATGTAATAATTAAAAAATAATTTATTTTTTTGTTCAAATTAACGATAAAAAATGTATTCATTGAAAGAGGATCTAAAATTAAAACGCTATATTCAAATAAAATTCATTCAAAATTAATTATTAAAGTAAAGTTGAATTATTTGAGGTGATTATTTTATTTGAAAATTAAAAAACACCAAAAAGCCTGTAACCAAAAAAGACTTTTTAAAAGATTATTAGATATTATATTAAAAATTTTAAATTAAAATAAACTATTGTTTTTAATAAGAAAAATAATAGCTTGCTAATTTGTAAATTAAGAACAATAATATCTGTGTATTGTCCTGCAAAAATATCAATTCTGAATTCTTTCCAGCTTCATCACTTGTATTTTATACCAGTGGCAAGAAGTTTAAAGAAATGTTAAATATTTTTAATATGTATTTTGCTTAAAAAATAATAGATAAAATAGAATTAGAATATACATGTAGCTTTAGTAAAAGATATAAATGTCAAGATTTTAACTTTTATTAAAATTACTATTTCCAGAAATATTTGTATTGCTTAAATTATTAATAAAAAATTAAAAAAAAAATTTATTAACGTTGTGCAGAAACCAAATCAAATCAATGATTAGAAGTTTTCATTTATATTGATATCCCTAATTATTATTTGAACTGCTAAGTTTACGGCAGTCAGATATAAGCAATTTAAATTAGGGAGTCAAAAAGACTTAAATAAATAAAAAAAGAAATTTTGTACAGTTCACTTTGCTCATTTTATTAATATTATGTTAATACTTCAAAAATGCTTGAATCTCAATAAGTTCTGATATCTAAGGAAGTACTTCGGTAATAATATTTTAGAATGACTGTATGTATTTCTTATACGTTCGATTTCTTTTATGTATCCTTCGGTCAATATTGTATATAAAATTAGATAGATAATGCTTCATTTAATAAAATTTCTAATTTATAAATACTACATTATTTACTTAATTATTTTTTTATGAAAGAAAAATTTTATATAAATTTCATTCAATAAAAAGAACAGTAGACCATAAAATTAAATTCATAAGAAGAAAAATATTAAACCAACTGAACTTTAAAAGGAAAAAGAAAAGTGAAATAAAAAATCAAAAAATACTTAAAAAACCATATATAGAAGACATTGCAAAATATAATAGTAAAATGATTTTTAATTACTAATATTGTTTTAATTAATATTTACTTATTTATTCATATATTATTTTTATATTTATTTTATTATTATAATATATTATTTTTATACTATTATTTACATATTCAATCATAAAATATATAATTTCAAAACAAAAGAATAAGAAAATATACTCAAGGATTAAAAAAGAATCTAAATAAGGAAACAAACTACTAAAGTAGTCTTACGTACATCCATGTAGTTTAATTTCAAAAGTAAATAAATAAATTTTAATCAAATTGCTAATTCACTTTCAAATGACATAATTCAAATATTGTCATGTAAATTATTATTTTATTTGCATGCAGTCCTAAAGCGACTGATTTGTATAAGTAAAGTATTTAAATCTGATAAGCGTAGTTAGTGAACTTAAACTTTATAGTTTGTTTAACTGTATAAAAAGATTTTGCTGTTTGAAATTTAATTGTGTTTTATTATGTTTATAAAGAAGTAAAAATGTATTATTAATTTCTTAAACTAATAGTGTAAAAGTTATTATTAGATTAAAAGTTTTTATTATAATAATACTCAATCTTTTTAATTTATGTCAAAGTGTGTAATCATATAATATTTATTTTACATATTTACTCAAAATAATTTAATAAAAAATAATTGCAATATGATACGCGTATTCATAATTTAATTTCTTGATTCTTACGTTATAATTAACTTTTTATCAAATACTTTTATAACTCAAAACATTACAATTCAAATACTTCACATTTTTTACTTATGTATGATAAAGAAAATTATATAATTATAATTTTTTAATGTTTAAACATTAAAGTTAAAAAGTGCACCATATTTAAAAGTATATTTCACTTTAAAAAAATCTTAATTTATATTTCATTTGATCAATTGTAAATCAAATGAAAGTGTCAATAAAAATTTAATGCAGGTACACTCTGAATTATATAAATTTTATATATAATGTAAAGTTGTTATTTGATGATAGTTTTTTTTATTTTTAGCAAAGAAAAAATTGCTAGACAGGCAAATATTTTAATTTGAACTTCATATTTAATATTAAATTCATTTTCATATAGCAAGATAATTATTCTGAAATGCAAGGTACTACATTTAGGAAAATTATCGGTACACCTTTATCTTTTTACTCCCCACCAAGATTACTCATCTACTACTTTTATTGTGATCTTTCAAAATATGTCAACCTGATTTTCAATAATAATCTAGTTAAAATAATCGAAATCACTTCGTACATACATAAAAATTCATTGTATTAAAAAGCTAAAAATTTATTAATGTCTTAAAATCTCTTTATTATAAATCATAAACAATTCTCAAATAAGAAATTACATGTTTTGGATTTTTAAATATTTAAAATATATTTAAAATTTTAAATATTATAAATGGGATAAACTATCAAAAAGAGATTAAAGACCTACCTTAATTACATTATTGATATTGTATTTATCTTTTCAAATTTTTTTTTTATTTGATGGTATATTTTATGGATTTATCATTGTTATTATCGTATCTAAATCAGTCTCAAAAAATCAACCAGTTGGTAGATTTTTCGGACATAGTTTTGAACTATAAAAAATTAATAATACATTTTTTCAATCTTACGCTATTTATAAAATTTTTTTTTATTCTTATTTCTAAGCTAATAGATTTAAAAAATAAATTCAAGATTATATTTAACTTTAGTAAACATTATATTCAGTAAATATTTTTAGTAAATCTTGACATCCATATCTTCGAATTTTTTAATATAGAATCATTACATTCAATCTAAAGTGCGATACTAATAAATTGAAATACAAATTTTTTGAACTTAAAAAAAAATAAAAATAATTTTCTACTTATTAAGTTCTATAATAATATATCGGTTACAACAGTTACATAGAAAAAGAAATGAGAAAAAATCGGTAAATGATTAAATTTTCATAATTAAATAAATATTAGAAAATAATTATAAAAGTGCTGACAATATGCTAACTTTTTATATAATTTTGAAACAGTGAAAAATTACAATAATAAAAATGTTTTGAATTCGCTTTTTAATAGTAATTCTGAATAAAAAATATTTAAAAATTTCTATCTATTCAAAATTTTCAAATTTTGTAAATGTAAATAATACGTAGTTATTTAATTGAAATTTACTTTTTCCATTAATAATAATTTAAGAAATAATTGCTTTAAAACGAATACCCTTTTCCTAATTATTCAAATTATTTGTTTTTTTAGATCGAATTGATGAAAAAAACGTGAATTTCACGTGATTTTGTTCTCGCATATTAAAAAAAATTAATTGTATTCTTTAGACATCCAACAATAAATATAGATATACTAATATAATAGAAAAATATGCATACAATTTTGCATATATTTTAATATTTTTTTAAACTCACTATTCTTTATAAATAATTTAGTGTTAAATAAAATTTTTTATGAATTTATATAAATTTTGTTTCGTTATCACAAAAAAATATCATTAAACAAATGCATAAATATAAATTTATATTTACATATATTATTTTAAATTTATATTAGTAAACAATTCTAGCACTTGAGCATCATCTATTATAATAGACTGCTTTGAGATTGATAATATGTCTAAATATAAGAATATTTTTGAAAAGAATAATTCAAACATTAAAAAATATGTTATTTTATTATTTTTATTTTGTACAAGGTTTCGAAAATAAATACACCATTAACAATATACATACATATTTATAATACAAGCATTCACGTTTACAAATAAAATTTTTAATGAATTATTAATGATAATTGTATAAAATTTCACAATTAATAATAAGACTAAAATTTATATTGATTCCTAAATTCTTAAATTTAAAAAACATTTTATAAACAAATTTACATGTAATTAAAAAAATCAATATATTAAAATCAAAAAACTATTTTGAACTTCTATGTAATACTTCTGTATACAATAAAATATGTATTTATTTTCTAATGACAAACAAAATTATTCTATTATTCTAATCGATCTTATTTCATTATATTATTTCTAAAAAATCAACAAAAAATAAATTACACAATACACTGTTTTTATATTATAACAATACAATATTTTTTATAAATTATTAAGAAATAATGATATTGGAATCATTTAAAATAATTTAAGTTTCAACATATACAATTTATTATTAATATCACTTTTGAAATCTAATACATGAATTAAATTAAACAGTTTTGTAGAAATATAATATTTTATATTAATATTGATTGTCATTTAGATTAAAAAACTATGAAAATTTATAAAAATAATATAAAATATTTTAAATATATATATACCTAAAATAGTTTTAAGTGATCATTTAAAAAAATATTTTTAATAATAACTATTTTTACAAGTATCACCTTTTTTATTTAATAGTTACTATTTGTCATAAATTGTACTTCTATAGTTGATTTATAAAATTATTTATATTTAAACTTATAATCAATTTTAATCAACTTAGTTCTAACAAAAACTATTTTTTGATTGGTTAAATAGATAAAATTCAAAAAGAAATTAATGTAAATTTAAAAATTTATCATCAAGTTTATTAAAAAATTTAATTGTGATTTCTTTAGATTTTGAATGTTAATATTGAGTTATCTTTCTTATCAACGAATAAGTTTGCAGATGATGAAATAAATAATTAAAATTCTAGTCACAAAAAAATGTTTAAAAATGATAAAATTTGCCTCAGTTATTAAATAAATCTTTGTATATAAGGTATTGTAAAACATACGATGTCTTGAAATTACGTTAAAAAACTAGAATGAAGTTTCAAATTTTGCTCTCTTTTTATATTTTATTAAGTGTTAGTAAGTCAATTATACTTTTTAACCTAAAATGATGTAATAATCTAATATCCCAATAATTATTATTTTTTTTCTAAAATTATATATAAGATTTCTATAATAAACAATAAAAGAAAAAAATTAAAACTTAAAAAATTAATATTTTTTAAAATAATGATTTATTAAATTATATATATCATTATATTTTTATTTTTTTTGAGCTATTATTAAATAATATCAAATTTAAAATTACATTAATAAATTTTTTAATTTTTCTAAAAAATAATTTAATAGTACTTACTTAAATGTTGAAAATTATAAAATATTTTTTTATAATTGATCGATAATATTCAAATGATAAATTACTAAATATTAATACAAAATTTAATATTTAGTAAATTTATTAAGGTTTATAAATAAAAAATATGTCAGAAACAATAAGTGAATATAAGCTGTATGAATGAAATATGCAATAAAATATGCTAAAGATATAAATATACATTTATAATACCATGTTATAAGTATAACTACTAGAATTAAGTAAGCAATTAAAATTATTTGATTATTTACATATGTTACAAATTTAATAGTTTTCTTCTGCTTTAATTAAATATATTATATAACTAATATTATATAACTATATTATATATAAATATATATAAACGTTAAATATTCCTATAATTTCTGTTTGAGCTATATAAAATAATTCTTATAATTCAAAAGTTATATTATGACAGATATTTGTTAAGGAATAAGTTAAACATTTCAATTTTAATCATAGTTGTCTATTAAACTATAAACTTAATTAAGTTTTTAATATTGATAATTAATAAATAAATTTAAATTCAATTTATATTATATCTTATTATATTATATACAAACAATGATGAATCAATAAAATATCAAAATATATTTTTTTAAAATTATTATCCAAAAAAATTTACTTAAATTTAGTATAAATATATATATAAATCATTTTTCTAAATATTCTAGGTGTTTTCAGTAAAAAACTGAGAATTATTGGTGGTAAAAACGCGAAAATTAAGGAATTTCCTCATCAAGTAGCAATAAAAATTGCTAGTACAAATTTACTCAAGTGTGGCGGTTGTATTATCAGTAATAAACATATTCTTACTGCAGCTCACTGTGTACACAGACAATTATATTCTCAACTAAGGGTTATTACAGGAACCATAAATTTAAAAAATTATTCTGGAAATATATTTACAGTTCTACTCGTTACTATACATCCTTACTATACGGGAGAAATAACGGATTACGAAGTTGTTGCTAATGATATTGCTGTTCTTACCGTACGTAAACATTAATCAATGCATCCTTTAATTAACAATCGTATTTGGGAAAAATGTTTATTTGATAAAATTTTTATAGTTTATTTTTTCAAAGAAATAAGATTTTAAGAAGATTCAAATTTCTAAATGAAAAACTAATTGTTATTCTTAATAAATCATGAATTATTATAATTATATCAATTAACATATATTCGTTGTAGAAATTTTTTTTAATGTTTATTTAAAGATAAATAAATTTAGCTCCATATAATTAATTAAGTGATTGAATCGAATTTTATATACCTTCTATAATTTCAAATTAGTGAAATTAATAATTCCAATATTAGAGATAATTTAGATTTTTAAATACTTAAAAATTAATATATATTAAATAGAATTTTATTGAATATCGTTAATGAATAAAATGAAAAATACAATAAATTCTTGCCATAATAATATTAATAACGATAATAATTATAATTCTAATTGTTAAAAAAATTCATAAGATATTTGTATTACACAATTCCTTATTAAAACTGATTTGTAAAAAGCTTATTTAAAAAATTAAAAAACAATAAACTTCTAATATTTTAGTAAAATAATAATTTAATAATTATTTGACAATAATTTATAATTTTAATTAATAATAACGTGATAATTAATCCATAGTTACGAGAAAACATTGTATTCAATCAGTTCCAAAATAAGATAGATCTACCTACTAGAAATTTGATTCCCGGTGATAACCTTTTCATAACTGGCTGGGGGTGGACAACTTATCCTGCAAATGATATATCACCTTTACTACAAAAAGCATTGGTAAAAACTATTAGTCGAAGTGAATGTCAACAACGTTTTGAATTCTTGATTCGAAGTGATCAAGTATGCACATTGAAGTATGCAGGGATTGGTATATGTATTGTAAGTGTTCTTAACTATTAAAACATAAAAAAATACAAAAATTAGATCAGTTACATATATTTCATTTTTTTATCACAGAAGACAAAAATAAGATTTTATAATTACTAATTTTTTTCAAAAAATAAAAAGTACCTTATTATATTTTGTATTTATCAATATTTTAATTTCGTATTTCGAACGATTGTTATGTGAAATTCCATACAAAAAAATTTTTATATTTTACATTATTAAATGTTATAATTCGTTTAATATCACAATATCGTATTACTAGCAACATCATCTTTAATATTATACAATATCAAGATAAATTTAATGCAATACCATTACTAATTTTTATATGTTTTAATGCAATAATTTACATCCGACTAATAAATTCATGCTTAAATTTGAGTAATCATTAAAATCATTAAAGATAAATTATTTGATCATTCTTTACGTCAAACAGTACAATATTTTTATTATTTAGCTTTTATATGCTTTACGTTTCAAATTTTATTATAATTTATATATATTCTAACTTAAAAAAATAAATAATTTTTCTTATTAATTTAAATTACTGTAGTTAAAATCGATATATTTTCTTTATTAATTTTTCAAGTAATATTTCTATATTTTATATATTTTTATTGCTAAATATCTATCTGCAGAGGATAAATTTTAATACAACTGTATTTAATATAGTTCTAACCATTTTATCACTAATTTTATATATTTGTCATTATTTTTTAAATGATTAAAAATACAGATGGCACAAAATTTGATGGTAAAGATATGAATTCATTAAATTATTTCTTGTTATTTTTATATTTATTAGCATGTAATTAAACTAAATTTTGCATTTTATTCTAAAACTATTATTTTATAACTCTTTGTCGAAATAATTAAGGAAATGGACTGAAAGTGAGATGTATCATTGTAAAAAAACAAGTTTTTTAATATTTTTTGTGCGGAGATTTTACTTAACTCAATTAATTAACTTAAGTTATTAATTTACTTAATAAAAATAAAGAAATTTTAAAATGAATGGCTTCTTTTAGTAAAAATTGTAAAAAATTAAAATAAAGATATAGTTATTGTTTCAAAAAAAGGAAATAGATTTTCTGTTTGTAATGATAAATAAAGATATACAAATATTTTATTCGAGTATTAATTGAGCATACTAGTTAATTATATTTTTAATGTAATTGGATTTTTTATAAATGTAATTATATTTAACAAAAATTGTTTTCTTATTATTAATTTTAACATTATTAATAGAAGTTGAAAGTTTATATTTAAGTAATTTCAAGGACATAAATAATTTCTAACTTATTAAAAAAAAGCCGTATTATGAAAATAAAATTTCATAAGAATCCTCCTAGTCGTATGATATCGCATTTTATAGTTTTAAAAAATTATAAATTTAAAACACAGTGACATTTATGTATGACAATAAAAATTAGATCGTATATTTCTTAAATTGCTTTAATAGAAAAAATATTATTTAGAAAAAAAATTATTTGGTTATCGTACCTAATGAATAAATATCAGTTACTTGTTTTTAATAAAAAGTATTATATGGAACACAAATCTAAATATTTATGAAATTTTACAGGGTGACAGTGGTGGACCAGTAACTATGAATGGCAAAGTTGTTGGTATTATTTCCTACAATGTTCCTTGCGCAGAAGGTGCGCCAGATGTGCACACTAACGTTTATTTATACCTCAACTTTATTCGATCCGTTTTAGGATATTAATGAATTTATTTTTAATATTTATAAATGACTTTATATTTTAAAAAATATGTAATTATTATGCTATTATTTAATATTATTTAATTTAAATTTAGAAAATAACTTATTACACTTTATTACACTTACATGATTGTTAAATCTATTTACACTATTCTTCATGTTCAACGCCAATATATTTTCATTTGTCTTCAAAAAAATATTTCAGTATTGATTTTATTAAAATCTCAAAAATCAAATATGTAACGTATTTGATTTATTTATATTATACAGTAAACAGTCTTCAAATTTCAGATAATACTTTTAATAACTATAAAGAGTCAGTTAATAACAATTTAATATTACACAGACGTAAACATACTTTTTTGAAAAAACGAGTCCATTTAAAAAAACAATCAACATTATTGCAAAAAGGAGCATGAAATTTCACTTTATTATAACGACTCAATATTATAATAAAGAATTTTTAAATACGTAAAATTTATATAATCAATATTTAATATAAAAAGTTTTCGTATAGTAATCAAATTATCAAAGAAAGTAAATAAAAAAATCAGAAGATAACTATTTAATCGGTTTCATTAAAATTTTTAATTCAGGTTGCAGTCATAAAATTCAAGTGCAGTCATAAAAAAATTTATTTTGTGTTTCATTTTATGTATTTACGAAAAAAAATTTTAATAAATTGAAATTTATATTTTTAAAATAATGCATTTAAAGTAATTCATTCTAATATAAAAAATAACGAATATATACAGAAATATAAATAAAAAAATGTTATTAAAATTTTTTAATTTAAACTTTATTGTAATTTTAAATAATACATACACACGGTAAATATATTTTATATAATATGTATACAGTATAGAAAATCCGCATAATTATTATTACATATTTTATGTCGTATTTTACTGTAATTGTACATACGTATATGGAGCAATAATTATTTGTCGATTAAGAATTTTTATATAGAATGAGTCAAAGTAAAATGTAAATATACTAACCAATGATTTTATGAATTTAAACATAAACTGATGATAATAATAAATAAAAAAAAATTGCGGACAACAGATACATTATAATCTACAAAACGCCAAATTTTTCATTTGAAACACGTATACTCATAAATACATGAAATAAAGTCACATGTACAAATTTATTTATTTTTATTTATTTCATTTTATTAGTATTTTATTCTAAATACTAATAATGTATTCTATATGAAACAATGATACATTTAAAATAACTAGATAATGATAAAAATATAATTTTATACATAAATTTGACACTATACGCATAATATAAAAATTCAAAAAGGTTTTTTTAACAATTTTCTATTACTGCAGCAATAGATATACAAACTTTTTAATAAGTATATTCTTTCATTTATTTCAAAAACAAAATAAATACAACGGTCACGTATATCAGCTAACAGCCACATTAACCAACTCCCATAATAACTCTTTCAAATTTCATGCAGTTTAAAAATATAAAAATTTATAAACTAATTATACATGAATAAAAATCGTCTTAAATATAAATATTGAATATTAATTCAGTATGATCATAAACTTCTAAAGCTTTTGCGAAGTTTAAAGAAATAATTATAAATTGTTTAGAAATAAAAAAAAACTATTTATTAACAGAACGTATAATATAACTTAACATATCATCTAATTGGAAATAATTTATACATTTATAATGGACTATTATCATATAACATTATAACATTTATCAAGAATAAGTGATTTTAATAGGAAGTCGGGATTTTATTGTTTTGAATTTATAAAAATTGGGTACCTTTTAACATGTGATTTTATGTAGGAAAACTTGCTACAATATAATACTGATTAATGTGATAAACTAAAAATTTTAATACCAATGAATAACAGAAATAATTAATATTATAAATGATACATTATTATATTGATAATAATTTGCATATTTCTAACACAGTATGCAGAATGCAGACTGCACATTGCACACTTTTCACTTCAACATATTAAATAAGCATTTATAATCAATACAGTTTTTATATTTTAATTTAATATTCTGATCCGTTATTACATTATGTATTAAAATATTTGGTCTCTTTATACATGAGTTATATTCTCACAAGTTTTTATTTGACTAATTTAATGTAACTAATTATTTTCATATACTATTCTTGAATATAATTTATCGGTTTAATCAGGTTTCTAAATCTCGTCTTCTCTCATCTTTTGAGCCAAGATAATTGTTAATCATTTTTTATTCATTTATTAAAAATACTATTTGTAAATAAACTGATACGATAATAATAATACTAGTTTGGTTACGAATTAAATATAGGATAATATCCCGCAGTACTAATTATAATCTAACGATATCATAATTAAAATATTACGATAACGCACGTTAAATAGCCAAGGAAACAGAAAGATATGCGAACATTTAAATAAGTGTATAAATAGGATAGATAAATTAAGTAACACTCATCTGAAAAAAGGCTTGAAAATCTCGTCACCTAGAATAACAATATCATACTTGGTACATCTAAAAATTTAATCAATCTTTTAATTTATACAGAATGGATTTTTTAATTTTGAATATTTTTAACATTCGTCTTTTATACCTCTAAGGAAACGTTTCACACGCGTTATCAATTTAGATGTAATTTATTGCAAACTAGTTGCAACGTTCAGATACCCGTCAAAGTGCTCTAATTTGCACTGTTTGACGTTTGAAACAATCAAATAATTACGTCTATGTGTATTCATATGCTATTCACGGGAGCTTACGTGGGAGTGCAATATATATCGCTTGTCTCATGACAGTGTCCTAGACTGATGTACAAGATGTAAATGTGTAAAGTAAGATTTTATATTTACATTCCAAAATTTTTTTTTTATTCAAGTATCTTATATATTTTTTGTCAAAATAATTAAATTTGTATAATGTGAGCGATAGCAACTATTTTTCTTATTAATATACTTTGATTGTACAAAATATGTAAATCTTGACTTACCGTTTGGATGTAAAAAAGCACAGTTAAAAGCATGACTTAGAAATTAGTGTAAGAATATAATATCATTATGAAAAGAAATATTTAAAACAGTAAGTTTATTTGAGTTTGTTGTCTCAAATAAACACTTGATAAAATAGTTAATGTAATCAGCTGAAAACACATAACATTTTAATTCTGTTCTAAAAATATAGGATTGAATTTATTTATTCAAGATTCAATTATATTAAAAATTTCTTTTGATAATATTTTACAACAATGTGATTGATATTTTTCATATTGAATATGAATTAATTTCAGAATATTGCTGTTTTTAAATATATATTACATGGGTTATCTTGAAAACAGTATCTTAAAAATATAAAAACTATAAAAACATATTTAAATATTATAATAGCTGATGTAAAGCTCATTTCTCTTGGAATTTCTTTCTTCCATGTTCATATATTTATTAAAGATTAAGAGTGTTATTCCATATGACTCTAAAAAATATATTTCTTTATAAATTTTAATTTTAACAAATACTTATATATATATTTGTGATCTTTATATTTATCTAATCAAAATAACAATATAAACATAATTTTTAATTTAATTACATCTAGTAAAATTTAAATTTTCACTTTGAATATACTGCAAATTAAAAAAAATTTTCTTATAATTAAATATAGTAAAACTTTTAACAAACATTGTATAATTTTAATTGAAACTAATATTATCACAATAAAGCAATAAATAAGTATTAAATATTTTACAATATAAAATTTAGTTTTAAACAAATTTTTAATATTAAAATGTTAATATATCAAAAACTAATATAATCTTTATTGCAATAAATATTGTACATTTCAATTATAAAACAGATTGTTATAAATAAAATAAAAATGATTTTTTATAAATAAATAATAAAAATATCTAGCCGTTTCTGAAATTTAATATAACAAAATGCATACGTACACAATCTGCCATATTTAATTGGTTGCCTTCGCACTCTTATATAAACTAGTATAATTTTAATTATTTTCAAATATAATTTTGAAAAAATAAAAAATTTAATTTATATAAATAATAAATAAATATATATATATGTGTTTTAAATAATTTAAAGTTAATTTAAGTAAATTAAATATAAAATCTTAAATTTAGTATTACAATTATCATTAATTTTTGTATCAATAAATATTTTATAAATTAGTAAAAAAAATAAAATAATATTTTTAACACGTATTTAACTATATATTTATGTAGTTTCTATAGCACTATAGTTTATTATACAATTTTAATTAATCTTTGATTTTACAAAATAATTAATATTATAAAAAAGCAATAAAGTTTATAAAATAAAACAAAAAAAATGTATTAATAGAGTATGTTAATTTTTATATTAATCATGAAATATAAAGATTATAAATTTTTGAACAATATAATATGATTAAATTATACTAATTTATATATTTAAAGTATAATACTTGAAAATATAATATATTTTGAAATAAATGAACTGGATGATTAAGTATTAAATATATTTAAAAACGATAATCTATTAAATATATAAAATATAATGATAATTTGTTTAAATAAAATAGATTTTGAATATAATAATTTGAGTTAGTACATCTTTGAAATATAAAGAATTTTTGAATCTTATTTTAGCTGAAAATATATAATTATTCCATTTCACCACAACTTGATTGAGAATCAACCTTAATGAATATGTATCTTATGTTAGACAGAAAATGAAAATTATATATCCTTATAGATACATCCGCAGTACTCAAAAATAAATTGTATTGTGTTATCTCGAAGTACATCATAATTTTATTAATACGCGAACTCATTATTTTGAATATGATTTTTTTTGGTTCACGTTTTCTTTTTTTACCATTGAAAATATAGAAAAGTCTGTATTTGCATATTAATTGACGCATAAAAATTATGAAAATAGCTTATGAAAATATAAAATTTTCAACAATGTTTACAATGGTTAGTCAATAAAAAACAAGTATAAAATTCTTCGAATAAACTTATCTCTAATCTGAGAAGCCTGATATTCCTTCCACAACAAAACAAGTGAAAATTAAGTTTTTTTGTAATAAAATTCTTATTATAATCTTAAAATTGAGCTCACTTGGAATTTAATGAACATCTAATCATACTTTAAAGGATGGACATATTTTATGTACTAAATATTTTCTTTAAATGAGTAAATTACTGTATTTTCATTATTGATTGAATAGTACTATAATATAAAATAATTTAAATAATTAATTAATTTATAATATATAATAATAAATAATTTACTATGATTTAAATTATAATAAAAGTTTGAAATTAAATTTGTAATTAATTATGATCTATGCGAATTCTAATTTATATATCATATGTCTATATATGCACAAGTATCGACACTTTATAACATATAGAAACATTTGCATTAAGGTCGAATGGGAATAACTGAAATATATTGTACTTTTTCAACGTAGATTCTTATATACATTATTATCATTATTTTACATTATGCATGTTTTATAAAAATATCTTGATGTTATTTGTAAGTTAACTTTAATTCGAAATAAGATGAAAAAATATAATTTAAGGCATAATATGTAGAATGTGTGATAATTGTACAATGAAATTATAAATAATCAAAATATATATCTATAATTTTTCATGATTATGAACAATAATAGTATATCTGATAATATTTAATGAAATATATGCCTAATTACAATTCATATCTTTTATCTTGCTACGAATATCTTATCATCAATCTGTTCACTACATTTTTTCCTGATTTAATAAAAATATATGTAAATTAAGTAAAGAGCCAAGTAACATATTTTTCTCTTATAAACTTTTTTTATATTTTTGTTTATATTATGTAGGTTGCAAATATAAATATTGTATATAAAACTGAATATTAAATTTAAATTAGCAATTTTGTAAATATTTAGAAACAAATATATACATTGAATAAATAATAAGAAGTTATACAAATATAGTGTAAACAGTTAAGAAAAACCTATTTAAATCATATAACCAATTTCTACATATATAATTCACAGCTTTCCATTCTAAATACTCTATTTTTTCTACTTATTCGCATTTCATATAAATAATTACTCTTTTTAAGAACTTAATATTTTTAGACTAATATTTTTTAGAGAATTTATAGTATTATTCTAAGAAAAATATCGATCGTTTTAATTTTATATAATAATACGAATTAAATACAAAAAATAAATGAAACGAAAGAAATAATACATAAATTATTTATCAAAATAAATTATGAAATGTAAATTTTTTTTTAAATAGAAACGGAAATCAACTTCATATTCAATGTTCTATTGAAAGAATGAAAATAGATAAGTGTTAAAAAAAATGAATATTGCATATCTTTAAATTTTTTGACAGAAAGCATGAAATATTTAAAGCTGAAAATTGTATTAAATTCATATCTTAATTTTTTAATTTTTCTAATAATATAATTTTAAAAAAATCTTATAACGATTATTTAAAAATAAAAACAGTAAATAATAAAAACTTTGAATGCATTTTAACTTAAAAGGGACTTCAAAATCTTATTCAATTTTTAATAAAAATTAATAAAAGATATATATTACGAAAAAGAAAATTTAAGTAAAATAAAAATGCATTAATATATATTTGCATCATTATATAAATATATTGCTTATGATCAATATCTAGGTATGTACACAACGTTAGTTGTATAAAAAATCTTCATAAACATTAATAAATTTTTTTTTAAATTACACTTATACTATTTTTTAATAAAATATATCTTATTATTTAACTTATTTTAATCATTTTTTTAATTATACATAAATTGCTGGCATATATTATTTAATTTATAGGTTATTATATTTATCTATATATCACATTTACAATCAAGAAATTTTCTGAAATATTTTTAATACTCATAATTATAAAAATTGACAAAAATATGAACCTTTTAAGGTAAATAATTACAATATAACTATCGAAATATGTATTAAAAATATAGCGATAAAGTATCTAAGTTTACGCTAAATCTAGTCTTTTTAACATTAATGCTAATCTTAGAATATACTTCAATAATATGTAATACTAACTTATAATATTATATATATTATAATAGTATATTTTATAGAAATGTAATTTAAAATATTATCAAACATAACCAAAATGATAGTTTAATGTAAATTTTTTTAAATTCAAAAATGTATACAAACTAAATATATATAAAAATTTGAAAATTATTTAAAATGGATTTAAAAAATATATATTTAATTCATTTTTATAATAAATAAATTAATTTGTTTTCATAATTTAGGTCTAAATTCAAATTTGAAATAAAAATTTCAAGTATTTGTACGTAATTATTTATACGCCATATACATTCAGCAGTAAATGATTTACTAAAATGTTTCCATTGTCGAATCTAGTATTAAATGTAAATATTAAATTTGTTCCTTATCTACAGATATTCTTAAATAATGAAATAGATAGTGTAAATTCTATTCAAAAGATAATATTTATAGAATATATTAAATTTGTATTAATGAATAATTATAAAATGTATGAATAGTTATAAACACGTGCCTGTATAAAACATTTTATAAGATTCTATTTTTTTTAAATTATTAAGGAAAAGTTAAAATGAATTTATCACTCATTTTATATATTTGTGCAGTATTAAATACTGGTAAGTTAAATATATTTTTTAATTTAGAAACTAAAAAAAAACTTACAATGATTATTAGATATCATAACTACATCTTATAGCTTGAGAAATTAAAATTGAAATTATTTTCTCACTTTCTAACTTTTAAAATCATATAAATTGTAATGCGATAAGATTTCAGTTTACAACACACTAAATTACATAAATTTTTTTAGTTATACTTTTTTCCGCGTATGTGTTCAATACTAAAATGTAAAACGATCTTTATCGATGCGAAGCTGAGCACCTAGATATACATTACATTTGAAATATTAGATAATATCTACGGAGGCAATGGAATAAAAAAAATGGAAATGTAGATATTGTAGAAATTATAGATAGTAAATAAAGGTAGATTCAGGTAACTTGTTAAAAAATTTAACGATAATACTTGCAAGTATACAGATATAAATAAAAAGCAACAACGCATCATTTTTCCATAGAACGAAGATATTTGTGCATCATAAAAAAATATTTTCTAACGATTTTATAAAATAATGCGGGTTTTAAAGTATATGAGAAAACATTTTATTATTATTATTACCATTATTATTATTAAGTATTATTAGTATTATTATGATTATTAATTATTATTAATTAAGTATTATTAGTATTAATTATATTATTATTAATTATAGTATTATCTTTGTTGTTGTTATTGTTATTATTATGAATAATGAACAATTTTTTTCTCTCTCTAGTTTATTAATTGTTATATAACATATTCATAATTTTTTCCTTTCATTTTTTCCTTCAAACTCTTTGGATTGGTTACCGTTTTCTTATTTATTTATGCTTAGTTCTAAATTTATATATCCTTTCTTTCTCTATTATCCAATATTTATTAGTTCTTAATTCATTGTCGATTCTATATCTTTCTAAACTTTTATTCTAAGTCTTCTTTTCTCCCCTTCTTTTTTTATATATTCTTTCTACTACTTTATGTTTTACTTGAACTGTATATTTAAATTTTTCTCCATCTATATTTGTTGATTTTAATCAATTTACTTTGTTTGCACCTCCTCTCTTATAGTGTTTTTTATTTTATATTTCCACATATTTTCTCCACCCCTATATTGTTTTTAATACTTTATTAGAATTTTAATTTATTCATTTCTTAATTCTTTCCCTCATTTTTCATCTTCTTTCTATTGATTTAATACATACTTCCTTCTACTGTAATATTTATGCATTTTTTATAATTTCTATGTCCTACGCAATTTATTACTTTATTATCAAATCTAATTATTTTATCGCTATTGTTATATTTCTAACTATTCATTTTATCAATAAAATATAAAAAGAATTGAAAAGATATAGGTACATTTTACTTATAAAACTACCAAGCATTACAAGTGTACATTCAAACTTCGTAGGTGCATTTGCTAAAAAGGTAAAAATCATCGGTGGCCAAAATGCAGACGTACGGGATTTTCCGTACCAAGCGGCATTGGTGTTTCCTAATACTGAAAAGTTTTTGTGTGGAGGTGTTATTATTACTAATCGACACATTCTCACTGCAGCACACTGTGTTTATAAAGGAGATTGTTATTATAGTGTGATAAGAATCTATACAGGTATAAGTAATTCGAAAACAAATATTCCATCGAAATATAAATTCGAAAAGGTTCATGTTCACCCTGAATATTCTGGAGAAACATCAGAAGAATCAATGAGTGTACATGACATAGCTGTTATTTTGGTATGAAAAAAACAATTAATACGTAATATTAATACAAGTAATACATACTGTGTAATTAATTATAAACATAACAAGTAATATGTAATATTTTTATGTCATATTAAAAATCGAAGATTTATTCAATATAGAATCATTAAAATATTAAGAATAAATTAAACTTTATAAGTTTTTTATTTGGAAATTCTTCATATAGTTTTTTTTCAATTTAGTAAAAATCCTTATTTAATATTATGTCGCTGGTTGTGTGTTCATTAAAATAATATTTTTTCTAAGTTTCAACAAATTTTTAAGCTCAATAGATTTCATATTAATATGGAACTTTTTGTCATTAGGATAAAAAATTTGTGAACGAAATTTAATTTTATAGATTTCGTTCTTTAAAAACTTGTCAAAAATAATTTTTATATTTAAAATATTTAATAATAATTAATCATTTTTAACAATGTAAATTTATATATTATATATTATCTTTATAAGATATGTATATTGACAAATAAAAATTTTTAACATTGATTATAGTTCAATTAATTTGATAAGCTGAAAAATCTAAAAATTAAGATAATACAATATTTTATGAAATTAAATAATGTTCACGTTATTTTTTCTAAATTAAATACACGATTCGAAGTTAATATAATCGTTATAAAATTTTTAGTTGTAATAAACTAGAAATTAATTGACATATATTATATATCTATTAAAATATACATTAAGAAGAAAAAAGTATTCAAAAAATTAAATATCTTCTTTATTATATTATATTTTATCACTTTTTCACAAAAATAATTGAAAATTTTTCATTATAAAATATAATAAAAAATGTTAAAATATAGTTACTTATTCATTTATTAAAAATACTTTCTTTAATTACTATAAAAATTTTTTATTTTATCACAGAAAAATTAAATAAAAATAACGATATAATTAAATGTTATTCTTTGATTTTATTGAAGTAATAAATTTAATAATGTTTTTCTAATAAAACTAAATTTCAATTTACAATCATACAAATTAAATTAATTGAATGAGTTCTTTACAAACTATTAAAAGATCATCATACGTGCTTTTTTGAAACAAATTTTTAATTCAAAAAAAATTTGATAGACGAAAACTGACCAGAAATTTATTAAAAATTAAAATTTTTATATAGCTTATACTTAATAAAATGATGACCACAATGGAACTTTATTCAAAATTGAATAATTTTTATTTAAAAAGTAACAAAAAAAGAAATAAAATAAGTCCTTTTAATTCATTAGTTTATAACATAAACTAATATTTATAGTATAACAAGAACAAGAAATTTTACAATATTATACACTGAAGATTAATGTTATAAATATTATATTCTTTTTCTTTATAAATTATAATTCCCTTTGATCATAAAAAATTTGGATTATAAAGGCACATTGAAGATAATTTTTTTGTTTAATAATGATAATTTAATATATTATATTCTTCAATATTTCAATGAATAAATTTAAGTGTTGCTAAAACATTTAAATAAATCGTTTAAAAGTTAACATAAATCAACCTAAAAAAACTTTTAAATATAACATAAATAATGAAATAGAAATAATGCACTAATTCAAATTTTTTTAACAAAATATATTATATTATCAATATAAATCACTACTAATAACTGCATATAAAATAACAAAATTTTGAAATAGAAGTAAGAAAATTTATCTTTTTATGTTATTAGAAGAGATTTTATATATATATATATATATGTATATAAGATAAGATGAAGAAGATACCTGAAATATTGAAAATAACCTTTAAAATTTTAAGCAATACTAGTTTAATTAAATTGATAACGATAATAATTTACAAAACGATTTTTAAAATAAAAAAAAGAAAGAAACATTTTCAATTTACAGATTTCAAATATTAATCAATCTAAATTTAGAAAAGTACGCTGAATAATATTTATGAAGAACATTCAAATTGTATTTATAAGAAATATCTAAATATGTATTGAAAAAGTTGATATTAAGTATATCACAAAAAATCTTAATAAATATATTAAGCAATAAAAATTAATAATATAAATATTATTCATGCTTACAATCAAAGCAACTTTTAAAAAATTGCAAACTGCTAAAAGGCTTAATTAAAAAGAGAAAAATTTAATATGCTGTCTATTAAGTTTCATCTATAATACATAGTTGCGTAATACAATATCTGATGTAAATGAAAAGTTTTATCAATACAAGTTAATTTACTGAGATCCAATAATATTTATTAAAAGGTATAAAAATTTAGAAAATATTTTTAGAGCATACATAAAATTTAGTCAATATTAAAGTGTTATTGTTGTATAAAAATTAATATAATTAAATTCTTCATTATTTTTCTTTTCCTTTATTCTTAAATAAAATTATTTGGAACTTGGTAAAAAAGCTATATATTTACCGAAATTGAACAAAAAACGTTATTAATTGATTCATGGCATATTGATTGTCTAAAAATAGTTATAACTACTTTCAGATTAGCAACAATCATCTAAAAATAATTTTAATAGAAATAATAGAAAGAATACAATGTTTGATTGAATGTTATGTTAGTTAAAATGCGGTAAACTCTTCTCCATGCGTTTTATATAGTGTTATTTCATTTCATTACGGAAATATTTATATTTTGAAAACAAAATTATAAAACTGCAATATATATCATTTAATTAATTTATACAAAGTATATAAAGTCTCAATAATAGTGCTATCAAAAAGAATTATCAATGCAGAACAAAAAAAATATTGAAATATTTTATATATAATTTCGGTGATTTTTATACAAAATATTATAAATTTAAAAATACGTAACCTTTGGTTGGATATCAATTAAATTAATAAAAATTTGATTCATTAAAAAGTATGATTTATTATAATTGGAAAAAATTTTCCCCCTACAGGTGCAAGGTACCATTGAATTCAACGAATTTCAGAACAAGATAGAGCTGCCAACTACTAATTATCGTCCTGGCGATAGAGTTATAATCACCGGTTGGGGAATGGTATCTTACCCATCAGAGGAGAAATCTGATGAACTTAAAAAAATATCAGTAGATATTCTTACACAAGCTCAATGTGAAGAATTTTTCACTTTTCCTATTCGCAATGATCAATTTTGTACATTAGAGAAGGAACAAATTGGTGTTTGCATTGTAAGTTTTAAAAAATTATATTAAAATTGTAATAAGAACTTAAGTATAAACAATAATTTATATATATATTTAATTTTCACACTTATACATTAATGAAAATTATTGAGCAAATTTAATTTAAAAAAAATACTACATTTATATATTTTAAATTTTATAAGAAAATTTTAATATTTGAGGTTTTAATCTTTGAAATAAAAATATAAAAATTAAATTATCAATAAAATTCTAATAAATACTCATGATTTTAATTTTACTGTTTCATTTTGAAATATTTTCAGGGTGACAGTGGTGGTCCAGTAACTGTGAATGGTAAACTGGTTGGTATTATATCTTTTAATGCACCATGCGCTAGAGGTGTTCCTGATGTGCATATGAATGTTTATTCCTATTTAGATTTCATTAGATCTCATATACATGAGGCATCAATTTAATATTTATTTTTATCAACTAGTGCTTAAATAAAGTGTTTTGTTTTTTATAAAGTATTTAAGTAAATATAATTATCATATTGTATAGATATCATTTTTGTACGTAATTCAAACAAAATTTGTAAATAAATCGGTATTTCATATTTTGTTGAAGGCTGTTAATTGTAATGTTATTTGTAACATTAAAATTAAATTGATAAATATTAATTAATAATATTATTTAACTAAATTTAGATACCATATTTTATTGCATAATATAGTTTGCATAATAGTTTAACTAACTTAAAAATAAAAAATATTAGTAAATTGTAAATAATCTATATTAATGAAAAATTCGTCACAAAATAAAATCGAAAATGTTATATATTTGCAAATAAATAATATATATATATATAGTGGACTAAAAATATATACATATATGTATTAGGCTTGTAGAAAAATAAATTAAAGATAAAAAATAATGATTGTTAATAAAACTTTTATGTTGGAAATTATATATAATTTTTAATAACTTGTGTTTCTATTGAATGTTAATTTCTATTAAAATTTATAATATATATAAATTTTATATATTTAATATATAATTCACAATAACTTCTAAAAACAAATTATACAGTTAAATTATAAATTCAAATAAATAAATAATGGATATCATGTCCATTACTTAATAATTTGTATCTATCGTATTTATTAAACATTTTAATGAAACGCCTTAATATTTACAATTACAAAAATATTTTTGTCAAATATTATTTTTATCTACTAATATTTTGATAAAAAAATATATGGACATGTACATCTATATAACTATTTACAAACATATTTTTTAATATCTCTTGTTAACTTTAGTATTTTTGTAAAAAATTTGTAATTCATTCGAACGAATAAAAAACTGTGCTATAGAAAAAAATAAAAATAATATTTATTTTATAATTATCAAGATAAGTAAATTTTTATGAAATTACAGTATAATACAATATTTTCATAAAAACTCAAATAAAATACACAACCTAATATTTTAATCCGAATAAACCCAATGCCTTTTATTATTTTTATAATATTTTATATCTATAAATCTTTATAAATATCATCTTATTATTTTCAAATTAAATTCGAAATTCATAAGAAATTGAAATATTTTATAAATGCTTCGATGTTTCTAAATATGAATTATTACATTGTATTAAAACCAATTATTCATGTTGTTTGTTTTAATATTTTAAAACTATTATAACTACTTTTGGAACATAGTTTCTGATTAAATAAAATTTTTTGTGCAAATTTTACTATCGTATATTCTTATAATCTGTTTTTTTTTTACTTCATTTACTATCTGAATATAGACAATATGTTCATCTTTTTTTCTTCCATTGTACTTTTCTTTATTCCTTCCATTACTATTTCTATTCGAATATATGTATGACCATGCAATATCAGAATCTTGTTCATTATTTCCATACAGTTACATTTTACTTTTTCAATGTGTCCCCATAAATTAACACGTTTTGTAATATAAATAGTCGAATACTTAAATCTAACGAATGATTCATTCAAAAAGTCTTTTTAATAAATAACTTATAATAATATTGTAATAATTTATAGACAAAATTATTGTTGCTTTGTATATTTCATTTCTAACAAATGTCAAATATAATTTTACCATTCATAATTTTACCACTTTTCAAATTGCTACCATTATTTATCTTATGGTTTTCATCATAAAAATATGTAATAATTACTAGCATTAAATAAGTAATTTTTTAACACCTTAAAAATATTCACAAAATAATTGTTTTTTGATTGAATTTACATAAAACAGTATTTTAATTTAATATTTTAAAAGTTTTTTTTAAGTTATGTAATTACTATATAACATGATTTGATAAAAATTGATGAACTTTTTATAGTAATACCTTAACAGAGGAAATAATAAAATATTTAAACGAAAATATTGTATATTTTCACTTTATGTAATGAAGCTAACTTTGTTTAAACTTTTTCTGTATTTAAATCATAAAAAATTTATTATAATACTCTGAATAATATTAAATACATTCTTTAAAAGCTTTTACAAGTGGTATTAATTCTATAAGAAGAATATACAAAGGACTCAATTTGTAAATAAATATTTATTAAATTTTGTATATTGATTTGCATTTTACACGTATAGATCATCACAGAATTTGTAAAAAAAAGTATTGATTGGAAGTACATTTTGGAAGCTTTAAAAATGAAGTATTTTGATATATCATTGCAGTCCCGCTTATTATAACTTATTTTACTAATATTGAAGTTGACATAATTATTCTAACTATTATTTTATTATAAAATAATCAATCATAATACTATGTCTTTTCTATTTATAAGCTTTTTAAATATTATAATACTTGCAATAATTGAAATTCTTAAAATTTGAAAATATTTTTTATACCCTATTCAATATGTAATAAATATTGTTCTTTTATGTTTTGCAAAATAAATTTATTAATATATATTTTGGAAATAATTTCAGAAAATTTCATGAAATCATTTAGAACAAATAAGTAGATTGTTTTTTAAATATTAATTCATTAATATTTGCTTGTACATTTCATTTTTTTATAAATTTTATAAAAATATATATTTATTGGTTTAGAATATTTTTACAGATTTTTAAAAATATTTAAAATATATATATTTTTAATTATACATTTATGAATTCCTGGTACATAACTAAAAACCAGTACTTAAATAACTAAAATTTAAAAAGTATAATAATTCAGGAAGAAATTAAATGTTCAGATTCAATATAAGAAATCTTATGTTTAATAATTACTGCAAATATAAAAAGTTTACAAATTATGAATTCACGTAAAGTGATTATGTAAGATTATTTTTAAATTCCTTTACGTATTTGTAAATTACAAAAAAAATTTATATATGATTTTGATGCTATACTTTATTTTTAATTGATTCAGTAGCTATACGTCCTTATTCCTTGGCGTTCAAGATTAAATTAAATTTATAAAATATTCAACATCTAGTTTGGTAATTGACTAATGTATCATCTAAATATTTTTGTTTTTAATGATATTTTGGCTTAAATCGAACTACCACAATTAATTTGGATTTAACTTACAACAATATAATCGGTTACATTACATGCTAGTAACTATTAAGTTATATTAAACTTATATTTATTCAGATTAATAAATGTTGATTTTGAAAATATTATTTTATATTAATATTAATTCGTATGATTTTTTTTATCTTTATTTAATAAACGAGTATTTAATACAAATATTGGTAAAAATGGAAATACATATTAACGTCAAATAAGTACGTAACACACGGGTTTTGAATATTATAAATATTACTTTAAATATGATATTTCATTTAAAATACTTTTATATCTATTTAAGAATAAAGTTATTAATATAAATAATATAATGTTATTCTTTGTGCGTATCTTTTTATTGGTTTGGTAGATTAGACTACATTTAAAAAAAAAAGTTATAAAAAAAAACAATAAAACAAACATTGTATCAAACAAACGGTAAAAATTATTCAATTCTTTATTTCACAATAATTTCGCAATTTTGATAAAATAATAATAATACTTCATGCTAGGTTATTACACTGCGACCCTGTAAGATGTCGGTAATCAAATACTTGTTTCGAATAAGTTCAAAAATAATTAATATGTAAATTTACTAAACGAATAAGAACGGAAATTTAATTTAATACAATTTTTACCATATTTTTAACCTGAAATTTTTTAATTAACTATTAATTTTTTAAATTCAAATTAAATATACAATTGTTTTTATTTTGGTCCAACTTTTAACGAATTTTGAAATTTTTATTCTAAAGTTATGATGATATATAATCTAAAAAGGGTTAAGCATTAAAGAAACAGAAAAATAAAATAAGTACACACATAATGAACCAGCTTTATAAAAAAAGGAAATTCTACGACATTAATAGAGGCATAATCTGCTATATACTAATAGATTCTAAAGTAACAAGTTTCCAAATACGAAGATTGCTATCAGCGTAGCAGCCAGTGCAGCAGTTCATCCATTTTAAACTTCAGTCTGTCTCTCTCTCTCTCTCTCTCTTTCTTTCTTTTTCTCTTATTTTTGCTCATCTCTAATCCCCGAGATCAAAATATAGATAGAAAAACAAATGTACTGGCGCATTTAGAGCGATACACGTCTAAATTTCATAATACTTAAAAAGCTACCTGCGATCACCTTCATTAGTATATAATATTATTTCTCAATTTTATTACTTTTTTATAGTAAAAAAAAAATATTATAAAATTATCATGAATTCCACAATTTTCCAATCAATAACCAAAAATTATTTTTTCTAAAGCTGTTCTATTTACAAAATAGTTTTATCTACTGATTTATTCCATAAAAAATGTATTCAGTAACTGAAAATATTTTACATTAATAATTATGCCAGATTTTTTTCCTGTAAAATCGGCTTAATGAAAGGGAGGTAAGAAAAAACATTAGTATGTACATCGGGTGCACCTTTAGCGCATGGAACATTGTAAGAAATAATACCAATAAGTTCACCATTATAGGTCACTGGTCCTCCACTGTCACCCTGTGTAATTTAATAAATATTTTTATTTATACAGATTCATAAAATAATGCAATGGATAAAATCATTTAATTTTTTTTTAAATATATAAGCAATATTAATTATTCAATAATTTTTAAATAAGTTTTAAAATTATACAATAAATCTGGAATATGGTTACGGAACTCCTTAAAGTAACTATTTATATTTATAAAAATACTTGTATTTATGAAAATTAAATATACTACAATGTAATAATAATATCGTACAAAAACTAATTAAAAAATTGATTTTTGAATATCTCTTATTATAAATAATAATATATTTATGCAGATTCGTATTTTTAATAAAAAAAATTTAATAATTGTTCAATAATAAATTTTATACGTTTATGTTTTAATATAAATATAAAAAATTAAATACAAATTTATCTTCATAAATTCCATAACCAGTATGAATGAAATTCATGTTTAAACTATGTTTATCATAATTAGTATTTATAAAATATCATGAAATCATTAATATTTTGTTATTAACTGATATCAATTAATATATATTTAACTATTAAAGCATAATCCTGTATATATACACTTCGTTTTTTCAATTTATAATATTAAAATCTGTTTTCAAGAAATACATTTCGTTTAATAAATGATACTATTATAAAGTGAATATGAACAAAATCTATCACTTATATTGAATACATTTGAAAGTTAATTTACAATTATGAAATGTATAAGAATTATTTAAAGTTTATATAGAATAATTATAAAAAATTAAAAAGTTTAAATAAAATATAAAAAGTTGTTTCAAACTACAATAGTCAATTGATTAAAAAGTATAGTTTCATATTATGAAATACTGAACTTGTAACTTAGAATAAAAATCAATATAATACAAATTTTTTGTTAAGTTTTAAATTTATTTAAAATCACATTATTTACAATACAAGTAAATTATGAAAACTGCCAGTTAAAGTAAAAATTAGTATAATTATATGTCATGCAAATTTTAGAAAAACCATTTACTAATTTTAAAACAATTCAACTTAAAATATTTCATAAAAAAAATTGATAATAATTAAATATTTTGAAATATGCTTTTACTTCAGAAATAAAATAAAATAACTATTTTTATTATATCTACTTTTAGCGAATAAAATTAATACACTCATTATGATTATCTATAATATAGAAAATTCTATTCTCTTACACCATCTATTATATATAAAATATATAATTTCGTTCTTTTTACTTTTCACTAACGAAAAGTTAAAATAGTCATAATTAATCCTATAAGTTTTTACTTATGTTAATAATTATAAAAAATCTTGGAAACTTACGATACATGTACCAGTTCCTGTTGATCTAATCGTACAAAATTGAGCTTTAGAAACAGGAAAATTAAAAAACTTTTTACATTCATCAAGTTTCATACTTTTCACTGTAGCTTTGTGTAGTAATTCAGATGTATGTTCAGATGGATACGTTGTAACCCCCCAACCAGTTACAATAACATTACGCCCAGGAATAACATCAACACTTGGTAATTTTATTTTCTTCTGATATTGATTGTAAATAATGGCAATTTCCAACTGTAAATTTTTGGATTATTAATTTTAATTAATTTTAATAGATTTTAAAAACAAAAAATTTTTTTAATATTTAACGTATCTGTCTATAACTTTTAAAAAATCTTATTACCTATAATTGTTTTCAAAATGTAATCCATTTTTATATTTTTAACTGTTTCTAAAATTATAAGTAATAGATAATTACTATTATAAAAATATTCATTAATAATAATAATAAACAGATGATAACATTTTTTTAATGTAATTATATTTGCAATTTTTAATTTTTAATACAAAAATTTTTAAATCATATCATAAATATATAATAAATAAAAATATTACTCAGAAGTAGTAATCAATTGTGAATTACCGCTAAGTATAAATTTGTACTGATGCGATTATATAATGGACCTTCGTAACTTTTAAATTTAAAAAACGATTAGCGAATTTTAATAATAATAAAAATTTCATATTTAATAAGATAAATGAAATTTTTTATCACATAAAAATTCGTTTACAAATATTTAAATAAAAAAATTCACCTTTATAAATATCTTCATGAATCGCCAAATATACAAATGTATGTATTTTATCAATTAAAACCATACAATACTTTGTTTATAGTATTACCTTTTTACACATTAATATTAAAAAAATATTCTTGGTAATAAAATAATAATACTTTATTTAATAACTTCTAAAAAAGTCTTCGATTAAATTAAATAATTAATATTCGATGTATATTTATAATTTTTAATAAACTTAATGTTTTAGTAACTTTAATGACAAAAATCGACTTTTCTATGTAGATTATGGAGTACTCTTTAATTACTTTTTTCATTTATTTATTTATTATACAACAATAATATTTGAATTATGTAGAAGAATCTTCAATTTTTTATAGTTTATTTATGGATTTATAACCTATTTTTTCATGTGTAGTGCTTCTAACCTTAGAAAAATTTTTATATTTAGAATTAATATTTTTTATAATGAACGATTTTTGTATAATTAATAAATTAATTATAAAAATTAATAATGTTCGATAGATATTAATTTGAAATTTAAAGAAATTAATATTTTCAATGTAATAGAATAATTTTTCGTTTAAAATTTAATAAACTTTTTATTTTTTATATTGATAACTAAATATACTAGTTTTGAGTTAATTAATTGAGCTATAATAAAAGCATGATTTGATAAAATAACATTTTTTTATGTAGAAAAACGCCCAAATTATAAGAGAAAACGACTAAACTATTGTGTAGTCTTGTAAATTTTTAAAACCTGCTTGATATTTGAATTAAATGGAAATTACATCTAAAAAATAAATATTAGAATAATTAGATTTATTAGAATAATTATAACTATTGCAATAAAAGATTATTAGACTGAAAATACACCTATAGAAACAATAGATTAATTTATTGGCAATATCTTTATTTAGATAAAAAAGTAAAATCAACTATTAATAGTATATTGTATTTTATATGCCTTCTATATATCTGAAATGATAATAATTAATATAAAACATACACATACTCCTGTTTTATATAGTAATAAAAATTAATTAAAGAATAGTAAAATCAAAAATAGTAAACTAGTAAAGTTTTAAAGAATTACTTTATACTTTATAAATAAAATTAATTGATTAAATAAGCTAAAAAAAATGTGATTTTTTATATTTTATAAATGTAGGTATTTAATTAAGAAAGGATATATAGTGTACCTAGACATATTTATATAACTATGAAATAAAAATTCAGATTATTTTTTAGAGTATACCTTGACAACAGCAATATCATGGGCACATAATGATTTCTCTGACATTTCTCCTGTATAAAGAGGATGTACATATTTTTTGTCAATGGTATACCCTGTCCCTGAACGACGTTTCCAATTAGTTACTCCAGTAATAATCCTTAAAACAGGAAAGTATTCTTCTTTCTTGTAGACACAATGAGCTGCTGTCAAAATGTGCCAATTGCTAATAATAGAACCACTACATACAACTTTTTCAGGTTCAAGTAGTATAAATGCTACTTGATGTGGAAATTCTAATATACTTGTAATTTCGCCACCTAATATTCTATCCGTTTTAGAAAAAACAGCTGAAAATTGTTTTTTTTTATTTTCTTTGTAATATATATTTATAATTTACTTATTTTAAACTCATATATTTCAGATATTTTTAATTTATTTATTTATTACTATAATAAATAAAATTTATGATATTAAGTAAAAAATTTATCCCTTTTATACTTTCTACAAATTCTCTACAAAATAATAGATTATTATTAAATTTGTATCTCAAATACAACATTTAATAAGAATAATTAATAATAATTGATTTTTTTTATTGAAATCATTCTCAATTGATTAATAATTTGAAACTGACAGAATAGTATTTTTTGTTATTGAATAAATGAAATTATGTGAAATAAATATTTTAAATTATCTAGTAATGTTTTATATTTATTTACAAATTATAGAATAATTTATTTTCTAAAAAGAAATTTTTCTACTCTCTAAATCCTCATACGTATCATGAAAATTTTTTATTTTTTATATACCTAATATTTTAAATATTTTATTTTATTTTAATTTGCCGATCATTAATTATAGAATGTAAATAAGAATGTAAACTTTAAATTATGTTATAAATATAAATAATTTTATTTAACGTCAATGATTTATAATGTAATTATTTAGAATTAAATTCTTTTTTTTATCAATATACATATTTAAACATGTATATACTTTTGTTTTAAGCTTTCGTAGATTGAATTTCTTCAAATAAAAGAAAAAATTATAATAAAAAACAAAATAAAAGAATATAATAAAAAAAGAAAGCAAAAAATTAACCAAATTAACAAAACCGTAAAATTACCTATTGTGATAACTTGAACTATAAGTTGATAACTTCTATAATTCTGACAATACAGAATAACTATGTGTTAGTCATCGTGATTTATTATTTAACCATACTTTATCTTTATTTTATCCTTAATAAATCCAAGCTTGGACCCCTTGCATAACAAGCAATATAATCACATAAGTATTTTTCTACTTTTCAGAGTACCTGTATTTATCATGGAATGTATTAACTTACGTTAGAAATAGGAACATTAAAATAGATATAAATTATTTTTTTAATATATAAAATATAAATTATATAAATTTAATAAATATAATAATATATAAATTAAACTTTTTAAATAAAATATATATCAAAATTTATACTTCCTTCTACGCTTGGTTAATAAAAATAATAATATGTATCCTCATTGTTAGATTTATCAATAAAACTCTTATCACATTATCTATATAATAAAGCCTCAAGATATAACGGTAGATTCGTAAATCATGGATCTTAATTGGAATCTTTTTTTCTCTATATTTACGAAAAAACTCAAGTTGAAAAAGGAAAAATTATTAATTTCTTTTTTCCTCCATTTCTGTCTATAGTTGGATAAATGTACATGATATATGTTTTTGTCAGATTAATATTTGATAATCAACTATGTTAACTACGCTGCTGACTATATAAATAATAAGAATCAATTATAATTGTCAGTGTACTACCAAAAATTAATCATTCCAAAATATATTATTTGTCTGCATAAAAATTATTTGAGCTAAATTCTTTATATCAAATTTTAACTTCCTAACGTTCCTATATAATAGATTTAAATGTTTTAAAAAACAACATTATCTTATTTGATGAGTATATAATTTTATTGCAATAGAAATCTTAAATTTCTCTAAATCTACAAAATATTACTCGACTTTTTTTATACGTAAAAAATAACTATTTATGTTTTTAAATAATTTCAACTATAAAACCTAATTTTTCTCGTCCTGAATCCCTGACTCATATATTCACATCCATCTGTTAATAAATATTGACTAAACTTATGGAAATGAAGATTTGAATATTTTGATTGTTTTTAATGATATATAATTATGCAAAAGAAATATTACTCAAATATCTTTTTTTAATTTTTTATTTTAAAACTATTTATAGCTCTTTTTAAAGAAAATTTAGAAATATAATATTTTAATAATAAATTCAGAGTTCAAATTGTCAAACAAACAAGATTCAATAAAAACAATATTGACATAATCTTTGTATTATTATTATTCTAAATCTTAGAAAATTGTATATGTGATTATAGCTTAGTACAAATTTTATCTAGTATTGTGGAATTGAGAATCTATGTTTATATAAATAACACAAAAAAGTTAGTTTTAAGAAATTCATGATAGCTTCATGCTTTAATAAATGATTTCAAAATTTAAAAAATAAATAGAGTTTTCAAGGCACGAGAAAAATTTGAGTTAAAAACATAATAATTCATGTTTATAATAACTATAATATAATGTGATAAATAAATATAATTCTATATATAATTCGTAGTTCTACAGCTTCTATTTTTAAATTTGAAATATAAACCTAACATTTTACTAACAAAACTATGAGACAATACAAATGTTCATTACTTCAATAATTTCAATACTCGAACAGTAATAATCAAATATATTCGTTGAATGCAAATTCAACATAAAAATAAAAGTAAAAAGGCTGAACTTTTTCGTGAAAAAACGCAATGATTTTATACATACAATCATATAAAGACACAAATCAAAATCTTTAGACTTCCCACATGTATATACAAAGATAAAATATAAAATTACCAAGTATATTACAAAATATATTTTCAAAATTTTATACAAAAGTTCCAAAGTATATAAAATATTAAATCTAATTATATAAAATATAATGAATTACTGTAATTATCAATTTGCTTTTGTTTAAAATTTAAGATAAAATTCTTTGTTGTAAATTTATTATACAATGAAAAATATAATCATCTAACAATTTTTATTAATTTATAAATTTATAAATAACTTACCGGTAATTAGTAGGCAGAAATAGAGAAATACTTGTATATTCATTTTATATGTTTTATTGTTTCGATGAAATCAACTTGATCCAAGGCTTTATATAGGTACTATTAGTTAGTATTTAAATTATACTTGCTTATTATATAAACATTATTTTGTGAGCAGAATTTAAATATTTCACTTATAAATTTTTTTTATGAATGATAAGAATAGATCTAATATTTGCATTAAAAATTAGTATATTATTGGTATTTCTTACATCTGATGTAGTGCACAAAAAACTTTATATATTTATAATGCTGTTTTTTACTCCTAATTTTGTTTAAAAATATTCTTTGTCGAAAATAAAATTCTGCTACTTATAAAAGAAATAAATTTATTTATTTTATGCAATGGATTTTTTATTTAATTTATATATGGATTAGTTAATTTAACATATTTTTTACATTTTTAAAAAGAAAAACTGATAAATAAAAACAACTTAAAGATAGTAATATGTATCATAATGTTTCAGTTATTATGTTTAAATAGTAATTAATATGCAATAATTACTATAATAAATTAGGAATAAATAATATTAGTAAGATATTATTACTAAAAATGTATTTAATTTTAAATACTACCAGATATTTTGTTTAACATTTTTATTAATTTACGATTAAGAAATTTCGTTATTATATTTTCATATATTTCTAAACTCATTAACTCTAATTAACAATAATTTATATTAACATTTTTTATGAAAAAGGCTTGTAACTAAATTCAATAAATGAGAATCACATAAATTTTGTAATTATAATTCATTCAATAAAATAAACGATTTCTTAATAATTATTGCTAAAAACTATTATAGCACAATAAAATTAATAAAAAACTTACTTAGATACGTGTATATACAATTTTTACTAGTTATATATTTGTGCTGAATTCTACAATAAAAATAAAAAATTTGCAAGTATTTAATCGAAGTATAAAATAAAATTACTAAATTTTAGTCGATACTTCAATCATATGCAATTTAAAATTAAATTTGCATGATTTTTATAAAAATTTAAGAATTTTATATCTATTGATTTTTAATTTTAATCCTAGTACACAGTTCTATTATTAATGATCTAAATTCTGTTTTTGTTTCATATACATATAGGTAATAAATTGGAGTATGAACAATCGTTACTTTTTTATTTAGTTATTCTACTTATTTCAATTACTAAAATTTAAACATATTTTTAACGTATAGTTTAAACCATTTAATATTTTAATAGTGATTGTAATATGTAGTAAAATTTTTTTATAATATAGGTCTTCACTTTATTTTCATTCTCTATTTAAACTCAAAAATGTAATAGAATGTAAAACACATTTCACTGTAATTCGAAATAATAATTTTAAAAAAACAATAAAAAAATTTATTTCACTTATCTTTTATTTATGTATACGTATATACATCTATATATATATATGACTTTATAATTTAAATTTTCTCTTATAAAATGTAAAATGTTGAAACTAACAGGGAAAGATATGCAAAAAAGTCTTAACAATTGCATTGATTTGAATTTAAAATCATAAAGCTCTCAAATTAATGTTTTTCTCTTAATTGTGTGTTATAAAGAATCTGTCCTTTTTCAAAAATTCACTTGTGTCAACCTTAATAAGATAAAAAAAATTGGAAAAATTTTAGTCATAAAAAATTGCCATTCATTAGAATTATATCTTTAACACTTGTTTCGCTTATTCAATATTTAAACTGATTTGAAAGTGATATTGTGTGACTTAATTATACTAAACAATTATATGAGATTCCACATAATTTTTAGTTGTATAAATACATCAATAGTACATAGTTATAATAATTTTTTAAGCAGAATGTTCATGATTTAAGAAATATTATTTATGAAAATAAAAATATTTTAATAAAAATGATTTATGAACTAATAATATAATATATACGATATATAAAGTATATTATAGTAAAATTGTTACAAGAATTGTAATTTTTCACGTTCAATCCTCAAATTCCAATATTCAAACTAATTACTACAAAGTAATTAATGTATATTTGTAAAACACTAATTCTTGAATTTCTTGAATTCAAATTTAAAAAAATTTCTTTACATGCACATGTAAATTTTTTCTTTTAAATAAAATATGCATAAAAAGCAATATAAATGAAAAATATCCTTGGCCTTCACCCAAACAAATATACAGCTCGAACTTATCCACCTGCAAATGTATGTAGAACTCAAAGATATGAATGATTGGCGTACTCGAATAAATTTATTTGTAGTGTAATTAGAATCATGACAATTAATCCATTTTTTAATATTTTCTTATAAATATATATTACTTTTTCAATTATTATATTCTTTAAGGACTGATTATGAATAAACAAAAGAAAATATTCATTCGACTTTAATTTTAAAAATTTTTATTTTGCCAAGAAAAAATCATAAACATTATGTACTTGTTAAAGATAAAGGTTTATTTTATCTTTAATTATAAATATTGAAAGTATTAATAAATATTATATTCACCTGATTTCTAAATCAACTTTTGTACGTCTATTAAAAAATTTATAAATAACTTTTAAATTAATCAAATGCAAAAAATTAATTTTGTTTGCAATGAATCTTATCATGGAATTCAATAAAATCCCAAATATTATTATTAAATAGAAATTATAAGAATATTATCTGCAAAAATAGAGTTTTAAACCATTTGTATTTAAAAAATTTATTAATGTATTACTATTAATTATAAATTATTATATTGTGGATATTTATGTAACACTAAATAATATAGTGATAAACGTTTATAGGTAGTTTTTAATGGTAGTATTTTTTATCGAATTAGCTAAATTACATTCAACTAAATCACAAGAATCATTAAATAAAATAGAATTTTTACAATCAATTCTTTGCCAATCTGATTTAAAATTAATTAATTTATACGTACAAATATTTTAAATTAATATTTTTTTAATTTTTAATATTTGTATATTCACCTTCTTTTAAAGATAAACCTAAATATTTTGAATGTCTTTTCCACATACAACTTGAATACATCATCAGCATAAAAAATAAATTATATCATGCATCTACTTATAATACAAGATATATGCATTAATAATGTACAATTCTATCTAATTAATAGTGAATAACTTTCAATTAATGTATCAATAATATTGTATTTTGAATAATTTTACTAATGTTATGATTTTAAAAATGCATAATTGTTATTAAATATATTTGAATTTATTACAAATACAAATAGAAAGAATATAAAACAGAGAGATAGAGAGAGATGGAGAAAGTAGTCAAATGAGATAAATAGCAAATGTAAATATAAATTAAATTGAATAAACGATAAGAAATTCAGCTCCCTCTAAATCAAGAAAGTAAAAATCTTAATACAGTAAAGATTAAACATCAAAATGTAAATCCAATTTTAATGACCAAAAAAGTCACACATTAGTCGAATAATATTGAAGCAGATAGGTAAAATTTTTAATGCAAGGTAATATTTTATAATAGTAATTTCACATTGATAATTCTCGACGGGAAGAGATATAAAACCTGAAATATATATTAGGTCTAAAAAACTTGATTGTGTTAATACAATTTACAAGAAAAATATATAAGTATATTTTATATAATTACAAACAAAGTCTTATAATATTGACAAAGAATTACCCGTACCTAGCGTCAAAACTTGACATACATTCATTCATTTTATGACACGCTTCGAAAAAAGAAGTACAAATAGTAAGGACATGAAAACAAAAACAGTAAAATAGAGTATAAATAATCAAAAAATTTCAACTATGTACAGATTGAACAGGTGTTTCAAAATTTTACAGAAAAAACTCAAGAGTTATACCATCAACATTAAAACTCTTAAAAAAATATATTATAGTAAATCAGTTATCGAGTAGTCAGTATCATACCTATTTGGGGACATTCGATTCTAAATAATGTAAAAGACAAAAAATAAGAAGTTATGGCATTATTTAAGTTATGAAGAAATTGAATAAAAAAGATATTTTCATTCAATTTTTTTATATAATCAATAATCAATTTTTTAAATTTCAATAATATTGAGAATGAATAGTTCTAATAATAGTTAGAAAGGTTAAAGTAACGGGAAAAATACTTAAACAGAAACAATTATTAATAAATAAGTTGCCTATTAACTCTAAACTATACAATTATCTCTGAAATCTTGATATTATTTTTAAAATGATATCACAAAAGAATTATAGAAATATATACTGGGACATTTCACTGCTCTTACAAGTAGATATTAAGTAGCCTAATAAAAAAATAAGTCAAATATTTTAATCTTATAATCTTATAAATTGATTTACCATATCTTTTACAATCTTTACATGATTTTAAAGATTGAATACAGCGAAGACCTATAAGATATATCAGCATCATTTGATTACAAAAGAAAAAACAGATTTTAAAGCTTGATTATCTGAGAATAAGCGACCATCAAACCTACTGACTCTGTAATTGAAAGAAAGTAAGGAACAAAGAGAGAGAAAGAGTAAACTTAAACGAGTACGTGAACAAATAAAATGATGAATGTTTGGATGTTACGTTTTCATTTGTTCGTTTAAATTGGAAAACTAGGAAAAAATTCGATAACTAATATATAAAATTTTATTAATTGTCGAAATACTTGAAAGAATAATTACTTCATAAATTACTTCATAAAAATAATTCACTTAAATTTCTGATATTATTTACTATAATATCATTATAATCATGTAAAAATTTGCTGTACTAATTACATCTATTTTACGGAATTTGATCTATGCTATTTTATGATATACAATACTGTGATGAACTAAAAAAATTATAATATTCACTCTTTAAAATTTAACCATTTTCATTAAAATTTAAATTTACTTCTTATTTATTTCATTAACACAATATTTTATATTATATATTTTGAAAAACAAAATATATTGGAATTTTTACAATTGATTTATTATCATTATAATGTTAATTTTTGGAGAAAATATTAAAAAATCATATTAATATATAACATAATAATATTACAAAATTTTTAAAATCAAATTAACATAAAATCGAAATCTTTTTTTTATTTTCAATTGAATTAATACGTATAATTTTCATGTAAATAAAATTCTTTAATTATTATTTTTACTCGGACATAGTAAAAAAATTTCATTGGTCTCTACCACGTGAATTCGTACACTAACCACCAATAAATAAACATAAATGCAAATATTGTTTACATGATTATGATTTATTTGTATGAAGTTTTAAGAACAGATTTAAACCTTGAGATGTGCTGTTTAGAAACAAATTTCCTTTAAATCATAAAATTGAAAAACTACTTATAATATATATGAATAATCTATAATTTCATATAAAATTTACGAAAATTGAGAAGAATTTAGTATAGTTAAAATATATTTTTTTACTTCAAATTTAATGTAAGGGTTAACGATAATCAATTTTATATTTTGATTTGATATATAGTATTGATTTAATAAAATATTCACGACACTACATAAGTATTATTATTCTATTACACATTAAATATCGGTAAATATTATAAAATACACATATTTAAATAGATATTATGTAGATTTATTTTTATATTAAAAAAAAATATTCTAATATATTAAATCAATTTATAGTTAAAGAAAGTTAACAATACAAAATAGTTGTATTTTTTTCAAAAAGTTGATAATAAAAGTTAGCTTAATCCTCTTTCTCTGTTGTACAAATGTAATATTTGAAGTAAATATTAATTTCTTAGATTAGATGTTAAAATGTAAATTTGCTATTGTAAAAAAATAAAAATTTAAATATATTTATTTTATAATTGTCAATAATTTTAGTGTATAAAAATATATTTTATAAATATCAATGTATTTATATATAAATATACATTTTTTGTAAAGATACATTTACTTTTATTAATAACAAATATAATAAGTAATTATTATTTATCATACCCCTTAGTAAATTGTCCTATTGATAAATAACATAGATCATTTATTTTATTGTTAATGATTTTATAAAATTTTCATATATATATATTTATATATATATATATTATTTTTTATTCATATATATCTTTTTATAATTTTCATATATCATTATTATATATTATAAAAAAAAAAAATATTTTTTAATTAACATGAACTGTTTTTTCGAATTAAAATTTATTGAGGTAACATTTTCAGCATGGAAGTCTATAAAATTTAAAAATCCAATTCAATATATATAAAGATAGATAAATTAAAATGAAGTGATTCAATTAAACAATATCATTAAGGTACTGACACATTTTGATTTTTAAGATGCGTAATATGTAAAATTAAAATTTATCGGTTAAGTATACAAAAATGATAAATAACTATTCCACTTTTTATTTTCGAACATTTTGAAATATAGAATTTATAATTTATAACAATTTAGAAATATATCTTATATTAGAAAATAATAAATTCCATGAAATAGTATATCCAAAATTATAATGACAAACAATAATCAACGATCGAATCAAATAACATTTTCTATAACACTAAATTATATACTCATTCTTCCCATATTCTACAATAAACTTTTATTAAAAAGTTTTATATATCAATGCTTTTTTTATTGATTAATATATTTAAAAAAATATTATTTCTTTAATATCCATAAAACTTTTCTAAAAAAATAAGTTTCTTTTAAAATCAAATATTTTTGTTTGCAATACGTAAATCTATTAAATAATTCTTTTATTTTACAGCTAAGTAGTAAAAAATATATTTATATTTATTATTCATTATTCAAATATACACTTACGTAATGCCACAAAAACAGAAATGATTGACTCTGAATACATATGTACTAAATAAATATCTCAATTTTCTTAGTAATAACGTCTTTTATTATATTACGGCTTGATAGTAAAGTCAATATCTTTTACTATAAATACGAAAATTTCATTTAATAGAAGTATAATAGTTAAATCAACGAAAAGTATAAGTACTCAATAAAAATGTTTTTACGTTATTTTTTACTAGTCTCTCTTATTACATTGTTTGTCGTCCAGTCGTATGCAAAGAAAGATGATAAAAAAATATTAGGGGTATTTATTTACTTATTTTTAATTTTTTTACTCTTTAATAATTTTGATGAGTATCGATAAAATTATAAATTAAAAAAAAAATTATTTAGATATTACATAGAAAATTTTTAACTTATATATTCTTACAAATAAAATTGCACATATATGTAATTACATTTTCTATTTATCATTTTTGTGTATGAATTTAAGATCGTTTTTTCATAAGTAAAATACGTAAATATAAATTATGTTAATAAACTATTTCAGCATCCGTGTAATAACTAATAAATTTCTGTATTTTTTCAAGGCATAATTTATTTTTTATTTAAAAAAATAATAATTATGAGTATTTAAACAATTAATTTACTTATTTTTAATTTAATAAATCTCTGCTTACTAAATACTTCAAGATCTACATAGTTTTCTCTTTAATATACTGAATAATATAAGTTTTTTCAACTGATAAGTACAGTCAAAAATTCTTTTCATATTTTATACGTAAATTAATAATATCTTTAAGTACGTGCGTTTCTACATGCATTGAAAACACTATCCTCTTAATATGTATTTTTGTTTTTGACTTATTATTAACAGATTAGGTAAATAGTAAAATAAAAGAAATAGTTTTAGTTTAATTTTGAAAATATCAAAATCATATAGTCAAAACTATTTCCTAAATTATTTAATAATATTAGAACCAATTTTCATTTGTTCAAAATATTAATATCATTAATCAATTTGTCCGACATACTTTTTATTATATATTTATTTCATCTTCAGTACTTATTATTTACTATTACAATTATTATTTATAAATCTACCTTCCATAAATGATGAAACTAGTATACAGATATTAAAATAATCAATAAGTTCAAACATATAATTTGTTTATTATTTATATATATATATATTTTATTAGCTTTTTTTTACACGTCAAATCCACTGCTTTAATAATTTGTATATTTCACAAATTAGGTATGTTAGATTTCATTTATTTATGCATTTAATACTATTGCTATGTATAAAATATTCTTCAATTCAAACACAAATATAAAAAATTAATTATTTAATTATTTGGTTCAAAATATTTTTTTTATTTTTTGGGTAAAAATAAATTAATACTTCTCTATTTTTTACATTATCAACTTTAAAAAAAATTTTATATCTTCTGATTAAATCTTCTGGATTTTTTGGTTAAAAATTTGAATTTTGAATTGATAACATATCATTCTTACATTTATAATATTAAAGTACTACACTATGTATATATTTATTTTATTGCAATATTATAAATTATTATGTTAAAATAATAAAATATATAATATAATATAAAGAATAATAAAAATAAAAGTACAGATACCGCAATTTTTTCAAATTAATATCGAGTGCGTGATAATAATTTACTGAGAATAAAACAAAATAGTCTATTTATTCCAATATAACTATTAAATACGTAAAAGTTGAGAAATAAATGAAAATTGAAAGAACAAAGTTGGATCAAAAATTAGATCAATTGATTAAGACCCATAAAGATTCCACAAATAAATTACTATTTGGTGAGACAACTTGATTCGGTGTATTGCCAAGCGATATTGAATTTACCACTGTAGATTAAAATCGATAACCTATATGTTCATAACTTGATCAACTTTTTATAATAAATGTTTCAATATTATTCAGTTCGATAATTACTCCACGTTATTGGGTAAATAACTTCCCCCAAGATATTTTCGATATTTTTTATGAATGTATATATATTATGAGTGTAAATTAATTATTATCAACTATCAATAAAAATATAAATCAAATATAAAAGAATAAAATTAAACAAAATTTTCTTTACAAAATTAATGTTTATTTCTTTCGTACTCAAAATGTTAAGGATAATAAAAATTTAATTAATTTTTATTTAAATAAAATCATAATAAAGTTTGTGATGAATAAAAAAAATATATTATTAATAAAATTAATTAATAATAATATTATATCAATAAATTTTTAGTCATTGAATGCTTCTACTAAACAGTTCAATGAAATAAAAACTCCTGATTCTGGATGTTTATTCGAGGCTTTAAAAAATTGTCATGCAAAATTCAAAGCTCCTACAGATGTAAATAACTGCCTGGAAAACTATGGAAAAAGACGTTGCAGGCCTGGAACATTACAATTACAAGTAAATATAGAATAATAACGATTACAATAATTATATAGATATATATATAGAATATATATATAGTAGTATTATAATATATATGATTTTTTAGAATCACAGAATATTTCACTTGCTTTTATAATTAGTATCATACATTAATATAAACATGTGAATTTATTATTATTATCTATTTGTATAAATATCATACATTAAAATGCATTCATTAAATTTGGTTATACAATCAAAAAATTTTATTTAGCATATATATATTTATATTTTACTAAACAAAGATAATTGAATTTAATTATTTACAATTAAGATTTCTTAATCATGAGAAGCAATAAACCTTATATTTCTATAAAACTTTCTAAATATTTAAAAATAAAATGTCATGACAAAAAATAATAAGTTTATGAAGATTCAATTTATTTTATAAATTTTATTTTATTCGAATCTAGAATTAAATTAACCAAAACATTAAATTACTTAAAATTTAAATTACACAATTATAAAAGCTATTATATGTGATATTAAGTTAATAATTACAAAAACATTTATCTAGTGTACTAAATTGACTATAAATTATCAAAAAAATATAATAAACGTATTAAAAAAATTTGTTATATCAGTATAGATCTAATTTCAAACATATAATTAGACCTTTATAAATAAAAAATATATCAAATAAATTAATTTTTGTAACAAAAATTTTGAATAATTTTTAATTATTTATGAAAAAAATACTAATCATCAAAGCTTGTTTTTTATATATCTGACTGAGTTTCACGTTATTTTTAAATATAATAATCATTAAGTTTTTCTCTTTTTAATATTAATACTCTATAAAAGTAAAAAATAAAATTTTTATTGAAATCAAAAATACATCTGATAAAAAAGTTTATATCAGATATTTATCTAATATTTAATAAAACTGGAATTAGTTGATATTTTTACAAATTTTTGTTCGCATATTTTCATAAAACATTTTTTTCATGTATGTGATTAAAAATTACTAAAACATTATAAAAGGAATATATTATTAAAACGTGATTCGTAAACTACAAATTTTTTTAATTTCTTTAACTTTCAATTTTTTTATAGAGATAAAAAATACATAAACATTTCGTAATGAAACTGTTAATTTTATTCTTTCATTCGCATATTTATATTTTTGTTTCATGATAAAAAAAATGTAAAATTAATTTTAAACTTCAATGTCCTGTTTTTTACTTTTTTTATTTGAAAAAGTATTTTTCATGAATATTTTATCTACTATTCCACATAAAATTAATAGAGCAATAAAATTTAAATAATTAATTTCTTATCAATTAAAAATAAAATAGGAATTAAAAATAAAATTAAAAATAATTTATTTATAAGTATTATAAATTTCTAGATAAGAAAAATAATACATACTTTAAGTAATACTTTTTTAAATTATAAGGAAAATACTATCACCTAATTATTTTATTAAATGTATTCAATATATAAATTTACATTTATACATATGTATGAATGCGTATATTTGAAGAAAAGTGTAAAGTTTATATTAAATGTATTTGATGTTTTTTATGTAATGAAAAAAATGCGAAAAAACAAATTTTTAACAATTTAAACTTTAATTTATATTCAGTATTTAATTTTTGTAATTTATTTTTATGAAAAATTTATACTTTTCAAGAATAATATTTTCAAAATTAATTCACATTAGTAATACATTTAAAAAAAAAACTTAGCTATACGTGAAGTATAAAGATTTTGAAATTAAAATTACTTAAATAAATCATTTAAGGTTTTCTATAGAATTACTATCTCGTTTGTACGAAAGATAGATGCAAACAGAGAAACTTCATATAAAGTATTACTGTAACAATAGCTAAAAAAACTAATAATATAAGTTTAAGCAGTAAAGAATTGAATAAAAAGACACCTAGAAAAGAAACTCTGCACTTTAAAATTTTAATAATTATAAAAATTTAACTATTTTTTACATTTTTCTAAAATAATCATACATAAACGAATAAAAAATGAAACTGTAAATAAAAACATGTCTATAAATATTTTAGCTAGGAAACCCTTCTTCTAGTGGGTCAAGTGGAAATAAAAGTGGCAGTTCAGATTGTTTATTTGAAGCTTTAAAAACTTGTCATTCACAATTCAAAGATCCTAAGGAAGTCACTGAGTGCATGGTATATTGTTCTTAATTTCATTTTTTTCCATTTTTATATAAATTTATTTCATTGAAACCTTTTTAGGAAAATTATGGAAAAAAACATTGCAAGCCTGGACATAAGTGATATTTTAAAATTTTTAATGATTTAAGGTACTTTTCAAGATTGAAATATTAATTTATATTTCTCTATGAATATTATGTTAATTAAATATTAAATAAAATATCAACGTGAAAGTAAAATTAATCGATATAATTGCCTTGATTATTCTTAACATTATTCTTAATTTTCATTAATAATATAAACATCCTAATATAATCGTATCCTTTAAATAAATAAATTATATAATCCTTTATAATACTTTAAAAATATATTAAATTATTAAAAATATTTTTTAAATATTAAGATATTTTTAAAATAAACGCGAAAAAGTTTTAATTTTCTATAAATCATTTGATGCAATCTTTTCAGCGTTTTTATTAAACTGTGCGATTTAACTTTTAATTATTTCCAAAGCAACGTGATAATATACATTTTTTATACTTGCACATAATCAATACACTTATACAATATTATAAAATAAAATAATAATCAAATTATAATTAAAAATTGCAAATCTTAAAAATCAGAAGTCAAAATTATTTATTAATCTTCCGTCCATTAGAAAAAAAAATTTCTCATTTTTATTCTATTGTTTTTAGTTTTATAATTTATACAACTGTGTATAAATTAAAATTATTTGATATTAAATACAAAGTATTCTTGTATTTTTTATTTTATTGAAAATTTTTCAATGATAATTAATTTAAATCATATAATTTTTATACATGTATATATGTATATATATATATATATATATCATATATGTATGTTTTATTTTTATTTCATTTAATATCTTTAATATCTTTAAACTGATTTAATGTACTAGATAAGCATTGGAAAATTGAAAAACAATAAAACTGGCATAATATCCAATGATTAATAATAAAATCTTAGTACCAATCAATATTTTAATTTTATTACACTTTAAAGTATCTTCTACAAATAAATTTCTAAGATAAAATTCATATTTTATATTTTATTGCTTTTTATGCATCAGAAATAAAGAGATAAATCAAATTATTAGGAAAAAAATTTCTTTTAAATACTGTAACATTTAAAAATATCTGATTAGTAAAATAGTATAATAGAAGTCCATTATATTCTATTATTTTTATATAAATTTTAAATATTATGGAACAATTCCGTGTAACTATCTAAGAAAAACAATAATACTATAAAATTTCATTTTGAGAAAATTAATTTTTTACTAATCATGATTCAAAATAAGAAAAAATTTATATTTTTGAAATGCAACACTAATAAATGCATGCTCTGTAGTACTTAATATACATGTGTGAATACATTTGCACTTCTATTTAAAATACTAAATATCTATAAGATAAAATAATTTTCTTAATTAAAATTTTTCGGTTACTTGTATTATTTTTATTTATTAGATTTTTATTACTAGAAATATTCGTTGCAAAATTGTGTAAATGATATTTAAAATTTAAAATTTAAATAGTTGAAAACAAAAATATTTAAAAATATATTTAAAAATGTTTTTAAAAAATATTTTAAATTTATTTTCATTTTAATAAATTTTATTTTATATCCAATTATTCGTATTTGATTATTAACATTTGTTTTTTTAATAATTATTATTTAAATTATATAATGATTTAATGACTATTTGAGCATGTTAATCTTAATTTCATAAGATCCATTGTATCATTAATTCAAGAGAAGAAATTAATTAATTAAGAATGAAATATTCATCAAATATTATTTATATAAAATAACCAAAATATAATGATGATAATATTTATATTTATTATTGTTGTTTCTCTTGTTATTTTTACTATTATTACTACAAATATAATCACCGATATTAATGTATTAATATATTTTGTTTATATAGCTTATGCTTTTATCATTATATTGTTAATGCTATTATATAGTATCAACAATAATGCTTAGAGTAAAAATAGACCGATATCAAATTTGATGTTAATTTATAATAATACTGAAACTTCAAAGTATATTCAAATAAATTATAAAATATTCATTTCAGAGAAAACTGATTTCATTAAATTTTTTTTTTAAATCTAAATATTTATATAAAGTTTTTGGATTTTACAATATTATATAAATTATTATGCTAACGTATTAATACATATTTAAATATTCGTATAAAACCTATTAACATCGAAGTAGCAAAAATTTATAATTTTTTAATTTGTTTTTAAATAGAATTAAATATTTAAAAAAGTTTTGTTTTATTAATTTTACGAAAAAATTAAAATTTATTTTTAATATTTTAAATTCTTCTTTATTAATATTATTATTATTATTATTATTATTATATTATTATTCTTATTATTATTATTCGTATTATTATGATTATTATTATTCTTATTATAATATAAATAAATATTACAACTATTCAAAAATTTATCTGAAACTTTAAAAAGAACACGAAATATTTTAACTTCAAATAATAGAATAAAATAAGCTTATAAGAAGTTATAAAAAAGATGATTTATTTCTCAAAAATATTAAACAGAATGTTTCAGGAAATATATCTGTATAAAAATAAATATATAATACATTTAATAATTATAAATATATTACTTATTAATATTTTATTACTTTTTCTATAAAAAATTTAGTTTTTACGGATGATTTCTTTAAAAAAAATATTAGTAATAAATTTTTTTCAGTATTAAATTAACATTGAACATTAGTGAAATGATTGATGGAAAGCTTCAAGCATTAGTTCTCGTTATTTTAATGTAATAAACAAATAATTCAAAGTCAAAAAACACTTGGATCACTAGTTTGAGATAATTATAATATATTAAAATTAAATACTAAATTATTTTTCAATTCATAGAAAACATTTCTTAATCTCTTTAACTAAACTATATTTTAATAAATAAAAGTATATACTAAGCCTATAGCTATAGCCAAGTCATGGTGAATAATATATTTTTTATATTATCTGATGCAGAAACATATTATCAACTGATTATAAAATGTATTCACTTACTAACTTTGATAATACATTAAATTTATTTACTATAATAACATACAATCTTAAATGAGGTCTTATAAAATATAATACTCTATTTGTATGTAATATCTTTAAATTTTTGTAAAATAATGTTTATTTAGAAATTTTATCTGCGGCATATTTGTTTCTCATACGGAATTGTATGGAATATATATTATATGTAACAATGGTTGATATTTTCTTATAAAAATATTTATATTGGTTTATTAATAGTTTGAATTTTTAATTTTCTATAGATTTAAATATTAAAGTTATTTTGAATTTCTTTACAATAACTGTAAACATTGCTTATATTTTTTATAAACATATATTTTTTAAGTGTGATATAACTAAAATTATTTTAGTTATTGATATTAAATATTACATATTATTGATATTAAAATAAAACGATTAAAATAATGAATTTTAATAAAAGTATGTTTATTTCACCCACTAGTCAAAAATACTTTATCACATATATTTTATAAAACATAATTTACGGCAAAACTGATTATAATTTAATTTTAAATTAAAACATAATTTTTTACAAAATATTATATTTATTTCATTTAAGCTCAAATTAAATGTTTTTTATAACATATAATAGTTATATTTAATATTTTATTTACAATTCAATAAATTTCAATTATAACTAATGATATTAATAATAACCATGAAAAAAGCTCGTTAAAAAAATGAATCCGACATGGATCCAAATTCATATTTAAAATAAAATATAATATTTAAATATAAAATAAAAATTTACTTAAAATTTTTAATTATTTTTAAAAATAATTTAAATAGTTTGAAAAAATTCCAATACAATTATGTATTTTTATTATATGTTGTAAAAAACATCTCGAAAAAAAACAAAAAATATAATATTGTAGTAACACTATTATCAATTCTTGATTGAATTATATTCCGTTATTTTGAAAGGTAACGAGGATAATTCGGTTTTCCTCCAAAATCGTAGAACAGTTGCTAGTGAACGGCTTTCCATGTGGGATTAGAATTGTAAATATACGTGAATATAAGTAAAACAATATATAAATCAACTGCTACCCCGTTTTCACTATTTTTTCATCATTGTCACTTTTTCTGAAAACCTGCAATCCGAGATATTAAAATATATTTTAATGAATATTTATAATGGTTTAAATTATTTTGTACAATAATCGTACTTAGATTTTATATTCAAAATTTTTATTATAGTCAATATTTGCTTTTATAATGAATAACTGCAAAAAATTTTGCAAACTATTTTTCTAATGTTAAAGATAAATCACAAACTTTATTACAATCTGATTCTCAGAAAAACTGCCTTCAAAGCAATTACTTATTTGACCGGCTATAAACATTTAAAGGACGTAAGCGCAATTGTATATGTACGATAATAAATATACCGTGACTTACAGTCAAAACTTTCAAACCATATGTGCAGAACTTTAAAATATTATTACTCGTATAAAAAAAGAAATTTATAGTTTTATTAATTTTTTACATTTAATTTTCTAATTTGTTTTAAATAGTTAAATTAATATTAAAATTAATAAGTTAATGTAAACAGTGACAGTTTTTTGCATTATAATCTTTTAAAATAAAATATGGAGGATGCATTAACTACACTTCGTAAAAATGTAATTAATAAGGAAGATATTGTACTAATTGGTGAACGAGTTGTGTTTGGTAAAAAATGTTCTTGGTCAGCAAATGTAAAAACTAATTATATTATATATGGGTAAGTAAGATGCTAAGATTTTTATTTTATTTACAATGTACATATGATTAATTACATGAATTTTATAAACTATCTATAGTGAATGAAAAGTAGAAATAAAATATACAAAAATAGAATATATGATTTAAATATTACAACTATTAAAATTCATAAACTGCTACAATACATTTTCTAAAGAAAAACATTACAAAATAATACCTTTAAAATTTTGATTATTACATTGTATTATATACTTTAAATGTTATATCAGTTGCGGTCTTTAGATAAATGTAATATTTATACATAATAAAATTAATAAATATTGTTTTCTATATTTACTTCATGTATTACATAATTTATAAGATTCATATATATATATATAGATATATATGTATGTAGATATATAATTCTTATAAATATTTTTTTATAAATAATTATATTGTATATTATTGTGTTGTCACTAATATTTTTTATATATATTAATGTTTTTAGTATAGAAGCATTCTTGAACAATTATTAGAATAAAAAAAAATAAATATTGTCAAATTTTGAATTTCTAAATACATTTAAAAAACATAAATAATTTCTGTGATATGTCAGTATTTTGCTTCAATATTTTTATAAATAAAGTAAAAAACTTAAATATAAAAGACTTAAATAATTAATCGTGAAAGTAAAATATTATAATGCCGGGAAACTTGAGGAGTAATCACAAACAATCAAACTAAGTGTATGTTTTTGTATCTAATTATGAGAAGCTCATCCCACTTTTAAAAGCTACCAATCACTGTCAAAAATTTGAGTTATCTAATTATCACGATAAAACTCTTATATAACTATTTAATACTTATAATATTATACTTAAAAAAATATATATTAGCTCTCCTTCTAATCTCTAAATAGTAAAAAGGTTTAAAGTTTATAGTGCCTAGTAGCCATCAATTCAGACAATATTAAAGTATATATATAACTGTTATAAATTTTTTTCCATAAAAGTTAAGGAAGCATTTTATTCCAAACGAATTAAATTAAGTTCTATTTACATTGTAACTCATCTACTTTATTTTATATCTCCATTATTTAAATCTAGTATTTACTTCGTAGCATTTTGCATCTATTTACTCTTAATCTTTGAAAACAAAACAATTACTTCTTAGCTCCATTAGAAACTTAGCTTATATAAATCTTGAAAAGCTTCAATAATGATTGTGGTGAAATTATTACAGATATTATTATGGATTACCAACCTAAAAATTTATTTCTAGGTCTCATTTGATAAATATAATAATAGTAATAATTTATAAATTTTTCTTTTTTCATACGTACTTCGTTGACACTCACATTAGTACAACAACAAAATATTTTTATTAGTATAAATAAAAACTTATATTATTATTGTTGTTGTCGTTATTATTACTATTATTATTATTAATATTACTACTAATGTTACTATTTTATAATATATGAATTATAATAACATATTATTATAATAATATATGAAATTCTTAAAAAATGTAAAAAATCACCTTTTTAAATTTATTATCAAAAATATACTGAAATTAATTAAAAAACAATCTCTTATTATCGAAAATAAGTAATAGCGATTTACTGATATCATCAAATTTCCACTCAGATCGAAGAAGAATGGAGTACTGGCGGACTATTATACACTCGAGTCCCTAGTTTTTTTTTTGCAAAAAAAACATCTCCAGCACAGTTTATACGTACGCGAAGCCATCAAAGCAAATATTCAAGTTGTCCAACGCCCTGATAGAAAGGATTTACTTGCATTTCTAAGTGGAGAAATCGCTACCTCTAAATCTATTGATAAATACCTTTTTGTGAAGAGTTTATCTTTAGAACGGCTTCAAAATCAAACACCCATAGTTACTATTTCTAATAAAAGACCTGCCAATAATAAGGTCAGTTATTTTTAAGCTTATATATAAAATATATAAAATATATAAATATAAATACATAATAGAATTATTTAAGGAAGAAAGAAAAAAACTAATAAAAAAAATTTGAAAATTTTTGTATTTTAATGAAAAAATATTATTAATAAAAAAATATTTGATTCTATACGTTATAGTATTATACAATATAGACTTAGAGTCTTATAGATTATATCAAAACTAATTATTGAATATTTTGGATAAGAGATCAATATAAAACAGAATATTTTAATTATTCCTTAAAGTGATTTGATTTATATTAGAGGAGATTATATAATATATAATTATCTAAAAGGTTATAAATAAATAAAAGGGGATAATATTGATGAATTTAAATATCTTCTTAAAAATTTTTATTAAACTTTTCATCTTCTCGTCGTTATGGCAAATCTTTAATGAAATTGTTTTTCATTCTATAAATAATAATTAATTTAATTTATAAAAGTCTATGAAACTAATAAAATAAATAATAATAATAACATAAAATATTGGAAATTTAGAATGATTTATCAAAATGAACTATCAAAATAATAATTATAGACTTTTCATAAAATACCTTGAAAAAATTAAGTACATTATTATCGTATTTTATTCTATATATATTATATTTTAACTTGATGTAACTCACTTCTAATTTAATATATTTCTGCAACATTATTATAAGCTTAAAAGTACTGTTCCAGTTTACATAATTAACATATTTACATTATTTTTTATTCCTTTCAAAGAAAATATATTTATTGTAAAAACCTTTACCCTGCAACTTCCTTGTTTAAAAAAAATTACTATAGCGCAAAAGAAATATTTTTCCAATTCTATAATCATTTTTTATCTATAAATTGCATATTAATCTAATTAATAAAATAACTAGAAAAAAAATTACCTATAATAAAGGAAGAAGAAACGAATCAGAATATGACGATTAAAAGAGCTCGACTGGATCATATGCAGCAATCTCTTATCAACATGAATACTACCAAAAATATTGTTATTTTAGATGATATAATTTTCGATGAAATAAATCCTTCGTCAGAGATAATGATGAGTGCCACCAATAAAAAAAACTATCGGATAAAAAAGAAAACATTGATTGAAAATCAATATTTTTTGAATGAAAACAAAGATTTAAATATTTTCTTTGACTCAAAAAATCACTTTCGAAACAATCCATCGTATATAAACAGAATCCGCAATCGAGCAACAATTTTGCAAAGTGATAATATTGTAAGTGATAAATTTTTTCTTCTTATAATTATTATAATTATTATATTTATAATATTGTATTCACTTTGTAATTTTGTCAATAATTAATTTTAAATGAAATTTAAATTACTGAAAATAATAATGAATTTAAAAAATTTTTCAAATTTAAAATATTTTTTCTGCAGTTCTTATCTTGAGTAACTAAAATAATAAATATCAAAATTAAGAAGTAATTCTTTCACCTTCGGAGATAACTTAAATACACACATATAATATCCTATAAAATAATTTTATTTGTAACGCCAAAATTTTTATATCCTACTGAAATTTGTATAAACTACGTATTTATCATTATTACTATTACTATTACTCACGAATCGCGATGAGGGATGAAGGTCAATTGAAATGAAGATTAAATTTGAACGATGAATAATTTTTAATTATTTTTATTTCTGCAGCACTCGCAAATTTTATAATAAAAGAACAGAGACAGGTCTAGTCGAATTATGATTTTTTATCCAATTTCTTAAAACATATTTCATTGAGAAAAAGAAACTTTTAAACTTTTATTCTACATCTTTTAATAAAAAAAATTACATTTGAAAAACTTGTGTATCTTTTTTCAATAGTTTTTCTTTAAATATAACTAAAGAACATAATAAATATGTTTAAGGATCATATTTTATTTCTTAAAAAAGTCACGATATTTTATAAAAATAAATGCACATAATGTAGAACATGTAAGTAATACGCAAACGAAACAATGTAACCTGTTGTATATATATATATATATATATATATATATATATGCATTAATATAAAATTATAGTGCAATTAATCTAGAATATGATGTTATATATTAATTAAACAATGTAATTATAAGTAAAATACCAGATTTTTATTTATTTTTAATAATTACAATGAATAATAAAATTTAGGACTTCGCAAAGAAAACCTTTAAAACGTTGCGATTTATACAACAACTTGAAAGAAATAAAAATTGCCACGACGTATCTACACATAAATCGTATTACTCAGATAATTATAATTGCAATCAAGCATTTCCAAGCTTTACGGAAAAAGATATTACATTTGAAAGAGACAGTACAAAAACTTACCAAGCTATGAGTTTGGAATCATTCAAGGACACTGATAAATTGATGCAGTTCCAAAAAACCTATGGTGACTGTAAAGGTATATATTTTTATATATAACACTTTATTATCGATTATAAATACATTATTAAATAGAAAAATAATAATAACCTCAAAATAATCAATTAATTGATTTCATATTATAAAGATTTAATACTAAGTAATCAATGTATCATATTATTTTTTTCCTTGCTCACATTAAAAATTAATCTAATATTATTTATCATATATATATACATTTCGTATTTTTATTTGTAAACTTTACTTAAATACTACTCAACTCTTAATGTATTTTCTCTTTTCTTTATTAATAAAAAAATTAAATGTTGAAATTAGAGAAAAGTTTGAAAACATTTATTTAGATAATTCTCGTATGTCCCTTTTTAATTTGACGCCATCAATCATTATTAGTTCTATTCTTTTACGTTAAATGTACGATTTATTAAAAGAATACCAAATAATTACAAATAATTATAGAAACTAGTTATAAAAACATAAAAAATCAATCAATACTTATTAATATTAAATACAACTTAAATTAATTTCGTTTTTCATATGTCACAATTAGACTTATAATATAACACCTTTATTATTATTTTTTATTTATTTCTAATATAAATATAAATTAATAAATAAAATTATTGAACAACAAAAAATTTATATTACTAACTACGGCATGACTTAAAAAAAATCGTTTGTATAAATTTTTCATACAACTATTTTGATAAATAAAAATTACTTTTTTAATCTCTAAAGTTTTATAACTATTTCTCACTTACTTGATTATCAGATATTCGATCAAAACTAATAGATCCATGTATTCTACACTCATTATCGTTGTAAAATAAAATTTTGCAATCGAAATACAAAAAAATTCATCATTGGTTGCTAAGCTTTTTAACATCAGCAATCAACTTTATACAACTTAATATAAAACTTAATAGCAATAATTAACAAATACTTGTTTTTAATCAAAATTAAAAAAAATATTATAAATAAGTGCATAAATTTAATTATTTACTTATACCATTATTTCGTTTTTTAAATTCATATAAAATAATTACACTTAATTTTATATATAACCATTTTTTTCATGGATTAATTCGTAATTTTTAATATGCAATATTTATACTAAATAATATATAGTAACATCAAATTTATTTTAATAAATCTAAATAATTTATAGTTTCAATTTTTGTAGTAAAACCGCGACATTAATATATAAAAATTCAGAGAAATTTACCTCTAATATTTTCTATAATTTATTTTATACTTATTCTCTCTCTAATAAACATTTGAACTTAGCAGAATAATTCAGAGATATAATTTTTACAGCTAATAACATATATAAAAAAATAAATTCGAATAAAACTCCGATAATCATAATATCATGTTCAAACTTATCACTTATAACAAGCGTCAATGCTGCAGATATCTTAAAAGAGCTTAAATTTATATCAAAAGAGGAAAAGCTTGCCACTAGCGACATTAAAAACGTAAACGAAATTAAGATAGAAAGACGTAGAACCGATGGAGTAATTATGTCGTATCGAATTGTTGAAAATCCACTCACACTCAAACCTAATGATTGGAAGAATATTGTTGCTGTATTTGTCGTAGGAACGAGATGGCAGTTTAAAAACTGGAAAATTTGTGATGGTGAACCTACCGATATTTTTTCTAAAAGTAAGCATAAATATTAATTTATATTTTTTATTAAATCATAGAGTGTGCACATAAGAACATTTAAAAAATATGAACACAATTCTATTATGTATAAGCTTACTAAATTATAAAGTTTTGTGTATTTTTGATATGTAAATAAAAAGAAATAGCAAAATGTACACATAATAATAATATAAGTATACAAATATACGTTAAATTCTATTAAATTGCACAAAAAATAAAAATCTTAAAAAGAACGGTAATTTAAATAATAGAACATTAACTTCTCATGTATATTAACTTTAATCTTTATTTTAGTTTTTTTATAATTTTATAATTAAAAACAAAAATTTTTTCCGAAATCTTTTAAGCCCTTAAATAACATTTATTTATCCAATTATTCAATTCAAAATAAAATATTAGAAAAATTTTATATTTTGGAAAACTATTATTATAATCGTTAATATGCATTTAATTTATTAAAATGCATGTTTTAATAAATATAACGATATAACTATAATAACAACAATAATAATAATAAATATAAATTTATTATTTTATTTAATTTATTTCTTTAATTTGTGTTTCATTATATTCTATATCATTTTTTGGTTTCTTTTTTTATTTCACATAATTTCAGGTATTTCTTTATATCATTTTTCCAAAATCTGTTTGCTCCAGATTAATTTTCAATTCTAAATCTAGCCAATAATTCCAGTCCTTTTTTGAACTCTCATATATATATATTTATTCTCTTTTATTCTTGTTATAACTATTTCTTTAATTACATTTTTCTATCTCAAATTTTTAAACTTTCTTTTACTTACCATTCTAATATTTGTTGATCAATATTGTCTTCTTTTTTTCTTGTATTGTCTTATTCATTCCTTCCCAATTTATGCAACTATCTAATATTTTGTCAGAACCTTGTTTTTCATATTTCCATTTTATTCTTCAATTTTTTCTATCTTTTTCTCCTTCTTTCATTTGATTCTTAAATTCAAAATTTATTGACCTTTTTAATTTCTAATTTATCTAAACCAAGCACTCACTTAAAATGTGGTTGTTTTGTATTTTTCAAATTAAATCTACTTGACATTGTACTTAACGTTTGATTTTTAAAATTTTCTATCCATTTGTTCAATCCTCTTTGGAAATTTGTTTTACATATTTTCCATATATTTTTATTTGATGTACCATTTATTTTAACTTTTCTTTTCCTTCATTTTCTTAATTTTATCTTCTATTTCTTCATACATTACAAGTTTTATTTTACACGCATTCTTTATACGAAATATTTATTTTAATAAAAATATACGTACCTAAAGAAAATCTATTTGTCTAACTCGAAAAAAAAATTACTTTTTAAAATAAAAATTTTGATAACATTTTATTAAATCCAGGGATTTTTTAATATATCTAGAAATATTGTACATTCTGATAATTTTTTTTATTTACGTGTATTTTTAATGACGTACATAATAAATTCTAGGTAACTCAAACTCTGTAATATTTTTATATTTATTATATATATTTTTGTTGATATAAGTAACACTGCAGAATTCGTTTCATTTAAACTATAATTGATATTTAATTAATCTTATCGAAAACTTTATTAGAACGTATAATTCCTTACAATTATATATCGTTGTTTAAATATAGGAAAAAGATATTAGATTATTTATTTTGTTTGTGATTGAAATATTTGATAAAAAAATAATTTTTGTAATGATAAAACTAATAAATAAAATATTTCATCGATCAATTAATTATATAACATATTAATAAAAAAAAGCTACATTCTGAATTATTTTATTTAGTTATATTTAGTTCTGAGCTATATTTTAAATTATCATTTTAAAATACGTAAAAATTACAAAATATTTGATAATCTAATATAAAATAATTCAAATATTTTAATGTCTAGATATAATAATAATCTAGAATTAAATTAAAAATTAACGTTAGTGTTACACAACTTTTGTTTAAAATAAAAAGAAAAGAAAAAGATTTAACTCATAATTTTATTGACTTAAACCTTACTTAAACTGAATTAATTACAAGAGACAAAAAAATTTTGCAGTAAGTGCATTTCACTTAAAATACGATGATGCTCCATTAAATTTGAATATTCAACGATGGGGAGTTAAAACAATTAACATAAGTAGAACGAAACAACACTGCAATCGCATAGTATTAATGCAATTTTGGACAACACTAGACAAGTAAGCTTTTTAAAAATAATTTTTTATCCTATTTCTCCTATATTTATATCTTTATTTATAAATATAAATAAAAAAATATATACCTAATAAACTTCAATGTGTACATGCATTACTATTTGTATTTAAGTGATGAGATACAAATTATTAAAAAAATTGGTTAAAATAAGTTAAACACTGATAAATAAAAACTGAAACAAATAGATTTTCAAATTTCAATAATAAATTACGCATATAATTACTGATAAAAAATATAACAAAATAGTATTTAAAATTGTTCAATATTAAAATTTTGTAACCAATATTTCAGTTACATATTGTAAAATATACGTATTTATAATAAATAAAAGTTATAATCGTACAATATTTATTAAAAAATGTTTAAAATATATATTTAAATATGTGTCTATACAAATACCTTTATAAATTACTTTTAAAAATACCTTTTATTCGAGATATATTGAAAATACTGAATTTATATTATATTGACTAACAAATATTTGTTGGTGTTAAAAATTATTAATTTATTTAAAATAAGTATAATAGCTATGTACTAATTTACGAAAAATTTCAGGGAAATGGATAAGAAAAAATATTTTCTGCATTAAGTGTCAACAAACAAAATCAAGGAAAAAGAAAGTTGAAAACTTCATTTTATATAATTTGTATTAAATAAAAATTCACATAAAAAAATTAATAATTTAAGATCAAAATGTTACTTTTTCCTTGTTTCTCGGTGAAATTTATTTTTTATTAAAATATAGTATATAGGTTAAACAAGATGTTCACACATTTTATTTTGTATTCGCCTTCGCAAACCTATTTATTCATTATTTTACTTTTTAACTGTAACGCACTTATTTCACTTATAATTATATTTACCTTTTTATATGCTCAATCCGCGCGGTTAAACTTAATTTCTTTTTTTTAAAAATACTTTTATGACCTTCATTCTAAATATTATAACTTTTTAACGGTAAGTGGCATTTTACATACAATATCTCATATTTCTTTGCGATTTTATAAACGAATAAACTATATGCAGCATCATTGCTTCTCATAATAAGAATTTCCAACAGTTCCGCTTTATTAACCAAGATTTAAAACATACAAAATTTTGTTTATCGTTACTTTATCTCTTTATGTAATATTCTCGTTATATAATATATATAATATATCTTTTCTTTATTCATTTTTTATAATGCACAAAAAATGTATTTTACGTACGCATCGTATGTATATACATATATGTGTACAAACACACACAAACATATGTAAATGAGTGTGTGTAAGTATATATACACATGTATACATGTACATATATACACAAGGAAAAATATATTTATCACATGTCCTCGCGAAAGTTCACATGAATTCAGATACAATCGCTGCATATCGATATATATAAATGCTCTCTTTATTTAGTTCAACATATTTCGTCCTTCCTGGCATGTCGCATTATTCTTTTTGTTTTCATCTTCTAAATTGTACCAACGTACCTTATCACACGGAAAAAGAAGTTATAATCCCAAACTTCACAATAAGTTTTAGTTGAAAAATTATAACATATACCTAATCCTAAAAACTATCACTTGTAGTATAGAAGCTATCTTTATTCGAGTATGCTGTTATATAAAATTTGTTCTATAAATAAAATGTATATATTAACAAATATATACCAAAAACCTCGAGTAAAAATAATGTATCTCATCAGGTGTTATATTGATAGCATTCTTACTTTGGAAAATTGGTTGATAATGTAAATATATTTTTGAGGAAACAGTCTTCTTAAACCTTAATAAATCTTTTTTACAGTTTTTTTATATATTAAGTATGTTTATAGTCGTACAAAAATTGAAAAAAATTAAAACAATTCTCGGTTTTAAAAAATTTGCTTAAAAGTATATATTATATCGTTCTAATGAATATTTTTTTAATTGCTTCGATATTACAGTTATTCAATAAACAAATAAAATTGTGTTAATTTATAAATTTATTTAAAAGAATCAACTTTTAAAGATATATGAAGAACGACGATTTAATTTATATAAAATTGAAGCATTGAAACCTATATAATTTAGTTCTCTGGCTACGTATCTACTGAGAAGAGAGCAAGGGTGGCTACAGCAGGTTAGCAAAGAGTATTGTGCTAGGAACTAAACGAAACAAAGCTGGACAAAAGCAAGATCATTGATTTTATAAAGAATAACCTGAAAGTTAAAGAGAGAATTAAGAGCCGAAACATAACAAAAACTAGAGTACAGGTAAACTGGACAAGAACGCTGGATCCAAATTTAAGAGAAGAAAAAAAGGAAAAGAACGGAGCTAGCCTCCAACATCATAGTAAACCTAGTATTCCTGTAATGAAATATAAGGACTCAAACAGCGATCCAGAAAGTGATGAAAGAATGATGTTCTGTAGATCAAGAACAGGTTCAGAATGATACCTTGCCCACGAAGATGGTAAAGTATCCCCAACATATTAAACATATAAGTAAAGATTTAACCAAGAACTAAGAACTGAAAAAACTACAATATGACCCCAGTAGTAACAGTTACCCATAAATTTTTCGTATATTATTCATTATTCATCTTTATTATAATACAGAAATTTCTCACATTTTATATTAAATTATTACTTTTATTTGAATTTTCGTTATATTGTTTGTTTTCTTTCTTTTTGTCTGTCTATTGTTAGTAATAATAGTAGATTTAAGTTGTTTATCGCTGTGTTTGTTAGTTATCTATAAGTAATCATAAACGTATAGGACACAACTTTCTATAAAGTTGAGTCATGTTTGGAATATGGGTCAATTCAGCCTTACAGGTATAACCTTGCCGTCTTTAAACGGATTTATGGAACTTGGAATCAGTATTGGCACAGACCCAGCCGTAGCCGACAACCTCAAGCTTTGCATTTGGATCGGGACATCTATATCTAGCAAAAATTTTATCAGAATGCCATCAAACAATATCGAACAATATCTCATAAAGAATTGAATAATTATGATCTAGTATCCAAGAAGATAATTCTTGGTGCACATTTTGTATTTTTTAGAGGGAGACATTGGCGGGTAGCAATGTGCTTTTGAATCCGAAAACTAACGGTGATTGGATAAAGGATGCAAAGAAGTACACGGTAACCTCAGACCATATATAATTTATATGATAATTTAGATCAAATGTAAAATTAATTGACTTTTATTTCAATAAAATAGGAGATTTTTAATTGACCGTAATGTTTCTAGGAATAGAATATTATCCTCATAAAATCTATTATAGTTTGGTAGCAACATTGGTACAAATCGAATCATGAATAATAATAATAATAATTGATTTAATATCACAATTATTATTACAATAATAAAAATAATTTATTCTATCGTAATCTTATGTTTGTTCCTATACAATTGTTTATCTACTAGAACGAAATTTACAGTAGAAACTTGAATTTAATTTCTTTCACTTTGTACAATGATAAATCGTATAAAGATTAACTCATTTAATTATATTAATTCAAAATGACTTTTACAACAAATCTACTGCATATGAATGCATAATTTTTAAGAAACAAACAAACCTAGAAACATTACGAAACTTATTAAATCTACTACTAAATTTACCTTATCTTAATCTTATTATTAAAATAAAAAATAATACATAATTTTTACATCATCGCTAAGCGAATGAACGTCTTCCTTCCATCATTATGATATTATAATAATATATATTAAAAATTAAAAGAAGAGTTCCAAAATTTTCAAGAGATCTGCGCATCCGATGCGTACAAATTAGAAATGAGAAAATAAAAGTTGTAAAACGATCTGTAATGGAAGTAACATATGCATGTACATGCTTAAGCAAAAAGAAATAAACCGGAAAAGTGTAAAGTATTAAAATAAATATTTATTTTAATTTATTAATTGCCTAATTTAAGGATATTCTTTTTAAAAAACTCTTTATCAATTAAATATTTTCTCTTGCTCGGCATTATAAATTACTAATCTGAAGATTTAAATACTTTTAGCATTGGAAAAAACGCTCATTCAAGTTCAATATATTTTTGTTTCCATCGTAATGAACATAAGCAATCACGTGCACATACACCCTTCCATTCACATATTTACCCTAACTTCATACGTACACAATGACCCAAACACAGGCTGGGGTACACAGCATATGTATATGTATATCTATGCATAAATAAATCCAATCATACGAACATACATACACGCATACGTACACACACACATGCATCCATATGTAGGTACGTAACATTTGCATGCATACCTACATACATATACGTACACATATACATATACATATACATATTGTTCTTCCATATATGACTACATAAATTCTATAAATCCCTATTTAAGTCCTATCTACAAAAGTAAATTTCATGAGCACTTGATGCTCATTTTACTTTAAGGTAATGGCGAGGCTCACTTGCTGAACCGCTTAATACGCGATCTTGTCGTGAATGATCTCGCGCTTGGGTTGTATGGTGTCTTTGCCCTTTTGGATATCGAAGTTGACGAAGTTGATGACCCCGAAGATATGCAAGAAGAACTACCGCCAACTACAGGCGTAATGGTACAGCCCTGTTTCGTCCTGATCGGTGTCGATGTGGACGTAGGTGTCGTTGGACAATTGCTCAATTTCACTTTTGTCACAACTAAAAAAACAGAAGAACTATGAATAACCAAACATTACGAAAGTTAAGTTTTGTATTTTATAAATCAATTTATTTAATGCAATAAATTTATAAAGCTTTTTGTTGAGGGGATTGAATTACATTCATTTCCACGAAATTAAGAATTTAACAATTTTCAATCTCAACCAAATAAATTCTAAATTTGTTTTCCATTTTGAACTTTAATAATAAATAATTTTTTATAGTCAAGTTATTAACATAAATTATTACTTTTCAATGAAAACTAAAACAGATAAATTGTTGTTTAAATATTTATACAATATTAAATATTGATCTTATATATCAGTGTATATTACAGTATTATAAATATATCATAATATAGTAATCCACAAGAAACAAATATTCAAAATGAAAAAATCTAGAAAAAAACCAAAATTAAATAACAACTTATTATAATTTAAAATAAATTATAAACATACTTCAGATCTTTAAAATAAAAACTGTCATGTAAGCAATCAATGGAGAAGTTATAAATTATCATGGTAAAATAACAAATTAATGTTTAAACATTATATTATTAATATAATAATATTATTTCTTATAAAAACTGATTCCATATAACTAATTGTTAAATTATTTGAAGTTTAAATAATTAATACAAAAATTATTTTTTAATAATTAATTACATTAATAACTTAATGACATAAACCAAAAGCAAACCTGAAGTTGGTGTCGTCGGCGAATTGGTCAAAATAGCTACGGTTGAAGAGTGTTTAAGCTTCGCTTGAGACTCTAATATCCTACTGGACTTAATTGTACCATATTGATGAGCTATTTGTGCAGGTACCGTATGACCTGCAATATCCACGTTTCTTGACCTGAGAGTTTTGATCGGTGTGGCAGCTATCGTATCTGATCTAAGCCAACGTTTCGGCATAACTGATGGTGATGAAGACGAAGTTACGGAGTCAGTAATAGAACTGATGAGACCAACTACAGTCTGACGACGACTACCAGCACAAGAACCGCCTGTACGACTTGCACGACCCTGTTCCCAGAAGCTTTCGCGCATTTGTATACGGCTAGCAGACCTACTAATGGAAGGCCGCCTGATCTTTTTCACTGGGGTTACCTTCTTTTCAAGATTACGACGCTTGAAGGAATTTGGTGAGGACATTCGCCTTTCTTGAATACTACTCGTACTTGAATTCAGTATTCCATCTGCAAAAGAAAAATATTACAATTTTACATTGTTTTTATCAAAATTACAATTATAAAAATTAGAGCACTTATCATTTGTTTAAAAAACTATTTTATAAATCAATTTTCTACTAATAATAAAACTATATATATACTATATATAAACTTATTGTTCATATATTTTTAAACATTTTAAAATAAAATTAGAAAAATGTATTTAATAAATATCAATTTTAAAGTTATCAGAATAAAATTTTCGAGCGTACTAGAATTAATATTATAAATGGATAATTTTATATTATATAGTAAAATAGAATTACAAAATTATATATTATTTTTCAAAATTTTTTTTAATATTGATTTTTTAAATTTAAATATAAAAACATAATTTTTAAAACTGTACATTCTGAGAATAAAAATAAATTTTGTAATTATTTATAATTAAAAAACTACAATTTCTTAAAATTTACACATCAATAAATTCTATTATGTGAAGACAAACATCTTTAAATAAAATTTTATAATTCAGAATATATTATAAGCAATTTTTCTTATTTTGAACCATAGTAATGATATGTCACTAAAAAATTCCAAATTAAAACTTACTCGTCCTAGAAATTGCCGCATCAGCTACATGCCATCTCAGCCGATTATGTTGTTCAAGCTTCTGATTTGACGGTGCTCCTGTACTATGACGTCTTCTACTATTTTTCTGACGCAAAACATTACTATAGCTAGAGCTAGTAATTCGTTTTGTCAAGGTGCTACTACTGTTGTTACCACTATTGTTCATATTATTGTTGTTGTTACTATTGTTATTGTTGTTGTTTTCATTAGTATTTCGCCTAATAAAAACAAAAATAATCTTATATTACTTAACTTAACACAGATGCATAATAGCATTTTTTTAGATGAAAAGTTTAAACTCTACATTTTTGTTTTTTATTTATTTTATTTAAACTCTACAGTTTTGTAATTTACTATAAATATATATATATATAATTAAGCAAAACATTTTTATGACAGCATATATATAATTTTAATTAACTTTTACCATATAAAAAATATTAATTTGCACTGCTTATCCAAACTGTTTTATTATAAGAAAAAATTATATTTGTAAGTATAGAATTCAATAAAAAATTAAAAAGTTCGATTAAAAAATTCAATAATAAATACAAAAACTAACTTAAAAAAAGTTGTCATCAATTACAAAATTAATAAAATCATAATTGAGTTGGTGCAATATATAATACATCTTATTCTTATAATGTACCTAAGTCGTGGTCCTTGAGGTTCAGTGAATCTTATCGGCTGAAGATCTACACTGTTGACCTCTTCAGAATACTTTTCAGCCTCGGGTACTTGTTGTAACCAATTTTCCCTCTCAACAACAAACTTCGTATCCGTGATCATCTCCTCGAGTCCACCATCTTCCTTAGGCAAGACTTCCTCAGCACATAAGCTACTCTCAACAAGACTTGTCTCAGAAACTACCATCGAATTTTCACTCGACACTTCAATAGACTCATCACAAGCATCACTGGATGATATCTCCGCTACTTGAATGCTTTCCTCAATGGTTAGTGGTGTATCTGCAGGAGCTCTGCAGGGCATTGACTCATCTTTGGCTGAAAAGGTAATGATCTTATCCTCATCACCACTACTACTTTGGGGTACCGAGAGGCTATCAGTAGCATCATTAGTACAATGATTCGAAGAATCGGGTTGCTTTTGGATATCTGAATAGCTGGGTGGTGCGGTACAAGTAGCCGTTACGGGGAGAGGATAGGCCACCGGCTCAGTCGGAGGCTTGTGTATGGGCAACGGATAGGGACAATGAACGCTTTCACTAGGTGAAACACTAGTTTCTGCAGTTTCTGGTTCTGATTGAGGAGGTGTTCGATTTGCCGCAATCTGTTCACGTTTCTGACTAAGAAGTATCTAAAATAAAAAAAATTGTAAAACTTTTAATTATCTTGAAAATATTATTTTTAAATTAAATAGGGTTTTACAATACAATATTTTAACTGTTTTTTAATTTATTTTTAAATGGCAAATTTCAAAATCTTAAAATTTATAATTCCAATTATAAAAGAATAAATGTTTTAACATTCGTTTATTACAATTAAATCAAAAATACTCAAAAATTTTAATATAAAATATATATATATATAAATTTCAAAATAAATAGCACAAAATTAATAATTTAAAGACATAAATGACATTTATATGTGATTGGGATTCAATGATATTATTAATGCAAAATAATAAATAAATTTTAATATAGAAATTTTCCTACAAGATTTTAAAAATTAATTATTCATTCAAAAATTTTTTTTACATCAGTCCTTTTCTTTATCAAAAATAACATTTGAAATATTAATTAGTACTACAAACCTCACTGTGTGTAGGTCCAGGTGGATCAAGCATTAGTGTCACAACACTAATATTATCTGCTCTTAATCGCATGGATGACCATTTGTCGAGTGCATGATCAACAAGCCTCTTTGATGGATTAATCCACATCTGAACATCTCCTTGCTAATAAAAATTTTTTTCATGTATAATTAAACTTATAAATATAATATTAATTCAATATATATATATATATACTTTTGTAAAAAAAATTGATTAAGGAGTAAATGAGCTTTGCATATATTAATTATTAGAATACTTAATATAAGATAGAAAAAAAAGTAAAAAAATTAAAAGCAAGGCATAATAACCCATCACTCAAGGAAATAAAAAAAGTTAATCGAATGACTATTATTCATGATCGTTTTTATTATAATTTGAAAGAAATTACTATTAATATATATTTAACTTCGATATAAATTCAAAGAATAAAAAAATAACAACTAGTAATAAACGTAAAATTTCATTACAAGTGAAATTGAAAAGTACTTTATATAATTAAATTATTACAGAATGTGAAAGAAAATAAATTCTTTAATACTTTTAAATAAGTTTATATAAGGTTCAAAGATAGAGATAAAAAATTTAATTATCAAACTTAAGTGAAAAAAAATTATAATATATTTACTTACTCCATTCCCAGTTTGCTGTGAAGCAATTAAATGTTTTTCATTATTACTTTCAGCAGCTTGTACTACTGTCACTGCAGCTTGTGGTGTTAACATATTCCATAAACCATCAGTTCCAAAAATAAGACACCTGTGTGACTTTACATCAATTTTTACAACTTTAACATCTGGTTCTGGTGAAACAACAAATGTATTCAATTCCGAATTATAACTCCACAAATCACCTATTTAAATTATAAAATTATTAAAAAATATAAGATGTTTTACTTAAAAATAAACAAAAATATGATTTCAAATAATTTTATTTAAAAAAATTTAAGCTACAATTTACCTAATGACCTAGCAACAGCTAAAAAGGGAATTTCATCTATATGTGTTGATCTACGAACTGGACCTTTATGACCTAACCTAGGCCTATTCCATACTACTCTAGGAACACCAGATTTACTAATAACTTTTCCACCAGACTCCTGAATTCTAGTCATTTCAACTCCAGATTCTGGTTTATGATCTCTAGTTAATGCTTTTGACTTCCATAAAAGATCTTTTTCTTGATAACCCAAGACTATTCCAGAGTCACCTACATGACCAATATATATTTTTCCTTTTCTTATAAATGCAATACTAGCAGTTGTTCCAGCTGTTGATGGCAAACCTGATGCTGTTCTAGGCCATTTATCTAAATAACGGAAATAATTGTAATTAACAAAATAATTAAAATAAAGATATTTTTTATTGTACGGATAAAAAAATTATATAATATTACAATATACAATAAAAACTAAATGTTACATAATTGTATTAAAAAAATAATATTCTAAATTAGCTTAGAAATTTATTTGAAGAATAACATTTAAAAAAAATTTACAGTATAATAACCTATTTATTGCTTAATTATCTTTTAATATTCTAGAAAAAAATATTAAAAACTTTGGTAAATTTTTTTTTAAAAATTAACTTTTTTTAAATTAGGTACATATTTAATGTTACATTATATATTCGAATCTTTATTTAAAAAAATAAAAAAAATAAAAAAATATACTTAAAACAATTTTAAGTATATAAATATAACATTTTATAAATAAAATTATATAAAAACAGATTACAATATAAAGTAAAAATAAAAAATACAAAATTTTGTTAAAAAATAAGTAAATTTATATCTTAAAAATAATTACTTTAATTAAATTAAAAATATCTATATTGGTAATATTAACTGACAATATGTAAAAGCAAATTAAAAACACGTTTAATATCTATTATAATCGAATTTTACTTTTACCTTGTACACAAAAATACTTTTTTTAATATATAAAAGTATTGTAATCAATCGTCACTATCAAATTTACTAGAAGTTTTAAAAATTTTACAAATAAATAAAATGTATTATACTCCTAAAAACTTATAATGTATTCAAGTTTCAGATTAAAAATTGTAATTAAATAAATTTAAATAATTATTGTACGATAAAACAAATAAAAGTTCGAATTTCCCGCGTTATAAAACATCAAACCCAGACGATTCTTTTGGTATCATAGGTTACATAACCTGTATAACATTCCTAACCTCGGGCTTTCTCTCACTCTTTGCTTTGCGCTTCCTGCATTCTCTCACTTCTTTCTGAACAAAGATAACCTTATGTGCGCAACACGTTAACCAGACAAAGACACATAAATATACTTCCGTGCAGTACACGAATCATTGTCGCCTGGTGGGGATAGAAAATACGCGGGACAAATATGTTTTTTCCATCCCACGCAACCCTTTCAATTCGAATTCACAATACTAGTGTTAATTTAAAAAAATGAAAGAAAAGTCCAATTTTGATAGGCTTACCAAGTTCACGCCACATCGCGTAATGCGTGTTGACGTATCCATCACGAATGGCTTTTAGCACGTCCTCATCATTGTCACTCCAGAAGTTCTTCTGCTTGACAATTATATCCATTAGATTCTCCTTCGCAAAAGTCGCAGCTTCGCCGCCTCCATGTCCATCAAATATCCCGAAAAAGGCGTATTCGAGCTCTCGATCATTAGAAGACTGCTGATATGCCACACTGAACATGTCCTCCATGTACTTTCGGCCACCCTGGTTGCAATGACCTGTTACCCGTAGGTTAACGCCAATACTAAGCGACATTTTTCTTTACGATTTTGTTTTTTTCCGTATTTAACGTTTTCTAACCTCGAAAAATTCGCCCTTAACCGCGCTCTTGTATGATGTTCACCTACCCTCCCTCTCACTCACTCACGGATCACAATCGAACGTATACATATGCCTCTCTTGCGTTTGAACACAGAGAGAGACAGAGAGAAAGTCGCGAAATGAAATCGCGATTCAATCGACACTTATCTCTCCTTAACGGAGCGCGCCACTGCTCCTTCAATTTTTAAGCGCGCGACCTCCTCGTATTCTTCCTCTACTTTGGATTTTTTCTCTCGTCGTACTTACGTACACTAGTACTCCCACGCATACGAGTGCACGCACACATTCGATCACATCCACACGCACTACATCAAACACCTTCGACGGAAGCCACGCATTTACTGAATGTGTAATTGTGTGTACTCACTCTCTCGCGTTGAATTCGTTTATCTCTCTCACTCATTTATGTGCGCGCGCACATCAAATTTTTAGTGTGGGGATAGATGACGAAGAAATGCGCAGAGGTTGTATATACGTTTCGTATATATTGTATGCTCATAGCAATATTGGAGGAAACATGGCGCCGAAACGACAGCAAGAAAGACAAGTAGATATCAAACATATTCAAATGGAGAGAGATAAAAGAGTTTTTGTCTTTCGTTAGCACTTTCAACGGTGACTATTTTAAATTTTCAAACTACCCATTGATTATAATATTTATTTAATTGAATTTAAAAGAAATTCATATGAAGATTTTAGATAAAGGAAAAGATATTTTTATTGTAGTTATTTTTTTTTTTTTTAATTAAAATATATTGCAATAATTTGATTTTGAAAAGATTGAATTTCAAATATTGAGACAAATACGTACTTTGAGCGCCAGTGAGAAGGATAAAACATGATTAAAGTGGGGGTAGACAAACGCAATGAAGATGGAGATAGTAAGGAGGTCAGTCGTATATATGTTCCTATTGGACTTTTAGTACTACTGTGGGTATTTCTACATCAACAAGTTTATTGCTGCAGTAGAAGAAAAACTTAAAATCAAAAGTAATTATCGTAAGGATAATCTAATATAACAATTTTTAAAAATAATTTAAAAAGTATTATATTATTTTACATTTGATTAGTGTTGAAATTATAAACAATAATAATATTCTTAATAGATTTTATAATATAGTTACTGCAAATTTATGTATTCTATTATCATGCATATATAGACATTGATTTAAAAAATAATGTTACAAATAATATTTTTTATTGTTTTATTTTTAATTTATTCTTTATAAAAAAAAATTTTACCCGAAACAAAAACTTCTGTATAATCACAAGATAGAACATTATACAAATATATATACATACATCCACGATATTTATCAAGTGATCACGTCCAAATAACTATAAAAAAGTATGTAAAAAGCAGAGTTTTTACCATCTCATAAAAAAATCCTGTGCATTAATCTTTTTCATAAAAGCAGACTAAGAGAATACTGAACCATATGATCTATGCTATTACATTCATTAAACCTTTATTAGTTAATTATACAATAATAAATAAAATAGTTTTTCAACCAATAATTTATTAAATAATAATACATTTATATAATTTTTTGTACAAGAATAGTATTTATGAGTTGAATATAAATATGTTTATCATTAACAATTTTTGTAATGTATAATATTAACATTTATCAATACGTTATAATTAAAAGCTAAATATTGATGAATTTTCTATGAAGCTATTCTTCGCTACTATACATAAATAAACAAATGAAGCATTGAAAATTTCTTATCCCATGATACATAAATATATAAATAATAACATAAATGCAATATGAAAAAAAAACTCATCTAACGAAACAATTAATAATGTCGATATCTGCCTTAAAATGATTAAAAAATCAAAATAAATATATGTTGCAAATTAAAAAAATAAAATACTGAATTAGCATGCGCGTAAATACAAACTGACTATAATTGCAGGTACTCATGCATAGTGTCTTTTGATCGAGTTAATTGGCGGCAGTAGCTGAAGTGAATAGTACTTTGCTTCGTGTCAGTTACTTTATCCGCATTCCTCTTGTAAAACACGTCTATAACATTAATGTAGAAACAGCTACAAGAGACAAGTTCGTCCTTGTTCTTTTACAATTTGCTGTACAGTCTATTCTACTCTCTTGCTTTTACAAGAAATATAGTCTTAAATGTTTGCTTTTAATTCGTATGTCTCTTCTGCCTCGATGATATGCATTACAGTTTTGATAGTGCAGAACAGGTGAATTCAGATTCGTGTTTTGTCATATCTGCCTGTCCAACATGTTGTCTGGCAGACAAATATGTTTTCTGTTTTTTGTTGATAGTGTGCTTACGATTAGTGTAGTTTATATTTCGTTAATTTTTATTCGATAAATATTAACTTACTGCACATGCATCTTCAATTTCATTGCAACCTGTTTGTGAATAATATGTTTTTATATACAACATATCACGGTAACGGTTCTTACATTCGATTATCAGAATGTATTATTTTCAAAAGGCAAAAAATTATTTATACGAAAGAAAAGGATATTTATTTATTTGTGTAAATATCACTTAAAATGTGTATTACAAAAAATAAATATATATAAAACTTCTGAAAAATCAATTTACTTCGTTCAAACAATATTATCAAGTAAGATAATTAAGATTATCATTAGATTCATTAAACATGATTGTTATTTCTCTTGTTCTTCACACATGTATGTTACCACCAAGTGGTGCGAAAAAGAGCGCGCGATCTAATGTTAGGCGGAATGTGCAACATATTCGATGTTTCTTGTTATCGATGATAAGGTAGCGAGCGCATACATACCCCTCGGTTTCTGTCGCTCTCTTTCTGTAGATATCGCACTATACTTAATAAAAAAGCAAGAGTGAAAAATCGTCAAAATTACAACCTGTATTCAAGAATGTAACGGATATTAAATTGATATATTCTATAAAGGTGGAAAATAAAAAATGCATAAACATAAGTCAAAAAGTTTATGCAGCAAATATTAAAGATGTAATTTTGATTTAAAAATTGATTTATCAACAGATCGCGGTGGTATAAAAGACGTAGTGATGCACGTTTGTATGCATTATATCTATTCCCTATAAATATATATAGGCAAACTCAGGCATGCGCAAATAGTGTATTTGATTTACCACGTGTTGCGCATGCGTAGTAAAAATCATTGGACTACAGAGATGAGCACACGCTACACGTATCGTATAAAGTATATACCCATTACCGATCATCGAACGGCACTTCTTTTCTCCCACCAGTCTTCTGCCAACCCTTGGTTTCATCACAGTAATCTTTTTACACTTCCCTCGATGTTATTCAATCTTAGCTGGAGTACCAACATTCGTCCTTTCAATAGTGATCACTTAAAGGAAGCTTTTTATGGATAACAATTTACGGATATAAATTATTCCCGTAGCTAAATAGTCAAACTAAACAAATACTGTATTTTCAGCGATTATTTGCCGTTTCTGTTTTTAAAAAAAGTATGAAGGCCAATCATCGTGATGCTCGGTATTATTATTGCGCAAATTATATCCGCTGATAAAATGTTTTCACAAACATGTTGTTGATTTGACGCTTAAGTGCATTTCAATTTAATCGATACCTTATAAACTCGAGAAACTTTAGCCGGAATTCAATCATCTATTAGAAATCTCACTGTACCGTACTTCTACTGCAATTTGTTCATTTTCAACACTTTTTAAATTTAATATGCTTAAAATTTTTAGCTGATTCTCATAAAAAGCTCATCTTATTCATAAAATGCGTTACTTAAATATGCGGATATGCTACATATAGGTAAAAGTATTTTAAAAAAGTCTATAAAAAATATTTATCAACAATGAAATCTATTAAAGTATAAAAATATTTAAATTTATCATATGTGTCTCTCAAATTAAAACCGAAATAAAATGTTACATATTTCATTTGCTCGAATAATTACAGATGCAACAAAAAATTTAATAGCCATAAATTTATTATCAGTTTGTATTCGCGGCTGTCATTCTGTGAATTTCCGCAGCAGAACGGTCATGAATACTGTTTTCATTGGCTAATGTAACGCCAAGTTGATTGCTTATTGCTTGCACCCATGGAAAATTCCCCAGTTCTCACACGCACGAACTCCTTGTCTGATACATATGAAACGACAAGTCGAATGTGGAGTGGGAATTCTAAAAGAAATGCCGTTTCTCTTATCATTCTTATAGCAAAATATGTTATAGGAATGAATAATAAAATACTTTTAGAAAATACAAAACTCTTGTTTTCGGTCTCAGAGCCTATGGAAGCAGAAAATACACAATTTCAAAATATTTTACGAAGTGCTGAAGATAATATGTATAAAGATCCAAATAATATGTTAGAAGTTCGGAGACACTTAAATTAGTATTCATGTATGTTACATAATAGGGTATCGAATGAAATTTCTCCTTATGAGAAAGTAGATGTAACTGGATGTTACAGACATGATAAGTTTTTAATAACTGTAATGATTAATCAAAATTTAGAAAAAGCTTTAATAGATTATTCTTATACTCCAACTAGTGGTTATATAAAACTAAGAAAAAAATATTAAGTATTAATATTACTAAAAATAATGGTTTTCCAAATGATAATATTAAAACACTTTATTATAACAATATTATGCCTACATTAGTAAATTTAAATCCAGTAAATAAAGCATGCCAATTAAAAAATGGTCCTACACCATTCGATAGACTTCAATACAAAATTGGAAGGCAATTACTATCAAACTCTCGAATCGTTCGGTTCTATGCATCCGTTACAAGGCTCCAGTTGTTCTTTTCATCCGCAACCTCAAGTACATTTAGGATTATTAGCAACTCCTAGTGTGTCACCGGATAACGATAATACAAATTAATTAAACGCGTGATTATATACGTTATCTGAAAATGAAATTATTATTGAATTTAATTTGGATAGTATGTGTATTGACGATGAACCTATCTGCTGGCTGGGTGACGTCAGATTCTTCATGGAGTCTAGTATCAAATATCACGGAAATGGCCTACAACAATTCGGTGTTATTGCAGACATTGAGCAAATTGTCACATCGAGTGGAACGTTTACAGTAGAATCAACATATTGCACAAATAGGCAAAGACGTTCAAAAATTAATGGAAGAAAACATAAAATTGCAAGAGGAATCGAAAAAATGCAAGTTACAGATAAAATCAACAAATATCGATGTGACTTCAATGATTCCAATGAATTTGACTGCGATGTCGAATACCCAAAAAACGACAACAGTAGCATCGGAGACGAAGAGGAATAATGATTGTCATGAATTATTAAATGACGGAAAAGGACATTTAGTTGATACCGAATTAAATGCATTGATTTATTGGAGAACAATGGGAATCAAATTTTGGTACCTGTCATAATTTTACTAGTTTATCATGGAATCAAATAGCAGTGGAATGGTTTGCAATAAGGAATGTAATTTTTAATATGATACAAAATATGAACGATCGTAATATGCTTATAAAAGATTTATTTTCAAGAGTTGATTTACATTATAATTATATAAATAATTGGGTTATAAAAATATATTTATAATATATTGATAGGATATTGATAAACAATTAAAAATATTATTATAATATTATATCCTCTTCTCATTTTTTTAAAGTTATATTTAATGTACGCATAATTTTATATTTCAATAAAGAATAAAAAAAGATAATGGATTTGGTTTTTTTTCAAAACTTTTAATTACGAAGCTGTTTAAACGTATTTTATAACTCTAGATTTAAAAGTATCATTATTAGGTATACAATCTCTATTTGATAAAACAATTATTCGAGTTTTTTTAATAGAAGCATCTTGTTTAAATTTAACTCTAACGTTACACGTATTTCGACCGAAAATCATTTATCATTTTTAAAGTTTCTTCGGGAGAAGGTTGAAAATTTGGTTCGTTCCATAATAAAATACATTTGTTAACTGCTTTTTGCAACGGAAACGATACAAATATATTAAAATTTCCAATTTGTCCGTAATTTATCATTGCATGCAATACTATATCGAAGAAAAAATTTTTTCCAGCAGTCGGTGGAGAAGTTACGTATAAACAATTTGTTTTTGGTCGCTTACATTCAATTATGTCGTATAAATCTTTTAAAAATAATTGTAAAATATGTTTGTGGTATACTCTGCCATTTAGCTTTATATATTAATTTCTCTAGACTTATTTTTCTAGAGTATAAAAATATTTCATAAATGCTCGTCTGTAATTTCTTGAGATATGTTATGTAAAATTGTATTAATAATAGGAGAATTATGAGCTAAATATTGATAAGAACCATTTACCCAAAAACCTGTGTATAAAAAATTGCACAAAGGTAGGCATAATATAGATCTAAAAAATAAATCTATCGGTTTCCGTATTTTTTTACGAGGGTTATTTTGTTATTCGGTGTCTTCTTCTGAACTTTCCTCAGATACTTTTGTAGAGTTTTTGTCCCTAGAAGAGCACTATAATCCTTCGAAGAAAGTACTACCTGACTTTTGAAGGCATCTTCCGCATGCTTCCACCATTGACTCGGGTGTTTTTAAACTTACACATCCAACCACTTTGAAAGAAACTTTTAGACTAAATCTGAAATCCCCCCACTACTCTACCGGCTAATCGACGACTATGTCGTCATGATGTAAGCATGCCGTTGTGAATACTGCTTTACGTTTAAGCCATATACACAATGTAATAAATGTATAAAATTTATATATACTTAAAAATTGAATTGTACAATATGCCTATCAATAAATATTTTTACATTAATATTTACAAGATTAACTTAGTTTAAAATATGAATGTATATTCTTTTAATGTTCACTCAAATAATTGTTGTGGGTTAATATAGTTCATTTATCAAATATTGCATTTTATTAAAATATTAAATAAACAAAATTAAATATTTCTCTTACTATAATATTGTTTTTGTTTGATAAATATTCCATTAAGTATGAAAGTAACATACATATCATAAACAAAACAATTAAGGATAGTATTTTAATCAAAATAAGAATTAAAAAAAATAAAGTTATGATGTCCGCCATGTTGAATAATACAGTTGTGCTTCTTCATATACCGTTATGTGTGCGAATGAGAGAAAAAGAAATGATCAAAAAATCGCGTCTGTGATATCACACAATTACTATTCGTTTTACCATTATTCTATTTTATTAATGTTAACTTATTATACAATACCATTTATACACATCAAATTTAAATTACAATAAAAAAACTTAAATATCAATGTGTTGATAGATGTCGCCACATATTTCATTACAAATCTTAAATATTTGAACCTTAAAAGTTTAATTATTAATTAGTATATCAATTATGGAGATTTTTTTACATTTTTTTTAATGATATTTGAAAATTGTTAAAAATTCAACTGTAAACATAATTTCTTAAACTTCATATTTCTGATTAAATATTATGTTGAAAATAAACAAATTAAATACATATTTAATAAATTAAGCAATAAGAAAGCTCTTTTTCTCTATTATTTAAAATTGAAATTAATTAATATTGTACACACATTTAAACATAAATATCGAATTCTAGGATATGCAATATATCTTGTTTTAAATGCCCATTTTTTCATAAACTGGACAAATAGTGGATTATATTCAAGGATCGCGATCTAATTATGCGCCGCTTCATTAAAAATATTTTATATTGAAATTATTTTTTATTTATAGGATAATAATAAAAATAGAATATATGAATTTTGCTTTCTTTAAATGAACATTTAAAGTGTAAAACGTATTTAAAAAAAAATTTTTTGATTAATTTAATTAATTAAATTTTCATCTTAAATCATTAGACTGAAATAGCACTTAAAAAACTTTGCAAAAAATGTCTATGGTATAATAGTATTTAATAAAATATCTAATTAAAAATAATAATTTTTGTCTGTAATTGATAATAATATTTATGATAAATTATTTTTAATGCAATTATACAGAAGTTACAATACTTTTTTATTATATAATCAACACAAATATTTATTTAAACAAATATTTTTCACTCTTATATTAAAAGAATACTAAAAAATTAACCAAACTAATAAGTTATATTAAAGTTTAAAACATTAACTATCATGTAGCCCGGCTAGCTCAGTCGGTAGAGCATGAGACTCTTAATCTCAGGGTCGTGGGTTCGAGCCCCACGTTGGGCGTTTTTTTTTATATTTAATATCTATTATCATTAACTTTGCCATTCTTAATTTTAACATGTGTAATAAATTGTGATCAAATTATCATATGAAAATCAAAAAACCTTAACCTAATTAAATCATATATTTTAACTATGCATATAAAATTATATCAAAGAATTTTCTAGATAATTAATGTTTAATAAATAAAATTGAAGGAAAAAACTTTAATTGAAACCTACTAATAAGTAAATAATAATTTACAAAAATAATTTTTTGCGTTGTATATAATATTCTAAACAAATGTACATGTTAATAAATATACACATAAATCTTTTTTTTGCGTATATATTTATGCTTATATTTTTTGTTTTTATGTTTGTTAATGTGTACTAACTTTTATATATTGAAAAAGTAATTTTAGGCTATGTGACTATGAAATATTAAGATATGAAAATTTAATTAATTATGGAATATTATAGAGCGCTTAAACTGTACATAGATTACAAATAATTTCCGTAACTCAATGAATTACTCTTATTTTACGCTATTAAAAAATATGTGTTAATTTTAAGATTTTTTTAAAAACAAATATAAATTAACTGGTATAAATCTAATATTACTTTAATATAAGTTTAAATAAATTTATTATAAAATTTCATGTATATTATATTCCAGATAAAACAGTAAATTAAACAAATCACAAATATTATTATTATTATTAAATAATGTATACATTGTTATCATGTTTTATTATATATACATTGTTATTTACATTCTTCTTATTAAACTCTACTTTAGATACTTTAAATTGATGCTCTATTTAAAATCTTTCTTTTTTTTCTCATCTAAAAATTATCTTCTTTTCGTTTCTGTATGTAGTGTTCTGCTTTTACTGAAACAAGTATTATATCTTAATATTTTTTAATTCCCCTTTCATAATTATTATCCGACTTTTTAATTTATTTACAATTAAATTACACTATTCCATAAAATAATTCATTTTTTTTCTCTCATATATTCTACTCTCTATTTTCTTTTTCAGTTTATCAAAATCTGTGTACTCTAATTTGTTTACTTGGTTATTCTGATTCTGACCAGAATTTTGCATCCTTTTTTCCTTCTTCTTTTGCCTTTTTCTTTATTGTTTCCATTAATAGTTCTTTGATTTCATTTGCATAATTCGATTTCCTCATTATTTCTTGTCATGTTTGTAATTTTTTTGAAATTTTTTCATTTTGAATTCTATTCTTTTAGTAATTTGTTCACTATTTATTTCATTATCCGTACTACATTTTCCTGTATATTTTCATATTTTATTGGAAATTTCGTTTTCCACTGAATTTTTTTTTTCATGTTTTGTATTATTTCTCTTATTTCTATGATACTTTTTTTCAATTTACTCTCCAAAATGTAAACGTTGTTTATTGAAAATTCTTTTTCTGTCATAATTTGTCTCGATTTTACTATCCCTTTTTTCTACTTCTTCTCGTGTGCATCAATTCTTTACATTATTTTCTCAAAATTTAAGTTGAACGTACAAAATATACTTGAAGAGGGAGAGGACAAAAATGAAAGTAGAAGATAAATGAATAGGAAGTGAAAACTAGTTAAATTATTATATATTATTATATATAGAACTAGTTAAAATGTATTTGAACATTAAGTATCAAATCATAGTGCAATAAGATAAATATAATATTATGTGCAAATATTATACAAATAGCAAAATTTTATTTAATCTTAATTTTCGTACAAAAACGTTACTAAATTTTAAATATATGTAAAATTGATAAAATTTATGCGAAAATGTACAAATTACTAGACATGCATAGACTATAAGATGAAATAAGAAATGCAATTGTATATAAAAAAAGTAAATGTATAAATGAATCTGTTCAGTCTCTGTTAAATTTATCTGTTAAATCTATTTCCTAACATTTTGCTATTTTCTTTAAATACGAATTTTCTCACTCTTTTGTATCACAAAAATAGAAATTTCACAATTTATTGTTCTTACATTTCATAAACTTTTTCTTCATATAGCTTCTTGTCTCACCTTTGTTATTCATCTAATCTCCTCTTACTCTCATTCTTCGAATAATTTCAATTCCAAATGATGGTGATTCAATAATTTTTTCATCTATATACATTTTATGATTAATAACTTCTTCATTAATATCATATAATTTATTCTAAAGAGTCCGATTTTTCATTATATGTAAATTCTGTATACTTTTTTCCTATTTTTCCGTTTAAGAAATTAATCGAAAGCAAAATTATTTATTGAAAACATAATAAATTTAAATAATATTATATATTTTTAAATAACTAAATAATTATCATATTTTTACAATACTATTATCAGTAAAATAATTTTTCTTTTATCAATACTTTCTTAATTTTATATTTATTAATTTGGTAAGTATAATTTTACTTTTTAGATTAATAAAAAATATGTACACACTTCTTAGATTCTAGATAAAATAAAAATAAATAAATGTAAATCTAAATTCATAATCTTTGTAATCAAAAGTTGACAAAAATCATACATACTTTTCAAACTGTTCATAAAATCTAAAAAAATTAAAAATTTTAGAAAGTAATTAAATTAAATTCACGAGTATATTTGAGCTCTGCAATTATAAAATTATGAAATGCTTTATTATATTTTAGTTCATAGAGACATATACATATTCTAAATGTGAATTTCTTATTCACATAAAATTTTAATAAATTAAAATTTTATAAATTAGTTTAAAATACTTTTGAGAAATTTGTAATCGATATGATCCAAAAAAAAAAACTCTTAAAATTACAAGTTTTCAAGAAAATATCTTAAATTTTCAAATTTATTTCTAAAAATAAATCATAATATATAGAGATTTCTGAATTTAATTGTATTCTTCTTGACGTTTCAATATGAAAAACAAACGTAACTTTTATACAGTCATTTATATTACTATAATTTTTTAATATTACATAAATTGAACTTCTAATAAACAATACTTAAAACAATATACAACAATAGTTAAAAATCGTAATTATTTATAAAACAATTTGCGTGTTTGAGCTTGCTCGCGCGTGTGAGTAGATTGCTAATATGTCGGAACAATGTAATTAAATCAAAAACATTCTTTAAAACTGAGATAAAATCCTTTATTTGTTATTATAATCAAATTTAATTATTTAAATAAATTATATTAATTTCTTTTCATCGACGTATTATATGTACAATTATTGTTACTAATACTTTTTGTAAATAAAGGAAAAAAATTTTTTTTCAGTAAAAATATTATACTTATCCTTTACTTGTAGGTATAAAATAAATCCTAATTTAAACAACTTTTAAATTGAAAATTTAAATCATGTTTCTAATACTGGATTTATATTTAATATTTTCAAATTCTAATGTAGCTCTTTTTCCGTTTTCAAGAATGAACTTCTTTAATATAATAGTATATAATAATATACTACTAATAATATAATATATGTATATTACAATATACATAGTATATTAAGTAAGTAATATATAATAAAATTATTTTCACTTGTCATTTTTAAGTTTTTCAAGCTTTTAAGAAAAATTAATCAATAAAATTGTATGTTTTGAAATTATAGTATCTTGAACTGATATTATTAAATGATATTTTTTAAATATATTTTTGACTACTGTTACTTATTACTTAAATTTAGGGCTATATTGTAATTATATTTATATTTTTATATAATAAAATAGAATAATGATATAATTTTAAGTAGATTCCATAAATATGTAAAACAATCCAAATATATACACAAAAGTAAATTATAAAAAGTATATCACGTAGGCAATAATTGTAAATGAATATGATGCATCAACTTTTGAAAAATTCCTTTTGACTAAACATCCGTGTAAAATTATTCCTTATAAATTAAAAATTTTATAAATTTTATAATAATATGAAATTAACTTTTGCTTAGCATAAATATTTATTAAAATAATTACTAACCCGCATGTATTAATTAGATCGTAATTTTATTAATTGATGATAGATTTTAATATTTTCAGATATTATGTGCATATAAATAATATAAATGCACTCTAGGATTTTTTAAATTCTGTAGCATTAATACAATATCCTGAATATAATATAACTACCTGTTAATTAACAAATTAAATGGATTTTCAATAGTACGTATATAATGTAGCACTAAATTTGAATTAAAACTAATTCAATGATATATGATATAGTTAAATATTTATGATTATTTTCACATTGTATCATAGTTGATGCAACTAAGTATTTTTAAACTGGTTGAGTTTAATGTCCATCTTTGTTATACAGAAAAAAATTATATGATTATTAATGTGATTAGACAGTGAGAAGAAAAAGCATTCATTGTATTCTACGCCGGAAAACGTATCGATTGTGATTGAAAACAGTTGATTGGAAAATCATAAATAAAGAGCTATTGATGTACGACCATTTACATCAAACGATTCATGTAAAATCAGTGACCTTCCATTATATATAATAAAAAATATAACTAAATGGCTAACAATGTATTGATGTGTATTTTTTATCTTTATCCTTAAAACCTTTTGACTACATTTTCGAATTTCCATTATTCGCAATCCAACTCATGTAAAATGAACGTGAAAGTAATATTAAACACAAAATAAAACATAACAACATAATTCTACGATAATATGCAAAACAATATTTTATAATTCTGAATGGAATGTATCCACATTTTTGCTGGTAAACGTTACATAACTTAATTTACACACACTAATTCAAATTTTTTGTACACTTATTTCCTTTCTTATAAAATTTATCTGTTAAATTGCTAAAAAATATTCATTCTCAAAAGGAATATAAGAAATTTTAAAAAATTTGATCGATATTATGTCTTCAAAGTCAATATAAATATCTATACTATTTATCTTCAGAATATACAAAATACACCCAATACGTTATCTTAAAAAATGATGGAGATATTATACCATTATATTATGTGATATTTTATTTGAATCCATTTTTATAGATATTATCTTTATTAAAATTATTGTCTAATAATATTTACTATACGAATATAATCGTAACTTAATTTTTAGATGAAAAAGAGTTAATTTAAATGAATATAATATACTAAAAAAACTTAATCAAAGTTTATTAACAAAATAATATTAAACAACTTAGTAAAATTCTAATTGAATGTTTTTCAATAAAGATTAACGAATAATGTACATAAAAGTTTCTAGAAAATTATATCTATTAAATTTTAAAATAAATACTTTTAGTTTTATAAAATTAATTTACAATATTGTTATTTATATTTAATCGTTTTCATTATTTTTGAAATCTTAATATTTATATGCTAGGTTATAAATGAATTTACATGTTATACGTACAATATTGTTAATTTAATAAGTTTTTAAAATAATATCGACATTTGATATTTATTAAAATCTATATTAAAACAATAAACAACTCATTAACGTTACTTTTTAAACTACTGTAGAATATTCTTAATATTAAATATGCTTAAATATTTACGTCTATCTCATAAAAATATCCATATAACTTTCATAAACAAAATTTAATTTGGTAAAATGATGTATAAAAATAAACATTATTATTAATAATATTTAAATGAAATATTTTTACAGAATACAATTACATTTTTTATTATGCAATCTAATAAATTTTAATAAAATATGATAGAAAATTTCTTCAATCTTCGGATCACTGTGTATAATATATTTAAATAATCTGTTTCATTTTTTATAACTATTTAATGTACATATTAAGGCTTAATATCTTATTTGTTTTAATAGAAAAATAATAGATTTTAATTCTAAATAAATCAAAATTAAACGTAGTTTATTTAAATTTTTTCAAATTATCATTTCTAAATTATTTCATTTACTAATTTTTTACCGTTTCAATGTATTCTATGTACCTATAAATTTATATGATTTATATTATTAATTGTACATTTATAATATCGTACTATATATTTCATGTACCAATTTGCATATATATATTGTATTAAAATTGGTTAAATATTTCTTCCATAATTCTGAGCTATGTTATCTTGTTAATATTTTTAAAAAAATACATTTTTGTCGGATTATTTTTACTTTAAAATAACAATATTTCAATCTGTTAAAATCCTACTTAAATCCAAAAAGTGATAAAATTATCTAAATTAAATGTTTTAAAAATAAAAACATAATAACTTTTTAAGAAAAAAATGTTATAAATGATATTATTTATTGTGAAATTTTAGTTCTTACAACTTTTCTCTAGTTTTTATATTAAATAAGAAATGTACAAAAAACATTTTTTTATCGAGTACAAATTTGTAGTTGACTATTAAATTTTATCCGGAAATTTAATAAGAAAAGTTTAATGGAAAAAAATGTATTTAAAATAATAATAAATAAATAAGCCGGACAATTATTGTTTTTGTTTCGTTTAATAATAATACGCGCGTACCTTTCCGGAATATTAATACTATTAAAAATATTACTTATTTCGATTTTTAACTAAAAATTGTTTATATAATTTCACTTTTAAAAGATGTTTCTCAATAGCAGTAAGTTGTTTCTTTGGAGAAATAAATAATACAATACCATACTTTCAAAGATTTGATAGTTTGTTTTTGAAATTGCATTAAATGATATACAAAGACAGTTTCAGAAATAAAAATTAGCATTTGTTCACAGCATTCAAAATCGTTTACGCTTCATACATCTTCTATGTTAATTAAAGTTAAATAAATCGAATAGAGCAAACATTAGATACATTGAGATAAATCATAGGAGATAAATTGCAGTTCTCAATTATAATTCAAAATATCATGAGAAATATATTGGAACATTAATCGTTTTAATGTGCGATGTGTTGATATACTTAATCCTACAACTACAAATTCACAAATATCTGATTTCACACGATAATACACATAGTCATGTCATATGTTTAAATGTATAGGCTCTATAATCTAATAGAATATTTATACCATATTTCTACTCTTCGTTAATAATATACTTTCATTTCTTTATAAGTAGAAAATAAAAAAAAAACTTACTTTATTATTGAAAACGCTATAGTAATTCTTTTTCATTCTTTTTCTTTTACAGCTTGCGGTATTTTAGGATTTTTAAGACCTTTATGTTTTTAACTTTATTATATGATTGTCAGTATTTGAGACTTTTTTAACTTTTCTAGAAAAACACGTTATTTTTGGTACAAGTATAATTTATCATCCTTATGTTTGACATTATTGTTATTGTAAATTTCTGTTAGAGGTGTTTAGACACCAACAGTTAGGATGCTAACTTGGAAATTTTTTCTTTCAATGTAATGGTCTCTACTGATGCGGAATGGATCTGGAAATATACAGTTACTCGGCTTCTTTACTCCTCCACATGATGAGAGACCGATTTGGAAGCTTCCATCACCCAAATCGTTCCACCCAACGCGTATTGGCCTTTTACGAAGTCGTCAAGAATACATTTTTTCGTACGCGCTCACGATCAATTTATTAGGACCCATTCGTGCATATATATGTGTGAGACTTTCGTTTTTTAACGCTTATTTACAAATAATGAATACAATGAATACACTTCAATGCTTTAGTACTTTTTACTATACAGCGTACAATTATTTATTAAGCTTTAGATTATTTAGTATTGATGCGATAAAAGTAGAACATAAGTTGTTTCTCCATAGGGCGACTGATGGACAATTTCATTCTTTTGAACATAATATAATTGAAGTAAGAGTTAACATAAATAAATTATTGAAAAACATTTTATAATAAAAAATTTAATTTTTCCTATTTGTCGTTTTTATATGAAAATTTTTTTATTTCATTATGAAAATCATTAAATAGATCGTTAAAATGAATCTTCACAACAATGATGTTCGTACTTGTATATCATTTACCGATTATCTGTGAATTAATTCAGCGTTTGAATAAAATTTCTGAGATTATAGCTTCTTTTTTTCATTGAAAAAAAAGATTAAATCAAAATTCTGTAGATGTGGCTACAATTTTTTCATTTTTTCATACTCAGTTTTAGAAGTAATCAATTAATACATAAGTATTGAACTTTTCTTTATTTGAAATACGTAGTGTTTCAATAATCATGAAAATTTATTGGCATAGTTCTCGTCGAAACAATAATTTTCGAATTAATAAAACTAGTAAAACTTGTTTTCCTTATATCATAGAAATTGATTTTACCTAAAATTAACTTAACTATAAAATACTACCCACACATCAGCAGAAAAGATTATTCTAAAATCCATATTGATTGAAACTTTATCATATTTAAAAAAGAAACTAACAAAAATTGTTTTACAGTCAATTAAGCACGAAATGTGTGTATGTATTTATAAATTTCAGTTAATTTAAAACTATATTAAGAACTTATCGTTTTATATTATATTTAATCAATAATTTTAAATCTAATTAATTTTTTTTTTAATCATTTATTTAAAAGTTTGAAAACGCATTTCTGCAAAACAACATATAAATAAGGTATACTCGCGGGAACTAAAATTAAAATTCAAGTTTCATATTATTTAATAACAATTTAATATCTGTAATTATATTAAATTTTCATCTTATTTTTATCTAACACAAGCATTAAAAAGTTTTATAAATCAATTATAAAAATTTTATAAATATAATTCTGATTAAATATTCATAAGAGATTATTAAAAGTAATATGATAATATCCTTTGTTATCAGCATTAAACATTTTAATGAAGACTTGAAAAATGTTTATAAGAATAAAATAAGAATAAATTAACACTTACGATGAATAAATGAAGTAATTTATTGAAACGATAAAGAAATTTTACAAAATTTATGCAAACACGATTAATCCTAATTATATAAAATTTTGTATAGGAAAAGATAATAAAACGTTATTTATAATTTTGAAAATATTCTAAATATATTAAGATATTATCTATATTCAAAACTAATGTTTTTTAATTATACTTTACTCAATAAAAAAAAATTATAGCTTTTTTCATACCTTTTCACAATTTTCGTTAATAACGTTATCACTTTTTTCATATGTTAAGTTTAATATGTTAAAATTTAATGAAACTTTTGTATTTTTTTCATAGTATATAAATTATTCTTTGTTTTTCAATTGATTATATGTGCAATAATTTAAAATATGTACAATAATTTAAATGTATGTTGCAATTTAATAAACATTTTTTTTATAAATTAATAAAAAAACTATTTTTACGGTAATTTGATAATATTTATCGTTTTAAAATGAAAAACTTAATACTTTATTAATCTGTAACGAACAATAACTCTGTTCCTTAAAAAAACGTTAAAGTAAACTATTATACAAAAATGATATAATTAAATATTTTATAATTTTTTATTGATTGAATATCGATTTTATAAAAGATGATTACATTGTATAGTTTCTTATACAGTTAAAGGAAATATTTCATTTACATTGAGCTACAATAGAAATTATTCACACAATAATGATATAATAAGAATATATATATATATTAATAATAAGTTTACAGTTTATATAAATGAAGTATAAAAAAGTTTTAATTCATACCTAACTCAATAATTAAAGCCTTCACTCATTGATACATAGTTATGAATATTTATTCTGTGAACCGAAAGTAGTTAGCCAAAAGTTAAGCTTTAAGGTTTTTTTCTATACATGTCACAATTGAATATAGCATAGAATGTATTGTGTGAACAGCTTTTCTTCACCGATGTATTATGTTCACTAGATTTTTTTAACTTATATCTAAATTGTACAGTTTTAAAGAAACATGATCAGTAATTAATAAACGCTTATTCTGTGTGAAGAATGGTTATAATAAAAACAGATAAATTTAAGTAAATTAAGTTTGAATATAAAATTAAAATTTTTAGCAACATCTTTTTAAATAATATCAAATAAAAAATAAAATTAAAAATTAGTTAAAATACTGCTTGTAAATTGAAGTCTTAATAATAATACTTTTCTTATTAAATTCTTTCTTCTTCATTTTTATTTACTGTCTTTTATGTATTTTCAGTCTTACATAAATTACATTAAAATGATTCAACTATTTTATTATATTAACTACATATAATTTATGGATTTTTCGATTGAGATGTAGATATTACTTATGTCTTCGTCTATTATGCTTATTCTAGGCAGTTATTACATACCATATAGAATTACTTTTTACTCATCTAATTACACTTCCGTCTTCCTATTCTTAAATTTGACATTTTTCAGTGTAAATGTTGTTCACTAATTACTTCTTCGCGTATTCAGTTAATTAGTAAAATTTTTAATTTGAATGTTGCACCGAATATCAGTTTTATAATTTCAATATATTATTTGTAGAAATAATAATTTTTGAAACAATTTAATGTAGGAAATTTATATTTCTTTATTACTAGATTTAGACTTTTTAATATCACAATGAGCGAAGATATCATCTTACAAAATTATTTTTAGACTCAATTGCATAAGGTAGTAGTTCTAAGAACTGGTTCAATGTAATTTACGTAAAAATTTAAGGGGTTTTTAAATAGGTAAAAAAGATATAGAGAACCTTGAATAACATTTAATGGATCACTTTGTAACTACATACTAAAAATACTTTGACACTTCTGTACTAAAAATATAGTAGATATTCTCTACAGAAAACATTTTAAAAAATGTAAATATCCTGTAACTTTTTTTAATCAATTTATGAAAGAAACCTGAAAAATAAATATTAATACATCGCATTAAATATCTAATATTTATTTTTATAAAAATCTTAAATAATAATAACATTAATGCATTACAATTTTATCGGATAGTACAAAAATACATTAAATTTGTTTTACAATATATATTTTAAAATAATTTAAGTTAAAAAATTTCCCTCGAGTATACGTATGATTTTATCATTATGTATTTTAAAACATATCATAAAATTAGCTTTTATTGTCAGAATATTTGAATTTTAATAAAAGGTTAACAAATATCATGTCTTATTTTTTATAATTTAGAATGTTTTAGAATCTAATTTTTTTTTAACATAAGTTGAAAAAAAATGAATACGATATATTTTATTAAAAAATCTCAACTCAATTATACCTTTACAATTTAGATGTAAAATTTAATTAAAATAAACAGTATCTAGTAATTAGGTACTAAAGCAATATTTTTATACGGCCAGAACTAAAATTTTTATATCATTAATTTATTTTTATATGTTTCATTTATTACGAATATAGTTAAATCAGTACAATATTTTTAATTAATTGAAATGAGTTTTCTGTGTACAAGAAGTTTTGCTCATCAACAGTCGTTAAAGTGTGTATTGTACTACCTGCATATCGATTAACGATTCCAGTTAAATACTTAAATTATGTCAAAATTAATAAAGTTAATGGTCCTCTACATTATAACGACATAAAATTGTACCATATTTTAAGTAAACGTGAATAACACCTTTGAAAAACGATTGAAATTAATTTATAAATTTACGAGTTAGAACTAAAGATTTGTGTTCCATTAACTAAAAAGTATTATTAATTTGTTTACCCGAAAGCTGATATAATGTCACACTGCTCTTTCTAGAATAAAACAGCAAATTAAAGCTTTTTAAAATTAAATCACTTTTAAAATCAAAGTTATCTATTAATAAATATTTGAAAGAGCAAAACACGTATCAAAAATCGATATGATAGTTTTTACTGATTAATGTCAATGAGTAATGATTCCAACTGTGTGAACTTTAGTTAACTTATAATACGAACTATAAATTACGTTATAAATTACGTGAAATTTTATTATAAAGAATTCATTTACTTACCATTTATCACAAATAATTTTTGTATTAAATTCTAATTACATTCTATAAAAAACAATCACTGTGGTGGAAATTATTCATTAGTTTTGTTTATTGAATTTAATTTAAGATTATTGTAACAAATTATTACTATAATCAAGGAATTAAGTAAAATTTATCAATTACTTCATTAATTTCATTTAATTAAATTTGGTAATTACTTAAACGAACTTTACCAAAGTTAAAACAAATTAAGGCTATTACACTGTGCGTGTAACTGCATTAAATTAGCCGAGCATTCCTTAACCATTAGCTCTGATTTCCTTGACAATCAGGCATTTCATACGCAACCTTCTTTTTTCAAGTCGATTGAGCAAAACTAAACCGTATGTTCATCGACAACTAAGTTAGTATCAAAATATCTTGATGGGTACTTTTAGGATAAGTGAAAAAAATTTTCAGCAACGACTTAAGTTTTCGTTAATTTTATATTTTGGTAGCCTTGCATGTGAAAATAGGAAATATGCTTTTAAAAAAGGATTTTGTAAACGTAAAGGAAAAAATAAGTCAAGATATGTCCCAGTCGCAGAAAAATTATAAAAAAGCAATAAATGAATAATCTATTACCTTGTCGACGCAAGTGAGGGAAAAGTTGCATCAAGTATCGTATCGGGGCCTATTTCCCCATCATCTATCTACCTCGAATCATCAAAGAGCCGTCGTGTCATGGTACATCGCAGGCAGCTTCTCGAGGTGGAACACAGAAATATAGAGACAGTCCCGAAGAGAAAGACTCGTCGCCGTCACGACTAGGGGTGGGGGGTCAGGGCAGATTCTCTCGAGGCCTCCACCTCTCTCCACGGTAGATTCGGTGCTCAGTCACCAATGCACTGCTGCGCGATCCTTGCGGGTGCCGCTGGTTTGTACCCCGTAAGACGACGTTCGACACCCGCGCGCTCGCGTATTTCACCGCGTATAGCAGTGAGTTTTTCTCCGGAGAGTGTAGCACCATCTGAAGCCGCTATTGCTGCTGTTCCTGAGGATGGTGAACGCCAAGCAGGAATCCATCGTCGTCGATGAGTGTGAGTTTTCTTATTTCGTCTTTTTGACTCCTTGAGGTCTGCGAGTCCGTGGCTTGTGGGAGATAATCTCCTTCGTCTTGATTACAAAGCGCATCTTACGCCGTATTAAGCGCGTAAGAAGAACAACGAGAATCATCGACCAGTGCCGCGATTATTGATAAATGCTTTGAATAGAACTTTGTTACGTATTTTAATGTTTATGTAAATTAGTTCGTACTTTAAAGAGTAACGTATAGGTAGGGACATCACGGAAATAAGCGTGATGACTAATATTTAAGTGTATCGTACCAACAAAATTATGTTTTTGGACATTCCATGCTCAGTATTCATAATTGATTATGCTTTTCCATGAACTAATAGACTAATAAATAATGTAAGACAGTACAATAGTCTTGAATTAATAATTAAATTTTTCGATTAATTTCTTTAAATATAATCGTTTCATCAACATCCACGATGTGGGATATGTTATTTCAAAATTAAGATCTTATGAAAAAGTGAAAAATCAGAGCACAAAATAGGTCTTCACTGATTTGTTTTTTTTATATATATATATAATTTTTTTAAGATTTTACGATAACTCGAAATCTACAAAAGGTATTTATCGTACTTTACTTCATTTTTTTTATAAAAATACTTTTATCATTTATGAATTATATAATGCTAAGCAATTTTGACAACGTATTGAAAAATAAAATTGAAGTAAAATAATTGTACAGTGCTATAATAAAAAGATACAAACGATTGTGAAAGATTATGAAAGATCGTATAAGATTAAATCTTGAGGGAGTATTGAATTGAAAAATACTATTAATAATGAAAAAAATCGAGGAAAATTTATTGTAGATAAACGGACTTGACTTGTCACAATGAACCTTCGGTGCTCATAAAGCTTTTCTCAATCATTACGAAAATGATGTAAATTTCTATTTGAAAATACTTTCTTTTATATTGTATAAATTACTTTTACTGCTATAATATATTGCATCTATAATGTAAAAAAGAAGATTTTTCGCGTAAATTTCAGCACGAATAGTAATGCTTTATTACAAAAAAGGCTTGAAAATTATAAGAATCTCTTCATCGTAGAAATAAATACAAATATGAATAATCCTCATAAATAATAGTTATCTGTGCTATAGTGATTTATAAAAAGTTCAATGTGGATTCTATAATACAGTGAAATCTTGATGTAATTGTTTACAAAAAAAATACAACAACAAAAGTTTAAAATAAAAAAATGAATTGCATCATTACGCAGAGTGTTTCCTTCTTTGTACGGAGGATCCGGAGGAAAAAAACAGCTCGCGAGCAATCGAGTCAAATAAATATATGTCTGTATATATATATATATATATATATATATATATATGAGCACCAAGAAGAGATTTTACACCGTGATTCTTCGACTTTACGAGGGGCCGTTAAAGAGGAGAACGAGAAACGCGGTATTAATCGAGGAGGGGGGAAAGAAACGGCCTCGAGAAAAAAAAGCTGCACGAGTTGTCAATTCGAAAAATTACAGAAATATACCGTATGCATAGACGGGCGATATAATGTTATCAGTACAAAGTACACTCGACACGATTAGGTGATATCGATTTCGAAATTTATCAACGGAATAAATGATAAGTTTAATTTTTTCATACTTCACGCCAGATTTTAAACATTATATAATGTTATTTTTTGTGCATGACTATAATTTTAAAGTTTTGAATTATTGTAAAATTTAAATTGAAAAAACTAGAATGTCAAGCTAGAAACTGATCATTTAAAAACTATACACATCACCAACCTTTCAAAACTGATAACGTAATTATATATCTTATTAAATGACAAAAAATTTTATAATAGAAACATGTTTCAGATTTTTTTGAATCTTAAACACGTAAAAATATGGAAATCATTAAGAGAAGACTAAAATTAATAAAATCATAAAAGCAATCCTAAAAACAATGTAACAACAACATTGAATTTATATTAAATTTTGCATAGCTGAATATCTTAGTTAAAACAGTAGATTGAACCTTAATTCTGTTTTTTTTTTTAATTTTAAATTTTAATTTGATTGAAACTTTTCTTCGTGATTTAAATTTATACATGTAAAAAGAACGAAAATGTAGATAATTGATAAATATAAGCCTATATATCACGTGATTTTACTTTTGAGAAATAGTGATTATAATTATTAAAATATATATAATTATTAAATTTAACAGCAATATTTATTTCTTTTAGCAATTGTAGTTCGTTTTATATTTTATTTTTAATTGAAAAATTTTTACGCCTGAATAAATTCTTACTATTATTTAATTTATTATTACAATTAATTTTATAAATTATAACGCATATTTAAAGAGATTATTTTATCTCATTCATAATCTACAACTTTTATCATTTTCAAATATATCTTGAGTAGGTTATAAATTTAAACTTACGCATTAAAACTCAGTTGTCGATTCGTACATATAAACGTACAAGTAAATTACATTATACACTAAAAACAAATTTCTGTATGTGTTGTCTATCGACCAATTTTTTTACAGAAAGCACAAAAGTTATTACGAATTATAAATATTAATTTAGGGAACAAATATTTCGTGGCAATTCTGCACTTGATCCATCATCCTCATTAATCACTACGTTTATTCATTATGTTTATTCGGTGTAAGGAGAAAAATCCGAGGTGACATTTTTTTTCCCTTCAAAGTAAACAGAATCCGTGTATGACGATAATTTGAATACTTGACATCGTTATTATCATGCTAATTATGTGCAGTCAGTTACACTACATAATCCGCGCTCCTTATCTATATAAAATCCGAGCGAGCCTCGTCGTACGAGAAAGGAATACAAACATTAAATAAAAATACATGTGCGCGCATGATTGCAATTAGAAAATTACTCACAATGCTAACACGTAATATGGTGAATATTTTATAATTGTTTACGCAAGAACAGTCTGTACATATGGGTCTCGAGAGAAGTTACCACTTACGAAAGAGTTTCTTCTATAAAGTTTAATCGTAAACAAGACTTTCCTATACCATTTCTGAAATATCAAAATACCTTGTATTACGTTTTTTAATTGTATTTATAACGATTATATTTTTATTATTTTATCTTTAAAGATTTCTTATTTATAATAAGGCTTCTCACTATCAAAATTGAGTTTTAATATACCTATATAAAAAATTATAGAATTATGTATCTTGAGTATATAAATAATATACGTAGCATATTATAAAAATTGTTAATTATGTGTTGAAAAAAGATATATTTCTAAATAAAATGATGTGTTTTGATAGATTAAATTTGGATGAATTAAAAAACTTTTAATAATAATTGAATTTTAAAAAAATCTAAATATACATAGATTTCTGAATATAATAAATTGAAATTTACATATTTATATTCAAAATAAATTAAATTACATCAATGTATACATAAAAATGTATCTAATTTTTCCTATTCATGTTATATTTACTATTTCTTAATTTTAAATTTTCCGTAAGAATGTAATGTTATAAAAAAATGAAATATAATAGCTAAATTAGAAAAAACAGGAAATAATAAAGTAAAATAATACATATTATTGATATAGAAATGATAACGATAATTGATAATCTTAAATTAAAAAATTTGAATCAATATCATTTATCAAAAATTATATTCTTATTTATATATAATCAATCAAGCTTTAGGTAAATGATAAAATACTTTTTGCACTAGAAATAAAAATAAATGTTTTTGATTTATTTCTTTATTGTACCTTATCGACTTTTATTTTTACAAAATTAAATGATTCTTAGCATAAAGTATCTATATAATATCACTTTTAAAAAATTACAATATTTTAGTGGTGAAATATTTTGAATCAAATTTTTGAATATTTCAATAATTTAATTTTTTTGTTGAATAATTAATAGATTATCATTAATAATCTATTAATACTTAAAATATTGACTCTGATTCGATATAATAGAACTTATGTACTCCCTATGAAGACCTTTTTAATACGAGTGTCACAATGTTTATACATCAATAAATAATTTCTAAATTAAACTGATACTTCAATTAATAAAAATCTCAAAACTTATAAAACTTTATAAAATTTGAATCATTATTTTTTCATACCGATTTTTTTTTATTTTTTATATAATAATTATATTAAAAATTTCAATAATACTATAACGTATGACATTATTGACGCATAAATTTCATTCCGGATATTGCATATACGAATCCCATACTCAACATACAGCAATAAAAATTGAATGATGCACTTGCGAAATGGAAAATGCTAGTAAAAAATTTATAATAGATCATCGCAATAAATAATAATCCAGAAATAGAGCTAAAAAAGGATTTTATAACCGTGAACTCAGGATTCCGCGATTTCTCACGAATAACTACTTGGACACTCGAACCGATGAATTCGGCACTCTTCCATCACTCTGCGCGTTCACGGCAATTTCCTTCTGGATCTCACTAATATTCTAGATTCTAGATTACATAATTAGCTTTATTCAAACGCTAGTAATATTTCAAAACTACGGATACCGCATTTACCCACACACTTACACACGGAAATTCATGCGTCACAATAGTAATAAAATAATAAATCACAAAATTGTTTTCATAATTTTTATATCATTATTTTTATCATTATTTTTAATAAACATTATAATATGATGTATCTTTTAAAAAAATTTAGTATTAGAATTATTTTCTTTAGATATCAATTATTATGAAAAATTTTAAGCTTTACTCTATATTAATATTTATAATTATAAAGCAATACAAATATAACTTTAAACTAACGATTTCTGATAAAAAAGGATATAAAATTAAAAAATTACTCGTTTTCCCGGAATTACATACTTACAATTATGTCCTGTTTATCAACTAATACGTGATTATTCATAAAAAATAAAATGATTTTGTAATACTTATTATTCTAATTCTTTTACCGAATATAAATATAAAAATGTCCACCTAAAATACTTTATTAGAAAATATAAAAATATATTCATATGTATGAATATATCATCAAGGCGCATTGTGTTGTAATTTTGAATTAAGATTAATTTAAAGTACGATACCCCTTTTCCTTAAAGTATCATTTTAGTGTCTCGGATAGTATGTATAACTCATATAATCCCCTGCAGACCGAATGCTTCAGCCGAGGTATCAAAACTGTCTATAATATTATACGACGCACCAATATAATTTTTAAGTCTTGTCACATTTTATTACATTTCAAAGTAAAACAATATTGATTTTTTCAAGCTCATCCTTTAAAAATGTGACGTTTTTAAAAAAATAAAATTTAACAATGAGATATATAATAAACTATAAAATTAGAAAAATGCTATTAATAAGTATTATAAATGATTTCTATTAATCTCTATTTGATTATTTGATTGTATCATGGATATTTAAAACGATATTCATAATTCTCTTTTGAAAAAATAAAATATTTATTGTTTTTGTAAAGTTTTAGTCACAACAATTCAAATTTTTTATAGAACGTGCATACTTTTGTTATTTTTTTTAAACTTGCATACTTTCATTTTTACTTTGAGTTTCTCTAATTTCAATTTATAATAAAATTATAATTCAAAAAATCAAACAACTTTATTAAATAACAATAATAAATTTCATTTTGTTTATATAATTTGAACCTTACATCAATAAATTTAAAAATTTGTAACTTTAAAAAACAAAATAAAACATTATGTAAACTATTATTTTAAATTAAGTATTTTAAGTGTATATCAATTTTTATCTTAAAAACAATATAAAATGATAAAATACTAGATAAAATTTTTTTAAAAGATACTTAAACTTACAAAATCTTATTAAAATATATTTGGCAAGTTCAAAAATCGGATGTATCAAAAGTATTCTTTATTGTCAATAACATAATATTCAATATTAGTAGAATTAAAACATTTTGTAGCAAATTTTTAATGAAAACAATAAATACTTAATATACCCAATTAAATAAAAATATTTTCCAAACTCAATTAAAATGTCACTTAGAGAATTTTTTCATTTAATAATTTCTTTTATCATTCTTACATACAAGCCAAATATTATTTTAAAAGATTTTTATTTCATCAAAATATTTGAATTTTCTGTAATTTAGCAAGCTTTAACACATTGGAAAGAAATGAAATTCCAAAATATATCAATATAAATTGTAATCTATATAATATTTTCACTTCTACTCTAATCAAATAAAAAATTTCTTTAAGTTTTTTACTTTAAATTATTAGGAAAATTATATTTAGAAAATAGATATGCTAATAAAATTAGAAATTATTGCGCTAAGCGGCTTTCAATAAAACTAGGTTCTGCTTTTCAATAATAATTATGAGAAAAAAATGAAATAACGCTCTCTAGTTGGTTACTAGAATATTATAAATTAAATACTTTGAATCTAAATTCTTTAAAATAAGAATTTACAAAAAGCTTATAATTGGATAAATAATCTAATATTTTAATGAAAATATCGAATGAATTATTTTAAAATATAATTCAAGCGAATAAAAATAAAATTTTTATTTTGATAATCATGTATTATCAATTCAAATATTTAAAAATGCTTTTGCAAAGAAATGTTTTTTATTTCTTTATTTTACATAAAATTAAACAAATTATTTTAAACAAAATCACATTTAAAATTCATACTTTTGATCCGGGTGAATTGCATATTTATATTCGCATAATTACATCAAATTTTATTGTCCAAACGAACAATAAATTCTTCATTCATTCATTTATCAACTTACTCAACTAATAAAATAATTGATAAAGATAATTTCAAAAAACAGATACTCTAAAAAGGAAAAAAAGAAAAAAGTACCCTACTGGTGATGTCAATCAGCATCAAACATCATTGTGCAACAAGTGGGAAAAACAAAGTTGAACAGAAGACGAGAACAGCGTGTAGGAAAATCCTTTAAGTCTTTGTCAAATACAGAACTGTCCTTTCCCTCCTCGCGACGTGTACTCGAACGCAGGTCGCCAAGACTTTCTTTCGAGTAATACCGTGGTTTCATGCAGTATGACTCCCGTGCACTTCCTCGTCGCTGAAGCGGCTGTAACAAGTGGCTTCAGCTGCACCTATATACCTATAATGCAGTCAAAGAGGGGCAAAGAAGGAGTGAAAAGGATAGTGCGATATAGGTGCGCGGCACTCTACAAGCAGAAGTACAGAAAACACGCGCAGGAGAGAGACAAAGACAGAGAGAAAGAAGAGAGAGAGAGAGAGAGAGAGAGAGGAGACGGGAGGGCGACCGGTTGCACATGGGGCGAGCGCGCGACTTTCACGGCAAAGTAACGGCTATGCCTTGCGCCAACCGCGCAGTAGAAGAGAGAAGAAAACAGGCACGAGCAGCAACAGCAACAGCGTCTTCTTGTACTTCTTCTTCCTCTTCGGTGTAATCGCTTGATCTTCTTCGTCTCTTCTTTTCCGTTCGTAAGGAGTCTGCTTTCTCCCGGTTTTTCGACTGAATGCCGAGTAGGAATTAAAAAGGCCACGTTTCTCGCACGCGATATTCGTAAAGAGAGAGAACGAGAACCAAGTTGCGCGCGACCTCCTTTTCGGTTAGTTTGTTTTAATACGTAAAGGCGTATTATCCAAATATACATACATACGTACGTATGTATACAAATGTATGCCTAGGTACGTGTGTACGTGTCGCGGTGAATAGTCGCTTGCAAAGCGGCTGCTTTCATTGGGTTGCTGCGGTTGCACTGTCTATTTTTGCGAGCTGAAGAAAAAAGTGAATAATTAATGTGACGATCCGGGACAATCGATGAGTGCTCGGCCGTTCGCGGGTCGTGCGTTATTCTTTTGTTTTTCAAACTTTTCATCGCCGATGTCGTCGGAGTTTCTGTGTCCAAGAAGAGAAAACGAGGACCGACGACGGCAGCACAGTACGAGTTTACGCATTGGCAAAGAGTTGGAGAACCGTGGAAGCGATTTCTCGAATGCCTTTCGCATCTGCATTATGCATGTACACTAGAATGACACTATTACTTAAGACACAGCTACTTTTGAAATCGATTTCATATTTTTGTTAGCGTAATCATTCATCACGTTCAAATACAAACTCTCGGTTATGGGAATCGGAAGAAAAACGAAAGATTAATGAAAAAACATTAATTCAAACAGATTTACGTATAATTGAAAGAACAGCTATTCGCCCGAACAATATCAAACCTTTGAAAGTGTCACCTAGTCCCGTACACATTTTAAAAACGGTTGAGACGTTTACTATTCATTTAACATTGCCCAGTTGATAAAGATCTTTAGAGGGGTTTGTGAACACGCGCGCGCGCGCACGCACCATTCGGGCGTTCGCTCATACACACATACACAACAAATACGTAAAGTAAGGCCCACATATGAATATATCGTTTTTTTTGTGTTACGGCAGTAGCAGCTGTGCTAGAGCAACACTTGGAGTTTGGAAGGCCAAGAGAACGGAGAAGAAATGTTACATTATTTTGTGCTGTAGCGACCAAAGCCAGAAAAATATGAATAGTTTTAATCGCGCGTCGTTCTCTGAAAGGAGAAGAAGTAAAGTACATGGAATAGTAATAGATGGGTTCGGAACAGTTACACTGAGGCAATAGCGGCAATGCATGTTTTGATCGAGAATCGAAAGGAGAACTGATGAATTTGGCGGTTTTTTCTCGATAGATACATCGTGCTTTTTTCTCTTTCTTGACAAAGGTGCGGTATTTGTTTTTAATTCCTAACTTATTTATGTAAATTTTCTTAGTGCGGGATGTTACTGATATTTATATTAATGTTATTAATGATATTAAAAAGTTTTAACGAATAAACATTAATGAAGAGATGATGGGAAAATATTTTTGATTCTAGAAAGTATAATAATCGTTGTATATTTCTATTATAATCTAATTTTCATAGTTCTTAATTAATAGAAAAATTTTAAAATTTATTATTGAAAAAAAACTCAAAATATTAATAAATATCAAATAATTTTTTGTTTTTTATTACAAATAGTAGCATGATTCAGCTCTCTAAGATGTTATGATTTTCATAAAAATATAATTTTATTCAACTTATAATTAACGTTTAATTATTTTTTATTAACAATCATAATAAATTAATGTAATATTGAAGAATTTTTAATGCAATAAATTACAATTAAAATACTTATGTTTTACCAAATTTTAAGGTAAATTAAGCATATACATTGTTTTTTAAAGTTTTATTCAGATAACAAAATAAATTTCCCTATACTTCATAATTTTTTAAATAAGCTAACATAATAACAAACTTAATTGTACATTTTTATCTAAAAGAACTATTAGTTTTATTTTTATATATAAATAAATGTAAATTTTACTTCAAAGTTAAAAGATCTTTTAATTTTCAATATATTATTAAAGATGTTAATATTTGAAATATTATAATAAAATTTTTTATGTTATAGAAATGATTATTCAATTCAATCTGCTTGTCATAAATCTTTCTTAATTAAATCCTAGATAAATCTTTTTATATTTTTTAATAGTTTTTATTAATAAATTCATCTTTAGTTTAATAATACACTAATTTTTATCAATGAGTATTTATAACAATTTAAAAAATTAGCTTATTAAAGTTAAATACAATTATGTCAAATTACATTACATTATATAATATATTTTTAAAACTTAATCCTAATATCAACTTACATTTTATATTCTAAAGTTATTAATTGGGATTCACTATTTTTTTTAAATATTATTTTTAATTATTTTTAATTATTAGTAAAACTGAATTGAATAAAATTTTTTAATTGATACAAATATATTAAAATATAATTTATGTATGTTCAACTTCTAGTTATTTCAACCTTAAAAATTATAAATTGTTTTTATTACTTATTCAAATGTAAATAATCAGATTAAGTTTAAAATAAAATATACAATTATACTAATATTATTTTTAATAACATTTAAAAACTACAAAGGATGGATTTAAAAAATTACTCCTAAATATTATTCTTTTACTAAAAAAAATCTTAGAAACATTGTATAAACATTATGTCAGATTTAATATTTTTTTCTATTTTTAGAAATAACAGTTGCCACAAGCTAATTAGAGTAATAATCAGACAAATGAAGGCAAAAAAAAATAAAAATTGAGGAGGCAGTGCATAAAGAAGAAATATATAAAGAAAGATAACGAAACTATCTCTTAGAGTTAATGAACTCATTGTCTGCTTAACACAAGGATTACATCATCGTGAGTGACCATGATGAAGTTTAAATCCCTTTTCCGAAGAGGACAACAGAGCCACTCGTCTCATCAGAAACAGCATCGTCAGCGATCCAACCAGCAGCAGCAACAAGTGGCAGCTCCTCAGAATCAAAGCCAACAGCAAGCTTCAATATCAGAGACTAAGACAAAGAGGTCTAGTAACGACTGGCTCTCATCTTCTTCTACCTCCTTAGGTTATCGGGATTCAAGAAGTAACGGACCACAGTCTGCTGCTGTTGGCAAAAATCAAGGAAATATACAAGTATTAAATTTTTTATATTCGATCTGTTTTTTATTTAATACAGTATATATTATATGTTAGTTTTCATCCAAATTCTAATCACTAAATAGATTAATTAGAGATTAATTATTATGTAGAACCAATTATTACACAGATTTTTCACTAAATTACTCTTCATTTTCTTAGGTTATTATCATTCAAAAGTACCATGTTATATTTAAAATTAAATTGTTTTATCAACATATGATTAAAACTTTATTTTTGTGATTTTTATCATTTTTTTATTAATTAAAATATTTTAAACAAAAACACACAAAATCAGTATGAGATGAATGCATTTTTACTACATACTTTACATCAAACAAGTATTTACTTGCTTTAATTTGTTTATTTTTATCATTATTTTTAATACTTATTTACTTTTAAGTTCAATTTATAATCATTTAATAATTGTAAATTTTTAATTTTTTTAATTGTAAATTCTTTATAAATATAAATTGGATTCATTTGTGAAATATGACAGACAAAAAATTATACTTACAATCATTTCATATAATAATGCTGATTAAATCAAATTTAATGTCTATATAAAAATTAAATAAATGTGTAAAGATAGAGATACAAAAAATTAATTGTTCTTTAAGGATGTATACGTTCTGTAATATCAATAGATTTTTAACGAATTAAACTTATAAAAATAAAAATATTTATTATTATTAATTCATCGAATGAATGTTCAATATATTTTTTAAAATGCATTCTTTCTTGCAAATCGTAGACAAACATATGTAATACACGATTTCTAGATAAAATAATATTTTTATGTATAAGCGCTTGACAGCACCTATTTCTGATCTAATATAAAGGTAGACTTATCAATGGATCTGCTTTACAGAGCTCTAATTCGTCATCTGTGCCAGGCGCAACGAACATGACGGCGACGACAACGTCGTCCAAGGTCTCGACTGGTTCGAGACCATTGGTGACGTCTGCGGCGACCGCTGCCGATTGCTTCGTACGAATGCAAGAACTTGAACGAGAAAACGAAATCTTGAGAATGGAACGATCACGTCTTGAATCCACTTTCAGAAACGCAGCGAATTGCGTGGACAGCCGACGCTTTGATGAGCAACATATTGAACTTGCTCATCTCAAGGTTTGTTTAGTTATCTTCTTTTATTATGATTTTATATTTGATTTATCAATATTCGAAGATAAAATATGCATAATATCTATTGTCTATGTTGAAAATCTTAGTTATCTACTATAAAACTGTGTCTTTAAACGAATATGAAGTCTTGTCATTATTTAACAATGTAATGAGCTGTTTCGGCAAAGATGTCACGAAAATTCTTTTGTCTTAATATTCGTGCTATCGTCTTTATAAGGATGACACAATATTATAATGTATCACGTGATCAAGTCCACTCGTTGCCTTTTCAAGAAGTGCATTTAGTTTTTTGTCGTATGAATTATGAGATACTTAATACGATATATGATATTATTTGGTTAATTTTCATTTTAAAAACTATTTATGTCTAAACTACAATGGTTTTTAGACATGTTTAAATGTTTAATGAATAACGAGTTCTACATTTCTTCTATATAATCGCGTTATTTTGTTGTTGTTTCTTTTATGTTGCTTATCATATTGTTTTATTCTATGAAGACAATAGAAATCTAGTAGAAAGTTACCGGGTTATGAAGCCTGATCAATATTTTCTCAACAGAAATTTATTTCAAAAACATGTCTGTATACTGATTAAATATTACATCGATTAGAGTTATTGAAAATAATTAGAGAGAATACTAAATCGTGCTATTAAAATTAAATTGATATTAAACATTGCTACACGTAAATTTTTTATAAATAATTACTGTACTGTTTATAGAAAAACTTACTCCAAAATTAATATAAATTATATCTTTTTAAATAAAAAATTTGCATAAATTTTGTAAAATATTAAATATTGTATTTAAAAATAGTATTTATAGTTTTCTTATAAACATTTTTAATACAATTAGTATATTTAATAAAATAAAAATATATTGAAGATATTTTCCTTTCTGATACTATAGATACTAAATATTCTAATTGATAAGAAAATCTTAATATTTGCATTATTTATGCATTATTTTATCTACATTATTTGATATATATTTGATAATACAAATTTTTATTCTCCATTTATTTTTTCAATATTATATAATCATATTAATATTTTTCATTGAAAACTTTTTTAAACGGTTATACTGCACAATTTAAATTGTTCAATATATTTTTAAATATAAATAATTTTTATTCAGACTTTATGATTAAATTTTTTAAAGTAATTTTCTCAATTATAAAAATATAATAATTGAAAACTATTGCCAAAAAAATATTATGTAAAAAAACATATTTTTATCGGAATATTTCCTACAATTTCAAATATTTTTTGAAATTTTTACTTTAATAATAAAATTTATATATATTGAATTTTTATATAAAAATCTGTAAATTCGTAATAAAATTTTTATATTATTTTCTTTAGGATTTTATATTAAAATATTCGTTTCATAAAGCAGTCGTAATAAAAACTTAAAATTTTTCAGTGATAATTATTTTATCACAATACAAAAGGGTGGAATATAACTGAAATAAAATGAGATTAAATTAAATGGAATAATATTGAAAAAATTTTTCAAATATCATAATAAATATATCAACAATTTTCTTATGCAAGTGAACATGCCTACCAATAAATATTTATTTTATGTTAAATAAAATTTGTAATTTTTCATTTTATAAATATTAATTTTTAATAAATTTTTTTAATTTAATATTATTTACATGTACTGATAAAATAGTTTTATTATAGTAAATAAAATTTATTAGTAAAAAATTTTTTTACTTAAAATCTAAATTATATAATAAAAGCTCAAATATTTTACATGATATATTTTCATGCATATTAAAGATTAAATTATTTAAAAATCATAAAAACTACTTAAAATTATTGTAAAAACTCATAAAAGGTTGTAGCTGAAATATTATTTTCCAATATCATATCACTATCATATCACTATAATTATAAAACAAAAATTAACTAATGATTTATTAAATCATTACCAATACCATAAATTGATTAAAATAACTTTTTTTTATTTTAAATACTATTAAAGCTATTTTCAGGCACACAATTGGTAAATTATAAACAATAGTTAATTCATAAGATGTAATTGAGTTAAGTAATTGTAAATTTTAGCGAAATCAACGTATATTATAAAAAACTTACTAAAATGTGTCAGTGTGATCTGACACATTTTCTTGCATTCAGTCATTTTATTTTTCAGAAAAATATTTATTTTAACTTAATTAAAACAAAATTTTCTTTAATCTAGTATACTTCATGTATGATTTTTAAAGTTAAAAAAATGTAAGCGCGGTTAATTGTCACTGTTGTTGCTGGCATCGTACTTCACGTTATTATAACCAACATTTCAACTCACTCAGTACAAAATCATCCATTATCATCATTAGCTTGTTTAACGACGCAATGATTATTTTCAAACCACAAGACACGATATCTCTATTTTTTGCGCTTCACTATCGCTATTTACATCTTTTCTTTTTACTTTAACTCCATTGTCCCCGTCTTTCACTTATGGAACAAGACATCTGTTTATAATTCAATTATTAAATAAAATCTTGAGTGTAAAAAAACAATTTTTTGAATGTTTCTTCTTTTCTTTAATTTTTAAGGTATATAAAGACAATTATGACTTCTGATTAAATTATAATAAAAAATTTAATTATTGTATTTTTTATGTATCTTGACAAAACAATAAATTTACTGCAGTATAAAAATCTGAATTGTTTTATATTTCAACGAATTGAAATAAAAGCTAACAAAATAAAATTAGCTTTATAAATATTAGAAAAAAATTATACTTTTCTGTATACTTACTTTTCAAAATAAATTTTTAGTAAACTCTTATGAATCGTAATTTTAAGAAACATATTCAATTCAATGTAAGCTTTTTATATTTAATCTATAAGAGTAATAATAACAAAAAAGCAAACTAACAAAACTTAAAGGATGTTTTAAATAATCTTCTAGTTCTGCTACAAAAAATATAATATAATAAGAGAAATCATAAAATATTTAAATTTTAAATCAAAATAAAAAGAAGAGAACGAAAGGGCGGTAAAATAAGCAATGTAAATACTCAACAAAAGACGCGCACGTGTGAAACCTTAAAATTAAGCATTAAGGTGGAAAGGTTACAGCAGATAATAATAATGGGAAGGACAATCGTTCTTTTGTCGTTTGAAAACGTGCACTTATTAAAGCAAACGTTGCACTCAGGTAAATTCTTAATAAGGGGAATATTTACAGAGAAACCGAGGAAGAAATGATATTTATGGAAAAATAATGAGTCGATTTATATATCAGTAAATGTTTACTAAAACATGTGTTTTATATTTGATAAAACTTGTAAGTCAATATATGTCTGAATATTGGTGCTGAATCTCATTATATATATTATAGTGTTATTAATTATTATACAAACATTTTTGTTACAATTTTTGGACAAATTAAGGCTTAACTAATTAAATTATAAGTTGGATTTTATAAAATTATAAATTTTCCACTGAGATGAAATAAAATTTGGTTGCATCTATAGTTTATTTTATTATTGACGTATGTATTTCAAAAATATTATGTAACATGCTCAAATTCTTGTTTTATTTTATTCATAAAAAAGTAATAAATTAAAATATAATTCCGTTAAAAAACAAATGCTTTTTATAGAAATCAACTTTTACTATGTTTTTTTTTTTAATATTTAAAACTGTATTTTCATATTTAATTTATGTATTAAACATGTTCGATTATGATTAAATATTTTAATACTTTAGTATTTATTTGTAACATCTATATAAAATAACAAAACTTCGAACATATAAAATTGATTGCAACATTTTGATTATAAAATAATCTTGATCGTATTGCTTTAAATGCAATTATTAATAAAAACTTAAAACATAATACCTTGACTTACCAAACTACTTATATTTTTTCTTCGCTCTAATGCCCTCATCCAGTAACACAAATATAACCCAGATACGCAGTTTCAAACATCACGCTCTCGATTTTTCCGCACTACCGGCTTTTCAAAGTTCCGCTTTTTCATATATTAACCTCGTTACGCTCTCTCTATCTCTTCTCTCCTATTCTTTTAATTTCCATCTCTTTTACTATTATATTTGTGTATATACACGAAACACTATTTATTATAAGTGCGATCGATTATAAAATAGGAAATATATAAATATACAAGTACATAGATCAAGTATCAATGTTAATAACAACTTCTTTAATTAAGTAGATACTTGATTAGTTGGTTAGTTATAATATACACTCACTATTTTTAAAATAATTACAATTCGATTTAAATCTAAAATTAAATTTTATCTTAGATACATGTATTTTTGCAATCTGTTTCACTCTTTTTAACTTTTAATAAGTTTTAATTGGTAAAAAATATTATTAAATTATTATTAATGGTTCAAATTAAATTAATATAATATTTAATATAAAGTTCGATTAATAAATAATTAATAATGAATTATTTATTATAAATATATAAATTTTTTTTTATTTATACGTTTAAAACTATTTATATTTGCCTAATTAATAAATTATTTGCACGATTAACAACTACATAATTTGTTTATTAGAAAATTTTTAATGTTATAAGTGTAATTTATAATCGTATTGAGTAATAAAATGACAAAAGATAAATATTAAAAATGATAATACTTTTTATTTATCATCGTGTAATATTAATAATAGTGTTTTCTGACTACATTGTAACCTCTGTGTAAGTGAATACGGATTGCACGTTTTGATAGTTTCATTAATTTAATAGTCAATTCATTGTAAAAAATAAAAACAAAATATTCTCTTTTAATAATGCCCGCTTAAAAAATATGTATTAATAAGAAAATTTTTCGTATAATTAATAAAAATATTGTTAAATAAATTTGCTTTATTTATTATATGTAAATATATAATTTATTAGCTAAAAATTATCAAATATAAAATTGAGGTGCATAATAGTAATTTACAGCAATTTCTTTAATATTGTAATTACAATGTGACTATTCAATGTCACGATTTAAGTTACATTCTACTTGAATATAATTCAATAAATGAATAATAATTTCTATTTCTTTTTTCATATCAATTAATTTAAAGAAACATTTATAAAATTAAAATTAATAAGATAGATACTTTTTAATTTATAATATTTATAAATTTTAATTTATTTTAAAAAATGAATACAATATTATTTCATAATTATAATAAAACAGAATGTAAAAATTCAAAATTATAATAATATTATTTAAAATTAAAACATATTTTATATAACATGTCAAAATAAAAAATATATAGAACACTTTACTCTTAAAAATCTTAATATATTTATTTTAATACATATAAAGATATAATAATAAATGCAAATTGATTTAAATGCTTTACAGTTTAGAATACCAAAAAAAACCTAATTTGAACGCAATAATAATGTTGAATGATATCTACATAACAAAGTAATAATTCTTAAAAATAATCTTTCAAACATTCATAGTCATATATTTTTATTACAGTATAGAATATATTAAAATTTCTTTTACATGTATAAAATACAAGTAAGAAAGAACTGTCAACCTTGACAATGAGAAATTTATAGTAGATATTCTACTAAGAAGCGTAGGATTATATGAAGGGTTGGATAATTCTAATTTTACATAAAATATTGTTGATTCCCCTAACACATGTTTACACCATTTTAGGAGCGTAATGGGCCCCAGGAACGGTAGACAGCAGTTGTTTCTTCGCTTTCTCACACGAATATACAGACACACTCCGCATTAATAACTGCATATGTTCACGAGTCTCGTGCGGAACGAAAATTATGTCTCCGTTAGGCTCAGTCTGCAATTTAATTAACAAAGTAAAGAGAACCAAATAAGAGACTAGCGCTTCTTAGTTATAGATTTAATTTTTAAAAAGTGTGAAAAACTTGAACCTTTCGTAAAGGAGACAATAAAAAACTATTTTTTTAGTGTACAAAGAGGAAAATTAGAAAATCAAATAAATAAATGCATAGATTTAAACAAATTAAGAGACAATTTTTTCTTTAATGCAAATCGTATTAAATATTTTTATTGTAATTGATAATCTTAAATATTATAGGTAATAAGTATCATTTTTTAAATACATTGTACTTATTAGCATTTGCGTACAAATACCACGTTTTGAATAATTAAGGATTTTTTACATACTTATTAAAAACTGTATTTGTAGCAGTTGATGTATTAATTTATTAACTTTTTAAATTTTGAAAATAAATTCATGAATTGTGGAGAATGAGTTTCGAATTATATTAAAAAAAAATTTTATAAAATGATTTTTAACTTAAGTTGATAGGTTATACATCATGAAAGATAATATAAAATTTATTCTATATGATAAGTAAATATCTATCCTATTTACAATTCCAATATAATTTTTAAAATTATAATAGATTCTAAAAATCAATTTTTTATAAATTGCCATTCATATTTAATTAAAAATAAAGTTGTGAATAACGTGATGATAAACAAGTGACGTATTTATGTATCGCACGTACCCAACAATTCCGAAATCTGCAGAGATATGTAATGTTTGAATTACAAGTTTTAAGAATTATAACATTATAAGTTTGAAACCAAAAACAACTTTTTTTAATAGTGTATCTACTATTTTCTACTCTTCGACTCAGTTCTATTTTTCGGTATAAGAAAACAGCCTCCTCGCCTTGATAAAAATTCGAAGCTCATACTAAGCGTGCTTTCTTTATTTTTAACCGGACTTTCATTTTTTTCCCTCTTTATATAGAAACAATAAGAACAGCTTTGTTTTTCTATGTCTCTCCTAGTGTAAAAGGAATTTTTGTATGATTAGCCCAATGTGTACTTTCTATCTGTATCGATAAGCCAACTACTCATTTCCTCGCATGTAAAAAGTGAACCCCTTTAATGAACATTATTACTCAATCGCGATGTAATATTATGGAATAACAATAAGCGTGGACAGAAACATAACCTCATTGCATGTTGAATGACAAATCATAGTTGAAGAATGAAACCGTGGCAACTCGCTACATCTCATTCTCTTTATCCGAGAGAGAGAAACAGCAGGAAGCAGTTTTGCATTTTTGCATTTTCGCGATCGGAAACGCAGCCTCACGCTTGCGCGCGCGAGAATCTTGGAAAAAACACGTGGTGCACGCATCTGCCTCCGGCGCGCTGGGGTGGGAGGCAGAGGAGGCGACCAAGCGGTTCGTCGTCGAGGGCTACTCGAGCCGATGCAAGACCTAATACTAGTAGCTGGTGTGCACTTGAGCCAAGCGTGCGCGGGCCTCGAGTGGTGGTTACGCGGCCGCATTGTTGCGCTCACTCTCTCTACGAGAGTGGCTCTTACCTCGCGTTGAGTGCGGATATCAAGGAGGCCCTTGCCTTCTCGTGTGATCTTACGACGTTCCGTTCCCCGTTCTTGGAGCTCAATATTCATATATAAAATGGTGCTACCGCTCGTTTACCACTCTTTATCAACCCCTTAATTCAGCCCCTGATAATCGCTCCCATACAAGATCTTCTTGTCATATTGGCCTTTTCATGGCATTCGCTTGCATTTCATATACTAGAGCTTCATAATACTTCATCAAACTCTAGCTAATTTTGTTAAATCTCGTTATTTTTCACATAAATAATGCAAGGGTAACAAGTAATTGAGACGTGTCAATTTTACACCGTTGGAAACATTGCTTTTTTTATTTTTTACACTAAATCGACTGCGGAGGTATTTGTACCGTCGTACGTAAATATGCATAATTAGGACATTTTACTGCACTTAGTTGTTGTCTAAGCAAATAATAAGCAACGTATTCAGTTTCAATATTTTAAAATGATTTGTTCAAATTTTTTGCGCAAACTCGATTAAATAGTTTTCGAAGCAAATATGAAAATTTTATAAGCATCATGTCATAAAATGATTAAAATTATTTATATTAAGAAAGCTTTGATATATTTTATCAAGAAAGCTGGTTTTAATTTTTCAGTGATACAGTATTATAAGAGAAATCGAAGGGTTAAAAAATAGGAATTTAAAATTTAAAAAAAAAAACTCATTGCTATATAATTATAATGCGTGTATTTAAGTACTGCTGTCTAAATTTTAAGTTGTCTTAAAAATATCCACTGAACGGAGAAGCCTATTTTGGAACTAAATTGCTTAGCTTTTTCATTATCACGATCTAGAAGAGAAAGAAAAGAAAGAACAGAAACGGACAGGAAAATACTATTTAATCTAGTCATTTACTTGTTTATTTTTATTAATAATTTATATAAAAACGAAAACGTACAATTTTTAATTTAAAACATTTAAACCTTATTTTTAAACATCTTACTTTAGCATTTCCAAGACTACAAGTGGAAAAAATACTAAATTCACAAAATTATTTTTATACTCAGTAAAATTATTATAAAAATAATATTTCATATTTGAATTAGAAAAAATCATATTATAAATATACAAACATATATAAATCATATTATAATATATAAATATTATAAATTTACGTATAGTTTAAATATAATTTTAATAAAAAATGAATGCTTCCAATAATCATATTTATCGAATAAATATAGAAGCAGCTCAGCATGGATCATTACTAGTTGTATAAAATATAATTAATGATATGTTTTATTGACCACGTAAAAAAGGCGTTAATTTGCAATTTTAAAACAAATCGTTCGGCGAACTAATAAATCGTTAATAGAAACTGATTCCAAGTGACTTTCAACTTATTCAAACATACTTTATGAAATTTTAGTGCTATAAATCAATTATGATGGTAATTATTTTAGTTACAAATTATATAATTAATATTAACAATTGCCAGAAATGCTGGTCCGTTTAAGTTAATATAAAAAAAATTATAATGAATGAGTATAAAAACTAATATTAATTTCCTTTATCTCTTTGGACATATTCATTATAAATACTAAATGCATCTAGATTTTTATGTCAGTTATAAGTAATCGTTTAAAAAATGTTTATTCATATTTTAAACATAGACATTTTAATTTAACTATGAAATTAATAATCAATAACAAAGAACAAAAAAATTTAGTGTGTACTTGTTAATTCAAAAAAATTTTACTAATTATTAATCTATTTTATGAGTTTATAATTATATTTTCATCTTGTTTAATTTCTTTGCTTTCATTTTGTTTTTATTAATATTTCGATCATTTATTTAATAGAAAAAATTATTAAAAAATTAATACTTTAAAAAAAAATACATAAGTTTCAAAAGTGAATAAAATATCGTTATTTCCATGACCTTAATAGGTTACTAATTCGGAAAGTAACAGAAGCACCTGAAAATCTACTAACGACTTATGTCACTGCAATCAACCAAATATTTTATGATTATTAAAGTATTTCATATCGTAGTGTCATTAACCTTTTCCAAAATGTAAATGAATTTATTTTTATTCATCTATAATTATTGAGCTAGTAATTTAAAAACTTTCTTGTATTGTTATACCGATATTAATAGCAAAAACGCTATAAATAACTTCATTTAGTCCTCCTTTTCTTATTTAATAGCTTGCTATGATTTTTATATAAGAAATGGAGAACAACAAACGACTCATAGCATAATTGAATTAAAAAAGAATGTGTTGTGCGAGAGAAATATTACACAATTGGTTGAGAGACAATCGATCGCAAAATATTATTGAAAATTGCTGCAGCGCGCGGGTCGCGTGCAAAATAAACGGAGTAAAGGGAAAGAAAAAGGGAATGCAGTAACAGCGCTAACAACAAATGATAAGAGTATAACAATAGCAATCACTTATAATATCGTTAAGATTAACCAATTAAATATAATCTCGGTTTTAGATAAGAAACATTAAAACTATTTACATTGTCTCTTATAAAATTCTATTCTAGATTAAGACTTTTATTGTATTTTTCATATTCGTATAAGATAAATTCTACTGCAAAGTTTTAGCTCGTTTTTTATTTATTCTAGCATTTAATGTATTGAAAATTATCGATGATTTGTCTAACTTACTGTTCAAGATGTTTGCAAATAAATGATTTGTTATCATTAATTGCAAATTATTGAAATTAGTCTTATTATTTCAGTTTGTATTTTATGATATACATAACTTTATTTAAAAGATTAAAACATTTTTATAATTGATTAGCTTAGGCTTATACAATAATATACAAGTAAAATATTTGTTTTTTATTTCAAATCAATCTTAATTAAACTCGAATAAAACTACTTACAATAAATACAATGGATAATTAAAATGCATTATTGACACTACAAGACACTAATTGTATAAAGATATCTAGAATTATCAACGAAAGTTACTGTCGTTAAGATTAAAAATTGATGCATCAAAAGTATGAAACAGTATTGATTAATAAGATAAATGTAATGAAGTTACAATCTAGAATTGTAAAAGACACTTTAATATGAATTATTTTTTTAAAAGTAATAAAAATGTTTACCGTTAATTCAAAACTGAAAAAGTAAATACAATAATAAAATTATGATATCTGTATATTATGTAAACTAATATTTCAAGCTTTTTCGTATTCATCTCAAAAATTATTTTTTATATAGTAAAAAATAAGTATTTTACAGAGATAGAATACCTTAGACTTATATTAATTACCAGTCAAGTCAATTGAAACAAATTTAGAATTTAGGATTAATCTTTTTACAGAAAATATAATCATAACGATAACGAACATACACTTGTTCCTGCAATTTTTAATTTATTCGATTTACAACTTTATTTTTTATTTTTTTTTTAATTTTTATTGAAATGCATTTTATTGGAATCAAATTTTAATGTAATAAACATATTTTTAATAAAATGTTAACTAAATACAACGTATAATAAAGTGAAAAAGTAATAAAATTATATTTAATACCTAAAAGGTTTTTATCATTACATGTTATACAATAGTATAATCGTATATAGTGTACTAAGTTCTTGAATATTCGAAAATAATATAAATATTTTTAATACGCTAAATTATATATCTTTTTAAATATTGGTATATGTATCTTATATCACTTTATGATAATAGAAAATAATGAATTTTTTAATAATTTTATGAAACTTTCAACTTTGTAGATATTATATTTCATTTTGATAATGAATAACGAAATAAATCTTAATTAACCGGCCCTCTTTTCAAATAAATAGTCTTTCACAGTATGATATCGTTTCTAATAATTTTTTTAACTAACACCTGAACAGGAAGAAAACGGCATCTTAAAAACGAGCAGAAGATGGTACGTGCGTATTTCTTAACGGGTTAATAAAAAATAGAACAAAAATAAAAGGCAATCCTCTCTTACTTCGTCTTTCCTCTAAAAGAAAATTAAAATAAAAAAGAAATATAGACAGTTGAGGAATGAAAGAAGAGAAGTGCAGTAGACACAGTCGACGAAGAGAGAGATAAAACGATATATCGAAGCACTGTGTAGCATAAAATTCCCTCCGAATATACACAGTCGCACGCGCATATACACGTTCATACACATTTAGTGCATAGAAACAGAGATAGAGAGTGAGAGAGAGAGATAGTAGCAATAGGTGGGTGGGAAAGAGAGAGGAAGAAAAGGGATCAGTGTAAAGGCTAGGAGCGTCTCGATATGATTAAACAACCTCTGCTGTCTGCAACGGTACATATAAATATTAAATTTTGTCTCTTACAGTGCATATAGGATTTTAAAAACTTAAATAGAATAAAATTTATGTAGCACGCCTGTGCCTATCTGTGTATGCATATGTATATATGTGTATATATACATGCGTAAAGAAGGGAGTCGCACGTTACATAACCTTGAAGACGGTCTTTTGCGCGCGCCTTGAACTAAACCCACTTTTTTCCCTTCTATACATAATATGTATAATGTGTAGTGTTCAACTTGAGAGCGTTCAGTCTCGGTCGACCATATTAATTTACATGGATAATTCCGAGGTCTGTGTCTCTCTACGTCTCCTCGATATACTTTAATTATGTAAGGAATCCGTGTACCATTGGCTAAAGAAGCAGCGATACACAATTTTTATCTTAAACTGGGTAACACCACATGTGTACTAGCTTTTCAATCCAAAGCATAAACATAATATACGCACGCGCGTTTATCACGCACAGTTTGTTGCTCGCTACTCGTTGCCAAGGTTTACATATATCACACTGCGTATGTTAGTGTTGCGTGGAAAATTGAAGCTTTGTATTTTACTCATATTAAAGATATTATAAGCCTTCTATTCATTTCTGAATTTTGGTGCCAAACGCATTTCTTGGGCTTGAATCTATCTTATAGTGTAAACAGTAAACATTATTTATCTTAAAATTTCAGATTTTATACTATATTTTCATTCATTTTTTTTAATTTTTACTTATAAGCTTGAAAATTTTTTTTTTAAATTGCTTACTTGGTTTATTATTTATTGTAAGCCTTAAAATGTTTTTAAATTATAAAAATTAACCTCTATAAACGTTTTTTAAAACATCAATTTTTGTAGGTGCATTTTATCACATTTTGTAAATCAAAACTAAATTATAATGTACAATACATACTATACATATTATTTGAGCATTATCTAAGTATATTCTAAGCATTTCATAAAATTTAATAAATTTTCTAAGTTTAATTCAATAATTAGCAAACAAATAATATTAGCACTTTTAACTGTAGAATAATTAATTTTGTCTATTCAATATTAATATCTTTAAAATATAAACAAAAGATTGATTAACTAATACTTTTAATTTTTTTGTCTTTAATGCCATTATTATTTTTATAATTTCAAAAGTATTGTTTTCATTCTATAAATAAATAATATTATAAATAAAAACTTAAATATTAGTGAAATAATTGAAAAATCGTTTACTAATGCATACTTGTTATTTTTTTAATATGTACAGGAACAGCATAGCCTAGAACTGGAGCGACTTGCCAAAGAGAATGAAGCCCTTCGCAGTAGACTACGAGATGTTGTTCATTCACCACTCTCAGATTCAGAAAAGCAACAGCTTCTAGATGCATCACGACTGCATAATTCAGCACCAGCTTCTATTGCAGTTTTGCAAGAAGATAGCTGTACTGGATCTAGTAATATGACGCAGGAAAATGCTCGAAGCGCTACACCTGAGTGGGATAAACGATCTTCTAGTTCTGAAGTATCTGTTGCCTGTCTGCAGGACAGAATCCTACAAATGGAGGAAACACATTACTCAACTAACGAAGAACTACAGGCTACTATACAAGAACTTAGTGATTTACAGGTAATTATTCTTTCTATAATATAATTTAATATATAATAGCTATACTTGTTACCAAAAATTAAATAATTTATTTTTTTGATTAAAAAAAATCTACAAAATAAAAACTTGTATATTTGCATTATTTATTAATAAATTTATAGTTATTATTGTTATTTAAAACACTTGACACTTACACTTCTTTTTTTTTATCTATTATCTTTTTGTTATATTTTCAATTATCTTATAGCTTAAGTCAATCTTATATCAAATATAAAAAACAATTCAAATATGTACTATTTAAGAAATTATATCATTGTAATGGTTTTGGTTTAATTTTAATTTTTTAAATAAATTATTATTTTAGTTTAAAATAAACAACTCAATTTAATAAATGTAAAGAAACATATATCTTTACAGGCTCAATTAATTGAACTACAATCAGATAATGAAAGGCTTGCAGAAGAAAAAGGTGTATTACTGGAATCTCTTTGTAGACAAACAGAAAAATTAGAAGATTCTAGATCAAAAGTTGATACGTTGCAAGGACTACTTTTAAGAGATGAACAACCACAAGAATCATCAAAGGGTTATAATACAGAAAGAGAACAAAAGCTTGTAGATTTATTGAAGGTTTTTATTATTTTACTTTCAAATTATTTTGTTAAAATACCTTTGAAATGTTCAGCTATTAATTTGCTATTTAAAATAGTTTGATTTTATAAAATTATGTAATAACCATATTTTTTTTAATATCCTTAGGTCTCTGAAAAACATTTATTCACTATAAAAGATATAGTAACAATTAAAAATCATAAATTTAATAAAATAAAGATTCATTTAAAAAATAAATTTTTTTTTATTTAAACGTAATTATATACTTTTACAGAGTACGTTTAAGTATAAAATAAGAGTTTTCAAAACACGAATAAAAATATAAAAATAACAGTCTTCAAAAAACATTTGTAAATGTATTAATTGCATTGTTCTTACCATAATATATTTTTATAACATGTTAACTTTATCATTAGTCATACATTATCTATATCAAACCAAATACAAAAACAGGTGCTGTCATAATAAATTGTTTGTAACATACCATAATAATAAGGCTATACAAGTTTTTGTATTATTACTAAATTTTCTTAATAATATTAAGGCCAAAGATATATAAAATCGATTAAAAAATATACCATATTTTTCTGTGTCTCAGAGAATTTATGATTAATTTATAAGGTAAACGATAATTTTGCTGTAACTTTTTATAAAATATTATTAAAATAAAATTGAATAAATATTTTGTACAAACTTTTATCTTAAAACATAATTAAAAAACATTGTTACTCTTTTATTGTTTACAATTTATCTTACAATTCAATACACGTAAGAATAATTTATTTTCTTAATTATATATACGATAAATATACAGCTTTAATTAGTGATATTTTTTATTTTTTTGTTTATTGTTTTGGCAAATTAAAATATTTAGCTTTTAATTTAATTTTGTGTATGTTTTAAGTAAGCTTTGATTCATTTAGATATTAAAACAAATAAAAAATCATGAAAATTACGTGTTTAATTGATCATATATTTATGGTTTTATGATTTAAAGCAAAGTAGTAAACTTGTGACATTTCCACGTTTTAATGGTTTTATGTATTAAATTTTAATATATAATAAGAATAATACTTTAATAGATAAAAAGTTTTTTTTTAATCTCACTTTTTTAATTATTTTCAGTTCGAATACGTCAATTTAATGGTATTTCATAAAATTACATAAGATAAAATAAATTTTTTATTGGAATTACGTAATTTATAAATGAGTCCGCAAACTTTTAGAAAGGTTTAGATAAGTTTATTTGAAATTTCGAATAATTTTTAACATCATTTATTATTAATCGTTAATTATAAATTTCCAAACGAAGTGTGTAATTACTAAAGGTACTTTTAATTAATTCGACGTATGTTTTTGTTTTTTTAGAAATAATTAAAATTTTATAAATTTTAATTTATCTGTCTAAAGAATATAGTACAATTTAATCCTTCATCAATTTATAATAATAATAGAAATAACATGAACGGTTTAAATGAAAAATTCAAATAAACACATTGCCTAACATTAAGAATTTAGATAAATATTATAAAGATAATATATTTTATATTTCCTTATACAAAAAGAATAAGAAGCTTCTTGATCTAAGTTTTACAAATACATGGCACCAGCTGCTTTCCTTTCTTCAATATTGCTCAATAAAATGCTGTTCTTTTACCGATTCACTCTTGACGTTTTACAGAGCGCCCAAGAGGAGCGCGAAAGCTTGCTCCAGAAGCAGGAGGAATTGAGTTCCGAGCTGAATTCGCTGCGTGCGACCGCGGATGCGAGTACAACAGAGGCCGAACGGCTAACGAAGCGCGTCCACTTTCTGGAGTCGACGATCGACGCTGCTAACGTTGAGCGCAAGCTCCTCGACCTTGAACTCGCTGAGTCTAAGCAAGAGGGGGCGAATCGTAGTATCGAGATAAGCAGGTTGGCCACGTTGCTCGATAACGCTCGAGCAAAAATCGAGGAACTCGAGCAGTCGAGGCAGCTAGAGAACAAGAGCGAGGCTGACGAAATGCTAGATGCGGCCAGGCGCGAAAAGGACACTCTGGAAACACAAGCAGCGGCCCTACAGGAACAGCTAGCAAGATCGCATTGCGATCACGACCGGTTACGAGACCAGTACGCCCAACTTCAGGAAGAATTCAAGGTGCGTGTCAACAATGATGTTTGCTTTAAATTTTGCGTGCTCATTTTGAAGTGCGTTTAAAGAATGTTTATTTCTCTTAACTTAGCCTTGAAATTTTCTTAATTAGTTGTTTCGATTAAAATCTAAAACACTTTTAGTGAAATTTCAAAATAAAATTTTTATTAACTAATATTTAATCAAAATTTTCAGAATTAGTGATTATGAAAGCCATATTTTATATAGCTTTATTTATAGATTCAATAAAAATGGATTTGGCAAGGTGTTAATTATTCTTTCATAATTAGACAATATAATTTTTCTTGGTCACTTATAGTATTATTATTTTATTTATTATTTATTTCGTATTTATTATCATAATTTTACAATTATTCTAATCACTACTGATTATCTTTATTATTGTGTAAAACGCACCTATTTGATTTGATCTTCAGTAAAAGAATTAATCAACTTTATATTATTAAAAATTTACGAAATTTACAGCAAACCAAGAATATATTTATATTTAAAAATTTGATTGTGAATATTAAATTTTAATAACAATCAAATATCAATATAAATATAATTATTTATTTTAGATTGATATTTCTTACTTATAATTTAACTTCATTATTTAACTAAACTTTCACATAAAGTAATTTTATGTGATCACTGAAAAAACTTTATAAAAATTTTACAGAAAAATAAACTTAAGTAAATTAATGTTACGATAAAAGAAAAATTATTAGCTTTTTAGTATGTATGTTTTGTAAATTTTTTTAATTATCTTATACGTAATAATATCTTAATATGTATCTGGCAACACATAAATTTTAATCGATGTAGCATAAAGCTGTAACATTTAATTCTGTGTGTAAGCTAGTACAATGTTTTCCTCGAAATCATAATTGCATTGCGCATCAAAAAAATTAAATGCTGATGTTGTTAAATTTATTAAAATCATTTAAAGTCACAAAAAGTAAGCTATTGGTTATAAAAGTATAAAAGTAAAAATAAAAGTCGTTTTAGAAATTTTTTTAATGATAACATTAATTAGCTTATAATAATTCATTTTATTCACGATCTATATATATTGATTATTTAAGTAATTAAATTATTTGCAACAGCTAAAATTTAAAAAAATTGAATTTATTAAAAAGTTTAATGGTTTTGAAAATATTTCATTGTACTTTTTTCATTATTCAATATTAAATAGTCGAAATTTGATATAAGCAATTTTTAAATTAAAAAAAATTTTTTATTTAAAAGTTATAAAAATAATAAATTTGAATGACAGTGTATATATATATATATAATATTTGGTAATATCAGGAAAAACTTAAATATGCCAGTATTAAAATACTTGTAAATTTGAAATCCATAATGATAAACTTATAGGATTAAGCTAATATCTGACCATCCAAAAGTTACACTATAAATGTATAAAAATAAATTTTTAAATTTTTTTATATCGTTACCCAAATTTTTAATCTATTTCAATTTAGTGAATTTAAAAAGGAAACATTTAAAGAAGTTATACAGTGTATCCATTTCATTTAAATATTATTTGGTTAAAAAAATATTTATAAAACTAAAATAGCCCGATTAATTATTTGATTCACATTTATGCGGATGCTTTTATTTCGTAATCGTTCAAATTTTTTGACGAGAAATTGCAATGAGTTATACATCTTATAAAGATTTATTTTTCTACTTTTGTTTATATAAATTATAATAAATTTTAATTACTTTAAAAAAAATTTAACTTTATTTTTTCAAAATCCACTCCAAAAATTATTTTCAGTTTTCCTTAAAAATGTTTTATAGGTGAATGAAGAAAGATACCATTATTGACATTTTCGAAATACTTGTATCAAAAAAACAAAGGATCGATGCATGTCCGCTGTTTAATTATTAAACAATATGCAAATATTTTGGTTGTAGTAGGAATATAGTTGATTTCTCCTTACTGTTGTAGGTCGCCCGTAACAACTCCAAATCAACGATTGAAGAGTTGGAGTACCGTCTGGGCCAACTAAAAGAGGAGCGTACGGCGATGAACGCGGAGTTGCAGCTGGTGCGCGATTCCCTGGCTGAACTTCAGTCTCAGTGTCAGCGTCACCTCGAGGATAAGCGTGAAATGAAAGCAGTACTCAGCGAACTACAACGTCGGGAAAGAGAAGCCCAGGGCCGCCAGTGCGAAGTCGAATGCGCTCTCGCGGAAGAGCGAAAATTGAGACAAGAGGAGGCCGCCGAATGGCAACAGTTTCAAACAGACCTTCTCATGACCGTTCGTGTCGCCAATGATTTTAAAACCGAAGCCCAAAGCGAACTCGAGAGGGTCGTCATGGAGAATAAGGCCCAGCGAGACAAACTTAGAGCACTCGAGGCCCAGCTCGACAAACTCAACAATACCAGTGAGTGCCCCTGCGCTCGTCCTCCATTTAGAGGCCCCTTATTGCCCGCCCTCCCGGAATATTCGAACTGGATTACTTTATCGACTTGAAAAAATCGGCCACCTTCAACTTCTTATTAACTTGACGTTAACATAGTTTTTGCTTTAAAAACTTAATGCATCATTCGTTCATCCTTTAATTTATACAAACCAAAATATTTTCCCAACGAGCAGATTTACATTATTAATGTAGGTTAGTTATAATTGATACATTTTCACAAAATGTAAAATAATAGAAGATTTTATCTTAAATGAATGATCTATGTATATTTTTATTTAGAACTTTAACAGTATATAGCTATTCATTTTTAAATAAGTTATTAAAAAATGTTATAGCTCATTTCTTTTGTTAAAATTAGTTTGAAAAGTTTTCTATTTATTCATAAAATTAATTAAAATCAGGCATCTATCTAGGCATCTATTTAACGTAAATTATTTTATAAATACATCTTATAAATAAAATTAGTTATAATTTTTAATAAAACAAAGTATCAATTCACTTAAGAACACATTTTATTAAGGAAGGAACATTTAAAATAATGATTTATATTAATCTTAGACAATATTCAATTTTTTAATATTATAATTATTTTGTTTCTATACATATTTAAACGATTTATTTGGATTATTATATAACAAGTTATATAGATTCTATTAAACAAGAAATACATAAATATTTATTTTATATTTAATACATATTAATAAAAATTATATCAATTTTATTTAAACATTTTTTAAGTATCTTAATACTTTTACAGTATATTTGTATATATAAAAAAATAAGTTCAAATTTTAATTATTCAAAATAATGATAATTGCAATTTAATTTCAGTAGATCAAAATATTTATATGTGCATTTATATATATTTAAATATTTAGATAATTACATCTGGGTTTTATTAATTATTGTGTATACTCTATAAATAAATTATATCATATTTAGTTATATTGAATTTAGACTTGTAAATAGATTTTTTAACAATCAAAATTAATCAGAGGAAATATTTTGACCCTGCTGTAAACAAGTAAAAGAATTGTTTACACAATTATTTTACAAAAACATTTTATAGATTAAGTTAGTATAGTTATTAAATTAATATATAATTAAATAAATTAATATTTTAGAACTAAAGTTTTAATGAAAAAATCGTTAAATTTAATTTTAATTTAATTGTGAAGTTATATTAATAATACAACAAAAGCATTAAGGTACTCAAATATTTATTTATTTCACAAGAACTAAGCATATATTATTTAAATGTACAAATAAAAATTATATTATTGTATTCATTGAAGATTATTAAGTGAAGAAAAATTTTATTATTTATAAAGTAATCCTTCAATATTCCGGTGAGTAATAATATGCTGTAATTGAATAATTTCTATGTTATTAAAATTGATTATCATGTTGCATGGCAAATAATTTTTTTTCACTATGTTAATTTTAATGCACATCAGGCAACGACATTCAAAAACCAAGGAGCACAATTTTAAAGCGTGGACGTACAATCATTAAGAAACGTTTTGAATCAAAGAAAATCATAGTGAAATGTGATATACCAAGGACAAAGAGTAATTTAAAAAGCAATGTGCTAAGGACAAAGGGCATTTTAAAAAATCATATTAGTAAAGAAAAAGGAAATAGTGTTTGGTTCGATTTGAGTGAGACCATAGATTTTAATTTACAAGATAACTTCCAAGATACCAAAGTCAAGTTGAAACATGCCACTGATGAAGAAATGGATAATCATAAAGTTACTTATGAAGATAATTTTAAAAAACGACAAACTGTAACTTTACATTCTTTTGAAGATATATCCAATATCGCTGATTTTATCCCTAAACTTCAAAATAGAAAAATACATGATTCTAATAGTTTAACGAATCATAATTTAAAGTTTTCTTTTGATAGTGAAACTAACCGTAAATTTTTTAATGTATTTTCCGAATCCACCAAAGAAAAATTCTCACCAAACATTATAGATTCAACTCCTAAACTTTATAATGATGAAACAAATGAATTAAAGAATCTTGCCTGTCAAAGTGCGTGTAATCTAGTATCATCTAATCTTCAAAATATCTGCAATGCTACCTCTACAAATCCACAAAACGAATTGTTAGATAAAATTACGGATATTGAAAATGTTGATAAAGCAGTTTATAGTATCAATGTATCTAACAGTCGATTTTTTGTGCCAAATAATTATATTTTTACAAATTACAAAAATTCAATGAATGATTTGAGTTTCAAAGTGGATCCTGAAATGACCAAAGCTTTACGAAAAAGTTTAGAAGAAAAGGTTAAAAGTTCAACTGATATCGTTCCAATTTCTTCATTAAGTAATGAAAATGCGAATAGTTTAACTGAAAACCAACCTAATAACTTAGATAATTTTGATACAAGATTAGAATCGAAAACATGTATCCAAATACAAAAATTTGATTTAGAAGATGTAACTAACGAAAATAAGGAGTTAAGTTTAATTCAATTAAGAAAACCCTTATTAAATGAACGTACTACAAAAGAAAAACTATTAAAAGATGAAGCTCTTAAAGATAAATATGTTAATAAAATTCAATTGAGCAAACCTGTAAAAACAAATATGCTTGATTCCAACGACGTAACATTAAATAAAATTAAGAGACCTTTAACGGAGTCTTTACAGTTGTCAAGATCAAATTTTCTCAGAAATTCTATACATGAAATTCAATCTACAAATTTATCATTAAAGAGGTATTAAAAGATTTTCTTTAAATTTTATTTGAGAATTTTTATGCTAGAACATTTATTATTTGAAAACAAATTTTTATATACTTATACAAAATTTTAAATATTAATTTTAATTAATCATTTCAAAATTATTTTCTTTTTAATGTAATTAAAAATGTTAAAGTCTGTACATATTTAAATTAATTGAATAAAATTTTAAATTATTTATTGTTAAATCTTTCTAATTTAAAAAATTTTTGTTTTTTATAATTTCCCAACATTCTATAATTTTTTTTGTTAAATTCATTAATACTCAATATTAATGCTTTAAAAACATATAGAAATAGCATTCAAAATTTGTAATAGATGATTTTATTTTGAAAAAGCATAAATGTTTTCGAATAAGATTAGAAAATCAAAATCATTTTAAAAAATCAGTAGACAGTTATTCTCGCGGAATTCGTTGGAACTCGCCCCGAGTGCAGCGTCAAGATTTCCTGCTGCTCAAAAATTGGTTTCAACAATACGCCAAAAGTTTGAGGATTTACCTTCATTGAGGCTCAAAGATGAAAATACTTTTTCAAGGCAAAACGATCATAAGATGTTAACCGCACGTCGACGTTATGCCGGAAATTTCGAGGATGTCGTCAGTACAAAACCCAAACCATTGCCACGACGTTTAATCGGTAGTAAGTCGTAAAAAGAATAAAAGTAGACAAAATGCATAAAACTAGCGTGGAAAAAAATGGAATTCGTAACCTATGACTGTTCGTACTACGAAGATCCTGAAACTTGGGCTTTTTGTGTGTTCTTATTTTATTCAATTTTTGTGTGTTTTGTTGTTACTGGACCATTAGTGAAGTGGTACATCAAATTGATCTGATACATCTACGTAACTTGTGTGTGGCGAACCCTGCTGTTATACTTTTGAATTCCATCATTAATCCAATTAATCAGTGTGCGACTAAGTGAATTATTGCTATCGAATTTCCGTGAAGTAATTCAACTTACGAAGCTTCTAATTGTATAGAATAAGGGAAACACTTTGCAAATTTGTGAATATTGCTTTGTATGTTTTGAATTTAGCATCTCAATGTATTGTCACCTTCAGACATGGGCAAATTAAATTAAATTTTTATTTATTTATTACTTTTTTAATTTCTTCATTAATGATAATAGTTTTTATAATTATTTGACATAATAATAATTGTATAAGTAATATATAGTAAATACAAATTAAATTTTTGTTTAATTGACTTCATATTAATAGAACGAAAATCATATTTTTATTTAACGATAAATTAAAAAACAGTTTTTAAAAACTATTTCTAACTATAAATACCACTATATAATATTAAATATTTTTAAAACTACATCGTTCCTTTTATTTTGTTAAAAAATCTACTTTACTATATATCTCATTTGAAATAATATAATAAAATCAAGTAATGATGCCCATATCTATCTTAAAATTACATCATTCGTATTGATTCTTCATAATTATATATATTACATACATTAAAATAAAAAAACTTTTATAAAAATGCTACTAAATAATTTTTATTTCATTTTAATGTAAATAATTTTTACACAATTTTTTAACGACATTTTCTTTTTGTGTTTAAATTAATATGAACTATTTTTGCTTTTTGCTTTGCATTTTTTCGTTGATATTAACATTAAAAAATAAAATAATGATTGATACAAATTTCTCATTTTTCAGATACACAGAAAAATCTACCACCAACAACTAGGATAGCAACGACTCCAACTGAAACACAGCAATCCGTTATAACAAGTGTTCAAAATGAAATGGCAGCTAGACGTAAGGCAAACATTACCCGACAAGATTCAAGACTTTCCGTTAAATGTCTCATCGAGAGTATTGAAAATGCTACAAAACAGGCAAAAGCTGGTTAGCTTTTATCATTGAAACTGAAATTAAATAATTTATGTTATGTTATTCATTATTAAAAAGATTTTTCCTGTGATTATATATATTTAATTTAATACTACAAATTTTTTTATTATTTTCTATTATTTGCTTACCATTTTAATGTTTATAAAGATGAAATATATATATATAGGATTAAATTACGTTAATAATAAGCAAAAAAATATTTTTACTTTATAGGACCTGGAAGTCGTAGTAGTTCAACATCATCTCTCAATTCAGTTGGTGCGAATGACGTAATATCTTTGAAAGCTCCCCTTCGAGATCAACAAATCAACAATCTTATATGTACAACCAATTCTACAAATAATAACAATAAAACTCAGTCAAATAATACAAAGAAAACCTTTTCAGGTTAGCACTATAAAATATTCTTTTCTCTTGGTAGCATTTATTATTACTTATTTGTATTTATTTTTTATTAAACTTTAAGTAGCTTTTTTAATCATTTTAAATATGATAAAATATTTTTCATAGTTTTTTGTCTAATTTTAATTTGTGATATTGAAGTTAATTCTAATTTATAAGGTCTCAATATTTGCGTTCTCTTGATAATCTTACTTATTCTTCAGAATAAGTTCTTAGATTTTTTACTAACAACAAACTAAATATTTATAAACATTTTCTAAGCTTTACTCAGGGTCCTTTTTTATTAAGTTTCTCTATTTTCTCCATAATAAACTCTACTATTGACTCTATAAAAATTTTAATTATTTTAATTATTCATAAACTTTTTGAAATTTTAAATCTATTCATTTTTAAATTATGTGCATGAAAGAAAATCAAAGCACATTCTTTTTACAATTGAACATAACTACATACAGGAAACTTATAATTCCCTAGCTTCAATATCTTTTATATGAAAATGAAAAAAGTTTCCTTATATAATAAAAGTCTCATCTCATTGCAATACAGAAACAAAAAGTGTGGTTCCTGGCGTCTTAACCTCGGGGCAGCTTTTAGAGACAGCAGCATTAAATGCGAAGGCGATGGACTTTGTAAGACGTAACAGCGTGACGGATCTTTCGGAGCGCAAAGATCCGCTCTGTGGTCTCGTAAAGAACGGTGGCTCGCGACGCAATGCTCTTCTCAAGTGGTGTCAAAATAAAACGGTCGGCTACCGAAACATCGACATTACCAACTTCAGCAGCTCTTGGAATGACGGCCTCGCGCTTTGCGCGATACTGCACACCTATTTACCCGATAAAATACCTTACGATTCGCTGACACCTACGGAAAAGAAGCGAAACTTTTCACTAGCTTTTTCAGCGGCCGAAAGCGTCGGTATACCAACTACCTTGGTATGTTTTTTTTTTATAAAGATACGCTATAAAATAAATTTTAGATAAAAAAATAACGATACTATAAGATTACTTCAAATAATCAAGGACTTTTAATAATAATAATAATAATAATAATGATAAGTCTTCTCAAGGTTACTTACTAACTTTTACAATTGAAAAATAATATCTAACAAAAAATGAAAATTAAATCAATATGTTGGCGTGCATTTGGTCTATTACTAAAATATTTTATTTCTTCTACAGAATATTGGTGACATGTGTCAGCTCGAAAGACCTGATTGGCAGCAGGTCATGACTTATGTGACAAGTATCTATAAGCATTTTGAAACCTGATTCAACAAAAGAGGAGATGTGAAAATTGATTTTGATTTCAGAGCTTACTGTTTGTCCTTACTTTACCTCTCTTTCTTTTATTCTAACAAGCATGACAACAAGGAAAACGAACGTCATCTAGTCAACCACATACCAGGGGGAGATAACATTTCTTCTGAGTTAAATGAAAGGCAGCTTCCTCGAAAGTCCTTGAAAAAAGAAAGTATCACGTAATACTTATTTCGTGTATGATAAAGTAGAGACAGGGCTCTTATAAATAAATCTTCGTTCAAAAGAAAAATTTCGGGAGCCCCTTATTTTTTATAATATTTTACACTGGCAGAAAAACGTTATTTCAACGCTCGTAAAAATATGAATGTTAATTGAGGGCGTAACGACGTACAATTCCTTCTATTAACATTATGAGACTGAAAAATATTCATAAATATTGTGTGTGTGTGTGTGTGCATAATTATACGCAGCATACATACATACATACATAATGCATATATATATATATACATACATAGTGAAGTTTAATAAGTAACTGTAAAACGTGTGACCGATTACATTCATGTAATTAAGAGATTTAATATTGATTGGGCGCGCGTGGTGTGTGTGTGTATAAGCTCTTTTTCTTTAAAATTACCGAACTTACAACTAATCGTAGCGTAGCAGATGAATGATATAATGGTGAGACATGAGTTGTGTTGCATGTTTTTCAACGTACCATAAGTATTTTCTTGTATTATTTTTTTTCTAAATGTTATATTTTTTCAATAAGTTATATATACATGCTATATTTGTACAGGAGAGAAAGAATATTGCATGAATGGAAGAGAATATGTTAGAGGCGCATATAATTGTAAGAAATCCTAATTTATTGTATCGCTCGTGCAGAATTTTCCAATATGGAAGAAGTAACGGCTTAAACTAAGTTCTCTGTGATATAGCAATGATAGTCCCAGAAACAGAGATACACGCGTTTACAATAATTATTCACATTGATTAATTTTTTCACTCACTGTACGTGCGTTTAGCATCTCTTACCTTTATAACTGTTTCGCCCTGGTGGCGTAGAAATAAAAAAATACATCATACTATTAAAAAAAAGATTAAATTTTTTATCAATTATAAATAATATACCTCAGACTGATTGCTTGACAATGTAATGTCTTTGCAATGCATTTTGTTTTTCTTTTTGCTTTATAAATACTATATTAAAATTTGTTTTCTCTTAACTAGTAGACTGTCGCCTTAAGATTTCGAAAAAATAATTATATTTTATCTCATAAAAAAGTATTTTTAATAATTTCTTGATTTTTTAACATGGAATAATGTTTCTTATTTCCAATCTAAGCATTATTTTTTAAGATAATATTTTTTAATTCTTTGGCTAATCCAGATAATTGTTAATTATTTTATTGTTCTGTATTTTATAAGAAATTAATTTTTTTAAATTTTAAGGTGCTGCTTTTTACACATATGTTTGTTCATTGCAAAATGGAATAATCGAATTATGAATAATGCGAATTTTTAATCAAAAAAATTTTATAATGTTCAAAATCTTTTTATCAATGATCAATATAAGAGTTTTTACTACTTGTGAAATTCGAAAGTTCGTTTCGGTGTTGATCTTAATATTAAGAAGGCGAGAGTGAGCTAGAATGCGCTTTGATATATCTGTATTTTCGTATAAATATTCTACAAAGATCTATGTGGGAATTGTGACTTTGACAATGAATTCAAGTTGTAATAGAATGTGTACAAATATTTATTTCAACACTCACAAATATTTCTTCGTTCCTATTCCTATTTACAATTTATCAATTTTTGTTTACTTGTACATTGAATATATAATCTGTACGAGGATGAAAAAGACTCAGCTGCTCTTATTTCAGCATATTCAAAATCATTGTGTTGATAAATTTTTACCATATTTTTTAACGAATATTTTTAACAAATAAAATTGCAAGTCATTGAAATCAACTAAAAATAGTTTGGTCTATAAAATATACATTTAATATTTTAAAATTAATATACTAACTAATTAAAATTAAATATTTTAAATTTATTATATACAATTTACCATGGAGAATATCTCAAGCTTAATATTAATTATTTTAATCAATCTACAATAGTCGAAAATTCCCAAGTTGGAAATATATAAATAAATCTTCATTTTCAATTAAGTTTTCACACAAAAAATTTACAAAAACATTTCTATCTTTGTATAAAAGATATTTGATCTAATAAATGTTTCTTTATATTGATAAAATATTCAATAAAAATATTTTTAAAACTTTTATGAAAATATATAAACGAAAAATTATAATCTTTGTTAAAATTAGATTACAAATAAAATAAAATTTTAAACAAGTTTTATTCAAAGTACTTATGTGATTTAATAAAAAAAATAAGTAGAATTTTTTAATTCACAATTGACATATTTCAATTGAATTTGCCTTTATTTCTTCACGTTAAATTATTATTATATACTTATTAATCATTAATCATATTAAAATTTAGATGCTTAGTTGGTGCGTTAAAAAATTAAATACCGACATGTTTTTTAAAAGAAAAAATGAAATAAAGGTAATAATTAATAGCAATAATAAAATTTTAATGCTGAAAAAAGCTTTAAACAGTGTTGTGTTAAAATCAAATTTATAAATAGTATAATACATTCAAATAATAACAAAATTTGACGCCTAGATATATTATTCACGTATAAAAATATGAAAAAATACAGATTGTTAAAAATTGGTCTATAGTATAAATAATACTTCCAAATAATAACAAAATGCGACACGTAAATATATTATTCATGTATAAAAATATGAAAAATTAATGATTGATAAAAATTGGTCTCATACGGCTTTATAAAATAATTTTTACTAATATTTTGATATTATTTATATTATTTAGATATTAAATTTTAAAAGATATTAAGGCAAAATAGTTAAGTAAGTTAAAAATTACATGAAAATTCCCATTTTAAAAAACGTTTTTATTATATAACGTAAAATTTTTCTAAAAATGTTTTTAAAAACTAATAAATTTAGAAAAAATGTAATATTATGTATAAAGAAAGATTTATATATATAAATATCTAAATACATTGTGGTAAAAATTTCTCGTTCTTTTTTATCAAAACTAGTTATATAAATTCAATAAAAGAATATTATTTTAACTAATGCATTGTTTTTTAATAAAAATAGCTAATTAATAAATACTGAAATAAAAATTGAATAGTTTATTAATAAATTATTAAATATAATAAGAAAGCAATTTATACTAAAAACTATATACGTTCTAGAGTAAATTTTTATTTAAGATTTGAGTTCACAAATCTTTTAAATTATTTGTATTACACTATGCTTCTAGAAATAATATTAAAAAGTAATATTTAAAAAAATGAAATTATAGGGTAAGAAATTTAAAAGCGACAAGCTATTTCATTTAAATCTTCCCATAATCACTATTATTTATATTAAACTTGAGATTATTCTATCATAAAAATAAACAAATTTAAACACATTTTTAAATAAAAAACGTGATAATAATTTATAACACAACGCTGTTTGTTCTTTTTTTATCTCGCTTTCTCTTACTCTCTCTATTAAAAAGTAATTATCATTTACACAACATATTACATAAAAAGTCTCACAAAATTATGTATCTGCGTTGTCTATTTTGTCTTGATCCTTATCACCTGAATAATACTCATTGGCAGGCTCGACAATTTTATCCAAATCCTGAGGATTTTGTCTAGAGTCAGCATCAGGTTCAGGTTGTCTATCTTCTTCTGGTGGTAGGGCATCACAAGGTACATCTTGCATTTGGACACTGGGAGAGTGCTGTATCATTTTAAGGTTATCATAAACATGTCTAGTAATAGCCTCTAAATACTGCTTGCTGTTAGCATTATCTTGTCTTGTGACCACCTCTGGATGTAATGTAAAATCTGGTCCAAAATACTCTATATATTCGGTCAAAGGTAATTCATTGCTTATTTGTTCATCAACAAGAAGAGAAGTCTCGTAAGTCCAACATCGTGCAACGTTCCTTAGGGTATAACCACCACCACCGACCGTCAAAAGTGGTACATTCAAATCCCTGACAAATCTTACACATTCCCCATGTCCTTTTGTGCTCAGACTAAAACAACCTAACCTATCATTAGCTAGGGAGTCTGCTCCACACTGTAAAACTATTGCAGTGGGTTGAAAAAACTCCATAACATGAGATATACAGGGTTTAAAAACTTGTACATATGAGGCATCGTCAATGCCTTCTTTTAGAGGCACATTCACTGAATAATATCTGCCACTTTCAGCACCAATCTCATACATATCACCTGTACCTGGGAAAAAGTAGTTACCATATTTGTGGAATGAAACTGTCATTACTCGATCGGTTAAATAAAAAGCTTCTTGAACCCCATCACCATGGTGTACATCTATATCAATATATAGTACACGTGCATGATATTTAAGCAATTCCAAAATAGCAATGACAATATCATTGATGTAACAGAATCCAGAAGCTTCGAACTTCTTGGCATGGTGTAGACCACCACTCCAATTTATTGCTATATCGCAACTCTTATTATTTAGCTTTGTAGCACCTAAGCAAAAATAGAAGATTTTAAATCATTATAAAACAATTGTAAATAAAACTTTGAAATATTTAAAAAAATATTTGGAATAACTAATCATATTTATATTAACTTAAAAATTGAAGATGATCTATTATATTAATAAAATTATTTTATAATCATGTGTAAATATTTTATATATATAATAATTGTATAAGTATTAATAAATTATTCATCAATTTTCATATGTTTAATTTTATTTCTATAAATCATTAATATTACTCATTATATTTTTTACGAATAAAGAAATAATTTATAATTAAAAGTTATTTTAAAAAATGAAATTATAATTTACACTTTGACATCAAAATATTATTCTTTATTGATAAATATTAAATACCTTCTAAAGACGCTCCTGTATACATTGAACAAAAGTCAAATAAGCCTTCAAAAACTGGACAATCATCACCAACATTAAAATGTGAAAGATACTTTGTGTAACCCTGTAAATTTTGCGGTGTTACTCTTTGTAAAAATTCAACATATTCGTCTGAATGAAAACGACACATATCATGTGTACTTGCTCTGTAAGGTCTATAAATTTGCATTTTTTTATGAAGTCCATAATTTAATACTAAACTATGAATGACAGAAAGTCTATGAGGTTTCATCGGATGCCCAGGGCCATAATGAAAATTCCCAACATCAGGATTATAAAAGTAGGACACTTTTTTATTATAGCTCATTTTAATATCAATTTTTTCTGAAAAAATTCAATAAAGTATAGTTTAAAACGATTCAGTAAATAAATGGATATTATACTGAACAGTACTTAATAAACAAACTAAAAATGAAAAAATATTAACATTCATTAAAAATAATATACCTGTTTAGGTTAAAATAAAAACATTTCCAGTTGTTACATAAAAATATTCTTTTATATACTTCTTTGATCTAAAAATTTTCCAATTAATTTTTGTTTTCTTAATGATGTATAAATATTCATCGTCGTTTCTCTTTTACTCTTAAAAGCATGATTATTCACTGATAAACACTTTGTTTTTAGATATTGTCAACTAAAAAGCATTTCGAAATATGGGAGGTTAGGGATCAGGAAACGATGCTATACATTTTGCAAGGTTGCCATATTTGTTCAAATAGTTACTCGAAATTATATTCAATTGTAAAAAATTTTAAAACATAAGTTTTGTATTAATTCTTAAATTTATTATAATATTATTCAAAGTAGTTAAAATTCAAAATTATCAAAATATTTAATTTTAAATAAAAATGTAAAAAAGTAAATTTAGTATGCAAGTAATCAGAAATACTAGTTAAATTATAAATTTATTGTAGAACATTATAATAAACAATTTCTTATAAATAACTTATTCGTGATTATGAGATTAAACTCTAAAGACAAATTTGCTTTAGATATAATTATTTCACATAAAATAACAATTATTTATATAACTTTGCAATTAAAAGCTGGACAAATAATTACTTTATATGGTACACATACGATGTGAAAACATATATTTAATAATTTTTCCAAAAATATAACATTATGAAAGGATCAGTAAATTTTATTTTACATAATTAATTTTTTTCCGTATAATTCAAATTTATGTAGTGTCATATAAGTAACATACTGTACAGTGTACGGACTGTATTGTAAATGCGATACTTCATAATTATCATTTATATTAACACTATAACAATATATTTTTTGGCAACACTGTATAAAAAAAATTATGAATATTACCACCAAAGCGTAAAACAGAAATAGAAGTAAATACTTCATGGGTCACACTTGTCATGGGTATGGATGGATTAAGTGTATGCGTGCGCGTAAACATGCTATCCTGACGTCAGAAGTAGACCAAACAAAAATTATCAATCAAAACGTCGTCATCGCATCCTATAAAGTCCAGCAGAAATGTAGGCACACAAACCTAAGCCACTGATAATTTTATGTATATACTGAAACTGTAAGCACATTTAGAGTGTTATTTCTTTCTCTTTTATAAAATTTTTCCCTCTAAAAAAAGAAAAAAAATATTCATACTTAAATTTCTTTTAATATCATCTCTTACCATAAAATATGCTTAAAAAAAAAGAAGCAATTGCAATCCATAAAAAAGAAAGGAAAAAATTCAGGGAGAGAGCGCCCGGTGACGCTTTCGTCTGGGGGAAAGTCGTTGGACGTTTGAAATTTTTAAATTGTAAGAGAGCAAGCAAGACAGTCAGATGACGGTTTAACGGCGAATTTTGTACAATATATACCACCACATAGGATCATCATTCACTCCTGCAAGGTAGGAAGAGAGCCAGATAGGAAGAAGCAAGAGAGAAAGAGAGGGAAAAGACAGGTGCTTGTACCGCGCTGATGTAGCCGTTGGCTTCGTATTCATACGGACGTGCGTACGCTGGTTCGGACGCTGCACTGTTACGCGGTTTTCGAGATATCATCTCAAATAAATGTAAACGAGTGTTGCAAAGTCCAAAAATTAAGTACAGAGTAAATTTTGTAAAACAGAGAATAGTAGTAAGTTGATATTTGATCCAGTATATACATATTTATAGTGATCTGGGCAAAGATACGTTAAGTAGTACGGATGTATGTGCGATTTAACAGAATTTGGGTTAATCGATTTTTCAAAGGATTCTTGAATATCCTACTTTTAACTTGATTTTTTATTTCACGTAATTATCATATCAATAATGAGGTTACATATTAATTATAACTGAAACTTAAATTTATTCGTAGCGTATATTGTTTTTTTTATTTTTATATACATTTATCATTAATACGTGTTTGTAAATATAAGATTTAAACGTTACTTAATTGTATATTAGAATTTTAATTAGATAAGCCTCGGAATTTGACACACATGAGCTTATTCTTATTAATTGTAATTTTAGCAAATGATATAAATTTGAGATTTATAAATCATTATTTTTTAAGAATAAATTTTATTAATAATAAGTACAAAAGATAAAAATATATTATTTTTTTCAAATAAAATTTATATATAATTAATATAGTACTGATTTAGTTTTACAATAAAATTTCTATTCATTTTATAAAACAAAACTTTATTAGAATAAATTTAAAAAACTAAGTACATATTAAAATTTGATTTTGGGTATATGCTTAAATTTCTGACTCGATATTATTATAAACTTATATTTATTTTTATATTTCTTGTTAATTTCATTATAGTAATTGTGGATGTAATTTTTCATTCAATTTTGTCTTAAGTCACGTATAAATCATTTTATTAATATGAATATTAATCTTTTTATGTTTAATAATTATTTCTTTATTGCTTTAATAAGAATTTATTTTAAGAATATTTTGATAATTTTTATTATGAAAATACAAAAATTTATAATACCTAAATAATAAATAAAATTTATTAATAGTGTTTCCTTTATAAATTTCATAATTGTAAAAATTATAAGACATCTATTAATTAATAAAGAAATTAATATAATATCTCTAAAAAGAATTTATTTATATTATATACAATCATATTATTATTATAAAAAAAATAAGTTTGGCAAATTTTAGTCTTATAAATTTATAATTTTTATTAATTATAAATATAATTAATGTTTATTTAGCTTCTATTTGTTTTCAATTTCTGAATTTAAAAGTAAAAATAGTTATAAGATATATTATATTATAACTGAATTTATATTTCTAATTAAGGATTTTAAAATGTTTAATTATAATATAATAATTAATATTAAACATGAAGTAAAAATTATTTCACCTATTAAGCAATTATAGGCTGGAAAAAAAAACCAAAATGCCTCCAGATTCAAGAAGTGTATCTTTCGTCTTTCATCGTGACACATTTAATGCAAAGAGTAACATTGAAAATGGTCGAAGTCAAAAAAACTTTAGACGCAGACTACAGGATAAATTTGATAAAGAACGAGTAGATGGATTTAAAGATAAATCTGGAGATAAAGAAGCAACTGAAAGATCATGGCACAATCTTAGTCTTGGACAAGTTTCCACAGATTCTAAAAGAGCTTTACGAAATGGAGCAGACAAAATATCTAAAACTATTTCATCTGTTCGGACAACTTTTGGTTCCATTTCTCAAGTGTGTATATATATATTATATTTTTATTTCAATATATAACCAGTATAATAACAAAATAAATATTTTTCTGAATAGTTGTGATAATAAATCAAAGTTAAATATCTCAGAATAATTAATTGTTGCTAGTTTATAATTGTTATCATTAGTAGTATATAAACTAAAAATATGTAAATACTTGCCCATAAATATTATTTATATTATTTGGCAGTTTAAAAAGATGAATGAATAATGTTATCTTTCATTTCTATTATTTCAAATTTTACTTTTCCTTAATTTAATGCATGCAAAACTGTCATCATTTATTATAAATAATTTAAGAATATGTCTTAGTTCTCGTAAATAACTTTGTTTAAAATTCATAACATTTCAATCATTATATGTATTCTAATTTTAGAAATTTAAGAGCTCTACTCGTAGACGTCAAAGGCTTGAAGAGCAGCAGTCACCTACTAGCAGTGCTTATAAATTTCAAACACCGCAATCAAGATCTCGTCATTTATTAGGGCGTACACCGACCAAGTTGTACAGCCCATTTGGCATAGAGTCACCCAGAAACGCATGGGATAAAGAGAACAGCTGTTCTCCTTCGAACACAATATCTAAAGATATTTGCGAGAATAAACGCCATCGTCTCTTCCGATTCACAAAAGTTAATGGGTTTTGTTCTTTGAGATAGACAAATACTTAACTTCGAAATATTTTATTTTTATATTACAAAACTTACAGATGATCAATTACTTAAACTAATTTAACTTTTACATGAAGCTTGCAAATTCAATGCAATAAAATTTATTTATGTAAAAGATAAATAAGTGATGATTATGTTAGAGATTACTGTGTTTAATAAGAAAAAATATGAAGTATTCATTAGACTAAAATAAGTATTTAGTTTTATTTAAAAAAATCTTGAGTGTTGTGCATCATTAAGATAACGAATATCATTAGAATTTAGACAACTAAATTTTTATTTATTATTTTCTTTATGTTCATTTTACAGTCGTACTTAGGAAACATATAAGGCTGTTTTTTATTAATATTTATAAAATTTATAGTAAGTATATATTTTAATGTTATGTCTTCCTGTATGTTTTTTTTTTATTTGTTAATTGTGAATTTCTATATTGTTTACGTGAAAAAACCAGTGAATATAAATGTAAAACAAAAACACTCGCTACATTCTTAGTATAAGAAAGTTATGAGCTAATCGAATTCTTATTAATAAAAAATATTCTATTAAAAATACAATGGTTTATGAATTTAACATATCGATGAATTATAAAACTAATGATGATGTCGAAAAATAAGAATGCATCTTTTATAAGGTTTAGGTAAGAATAGCTTTTTACAATAGTATACAATTTTTTTTTTACTTGTCTTTTGTACTACTTTTGTACTTTTATAATGTATAGCATTGTTCTATAAAGGATATGTAACAGTACAAATACTATTAATAAGGTACTAAAATCTTCTATATATTAGTTATATCTTATAGAATAATTTATTTAATTATATATATTACTAAGATTTTTACTTGTAAAATTATGAAAATTCAAATAAATTGTTAAAAAAAAGTAATTATTCTTGAATATTTATTTAAAACTTTTAATTATTTTATAACAAAGTTAATTTACAGCTAAAAAAATATATATATATACAAACGTACGTTAAAAATTAATTATTTCATTTTATTTTATTTTATTTAAATTGCAATGAAATATTATAAATCGTTTATATACTTGATGTCTAATATTTATGAATATAATATAATACATTGTATTATTTAACACCACAAGGATAAAATGGAAAAAGCAAAACAAAAGATGCTATTAATATAATCGTCGTTTGTTTACTAATCTTTTTTCATCAGTACGATCAAAGCACTCAAACGTATTTGAAGAAAAAATCTTAATTTTTTATTTTATTAACAAAGGTGCTCTATTTTAAACTTAAAATAATTAGTTTTCATGCAATTTATTACCCAGGTACTAAAAACATTGCATTTTAAAAAATGTTGTACGGTTGGAATTTCGTATTGAGGTATGTATATTGATTTCATTTTGTTATTAACAACCGCAAAATATACAATTGATGTAAAAATAGTAAAACTGACGAATTTTTTATATATTTATCGTTAAGGTGATAAATATTAATTTCCGGTTGAGTTCTCATTTTAAAAAAATGTATTCACTTCTTTTTTTTTAAACTAACTTCCAATACTAATTACATACCAATAATTTGATCATTTTTTAATCAATAAAAATTGCTTAAAGTATTAGATTTACAATTAAATTTATTTCGTTAAACATTAGATAAAATATTACTTTCTTATAAAACATATGTTATAGATTTTATAGAAATTTATAATTATTCGTAAAAGCATTTTTCTATATTATTTGTATTACATGTTTTATACGAAAAATATATAGACAACAAATTTTTATTGAAAACTGATTAATTAAAAAAATTTTTTTTGATTATTTCACCAGAGTTAAAATGTCTAGGTATGAATTAAAATGCAAACCATAGACCATGGTAAAAATGACATTAATGATATTTTTATAGCTTATTGAGCAATTCGTTAGAATAAAATAATTGTTAAGCTATTTTAAAATCATTGAAGTACACGTTTACGAAAAAATGGTAAGCTTCAATATATATCGCTTATCTTTAAGAGGTATATATTTTTATCAATTTTATTTATTAACCTTTTGAGTTAGTAATGTTAAGATAATAAATAAAAATATTTATTATTTGCCATTTTTTAATTTGAATACAAGTCATGAAAAAACATCATTTTAATTAGTTTTGTCAACTAACCAAAATGTTGTGTAAAAATTTCTATTTTTTAGGCTCATATCCATAATTAGAAGTTCATTATAGTTAACTTGTGACAAAAATTATGATATTTACGTATTCAATAAATTGATATAAATTGCAGATAAAAAAAATTATAAATTTATTAAGATAAATTGTATATTTGTTAAAATTAAATTAGTACGCTAATTATTTACAATTTTAAATACGTGACTATACAAATTAAAAATAACTATTTCATAATTATCTATTAATACATCTAATAATTAGATCATTTAATTATCTAAAATTAGCATTTTCGAATCTTTTCATTATTCAGAATTAAAATATGTCAAAGTAAAACATTATTGTGAATTCGTATAAAGATATGTAATTTTGATGGCAGTAATGAAGTATATCTTTGCTTTTTCTTTTTATGCGAATGAATATATCCTGAAATTTATATTGTATGTTTAAATAATTTAGTTATGCAGAATAATATTCAGTGAAAAAACTAAGTCACGGAAAAATTCCAAAAATTACTTTAAAATTGTTGTGTGTTAAAGTAGAAACTATTTGTAGATAATTAATTCTTGTAATTCCAACTTTTGAAAAATCTTATAATTTTACTGAAATTATAATTATTAAAAACTATAGTATAGATATTATTTAATTGTCTATAAATTAATAAAGTTTTTATTAATAAAAAATACAAAATAATAAATGTTATCAAAATAGAACATCAGACAATGTAAAAACTAATGTTTTATCAATAGTATATTATAAGCAATATGTACATAAATATATAGATTTATGATCTTAAACTATTAAAGATTAAATCATTAAACCTTAAATAGATAAAGTTTTAAATCATGATTATTAGTAAATTTTTTAACATATTTCGTAAGTTTGTTTTGCTTTTAAATATATATTAATTATACTTCTATATTAATTTATAGAATAATTTCTATATTAATTTATTACTTAGTTTTTCATTGTAATTTATTTACCCATAAAAAAATTAAATTACAAGATTCATGTAAAAATTATAGTTTTGTATAAGCGTAATCAATACAGTAATACCGAAGCAATTTTATAACGATATTTTTAAAATAGATTACAGGATTTCATATTTTTAAAGTAAATAATGACCAAAAGAAAACTGAAATGATTAATTCTTACTTTTGAAAAATAATAGATTATTTATTATTATAGAAATAGAGGAAATATCATCAGCTTTAACTTTTTTAATAATTTAATAAATCTATGAATTATTAATAGATAATTAATATAATTTATAACAATATTTTGAATTAAAAAAGAAATGTGATACGATTGCAGCGGTTCTCCTAAATATATTTTATTTGTTTAGCTGTAAATATAGCTTTCAAGTTTTTAATCAAATTCGTTTTATGAATATACATTTCTTAAAAAATTTGAAAAATTGTAATATCAATTTCAGATTAAAAAAAAGTGACTATAATTTTGAAGTAAAATATTTTAATATAGACAAGTTTTTTACACTCTACTCTTTTATCTTTTATTCAGGTCGCAATAGGATAACTTAAACCTGAAAAAAATATTTTTTCATTGTGTGTATTTAAAAATTTTTTTCAAGCAGCTGTACAATAAAGAAATGTAATAAAAAAGACCATATTTAATACAATAAAAGAGATGGCAAGAAGTAGAGCATTATTACATTAAATTTATTATTTTAATATTTATTTATTGAATTATTATAAATAAAATATTACAATTTTTGTCTTAAATACTTTATTGATTTTTTTTGTATTGAACTATCGTATTAATTCAATTTTTTACGATTTCGAAATTCAATAATAAATAAAGTATTAACGTTAATTTAATTAAATAAATCCATAAGTTAATGTTACATAAAAAACCTTTATGTAAAATTTTAATTAAAAAACATAATAAATATCTTATAATGTATCAACTAAATATCAATTAAATTTATTGAAATTTTTTTGACTGTTTATTTTTATTAAAAACTAAATATAATTGATTTTTAAACATTATATAAGATAATCGAATATATATATATATTATAATTATATTTTTATGAAACTATTATCTTTAATAAAATACCATATAATTTGGCTAACATTTTATACATACTGACAGTACAAATTATTATTTATTTTTTCAAAAAACTTTATTAAATTTAAAATTACTTAAAACAAATATTATTGTAAATCTTACAATCATTATTTTTACGTATTTATAATTAATATCATAAAAAATTTTTACTTTTAAAAATATCTTATTAAAGAAATAAATTTTTACATTTTATCAAAGTAATATAATAAAATATTCAATGCAGTTATTCTCTCATATATTCTTTCTCTTATATATTCTCTATTATAATCTATATTAACTTAATTTTAATTTTAAATAGTATCAAAAAATATTTTTCGACATAAAATTATAATTTAAATACATTTTAAGAATGTGTCTCCATTTTACAAATAATATAACAACGATAGTAAATTAAATTTTATTAAAAAGTGTTATATTTATAAATATTAAATCAACCTAATAAAACTTGAAAAAGATTCGTAATTTAAGAAATTTATTATTAAAAAAGTCTTTTTATTTTTATCATAATGCATTTCAATGATTAACTACAAATTTTTTAAAAACATTCTATTTTATTTTTCTCATTTTTTTATACTCATTTTTGTTATAGTTAGTTATAACTTTTTTAGTATTACTTTTTTTTAATACTATTTTTTGTTTACCGAAAAAAACACTTAAAATTTATATTCCAACATTGTAATAGCTCTTTACAGTCTAAAAAACGATTCATTATTGTTCATATAAAAACAACGTATATTTATTTTAATGATATAATAATATCTCATTAAAAAATTTACTGTTACATCCTTAATATCTTTTTTAAAATTTCATATTGTATTAAAACTATTTAATATTATTGTTTAATTGTCAAATTAAAAAAAAATATAATTAGAATTTTTGCAAGTGTGTGTTTGCAAGTGATATGTTTCGTATTATTTAAATGTTTATGTATAATATTTGTTCTTATAAGATTTCGTAATAGAACATAGCAATGTTTTCTGACACATAATAAATAATTACATATATCTGTAATTTTTATTTCAAATTATTGGAAAATATTAAATCGTGTTTTTGTTGGTTTCATGATATAAGTATTTACTTTCTTTAAAATATTGAATCCTTAAATCAAATATAAATTTTAAAATTCTACTCGTAGTACAAGGTCTATCTTAAATCTTGATTTTACTTTAATTTATGCATAAACGAATATGCGTATGTGAACAGGCTAACTAAATTAAATGATATCGCCATAAGTAAAAGAAATCTAAAAAAATAAAATGATTTTTAATAATTATCTGTAAATTTTATTATTCTAATTAAATACTACAGTTACAATAGATAATGAATTATTTAATGATCGTAATAGATTCTCAAATATGCAAGTGATTAAGGAAAAACCATAATAGAGCGCGAAAGAAATCCGGTTTTATTATTTGCCAATAGAGGGCGCTATCTTTTTGGATTCAAGGCAGGTCAGTTTTCCTGCACCAGGTGGTCAATAGTGGGGAGTCGGTACTCTTGCACCAGTGAGAAGGAGAAAGAGATAAATACATAGATAGATTGAGAAGGAAAGAACCGCGCGCCGTTCGACGGCTCCACGCATTCCGTCATTGGCGTTCGTCGTGGCCAGGTAGTTAATATATATTGTTCAGAACAAATTTTTTCTGTTCCGAAACATTTCGTAAATAAAATTGTACCATTTTTCCGTGTTCAAGTTTATTTTTGTTATTATTCGGAGCTTGCGACAAGTGTGTTAATGTGTGCGTGCATGTGCATATCGTTAATATTATGTGTGCCCGCTTAATTTTTGCATTGTGCAAGAAAGAGAGAGGGAGTGTGTGTGTGTAGAACTCCTTGTGTGTACGAGCGAGTAAGCGGTAGTGTGGGAAGGCAGAGAGGCAAAAAATATAGTATGCGGCGCCGCTGCGGTTGTTTCTCTCGACTCCATTTTTCTCTTCTTTTGTCCTGTTCTTTCATACTTTTTTTCCTATATGTATTTCCTGTTATTAATTTCTGAGAAAAAAGAAGGCACGATTGTAAATTTACTTGTACGTACATATATACAATTTTGTTACTGTAACGCCTTACTCTGTTTCTATCTCTTGACAATGCAAGTGGACAGACAATGTAGCTTGTGACAGGTTTGTTTCGTACCTACGTAAATAACGAATATGCTTCCATACAAATGTGAGAACATACATATATATATACACACGCGGATACGGGTATTTAGTCAAGAGAGAATAAAGTCGCGCGCTCCTCGGACGATATGTTAATTACACGCAGGGAATAAAATTGCCGTCTCCGCTGCTCCCAAGCTCCGTAAAATGTGTATCTGCACATAAATCTTAAGGAACTGCGCCTATAAAATGCATTGCACTAAGAAGTCTCACGCGTGCATACACACGTATATTGCGGGAGTTTTGTATTTAACTTACGCAATGAACGCAATTCCTTCGGATGTATTCGCGCGTTAAAATAAGGCAAAGTAAACACATACAAATACGCAACTTTATATGTGTCCCAATCTTTCGATTTATTTACTCTCATTCTTCGATCTTCGCGCGTCCTTATTACGCCCATTAAGCTGTGTAGGACATGTGAACGTATGACGTGTTCATGAGGGTATATTAGGGCGGTTATAAGCTATCTTGTTCTTTTTTCTTGTTAAAAGTATATTTACAATTATTTGTTACTTTCATGGAGATGTACTCAATTATTTTATATCTCTCTAGATTCCTAATTAATGTGCTTAATTTGAATCTTAATTTCTCAATCATTAATTTTTTTTGTTTTTCATTATAACATTGTATTTTGTTACTGGTTTATTTTTTCACGGTAAAGGTTGAACAATGTTTTAAAGTCTTATTTATGTGTAAATAAAATGATTTTTTATTTTATGTTTGCACTGGTAAATCAGTCATTCATAGATATATACATTAATACAAATTTTTTTTTGTTGAGTGATTAAAAAATTGCATTTACTTTAAATAATGCTTACTTTATTATTGTAATGGATTAATTTAATGTATTTTACAATTATAATACATCAAGAAAATAAGAATTAATCTAAATTCACTGACAATATTTTATTAAATTATTTTAATAGTGGCTACTTTAAGACATTATATCAATTTATCAAATAAAAAATATATTAAAAAATTAATAATAAAATCTATTTTCTTACAAACATAATTATTATTTATAAATTGAAAGAAATATTTTAATAAAAGTAATTTTTATATTATAGAAAATGTCAAATTAATTGTCAAAAAATTAACAAATAATTAATTTTATGAAATAACTTTTTAAGATAATACAAAGTATCGATAAATTTATTTTAATAAGATACTTTAATAAGTTCTTAAAATAGTTTAGATAAGTAAGCTTTATATAACCGTTTAACATATTTTGTTACATATTTTTCATTTGAAACCATTTTCATTTTATATCTAACTTTTACCACATTTATTTTATAATATGAATAAAAGTTCTAATTTTTTAGAAATTATTCAAATACATAACATTTATAATAATAAATTGATTTTTATATTTATAAATAATTCATTATTAAATATATATATATAAACTTAAAGGCAGTTTAATTGATTTATAATTTATAACTCATAAATTAAGCCATTAATTAATAATTAAAAAAACTTATAATTGTATGACTCGTATTGTTTTATGTTTTTGATTTTAGCAATTGGCTTGTATAATTTATAAATTAAAATTTTGTTAAAAGTTATATAAAAAGAAGCTTTATTAAAGTTACTTTTTCAATTATAAAGTTAAAAAAATTATATTTTAATTATTTTAATTTTTTTATTGATATATCTGAAGTGTAATGTAGAATACAATAAATATTATATTTTTAAAGGTATAAGTCTTATCACAGTTATCAATAGATTTTAAAAATAGTGATAAGCAAAATTCAAGTAGTTAATGTCAAGAACATTTTTATAGATGTTTTAAATACAAAATAATAAACTTTCTTATTACTTAACACAAATCTTCATAAGAAAAGTAATTACAAAGTGTACACAAGCATTAGATTTCTCATTATATATCCTAAAATTAGCAAGATTTAATCGCGAAGCTTACGCATTGACGAGAAAAAAAAATGGCCTTTGAATCTTTCCCTCAATTCCTTACACTTTTTCCATGTCCAGAGACACGCTACTCTTTTTTCTTTCTAAGCATCTCCCTTTAGTGCGCGCGCGCGCCATTAAGTCTTGGCCCCCGCGTCCCGTTTGTGTGTACGCACAATTGCCCGCATTGGAACTGGCATTTTCTATATATGACCTCTTAAACAACTTGTTTTGACTTTTCTTTTACCTCTTGTAAATATTTGTTTTTTTTTCCAAATCAGAAGTCGGCGGTGAGTCTTTTTTTTTATTATCAAAGTATTTGTATCTGCAAGCACGCGTTGTTTGCATTTTTATTCGTATATGGTGTGCGCACGCGCATTTTTGAGTATATTTAGATATGTGTAGTGTTTCAACTTTCCATATTCTGCTCCATTTCCGTATGTTCTCGATATTTCATTTGATTTTATTAGTGAACGCGTGGTTAAATTGGATTTTTTAGGACTTGGGTCCAGTTTAGAGCTGCTCTTACGACCTTGAATATATATGTGCATATGTGCATACGTACATACTCATGTGCAAGCACTTGTTTTTATTTACAAATGTGCTTTTCAGGTCGGATTTTCTTTTCATTCACGATCTTCGATTATTTAACTTTCTATTTCATATTTTAATTCTCAAGAACCTATTTATGATTGCATTTTCTTCCGTTACTTATTTCTAACCTCGTTTAGTTTTCAGGTATTACTTTTTTTATTAAACTTTTATTTTTCTTAGTTTTTCATCTACAAAAATACTTTTCGCCTTTAAATAATCGTAACTTAAATAAATTTTCTTAATAGTATTTAAAAATTACATGAAAACAATTTTTTCCTTATAGCATGCTCATATTTTTTGCTTATTAATATTTTTAAATAAAAATTTATTCTTGACACATCAGATAGATTTGAGTTATTTCTATTGATTCCACTATGTATGTAGTGAATATAGTAAGAGATAATTTAAAATAATACCTATTTCATTTATCTGTTTTACTTCGTTTTTAAAAATTTATAATTAAATAATTGAGTTAAATTAGCTTATTGAGCCATTTTCTTCACAGTTTAAACCAGATTCTTAAACTTTATATATTGAATTTTATAATTAATTGTTGGTGCAATTTTTATTTATTTTAATGTATATAAGATGAAAATTAAAAATATATCTAATTAATATTTTATATTTAATACATAAAATTAAATTTATTAATTAGATTGGTTTATACTTAATATTTTTATGAAATTTAACTTATACATAATTGTACCAACAATCTTTTTTATATTACATGCAAACATTCTTGCTCAGTTTGGTTCTTATGCACTTTTGTTTGTTTGTTTCTGAAAAACAGGTCTGACAACGCGTATTTTATTATCACATTTATTTTCTATTTCTTTTTTTTAATATTTCGTTTGATAAAATAAAACTAGAAAGAAAAGCTGCCTGGATAATCATCGTCTTGTCCGTAAAAGAAGTAGTAATGCATTTGTTTATATTTTTTGTATTTGCCGACCATACGGATGGTTATTGTCAATGGAAACAGTGGAAACACACACGTTCACCAGACGCTGCCAAAGAATCAGCCAAGGAACGCCATTTCAACATCAAATCTGCAATTAAACGAAGAAAAAAATATTCAGGAAGATAGCAAAATGAATGATCAACAGCAACAACGTCATAAAAGCAATAATGATGATCGTACAAATTTGATTATCAATTATTTGCCTCAAAGTATGACAGAAAAGGAACTGTATAGTATGTTTGTGACGATTGGTCCTGTTGAATCGTGTAGAGTTATGAAAGATTACAAGGTGAGCTTATATTTATTAGATTTTTTTTATTATAATAAATTTAGTAATGAAATATATATAAAGAGTACTTTTTGTTTGAAATTCGTTTTGAATCATAGTACATGCAATTTTTTATGTTTTAAAATGTTTTCTTACTTAATTAAATATCTCATGTAAATTTAAGAAAATTTACATTTGTAAAATTTAATTTTATTCTAAAATTTTGTATTTTTAATTTATATTTATACATTACTACTTTTATATTTCAGACTGGATATAGTTATGGGTTTGGCTTTGTTAACTACACAAAAGCTGAAGATGCATCTACAGCTATCAATACATTAAATGGACTTCAAGTTCAAAACAAGAGATTAAAAGTTTCCTTTGCTCGACCATCCGGAGAAGAAATTAAAGAAACAAATCTCTATGTTACGAATTTACCTAGGTAAAAATACTTAAATATTTATAAAATTAAATAAATATTTAATTATTAAAATTTATTATTATTATTAATTAATTATTATTAAACTTAAATATTTTATAAAATTATTTATAAAAGCAAATTTTTAATATATATATATATATATATATATATATATAATACACAAATATGTATGTTTTTAAAAACTTCAAATTTTAAACTTGTTTAAATTTTTCAAAAAATTATTTATGTATTTAATTATTTTACTTATGAGTATTTTTATTGTGTATAAATATTTTAATTTTATATATAATTTTCAATTTTGTAAAAATCTTAATTATAAAAATAAGTTAACCCACTATTTTAAATATGATTCTCAAATGTACTTTTAATTCAATTCCTAATTATTATTTATTGTTATTATAACTTTATAGATATTTCATGTGTATAATTATGTACATTTATATTTATATTATTTCGAATAAATAATACTTTAACGTTTTCATTAAATAACCATAATTTTATTATTTGTAACTGGTTATGATATATTTTTTATTATTTATTCATTTAATTATTTATGTGTAATAATTTATTAGTTTTATAATAATTTTCTAAATTAAGAATGTACAATTTTTATTTTTTTTTTTATTTTTTTATTTCAGAAATATTACAGAGAAACAGGTTGAAGATATTTTCAGTAAATTTGGTCGCATTGTCCAAAAAAACATCTTAAAAGACAAACTTACTGGTTTACCAAGAGGGGTTGCTTTTGTGAGGTAAATAAATTTTTTTTTTTTTTTATTGTAAATTTGATTGAATATATTTTAATCAGTTATATCAAATATAAAAATTCTTAAATCATTACTATTTATGTACATTATTTGCAAGAAATTCATATATAACCCTTTAACTGAAACAAAAACTAATTTATCTTTCAAAAGTAACATGAAGTTGAAATATATTCAAATCACGAAGTTAGCAAGTATAGGATATGAAAACTGTAATAAATATTATGTAAAGATAATTTCATAGTATTTTGTTAATGTTTATGTATTGTTAGTTGTCAGAATATATTTCTAATCTTTTCTAGCTTTTGATGCAACCCATTTTAAATATGAAGTTAATAGCATACTTCTATGAACTATTATTTCTGTCACTTTAAAATTTGAAAACCGAATCGATCTTATTTTATAAATAGAAATTTATTTGTGACTGATATATTTCTGTATCCTAAAATTTCTAAATGTATTTAATATAGTTTTTATTATTAAATATTTTTCAAATAAATTAAATTTGAATAGATATGTTTTTCAGTAAGTAATTAAATAAATGTATAATCGGAAGAAAATCTTTTTAAAAACATTGTTGAAATCTAATGAAACTATTTGATAGATATTTTTTTCAATTATTAACATCATTTAGTACGATTCTAACTTACGTAAATTTTAGAAAATAAAATTTCATAACATATAAAAATTTCATAATAATAATTATAAATTTTCAGGTACGACAAACGGGAAGAGGCACAGGATGCAATTAATCAACTTCATGGTACGATACCTGAAGGGGGTTCTGAACCCCTTAGTGTCAAAATTGCTGAAGAACATGGCAAGCAAAAGGCAGCTTACTATGCTGGATGGCAAGCTGGCTATAATCAGAGTCGTGGTAAGAAAGAACCCCCAACTTTTTGTTTTTCGATAGTACTAATTCTTTAATTATCTGATGTTTATACTTATTATACTTTAGTTGAGGTTTTGAATAGCAAACTTTAATTTGATTGTAACCTTTATGTTTACATTGGATATTCTGCTTTGCACATGCATAGCTAATGAACAAGCATGAGAGTCTCTATTAAAGCTTATGTTCTTTCATATGTATCAGTTTAATGAAAGTTTTTACATTTTTATTATTTAATCATTCAAGAGTTTCTCAGTAGTTTTTTCATGTGCTATATTTTATTTTTTTCGATTGTTTCATTTAACTTGCAGGAGAAAAATCGTTTTTTGAGAATAATCCGAATTCAACGATAAGTTAAATTATACAAAAATTTCAATCAATTAGAAATAATAATGATAATAATTTATCACGAAAAAAAGAAATAACTTAAATATTCAGAATATTGAATATTAAAAAATACAAAATTAACTTTAATAAATATGAGGTTAAAAATATTATTCTATTACAATACTTATGATATTCTCAAATTTAGACTTTTCTTAAATTGCGTGAAACGAAAATTTTCTATTTCTTATCTGTATAATTCATAATCTAAAATTCTGTCTTGCTTTGGCTTGCTAACCAAAATAAATACAAATACTGTCCAAACGGTAGCATTACTAGAAAAGAAATTTAACATAGCAATGCTCGAGGATGAATTCGGAGATCTCAGGTTAAAAGACCAGATGAAGCACCCTGTTAAAAAAACGCACAGGAAGACTAGTGAGTCTTTTTTTTAAAACAATAAAACGTTAAAATTTTCGCGTAAATTTTTGTCTGCGTAAAAAATCAACAATTAAAACTAATCTTTTTTTGAAAATCTTTTTCTACCACAGATAAGTTAGCCGCCTCTACGACAAAGTCGGAATTCCATGACCTCTGGCACTGAGAAAAATTGCGAGTCCAGGTCGCGAGGGTTTTCCACTCTTATCTTTTTTCATAATTTTTTTTTGTTTTTTAAATTAAGATGTATAAAAAAATTTATAAAGACGAAAAATATTTATAGTCATTGATTTTTTGCGAGCAGCTTAATTAGGGATGTAAATTACTAATACGATGTAAATTATTAGATTTTTTTTTCATTATTTACTGTATATTGTAGTTAATGCTTTTTTGTGAATTTTTTTCAGTCGATTCATATAGTGTTAAAAGTATTAAATGGCTACGCAATTGTACAGTTTATACGCGAATTATATGCTGAGATATACAAATATTGAGAAAAGTCAAATCAAAAGTTTATTGTTTCTATCCGCGTTCGTCCGACACTTTAGTTGTTTTATTCCTCGCGGCGCGATTCTTGTTATTTGTATTAATCTACGATTACGAAAAACGTTTTTTTAAATTTAACGAATATTTCTTTGTTATTCGTTTAAAAAATGTTGTTAGCTCGAATATATTTTTTTTATTTAAACGATTTTCTATTAATTTAAGTTTGTCTATTTGGGATAACACAATATTTTTTAGACAGTCTAAGAAATGTTTGTTTCATTTAACGACATCTGCTCAAAGTAGTGATTTTTTTTTTCGATTGACTGTAACTTTCAGTGCGACGGATTATACATGTACTGTTTTGTGCTTTAATTGTTTCTCTGTAAATTGCCATCTATTATCTATATATGATGTTGTATTTAAGAAATACAATTTCTACGCGTACTTGCGTGTACGCTAACGTGTACGTATGTCTATTTTCTTGCAGTTAATATTTCTTTTTCACTTTCCTTATGTTTCCTTTCATAATATTTTTTATTTTGTTTTCTTTGGTTTATTTCTTTTTTTTTAAATTTATTCTTTTTATTTTATTCGAAGCTATTGGCTTTTTTATTTTTTGTTATATTTTAATTTCAATTTTTATTTTTACTTATTCATGTAAATTTATAATTTTTTTAATTAAATTTTATTTATTACAATTTTTGTTTTGAAATTGTAAAATTTTTATATTGGCACATAATGCCGGTAGTAATCATGACAATAGCAATAATAATAATAATAATAATAATAATAATAATAATAATAATAATAAATGCATTCTGTCTTGATAATTTTATCTAGATTCTAGATGATTAACATGAAATTTTTATTTTTTGGCTTACATTTAGATTGCTGAATTATTTGTATAATGAAATTAAATTTTAAATGAATGTATTTTAATTTTTTTTCTTTAATAATTTTCTTATATTATAACAATTTTTATTTTAGATTTATTAGTATCATAAAAGCTATTGATTTCCTTTATTAATTTAAAAATTTAATGTATCTTAATAAATACTGAGATTCACAAAAATCTATTTGAAAAAAATATAATTAATTTTCAAATTAAATACTATAGTTTACTAAAGAATAAAATTAATGAAATTTCATTTTACTTTTGTAAATATCTTTAAATATATACCATTAAAATAAACTGCCAATTAGATTAACCATGTACTTTAAATTTTTTTATTTATATTTTCATGCATTAAACACGATTTTCTTCGTTTAAAGTATTTGCTGTACCTGCATAATACAATTTGCACTTCGCTGATTAGCAAGTGCATGGTTATTAATACGTATATGACTTTCTTCTTAATTTTCTTATTTTTGCATTTTCGAAGTTATTCAAAAAATCGATATAAATATGACAGTCTCAGCCCGCATAAATTAAAATAAATGTGTTTATAAATTTAGGACTTAAACTTTTTTTTAAACTATTAATATTTTAAAAATTTTAGAGTTTATTTAATCTATAAAAGGGACTTTTAAAAAGCAATGTATTTAAAGAACTAATTTCTGTTGATTTTACGCAGTACAAAATTAATACTTAGTTGTTATTAAAGCATTATTGTATAACTTGTAAAATATTTCACGCCTTTGTTGTATTCGGTAGCTCGTGCAAGCAATTATAGAATATTAAATAATAATAGCATATTTTTAAATACAAAAATAATTTTAGTTACAGTTAGAATGATAAAAGTGAATGTCTAAATTATAATCCAATCCAATATCTTAAAATACTGTTATTGGATACTATAAAGAAATTTCGTTTGTATTAGTTAATGTATGTGTCTCTCATTTTTTCGTCATTTAATTTTATCATAATTACATCGCATTAGAATTATCGTAATACTTATTGTATTCATGAGTGCGTTTTCAAAAGTCATGAGCTGACTGTCTCTTTTTTTTAACTCTGTTAAATGCCTGTAAATCAACAAAGTAAAGAGTTTATACGCAAACAGGAAAAAGTTTCAAAATTACCCGGATTTCACTAACTAATAATCACAAACATACGATCAAAGTCATATTGGCATAATATAAAAAACATAATTTTTGACAAGATGATTATTATTAACTCATCGATGGGTCGTAGTAATGCTAAATGAGGCGCCGCGGACATTTGTTCTTAGAAATACTTTGAGTGATCCGACAGAATGCTTAGTAAACATATTATAATAAACATATATATGTTTATTAAGAATTATTGTAGAAATCACTTTCAAATATTCACTACTAGTTTATATACTTTTTCATGAAATAAAATATTTTATAGTTCAATCTAATATATGGTCATATTTAGACAGAAAAAGTTCTTGATCTTCCAATTATAACTATAACAATTTTTTATTTTTTATTTTTTATTTTTATCTAATTTATATATATATATATATATATATATATATATATATAATAAAAAAATAGAATAAAATCTTATTTAGGTTCTATTTAAATAATAAACAGAAAAATCAAAAAAAAAATATATTGCATTTAAAGTTATTTTTTACAAAAATTTTGTAATATAAATTATTAAAAAATTACTTGAATTGTTATTGTTGTTTCTAATATATAAGTAATATGATTCAACTTAGGCATGTATTATGTATTATATTAATCAAAAATATACATTTTTGTAATACAAAAAATATTAAATGAATTTAAATTTAACATAATATTATCGCGGCTTTTTTCTTACGATTATTGAACTAAATTTATAATTTAGAACGAAATCACTTAGACACACTCTTCAAGAATATATATGTTTAGTAAAAAATTTCATTATCTGTATAAATATATAATATTAACATTTATTATTTTAATATTTTACTAATTAAAGTATATTATTATAATAATGGAGTATAGTTGCTTCTTATGTGTCTATATATATATCTAAATTTTGAAGAAAGAAACATCGAAAAAGCATACATATTTTTTCAATTTTTTTTATAAGAGAGTAATATTATTATTTATTTTATCTTTTTACAATTTATTTATAGTAATTACAATTTTAAATAGCCGATACTAAAAAATATTATAATGGTGCTTTTAAAGTTTTTTATACGAATTTAATCAGTATTACCTAGAAAATAATTTTATTGAATATTCATATTAAATTCAAAAAAAAAAAAACGAATTTTTTAATTCCTTAATCAAGGCTTCTAAAGTTTGAGGTTATAATATTTAAACATTTGAATTTTTTTAAGTGTTTCATTTTATTAATTGTGATAAATCGAAATGAAGATTACAATCTCAGTCCACATAAATCGAAATATATGTTTAGTTTCGTGGCTTTATATTTTCGTTTTAACTGTTAATACTATTAAAATTTTAGATACGAATGCGTTAAATACTAATATTTCAATTACTTGCTTTATATATGTTAGAGCTATATTTAATTATATAATTTTTAAAGAATGGTTTTTATTTCGCAAGGTTAAACATATTTCTAACTTTACTTGTTTTTATTGAAAGAATTAAATTATTGTTTGAAGTTTTATATATATAATATCAAATTATTCTTTTCATAATTTACTCCTGTTTTATTAAATACAGTTGTAATTTAAATTAATTATTTACTATAAATAAAAAATTTTAATTTTTGAAATACTTTTAAAACCATTTTAAACTTTATTTACATTATTTGTATACGATTGTAAAAAAAGTTTAGTTATCACAATTGACTTTAAAAAATTGATAAATAAAAATTTCAGCATTCTAATAAGTATAATTATAATTTATTAATAAAATGAATGGGTCATTTAGATAAAGGCTATGTTTTAAGTTTATTTAACAAAATTTATACTTTAAATCAGAATTGTACTACAGTTAATAAAAATTGTTTTTATTGCATAATAAATTAATTCAATTCTTAATCATTAAAAATATATAAAAATAAATAGAATAACTTTATTAAAGGTAAATTATTTATGAAAATATAAAAAGTATCAATTACTTAATCAAATTAAATATATAAAATTAAACTTAGTTTCAAATTTATTAGAAAAATAAAAAAATATATATAATAATATAAATTTTTTATAAATATAATATTACACAATTGATTTTATTAATCGATGAAGAAAATAAAAAAGTTATGATCTTACATTTAATGAATTACGTCCTTTTATAATATAGTAAATAGGAATTAGTAAGTAGTAAATAAGTGAATTATTACAATTTTAATTCTAAGTACGTTACGTTAATTTGAAATAAAAAATCTAACGAAAAAGTACAATTAGTATATCAATTGATTTATTACAATATTATGTAATAACAATCTATTATATCGTCTCAATTTTTTCAAATTTAATTAAAAACAAAGTTATAATTGATAATTTTCATAAAATTATTATTATTATTATTTTTATTATTATTAGTATATTATTATTATTGCCGTTGAAAAAAAATTATAAACGAGATTTTTACTAAAAAATTAATTTTTATCTATATCTAAATGAGTTGAATATGTTTTTTCTTTAAAAATGGACAGTATTTTTATTTTATACTTTAATTACGTATTTTGACTTAAAAAGTATGTTTTTCTTTTTCTTTTTCATGTCTTTATTATTATTATTTAATAGACTATTCCTGCATAATTCTGATACTATAAAATGAATAGTTTTAATAATTTCATTTATTTAAAAAACTCAACATAATTTAAAGTATTATAAACATATGCGTAAGTTTAAGATACATTAATTTTTAAATATTTTTGTAGTATATTAGTTTTTATCATTTACTAATACTATTTGATCACTATCATCGATATCATTGTTATCAATAAATTCAGAAAAATGCTGTTTTTTGCTTGTTAATGATAAAAAAAAGTTTCAGTAATAAACTAATTGTATTTATGGAACTACTTTTACTTTTTATATCGCTTAAATCATTAATTATTTAGTAATTAACATATAATAATTCAATTAATAATTTATTCTTCTTAAAATAAACTTCGATATTTCCTTCAATTATTCATTAGAGAACGTTAAAATAATTATAAAAAATTTAATTAAAAACTATTAAATATAAAGAGGTAAATTCCTGGTAACTTAAATTATACCTGGGAGGATTATTCAATGGGATCATTATTATTAATATATTTTATAATATGTTCAAACGGAAAATAACACTTTGACATAAACTTGTATACTCACAAACAACTTTTGCTTCTGCTAAGACCTCTACTCACAATGATGACATCCCTGCGTATGCTTTATTTGTTATTCCCGTTGTTCGATTTTAGACATTTGGAATATGAAGGAGTACCGATTTCTGTTATTTTAGAATTGTGCAAAAGCTTGTACCATATCTTTCTTTTATTTATGTAAGTTAATTTTTTGCAACTGATGTTCTGAGTAATAATAATTTTTATATATTAGCTTAATAATTTATCCAACTAATCTTTCCCTTTAAAAAATTTTTTTAAATTTCAATATTAATTATTTGTTTTACACAAAATAAAAATTAAAATAAAAATTTTTCATCGGTAAAAAGAGTATAATTGACTTGAAATTTGGCGATACGTATTAATAAATAAGGTTCACTAATAAATAAATAATAATGAGATCTTAGAAATACATAGAAAAGGAATGAAATTTTTTTAGTATGCTCCCAACTGGTATAGTAAATTGAAAATAATAATAGGAAAGTCTACTTTTGAACACGGCTAAGATAAAAAGCATATATAGCACAATCTATATAACTTTATGAGAATTTTTTCGATCAATTGGGTTTCTTGAATAAAAAAAACTTGTATTAAACAGCATCTTTTATGCTCAGGATGTGCTTCTTAGAATAAAAATTGAACTCTTGTAATCATCTATTGATTCAATGATTTTCACGAGTCTTAAATTCTCCTAATACCGGAGAAGGAGAGCTGAAGTGTTAAAGCTTTAATGCGAGCGTCGAGGTGGGGACTGGAAATGTGGATTCACGACGCTCGCGTATTTGGAAAGGGCCCCGATTTAGGGAGTGTGGGGCGGTGGTATCGCCAGTACCTGTGCATTTGTCTAGGGAGAGTTACAGGTGGCGGAGGAGGCGGCACGGTAGGCAGGGGCCGGGGCGGCTACGGCGGTGTGCCCCCGGCATCGGCATGGGCCTGGGCGGCGGAGCGGACTGGCTGCCGGAGGTCCGCCCGGGGCTATGCTGGCCGGCAGGGGCGGCTTCGGCGGGCCCCGGGGTGGCGGCGCCGGGCATCACGGATTCGGGGGCGGGCCTGGGGCGGTGCGCATGGAAAAGCTGCACCCGCACCGCTTCAATCCTCTGGGGATGAGCGGCGCGGCCGCGGGCGCGGCGGCAGGCGCGGCGGGAGGGGGCGAACGCACCTGGCGGCTATGCCCAGCCGCACTTCTGGTGACGGGCCAGCGGCAAGCAGCTTGCGCCCTTGTTCAGCACTGATGTTTAGAGATGTGAGTATATCATAGGTTCTTATATTCGATACTAAAATCTTCATTCTTGTTCAAGTCGTGACTTTGAAATCGGTTATTGCACGAGTTGCTGCTGCGTAATCAGCTGATCGTACCAACGATCAAAGGACTGCTTTTTTTTCTACGTGCTTCCCGTGAGTTGTACGTGAAATTGTATAGTCAACTTGGTTTGGGCTTCCGTTTCTCGATCATCCCAATTCGTCTCGATGTTGTAAAAGTTCCAATGAAAGAGTTTTGAATTTTACTTTTAAGCAGGTGGGTTGTCTTAATCAATTGAAGTAAATGTGAAACCTAAATATTACGCTAAGAGATACGTAATATTCAACATCTTTTCTATTGTTTATTTGAGTCATAAACGCTTGATCTTGAAAAATCATATTGTTAAATAGTCAAAAGTACTATTAAAAGTACATGAATTGGCTTACATTTTCATTTGCAGACAATTGGGGTGATCGATGAAAACGAAACAACCCATATGTCCAACATTTTCTTTTGATAGATTTAAAAATTACCCTTAAGCAGCAATGAAACGCATTTACCATTAAAAGTCGGAATAAACATTAATAAAAATGAATATTTTTCGTTAATATTAAACTGAAAACAAGTTATGATTCTTTAACAAAGTGAATTAAAAATATATTATTTTTTATGTTAATCAATAAATATGGGGAGTTATTAATTTCTAAAACTGTGAATTTGAATAATTTTTCATTATTTCTTTAGTAACTATGCATTACAATATGTTAAAGGCATAAATACGTTTATGCAATAGTATAATATATTTATAAAAAAAGAGATGTAAAAATTCAGAAATAAAAATAATCTTGTATTTTTGGCAATTCTGATAATATTCGCTCATTACATATTTCAAATTTTCTTTTTAAATTTTCTTTACAACAATTTATTAAATATTGTTATAATTGATTTGATTTTTTTCGGTATGAATACGGGCTTTTACAAATATTTATAAAGAAGCCTATTGTGATAAAATAATAAAAATCTTTTGTAATTATAATTTTTTAATTAGTTTTAAAAGAAATTTTTGTTGAAATATTGTAATGGAATGTTTTTTAAGAATTTACATTGGTATAAAATGACAAGAACGTAATAAAAGAAAAATCTGCACATGTAAAAGAGATCTATTTACTGCACGCATTGTAAACGATTTATTATTAAAATTATGTAATGGTAGTTAGGTTTTTGCTCAAATATTTTGATTAATTGTTGAGGGTTGTAAATATTAAGGCTCAGTTTTGTATTAATTTGACTCTAAATACATGGTAAGGTAGTAACTAATTCTTATCAAGGTAATGTGCGATACCAACTTTTACCAAGTTACTTAACACATTGACCGTATTTCATTAAATAAGCCTATTAATAAAACATTTTCAATTCGCGAAAGTGAAATTCATTAGTCTTTCGTGATACAATAAAACACCGTTGAGTTTGAAACTGAATAAATCGATAGCACTTTCAAAATTTATTTAACAAATGAACTTGTGTTTTACGTAAATTATGGACATTATTACTCGATCTTTGAAAATATAATTACAGATATTTTATTTATTAAAGTCTCTCAAAGGAAATTAATTTAATCGATGAACGCATCCTTTTTTAATAAAATTAATTTAACATTAAGTTTACAAATACCAATGTTTTTTTAATTCACGCGCGTAAACATTAATTTTTCCTTCAAAAATACGTGATCGAGATTCTGTATTATGAGATTGTATATTATTTCAAAAATACTGTATGCAGCAAGTAATGAACACTATGAGATGATTAACCTGTTAATTAAAATTGTTGTACCACTTTTCTGGTGTGCTTCTATCAAATGATTATTATTTGTTACATGGGTAAATGCAGAAATTCCGAGAATGTGGCAATGTGTTCCGGTTATAACGGCTACACGGAGGAGTCAGCGCGTCATCCTAACGTTTCCACGACGCGGAGGAACTATGTTGGCATCCTCCTCTTAGTCGTCTGCCGTCCGTCCGTCAAAAAAGGAAATTTATCGCACGATAACAAAGAACAGCGAAGGAAAACAAGATATTGTAAAATTTCGGAAAATTTCGTTAATTTATTTTTTTTCTCATCGAGCGGTTTTGTAGGATCGTGCACAGTTCTATGCGTTGTTAATGTACATTTTTCCTTTTATTTTTAGTTAAGAACTTTAATTGATTTTAAGGCGCGATTTATCGTCGTCTTCATGAACTTTTATATAGAAATTCGGACTAAGTTTTTCTTTTTCTTTTTTTTTAACAATTAAAAGTGATTATGCGTGCTTCGAATATTCCTTATAAAAATATATTTAGATTGGCAATTTTTACTTTCTAGATTCTTAATGTTTTTATATATGATTGAGTAATATTTCATGTTGAATTCGTCGATGTTTTAGTATAACGAGCGTTGAAAAATCACTTTTCAATGTCTAAAAATTAACTATTATTCAACCGAGTTCGACGGTTACAAATTTTAAATTAAATTTACTGTAAGAAATTTACTATTTGGTATAAAAAAAATGCTGTTAGCGTTATTTAGATAATAATTTTATATTTAAATTCAAATTATACCAACTTGAAAATTAAATGAAACAAATTCACACTGAGAAAAAATTATGAAATTAGTTTACTTTAATAATGAAATTACTATATCGAATGTTTCTCTGTGCTGTTTAGAGGTAATATTAACGAAAAAGTTTTAGATTTTTCTCTTTTTATCAAATGGCAAGCGCTCCTGTGATTAAAAAAGTGTACAGCAAAAAAGATAATTTTTTCTCAATGTGTCGTAGATAAATTTACTCACGATTTACTTAGTAGAGGAGTAAACAGCAAAAAATTATAAAAATAAATTGTAGCTAAAGAAATTCGAAATCCTCCCCTTCGTCCTTCCTGTTTACAAGTGTCAAATTTTTATTTTATTGATTTGAGAAACTTTGAGAATTCCTAAGTCGAAGAAAAGACGCGTTCCTCACCTTTTTAAATATACGTCGTTGTTTAGGAAACGTAAGACTGACTTTTTACATAAGAGTTAAAGTTAAGTGACTTTCGTATGCGTCCACCACTGCCTCGATTATTCGGAGATAAGCACCGCGTAATTACTTGAAATAATTTTGTACATGTATATGAGTCGCTACGACTTCATGTGGTAAATGAAAAAATTAGTTAAAAAAGAAGATAAATACTATCGAAATTTAATAAGTGTTTAATGTGAATTCCACTGCAAATGAGATAATGAAATTAGAAACTGAAGTCGAAAGCACTGTTAAAAATGTGCAACCCGACAGATCAATACATGTCCTTATGAAAATGAATAATAAAAACATTTTAATACTACACTATCATGTGACACTATTCCATATTACTTCAGTTGAGCCTTACAACTTAGTATTGCAAAATAATACTGTAATGTTCATATGAAAATTTATCGTAGCATTAACCTTCGTATAGTTATGTAATTTATGCTAGTGTTACTAATGAGCAATACAAATATTTCCAGTCAATAGTGCTCATCTATTACTAATGTTTAACGTGCATTCATTTTTTGGGCAAATAAAATTTTACCTTTTGGTAGCGCCACAGGAGTTACATTTGTAACTAATACATGCCAGTAGATGATTTTTCATTTCCTCATTAACAAAAAAATGATTAAGCTTAACAGACATAGCACTATTGATCGGATGTAAAATTGTAGTGCATAATTGCAGCACTAAAAGTTTTCTCCTAGTACATTATACTGTGCACAAATGTGGTATATTATAGTGTCTCGCGATAGTGCTTATAAAAATATTAAATAGTTATTACTATAATATAACTTTATAGTGCTCTATAGTGTTACAATATTATGTTTGTGTTAAGCTGTAGTGTAACTGCAGCATAGCACCAGCGTTTACGTATAATCGTTTTTCATAAGGGTATAAAATCGCTGTCCCGAATAATTAAGAAGTGCCCATCCCTTGTTCTATTACTTGCGACTCGTGTAAATGCTTTGATATGCATATCGGGCGCAGCGTTGTGCAGAATGTACTTTGTTTCGTACATCTTTTGGAACGATGGCATGGCACAGCATGTCCTCTCGTCCAAATAAAATATAGGAGGTTTAGCCACGTGTTGGATATCTGTAATTACGTGGACAAAGATTACCTTTGCTTATCTATGTTAAAAATAAAAATTCGTGTTATTTTAAAAATAATATTTAGCTATATGCATAAACGAAACAAGGATGTCGAACCAGGATCTATATTATAAATGAAAAAATTTATTTTTATCATTTAACTTTTCAATAAGATGGTTTGCATCACGTAAATTCCGTAAGTTTTCTAGTACTGATCTATGATTATCGAGAAATTTTCTTAAGTGAATGAAATACACGACAAGATCATTGAGCATAATAAATGCAATTAAATGTATACGGCACGTCAAAGCTTAAAAAAATTATTTCTTCTAAAAAAGTTTAGTCTTCTTATAAAATAGTATAAAATTACAATTTTAAAAGTTATCATTCTAAGAATATTTATTGTAAGCAAATTTGAAAATTCTAAAATTACATTGAATCTAGGAATTCTTTGTGCTGATCGTTAAGTAAAATTTTAAAAAAATTTAAAAATTGATATTTTTAATATAGAGAAATATAATCAAACATAATTAAAGAAATTTAAATTAGGTAAATAAGCAAAGACAATTATAATGGCTAACGTATTTGCAGTACCAATTTATTATTGTTATTTTCCATTAAGTATTTTAAATTGTAATGATAACATAAACTTACTTTTGTTAACAATTGTATAAAATAAGTTTGTATAGAATTATATACAATATACAGTTACTTTATTTCCAATATTTCTAAAATGAATTGAATAGAAAACGTAAATTAAATTTCTATTCCAATTTTTTCAAATATCTAAGAATTGTACAAAAAATGGAAAACGTTTTATAAACGAATGAAACTAATATTTAATTGAATTTTAATATTTTTAAATTTGCAGCACATGCAAAAATGAATAGCTGTAAGACAGAATTTTTCACCGATTGGTTCATTCTTCAAGGGTATTTTAAAAGTAAATTTTATTTTACTTTTTTTGCTACAAAATTCTTAATTCAATATTAATTCATTTAGGCCCATAAGTTTTTATATAGTAAATCGGAATATTTTTTAATAAACTGTTTCAAACAGAAAATATAAGAAAAATCTTAACTTAGATTTACTGTAGTGAAGGATAAAATTAAAAAAAAAAATTTTTAATGATAACAGAAAGTTCATTTTTATTAAAACTCGTTAAATTAATTTAACGATACCTACGTTTATTCCATGTTGTAAATAAAAAAAATTTTAATGTTCATATAAGGTATCTTTTTCTAACGAATTTAAGATATTCAACTTAATTTAGTACTAGGAATTTTTAAGAATTATCGTTAAATCTGAAATCTATCTCATCTTTACTATAGAAAATATCACAGAGACAAAAGGTAACCGAATCATACGTTCCTAGTAAACCCTTTTACTTTTTTCGAATATAATTACACACGAGATCTTTAACGTAATCTAGCGATGGCATTTTTATTCATTATATAACTTTTTATATTCCGGCAAAAAAAAATGCAAATGATTGGGTTACCATTGCGACAAGCAACATCGTTAATGTAAATACCAAATAACGTAAAGCTTCGATGTTGTTTATCTTCTTGTTTCGAATGCTTTTTTCTATGACGCTAATTTTTCGATATCCTCTTTCATTTTTATTTTTATTAATTTATAAAATATGAAGTATATCGTAATGGCATTACTAAATATTTTCTTTTGGTGGTGCAATTACTGTTTCTGTTATATTTTGTATATATAATGATAATAATGTCGAAGAATCGAACAAATTATTGCCCGAAAAGTGTAGAAATTATTTTACCGATCCTAGCATGAGACTACATTGTGAATTCTATTAATAAAAAAGTTGCGTTAATTGCTTGTGAAGTCTCTATACATTTCTAACGATGTAATGAATGTTTGAATGCAAATGTTATTAATTATGACTTTAAAATAAAGAGGACATTACTATTGTTACATAAATTACATTGATTAAGGATTTGTGTAGATTACGAAAATACATTTTATAAAGTATAAGAATGTAAAATTAATTATGGGTAAATTTTATAAAGTTCGATTTCAAACTAAAGAATTGGTATTTTATTTATTTTTATTTTTTTTTCTTAATATCTACAAGAGGTAATATAATATTGCATATTACTATACATATTTACATTAATTTGTACAACTATTAAGATTACAAATGTTTTGCATGCATGTTTATTAACACTATTTTCCAGAGTTAAATGTTGTGAAGCTTTTAATCGTCGATATATTCCGTTTACAGCGAAGCCCATCAGGGGGCAGCTCGCAATTAGAATAATGTAAGCAAAGTTGCCCTATGACGAGCCGCGCCGTAACCGTTCAAATTTTCTTCTGCTTACATGTCTAACGTCTTGAAGAAACGTCTTACACTGAAAAATAGTAAAACATTTAAGTAAAAATATTTAACTACATTTAAAGTTTTTTTACAAATTATTTCTATATACAATATAAATAGTCCGTGTAGACTTGCAATCAATTGAAAATTAAAGGGTTCGAAAGCAGGTCTCAGATGTCAGCTCTGTATTGGTTTTATTTTAATTCAATATTTTCAGTGTAGAATCTTATTCGATTCATTTAAGTATCTAAAAAGTAATAAATATATTAAATACAGTACAATTATATAGAAATAACTAACTTAAAGTATAATTATATACAATATGACGTTTAATTAAAAATGTGTTCAAAACCTTAATTGTTTCCTTTCTTATGTATATAAATATAATATTACGTTACAAATGTTTAATATATCTTTCTATAAATAGAAAAAATATTGAATAGCTTCAAATTGTTACTGTAGTACTGAATTCGAAAATATAAAACTCATTAGGATTAATCCCTAATGAGAGATTATTTTATGCAACTTTCGTACTGTATTACTACAATTTGTTATGTATTCTCAAAATATTGTAAATGATTATTAGAAAGTACAAAATTGTAGTTTCTAGATTATGTATTCATATAGTAAAAGTTTTATTATAAAGTATTTTGCAATTTAATTAGATAAGTTACCCGTTTTACACAAGATTAAAATTTAGATTCAATATGCTTCCAAATAATTGAAATTAATTATGATTTTTAAAAAATTGGAAACAACAAGTAAAATAATATTGTTTTTATTTCATAATAATTAACTCTTTTATTATACTCTTATATTTGTTTAAAATATTTAAATAATTAGTAGCAATATAAAATTAAATGTAGTTATAAACAAATTATATTTTAATTTAAAATTTGTTATATAAAAGTATTTAAATGTGAATGAGAATTTATAAAAATTATCAAAAATTATACACGAATAATACAACTTAAACAATCGTTTTTGAATAATTTAAGTAAACGTTTATCATTTGCATATTTATTTCATAAAATTTTCAAAAGATATTTTTTTTAATTAAAATAATAGTCTTATTTAAAATCTTTTTATTATAATAATTGATAATCTCATGTGTCAAATATAATATGATACATAAAACAATTTTTACGATAGCAAACGCACAATTATTTAAATTAAAATAAATATAAAAATAGTTGTAAAATTATTGTATGCTTATTTATACACATTGTATTAAAATTTTTATACTACAAATCCAAAAAATTAAATTTCGTGAAAACAAAGATAAATAATTAGTTGCACTTTTAAGCGATTCTGATACGATATTATTAATAAATGTCAATTGATTCAATATAATATAGTCATTAATTTAAATATATTGAGTAAAGGAATCAATCCATCTTATTGACAAATAATAGTTAAAATCTTCGCATCGATTTAAATGCAACTTTAAATTAAAATAAATAGCACATGTTTAGAATTACTCTTTCATATTTCTAATTTACAATAGGAATATATTCAAATAACTCTATATATGTAGATTTATATCACGAATTCAAGCAGAATAAGAAACTCTAATTTTAATTGCATAAATGAACTTGATTTCATTAATTACAAGTAAATCATTGTTACACTTGAGTAAGGTTGAAGAAGTTTAAATAACGGTCGGTAAATTTTGGCAACTGAAATTGAACGGTATTTGCAATTAAATTATAACATATGTAAGTACGTATGTACGTATGTATGAGTATATTATATTATGCAAAAACAAAATATATATATATATATGTAAACTTTTTTCTTAATTAAAAAATTACATGTTTATATTTCTTTATGTATATTAAAAATTAATGTTTGTATAATTTTTATTCGGATTATTCATAAATAAATTTTTAAAAGTGTTCAAGTTTCACCATTGTAGTTTATACAGAATCTTTATTAATAGTTTTTGTCTATTTATTAGAATTACTACTGTTATTATACTAGATGAATATTTTCGATTAAAATTAAAGAATACGTTTTTAAAATTCATTATTAATTATCGAACTTATTTCTACTTGAAATTTATTTATTGTATTATAAGTCTTATTACAGTTTATTATTAGCTAATATAAATATTGTAAAGAAATTGTAAAACATTAAACAGTTTTTAAGTATTTTGTACTGTTTACTGTTCGAATATTATTATATAAAATAATTGTAAAAATAAACAGCATTAATAATAAAAAATAATTATAAATGACTAATCAAAAATATGAAAAACCAAAGCATAATTATATATAATATTACGATCGTAAGAGGGTATAGTTAGCGAAAAATATCAAATGCTATTAAAGTGAGAAAGAGAAACATATCACGTAATGTTTCGGTCCCAAACTTCAATGGACACATAATGAAGTGTATACAAAAAAAATAAAATCACTCATTCTTACACTGGTTATATTAATTGATCAGTGTCAGTTTGTAAATGATAATGACGGAAAATCGAATTTCGAAGTTTTTTCGTGATTTGTAACCAATTTATCTAAACAGAATAAACATTTTTTTAAAAACCAATTATAAATTTTCTGAGTATTTTATTTAATACTAATCCTATAATTGAACATAACTTTAAAAATAAAATAACTCATTGTATTATATTTAATTTTTCAGAAATATGAATGTTGGTTTATGTTGCTTCAATTAGTGGACATTCTTGAGCGAAATGTAAATATTCACATTATAAAATAATGAAATATTAAACAAAAATACTGTTTTGTGATATTTCCAAAACTTAATTTATAAAATTGTAAAATAACAATACTGCATTGTACCCGTCAATTAACATAAAAAGCTAAATCCACTTGTTCGCGTAAAAATAAGAAAATATTAATAAAAAAATCACTGTTTTTGAAAATTAATATTAAAATTTTTTAATTTACTTTATATTTATAAGTTTTAATACCGATTAACATAAATTTTAAGTAATATTAATAAGTTCACAGTTTATATAATAAATGAATTTTTCGTTTTACGGTAAAACGCTAAAGGGAAAAAATTAAATGCTAAATATTTCCCTCGAGATTCATAATACTTCGAAGCACACTTTTGAAAAACTGTTAACGATCCTAAGGTCCTTTAAAATCCAGCAACTAATACTCTGCATTAAAATTATTTAGAACAAAGTTTATTTAGAACAACCCCATAGAATGAAACACTTCCTTTTGGAACTTCAACAAGTTGGAAAATTTAAAATTACTAAATGCGACGTACTGGTAGCTCTAACACTGCACTGGGAACAGTGTAAAATATACAGAAAGAATTGCATCAAGGATCAATGAACGAACCAACGGATGTCCCCGGACGATACACGATTAGACGGTCGATGCAATCAGCAACGAACTCCAGTCGAGATAGAGGAAAAGCCGGAAGAAGGGATCGGTTTTCCGCTCTGTACACCCACAGGATGCTGAACCGTACGCCAAGATATTCTTAAAACAGGAAGGGGTGGGTAAGAGAGACCGCGATACCGACCCGAAGTCTTTTCCGCCTTTCTTTTGGCTCTCGGCTATGTCTTCGCTTGCATCCGTGGTTCGTTGTTTCGTCTAAACGTTCCATCTTATTACTAATATCTTATAAGTGCTTAGAAGAATATGTACTGAGACTTAATATTTTATTGACCGAATTATATTTTTATTAAACGATCGAAATAGAAACGAGTATAACCAAACGTGAAATCTAATTCTGAATTACACAAAACTATTGAAAAATTAATTTATAGAAAAACGTTGCAATCTTATGATAAAAAAGTTTGATTATGTTATTTGAATCACGCAATAGTAACTCATTTTATTATGGAGTCTTTTTAAAAATTCAGAATCAATGTGTTCTGAACGGACCACTTTCGTTCCAAGTATTTAAAACAAAATTAAGTGAGACATATTTTCAAAAGCTACCTTTTTTGTCGTTTCCTTATAAAATTTCTTAATACATTTTCTCGAAACATTGTAATTTATAAATGAAAACCAAAACTTATAATGAACTGTAATGTTAATCACATTTTATAATTAAACATTAAGTCTAATCCACAAAAAAAGAAATAATACTGCCTATTACACAGAGTATACGTGAAAAATAATCATAGAATACAACAACGATAGTGGCCAAAACAGTGAAGGTAGTTATTGCACATAAATCGGTGAAACTGAAAGAAAACTTAAATTTAAGATGTTTAAACATAGTTAACAAGTAGTTATAAATAAGGGTATTATATTTTAAACGTGAGAAATATTATGATACAGCTAGATTTTTTTTTAATCATCTTCTTTCTTCTCCCTTTGCCATAACTATTATGCAACGTTATCACTTATTTTTTTCATTTCTTTCTTTTTTCGAAGCCATTGTATCTGATACAGTCTGCAAATATCTTTTCTGTCTCCTTTCATAACCTTTTCCCATTTAATCTCATTGGATCAATTACCCTGTATAAATGCAGTCTTCAAATACATGTTTCATTGTTTCACGTGACCTATTACACATTCGACACAACTTTTCTTTTTCTTGAAGCCAACTTTTATCATTTCTTGTTTCATTTCCTGTTCTGAACCTTGCTAGAATCTTCATACCTTTTTTTCTTTTTTCACCTATTGATTTTTCGTAAATGCTTTTCTTATCTGCAAGGTTTTCTTCCACTAAGTTCTTAGCCTCTACCGAGTAACTAAATGTTTCTAATTTACCTAATAGTTTCTGTTGCTGTTGCCCTTTCATTGTCTCTTCAACTTCCTGCCATAATCCTCTGTCTCCTTCTACCTTTGCCTTCCAAAATTCGCTCGACCATCCTATATTATTTCAAAATCTTAATCTAATTTTACCGTAATCCTCTCTTTCCCTCTTGTTTCCCATTCTGATTATTTATAGTTCTCTTCCTTCTGCAATCCTTCTGTTTAAACATTGTTGTATGATGTTCTCTTCTCTATAATTCAATACTTTTAATTCAAAATTTATCGCCCTTTTAGCTACTTTTACTTCCAATTTGTTTCTTTTTGTTTCTAAAAATAACACATGGTCAAAAGTATTCTTATCTAGGTTCAGAACCCACTTGATATACTTTTTCTGAATTCTTTCTAGCTCTTCAAAATACTGCCACCCCCAAATTTCGGCCCCATATAGAATCATATTATCCACTAGTCTTGAAAATAATTTCATTTTCTTTTTAAAATCTTCTTTGAACCATTTTTCTGCTATGTTCCAAACTCTCCCTAAAAATTGATTTGCCCGAATAACTAAAAGTTGAATGTGCCCTTCATCCCTATTATTCTATCTAAAATTATAACCGAGGTAATTGTATTGCTTAACAACTTCTAAATTTTTTCTATCCCATTTTACAATTAACTTTTTATTTCTACCTTCTGCCTTTTTAAATTTCATTATTTTAGATTTATTCGTATTTAATTCTGAACCTTTTGTCTCTAGAAATTTCCTGAACAATGGCAGTAGTTCCCTGAGCTCGACTTCACTTTTTGCAATGATAACTACATCGTCTGCATATGTCAATGAGCGAATCTTTTGGTTGCCTATCTTTACCCCCGACGTTATTGAACTCTTTAGCGATTCTTCTAGGTCTGCCATCACAATATTAAAGACAGTAGGACTGAGTGGACATCCCTGTCTAACTCCTCTTCTAGGGTTGACTTCTCCTATAATTTTATTATCTATTTTTATTTTCATTTTGGTGTCCTGGTAAATATCTTTAACACATCTTATTAGGTATTTATCAATCTCTGCCTTCTCCAGACACCTCCATATTTCCTTTCTGTCCATGCGGTCGAATGCAGCCTTAAGATCTGCGAAACGTACTATCACCTCCCCTTTTTCTTTTCTTAATTGAATGTCGATCACCGATTTTTAGTATATAAATTACCTCTATCGCACCTCTTTTTCTTCTAAACCCAAATTGCGTGTCGTTAAGAAACTTTTTTTCATTTAGTTGTTGCTAGATTCTATCTTTTAATACTTCTGCAAATATTTTATATCCGGAGTCCATCAAAGATATTCCTCTATAATTGCACGTTCTTTTTTGTCTCCTTTTTTAAAAATAGGGACTACCGAGAAATATTATGATAACATTTGATTTTATATTACTAAAAATTTATCTCGAAAAAACTGAGAATCTGTATAAAATAAATAATTACATCTGCAAAAAACGAATTGTAAGATTTGTATCCAAAATAGTAGAAATAGTGTACAAGCTTCAAATATTATAGATACTAAAAAATATACAATTTCATAAATGTAAGATTAAAACAAAAAACAAAAGATGACGTAAATTTATGAAAACCTGTTGGTAAATAGCATATATTTTTTTAGTCTAATATTGGGTGCATTAGTATTAGAAATTTAATCAAAATATACGTCGAATGTCAACTTGGTACATATTGTAGTCAAAATAAGTGTATCTAGTTATTTATATAAAGTTCTGATGACATTTGCGTAATAGTTTTTATGAATCAAACAAAGATGATAATAATTGTATAAGACGGATCTCAATGATCGAAACGCTAAATTATTAATGACATATATAGACTATACTTTCGTATTAGGTATTCAGATATTTAAACATTTTAAACGTATAAGCTATAACAATTAATAGAAGTTAGAATGGCTACTTTAATATAAAAAAAAAATGAAAAGATAGATTTTTGAATTCACAATGATGATGATACATTTCCAGTAGCAAAATAAAAAATTATTTACTTTTTTACTTTAACGAGTGAAGAAATATTATAAAATTATGGCATGTATAGTTGACAAACATGAATCAATAATAAACAATTATACGGAATTTTCTATATATATATATATATATATATTATTTATGATAATTCAGTTAATAAGAACTCTGTACTTTATACTTTATTGATACTAACTAAAGAAACTTTAATTTTCACAACCATAATAAATTTAAGAACAATATTTATCATTATAGAGAAACATAGTTTATATATTTCATTATATATACAAAATATTAAATTAAATATGTTTGTAAATTTTAGAAATTTTCTAAATATTAAACCGATACTATTTCCTGTAGTATATATTGATTTGAATTATAATAACTAAATTTAAGACAAAGAAGCACTTATTAAAAGAGTATATATTAAGATAAACATTATTATTCTACTCAATATTTAAAAAAAAATAGTTTTTAGAAATATTGAAGTTTTTAAAATAATGATACTTAGTTGATATTTTAAAAATGAAGGTAAACATTTTAATATACTTTTTAAAAGAATGTTTAATGTTATTAATGCATCTGAAAAAGTAAAGTAAATAGGTTTAAATTTAATTTTATTATCCGATAATATATTTATATATTATTTAAGATATACTATATACTTTTTTTATTTTGGATTTTATTGAATTATTTTTAATTGATAAGTTTATTATATTTAATGTTTGTATGATATTCACGTATATTTTTAGAAGTAAATTTTTTAAAATAAATAATAAAATATAAAGTTATTTAATATATATAGCTTTTTCTTCTTTTCTTATTTCACGATGTATGTATATATAAAGATATACAAACTGTGAAATAAAATTTTACGTATAAAATTATTTGAGTTCAAATTTTTATTCATTTTATATATTTGAATATTATTTAAAATTATTCATTTTATTATTAGTAAATTTTCAAATATTAATTAAAAACCATTTTTTCTGTAAATGTGAATTTAAATTTTAAGGAAATATTAATAAATATTAATAAATTGTTGTTATATTTTTAGGCGAATTCTTCTCATGAACTGTATTAATAAATCATAAAAAAAAATAAATAGTTCATTATATGCGAACACGCAATATTTCTTCAACTATGCATAAAATTTTAAATCATCTCTGTTCGGATGATTCAAATTTACAATATAGTATATATTTAATGAAATATATTTTTCTGTTCTTTCTAATATTTTTTTTCATTTTTATTTAAAATCTTTATTTATACATTTTTATAACAAATTTTAGATTGATAATTATAATTTTAATTACGTTTTAACTTGGAATAATATTAACAAATTAATTATTTTTTAATAAACATTGTAAGTACTAACGATAACTGTTATCAGCTAATAATCAAACGAAACTGATTACACACAATTTACACTATAATGTTTTCATTTGTTCTTTCATTTTTATCTCTATCTTTTTCCTGCATATCTATTTCCTTTTTACATCAACTTTTTATTTTTTTTCTTCATGCAGCTTCCTTTTATTTCTTAAAATAATGTTTCATTATATCTTATGTCTTTTGTAAATTTATAAAAAGTTTAAAGTATTAATTTATTTTTCAATATTTTACAGTAATTATTATTGTAGATAAATAATATTTTTCATCTTATTGCAAATGAAGTTCAATAATTTATCAATCGCAATTAAACATTATTTAGTTATATTATTTTATATCATAAATTATTTTGTAAATAAGATATCAGTTATTAATTATATATTAATTATAAATTCAATTAAAATTTATCTGAATTCAAAGAAAGTAAACTGAATTTGGAAAATATTTTAATTAATTAAACAATTTATTAAAATATTACACCTCTATTTAGTTTAAAATAATATAGTTTTTTTTTAAATGTTTTAAAATATTTTTATTTATTTTTCATACTAAATAAAAAAGTTTCATTCTAAAAAAATAAAGTTTGGATGACAATCTTTATATTTTTGAATTAGTTAGTAATTTATAAATGAGGAAAGCTTTTTAAAAAAGCCCAACTTAAATGAGATGAAATTATTTTAAAAATTATTTTCAAATTTCTTTTTGAATTTTTGAATATAAAAATAGAATTATTATACAGGAAACCAAATATGATTTTAAAATTAAAAAATATTTTATTGACTTAGTTATGATTTTATTTATTTTTCAAACGAATCCTATCAGTAAAAGTTTAAAACATTTTTTTAAAACTTAAAAATAAAATAAAATAAAATATGATACACAACATGAAATTTATAAATATTTAGAAATTTCCATCTTGAGATTCACCTAAAACCGAATTATTAATGTATGAAAATTTTAATAAATTCAGAAAACTCACCTGTGCTTTAAAAATTTTGATTTGTTTATCTACAAATTTTAAGCCTCAATAATTAATATTGAATTTAAAACTATCTAAAATTATACATAACTCTATATTCTCTTTTATTTCCATAATTTTCTCTCGCAGTCCACAATTTTATATTATTTTTTTCTACTATTCAATATTTTTATTCCGCTCATAAATATTGTACAATTTATCTCCTATGTATACTTATAGCCATTGAGAGTATATAAGCATGCCTACTTGTGAGTTTGAATGCGTCTCCTCACGCGTCTTGCTCATTTATTTTCTTTCGCACGCTCTCTTTTACCCTCCAATTCTATTTTTCTCTCTATCTCTCTCTCTTTCTCTCTCTCTCTATCTCTCTCTCTCTCTCTCTCTCTCTCTCTCTCTCTCATAATCTCCTTCCTCTCATTTTGATCTCGTATCTCCCGAACCAAAGCCGCAGACGTGAACAATGTGCAATACGTAAGCGTAAACACGTGCTTCCCATACTGCGCTCGGTTACGAACGCCTAACCGGTTACGTTGTTGCACGTCCGTTGCACCCCGTGAAATGCACTCGCCAATTGACGGGAAATACAAACTGCGTCTCGGATGCACCCTACAATACTTCCCTCGTTTTGTTTCTTTTGTTTTTTTTTTACTTTTTTTCCTCTTCTACTCGTTTTATTTTCTCGTTCAAAAACACTTTTCCTTTCTGGTACCCCCAAATGCGGGCCACTGATTAAAGCTTAATTTCACTTTGAAATTTAACTTATGAGTTTTGAGTCTCGTCGCGCTGTTGAATAAAAACAAAGTATTCACTGGCCGGAGACAACTTGAAAACGCCTTACCGTCAAAGTATTCGTTACCTCTTTACAACTATGATATGATGAATTATAAAATGTTTTATGATTTTACACATATATAAATTTATAAGATATAATATATTTTAAATAAATTTTTTATTGAATTGTAATTTGAGTCCGAGCAGGAATTTTTACACAATGAACGTCGAGCTTTTGATATTTATCGCGCGCAATTTAGTAAACATTGTAGTCGGGATTTGGATAGACTTAAAATCAAACAATTTAGGTGTTCAGATGAATCCTATAATATAATATAATTAATAATATTGAAAAAGTAGAATGTCGGTTCAAAAAAATCAAGTTGCAAACAATTTTATTGAAATCACTTTGAAAAGAACTTGGTATGAATGATAAAAAATCAGAGTAAAATAGAATTCTAAGTGAATACTAGTTTAAAATAATAACTATAATATAATAAATAATATAAACGTCAAAGAAACCCTATATTTAATATGATCTCCGCGCACACATGCATTGCATATATATATATATGAATATGCGCGCGCGCACATCCATGCATGTACATTTATTTGTTATTTCATATGCAAAAATTAACAAATGTGGATGAAAAAAATGATATTAATCTCATGAAATAATTAAATAATTGTTTGAGATCCTGTTAGTTTGCACGGTTAAAAATTGATATGTATTTAAATAAAAAGGCAGAATCACCTTGCCGTTCGTAAAACGCAACTCTTTCGGCAAGAAATTCATGCCAAATAATGCAGATGCCAGAATAAACCTTGATTAAAATTCAAGAGTAAGTCACAGTCATAAAATAAAATTCACCATGAAAGAGAAAAAGCATTAAAGTTTAAAGTGAAGTGAAGGTTCGGAATAATTAGCGCGCAATAGCTAAATGAACCGCACAAAAAAGAGCCGAGGAGACACTATTAAGCAATTCCACAGGCACGCACACGCTTCCGTTGAAGTTTCGAGATCGACTCGTGAATTTCCAAGCTTGAAAACTGAAATGCAGTACAGTGGGTATGAGACGGTAACTGCTGCGTTTTTCGCCCTACCCCCTCCCCTCCCGCTCTTTCTACCGTCATATAGGACATACTAATGCCGCATGATGTATCAGCGTGCCTACAAGAGAGGGAGAGAAGCTCCGGAGGTTAGAAAAATGCCTTGCATCTGCACCCGGAACGAGACGACCAAGGATCGCCTATCTCTTTCGTTTCTTCCCTCCTTTTTCTCACACGTGTGCTCGTATGCTGGAAGCGGTCGTATATCCTTGGCTTTTTCTCCTTCTATCTACTTCTTTCCTTTGTCCTTCGCTCCTACTTCATCCCTCCCTTGTGTACGCCGTACATAAGCGGGCCCATATGTAAAGCTCCGAGACTTTTATGCGTGCACACTTCAAACGCCGATTACATTGCAACGGAATTTTGGTTTGCCACATACTACCTTCTTTTATTTTAGGCGAAACAAGATCTTTTTTAATCCTTTGAAAATTTAAACTTACCTCACGTTTATGAATGCATTCGCTGTTCGCTGCCATGCAAATGTCCCAGCGAGTCCGCTTCAGAATACGTTTTTAATAAATTAATATTTTTCCTTCAATAAGGCTCCTCCCGTTAGTTGAAAATATTTAAATAACTCAGCTCAATATAATACATGCCTCGCGCCCATGATTTTAAATGCAAATTTATTCTTTTTCATTTAAAAATTTCATTAAAAAATACGCCAATTTAATGATCTTTTCCAGTTTTTCATCCAATGCTTGTCAGATCTTTGCAATCTGTTACAAAATTCAATCTGATCATTCTACATTTTTTGGTCACGAAAAAAACTTTTGTTCTCGCAATCGAACTACATGTATCACCTCTCATTTTATGTAAAATAATACTAAATAGCTAATATTATATTATCTAGAGTGAGATTTTGTCGATGCCTCGAATGACGCCTGGTAGAAACTTTTGTAAAAATTTATGAATATTTATGAAATTTTGTTCTATCCTTAGAAAAATCTAGGCAATAGAACACTACAAATAATATTATATATAACTTGGTATCTCTGACATCTTGTTATTGAGAAATAAAAACTTATCATCGAAAAAAAATTATAAATAAAACACTCGACTAAATACATTTAATTGCTAGATATAAATGAATTAAAAAAGAAGAAATTCTTTTGGTCATTTTAAAGAATATTAAGTAATGGTGGCCTACATTTTAGTATTCAAGTGTTCTATGTCATTCTTATTTAAGTAAAAAACAAAAATGCTATTAACGCTTTTCTCCGCAAAATGAAACTAAGAATATCATCACATGCATATCTTTTCCCTTTGTTTTAGTTCAACACACTTGAGTATATATTTTATATTATTCACACTCACTTTATTCTAGTTTTTGTAAGTACTTGATACAAATTTTTTTATTAAATTCAACAGTTAAATGCATGAACGATATTGCAAATACAAGAATGATAGATGCTCGTGGAAAGGTGAGCAATAGAAGTAATATGTTTACAAGGTAAAAAATAGAGAGGGGAAAAACGAGAGAGAGCAGGAGAGAGAACACGCGTGTAGACGCTCGAAAAACGGTGAAGGCATGATGGGGTCAAAGGACAGTGGGGCCAAAGCGCGTGCGGCGGCTTCTGAAACTCAAGCATGTCTCTGTTTCCGTCGACGTCGGCCAATGAAATTTGCATTTGTGTGTCTGATAAATATGCTAAGTCGATGAAGCTCTTTCACTCTTTTTGTCGTAACCTTCGGAGATGACATACGTCTAGGAGGCGATACATTGATGCATCGATGGCAATCCGAAAGAGAAAATGTGCATTATGAAGTTGATGTTAACTCTTTGATGCGTGTACGTAAATATGTTGCGAGAGAAAATTGATAACTTTAACGATTACCTATTGTATAGTTGAGATTAGATATGAAAATTATGTAGGTCAATTAAGGAAGTATTTAAGAATTTTATTTCAAGTCTCTTAGATATTTATGATTAAGTACAGATTGTCAAACTTTACCTGTTGGTTCAATTTTGCAACTTGAAATACAACTACGAACGCGGGATTAGAAGTAGCAAAGTATGAACAAACTTCTTGCAGTTAAAAAATTGCCGTTTTAAGTACAGAATTATGCAATAAAAAATTTTTTTCTCGCTGTACTGATGTAAAGTTGACGTGAAAACGAATTTAGATGAACTTATCGTTTCTAAACTTAAGTATAATTAAAAATAACAAAATGTGAATAAAAATTGCACATTCGCAAGAAAACTAATAAAGAAGATTTTGTCTTAAACAATATCATGTATGTATATACATACACAAATGTATATTGATTACAAGGCAGTTGATATGTTTACGTTGCTTCAATTGATATATAAATTAAAAAATAAACCATTCTAATAGATCGTTATATATGAGTTATCAAAATTTCAAAAATATTATAACGAATACTTATATACTTTAATTTATTTTTTATTTGCTTTATTGAATAAATTTGAATTTTTATGGAAATTATCATGAGATACGTATAATTTTTAATATTATTGCATATGCAATAATTTTTATATTTACATCTTTAACTTTTACAAATCACTTGTATAACATATTGCTATTATAACTCATTTATACAAATAATGATAGTCCTTTTTAATTGTAGGATTAGAAATATCGTTCGCTATTTATAACCATACTAGAAACTACTCATATAGTAATTAAGAATTCGACAAATAATGTTAATAGATATCTTTTTGAAATATTAGTTATAAAATGCATTTTTAGAAAATTAAAATAATTTGAAAGCTTAATTTTAACTGAATAATATAAAACATTTTTTTTTAATCATGTAAAAATGCTTGTGTGTATTCTACGTTTAACATTTTTTTATTAAAGAATTAAAAATCAGCTTAATGTAACATGTATATTAAAAAAACTTTTTCTTTCATAATTTTTATAGAAATTTAACAAATTTTGTAAGTTTTAAATATGTTCTCTATACAAATATAGAACAAATATTATATCGTAACAACTAGCAATATTAAATGTTTTCGAATAATCCAAGTTTCACTGTATAAAATAATGTCTATTATAAAAAAGTTAAGTTTTGAGAATTTAAATTATAATCAGTACACGAGAAAATCAAATACCAGTTCTTGATGTTCAAGTTAATTATAACATGAAAAAATGTAATACTATTATGGCAAACTATTTTCACCTAGCACATTTTTAGAAAATCAAATAAAAATATTAATTTCTTATACATATACATGTAACTTGAGCTTTCAAAACGAATAAATAATTTCATTACCATAAGAACTCAATAGTGGAAGCCCAATTAGATAAATGAAATAATTTACTGAATACTTATTAAGTAAATCTCAATTAGTGCTCGGTTTCCAAGTCTTTTAAAACGCTCGAATCATCTCCATTGAGAAATAACGAAAAAAACAAAACCAAACTCGTTTATAAATAAGTACACCATCCACAGTCGTAGAAAATGAAAAAAATGCACGCTCGGCAGCATCTGGAGTTCCCGCATCAACTTTACTGAGTCAAGATCATAAAAACGCTTTTTGTACATTCTATTCAGTAGTAGAGCTGCTGCATCGCTTCGACCACGTGGGAACTTTGACTCTATGAACTTCCACGTATTTTCTTTTCCTAGGTATTACTATCTTTTGCCCGTTATTTTGAATCTAGGCCGCTTACACTTCATGAGCATTTTTTTTTTCAATAAAAATAAGCATGTAACCCTCACAGAAGATAAATTTTAGAATATGATATAGTATATTCTAAATGAAATATAGTATTTTAATTATTACATGGATTTTATTGTTTTATTTTAAATTAAAAAAAAATTATTGAGAGTAATAAATTTGACAAGGTTTCTTGAAAAATAAGCATTTAATTTTATATACAACAATCGCAACATAATATATCATGTAATAGTGAGCGTAGACATATTATAGATTATATTTCTTAACTATATTATAGTACGAAATTCCTAACTGTTACAAAATGTTACATGTTTATACGTTTTGTACTCAAAAGCTCGAATAAGAATGTAGAACACAATGAATTTGTTGTATTAAGAAATAATAATAACGAAATATATTTTATAATTGTAACTTTATAATATAAATATATTTTATAATTAAAAAAAATTTGTTCAAGCATTTAATAATTTGATTGATTTAATAATAATAGACAATGTAAGAATTTTCACTCCTTAATTAGAGAATGTTTTAATCTAGTTTTATTCGCTGTAGTTAAATTATAATGTTTTATATCTCATACGATTTATATATATATATATATATAAATTGTGTGATAATTACAATCAGATTCATTAAAATAATATAAACTTTAAGTGTCTTAATATGACATCCAAACTAATATTTACGAAATAGTTTGTTATTAGTTTTACATTAGATACTTAGAAATATCTAAATAAAATTAATAACTTAACACATAAGCATAACAATATATTTATGACTTCATTTTTCATATTAGATAGTGTAATTTTGTTAATCTAAGCAATTTTGAATTTTATTTTAACATACAAATTGTATTTAAATATTATACAAATACAACATACTCATTCTCTGTAACAGTAGTATTTATTTTATTTTTAAAATATATATACGTATACCATAATTAAGCTACAAATCAGTGAGTTTAACAAATATATAAATTAATTTTTTTAGACATCTATTTAATCATTTATTATGTCAGATATGACAATATTTATAATTTTTAATAAAAAAAACTTTATAGTAAACTTATTTATATATTCTTGTTTAGAAATAATGTATTTATATTTGAATAATTATTATTCATCCATACATTTAAAAAATCCTTAATAATCCATAATAATTGTATATTATAACAGTGCTTCCATACAAGATCGTAGAAATTTCATTGGCATTAATCATCATAATTAGTTGAAAGCAAAAATAGAATATATTGACCACGTAATTCATAAAAAAAATTTTTTTTTAAATTAAAAAATAAGAAAATAAGCTCATTAAAGAAGGCGATTATATACTAATATATTGGAAGCAATAATTGTGTTAGATAAGGTTATGTAAAATAAAGTTCGGGGTTAGAATTTATTGAAAATGACTCTTCTAGATAATTTGTTTAAAGAGATTTAAGTTTTTCGAAACTTATTTTTTAATTTACATGTACAAACATATGAAAATTATACTAACAGATTATATTATATGCTTAATATTTTAAGATAGAAATTCAACGTCGAAGTAGTAAGAACAATTTCATCAAAACTAGAGATCGACTTTATTTATAATGAATTTCTACCATGCTTAGAATAATACATGTTTAATGTACATTTCATGATTTACCTTTACTTTAAAATGAATATTGCGATTAGATTTCAAAATCTATCATGAAAAAAAGTTATTAAAAAAGCATTTAAAAAAGTTGAAACGTTGAATATACAAAATTGAATTCGGAATTGTAAATGTGATTGTAGTCTTAATAAGTTTACAATTTAATATTAAGAATAAATGAAGTTAAACAGCTAGTACTCAATGGTGATTGTCTTAGTTTTAAGATATTCGCTGAGCGCATCTTGACCTAAATCCTTACCAAAGCCCGATCTCTTAAAACCGCCAAAAGGCGCAGCGACGTCTGTTTTGTTGTAGGTGTTAATAAACACAGTACCGGCGTCGATTTTCTCAGCAAATTTAAGGGCTCGACCGATGTCTCGCGTAAGAATACCCGAGGCCAAACCGTACTCAGTCGCGTTGGCCCGCGCAATCAGTCCATCCACATCCTTCGAGTTAAAAGTTGAGATAATCATGATGGGCCCGAAGGACTCTTCGGTCGCCAACAAGCTCCCGTCTCGTACGTCCGTGAAAATCGTCGGTTCGAAGTAATAACCTCTGCCTGGCAGCCGCTTGCCTCCATAGACGAGATGCGCACCCTCCTTCAGACCCCTCTTTACGAACTCGAGTAACTTGTCAAGGTGAGCTTTGTGATTCTGGGGTCCGTGGCTCGTACTGCGATGGAGAGGGTTGCCGATCGACATTTTCTTCGTTTCTGCCACCACTCGCTCCACGAATTCCTTCTCAATGCTCTCCTCTACAAAGATTCGACCTGCAGTATAAGTGATGTTATTCTCACTACTCCAATTACAAATTTTTATTATTAGATTACCGATGAATGAACAAGTACTTTAATTTCTGCTGATAGTACAAGGTCTTTTTTAAAACAAAATCATTAATTAAATGAGAAGGGAGGATGGATTGTCGTATTTAATATCTATACTCGTCCACTTTAACGAGCCTAAATTTTTAGATATTTTTATTTCAATACGGAAAAGAAAATCGGTGGTATAAATGACCTTTGTAAAATTTTTAAATATATCTTCACAATGAACGGAAAATATTTAAATGTAAAAAAGGTTGTATATTATAAATATTTGCCCTTACTTAAATTTTTTAAAAAATTTAATATCTAGTTTGATATATGTGGAGGTTATATTTTATACTTTTCATTCATTATTACATATGAAATTAATTTTACAAATTTCATTATAATTCGTGTTGTACAAAATTACAAATTTTTACGGGTATTAAATACTTTATTCTTATTTATTAATAATTTTAAATTTATCATAATAACTTACTATACTATTTATTTCTTTATGCGAATAGGAATCTCTATTGCATTCACTTATTCAGAATTGAAGTACTAAAGACGGTAAATTTATCCTATTTATATAACTATATAAATAGGAACAACGATTTTTTTTTTAAATACTGAAGAATTATTGTATATTTAATTGTTATATATTATTCTTCACTTAAGAATTATTCTTTAAGATGCTGAAAATCTTATCATAGAAATAAAAATATTAACGATAATTAGCATTATCCTAGGAAGTAAACCATCAGGTAAAATAAATTGCAAGTTAATGTTATTTTAATTGCACAAAGATAAGAGTCGTAATGAACTCGAGAATAAATATGTTTAACATTATAATCAAGATTGTTACATCTTCCATAATAATTTAATTATAATAATTGTTATTAAAATAAAAATTATTCTAAAATAACTATTATCATAATAGTATCAAGATTTATGTAGGTATGATTATAGTAAGAGAAATATAGTCTAAAATTTATTATTACATTGAATGTTTATATATTTTCGTACATAGTTTCAGTCCCAATTGTGATTGTAGATTTGGATGCTGACTTTAATGTTTTTGATAAAAAATACACTAATGATATTTATAAAAAAATTTTCGACTACTATCACGTAATTTAAAATTTTTAAAACTCTAAAAAAGTATTTAAATTTATATTTATTACACGCACAATTATATATAGTATAATACTTATTACTTAAAATATGATAGTTTTTACCGCAATCAGTATTCAATTTTAAGCTGATACTCAAAATTATGAGCTTATGTTTAACTTATTTTTATATTTGTCAACTTATATTATTACATAATAAAATTAAATCGGGTATATTAAGATTTCTAAAACTAAAATTTACACGAACCGTTACTTTTAAAATGAAATACGAGCGCTACTCATATGGTTTAGATGAACTCAGTAACATCCTTTTGATAAGAATTAAAATCAATTTTCCTTTTTATATATTCATTTTCATTATTTTTGCTGACTTTAATAAAAATATAAAATATGGTTATTACGAAAATATTAAAAAAATAATTTTTAATTGATTATTTTGAAAAAAGTTTATAAATTTAGTCAAATTATTAAGCTGGAGAGTTATTAAATATTTTAACAATTACAGTTTTATCTTTAAATATATTTCCAATAAATTAAAAAATACTCGATAAATATTTGAAATAATATTTCAAATTTGAATTGATTATACAAAACAAAAATCTTACCAGCAGCAATACAATTTTCGCCTTTATTAAAGAAAACACTGTTGATAGCCAATCTTACAGCCTGTTGCATGTCGGCGTCTTCAAATATCACCAATGGACTTTTACCACCCAATTCTAAGGAAACCTTTTTCAAGTTACTCTCAGCGCAAGATTTCATAATTATTTGACCGATATTCGTTGATCCTGTAAATCCAAGTTTTCTAACCAAGGAATGATGTGCAATTGCATTTCCAGCAATCGGACCAGTTCCAGGTACGATGTTGATAACACCTTAAATTATACGGAAACTTATAGAAAAATGAATTTTATTCCCCAACTATGGTAGCAAATTTTTCAATTAATGCTATTAAATAAATACACATCCAATATACTCTAGCAACTTAATAGTCATAAAGTTTAATATTTCGAAAATTAAATAATAAGTATAAGCATATAAATAATTTTATGTTAAAATATATTTATTTCATTTAATAGTTTGATGCGTCTAAAAAATAAATTTGAAAAATTGAACTTTAAATATGAGTATTTAAAAATTAATGATATAAAAACGAACTATTGTATAGATATTTTAATTATTTTTTACTAGTTTATTAAGGAGCAAATCTTTTGATGCAATTGATCAGTTTATCATTTTATCCGAACAATTCTTGTTTTTAAAATTGAAAGTCCCACGAGAATAATGTTTATAGCACTGATGATATTAATTTTTCTTTTTGTAAAGCATACCTTTTTCTAATAGAAAATGCGCATTAACAGCATCAATATGCATTCAAGCTATTATAGCAATTCAAAGTATTGTTAAATGTAACAATACAATTTAGTTTTTATGAATATTAACATTGATACTATTAGTTGGTTCAATTTTTTTTACAATGGCTGATTTATGAATAGTACATTATAAAAACTATAAACTTATAAAAACTATTAATCGTGAACAGAAAAAATCACTCATTGAGATAAAATCTTCGGTTAGCTCGAGATCACTTGCATACCTGGAGGAATCCCAGCTTTGGCCGAAAGTTCGGCAAACTTCAAGGCAGTAAGTGGGGAGGTTTGGGCGGGTTTCATGACTACAGTGTTTCCAGCGGCAAGACAAGCGGCCATCTTCCACGAGAGCATCATGAGAGGATAATTCCAGGGCGTGACGAGTCCGCAGACACCGATAGGCTCCTTACGTGTGATCGTGAGGTTGCGGTTGGGCCGAGCGTGTGATATCGGCACCGTCGCACCTTGGATCTTATCGCACCAACCAGCAAAGTATCGCCAGGTCTCAATTGACATACCCACGTGAGTTTTAAGAGCCAGAGTATACACCGCACCAGAATCCAGACTCTCGAGAGTTGCCAATTCCTCCTTGTGTTGCTCCATTAGGTCCGCCAGCCTATAGTATAAAACAAGCTTTTTATTCAGCTTTATTCGTTACATTTTTTATCTGGCTTCTTGCAAAATGTTTACAGATATATTTATTAATGGAAAATATGCACCTTCATGCTCGTTATTAAATTTAGCATCATTAAAAAGAGAAATTTTTAACCTTCCTTTTTTCTTTATATAGAGTTTGCAATTTAAGAATTACGAATTTTTATTAATCTTTTATATCTTTCAAAATACAAATAAATTAATTTATTTTAATTGGTTTTTTAAAATGTCAAAATCTTATTTAATAGTTTTATGAAATTTTATTGTTATCTGCAATTGTCCGACTGAGTTTCTTTTCGTCGATGTACCATTTGCAAAAAAATTGTTAAAATGTATAAATCGATTTTTTTAAAGTTGAATAAAATACATTTATTATTAAATTTTATTATATGGTAAATTAAAAATTAACGACAAAAATCTATAAATGAAAAATTTTAGATTATATGTTGCATTTATTGCTTATGTACATTTTTACGTTAAATTAAATTAAATAATCTAGTGTAAATTCAAAATTATTAACAATTTATTGATTATATAAGTAACATATTTTTATTCAAATAATATATAACAATAATTGTATTAATATTTAAAAATTATAAAGGATTCAAGAACTTTTCTTAGTAATGATAATGTGTGAAGTATGTGTTTTATAATTTGGATGTATCATTGAAGAATATCGAATACGAATATCGATAGCATTATTTCATAATTAGATAATAGTTAGTGAAAACTACAAGTTTCAGTTATTAATAAATTTACAAAACTATGACTATTTATAAAATTCAATATTCGTAAAAATTATTAATTTATATTAAATTTTAATTCTAATAAAAATTATAAAATTATTAGTTAAAATTAAAAGTTTCGACGATAAAATAATGTAGGCGGTAAAAAGTAATTGAAATTAGTATACGTATGTAGATGATTAAAAGAAAAAAATATTTCATTGCTCCAAATAAATAAAACTTTACAACAAAAAAACTAAATTATATGAATTATTTATATTGAGATAAGATAGAAAAAATTGAAATTAAATGTTAAAATTTCTTATTATTATCTAAAACATGTTAAGTAAAGGTAATTAAAACTAAAGTACATGTAAGAGAGAAAAAAATTAGTGGTTGTTGATTGATTATAATCAAGTCACGAGAAATCAAATAAGGAGCTATAGAGCAGATTTTAATGAAGGCTAATTAATTGTTAATATAAATAAGTAATGTGTAAATAAAATAAATGAATTATATTTCATTAAAATATAATAATAAACTTTCAAAGTAAGTAAAAGAAGTTCATTTTACAAATAAATTTTTTTATTTTAATAATCTGATGTTATACTTTTAAATATAATTATAGAATTAGAAAATTAAAGACAAATTTTTTTTCACCTTATACGCTAATAAGAATGAGTTTTTAAAAAATTATAATGTATTTAAAAAGTTACTCAAAAGAATATTTTTTGATTATTATATTTGCTTTTTAAATATAATTGTTTGTAAAAACTAATTATTAAATGAATATGAAAAGAAAATTCAAATTATTAATATTTTTAACTTATATCATTCAAAGATTATTATATCAATTAAATTTTGAAATGTACTTTACAACGTTTTTCTATAGAATTATTTCATATAAAAGCTTATGCAGACTGACACCGCTAATAATTTAAATTCTACAGTAAAAGAATTACCCTAAGAGAAGCAGATATTTAGCGCAATAGAAAGAGAAGCACCAACTTGAAGAGAAGAGCTCCTCGCTCACGTGCGCTGATTTTGCTCCACTCGCCTTCCTCAAAGGCGATCTTAGCTGCTTTGACTGCCAGGTCAACGTCATCAACGGATGCACTCTCGACTGTGCATATGATGCTTTCGTCGTGCGGATTGAGAGTGGCTATGGGTTCGTCGGAGCCGTTAACGAATTGCCCGCCGATAAACAGTTGCCGAGGAAAGCGTAGCTCCATACCATTCGCATATATAGTTACTGCTTCATAGACGATGTTTTTGTTTGACGAGGCACCGCGTTTTACCAAGATTGCAGCGATGGAAAACTCACTAAATACCGGAGCCATGAATACGTCTGTATTCTCTAATTGAATGTCTAGGCTGTCTTTTATCTCCTCAACGAGGCGAACCACGTCCATGCTTCCAGCGCCTTCAGCACAATTCGTAAATACTTATTTTAGGTTTTAATTTATTTTCTACTATCGTTTGTACATCTAAAGGTAGATCAATAAGTAACCATTTTTTATTCCTTGTAATTTTTTTTCCTCGAGATGAAAACATAGGTCGAAAGAAAATAAGTTGAGTTTACTCAAGAAGATCATTGTCAAAACATAAATCTATTTTAAAGAATTTTACAAATCGTATTTTTTAAGATACTTAAAGAAATTAATGAGACGTCAGAAAAAATGTACTATTTTAGTGGAAGATTCTGTTAAAAGATAAATAAAACTTATGAAAATTTGTATCCTCGTTTTTAATACTTATTGATCTTATGGATACCGGTGCTTATTGACACAGGCTCGTGTATTAAGATATTAGATAAGATGTTTAGATGTATTAATATTTGAATATTAATATTTGAGTATTATATACGGTGAATGTTGTTCACTTATTTAATTCCATACATATCTTTCAAACGTATGTACAATCCCTTTATAATTTAATGTACAGCTATCAAATTTTAACGTTTGAAAGTTCAAAAATAAAAATTGCACAAACGTGAATAAAAAATCAAATCAAATATAATTTGATAAAAAGTTTATATTAATTTTATAATTTATTAAGTTTTTTTAATAATTGAATATTGTATTATTATTATAATAGAATATTTTAACAAATTAGAAGAGACTTTGTTATAAAGAATTGATGATATATAGCTACGATTTTAAAATAAAATCTTGAAAAAGTTCATATAAGCTAGAATCATACAGATAACGTAAATATCTATAACATATCGACATTTTTCTTATTTATCGCGGTATTATCTTTTACGAATTTAAACAAGCGAAATGTGTTAATTAGTGCTTTTTATTTTAAAATTTTATGTTTCTTAAAAATAGAATTATTAAGGATTGAACTACCAATCATGTATACCGTAATAGAAAAAATAATATTATTATAATAATTTTGTACATATCAGGTGTTATTCTATATGAATTTGTTATTCTTTATTTAGAGACTGAATTGAAAACTAAACTAAAGCGCAGGTTTAACAAATTTTGAGGAAAATTTTGAAAAATTTTGATGTATATAATTTTTGATCATAATTAATAAATAAATAATCGACTGTGAAAAATACGGGAACTTTTTGATAATTTATCTAAATAAAAACGTTCAAAATATAAATTATTTAAAATATAAATTACTGAATTTAAGGTATATGTTTTAGTTATAAATTTTTTGTTGTATCTGTTATCTTTATCAATAAAAAAACGCACGTAATTATTATTTAGGTTAAATGTTATTTTTTGTATCATTTAAATTTAGTTATTATAAGAAAAATAAATAATTCACAAATAAATATGAATCATCACTTATCTGAATAAAATAATACAATAAAAAATATTATAACTGAAATAATAATACTATAATATATTTAAAATAATATATTTTGTGTGATTTCATTTATTTCTAATTTGTGTTAATTTTCTTCTTATATAAGATGAAATCAATTTTTAATTATTGATTTATATTAATGATTAAAATATATTTATCATTTTATTTTTTTGAGAATCCCTTCAATGTTACATTAGTTATTATTTACTTCTTTCTATGATAGGGTAATAGATATATCTATTTATAAAGCATATAATAAATACAGCACTTTATTACTTTTTTTATACAGATGATCTTAATGTACAGATATGCACTTAGCCATATACAAAAACACAGATATGCAATATCTCTGCATATACTTAAGTATTCAATATAAAAATTTAATACTGAAAATTGAATATAAATTGAATAAAATTTATTAATATGAAAATATACGCTGAAAGAAAAACTGCGACTTCACAAACTCTTGAATATTTGATAATTTTTGAATCTCAGAAATAATGTTTGTAAAATTCTGTATAACAATAAAATATTCTATAGAAAAGATGATAGGTGAATAGGTTGTACAAAATTTAAATCGTTCGTATTTCTCGGTTGTGATTGATGCTGACATTTAATTGACAACGTGTACATATTGAGCAAATAAGTAAATGTAAAAAATCACTTACAACCTTTTAATAATTTATTAAAAGTTTTTGTTCTAGAAGTACAAATGCTCGGGACCTATCTCAACCAAAGCTCTTAGGAAATTAATGTAGACATATCAAGATCAAGGTCAACCGGTGGAAAAAAAGCTTTCAGGATCAATGCGGGGAAGAGCAAACGCGACTGAGACAAAACCTACCAGACTGTTGCCTTAAGTGCACCTAGCGGATAAAGAAGAAGGAGTATGCGTACGTATTCCACGAGTTCTGGAGAATCGTTGACCCAGCGCCCAGTGGGAAACTTCATCGCGAAGAACATCAATGTGATCCCTAAGAAAAAGAGTACGATAGAGAGTTACGCTGGTCCATCACGCGAAGCTATGATTTTCATGTACGCGACAAACTCAAGTAGATTGTAAAACCACTCAGCATTTTCCAGATGTGGGTAAAAACTGTTTATTTGCATGAGCACCGGCGATAGAGGTAAGATCGAACACAGACAAAAGAAGTTCATCTAGCATATATTGATACCGTAGGTGCTCAACGAGTTTTGTATGACTAATGAATAATCAGCTGTCCTTAGTACTCGTGCATCCATTCTGTGATTTTAGATTTTGAGGGTATATTTTGAAGGTTGCAGGTATAGATAACGTACAATATTGATATAATATAATTCAATCAGAAACGCGGATACATTCTTTTTAACCTTAAACGTTGTTAAAATAGTATATGCAAGATACATTATGCCATTATATATTAGGTATATTAGGTATAGTATGCAAAAAATGTTTATTGTTTAGCTAAATAATCGAAATAGAAATGCATCGGTAATTTGATTTTTTTAACTAGATAAATTATGCTATTATATTAATAATTGTATTATATTTTCAGAGGGATAGTAGTTGAAGCTTTATGTTATGTTATATATCGTAATTTTTTCCTTTCAACTAATGAAGCTTTATTAATTTTCAAGTTTCATCTACAAATATTTATTGTATGTTTAAATAAAAAGAAATTCTGCCTTTTATTCCAAATAAATCAAATAAATTTCAAAAATATATATTTTACTTTTTTATTTAATTATATCATCGTTCATGATCGATTTGTTCATTTTATTAATAACCAATCTCATAGGTTTATTAAAAATATCCTAGTTTTTTTTTTAATAAAAGTAATGATACACTGAATATTTTCTATAAAAAAGTCTGTGTTAAAGATATAGGATAAAGTTATTTTCTTAGTCTTGTCGTTAAAATTTATTGAGAAAAATTTAAAGACCACTTTAATTTATCGTAATAATAATATAAAATATGAACACAAATAAATAAAAATTTATTAATTTTCATTAATTGAAACAATGATATTATTTCGTATATTTTTTTTATTTCTATAACTGTAATTTTATCAAACGAATTCTTATTCAAGTTCTTTTATCAGATAAGAAAAATGAGAAATTATTTATTAATAAATCACAAAATTGATAATTAAATCAATGTTGTATGGAAAACTGGTATACAAATGTATAGTTTTAACTTTAAAGCTATTGGTTGAGGTTGTAAAAACTAAATTAGAACAAAATATTTTATACACATTTACATGTATATAGTTGTGTATTTAACAATTAATAATAAATAACTAATATTATAACATATCAACACAAATGAGAGAAACATGTATTTATAAAAACAATTCGTTTTATTTTAATTATAAAATTAATAAAGATATAAAATAACGGATAATAATAAATAAACGATACAATTTATTAAATGTATATTAAATATTTTTTCATTTTTTAATATTGAATAATCTTATCATAATTTCACAATAGAAATAGAGTTAACAATCTACTATCATTACATTAACATTCAAATTTCTAATCTTAAAATAAAATAGATCGATTTAAAAATAGAAATCTATACATCATATAAATATTATGAAATTAATTACATAAATTTTATTCTTTCGTGTTAATTTTTTATTAAGTTAATTAATGTAACTAAAAGTATACATTCTACCATATTATATCATCTAAAATATAGATAACCCAAGTACAACAGCATAAAATTCAATATTATGATAGAAATATGAAGAAAATGTCAACCTCGCAATTGAAAAAACACTTATCCAATACTAATAATTATATGTAATTTGTTCTATTATCTAAATATATAATAATTGTTATAGCATATTTATTTTATATTTAGTACGTACATTTAGTACTTACTATAATCTAAATCACATTATTTACAATATAAACTCATCATTATGTTATTGATTGTAATAGCTACTATAAGTTGTCGACAAAAATAGCACTTAAAAAAAGGTAATATAATTTTAACTGTAAGATTAATATAATTGGTTTAGTTACTTACATACTAAAGCTTTCCTTAAAGCATAAAACCTATTTTATTATTCACACAATCGACATTTGAGAAAATCATTTGGTTTTCCTTACTCGTAAAATCTCAGTATATTAGAAAATAAATATTATAATCATGCTATTAAAATGATAGTACTTTTCGTCATTATTATATTTTATATTTTAATTTGTATAATACTTTTATTATTGTTTGCATTTGAATAGAATATAAATATATTATAATTTTTCTTTGAAGAAATTTTTTCGAAAGCTTATACAATTGTTTTATCAATGCAACTTTCATGTGCCTATACATTTTTATGATAAGGTATTAAAATATTTTTGGCATTTAAATGTAATCGTACTACCATTTTTTGTAATCTTTTAGAAATCTAGATTGATTGTTGCAATTTTATGGTATTCTTTTAATAAATTATTGTTCTGTAACTCAGAACATTTTTATAATTCACATAATCGATTTTTTTCATAGATTTATAATTTTAAAACAGTTATACCTTTAAGTATTATGAAATCGTATTTTATTTTTCATCTTCAAAGAAAAACTCATATATGATATCTGACTCGTATTTAAATAAGTTTTTTAATTTGAATCAAATTTCGCAACATTTTTCAAATTTAATATAATGTGAAAACTTATTTCACATTAAACATGTAAAAATTAATTTCTATATTTGGTACGATAAAAGTCTACCGACTATGATCATATTGAACTTTATTTAAAATTTTAAATTTTAGTATCTGAAGTAAAAAAATAATAAAAAAGTACTTTTGAACATATATATTAAAAATAGTTTTTTCAACTCTTTATGTGATGAGGAATTGATAAATTATACAAACTTTTTACTAGAATCATGTAAACTCTACTATAAAATTAATGTTGTCCTTCATTATCTTACAAAACTTAGTGTTTTATTGAAAAGACCTTACGTCTAAATTTAAAATAAAATTTATAAATCAACCACTTGACTTACCGGAAGCGAAGAAATCGACTTCATCGTTAACATCAAATCCTAGGATGCTCTCCCAAATTTTTCTAATCTTATCGATATTGAGATGTTCTTCTTCGGTGAACTCGATGCTCGGACAGTCACTTTTTGTTTTGCCGTAATTACATGCGTTTATCGTTCTACCATCGATTTTTAGCACTTTTATGTTCAAGTACATCCCGTCTTCAGCCATTATCAGTAAACCCGTGTCGTGAACAATCCCGACTCGACCATCCACATCAACCCTAGTTCCTTCGGGTGGATCACTTCCTACATACGTGCATCAACAGATAAGATAATGATTAATGGAGAGATATATATTTTTTAGACACTTAAAAATCTTGTTGATATTACATGATAATCAGAAGGTATCACAAGTTCAAAATTTTCTAAACTTACTGAAAAATATATAAAATCAGGAATACAGTTTAAAATTCACACTATAATAATATGAACTTGTATCGGTATCCGTAAAATTTTCGTACATATTGTTAAAATATTTATTCGGAATCAATTCTACAAAAGAAATCAACTTCAAATGATTATCTACAAAAGAGGACTTAATATCATTATGGTTATATCCGTATGAGGATCAGTAGTTTTTTATGCTATACAGTTTTTCTCAATATAATTGTTTGAAATCAATTTTTCCACAATAAAAAAAGTTTTGTGTCAATTTTTTCATAATATTGTGAAATAAGTTTACTTTTATACTATTTATTTATTGAAATTTCTAAAACAAAACGTACTAAACGTTCAACAGCTTAATTGGATAAAATAAATAAATTTGTTTATTTTTTCAGATTTTTAAGCTTATAATTGAAATTATTTAAATTATCGAACTTTTTTGGATGATATATTTAAACAGATGCATATTTTTTTATCTTGTATTTACTTAATAATTATAAGTAAAAAATCGTTAACAAAAATGTTTAGAAAATATACAATAAAAGTCAGTTTGTAATTGATTATACTTTTGTATTCAGTTGTCAAATAATCTCTTCCTTTATAATATAAATTAATATTTTAATCATTTAATGATTTTCATTAATTTAATTAATCCATTAATTCATCGACTAAATCATTTTAAATATTACTGAATTACCGAATTAATAAAAATTGAATTACCTTAAATATTACGTTTCTTCAAAACTTAATAGTTTTTCGTATGAAGACATTGACACATTACCTCTCATTAGCTCACCTTTCCAAAGACTGCTGCTGTAAAGTTTCGTTTCTTTGTCTTCCAGCAGTGTCCAGGCACCAGGAGTCGAGTCAAGGGCTCTGATGAAATCGTGAGCCTGTTTGGCGCTCTTGCCTTTCCATTCCAGCCTCTGGAGCTCTTTTTTATTAAGCATTGGATCGTAAGTGGCACCTTCTTTAGTCTGTGGCTGCATGGGTGCTGTACCCTCGGCGACGAGTTTTACCGCCTCGACCATGGCCTTTATACCCTCAGGGTACATGAAGTCTTTGTAGAGTGAGTCTAATGTATCATCCGCTTTAACAGAGCACTTTCGTTGTAGCAGGATGGGACCAGTGTCCAAACCATCGTCTGCCCAAAATATCGAAAAGCCCGCAATTTCGTCGCCCTCGATTAGAGTCCTATTTTTGTGATTCATTTTTGGTGTCACAGTATGTTGAATGATCGTATACAGAAAATCGTATTTGTGAAATGTAATATGAAGTTATTTGTGTTATTAGTTTTTTTGTTCATATTTTAATACGATACACTTTGTAAAAATGAAATATGTAGTGATACTTTATTTTCGTAAACCTTTTTGTTTTTACAAAATAAATAATTGATTTTCATTTGTCTAACCTATGTATAAGCTATTATTAAAAAATGAATATATTATATATAATTTTTTACGTCCGCTCACTTTTGTTTTTCGAATAAACTTTTTACATTCAAAGATATTTTACTATTTAAAATATAAAATATATAAAACAATATTTTGTTGTAATAATGAATTTTACATAAAATAAAATAAAACGTTTGAAAATATTTTTTATCATCTGTCACAACTTTATAGTTTATAAAATTTTTAAATAAAAATTTTGAGATCTATGTATGTATGTATGTTTAATTTCGCATTCTCTGTAAATTAAAGAAAATTTAAATACCATAGATGAGTATTTATATGTATTCTAAATGAAAGTTGAAGTAATGCAATTATTTAAGTTTTCTCTACTAAACTAGTATTTAGTTTTGCTTATTATTCAACATCTTTCTCGAAGTAAATATGGTAATACATGTATTTCATTTTATATTTTGATTAGTTTCGAAAAACAAATTATTGTAATAGAAATACAATAATATTATTATGATACTTTAAACATTAATATCTTGAATTATTCTATTTTCCTTTTATATTTGTGCAGTAATTTTACATTTTACAATATGGTTAAAAAAACTATGAATCTACGTTAATAGAATTATAATCATCTATTTTTTTTTAAAGTCAAAATTTTCATATAAAAAAATTGAACATTTCCAAAAGAAGATGAAAATAAACATTCATAAACATTAAAATTTACAATATTGTAAAAACGATAACTTTTCTTAAGTATTTTAATTATGAATAGAATCTATATAAAAAATTTAATGTAATGTCTTGTATTTTAAAGTATTGACACGAGACTAAAAAATTTTATTTTCAATACCATTAACATATTTACATAAAACTTAATGTTATAATGCATAATCTTACTATAGAGATTTATTAAGTTTACATTTGATATTAGCTAATATACACATTTATATAATAAATCATTTACTAAAAAGATATTTAATAAATGATTTACTGTTATTACCATACGTTCTATAACGATAACTTTTATTGTACGTTTTCAGTAACGTCTAGTTTTCAAATTTTCCAAAATAAGAAAATAGTTACTCACCAACTAATAGCGCTGGCACCACGGTGTTTAGGAAGTAACGATGGATGATAACATATACTTCTATACTGAGGATAGTTAATGACCTCTATAGGTATAAACTGAGTACAGAATGGAAGTACGTTGAGGTCTACCTCGATTCCTTTATAAAGTTCAAAAACCTCAGGGAGAATCATTCCCTTGTTACGCCAAGCTTTAATCTTAAAGACAGGCGTGCCATCAACTTTTGCTGTTGCTGCTGTAATTTTATTTTATCGAATTTTTTTTTAAATAATGTTCACATAAATAATGAAGATGAAGATTATAAAAATAAACAATGACTTTATTTTTCTGTTTCTTTACTCAAATTAACTTAACGTATTATTAAAAGAATTCAATAATTTTTAAATACAAAGTATGAAATTTGAAATATATTATTAATATTAACAAATATATTTTATATTAATTTATTATAGGCCATTTTTTAATATTATAATTTTTATTGAAAAATCTTAAAAAAATAAAATAAAGTTACGATTCAAAATCGCGATATTTCGTTTGACAATGACAGAAAAATGATATAATACCTTGATTCATTTTTTAAAAGATCAAAGCATTTCATTTGAACTGATATACTGATGAAAAATTGAAGTAACTACCAAAAAAGCTTTATAATTACATGGTTTAACTAATTATAATTCATAATGCATATAACATTATTTAATATTTTAAACTTTAAAAAATGTTATAAATTTTGTTTACAATAATATCTACAGATATGTTTCTTTCTCAAAGCGTGTTTTTTTTAACGATTCTTTTCAAATTATCATATTTATTGTAAAATTTATAAGTCTTATAAATTACAAAATCTAAGTCTGCAACATTAATTATATTTTATATGAAATTTACAAACGCTAATTTATCTAATTAGCTATACACCTTTTTTAGATATAGATATGCTTAATTTAATTTATGATTTATAACAATTCAATTTATGTATTCACTATGTATTTAAATAATATATAATAATTTATATATTAAAAAGGATCAATGATTTCTTAAAACAATTCTTTTAATATTATTTAAATAAGCAAATATTTTAAACTTAATATAATTTTATCTAAATAATCAGTAATAGATAATCTGTAAAATAATTATTCAATATTCATATGTTGATGATAATATTTATTAAGTAAAAATTTAAATTTATATACATGTGTATTATTTAAGATACGAGCATATCTCTTATTATAATCTAACTAATCAATATATCTTTTGTATTTCAATTTATGTTTTTACGCTTAAATCCCCTTTATGTTTTGTACTGAAATCTTCTTTTTCTAGCTTAGTACTTAATTTTTTTAATTTTTATTAATAAAATTTCATTATACGTAAAATCGATATTTTAACTCATCCTTCTTTATAAACTAATACATTCATCCTATATAAAGTATTAGATTTCGTTATTCAATTATATACTAAATTTCTAATTAAAATATTAGTTGTTTTTGCACTTCTAAATTTATTACTTGATATACTCCTATGCGTAAATGAACACTACACACTGACTTGATTAGTTGCAGTTCATAATATGTAATAATATGTAATTTATATAGTATCTATGAAGAACAATAGCACCGTCTATTATCTACGTGTTAATATGGATTGTAAAAGATTTTTGTTATAATGATAAGATTTAAAAAAAAAATTGTTTAGTGCAAAACGAAATTTTAAAGTCAATGAATGATGCTGAGAAAATATCTTCTCGTTGTTTAATTTATAAACATTTTTACTTGAAAGTGGATTTTTAATTATAATATTGTGTTTATATAATTTTTTTCATTAAAGACGGCAAGACGCGAATAAAAAAATACGTTCAATTTATAGGTATAACATATTAGTTTAAAAAATACTCTATCGTTAATTTAACTCATGTAAAATACATGTATTTATCAAAAATATGCTAACAATTATTTTTACAATTCTTAATTATAAAATAATGTATCAATAAAATTTGTGTATTATCATATTTTACATGTAATATCTAAATTATATAAAGTATTTTATTCACTTATATGCATTCAAAATAAAATATATATTAAGCAGTTTTTTAACTAGTAATTTTACGAACTTGAATGATTAGAAAAAAGTTATCACATGTAGTTTTTAAAATAAATTTTATTTAAGTAAGTTATTATAATTCTTAAAATGATATGAAATATTTTTCAAAAATGTAAAATAATAAGTTTTTTTGATTATAAGAAATAGTTAACAGTCATATTTACCAAGTGTATCTTCTCGACCTGCTTTGTCTGGTATAGTAAAAATTCCAGTTATTTCATGACCATCTTTTTTTAGTGATTTGTAGACCTCAGCCGCAAAATTACTCTGTCCGATTATTGCAATTTTTAAATTCCTCATTTTTACCTACATTTCAACGAATTTAGTGTTATTAATGTTGTCAGTAAAGTGCTTAATATTTATTAAGACAATCAAATTAAAGTCATAATTATATTCTGAAAGACATTTTATGTAGTTTCTTTACAGATATTTGATTCTATTAATACTATAATATAATGTTAAATCATTATTTTCAGTAATATTCTAAAAAATTGAAAATTATTTATTTTTTAAATTAAGTCGTTATATTCTATAAATATTATTAATATCGTAAAGAATATGAATTTACTTACGTTAAATTAGCGCTGTTACCAAAAAATGTTTTATCATAATAATATTTACATTCTAATAACATCGACATGCTATTAATAAATACACTCATTGATATATCAAAGTTCATTCAACTTGTTTAATTTACTGTATTAAAAAATATCATATGCTAATGAAAATGACATTAAAAAGAAGTACTTAGTAATTTAATTTTGTGTATTGTATTGTTATATATAGTTAATATAACATTAATAAAATATAATATAGTCTTAGTGATAATTTTGTTTTTACAATCAAAATAAAATATAAAAATGATGCGTTTATGAATGTGGATTAAATTTTAATAAAAATTATTGATAAAAAACAGGGAATTTATTAGAAATTATGTTGATATTATTCTTTAAACACGAATATATGATAAATACTTAATAATACTTAATAAAGACCGTTAAATATACAGTTACTTTATTAATTCTAGATTAGCAAATAAATCATGCTGACTAATATTCTAGAGTCTCTTTTATTTAATTACTAATTAATTCAAGCTGATTAAACCATTAAATAACTAGACAGAAATATAAAAAAATAAAAAGTTACATAAGAAATTCTTTTAAATTGCATTAACATATTTTAAATTTAAAACATTCATTTTAAAATGATATACGAAATTAAACTTAAATTACCTCCGACTGCATCTAATATAGCCGTGCATTATATCATATTTGTATGAATTTATCTCCATGTAGAATTATTGATGTTCATTTTTGAAGTTTATTCACAAAGAGCGAATATTTCAGACCGTAATTCTTTCGGATTGTATAAATACATAAATTAAAATGGTCGGGTAAAGTGACACCGATACTCTACCGTATGTTTATATCATTCTCAAATATTAACATTAAATTTTAATTTACTCACGTGTATAGATAGATAGAGATTATTCTTGTCCCGCGCGGAGATGCTCTTGACCTGCTCGGCACGCTCGAGCGGGGCGAACAATTCCTACGATCAAATTCTACAACTGCCCCAATTTTCGACGGATTACTTTGGAGAATATTTCAAGATGTGAAAAGAATTAAGTTTTGTGCTAATAAAGGCCCGCGATTAAATAAAATATTTTAAGTAGTTTAGTACTATCAACTAGAAAGCAAAACTTATACGTTATAACGCGTTTGACAGCACTTACCTAATTTTCATGAGCTCATTCAAAACTATCTTGCTTTCTTGGTAAATAAATACCAAAATATTGATATAGATTAGTATTTTTCTTAACTAGTCTGCACAAAACAAATACAAAATTACTTCAGTAATACTGACGTAAATAAGCGTTCAGTAGTTGATTACAAAGTTAAAATAGTTTTAATATAAAATATGCATTTAATTATTCATTTGGAATAATTGAAAACTATTCTTTATCCGATGTATTTGCAAGGGAAGCACAAGAACAAATGTTAACACAAAATAACTATAAAAAACGTGTTAACAGTACGCAATCCTTGATATTTCATTTAAATCCAGCATATCGATGATACTCGATTATAAAAGCAGGGCTAATCTACGTTTTTATAAGCTGCATCAGCTCATACTTCAAGGTGAGAGTATAAGATGTGCTTGCCACGATCGCTGGTAGAAAAGCTTCGCTGTCGAGAAGTTACAGAACTGCTGAAAGTATCGACGCCGTCGTTGTTGGAAAGGTGCGATCGACTCACTTGCGCGACTGGGGCGGGGATATTCGAAAGGCGATAACGCGCTTTTCCGGGTTGGCGTATGAAAACCGGCTCGCGGAGTTTACTGAACTAGCCTGACTTGATTTCACTCTGCGGCTTATATAATCCCTCGTTTCATCGTCGCTCTCTGTCCAGTGCATCTTGATTTTTATCCGATATTCCCCCAATATACCACCACTCGGGCTTTTTATCGCATTGATTGATATTTTGCGGACCAGCGATAAGATTCGTACCGTCATTACTCGTATTCGCATGAATGAAATAGAGAGTTTGACACGTTAGCTGATATTGATTGTCACGCAAAGAAAATTACAGCTATTGTTCGCCCGTCAAAATTCACAAAGAGCACTTATGAAGCGTCATAGGTGATGAATACATTATTATTTCTAATAATATTGCTAATACCAAAAACTAAACATAGTAAATTAGTTTAGTAAATTAATGGTAAAAACTAATAAATTCTAATAAATCTTTAAGAGGTTCTTTATCTACATATTGTAGCTTATATTGATTGCAATTTTTCAATCGTATAAAGATTTTACGATATAATTACTCTGGAGTAAATATATAAAAATTTACACAAAACTACATAGTTAAGAATGAACAGTTTACGAATGAAAAGTTTAAATGCATAATTGGAATTAACGGTGCAGTGTATTTTTTTTTTTTTTTTTGTTACTTTCTTTAACTTCATAAAATTCGATTTCTTTTAATTCAATGCTTTTTCACATATATTTTTGTAATATTACTTATATCTTTGTTTAATGTTATGCCTCGATTTATTACTTATATAGTATATAAGTACTTTTTTTCAACTATCAATAGTCTTTACTACCTGATAATTCTTATTTTTTCTGAAATACAACTCATTTATTGTTTGTATTTATCTAGAATATCATTAAAAATTGGGATATACATATAAATAATTTAGTTATTTTTTAATAAACTGAATACAAAACCTAAATGCAATGCATTTTGTTCGTTAGCTTATTTTTTTTAATAATATCGATTTTATTCTTGGTTCTTTATTTTAAATAAATGCTATTTAATTTATTTTAATACATAAATATTATTACTAATTATTTCTATAAAATCTAATAAACATCTTTATAAAAAGATTTAAATTAAATTTATTTAAGTTTATTATTATTTAAGCGTATTTCGAAATAAATAAACTTGCTGATGTAAGTTGATTAAACGTAAAATATTACTTGAAACTTGAACTGTACTATAAATTGTCTACTTGTAACGAAAACATTTTCTGATAAATGCTTTTGTTGCATCAACTTATGAATTACTAAGAAACCGATTAAAAATATCTTTTTATGGTTAATATTAGATACATTGTTTTGTAATTTTTTATTTAATATTAAGTATTTATTGAAAAAATAAATGAAGAAAAAAATTTTAAGTATTTCGTATTGCAGAATAAATATTTCAAATATTAAAAAAAAAATTCTAACAAATCGCTTTCAATTTATAGAAGATTACGAATAAAATTTATTTTTAAAAAATATTTTTTTCAATGCTTATAATTTTCTTTCTATTAATCAATTAAACCATACCGAAAAAGTAACTTATAGATTTCGTAAAAAAGGTCTATCATTTATGTTATAAAAACTTAACATCTGAAAATAGACACATTCTAAATTGGGTTTTATAGATCTTTCATAGTTTCATTCATTAGAACACTATCTTTGAAAACTTCATGTTATTCTTTAATCATAGCTTTTTACCTAGTACTATGGGTAAATCATAATACAAGGAAGACAGCAAGAAAAGTTCTTAACTGAAACTTAAATAAACATGATTTTTCAGATGAAAAATTTGAAAAATTGAGTAATGCGTTCTTTATTTATGAGTTTTTTCGTAAAGATACTATTAAAAGAACCAATATTATTGTGAAAATTTGTTTACAATTCACTAGTTTTGTTAATTAAAAATTATTGAATGCCTAATTGTGGAAACAAAGTTCCTATAAAATAATGTTCGAGTTGAGAAATATTGTCATTATAATCAGTTTATTGGATATTATAAGTTGAGATTAAAAATTTAACGAACTTTTATCAGATTATGGATACGAAGAAACAAAAAAAGAAAACATCAACTCTATGATGAATAATCCTATGAAGATCAAATTTTAAAAAATCATAAAATCATAAGATCGTAAAACGCTATTTCCGTTTTAGATAAGAAGTTAATTAATTTAAGAATCAAAAAACGACTGAAGTGAATAGTAACAACATCTGACTAAATAATGTTATACAGAAGCTTTAGAAAATAATTTTTATTAGATCGAAGGATGAAACCGATGTAAAAAGATCAGAATAGAATTACGCAAATTAACACTAACAATAGAATAGTTTTAAAAGGAGTAATACTAATATTAATATGTACTACAAATAGACGAATTTTAAGAGTTATCAAAAATATTTTTTGATTCCCAATTGGTATTATGTAGCTAATTTCATTAATTTCATTTGTTAAATTAAGTTTATTGTTTCAATTGCTAATTATTTTATTAATACATAAAATCTTGAGCACTCTTTATTTCTTAAAAATAACATTTTGGTTTTCTGATTTGTTATACAATAGACCATCCCAATTAATATTTTTTATGAAATTTGTCAGCTGGAAAATTTGTTGTTGTAACTTTATTGAAAAAAAGGGAAAAAGAGATAAAGGTTGATAATCAATTATTCAATAAATATGCGCAAAGTGAAAATACAGATATAGAAAATAAAATAGAAAAATTTTTGTATGAAACAAAAATAGATTCAATATATAAAGTTTTATATAGATTATTTAATTTAAATATTATATATTTCTTATCAATTCACGATTTTATAAAAATTAAAAAAGTTTCTAGTAGGATTCTAGTTTAATATAAGAATTTATTTTAATTCGATGATCCCGATGAACCCATAAAATAAATAAATTTTATGAAATATCAATTATATCTTGAAACTAGATTTAAAACATGAATAAAATCTAGTTTATTTGTAACTAAATTATTTTATTAATGAGCTTTGATGATGATCAATTTAATAAAAAAGAATTATCATTTATCAACAACCGTAAATAAGATATCGAGACCAATAAAATATGGCATATCACAAATGAGATAAACTTTAAAAAAAGACATAATATTTATTCTACAGTGGGCAATTAATGCAGGCAAAATATTTATTGTTTTTTTAATAATACCTACCGTATGATAATGAACTTTCTTAGGAAAGAACAATGATTGCATGTCATAACATTTATACAACATATTTATCGTTCTTTTATGCTGAAAAATGTTATTAACGCTTAATTTTTAATCGTATATAAGTGTATTATAAATTATTTATTTAATTTTATGATTATTTATAAATTTTGCGGGTTTATAAGTATATTTTCATACGATGATATACTTAATCTTCTTATAAAGAATTGATGGTTAAAAAAATCGATATTATTTGTTTGACTCTTTTTATATCTTTAATTTGTAATCGTATACTTTCTTTGTTAATTTTTCATAATATAATGAAAAGTATACTTGTATAATATTTCTTATAATTCGTATATTTCTCGGTTACGTTTTAGTTATTTTATTTAATATAGAAATCTTTTTAAAAAGATTTTCCTTGAAATCATTATACTTGCGTGTATAATATAAAGTGGTTAATGTGATGTCCAAATAAATACGATCCAATTATTTCAGAATCATTATTTGACCTATCGATGTTAAAAGGAGGGAGATAAATATAGAAAAGAATAAACATAAACGAAACAAAGTGCTTCCAAGTACTTGAAAATATTAATTCTACAATTGATTGATTAAATATATATTCAGTTGTTTGATTGTGCATGCTCATTTATCAAACATGCAACCCCAAATTGCAAAGCACCCATAAATATATTTCCATGCTTATTATAACTATATATGCACAGAAATATAGAAAGAGAGTTAATATATCAATGAAAACTTATGTAGACGTAATGAACTACGTTCAAATAAGTAATAAACAATTATAATTATTTGTGCGTTACATATTATTGTCTTTATTATCATGGCCGTATTAATAATTATAATCGTTTTATACGTTGCAATAAAAGAATTAATTAGCATTAACATTCACAATAATAGATGATTATTAAATAACAAAATACTAAAGTACAACAGCGCAGGCACCGCAATTTTTACATTATCTGCGAGACACAAATCCATGCTATAAACAATACTCATCGACCATTGTACAATATTTCTACGCTACTGATATAATAAATGAAATATTTATAGTATGTATCCTCCTTTGAACTTTAGCCGTAATATCAAATATTACTTTGTTTTGATTATCCGCATTTTCACTCACTATTAAATTATGCCAAATTTAATCCACATGATTTTATAAAGAAGTCATACGCGTTGACAACAAAAAGTCAGTTAGGTAAAGTGGTAATCTTTTTTCAAATTTAGTTTAAATTTTTTCCTAAATTCCAATGTATCACACTTTATCGATTATATTTTATCAATCTTCTAATATAAGATAGTCTAACAAAAATATTTTAAACTTTTCTCATTGCTTAACGCATTGAACTTTGTGCACATTTTAAAACTAATTTTTAAATATTTATAAAATATATGAATAAAAAAATAGTCTTGAAATAATTATTTTATCAATCAAAATATTATGTACAATTCATATTCAACACTTAAATATTCCATTAAATAAATCTATAAACTTTTTTGAATCATTAAAATATAAATATAATACTCAAAATCGTGCTTAATCTGTTAAAGTTAATTCATTTTGACAAATATCCAATAAAATGAATCTTTTTTATACGAATTTTTTTATATTGTATTATTTATTGTGCTGTATAATTATTTATATTATATGATATATTTGTATTGTTCACACTTGCGTATGAATAATATATAAAGAAAATATAAAAATAAATATCATTTTAAATTTAATTTCGGAAATCATTGAAAGTAAAAATAAATTATAAATTACAAATCTTATTGTAATTTAATCTAAATCATTGATGAAAGATAAAGTAATCATTAGATTAATTATTCATAAGAGGGGAGAGTATGCATAAAAAAGGGCATGTGTTTCCTTCTTGATAACTGTAAATGCCGATGAATAATTAATATTTCTCATAAGCAGGATCTACAGAAAATTTCGAATTTCATCGAGTTTACAATTACTTATTCTTTACATGTTTTTTTTAATTACTTCAATTATGCTATAATTAATTCTAGTAACTAACAAAGAAAATTATTGCTATTAGTTAATGTTATTATAACTTATTTACTTTAAAGAATGATCAAAATCTTAATAATAATTATACCTTTATTATGGGTTTACTGTTTTATATATATCTAAATATAGGCAATTAAAAAAAAATAAAAATTTATGTAAGAAATCTTTAATTAAATAACAATATATTTTATTTTGATCTTATAAATAACAATTACTATATTGAATAATTTTTTAAAATTGTTTAGTTAGTTAACAATTATTAATTAATTACGTAAACAATTCAATAATATCATAATTTATAAATAAGACTGATCCATATCATTAAAACAAATAATCATAATTTAGAATAATATATCATAATAGTTTTTTATGCTTGATTATTCAATTGAATTCATAATCACTTAAGTTTAATTTGAATTATACTTTTTATCGATTCAAAAATAAAAAATATCAATAATTACATTTTTTGTAATGATAAATTTTAATATCAAATGTGGCTTTTATAATTGTTTTCAAATATTTATAAATTTTCAATTTATTTCCTTGAATAATTAAATTTATTGAAAAGTATAATTGTTGTAATTAATTTATTAAATGTTTATGTTTTACAATAAATAAGAAATTTGAAAAATTTATTATTTAACAGAGTTTTATTCGAAAAAATTATATTTTTACTCTAAAAACGAAAAACAATTTGCTTAACTTATTGTTGCTTTAAGCGATTCTTTAAATGGATTTATTATTAATACCGTTTTAAACACGGTGAATCATTTAGTAATTTGCTGATTTATATATTAATGAGATTATAAATTAATAACTTAGTTAGCATAATTATCCTGTTACAGATAAAACATGACATTAATAAATTAATTTTTTTTATGAATTAGTTCAACTTATATAGCAATATTTATTTTTAACTTTTGATTTATTAAAAATGATGATTGATTTTACATTGTTCTTGTATTCCAATTTAAAAAAAAAAATACTCGGAACTAAAAATATAAAAATAATCTATTTTAAACGTTCAAATATTAAAAATATTTAAAAAGAAAAATACAAATGAAGTAAATAAGAAATGCTAATTATTTTTATTTAAATAAAATATTGATATCTTAAGAAATTTATAAGCTATGACAAAGCATTACTGTTTTAAAGTTTTTCTATCTTTAATTGTAACTTAAATAAATGTTATTTAACTAGAGGTACGTTTATGACGATCAGGAAAAATATGCCATAAATATATAACACGTCACTATACGTTCTTCTACTTAGAAGTTAAAGAAAACCTTGATTTGCGAATAATGGTCAACTGCCAAAACGCGTGACATCTTTTGAGTTAGAATACAAATACAGCTCTATCATAATTTTATATATAAATTCAAAATTGCTCTAAGATACACGTATCACTCACCAGTAAACACGTAACGTAACACTCTCAAAATAATGAGAATTACGATCTGTAAAGAATATCAGAACAGCAGTTAAGAATTCAGGATACATAAGCAATTAACCTATTTGAAACTGCATTAGCACTCGATATTTAAAGAAACTAAGCTAGAAAAGTCATCAGTTTACGAAAGATTAAGAAATTTTTAAATTAAAGAAATGAATCAAAGTTTCTAATTACATAGCTCAAGTCAAACAAGTTTTCCAGAAGATCGAAAAAATACGAATTCACTTATTAAAGCAAGGTCAAGAAACACATACGAATCAAATTGTGTTGTGTTTGTGATAACTTTAAGGTATCAAATTTTAAACAAATTCTCGAATTGAAATTAATTTTTAAAATATTCGTAGTAAAAAAATTTTTAACTGTGTATTTTTAATAATTTCTCTTACTTTTTATACTTATCCATATTTATATCATTAATCGTGTGATATAAATCAACATAACAAAACAACATAATCATGTGGAATTAAGGTTTATTTAAAACATGGTTACATATGATTTTATACTTAAGGTATGTAATAATAAATGTTTGACTTTAAAATGATTGAAATATAATAATTCATAGCTACAAATGTGTTGAAATCTTTTTTACATTCAGGCCCATCAAAATTCTTCATTTATGTCTTAACTGTAAGACAATATTTGAGATCAAGTCTTATGTAATGATAACTGCGTTAATTCAGTATATAATAAGTTACTTTACAATCCACTTTTTTCATCCACATATTTCTTATATTATTTCATCCAATAAATGGATAATGAGATCCTATGTTTAACTGTAACTTAGAAATATATCATTAATTTTTGACGGTGCAATACATAATAACACTATTTATTATTTTTTTACTATTACAATTACTATTTATTTTAAAGTATTTACTAAAAACTGTAAAATATTTCGTTTAAAAATATCAATAAAAAGATAAATAATAATTATTATTATGCAATATAATTAACAAATTAAAGTTTAGAAAATTAACTTTTTATTTATTGATCATAAAATAATTTTGTTTAGCCTTTTGGTAATTGTAAAAGTAATCACAATAGTAAACAAAGTGAATTGATTTAAAAAATTCTATTAAATACTTATATGAGTTTGAATAATAAACCAAAACATTTTTTTAATAAAAATTTTTAGTAAAAACTCTTTGTATTTAAATAAATGAAGAAATATTATTTAAGCTTAGTAACAAAAACTCTCTGTTAATGATGTTTATGGAAAGTGTGAATTTCTGTTCGTCTTACGTTTAGGGCGTAGTTAAACCAAGTTCCTCAAGTGATTTTTAATTGGTTTTTAAAATTTTACTTATTAGATCTTAAATTTTAATAAAGAACATTATTAATTAAATTTTCAAAAAATATTAATTATATTTTGTAAAGATCTCATAATGAATAATATTACGCATTTATTCAAAATTATGATTTTAAAGGAATTCACAGATAACTTTCTTACTTTGTTACTGTAAAAAAATATTTATTTTATACATAAAGTATAATTTTCTATTTAAATATCTTATCCGGTGTATATGAAATATGTAATAGGTATAATGTTATAATTTCTTTTAACAGTGTATAAACTTTATTACTGTCTGACAAATTTGGTAAATAATAGAATAATTTTTTATAACTTTACTTAAGCACTCAGAAATAGTTATATTATATCACTCTTAAGTCACAAAAGTATTTCTAATGAATTTCACACAAATAAAATTTAATACTCATATGTATAAGCTTTTAAAACATCACTCCATTACATACACGCATAAGCAATCAGGAAGAAATTATGACTAGCGTTATAATTAATGGGTTTCGGGGGAAATAAGTTCCTCGCAAGAAGCTCATCGAATTTACTGAAAAGCTGATCGTCTTTTGTTATCACGAGGTCGAGGTGTCAATTTGCGATAAGATGTTTACTATCCATACGGCAACCCAGTCGTGTGATTTTTCCCTTAACTGCAGGCGCGCGGCTCGTGCTTCGGACGATCAATTTTCCGGCAGTTATATTTATTGCAAGCACTTAAGTGTCGCGCCGCTGTCCACATATGTCTCAGCTTTTAAATGGACTTATGTAATGAGTTAATTGGTATTATATGACAAGTGTCGAACGTGTTAATTTCGTTCTATACTCAATATATATTGTTTCCTTTTAAAATGATGTTTTTGCTGATTACTTATGTTATTGTTCGTTATCATTTGTTATTATTTCTTATTTCCGTATATTTTTTTTACTTTCTTACTTTACTACTGAATAGTAAAGAATTTATCCTTATTAAATTGACAGAGTATTTGATCAAAATAAGAAATTTTTGAACAATACATCGTTATGAATCAGCATAATTTTTAATATTTATAAATGACTTTTATATATATTTATTATTATTTTCAAGCTTAATTTGTTTCAAGCTTATTATTTATTAAAATTCCACATAGAAAAAATATAAATTATAAAATTATTTTTATAAATTTTATATTTTATATTTTTATTTCTATTTCATTTTTAATAGCTTAAAAGAAAACAAAAACTGATTATATTATTTCTCACATCAAATGCTGAAAACCTGTTTTTGAATTTGTATATAAAATGTGACTTTATATCGTGTAAATGATGAATTGTATTCATGTAAAAAAATTTAAATAATGATTAATAAAAAGCACTAAAATTAATATTTTTTTGTATCCTTCTTGAATAATCTTTAAATTAAATTTTTTTATAACTGATGAATTAATCAAACTATTGTAAAGAAATCTTTGAATTTTTTCAAACACAAAAAAGTGAGTATTATTATTATATACGATGTTTGGTGGTATCTTTATTTTCAAATTATTTTACTAATACTACAATTTAAAATTTTATTTATATTGAAATGATTTTTCTTGAATAAATTATTAATAAATTTGTATTTATACCAGGAAAAATCTTAAGAAAAATTGTATTTTATATAATTTAAAAATAAAATAATTATTTTGTAATAATTAAATACATTTTCAAAAATAATATTAGACTGTTAATTTTAATGCTGAATTAATAAAACTGAAATAATGTTTATTTTGCGGAAAATTAGGTTCTCTTTATTCTTCTATTCTTTATTTTCAAAATTTTACGATGCAAGAAAGATTTGAAAAATTATTGCTCATTTTTATAGTTATAATTAACGTAAGTAATTTTTTATTTATAATTTTTCTTTATATTCTATTTATTTTTCACAAAATATCGGAAATAAAATTTTTATTTATAATTTTATATCTTAAACGTATATTGTAAGATATTTTTTCTTTTATAGTTTTCCTATTCTTCAAACTTCAGCTACATTAGCGCTGTTGTTGAATACCGTCCAGTTACAATAGGTGAAAATGGTCTAAGAGTTGCAGAGCAGAATGCTGAAAATTTGAGAACAATTGTTAAAAAAATTTCCGAATACGTAAATATATGAATAAAAATATAGAGAAAATTAAATAGTAATTAATTGCTGATTCGAATGTATTATTTCTTTTTTCTTTTTTATGTGGACATAATCGTATTTCCGGAAATTAGTCTAACAAGCTTCCGAGTAAATCAAAATTGGACAATCAGCTTCATACATATCAAAACCTAAAGATAACATTGTACTCTGTAATGCAGATGGTAACTATACAATGGTAAATTTGAACTTATGTCTTTATCGTTTTATTAATTCATTTACTGTTACTATCCATTGTTTATTCACCGAAAACTAAACTTTAATTATGTACATACACTTGTGTGTGTTTAGCTTGCATTATTTCACAAATTACATTATATAAATTAGTTAAAATTATGCGGTGAATTTTATTTCAGAACAGCCTAGAATATTAGTTAATGATTCTATGAAAAATGTTTCAGTTTTTCCATATAACATTTTTCTGTTCATAATACATTATATTTTATCATATTCTTATAATAATAATATTTTATATTTTTATTGAAATTTATTATGTTGTATTGCTGTTGTAGGCTCTTAAGAGTGCGCCTTGCACAGCGGAAAAATACAAAATGTATATCGCTATGAATCATCATGAGAAAGTTGATTGCAAGGTTTCAGAATGTCCAAGTGATGGTTTTCTTCTTTACAATACGAACGTCGTTTTTGATCGCCAAGCTCGCTTAATGGCTCGTTATCGCAAGTATAACTTATTTAGCAAACCTGGCATCAACATCACTAGTCTTTCTGAAATTTCAATATTCGTTACGGACTTTGGCGTTAAGTTCGGTCAAATTGTATGCAATGATATCCTTTACATCGAACCATCCATTAACCTTGTGAAAAATTACAGTGTCCTGTTTATATTTTCCTCTGAATGGTTCTCTGAATTGCTTTTTCTTACACCTATTCAAACTCACTCAGGCTGGACGTTTTCAAATATTGTCAACGTACTTAGCTCAGGATATAATGAACCCGCTATCACTAATGGAGGTTATCATTATTATAATGTTATGAATATATGAATACCAGTATAATAATATAAAATTGTGAATTTGTCTACGTTTTTACTTATGAACATAATAATTATTTACAAAGATGTAAATTTTATGGATCCATTTTTATATTTGATGTAAGTGGCGTACTGACATTTAAATTTTCACCTGTACAGGTAATTTATGAAATTAGTGTACATACAATCCAGCAATACAGCCAAACTTTATAGTCTATTTAATTATTAAAAAAAATTAATATAATTTGTATCTTTGTACAATATTATATATAATACCACATTTGAAGCTTAATAATGTACTAGTATGTACAAGACTGCTTTGAGAAAACGACAGTAATAAAATTACATCTGGGGTAAAATAGAAAAATTTACGCACTTGAAAAGGCGAGGATGCGTAAATAATAATAAACGCTATTAAAAATCGCGATATGCATTCGTAGCCATGCATTTATTTTGCTGTTGTTTCCGAATATATTATTATACCTAGCAAAAAGTAAAATTTAATTACCTTCTGAACATGTTTTTATATTTCAGGTATCGAATACGAGGTTTTAATAGTATGAGACTCTTTGCTGGTCTTTACACAGCTGGAATTGAAGTTTGTGCGTTATTCTTCTGCCGTAACAATACTCCCACAAGTTATGGTGAACGATTTGACAATCATATAAACGTTGTTGAATCAGTAAATTTTTCTTCAATTATTATAAAGAGGACGACTGATAACAACGATCAAAAATTTTATTTGCCAATAACTCTTAAGACGAGCTTACAACCGATTAATTTTTCCAAAATTATTTATAGAGTGGCTTAAAATAAGACTGAGAATTAAAATATTTAAAAAATGTTTTTAAATAAGCACGAAAGTAAACCGATGACATTTGAAAATTATGGAAGAAATCTGTTAAATGACGATGTTGCATTAACTGAGTCATATAAGTAATTGTAAAAAAGGCTCTTAATTTCAAGTATAATTATAAGTTATTATAATAAGTTATTATAATTATAAGTATCATGAAAATGTCACCAAATACAAATTCATTAAAAAAATTGTTTCTAGGTACATATTTTTATTGTTTATTGATATTTTTTATTGTTTGATAATTTTTTATTTTGTTGTCTTTTCCTTAATCCGTAATAATTTATACTTTTTAATATTTTAATTTTTACATGTGTTCTATTATTTTCTTTGAATGGCTTTAATACTTTGAATAAAATATTCGTTTCATTGTACCTCGTCTTACTCTTTCTAGCAACACCTGCTCAAAGTAATTTGTAGAGAAATAATAAAAATCTTTGTTTCTAATCGTCCTCAGTAGGAACATTTTCTCTGTTATACGAAACTAATTCACTTTCTTATGGAATTTCAAGAGGTGAGAAGCACCTATAATTTAAGTGGTCCCTAATGAAAAAAGTAATAATTGTTGTGACCGTAATGAAACAAATAATTAATTCATAATATTAGATCGAAGGCTAATGAACTTCATAGAGCCAGATACCATTAGTAGATCAAAAGCAGTAATGAAAATGCGAAAGTCGACTGAGAAAATAAAACAAATGCAAAGCACTCACCAACTTATTTATTAATCAACAACTATAATAAGATAAATACCAAAAAAGTCAGTAACTTTCAATATGTATAAAATTATCTTATACTCTCTCTCTCTCTCTTTCTCTCTCTATCATCATGCCTTTAGCATAAATATCGTATACTCAAGTATATATAAATATTTATGTATGTATCGACAAGGAACCCAAATTAAACACTACTTCAATACATTGGAATATTAAGTTATTGCAAAAAAGTAGTATTAGTAATATTTTATAATTTATAGAAATAAAAATCAACTGCTTAATAATTAAGTCAATTGTGAAGTAAAAGTAAATTTGATGAATAAAATTAAATATTAAAAGTTTCAATGGTGTAATTAATGTATTATAATATTTTTTGTAAATATTGCGTAACGTTAAAATTATTGAACAATAATTGGGTTAAATGTATATTTGTAAAAGATATTAATTATAGTACAGATTTTCTTTTAAAATGCACTTTCTGTGCACTATTTATATTTTTACGACAAATATAAAAAACATTTAACTAATGGTTTCGTATTTATTTTTTAATAAAATTCAAATAACTACGAAATGTTTAAGTTTTTACCGAATTTTTGGTATCTACAGCATGTACTAGTCACTCCCTAATGCTTTAAACAAAAAGATCAATTCGTAATATGTGATTAAATTCTAAATTTTAAAAGTAACAGTTATTTTGATCATTTTTATAACAAAAATATATTTATATCTAAACAAATAATTGAAGTTAGTGTACATATTGTATTTTAGCAGTATATATATACATATGAAAACATATGCTCGTAAGAAATTTTTTTATAAAAATTTCTAAATAAATGAAATAAATATTATACTTAATTAAATTGTGTTTAAAAAACTAAATTATGTGTTTTTTAATTCGATCTTAAAATACAATTATAAATATTTATTTATAATAATATCTATATTATCTATATAAATATATTAATCGTATTTAGTATATAATAGGATTAAAAATTATAAATACTTGATTATCTTTCATAATTTTTTTATAATAATATTGATGATAAAATGTTTTACGAATAATAAATTTTGTAAAATGATATCGTAAAAGTCCTATCGCCATATCCTATAAAATTGCATGTTTTTATATTGATCAGTAATTTACCGAAACTATAAATACATTTGAGTTTCAGTATATTTTTTTCGTCAGTTTTAATATTCCCCCACCCCTTTTCGAAATCTCAGTCGCTCAAAAGTTTACTTTAAATTCTTAGCACCCCTTGATTTCTTTTAAAATATTTTGTGAAAATTTTAATTGCAAATAGTTAATATTAAAAAAATAGATATACTACAATTTCTATAACCACTGTAAGTACTTAAATAATTTTTTTTAATAAATAAACTGTGAAAAATATTTAATTAGAAGGAATTTTTATTTTTATGGTGAATGTTTTTGAATTTGGAAAAATATATCAAATCAGATAAATTACATTTCATTTATAATAATTATAATATTCCTTAACTATCTTAAATTCAATAACTAAATATTTTATGTAAAAATAATTCATTTATTTTATATATAAGTACAGATAGTTTATATAATTACAAATTAAAAATAAATTCACATAATTATTTGAAAATTTAATCAGAATTAAATTATTTCATTGCAAATTCCTTAATAAATATTTATAGTTTATATTTATGTATATAATTAAACAACATTTAAAAAATCACCTATATTTAAATATTCAAATTTTTCCATTGTTTAACGGTTTTTCATTTTAAAAAAAATTGAACCGAACGTGTCTTTCGTTGGTATGACGTGTCACACCGGCGCCGTGACAGATTTCAAACGAATGAATCTTATACTAGATTCAGTCATTTTTCCGTTAATTCTTTGTCATTTTTCAAGCAACGTATATATTTCTGTAGTTTATGACTCGTCCTTTGTTCCTGTCAAATTTCAACGAATCAAAAATTAAAAAAGTTAAACACGAAAATATTAAAAAACAAATAAATATATTATATTAATCATAAATATGAAAATGAAAAAAGAAGAAATAATTATAATAATTCATAAGTTAATATATTGCAAAAATATGACTTTTATATTTAAAACTCAATGTATATATAAGTTTTTTTTATTCGTCATCTTTTATACGTTAAATTTTAATAATTTATGATCATTTTAAAGATGAGAGATTCATATACAGTTTTATAAATATATCTATACATACTAATATTACAAATCTACATCATAAATACGTAACGTATTGTGATAAAAAGGTACAAATAAAATAGTATTGTCTATTTATATATTCAGAGTATTTTTAATACGTATATATATATATATATATATATATATATATACGTGTAGATTAGTTTAATTTATTTAGTCAAAAAGTTTTACAATGTAGAAAGAAACTTCGTGGAATAAAATTCCTAGTAAATAAGTATTATTAATAAAATATGATAAATCTTTTCTAGATATCAATAAATATTAAATAGAATTTTTTACAACTCTATTTGCTTGAAATGATTAAATATTATTATATCAATGATGTCATTCTAAGAAAGAAATTTTAAAAGTATTTATTCTAATCAATAATTTTAATTAATTTATCAATAAATTGAGATCTTTTTAGAAACTCGAAATATTGAATAGTTTAAGAATTGAATAATTAAATTCTTATTTGTTACGCTTGAAATAATATTTTAAATATTACCTTTGTGTAGATTAACATTAAAAAAATCTAAAAATAATTAATTAAATCATTTTTTTAAGGCACATGTATGTACATGGTTGAATTTGACAATTTTCGAACGCTATTGCAACTTTCGAATGTGCAAATTATACATAAAAAACAAAGTTATTTGTAACTTTTTTAAAAATTAAGAATTAATCTTTTTAAAAAGTAAGAAAAAATAAGAAAAAACTCTTATTTATATATCATACAATTAGAAACTTGTATTAATCGTCAACAAAAAAATTAATTTACTATTTTGATGTAAGTTTATTTGCTATATAATTTTTCCAATATTATTGTAACTATAAAAGGCATGTAAGATTCAGCTGATGACATTTCAATTATCTAATTATTTGTGTACACAATGAATTATTAAAAGTTCATAATATTTTCTGCATATATTAAATTTTCAAGTTACTTAAAAGTTTAATTATATAAATTTTTCAGATGTTTTATTCAGTGGATCTACTTTGTTCTCGAAAAAATAGAAAAGGGCCACTTTCTACATGTTGGCTTGCAGCTACAATGAAGAATTTCATCGGTACTGGATTCCATAGATTAACTAAAGGAAACATCGAAAGAATATCTGTGAAAGCTGTGTGGTATATTTTAAATTTATTATTAATTTGAATAAAACGTGAATTAAATATTAATAATACAATTCTAATACTATTATTACCTAAAAAAAATTTCTTTATTAAGTAATACGGATCCTTTAATATATTTTATAAATAAATATTAAAAGTTGAATAAAAATATATTTCAAATTTTAAAATGAAAAAACACAAAAATTTAAATTTTAGCGAAATTTCACTAAACATCTTTCAAAATTAATTGTATATGTTTTTTAACAATACGAATACACATTTAATTCGTAAAAAAATAATTATTGTATTATTTAAAATAAAATAGTAAAAAATTACTAAATTTCTGTAAGTAGTTCTTTTACACCGTAGTTGTTCTCTTAAGTTTTTTTCTACTCTAAAACTTATAAAAATAAATATTATTGTTAAATTAGTATAGTAACTCGAAGTATGAATCTGAGTTTACTAAAATCAAAGTTAAATACGTTGTCGTAAGATTTTGAAGAGAATATTTATTCTAATATTTGTTTCTATAAAGATCAAAAAATTCTAAGATTGATATATCTTGTATTTTTTACATAAATTTTTTTTGATAAAGTTAAAAATAATATTATTTATTAATATATATATGTGTACTATAGTGATAATATAATGGATGGTATAACTGGAAATAATTCTTCTAAACGATTTAGTCTTTACTTATCATCACAGTTACTTTTTGGGAGTTTAAAAATATTTCAACATCAAGTTAGCCAATTAGAAGGTTGTCACATTAAAATAAATACATATATTTCTTCTTAATTATAAACTAAAACATAAAATTTTCACAGCTGATAGTGAACTATTATATAAAAGTATAATTACGAATTCAAAAAAATCACAACAGAAAAACTTAAGGTTTAAAAAATATTTACAAAAACTGTATATATAATTTTTATCTAAATAATTCAATTTACAAATAATATTTAATACAGAAAAACTATTGACGCAAAAATAAACTTATTGAAAAATACAGAAATCGACGAAGTGGATTTAACTTGCTTGTTTCCAGAAAATGAAGTAGATAAACATCTTATTTCAGATGAAATACCTATGGTAAGTTATATAATAAAATATACGAATATTTTAAATTCACAATTTAATTGATCATTTACACATATTACTTTAATTAGTTAATGGAATCAAGTCTCGAATTCGAAAATATTCATAATTATATAGATGATATTAGACGGTAAAGTTTTTCTATTCTAATTCTAAGTAAATTTTTTTTCTTAAAATTATAATTATTCTTGAAAACAGGTTTCCTTCAGTTTTACCTATAGACCAGGAGGTTTGTCTACAAAATCTTCAAGAAATTTCAAACGCGACAGATTCTATTAATCGTAACAACAATTTTTTTATTATTTAATTCGTTTATTAATATGTTATTTAAAAAATTAATTATAATTTTTATTTTCAAATTCTATTTTTACTGAAAATTTTAACTGGTAAAGTAGAGAAAACAATAGATTTACCAGAGCAAAGTGCATCCCCGATTAGACTTTCGGTTACTCCAAAACGAAAATATGGCGAAAGTTACAATGACAAGATAACAAAAAGAACTAAGGTATGAATTTCAATTTGTAATTTTTAACTATTATTTGAGAATAGTTAAAATAATTCACTTAATCTTTTAATTTGTTGTACTATATATTTTAATAATATATATAAAAATATAAAATGTATTCGTATAGTTATTTAGTTACCTGATTTTAATACATATGAAACAAAAAATAAAATCTTACAAAAATCTAGCTTTCGATAATTATTAAAATTTAATACGATTTTTATCATATATAGATTCACTGAATTTTAAATTAAAAAAAGATCAATTTAATCTTGATATTATAAAAATTGATTTACATTTTTAAATTTAATTTATGAAATCTATTTTTTTGAAATCTATTTATTGATAGTATTATTATAAATAATTTGTCTAAAAATTCTTGTGGTACAAATTTAAGATATTCTCGCTTAATTTCTTTCTTTTTTGTAATTTAAATAATATTTCAAAATTTATAATATTCAAAATATAAAAATTTCAAACATATACGAATTAGAATAAAATTATTCGTATTAAATAAAAACCAAAAATTTAACTTTATTCTATTCAATTCATTCACTTTCATTGAAGCAATTTAATTTCTTCTAGAACTTAAAGAAATAATTAGTTAATGAGAAATTAATTAATTAGGTTGGATTTTTTCTGATATTATCTAACATATTGTATTTAAAAAATTGCTAATTTGTTTATATTAAAAAAAATCTGTTAAAAATTCAAATAGAATATTACCGTAAATTTTATATTATATATATATTTCTTATTTTTTTATAAAACACTTATTACCAACTCTTAGAGGTGGTGCTCGAGGAAATAATTGTATATAATTAATACAATAACTTTAAATGATAGGTTATTGTTATATAAATTATATAAATTATAATTTATATACATATAAAAATCGATAATATTCATAATAATGTGATCTTTTTTAAAAATCAGTAAAAAATATTGTAATTAAGAAGAATTTACACGAAAATCTATTTTAATGTTTAACAAATTAATATATTTATAGTTAATTTGATAAAATGAAGAATTGATGTAAATTAAATAAAATTTACATGAAAAAAATGTATAATAAATTTTTATTATTCGAAATATTTAAATAAATTTACAAAATTTTTATTATTTATATTAGATTTTTTTATTTTATTTATTTGGATAAATATAAATTTATATTAGATAATATTCATATTTATATTTTTTTTATTTATTTATATTAGATAAACAAACTATAAAAATATTTTACACAATTTACACGTTATTTTCATTTGAATTTATATCCCAAATATTATACGATATAAAGTTAAATGATAAATAATAAAAAATTTTTCACAGTAACAAACATCATTTATTAATCAAATAGAATAGATATTTTTATAATTGCATAATATTAAAATCTATTCGTGAATCTGTAAGTATATTTTTTACAGAAAATTTTAGCTTCATCCTCAAATTCATCAGAGCTAGCAAGAAGTCCTGTCACATCAATTAGAGCCCGAAGATCAATTTTAAGAGATCAGCAAATCCCTCTGTTAATGAATGCTGATCCGGCAATTAGTGGTTGCATACCCATGGATGAAGATACCGCTGAATCATCTTGTGCTTTAGAACTAGGAGTATCAGGTATGAGAAATTATAATTCCTCATTAATAAGAAATAAAAAATTAGAAAATCCTTTTCGTTGATATACTTACTGTATCATATAATTATATATAATTTAAAGTTTTAAAATTACAATTGTAAAATTAAAATTATATATAATTTAAATTTATATAATTTACTACAACATATACTATTTTGAATGTTGCTACAAGTAAATTATTTAATCATTCTTATATATTTAACAGTATAAATAACTATTTTTTCATATATTTTTTAATAATATTTTAAAGTAAAAAATATTAATTTTATTAGTTAATACCAATATCTAACACAGATAAAACATTTATAACCATTTTTTGTACACTATGCATTTTTATATTATTTCAGCAATCAATGTTTCAAATATAATATATAAATCTACTTGAATTTTTTAGATACAATTAAGTATAATAAACTAGAAGCTATGCAATAAAAAAGAAAATTAGTCTGTATGTTTTATACGTTAAAACTTTCATTGATTTAAATTTATTAGAAAATTTTATCTGAATGATTTTTATACTACATTTATGTATTCGTACATAGGCATGTTAATTATTATAATTAACATTAATTAGTGTAATAAAATGTTTAAATACACATTTAAAGTGAATTCTTTAATCTTATAAGATTAAAACTTCAAAAATAAAATAAGAGTTTAATAGATATTAAAAAAAATTATTCGATTAAGGTTCATTTTCGAAAATCTTCTGAAATTTTTTTAATTATTTGATCTACTGAAGTGTTTTAATAAAAATATTTAAAATATGTAGATTTTCAGTAGTTTATATTTTCTAGGTCTTCAATTTGAACCTCTTTTGCTAAGACAGATTTAAATATGTTTATAAATTAATACCCATTTAATTTCATAACTCATATCATATGTAAAGAAAATTAATTTTTAAAATCCATCAAAGCATTTTATTGTAAATAATAAAAATGAATTTCTAATTTTTAAATAAATGTATAGGGCAATCAAACCGTGCCGTAAAATACTCTCCACCTCCAAGAAATACAGAAGTAATACCCCTTCAACCACATATGTCTATGGACGAAAGCTTGGCACCACCACAAATCAGCGACGAAAGCTTTGTAGTACCTGTAGAGAAATGCCAAACTGATTATAGATTACAAGATAAAAAAAAAAGAAAGTATGAGAAACTTTTTAACTATCATCTTTAAAAATTATTTAGGAGTCGATTAAAACTATTAGAAATAAATATACTATTAGAAATACTACTATATAGAAATACTATTAGATTTAATCACTATTAGATATTTTTGATAATTTTTAATTTAAAATTTTTAATGATTTTCTTTAATTTACAAACGAACTTTTTACGTATATACTTTAATTACGCCTATATTTTGTATTTTTAATCGTTTTTTATTAAAACTATTAATATGATATACAAATTTATTGTATTAATGTAGAACATAATTATTAGTAAAAAAAACTCGTGTTATTTGTAATGCAAATTTAATGTAAAATTTTTAATTAAGAACTGCACAACAAAATGTTGAAGACGATTTACATTTGGAAGAACTCAACGAAGCTTTGTTGAATATTACAAATTCACCAAGTCGAAGAAAACTAAAAAATAAGCATGTATTTGACATTATAAAACAAATTTATTTAAAAGAACCTGTTACGAATATTCATCACACAAGGGTAATCAAACATTTTTTTAAACCTTTAATTATTAGTACCATCATTAGGTAATTCATAAGTATTCTAATTTTTAATTTATCACTCTTTATTATCACTTTAGTCAATTACATCCACCCAACCTAAAATCAATGACAAAATATTAGCGAAATACTTGTTAAGATTACCATCTACAGGACTAAAAATTGGAGCACGTCTAAATAAGAACCTCTGTCTGTGGGGAGGGAATCTTAAAAATTTATACTTTAAAATGATCGAAAAACCTTGTTCGAATATATTTGGTAAGTAAAATATTTACATAATTTTTCTGTTTACGTTTTTTCAATTAATTAAAAATGTAATTAAAATTAATCGCTAATGTTAAATGCAATTCATTTTATTTGTTAAATTTGTTTTCTATTTCAACACAATAAATATGTAAAACAAAATCATTTTATTCTAAAAAAGTTAACTAAATAAATAGCATCAATAAAGTAGTAATAATAATAAAATGTTTACAATAATTCTTTTTTAACTAAGTTATTTTAGCTAATTCTCGCTCCAACGAAAAATCATAATTACATACATTTTATTAAACAGAGTTCAACATTTTCCATATATTCCATTAATACAATATTTACTTTAGAAACTAGTAAATAATACTTTAATATAAGGAAATAATTATAAGAAATTATCATGAATCAATTTTATACGAACCAATTATCATAATATATCTAAAACCTTCGATAATTGAATGTTTAACTGAAAAGTTTAATTATTCCAATTTGATACATAATTTTATAATAATTATTAATTGATCCAAAATTTAAGATTTTAATATAAATATAAAGATTTTAAATTTAATAATGTAAATAATTCTAGACTTTTTATTATTATTTTTCATGCGTTCAATTTTTCTTTATTAAAATTACACCCAAGTTTATGAAATTGTAAATTCTACTTCTTAAATGAACAATGATAATCTTGAAAGTTGGATAATTACGATTAAATTGATTTTTTTTTAATAATTTTTTTATTAAAGTAAAAATATTAAAAAGGATTAATCACGAATTCTTTATATTTATATGTCAAAGAAATGTATAAGAAACCACAACCTAGAGATGAAAATCTCAACAGAAGCACAAGATTTTCCGAATTCCGACTTGGTGTCTCTTCTGGGCAAAGTCATTCTCAACACACCTCATCTAAACAGACATCAGGTTCAATGATTGGTCAAAATCAGGAACATGAAAGTATGGATCAAGATATAATACTAATGCCACCTCCATTACCAGTGCTAGAACAACCTTTGGAACTACATATAGATGAACAAGAACAGAATCAGCTACAAAACTTGCCACGGACATCCCCGTTAGTTGATTATTTGTTTTTATTTTATTTTTATGCAAAATATTAATTAGGAAGATAATCTGATTTGAAGTTTATCAATTTTTGTTAAAAATTTTTATAATTAAATATTTATTTTATAATTACTTTATTAATAACATACACGATTATATCAAATTATTATAAATTTTATTTTAATTTTTAATTAATTTTTATAAAAACTAATATATTCTTAATAATAACTTTTAATTATTACTAATTATTAATAATTGATTAATTTTTCACGTTATTAATAAATTTTTTAACAGCCAATAATATTTTAAATTAACTGCATTTTTTTAAACAGATTCACTCCAGATAGTTCTAATTTGTACATGAGAGCATCAGCAGGGCGAATTCATGAAATCACTAATAATTTAGAACAAACTCAGAGTATATCTAGACATCTTTTGAAATACGCGGGATCACAATCAATGTCAGAATCAGACGATAGTTTTTTGCCTAAGCCACACCGCTTGAATTCCAGTAATCTTATTTCATCTTCATCGTAAGTTTTTTTAGTTTTCATAATCGTGTTTTTAATAAATTAAATTTTTTATTAATTATAAGCTAATAAGTATAAGTCATTATAAATAAATTAATTTTTTATACATATATTTTATAAGGGAACTAATATAAAAAGGAATAGCTTTTTGTATAAAATCTAATAAGTTAAGATGTAATGTAATGTTTTATGTAATGTACAATAAAAACAAGAAAGTAGTTGTAGTTATTTATTTATTTATTAATAAATAAAAATGATCTAATAAATTATATAACATACACTTAATATATTATATTTAATATGCTGATATCTTTAAAATTCATATACAGCAATCATGAATTTTAATAATGAATACAAATAATTGAAGTAATTAATATAATAATGCGTTATTAATATAATAACGCATAAATTACAACATGAATTTTAATAATTCTATTAAACAAAGTTTGAAAACTACATTTTATTTGAAATTATATCACTTCCATAAATGTAAGTGGAAGATAAAGAACGTAATAATTAGTGGGATCTTTAACCTTGCCTTAAATATTTACTTTTTTATCGTAAAACATAACATTTAATGAATTTTAATAATAGAAATGAAAATATTATTTTCTTTTTTTATTTATGAGTATCTTATAATTACGAAATTCGTAGAGAAACTAGGAACAAAGTAAAGTTCAGGTAAGTGAGTTTATCCATAATTTCTGTAGAGTGGTCCCTTCCCAGGGATTTTTAGAGAAGACTATTTGTCTCCAGAGAAATTCATGATTGTACACCTGTTTTGTATCCATACAACTAAAGTTTACTAAAATAGGTTCATCGGATCGTACATTGTCCCAGTTGACTGGTCGTTATTATCTACTTCTACATCCATACCGTTTATGAAAATCTAATTTTTTACACATAAATGACAAAGAAATATAACGTATTTTAATATGGTATATTTTGCAAGTAAATTTATGTATATCATAAAACATTATATAACATAAAAATACATTTTTATTTTATAAGAAATTAGATCAATATAATAATTTCATTTAGAATGTTTTGTTTTTGTATTTATAAGTAAATAATTTTGAAACTTTAATTAAATTGTAAGAAAAGACTAGAATTTTAATTAATCAACTTTTTTTACCATTAATTCATTACAATTATATATAATATATATATTAATACTAATAATTTATAGCTAATAATAAAAATTAAAATATTCTTCTTTTAATTTATCTTTCAAATATATATAAAGTAGTATATATATATATATATATATATATATAGTATAATAAAGAACTTTTTATGAACTAAAATAAAATTATATAAAAAATGTAATTAAAGTTCAAACAATCACCAAAAAATTAATTTATGTTAAAATTTTTTTTCTATTTATTTAGATTCTTAAAATTATATAATTAAATCAGAGATATTTGTAAAAAATTTCAAACTTAATGCTATGGAAAAGATTTTTTATTTTTATTGTTAAATTTAATGATTTTAATAATTTCAAATCCTCGTTTTAATTACACAACTGTAATCAGTAACTTATAAAACTTTAAAAAATATATAAAATGATAAAATAATATATTTCCAAATACTATAAATAAATTGTTTCAGGGGCAGTGATAGCGAGACACTACATGAAAATTTAATAATGACAATAGAGGAATTTTATGAACTTATACAGAAAATATGGTCCGTAAAAGCAAATTATTTGTTAAATAAAAAAGAGCCCCTTGAGTTTGAATGTGATGATATTTTAACTCCAGAAGATGCATCTATCGAAGAATTAATCAAGTATTTTATATATTTGTTTGGTAAATTATAATTTTATTGCGTCATTATAAATTTTTTATATCTTTATTTCCATTTTAATTTTTGTTCAAAATCATATTTTATTCTTTTCAGAACTAGAAAAGAATCTTAAATTATCTCTCCAACAAAATACTGCTTATGGGCCAGTGCATGTAATAAAAGTATAGAGGGGAAAAGAGATAAATCACAATTTTGTAATAAATTAGTTGCAATTATAAATTTTATGGAATGTTACATTTAATATATCGATATTAGTTAAATAATTTGTCCATATTTTTTTTATATTTATATTATAATATTAATATGTACATTATATTTTATTTTTTTTATAAATTTATTAATGAACATTCATGCAAATAGGTACAGCATGAAATTTTTATTCTTATTTAATTCGTATTCATTAATCAGCCATTCAATAAATTAAATAAAAAGTTTAATTTGTAAGATGACTTCATTTTTATTTTCCCTCTATAAAAATGTACTTAATTTTATCCTACATATCATATAACGAAAGTCCAAGATAAATATAGTATTTAAAAAAAGAAAAGAAATTATGAATATGCAAAATATAGAGTGATTATATATTAGCATGGTTTTATGAGTTCATTCATTCATTCATACCTAAATAAACGAATCAATACAATGTACAGATAATATTATATGTTACTAAAACGAATAAATTATTTTTAAAATTACATCAACGACTTTTTCACACATATAATGTAACCAATAATAAAATGCGCATCTTAAAATAAAACTGAAAAATATTTTATTTCACGCAATAAAAATATTACAATACGTAAATTTTGTGCATGTAGTCGACATTCAATATATACCTTTATCGAGAAGCTCATGATAAAGGTGTTGGATATGCAAATTATTTATTTAGGTAAATCGTTTTGCTGAAAAGAGCTTTTGAATCATAATTAGTTAAAAAATTGATGTTAAAGAAAAGTATTATATTGAATTTTTATTTTCAGTTTGATTATCAAACTTGATTCTTTATATTATTTAATATTATTTTTTCGTAATAAATTTATCGTATTTTGTTCTTTTACGAACAATTTTAACAATAAAAAGTGCAATGTTTAAAAATTCTAAGTTGTTATTACTTCTTAAAGTCAAGTTCTTACATTTTTATTCGACAATATAAATGTAATATAAATGACTTTTAAATTGGATTATATTCTTAAATCAATATAAAAATTGTAATTAAAATTAAATTAAAGGAATGTGAATTATGGAAAATATAGGGAAGTTAAATATTTAGTAAACCATATGTATTTTGATAATCTCTAAATTTATTTTAGTTTGGATTAAATTGCCTGTCAATCGATTTCGATTATCAGCATTCAATAACTTTTTTCAAAAATTCGTACAATTATGATATAATAATCATCATTTCAAACCCTTCAACTTTACATTCAAATAAAAATGAAAGCTTCCTCATCAAACCGGTCATTTAATATCAGATTTAATCCAGATACTATGATTTATAAGAAATTATGCTTCAAGGTATGTCTTATAATGTGATAAAAGTAAATTCATACTAATTATAAAGATATTCATAAACAATTATAATTTTAACTTATACATAACTAAGATTAACAATGATTGTATTATAATAATAGTTTGGAAATACTTAAATTCGATATAAATCTTTGAAATCTAGTTGAAATTAATATTTCAGTATTTCAAATTATTATTTATATATTATACATGCAATTCAGATTTAAATTTTTTTAGGTTCTAAAATTATAAGAAATTTAACAACATTTATATTATTAATTATTTTAATACACCTTTCATAAATCTGAAATATATTGATTCATATAAATAAATAAATTTTACATATAATTCAATAATCTTATTTTATCATATTGTTTAATAAAAATTAAAAAAAAGTATTATGAATTAATTTTTCAAGTATAGAACCGCTAAAATTAATATATAGACCATTAGTGAAAATCAATTTACATAATACAATATAAATATTATTTATTTACTTATTGATGACATAATTACTTAACTCAATTAAATTTATTTAAAAGAGAAACAAATTTTACCAAGACAATTTTTAAATGAATATTACCAAATGACTGTATTACAAAAATATGATGAAATAAAATAATATATTTTATGTATAAAAAGAATAATTTCAATTTTTAATTGAGAGATGTAATAATTATGTTCATGCTGTACAAAAAAGTTACAAATTTCATTTCATTTCACCATTTCATTTCGAAATTGAAATAATAAAATATCAAAAAAAAATTTCTATTTTTTTTTTTAAATCGTCACACATTTATACAAGTGTATTGACACATAAAGGGTTCAATTGCTGTGTCGACAAGACTCTCGTGTGTGGCACATCGATAAGAGCACGTGTATAATAAAAAATTAAGTCTACCACACGTACAAAGTTTTCGACCCTTTACTATATCATTCTATAGTATATAGTATACTATATCATATACTATTTCATTTTTCCCCTAATTCTACCTTCTTCACTTCTGTTTTATATATACTGGTCAGTCGATAGACATTTACATAGGCTGTATACGTATATATTATAATAAAAAAAGGAAAACAATCATGATGCAATTTTTCAACAAAACATAATATATTTCCAATATAATAAAAATTCAATGTTTAAAAAATAAATTTTTTATTGCATTTACTTTTTACTAGATTATCACAACCAATTTAAGTTTGTTAATATTGAATTTATATGTGTGAATAATTTATTTAAATTTCAAATATAGCGTACAAATAAATTTGTGATAGTTTAGTTTATAATAATCGCATCCAGAAATTTCTTTATTAAATTTGTTTTACACCTTGATTGTTTTCCTTTTCAGAGGGAATTTTAATACATAACTTGGAACCATGAAAAATAAATGCTTGACTACTTTGGCAAAAAGTTTTCTCTGAGAATCTAATAAAAAAGAATTAAAATATTATTTTTTTAATCTTTCTTATTAATATTATGCCAATGACTCCTTATTAGCATTCAGAGAAAACTTTACTCGAGGTATAATAAATGGCAAATTATAAAAAAATATTTATTAAATATACTTATATAAATAATGAATAAAATTAATTTATTATTTATTAAACTAATTATTAACATTGCGAAAAAGAATGATGTAAATCAACAGTAAAAACTCATTATCCGAGCTTACAAAATTTGGTAAATATGTAAAATTGTCTAAATTATCACCATTTTTTGAGAAAAATGTGCAAATATTTAATCAAGAATTTATTTTAATTTTATTACATAAATTTACAATGATTTCTGTATAATTAAATATCAGCATTTGAGTAGAAATACGTAAATGAATTAACATAAGTAACCAACAGTATAAACTGAGTAGTTAAAAAATGCAAGTTCACAGTTTTGTTCACTTTTATTTTTTATACTGAAATTTTATAATTAATGCAAAATTTTATTTATATATGTACATATCTGCAAACCTTAAAAATCTAATAATGCTCTAAGGAAAATTTACCAAGTCATACGGTTTAAAATGCATCTTCTGCATTTCTTTCAAAGTTGTTTTTTACACTACTACTACCAAAAAATATTTCTGTTTTGCAGGAGTTATTTCTATTTTTTACTTATTTTATAGAAAGGAAAGTCATTTCGTGCCTTATAATTTTGATAAATTAATACTGAACTTAAGAAATGTTATCTAGAGAAGATGACGTTTAACAATTTAATTACTATCATCTACGAATTCGTTGTTAATTGGAAAATTTTTGAAAACCTGTTTTAATAATAAAAATTAATTTAATTTAATTTAAAAGAAATGTAGAAAAACAAATTTATTATAATTTATATTTAAACTTTCGTCGATGATAGATTAAGAATAAACCATTATCAGTAATTTAAATAATTTAAATTATAAAAATTAATTTATTTTAATTTAAACAAAATGTAGAAAAACAAATTTATTAAAATATGTTTTTTTTAATTTTCGTCGATGGTAGATTAAAAATAAACCATGATAAATAATTTAAATATTTTGTACTTAAATTATCTACCGTAATATTGACGGATTTTTTAATACTACAAAAAAAATTTATAATAAAATTATAAAAAATTAGAAAAAAGTTTAATACCAAGTATATTATTATAGAATTTAAATCATCTACGAATTATTATTATTATTATTATTATTATTATTATTATTATTATTATTAGTATTACTATTATTATTATTATTATTAGACAACTTATTAAATAATAAGTGTTTCCTTAAGGAGACAAAACTTTAAAATTTTAAAAATCGAATGTACGTAGTAAATAACGTTAATATACTGATAATTCTCGAATGTCTAACGAATGTCAAACCACAAATGTCAACTTAGGAAATATCTCGGAAGTTGAAAGTTGTTTTCTTGTAAGGCACGGAGTATTTACACGTGAGATACGTCGCTTGTATTATTTCTTATTTTTATTCATAGACAATCGTCATCTCTTACACCTGTTTTAGTTTATGCAACTCGCGCGAAAAAATTGCACAGCCCAATGTAAACTTAATAGACAAGAAAATATGCTAGGAACTCGTAACAGAATTAAGTTGATAATCAACTCTTCTAATAGAAAATTTTGTTCATTAAAATTTTTATAACAAAATAGTGAATAAATGTAAAATAATTTATAGTTTTAAACAAGAAAATTTGTAATAATTTTTTCAAGTAAACAATATTATCTGTAAACAAATTTCTAAAAATTTCGATTAAAGTTTTTTTAAAGATATTTTAAATTTAGGTTTTTAATATTAGCATTAAAAAATACTGGTTCTTATTTTAAAAATTCAAATTTTCTTGTAGTTAAAATAGTTATAATCATTAATAAAAGCAAAGAATAATATTTAATTAAACGTCAATTCAGATGAGCTTTTATAAATTATATAAAAATCAATCGTACAGATTCATTGTAATTATCAACAAATAAAAATACAACGTTCCTATGCAAATATATCTTAAATTTATGAATGGAATATAATAAAAAAATGAACGTTATTCTTTCCTTTTACCGTTTTCAATATGAGTCTTTCATACTTTTATGTGGTTGGTTTGTTTTTAAATAATCGCATCGACACTTAGATTTTCCTTGTCATACTTCGCTCCACGCTGGTATAAAAAATATTCAGGTATATTATACAACATTATGACTATTCCTGCGTCACAGACGCGTATTTCATATAATTACAACCTGAAAAGCATTTTTAATACGCGCGATTTTTAATCTTACTTATTACTCTTTTTCTCTTTATTTACTGCAAGTGTTCTATTTTTTCTTCGTTTTTGAATCTTTACAATAAACAACTATTTTTTCTATTATTGGTACTTCATATAATCGTCGTGAGTATTGACTATTCGATATTGTACCGGCAATTCGTCTAAGAGCTCTCATGAATTTTTTAATTTATTTACTGAATTTTTTACTGCTTCATAATTACTTACCAATATTAATCACGTGTTTCATTGCTATGAAAATTTAAATATTTTCATTAAAAATACGGATAAATTTTAAATATATTTTATAATAAATAATTATTGCAAGATTTCTTTTTATGAAACTGAAAGTTACAAGTGAAATTGCCGGACAAATTCAAATAAATTTATCTATAAAAGTAATAATATAATAGGGCTACTTAAGTATAATATACTTAGTATACAATGCCATGACCTTTATATATAGTGCCTAAACTAATAAGTGCCGAATAAATGTTAGAATTTCTCAGATATTGTTTAGTATTTAATTTCTTAGATATTAGAAATTCGTTTCATTCGTAAAAATTATATACCAAACCAAATTATTTCGATTTTCATTTGTTATCATAGAAATGAAAATCGGATGGCAACATGAAATTACATTTCTTTCTTGAGATTTTATTATTTTTTTTTTTTTTTTGTGTTAAACAACCAAATTTTTTCCCACTTAAATTTTTGTTACGAGCGATTTTCATTGCATTTATTTAGAAGAATGTCTCAATTCTCACTCATGACTTACGATATAAAAATATTTTCTTATTTATTCTGATTCGGCGATAAAAACTTAAACATTTTTGATGCACTAAACATTAGCAAATGTATAATTTATATTTATTACAAATGCAATGATCGATTAAGCTAACATAATGATTATCACTTAGCAATAAGTCACTGAATTTTTTTTATTTAACTTTTAATATACAATTACTTAAGCACATTATACCGCATTTTAAAAAGTAGTTTCCAATGGCTCTTACAATGTAAAGATTTTATTGTATTGTAAATTTAATTCAGCTTATTGAATTCTCGTGAACTAACGTTAGAGATGTTAAAAGATTTTTAATATTTCTAACGTAAGTTTTTTACTTTACACAAATTGTGTAATTTAAACAAATTAATTGTAATAAATTGTCAAAATAATAATACTATAAATATTGTATTTGGAATATAAAAATCGTATCTTTAAAATCAGCTCGTTTTTTAACTGTACACTTGATTATTTACAAATAAAAAAACATTGTTCACTTTTGAAGTTCAAGATATGTTTCTTTGTTTTCTTTTTTTTTTTTATAACTTTTAATTATCATCACGCATCACAAAAAACTTTATTTTCTTTTTTCAATGCTTTTAAAAATCTTAGTACAAAACTTTTGATATACGCAATATATCAAAAGTAAGTATTTTTCACGACTGGTAAGATACGATTTTCATAATTTATTAAAATTCTACCTCCATTCCATAAATAAGTACAAAATAACGGTGAAAAACAACATCAAAACTTTTTGGAATTTTTCAATAAGTACACTGACATTAAAATAAAATAAAATCTGACACTAATCATACAACTTACACATCTATGGAAACTACCAGTCAGCCCGTTTGCATAGTCTCGCGAATAAGTTGGAACTACGTGTTCGCTCAAAATAAACAAAGAAACAGATCGTCTTGGAATTAAAAAGAAAACACGAGGATTTGGCACTAAAGGCCGCAGCCTTTCCTCGTACCATATAGAACTTTGAGCTCTGGTATGATGATCTTCTTGATCAATATATTGGTTTTGGCCGTGAGCGTATCCCTGTAGTTATCCTTCTTGAAGATCTTGATACCAGGACGATGCACTAGGAATGCATTGTCCAAGATGAGAAAGTCGTAGTCAAGAACACAGAGCGCGTATCCCTACAATTGAAAAAAATTTTGTCACAGTGTTGCTTAATTTATTTAAACGTTTCATTATTAACCGATTATTAAAAACTTTGCTTAAAGTTGCTTTTAATGCATTCTACATGTCGGTCAATGCGATCTTTCCACACATCAAAAACAAACATTTAATACGTGCGCTACATAAAATCAACGTTACTTTAACAAGGATCGGAAAGCCAGATGGTCTGTATAAACTTACGAATGAAATATTTATTTTTTAATATCTATTTTTCAAAGGTTTGAGAAATGTTCCATCGAAAATCAAAAAATTTTCTTCCTCTCATGTGTTTATTAGCGATTTAAAAAAGTCGTTTCACGATTGGTACGTGTACGCTACCATTCATAGAACATTTTATGGACTTATCTTATTTTCTATCGTATCAACTAGTATAATATAGCAATCCCTGAGAATGTAATTTATTTGATAATAACATCTCATAACTTACACTCTTCTACGTTTAAAATTATTCTTATAATTAATGAATAATTATTTATATAATTTTTCATTAAATATTAAAAAAGATTAAAAATTCTAATATTTATTGTAAAAAATGCAGTTGTTGCCATTATTGTCATAAATTAATACAATAAAGAATTTTAATGACTTAAAAAACACTATATTTTTATCTTTATTAATCATCAGTATTTAAAATTCAAATTTTATAGTGTATCACACAATCGTATTTCATCAATTTGGATTTAAAATTTGTTTCTTAAATTAAAGGTATAATTGTTTGTAATTTTATTTACTAATTTATCGAATTTATCGTTTTTATTTTATTTCTTATAAAAGTCATATCTATTCCTCATATCGTTCGAAACCCGTGAATCAAGTACGAATCAGGCGTCTAGAAATTTTAATAGAAAGGTTAGTTTTATGAAAGGTCACCAAACTTTGTTAAACTTTACTTAACTTTATTAAAATTACCAAAACATACATATTATAATATTTCACAAAGTTAAGATAAATCATAAAAAATAGTTGATGTTTGGCAACATTCTACAAAGTTTGACAAGAATAATGTAAAAGAATTAATTTATAAACTTATTTGATGATTTTGACAACTTGGCTAAGCGTTAGAAAAATAGTGGAAATTCCTAAATTTAATACATTCAATTTAAGTTTAGCTTTTGAAAATATTTATTCATATTCGAAAATATCAAGCATTATTATTAAAGCGAGGAAAACACGAGACGAAATGAGGAAAAGCCAGTCTCTTTATTCTTGACAAATTCATGTGCACACTAAGAAAAGCGTTGGCTACATAAAGCAAAGTTAAGAGCAGGCCAATAATAGTGGTTGACTGGGAACCCCAATCGAATGGCAATTATCGAACGGTGACTGTCGCTCACCTGCGTCATTTTATCGCTCTTGCCCTCCCAGCTGAGCCGCTCGTCATAGAGCGGCTCGTCGTTGGTCCCGATATAGATCGGCTCCCAGTGCCCAAAGTTCCCAATGCGCTTGCCCACGTGGAAGATGTGGAGGCCGTTCGTCTCCGGGGCATCCTGCCACTCTTTACTGCCCGGCACATTGTGGCAACCGGCGCAGAGCTTCTTGTGGAACGGTATCACTGTGCCCGCCTTCAGCATCCGTATCTAAGACATCACGCGCTTGTTTCAATAAAAACACGACCTATCCTTTGTCTATTGAACAATTTATCATGTACGCGCCGATGAATATGATTTCTCTGTAAGCGGCACATGGAGTGCGCATTCTTTTGTTTGTAAAAGGCATCATTCTATTATAAAGCCCGCGATAAGAAGCTTACTTTGGATCAAATTCTTTTTTATTCGTGTAAATCACAAAAGAAGTGTCACGGAAACATCATTATCATTAAATGTGCGACTTTCTTTTATTTACCGATTGTTTATGGTCTGGAGAGTCGTTGCAGATCCGTGCCTTTTCTTTTTTAACGTTTCCGAGAAATTCGTACTGCTTTTTTTATATGCATACTCGTTAATTATCATTTTAATTCATCTCTTAATAGTTCCATAATAAACATAACTGACTTTTGTGTAGTGACTTTTTTATTACTTATTCGCGATTTATCTTGTACAGAATTTAAATTAGCATGATATAATCCAGAAATATCAGAGTAGGAAATTTCATAATCAGTATTAATGACGTGGACACTGATATACTTATAAACCAATGGTCAATTAGTTATTAATGCTTAGATTGTTAATACGAAAAAAAGAGTATTATTAAAACTCTATGATAAAGCATCTTTTATTTAATATTTTGTAATTTAAAAATAAATTCGAAATCTGTTGAGATATTCATATTAATTAAGTAACAATTAAGTAAAAAAGAACTTTTAAAAAAGAAAAAAATGATTTATGTAAGCATTTATTTTTATTTGTTTATACAACATGGTAACACTTTTCTATTACCAAACAGTAAATTTTGATAATGTATATACCGGATGATGGAATATAACACTATAAAACAACTTATTTATCTTAATCAAATATAGAAACAAATATTATTGCCAATTAATAGCTCTATATATTTAAATAAAAAAACAATTAATGTTTATTTTCTTATATATTAGGTGTAATCTAGTTACTTTTGCGTTAGCAATAATTATGTCAATAATATTTTACAAAAAAATCTAAAAAGGAAAAATTCATCATTAAATTTGAAAATTTTTTAATTTTAATATTTATAAATTAAAATTTAAACAATAATTAAAAATTTACTTTACGTTCTCATAATTTCTTTATATACTTAAACATCATTTATGATATTTAATGTACTATGTGTAAAATAAAATTTTCTTCTAAATTATCTCAATTTACAATAAAATGAGGTCAGCTAATGTGTAAATATGTGTAAATACCTGTGTATAAATATATAATAAAGTTATTGTAAGATAGTTGAAATATTAAGACTATTATTGTTAATTTAGATTTCATGATAAATTATTGTTAATATATTTGATAAAAATACTTAAATGTAAAAATTAATTAGTCACATAGTCATTAAGAATTTAATAACAGAGTTAGCTCGTTTCTGAAATAAATTTCAATAAAAATGTATAACACGATGCTACGCATAAAATAATAAACTTAATTGTAGAATGTAATATTTAACATTTACAAATTACCGTAAAACTACTCTACATTATTAAAAAATATTTAAGTTTTTTATCAATTCATTGTATTTTTGATCAGGGTTAAAAACAGGAATTAATTTTTTATTTAAAATTTGTATCTTTAATATTAATAATTTAATCTACCAATTTCATCAAGATTTACTGATTTAGTAATATTAGAAGCAATTGCGTATCGCCTTGGAATATCATTGATCAGTAGGCAAGACGATAAATATATTTTTCTAAAAATAGTATTTAAAATCGATGAGTATGATAATTCCTATGAATTTTCTTCAATTAATTTAAGCTTTATAAAAACAATATTTATCACACAATCTTCAAGAGACCATTGGATCCTCATATTTAATATAACACCCCAATATATTACATCTGTGATTATTTTTGTAGAAAAAGTTTGAATAGAATCAGAAATAATATAGATTAAGAGTGAGCATTTATTTTTTTTATATATTTATTTTTATTTATTAATTATATTTTTAATTCACCTAGCTACAACAATTTTGACGATTAATGTGTTCAAAGAATGGATCGTTTAAAAGCGAAACCAAATCGGCATTAAAATTAAAACTAACGTTGAAGCACTTCTCTACATTATTATCTGTTCATGTCATAGCTTTAAAAAAGCGACTGAGTAAGCTATGCCATAAATACACAGCTTGTAGTCTTGATAGACTGGGGGAGGGAAGTGACACTCACCAATGTGGTCTTATTACCAGGAGGTTGGCTTTTCTCATCCACTTCGAAGATCGACAAGACGAAGACCTTTGGGTTGGGTCTAAGCACCGCCGGTTGGTCATTCCTCCTGATCATCTCGACAAACTTGGTTGGAAGGTCGGGATTCGGGTAGAGTTCGATGTCGCTGGCGAGGATGTAGTGGGTAGGTGCGGACTCTCGTGCGACGTTTCGTCCGACGTTCACCGGGTACAGAAGCTTACGCTCGGTCTTGTACATGCGTCCGACGTTGACGTTGATCCAGGGCGCCGGCTTACTGCAGTTGGCTCGCTCCGAGGCCACCTTTTCGCCCACCGGGATCTACGTAATCAAGGGCAATTCGTTTCGTTTATTATGTTCTCGTTATCTCATGCTTATCTCTGGCCAGGATTTCGAGGCCGAGGACTTTTAGAGCAGTATTCAAGTATAGCTATTATGAATCAAGTAGAATTTCCAAAGAGGGATTGCATTTCTTTTGTTTCATTTTGTTTCTATCGTTGCTTACTTCTGCACTCACTCATGTTTTATTCATTGAATTTTTCAAAGAAAATTATCTTTTTCATTTTGTAGGATTACATGCATGAATTTCAAATTATTATTTTCATTAACTATTTATAAAATTTAATACTTTAATAATATCTATAAAATTATAAATATATATTATATGAATTATAGAATTTTAAAATATAAATATTTATCGATTGTTTTTATAAAAATAAAATATTTGAAGTAGTATATTATTGTTTTTATGTTTAAAACTAATAAAAGTGATAGAAAATTATGTATATATATATAAATTATATAATTATCTGTTACGTGATTATCGATATTTTTTAACAGATTATGATCATTAGGATCGTATTAGGATCAATGATGATAACTATTATCCTAATAGTTATCATCATTTGTCACATGCTCGGAATGTTTTGCAGTAATCTTCATGAGAATTGTATTTAGACCATTTTCGTTTCTTTCTATCTTTAATTACCAATAATAAGTTTTGTAATACCTTTAATACAAATAAAATAGTTCCAAATCCATTTGTCATAGAAAAATTCAGAATAAAATTTAAACAATACTTTATTTGTTTAAATTTTAGCACATTATTATAGAAATGTTTTTATGTTAAGTACAATATATTTTTTGTTAAAAAACAAAATATTCTATTCGATCGAAATATGTATAAATAATAAAAATTATACTAATAAATGTATAATTTAAAATGCATTGAGGAAATATGAGAAATCTCTTATACAAGGCAATTGTCAATGTATGTTAAATGAGTTAAAGAAAACAGGTTAAGAGTTACTAATTACAAGTGATTATTACATTAAAAATTTAATAGTTCATAAAACTAATATGTGAGTAACTTTTTAACAAGATAAAAAATAAACATTCGTGTTCATTTTAACATAATTTCAAAAAGCGCTAGCTGGAAAATACGAAACTTATTAGAGCTTGAAGCAGATAATTAACAATACATCAAAATTTGAATAGACAATAGTTATACTTATACGAAAATAAACGTAAATGAAAAACACGATAATAAAAAAATAGATCTATAGTTTATAAAAATGTTCATAAAACGAAACTTAATTCTAACATTTGTTTTCTTTGTAAGTTAAATTACGTGATTTTAAAATATATTTTAAAATAAATTTAAAATCTTTAAGTGGATTTATATCTATTATCCCGGTAAATAAAACTCCGAGTGATGCTTTCACTTTTATTAGTGTGATAAGTCGTTTTTCTTATTATTGAATAGTTTGCTGATTTGTTAAGGAAAAATAGTCATTTATTTTATATTTACTATTATAATTTCGACACTTCAACATACTAAAATTAAACAGAATATGAGAACTCTACTGGTAACTTATAGGTTTTATATTTTTAAACAATTAAGCAATAATAAAGTTTTATTGCTTTAGTAGGATTACAAATTTGAATAAATTGAATCTTAAAATAAAATGTTTAGAGATTTCGAATTTCACATCAGATTAAAAAGTAAGCTTTTTATAGTTTCATTTAAAGTTTTAATATACTGTACGTTACAAAGTACAGATTCAGTGAATACAATAGCAGTAAATTATTTAAACGCACTAAATTACTTGAATCTATAATAGTGTAAACATTAAAATAAAATAATAAAATTAACGAACAATTTTATGTTGCAAGCAAATCAATTACAGAAAGGTTCGGCGATAAAACAGCGATGGATAATTCAACAAAAAAATTGAAAGCAACACGGGTATAATTGATTTTTGAAATCATAAAAAATAAAATGAACTCATTGGATATATGCCAGTATATACATTTTGAATATTCTATAAACTGCTAAAAATTGAAGTCTAAGGATTATGTGTACGTTGTATTAACAACCAAATTTTTAATTGTCAATCAAAGAAAAATAGCTAAGTTTACAAACTTTTTTCGCATTATATATACGCACACACAAATGGTATAAAAGTACTAATACTAGAGAATCAGAAAAGTTATTTTTAATTAATTACTGATAATAAACTGGATACGAAAAAAAATTCAGCCTTACTTTTGTTAATATTCAACCGAGCTATAGATTTTAATTCGGTAATCATAATTATCAAAATATGAAATGTTTTCTAATTATAAATAAGGGAGAAAAACTTTGAAAGACTGAATTTAAAACTCACTTCATGTCTGTCTAATTCGTCATAAAAATGTTAACGTATTACGATTAAACCGAACATACAGCTTAGTTTCTAATTGAAAAGTGCGACAGAGAAAGCCGAAAGTCAAGTATCAAGGGAAAATGGCACGATAAGGTGGTGATCGAAATCAAGTTGATTCGCATCATAAGAATTGTAATATAACTAAAGAGCAAAGGACATATAATTAGAAAGGGAATTTTACAATGATGACATATAAATATAGATGATAAAAAATACTTAGATGCATAAACCGATTAAGATTAAGAGAAAGAGAGAGGGAGAGAGGATAGAGACACGGTGATGACGCATGTTTACAAAGACGGACTAACAGCATCCGTGCTGTTTTTCTGAACCTATTCATGCAATGCATTGACGCGTCTCTTATAACAATCAATCGAGGTCATGGAAATTGTTATTCGCCCCGGTGGCACAAATTTTTATCGCACCTAACTCAAAACAGATCTAGGCTTTCACGGCCATCGCCGTTGTTCAACTATTTTTCTTTACACTTTTACGGACAAGACAAGCGTCTTCTCGACGCATGCTTAGATACACGACACAAGTTGACCTGTATGAATAAATTGGATAATTTTCCCATTTCGGGAATTTAAGTTGTGAAAGTACAAGGTTAAGCTACGTATCTAAGGTGTTTGCTTTAACTTGTGCACTAAGTGCTATTTTTCATATTATTAAAATAATTATCCTCTCCTTGAAATTTAATTTTTTTTCTTAGAATTGCTATACAATATAATTTTATCGTGCAATAGCAAAGTTAATCATAGAGATGAATGAAATTAAAATGTCATCTATAGATTAAAAGTTGATATTGTTAAGAAATATCTTTTTCTAATTACACAATAGTTAATACAAATTCAGTAAATTTCAACTTTAAAAAAAAATAAAGAAAATTATTTATCTTTTATAAGTTTTTTTTAACATAACGAACTATTGTGTAATATTTTTTCAAATTTCTTTTATTTTTAATTAAAATCAAAATTTTCAAATAAGAAACAATCGAATATATTTTCAAATTTATACTTTTGACATTGCATATTTTTATGATTTGTTCTAAAAAAATTGTGTTCTTGTTAAAAATCTGATTAAATGAACCTAAATATTTCTCCATACATCTATATATTACTTAATAAAATTATATCAATGAAGCATAAATAACTTATCGTTAATGAATCTATATATTTAAATAATATTTTTTTAAATTACCATGACTAAAAAAAATATTGCATTAATCAGTCATACGATAAAAAAGAAGTTATTATCATGAATAAAATATTTAATTTAAAAATTTTTTTAAATTAAACTAAGCCTTCCATTATAACTATACTCATAATTAATCGATGCGATGTGTTACAATTATGAACATTTTAGCAATTATAAGTGTTTCATATATTTACTAAGAGTAGATTACAATAAGAAAAATTTCTCACAAATAAAATTTGAATTAATTCAGCTACTTTTTAAATTTTAATTTTAACGCAATCAAATAAAAAATAATTGATAATATAGATTAATCACTATTTTAATTAATATAATGAATAATTTTACTATAATACTTCTTATAATTAAAGGAACAATAAAAATAGTATAGTTGTATACTTATATTTGCTTCAACTATGTTTGATATTTATTGGTATGAGGTTTCACGCGATGATGATAGAATTTAAATTGAAATGCAAAATTATTCACCTATTGGAGAAGTTTAATTATTCTGTCCATATCTTGTTGAAATTTCTTCAAACCAATTCAATATTTATACTTGTGTATTAATTATTGATTACTTTAAGACTTATAATACTTTCTATAATATAATTATAAACTACTAAATTTTAAACGCATATTTACTAATTTTTCAAAATATAATTATTATTAAAGGGACAAAATTTAATGATTTGTTTGAAAAGAATGTTAAAATTGTAAATTCGTCTTTTACATGTTGACTTAAAATACTATATATATAGTAACAAGTATAAAAAAAAAAAATGAATAAAAAAATTAAGATAGATTATTTCAATCGGTATACACAGTTTTATACAATAAATTTAAATAGAAATAAAATAAAAATTAATAATAGATATTGGTTATTTTTAATCGAATTTAATTATATAGAGTACAAAATTCATCTAAACAATTTGAAAATTATATAAATTTTCAAATAATAATATTTAGATAATTGAATTAGATATTTAAAAAAATGTATATTTATTAATTAACAAATTTTTAAAAACTATCTAAACGTTAAATATGCAATTTAGTATATAAACAATTTTTATAATGAGATAAGATGATTATTTCATTCACTAAAATAATATTGCGTATTGATAATATTTATTAAGTAATAAAAAAAATAAATTAATATATAAACCTAATTGAAATCTATGATACACAAATTTGAACCTAATAAATTGCTGTTTATTTAACAAGTTCCTTACTTTTAATCTATTTTTTATAACTGCAATAATTAAAAATCGGTAATTATATTAAAATACTCATTTGGGTTAATTTACTGTTTACCTTTGGTAAACTAAATTAATTTCTATTTTAAGTGTGCAAATAGTCGTGAGAGAATATGTAAAAATATGATGCTTTCTCTGAAAAGTTATACTTCTTAACTTGAGGTTTTTAAAAGGAAAACAGTATTTTTAATAAAATTCGTTACATGTGTTTCGACACAAAGAACATTTTTTTCCGCCTAAAAAATAAAATTTTAATGAATCATTAGAAATTGCACCTGCTGAATGAAGTGGAGAATATATAATAAAATTAGTGAACAGATTCAGGAATTACGCCAAGAAGGTGGAATGAAAGCATGCTTGGTAATCGTACCATTTTTGGCACGTGCTTGCTGCTGAAATATACGTGGAAAGTGACCAGCTGGGCGACGAGTGGACTCCCGCAGGTTCGGGCATGCTTGATGGCCTCGATCGTAGTAGGGAAATCGGCGCCGGGCGCATGAAGCGCGATGGAGACCGGGGCACGCCACCGCTCCAGCAAGGGCTCCAAGTTATCCAGAAACGTGTAGTCGGCATGCGTCGTGTAGGTTACGCTCTCCCAGCAGTGCACCTGTCGAGCAAATTATTCTCCTCTTATTCACTATCCAACCCGACTTGCCTGTATTGCCTGTTGTGGCTGTCCGTCGCTATCCCGACTCGTGCTTCGTCGCCGACAGACCGTTCAACTTTTACGTTCTTACAAACTAGTCTTATCTACGCACTCGTATTCATTTCGGAAGTCTCGTTTACTCTCTTATTTTTAACAAATCGTTATTTATCATCGGTAAAATTCAGTGAGCTTAGGGTTGCATTTTATAATGCATTTAAAAAGCAACCGAAACCTCTGAACAAATGAAAATAAACACTTATTCATATTTATCTTTTTATGCATTGAAGTATTCGGTTAGTTTTATTAATTGTATTTACTTGAAAATTTAATTTTCCAAAATAATGAATTCATAAGCCAATAGAATATTTACGGAATTATTCCATATTTCTTATGTTTTATTATTTTCTAAATATTTCACTTTAGTACTTGTAAATTTTGGCCTCAATAGCTCTTAAGATTTTAAATTGATCAAGTTGTAAAATTAAGAATATAAGAATATTAAAAATATCGACGCACCACGACTAATAATTCTTTGCTTTTTAATAGCTGTTATAAAATATCGTTACATATAAATTACGCAAGTTGAATTAATATTGTTGTGTAAGTTTTAAAATTCATGCTTCAAACATTTTATTCAGCAATGACAAATAATCAAGGGTTTTATAAAAGTTATTAAAAAAAACTTGCTTTATCATGAAAATCGTTTATAAAATTATTCCTTTAGATTTTAATAATAGAGAAATCTCTAGACGTTAAATTAGAAAAGATCAACACATGAATGTTTTCATTTATATTGAAAATTAAAAACGAGCAATACCTTCATACTCATCGGCACATAATTATAAAGCACCCAGTAATCGCCTCGCTGGGCTTTTCTTGGTTCCATCGATTTGTCATTACAGAGTATCGCTTCTTGTAATGTTAATTCTTTTCTAATGTTCTGATTAATCTGTAAATAGTAAAAGAATATAACATTAATTTATTTTTATTCTATTCAGTGTCCTTATATAGTATTATATTATCTGTAAAAATTTTTATAAGCTTTTAATACGTCTTTGATGTTTCGTTGAAATATATAATCCATAATTTATGTCAAACTTCTGATCAGGGTTAAATGATTACTTTGAAAATAGATCTACTATAATATATGTACTATCTTTCCGACTACTTACTTAATGCAAATATTCTTAAATATGTAAGTCCTATTTTTATATGTAAAAGGAATTATTCAACTCAACATAAAGTTTCATAAGATATTTATTCATACATGTCTCTATAAATATAAAAGGATCGAAAAATATCTTCTTAAATAATTAAAATATTTTTTTAAATATCGATTCGTTTTGTGAATGCATAATTAACTAAAATAGATAAAACGAACGTAGATATTTACAATATGATTTTTTTATAAACGATTTCAGCGGAGAATAATATTAAATATTGCGTGAGATATGACGTAGAAGTGAGAGGATCTAATGGAAGATATCGTTTTACTTTCTTTTTTTTTTGTTAGAGAAAACTTGTATCTATAATATGAACTCGAATTTAATGTGGACAAAGTTGTGAAGTAGCAGCAAAATTTTTTCGAAAAAAAATTTTTCTGATGATAAAAAATAAGTTCCTTTAAATTTTCATACAGAACTGCATTTGAGAAATGAAGGGACTGGAATCAAGAATTTTTATTCATGTACATTTACGAGATAGCCCGTGATTCTAGGTAAAAGTATATGCTTGATTGCATGTGAACATAACTGCTCGCGTGTATAACAACTAAAGTAACAAGGAAAATTTATCGTGAAAATGAATTTCAATTGCTAAAATTATAGAAAAAATTCTAATGGAACAGGCTCATTATTAGTATTTATAAAAAATTGATTTAAAATTTTATATCTATTTATAAAATAATATTGTTACTGCGTGAAAATTTTGATTGATAAAGAACGACGTAATAATCAAGCAGACTATGATAAATAAATATTTTTATTCTTTTACTATAAATATTGTAAATACTATTTTGAACCGTTATAAATATAATTATAATAATTAATAATAAAATATATGACAATAATTGCATTATATTAAATGTTTATATTATTTTTAATATTATAAATATTTTTTAACAGTACAAATTCAATAATGGATAGCATTTAAACTTGTATAGTTGTAACAATAAGGATTCTAGGTGATATTTTTCAAAAAAACGTATTTTTGAATAACACAATAATTACAAAACAACAATAGTTTTGAATACCTGAATATAGCATTATTATGCACTCGCTTACAATTCATATACTATTTCTTTATTGCATAAGAAAATTTTTATAGCCGTCCTTGTTAAAATTTACATACCTTTCTTGAGGGAAACATGGTTAACCAGAAATTAAAAAAATTATCACATTTGCTACAACTATATTAAGCTTAAAAAAAGTCATCATATTCATAAAATTAGCTGTAAAATTACTCAGCAAATCTATCGTTAGAACTAAGTGTGATAATTCGATAACTACTAAGTCAGTAACTTTCAAAAAGTCGATTTTTCATGATTATTGATTTTAATTATTTATTATTTAAATTATTATATATATAATAAGTTAAATTATTAATAAATTAAATTATGGATCACGAAGTATAATTTATGAATTTTTTTGTTTTCAATGTTCAATACATACAGCTAACTTTAATATCCAAATAAATCAGGCAACTAATTGTAAAGAGAGATAAACTTCCTGATTTTTTTGAAGTAATCCTAATATCTTTTTTAACCCAAATACGTTCTTAAATTTTTTTTGAATAGATTAACATTTTTTGGAATTAATTATCTATTAAATGAAGGGAGTGTCATCAAAATATAAACTTCATAATTTTTAACGAATTTATATATATATATATATATGTACAAGTTTAGTTTTTTTCTCTTGAACCGATTTGATTTATATTTAAAGCTATCTAGGAATGTACTTGTACTACAGGCTGGAAAAATTATCAGTAACTTCATTGTCGTACTAAATTATTTTCTATTTTGTAGTTATTAAAAAAAAAAACTTTAGGAGTAGCCTACATTCAATTTTCTTATCAGCAATCAGATCTAAATAGAAATCCGTTATTTACATATACCAGGTCAATGTACTAGAAAGATTCACCTTTTAAAACAACAAATGTGACCTTGTGAATCATGAATTTAATTATTATTTGTATATATATATATAAATAAATTATTACAAATCCCGTGTTAGCTTAAATTTTTATTACATAAATCTATTAAAAATTATAAAATAGAATATTAAATAAGTCTTCAAAATACAAAGAGTTTTTTATTAAATATTATTAAAAATAAAATTGTTAAATGTGTGGCTATATTGCATATATAATCAGGTAAGCTACACAGAACTTATTTCCCGTAATTATTTTATTTATTTTTACAGAAGTGAAACTTTCTAATATAGGAATAAAAAAGAATAAATTAAATTATATCTGCAATCATGTTTTTAATCAGTAAATTACGATCTATTTCCAGATTTATAAAATGGATAAATTTTTTTCAAATAATGTGATATCTATTAATTTTTACGGTAATATGCATTTAAAAATTAGAAAATATTTTATTTTTATTTTTAATAAACATTTGGAAATTTAAAGATATATAATTAAAAAAATAATTTTATATATAAGTATAACTCATTGCTAGTTTTCTTCAAATGAAAATACATCAGTTTTTAACTGATTGAAAGTTTTTATTTACAGTTTTATTTACGATTGGTATTAGTACGTTTGTTGTAGTTGCACAATGACTGTGAGAATTGTTTTTTCCTTTACTGGAAAATTAATGCGAGTACTGGAGTCAGTGATAATCATATAGTGCAAATAAATTTTAATAATCCTTATAAATTTTAAAACGACATTTCACTTTATACAAAAAATATTCCTTAGTCAAAATTACCATAAAGAGAACAGTAAACATGAATTTCATTACAATAAAAAATATCTTACATTCTTTGAAGGGTTACATTTATAAGTAAATTGTATACTATGAACTTGAACTTTGATCATTTTGTAACTTTTATCTTCGAAAAATTGTAAGCTAATAAGCATTATAAAACTACGTGATAATTCGCACTATGTAATTCTTATCGATTTAACCCTATCATATATTTATATATTCCAAATATTTTAAGTTTTTTCCTCTGATGCATAAAATAAGAATTTTATAGAAAGAAATTTTACTGTAAGAATAATTAGAAGAAAAATTAAGTATTTAATACAGTTATGTATAATTTCTTGATTCTTTTTATACTTATATATAAAGTTTATTTTTATTACAATGTGCTAATATAATATACAGATCAAAAATTCAATTTTAACTTTAAATCGTCGTGTAAGAGGAAAGTCTACCGTCTTTATGCTTATGAATGGAAGATAGTATATTATTTCTGTCAACCGACAATATTTAGTATCATAACATTCTAAAAAAAAGCTTATTGAAACCCATGTATGTGTAGTGATAATTATAAGTTAACATTGTCTCGTTATCATATTGAAAGATGTGTTGTACTAACAATATTCAAAAGACAATTATTTCAAAAGTGAGATATACATTTCCAAACTGTACTATTTTCTTTAACATTACTAATACACATAATTACACTATCCTAAAATATAAATGAATATACTTAAATTTACTATTTTGAAATTGAAAAACTTGTGTTACTGAAAGGTTGTTTTATTGATATATACTTTGTCATTCAAAAATTGAAAAATCATTAATTTACTGTTTACGCACTTAAAAACTATTAATATGATTTTTTAAATGTACAATAATTGAAATCTTTGTTATACCTACACTGTGATGTATAATAATGTTTTTGGAATACCAAAAAAAACTGTTTCTTTAATTTAGTTATTCCTTAAAGAATTATTAAAAATATATAACAAAAATTTTTAAAGATAAAATTACTGAACTCTACAATATTATTTTAAAATTACAATTGAAATAATATTAATCAATCAATTACTTGTTATATAAGTTCTATAAAAACAATTTTATTTAGATGAAATCGGTAAAATATTATTTAACTTTTATTTCACTTCTAACTACCGTAAGAAAAAGACACACAAAATAAATGTGAAAATATACTTTAGCTACATAATTTTTATTCACTTATACTAGTATTATTATTCATTAAAACACTACCAATATTTATTTTAAAGTTTTTTTGTACATATAAATTAAATAACTAAATTGAATTTAAATAACATTTTGATTACTTGCTTTCAATATTCAGCGAATCTACTCATCGTGCAATAGGAATTACGTGCACGTACGATATAATGGGATGTAAGTATCAATGCCTGTCGGATTACGTACATTTCTTTCTTCTCTTCTTATTCAAATAAATAAATAACGCAAATAAGGCAACATAAGATGCGAATAAAATTAGTAACGTCGCACATAATTACGACGTGCATCAAGGAAACAGAATGAAATAACGTGCACGGAACTTGCGAACAAATCTTTTCCATGAATAAAATCTTGCTCCAAAGAGAAAAAAGAAAATACCGGCACTACAGTGCCGTAAATAAAAGCAGGCAAACGTACAGTATGATTGGGGCGTCGCTCGACAACAGTGGCGCCGAGCTCGAGCGGCAACTTGGTCTCGTTGACCTTGAATCGAACTGAACCAACAGACTCGGCCAATACCAGCTGTTGCTGTTGTTTTTGTTGCTGTTGTTGCTGTTGTTGCTGCTGTTTTTGTTGTCGCTGCTGCTGTTGCTGTTGTTGCTGTTGTTCCTGCTGTTGTTGTTGTTGTTGTTGCTGCTGTTGTTGCTGCTGCTGGTGCTGCTGCTGCTGCTGGTGCTGCTGTTGCTGCTGCTGCTGCTGCTGGTGCTGCTGCTTCTCTTGTTCCTGGTGCGAGGCTGGTGGCGGTGGGGGCCGCGCCACCGTCTGGGCTGAAGACGTAACTGTTACATTCGGTCTTGGCGGTGTTCCATAGAGCATCTCTTGCGAGGGCACTGGCCCGTTACTCGCCCAGCCCGAGTTGTCCTCGACCCAGGGACCCGAGACCGCACCAAAGTGTGCGCACACATATAGGAGTACACACACGTTCAGCACAATCGAGAGCCTCAGGGCCCAATTACGCCGGCATATCACGCCGAACATCCTCGGTCCTCGTCACGAATGGCTACCTGAGAACATAAAACACACGAAATGGATAAATCAGGGGGCGCCAAAATGGCTGATGTAAGGCATCGATTCCTGAAAAGGAGCAAAGACTTCAGATGAGCTATTCAAGTGACTATTTTTATGGCTACGAGCTTTCAAATTATGCTTTTCCGATTTTATATTCTTACTCAAATGAAAATGGCTATTAAAAATTGTTTCTCGAAGCGACTAAGCTCTTTCTATTTATTGACTCTCGTTACACGTCAAAGTTTAAAATCATACTGCATTTAATTAAAAAGTCTTTCGATTAAGTTTCTTAATTTTACCTATTCAATAGCAGTTCGAAATTAGCAGTTCAATAGCAGACCGAAATTCACTCTCTCGAAATTTAGCGATATCTTAATATATTGTAACTTTTAAAGATTGGTTCTTCGTGTCGTAATGTATATTTTCTGTTTTCTTTTAATGTTTTCTACAAGTAGAAAATTATTGAACGAAATTTCAGATATTTTTTTCTTATTCATTCTTTGAAATTAAACAATTGATTATATCGTTAGTTTTTCATTTAAATATTATATTCTCTTTATCTCAAATTATTAAACATAAAACTCATATATACAGTGTGATAATAAAAAAATTTTTATTTTTTTGTTATAGCAGAAACTATAATTATGCTTATTACTTCCATTTTCATTATAAGTTTACTCAAACATAATTTTTAAGCTATATCTCAGGTCATATTGATAAAAAAAGCCTGACAAATTTTGATGAAAGATACTGTTTTAAATGTTTATGAGATAATAAAAAAACACGTAAAATAAATATTATTTAAATTTTTATAAAGGTCTTTATTATGTAACATTTTAACAATAATTTTTAGCAAAATAATCAATTATAGCCTCGGTAATTAATAACTTACACTTAATATCCTAACCACAAATTTTTTTCTGATAGTACAAAAACTATTTTGGTACTTTAATCAATTAAACTGAAAATAATTTTTATTTTGTTACAGTAAAGTAAATTTTTCTTAAAACTTTCATTTTTTAAATTAAAAAAAATGAATAAACCGATTTTTCTAACTTAGTTAATAGAAAAAAACTAGTTTCAGTCAAATGAAAAGATCTTCAAATTAGGAAGTAGCAACTGATGAAGTCTTTTATTTTATTTTTTAATTATATGTCAAATAACCAAAAATGTTATTTTATAAATAATTTTTTAATAAAATTATGAATATAAAAAATGAAATAATTATCAAAAATTATTATATAAAATAGCTATACAAAAGTTATTATTTTTTAGTTAAAGATAATAAAAATATTACACTTCTTATTCATTAAATTATTATTACTATTATTTTATACAAATAAAATAACAAAAATAACATTTTCATTTCATATCATCATTTTTTTTTAATAAACAGAATTTAAATTATTCATGAAAAATCGAATTCCCTTAAAAGCACATTTTAATGACATTACGGATCAGATCTTAGTTCAATGATAAAAACGTCTGTCACGCCAACAGCTCTTGACTTAATTACTTCAATCAATAAATTATTTGTATATTTCTCTTAAATTTAATAACTTATTTTAGATATTACACCGGTTAAATTTTGATGCGGAATATTAAAATTAGACAATTTAGTTAATATTCAGTGAATAATCACAAATGCACTTAAAAAAAAAAAAAAGAAAGACAGTATCAAAATTTTAAAAAGATAGGTACTACAAGAAAATTCGAATTTTTATACAAAAATACGATGAAAAAAACGAAAATTTCAAAATAAACTTTCAAAATATTCAAAATAGTTTATATTCTAAGGATTAAATTAAATTTTTATATGATAAAATAAATATTATAAGACATACTCGTAATTTTAATTGAAATCTTTTAAACTTTCTAAAATTTAATTAAAAACCAAGGCTATTCATTTTAAAATTGTTTTTGCAATTTTATAATTTTCAACGTAAATTCTTTAACTTTATGCTTTTTAAAAAAGTCTATTTTTTAACTAAATCTAATGAAATAAATTTTTAAAAAATAATTCAAATCGAATCTAAAGTCTTGCAATGTTTGATTATAATAATTTAATGAATTAATTTAGTGAAAGCGTGATTAATTAGCACGTCAACAGTTATACGCAAGTCTAGCTATGCAATAAGCTGCCAAATTCACAAGATAAAAAAACATTGCACGCTTTAAGAAAGCTGCAGCAAGCAAATATAATAGAGCTAATCGATTAATATGTAATAATTAAAGTAAGCTAATGTTGTAATATAAAAGAGTTAACTGTGATATAGGTTACCTCCTTTACCAATCCAGATAAAAGTATACCATATCGAGGGCAGCCGGACTTCCGCCAGCTTGACTTTCGGCACTATTGGGTACAGAAGCTTTCGCAAAACTGACCCAAGTCGTTTACGATACGTCGTCTTCGACGCTTTCTCCGCCACCAGCGCGTAGACGTGGGGATGATACGTCGGGATCTCGCGTTTTTCCACGACTCCTTCGTCTTCGACCACTCAACCCTGTTGGCCAGTTTCGTCAGCAATGACAAGCCGATCACAAGATGATCATCTTCCCGATCATTTGTTCATCGATCACCTTTCGATCTGCAACAGATAAGTGCGAAATTTTCGATTAACAATACATTGTCGCTATTTATTTTGATACGCTCTGAGATCTGAGAGATATGCATTTAATAACAAAACCAATTGAGTTTAATGACTGAGTTTCTTTTGCGCTTCATTTTACTGACAAGATTTCATACTTTTGAAGGATGATTTAATCAGCCATATCAAGTATATGATTTACTTTTCTGTAGATCAGAACTGAAGCATTAATATTAAAGAAATTTCATTTGAACAATAAAGTACTTAATCGTATAATTAACCTTGAACATATTTTTAACAAGCTAACTCTAACACAAATTATATTAAAAAGTAGACAACATTTTTCAACTAACCATTTATTATTTTCTCATACGTCAAAAACCTTTATAAATTATTTTAAGTATATTTCAGAAAAAGAGGATATCCTATATTAATAATTGGCCATTTACTCTACTGCAATGAGACAAGGTAAATTTAATAAGGTAAGACGTTTTCTTCGAAGTTTAAAATTTTAAAAATTTTACAATCGACAAAATCTCAAAACCTTATATGTATTAATATGAAAATATTCACGAATATTAATATTATCGTATGTTACAATATAATGCATTTTTAATAACAAAATATATTACAGTTAAGATGAAAAATTGAAACTTTGTATAATAATGAATTTTAAAAAACAATTTTACAATACGATTTCTTATTGCAGGAAAATATACTATTTATGCTTGTTTATTATGTAATAAATAATTATGAATATAAAATATGAAAGTTTTCTAATTTATTACTTAAACTTAATGTTAATAAGATTATAAGACTTTGTGATTTAAGATAGAATAAATCTATAAACGTTCCCAGTTTTCCCTAACATTTAATATGGTGGTAATAAATTACATATATTGCAATGTATCATTTTTTCTCGTATGTTTTCAAGTACTTTACCTCACGGTGTTTTATTTCATCTACTCGAAAGTGTAGTTTTGATAAATTTTTTAACTGTTTTCCCACTTGTTCAAGTTATTAATTCTGACATAAAAAAAATTTGCTAATGTATTAGGAAACTTTTTATATAAAAATACTTGAGTCATCCTGTCACACCTTCAAATTAGTATTGAAAGCTTATAACCAATCCAAATCCTAGTGGCGTAAAAAAACTACCTGACTTACGTAATCAACCAACTATGTGTTTGCAGATTCCTTTTCTAATTTTTGTAGATAGCAAAATGACAATAAAGCATATTTTCAAACATACGTTACATATATTTTTTTTAATTTATTAAAGAATAAATTATCCACACCTATTTGTTATTGATTGAAATATCGATGTAAATATTTAACAATAAAAAAAAAGTAAACTATAAAAATATTTAATACATTCAGAGACTATCGAGCACAATTTATGCTTTCATTGCACTAAAATAAAAAATTAATATCCGAAGATGAAATTTTAAACAAAAATAAAAGTATTAAAATAACATCCATTTCTATAGACTTGATTGACAAAATATATGTATTAACAAATCTCTTTATATACATATTAATCCATTAGATTTTTAGATACATATCGAGTGTACTAACTAGTACAACTATTTACAATAATTATAAACAACTTTTAAAATATTAAATAAGGTTCGTATTTTTAATTTGCTGAGAAAAACGTAATAAGGTCTCTTCAACTCGTATTGCAGCATAAATTCAATGCTAATACAAATTCATTTTTTCAGCATTACAAATTTTTACCATAATGCTTGTAATTTTCTTAAAATGAGAAAACTTCATTTTAAACTAATGACAATATAAACTAAATGTAACCTTCATTACGCATATAAACTAAAAACTAACATTTCTCAAGACTATTGATTTTTAACTTCAATGGAATTTAGCCAATTCTTATTTGAATATAATGCATGAACTATATATCAAATAAGCCCAAATGATATATGAGGTGTAAGGTAACGGAGAACAGGAATATAAACTTTACTCATATATGAGATTTTCATTGTACATTTATTTATGTAGATCAACTTGTAATAACTTTAGAATTTTATTTACTACGTACATCAGATTTGATTATCATCATTTATTACGCAGTGATCATCAGACATGTCATTGAAATAAAATTGACGGGAATGAGCGACTTCGGATCCTGTTTCTGTAATTTGTCTTCGTAGCAACATGAGCGATTCACTCATAAATCTATCAAAAGGTTGTGGAATAATAAAATTCGTCTCGAGGAAGGAAGTTATCTTTACTCGTAACTCATTTTATGATAACAGTCGTTAACTTTGCCGTGACGCCGCCGATAATAATCACTAAAAAAATATTACACGTTCGTTATTGCGGAATGTCACAATCACAATGCTAGACAATTAATCGCAATCGGGATATATTTACTGGCTTATATCGATCGCCGTGGACACGAAACTTTTTGGAAAATGCGCGCGCGTAAATCGTTCACAAAAATACTAGAATGCTCAAATAAGGTGCGGCCTAGAGTAAGATAATTTGTGCTCGACAGCAACACACCCTTTATTATCATGCAAATTTCTCTCCTGCCTTACTAATTCCATGCATATCATTCATCTAAGTTCATCTTTATTTTACTTTAATATTACTTTCAGATTGTCTTTGTTGATTGATTTGAATATCTAAGTATTTAACTCGTTAACAAGTAATATTTCATTATTTTAAATAATTACACCTTGATTCTCATTTAAAATATGAAATGTGTCGTCAAGACAAGATTTAGGAGGTACCCATGCATTTATAAATTAACGTAATTTTTTTATTTAATCAAACAATAACTTCTAGAACGAATTAAATAGTTATCGTCTCTTTTTTAATTGATATGTTATGATTAAACAGAAAATTAAACAAAAAACAAAAAATGTACCGATTGACAAGTACTTTGTTTAAAAAAAAAATATTCAACTAAAAGAATTTTGATAGTAATGCTACTCATAGATTATTAAATACCGAGTAATAAAACTTAATTTAACAACGCATAGATAATATTTATCATTCAGAAAAAAATAAAGAACTTTCGTATTTTCATTTCAATGATTATATTGTGAGTAAAGAATAGAAAAATAATTATGGTATAAATATGATGTTAAACTTTTTTTAAAAAAACTTAAAAGAAATTTATGGAATTAAATAAACTCGTCTAAAATTTTTATATCTAAAAAATTCTCAGAATATAAATATTTTATATATAATGTTGCGTAATGTTATTTAAAAAATATATATGTTACTAGATTTTGTGTACATTGCAATCTTGTATAATTAATTTTAAAAGAATAACTTTCTTAGAGATAAATACTTTGTACGTATTTTTAATTATTTCCATTATTTTTATCTTTATTTTATTCGAAGTTTTTGTAAAAGAATTATAAGTAATATAACACTGAATACTTATTGAATTTCTATCAATATTTAATTATTTCAAAAATATAAATAAAAATTAATAAAAATTGTAATTTATATTTGTTAACTGATATTTATATATATATATATAAATTAAAAGTTATAATGAATTATAGCAATGAATAATAATTATATTTTATAGTGAATGAAATTATGTTTATAGAATATGTTCATTCTTATTCATCTTTAAATTATATTAAAAATCACTATTATAATTATAATTTAATTATTACTTGGAATATTTTTATATTAAATGTAAAAACTGATTTTCTAATGAATTCAAGAAAATAGTTTATGAAAACATAATAAAATATATTAATATTCATGAAAACAAAATTATAAGCAATAGACAAACTTAAAAAAATTTATTTGTTAAAACTATCATACATAATAATAACAGTTTTCTTTAGATTAAGTAATACAAGCAAAATATCAAATTTTTTTAATACTAAAAATATAATTATTTTGCATAATAGTACAAACTTATCTATTTACGAAAATATCTATATACTGTATTCAATAAAACATACTTGATTATCGAATAAAAAATTATTGTAAAACTTAAAAAATTTTAAATATGTTCCAGTACATATTTTTATTTTAAAATCAATGTAGTTATACTAAAAAATTAATACTATTTGTTCAATTACACATTATATAATTGAAATACAATAGATAATGTGTTAAAAAAAGATTTTATTGGATAAATAATGACAAAGATCTTAAATTGAAATCATAAAGTAGGATGAAATTCGCGATCTATACAATTATGTATTTACAGCAAAGGCTTCTATGTTATAACAAAAAAATTAAACAATAAAGAATTTCCTTATTTTAGTTATTTCAATTATTTTTAAAAACTGATATAATTCTCTTTTTTTTAATTAAATTGTTTGGATATTTTAAACATTGTCGGAATGTTGGAACTTCTAAATAGAATTTGAAGAATGTTGTACATTATAATTTCTTGCATTATATAATTATATTTTTCAACCCTTTATATTAATAAAAAAATTTATTTCTCAAAAGATCTAAAAAATTTCATTTATTAATTCTTTAAATATCATCCCATGCAACAATATATTACTAAAAAGACAAAATGAAACAAATTTTTTTTTAATTTTCCAACAATAAAAAAATTAATAGTATAAAAACAAAATCCCTTGCAGTAAATACATAAAACATCTTATAAATAAAAATAGGTCAAATTTTTTTCACGATTTAAATACAAAAATTCACTCGACAAATTTACTCGACAAATTTACTTTCACACAAATGATTTACTCGAACACTTTCTCATAATAGGGTACTTAGAAAATAATATGAATGTTGTTTTTAATATTGATTGTATTTTTTACTATAGAACTTTATATACACGATTAAATATTTAAATATTGCTTCAATAAATTTAAATTTTGTGGTTTTCAAAACACTCATTACACCGAAATCATTTTTAAAATACAAAAATGTAAATTTTTTCATTACAAACATACGTAACACATACATTTCGCATAAAAATGATTATATGTGCAAACCTCCGTTTATACGTTTACAATAATAATGATGACGACGACGACGACGATGATAATCATAATGGCTATGACGATGATGAATATAAAGAGGAGGAGGATGATACTAATAATAATAACGACAGCAACTAAAACAAGAACAAAATAAAAATTTCGTTCCATTTTGTAGATTCTATGTAAGCAAAGCTTTTTTAATAAAAAGTCTAGATTTTTTATTTTTAAGTGAAACTCGTCCGGTAATACATAGATAGACATATATTTATTAATAGATATTTATTAATAATATATAATTGTTCTAATACATTTAATTATATTAGTACAAATCATTAATACAGACTCGCCCGGTAATATTTCCTAGTCGATGGCAAAGAGCGTTGCTTCTGATGAAAATTACTGGTCCAGAGATTTAAAACGGTGCTTCGGCAAAAGCTCGAGCGGATACGCAGTCCTTCCGGTACTCGACGACATGCGCGCGCACCACTTCCGCGAGTCCAAATGCGCGGCTCGTAAAACGGAAACGGCGCAGCGTGGGCGGCGCGGCCTGATGAGATCCGGGGATCCCATATCCGGTAGAGCCACAAATGCATTCGTGCCGGCGTCTTCCTAATTATGTACCTGCCACTTTCGAATACTGAGCTTCCTTGATTTCCACTCGAGCGATCGATCATTGACTCAGCGAAAGTTGAGAGGCTGAGCACTTGGTTTTTCAACGCTTTGCGAGACGTGTGAACACTCCAATAGCTTACAAATGTATTAAGGCATACAGGAAGATTGCTTCTGAGATTTACAATTGTTAATTAGCTTGTCCCAATTGGTATTTGTTAACTCATAAATTTTTGCGTCTCTGAATTAATTTATTATTCAAAAAGTATTACAAATCACTCTTTATGATATTAAAACAACATGAGATGAAATCCAAATAATCGTATCATAATCTAACTGACAAAAATGTTGTTTAATTATGTTATTTGAATGTAATATAATAATAATGTAATACATTCATACAAATAAAAAAAGTTGTTTTAGTTTTTTATCACATATTGACATTACATTATTATGAGAATCATTTTACATTTTCCATTGTAATAATTTATAGATATATTTTTTAATTTATCAAATATCATACAAAAAAAATATATAAAATATATCATAAAAAAAAATTATTTGCTGCCAATATTTTAGTTTTGAAAAATTTTAAGCAATGTTCTTGTTTTAATCTTACCAATTAGTAACAGTTTATATTTATATTTTGAATTTGGAGCAAATAATCACTATCAAAGATTTTAAACTATTTTCTATTTTCTTATTCCTGTAAAATGTTTAATTAACCAAGTTTACGTTACTCACTATCGTTACGTACAAATTATTTCTATTACAATATATCTAATTTGTTTTGTACAGTGAATATAAATTAATAAATTTATTAATTTATATTTATTTGAGCACTGTAGATAATTAAAAATATTCTTTTCATTATTTTTTCACGCCTCCTTCATATCCTAACTTAATTTATTCGTTTATTAATTTTAAATGAAATTCTTTTCTATAATCATAATTTATTTTTAACTTTTATTTAAAATACATTTCATATTCAAATTCTAATTTATCTCATTTATCTATATACTGTACTCAAATACTTCAAATGAAATCGAATAAAATATAAATATAAAATTTTACTATACTTTTTGTACAAATTATTATAATTTATTTTGCATAAAATCTCTTGAAAATATATTAAAAACTAATAAAATGGTTATCCATTTTCTAAAGAAACAAAAAATTGCCTGATGTTGAAAATTTAGTTACGTAAAATATATGACATTCATAAATTAACATTTACTCAACGTTGTATATCTTTTTTATAAAAATAATTGTAAATTTATAATTTATTAATGATTCCAAAAATGTGTATATTATAACATAAAAATCAATTTGAAACAAAAGAAAAATTCCAGTTTTTTGTATAGAAGATTTAGAAAATCTTAAAAATTCTTTAAGTGTGGCATTATTTAATAATACATAGTTTTTATTATAAGACATAATGATAAATATTAATAAAAAATAATAATAAAGAATAATGCAGCAATCAACGCTTAAAATTATTTCACAAACATTTGGTATTTCATCTGCATACTATAATATTTAGAAAAATCTTTGTAATAAAATTTTTACTTTCCAAGCATGAAACCTTTGGCAGATGCGTGAATCATGTATTTGTGAGAGTGAATATTAACCTGCACTGATCTGACCCCGTCTGCAGACTACTGATAAGCTCTAAAGGAAATAGGGTTTATTGATATTATCAGTGCTACATGTTTGTTGATATTATCAATGATGTAATGAAGCAATACCTTAAGTAATTAATTTAAAATGAATATTAAATTTAATAAATTTGAATCAGTGTACGTCATCATATGTTAAAAAAGAGTAAAACTGATTTAAAACAAAAAATTGAGTAACTATCAATCAATCGTTATTTAAAATGTTTAAAAAAACTTTTAACAATGATGTTTACAATAAACTTTTATTAAACGATAACTATTAAATGATTGTTTAGCCACCTCGTGAGAAACATTTAATTATTGTACATTATTTGTGTGCAATATTATCTTCTTTTTTAACCAGTATTATTAAGCTTTCAATACATATAAAGTTATTTAGAACTGCATGGATTTTTATAAATTTTAATTTAATCTCAAAAACTATTTTATAAAATCACAATTTTTAATCACGTACAGTTGGGAGACACAAATTAATTTTTTTTTTAATTTATACTTTACATTTTATATAAATTTATCCAATATCCGAAGTTGATGAACAAAAAATGTAAATAAATATTTGTAAATAGTTATTTTGTAATGTTTATTACATGTATTAAAAACTTTTAAAAGTGTAAATATCATTGATATAACTATTATTTCTCGACTTTCTCTACGTCTTACTTCAAGTCTTCTTGAAACAAAATGGATATTCAAGCTATAAAGTACTAATCTTGCTTCTTATGGGGTAGCTTAACTATCGAACATAAAGATGACGTAGTAAAAGGATGAATAAGTGTAAGTCTATGTGCTCATTGCATAAAATAATCAAAGTCTCACATTTTTCTAAAATGAGTTTTAAACGTTATTAGACAATGTAATATTAAAATTTAAAACATATAACCTATAAACTGTCGAAACAAAATTTATTTCAAAGTTTTTACTTTCTTTAATTATTTCGCGTAAATCGTAAAATTAATTATATTGGTATGCAACAAATTCATATGAGTATCGGAGCTCAAAATCAATGCGTGAATCTATTTTAATTACACGTAGAAACTTATTTTGTTTTCATTTATTGTATTTAATATATGATACGGTTAAATTTTCCAACATTTTTACTATTTAGGCTATAAATTAAAAATAGTAAAAATTAATTTAGCTACTTAAATTAAAATATTTGACATTACATTTCTTCTATTTACATAAATTATTTACTGTAACCCTCACTTGCGCCCTCTACTGGTCGCATGCTTTGACCCTCTATTCCATTACTCGTTTAATATTATTTTCTGGTTTCTCTTCATATCACACAAATTCTAACTAACGCTCTTACTCGTTATTCATATAAATATTTCTCTGACATAAAGCTATGCTCGATATACTTAAAGGTGAACTAAGAAACCTATGTATTCGTTTCTTTTTATAAATTTCCTCAATATTGACGGAGTTTTCTCGAGTATAGTCTTGAGGTTATTCATCGCTTCAATGTTTAGACTTTGTGTACTTTGTGTACTAATTCGGCGTATTTGACATTGTTCACATCACACTACTGATAATCGAGATGGCCTCATATTTCTGCATATCTCATCTAGTACACTTCTTTACGGAATTTAATAAACATTTTTCTCGCACTGCGGCCCATTAAAATGTTAAAATGATAAGACACGTGCACTTTTTAAACAGTCAAACTTAAATAAGCACTAATTCTTTTACAATACAAACCGCTATCTGTTTTTATTATTAATTTATTTCACTAATTTAACAATATTTTGTTGACAATATATATCCACATTTTGTAGCGTATATTTATCAATGTACATTTCTCTATTTAAAATAATGACTGTAAAAAAACATAATAAATGTTCATTTTAAATTAAAAGTACGTTGTTAATTCAATATTTGACGGTGAACTCAGCAAACTGGCATAACCTGTAGGATTTTAACAGAAATATTCAGTATAACCTGATTAATATATTTTAGATGTGTTTTTGTTGTTTGATCATACTTTCATTCTTTTAATTAACAATTTTTACTAATTGTCTTATCGTAAAATTTACGATATGCGGCTGCTTTACTTTTTTACAGATCGTATTCTGCCTCCACAGTTTTATGATTCAATGCGTAAAAAGTGTTGTATATTAGTTTTTGAGTGATAAGAATATGCTCATATGAAGTAGTTAATAGTGACACGTCAGTGAGAAAACAATTTCTTGCTTTCGACATGGATCAATAAATTTGACATTGTCTTTAAAAAGCGGTTATATTGATAAGAATTTTTGTAATATATAAGTATAAAAATTAATTAATCATAAATAAAATTTTATATTTATTAATTTTTATCATGATTTACATTCATTTATTCCGACATTCTTTTTTGTCTTTTATATTGACAATCTGATATAAAACATTTTTTGTATTGTACATGCATTTATACAATTTAATTAAAAAAGAATACATAAATAATTCTTTTGATAATGCTATCGTTTGTATAATACGATTATCTGGAAAAAAAAAATCTGGAATCTAAAAAAAAGTTATTACGCTAGAAGTATCATAAATGAAGAGAGTAATGTCTGAAAGAGGAGTTGACTCACATTCAGATTTTATAGCAGGTTTTATTCAGAAATTTTTTTTAATCATTCGTTTTTAACATTAAACATTCGCAGTAAAAGAGAGACTTTTATTATTAGTAGATGAAATTACAACTGACTTTCTGACACTCTTATTTCACTATTTATTTGATTCGCCGAACCCTAGCATGAGCATGTAATTTCCGACAATCACAGAACTATTTCATAATACGTCCGTTTATAAAAATAAAAGGATAAAATGATTTCTGTACTCTGGCTGGCTCTCGTAATGAACACTTCTACGCAAAATGATTTATCGAAATGCTGGATTTTAATGTTAATTAAAGAGTTTCTCTCCATCTTCTTGCTCTATAAAATTACGTGTCTACATGGAGAAATGACAGTAAATTGAATAGCAATTCAAAGTAAAATGCGATGCTTCAAGAGAAAAAACGAGTATCTGCTACTCTTCGGCGGCCCTGATTGCCCTATAAAAAATGACGAGTGACTGCACCGGCACTTATCGGTGATTTTACATTTTTTTGCAAACCTGAGAGGAAATTAAAAAATCGGTATACGACACGTCATCACCAGAATCTTCATTCACAACGGCACGACAAATATCGAAACTCTTTTTTGCCCTGTTCTTTTTATTGTTGCTCCGTTCGGTAACATATTTCGTACTTTTTCATTATGGCCGATGTGCAAAAGAAATTTTTAACGAAATATAATTACGAGTAATTGAAAACAAACGTTTTTATACGTTTTCAAAACAGTGAGCCTTTAATTGATGTATTCGACTATTTATATCTTTCAGAGATCATCATAATTTCATTTTAATGTATAAACGATGTTAGCGAGATTCGTTGTTAGTAAATGATACTTAAATTATGTAAATAGTAGAACAAAATTATGATTTACAGCAAAGTTAAAGCATAAAAGTACATCTGATTAAAAGGAAAAACTGAACTAGTTAATATTAATACTCTAATTAGTTTTAATATAACGCATTAAAATAATTGCGTACTATTATTAATTTTTATTTTTTATTTTTTACAGTCGGTTCGAAGAGTTTTGTAAACGAATTTCAAAACTTGGTTACTTTAATATAACTATTAATATGAATTTAATGGATTAAAATTACAATAATACTGTACTTAAATAATGTTTGCATTGCTGTATAAACAAAACACAAATAATATACAAAGTTGCTTTTATATTCGTATCTTTGACCACGCGTAGTCCCACGTATTCCCATGTATTTGTATTTTACAACAAAAAGTATTGAAAGGCATCGTCAACAGTGAGCCTGATATTACAAAGCCATGCAACATTCCCGACTAATTCGACGTTGATTAGGAGTTACCAGTAGCATTGCCATTAATCACCACCGACCGCGACATAACGATAGCGATAATAAATGAACCTGGGAAACACGCGACCAGTAAATTTCTCGAACGAAAGTCTTCGTTACTTTATCCGCGAGCGTCAGCAGAACGGAACCAGCACGAGATGTGAACGAAGAGTCGAGCAGACGCGCACGCACACGCACACGCACTAAGTGCATGTCGATAGATTCTCCTTTAGTTTTTTACTCCTATCGGTCTGCTGCTGTTGTGCCTTCTTTCCGCTCACGGCCAGAACTAATGCGATCAGACTCTCTCCCTGTCCCTTTCTCTCTCGTTCTTTCTCTCTCTCCCTCGCTCTCCCTACCGTCAAGAATCCCAGTTTCCGACATTGTCTCGACACCTGGCATTGCGCCACGGCCATCGTGGAAATTGTAATACTCGTTGCTCTCTTTTGAACGCTTGCCGTGGTTGCGACTATCGATTCAGAATGTGGATGCCGGTGTCTTAACTACCGGTACTCGCTTACCTCCCATAAATTACATGCAAATGTTACCCGCGTGTTTATCTCTGGTAATTGCCAGTTATCAGTTATAGTTTTGCGAATAAGCTACACGCACCTTGCGAGCAAAAAATGTAGTGCAAATTACCGTTCTTCGAGCTGTAGACTATCATAGATGATGATGAGCCTCTGTTTTTATGAATATTTGTATGCTGAAATTAATAAACGCTGTCTTGTGTGAAAAGGCCGGTTGTTACGCTTATTACACTGCTTCGTTCATTCTACTAGTCGCGGTTGTAAAAATTCGTTGATCACGAAAAATGAATGAAAGGGCGTCCTTGAAGATTGCTTTTGCAATACTAATCACGTCGTTAAGTATATGCTTATTTAATTATCTTTTTTTATATTACAATTATTAATGGAAAGTGAGAGAAGATTTCACGTTCGCAGAAAAAAAATTATCTTACAAGTCATCATCCATCATTTCACATAAAAATGTGAAATTTTACCAGTGACACTAAAATAAAACCTGAAATGCTTGTGTAATGTTTAATATTTTTGACTTACAATCTTTGCGTATCTCTTATGCTATTTTAAATGAATATTTAAAATAAATTAAAAAAGATTTATTTATTTTATAGATATTGTTTATAATATGGTCGATTATAATCGATGACACCAATTTATTCATTTTTTATCCTTACCGATTTTTTACGTAATTCAAATTTTTAATATAATCGTAGAAAAATTTTAATTTAGTTCATTGTATATATTTATAATGTTGTATGTAAGATTTTGGATATTTAAATTTTTAATACTTTGATTTACGTTTATTAAAGTATAAAAAATTTTGGACGTAAAAACGCTAATAAAGAAATGCAGGTTTTCTACACATACAAATCAGGGATTAAAATATGTAAATTTTTTATTATTAGTTCTCAAAATTATGGTATCATTATTCATCATCATATATGCATATCTTCCATTGTAACAAATTTTTTTAAATAATTCGTAGTAATAGTATTTTATAAAATTTTAAAATACAAAATCATAGTATTGTTAGTATATCTTAATAATGCGAGTAAGGGAAATTTATTTCATAAAATCATTTTAATATTTGTTGATTGTGGTATTGAATAAATTATAAAATTTATTTTTGAATGTAATTAAGAGAATAATTCGAAAGAACAGTAATTATGAAAAACATTATATTGACTTATATTAATTTTCATGCTTTACAACATCAGGTGCAGAATTTAATTACAAACGAAACTGAAAATTTGCTTAACTTATTATGAAAAGTATTTTGACAACATCGCTATAATAGTAACAATTTTTTTGACTATTTTACATTTTTTCTTACTAATTTTATAATGAAGTATTGATATAGCAAAGCTGAGAATCTTAAATTGAAAAAACGTCTTTACGAGAACGAATTTCACGTTTCAGATGGAGTTAATTAACAGCGATGTTGTATAAAAAGTTGTATGGAAAAAATATTTTGTCAATTTGTTTTAATTTAACGCTGGTCAAGGATTTTATTCTATTACTACCTTTCATACTAACATAGCGTGGAATTAAAGTAAATAATCACAGAATGAAACATCAATTTTTATATAAACATCAATTATAAATAGCCATCGCATTCTAAAATTAAAAATGTTTTCCTATAAACGTAGAATCTTTAATGGAAAGGAAAAGAAACATGTGATGGTTAATCTGATGCGAACGTTCATGCATTCAAAATCCATCAACTCGTAATTATAATCGGAAAACACGCCCAGCAGACGATGCAATGACTATTCTCAATTGTATGTAAGCATAAAGTCCGGATGCGAGGCGCTTGCAGCTCGACCGGTATAGACTTGGCCATATCGCATATGTTAACGAATGTGTTAATGTCGAAGAGTCAACTACACAATGTAAAGAATAATGCTAATGAAAATGCGTAAATTTTTGGACGAGCCATTGCATGACAAATTACACATGAACCACTGCTACCCCGTGCTAAATCATGAAAACACAAATATCTGGATGAAATGATAAGAATTACAATGAATTATGAATTATGAAAAATTAAAAATTTGAAGGCACATACGAATAAAAGAAGATACATACGAATACAAAGAAATAAATTAGAGTTGAGTTGAAATATTGCATCTTTGTATGTATTATTAAAATTTATCGCGTATATCTATGATTTGTATGTGCTGTTGAACTAATTGAATGCTTGACATCGACGTAAACGCTCAAAATTATAAATATAAAGTTATCGCGAATGTTCTAATATATTGCTGTTGGTGAAGGATAAGAATACCTACAGATATGAGAGAAAGTGGAAGATCCTGTTAACTAATAACGAATAGAAAGGGGAATATTCTTCTACAGACCCAAGCAACGGGTCCTGCATATTGGCACTTGTCTTGAAACCAGTATTAAATGAGAGCTTGCGGTTTAATGACGCTGAGGTCAAATTACAACATTTAAAATCCTAAATAAAATAAAATGTGCATTTTTTTGACTTTTGACTAATAATTCTCTCTCAATTACTGTTTCTGTTGCTCCAGAATTTTATACTTGGGCATTTATACAATTGCAGTCGATATGAATTTACAATTATATATAGTTGCGATTAATTAATGTTGTGTATTTAGTTTTTAATCGATAGTAAGTTGATTAAAATACTTATTAATACTTAAAAATACTTATTAAATTAAAGTACTTATATCTAGATAAATTCTTTAATTATTTGCACATGAAATTTCAATGTGTTGTGCATATAAAACAATCATATTAGTTATATACTTTTTAGTATACCTAGTAGTTATATCACTATTTCTTTACATAATAATAAAGTATGTAATGATAAACAATGATATTATGTTGATACATTTTCCCTCTGCAGTAAAACTATTGGTTTGTGGAATCAAAAATCCAGCGTGTTATACCCACACTGGTGGTATTGTGGTTTGTGGGTGCGTTATGAGAGCCAGGTATATATACATGTACGTAGGTGAGTATTTGTGCATAGATAGTAAAGTAAAGAGAGAAAGAGAAAGAGATATCATACATGGCCTATCCCTAAACAGTTGTTCAATTTTACTCTTTAAAGATGAAAGTATAAAAATTATTAAACAGACTATTAATCATAATCTGATTTTTAGTTTAACAATTATTTTTATGCTCACATACATATTTTCAGATAAATGCACCAATAGAAGATCGTACCTGAGTGTAATTTTTTTAATAAACTTTAATCGGGAAGGTTGATTCGACCCTAAGTAGGAAACATTGTCTTAATACACTGTTTTAATGTAAATAACCATGTGTGAGTCATAGCTCATACTAAGTTTATAGCTTTATACGAGCAACTATGTGGACATAAACTTGGTGTAATGAACTCTGTGTGAGATTCTCAGCAGACTTTGAATGAAATATCTTGTTCTATCTAAATGTGAATTCTGTATCAGGTTCTTGATATATTCTGAGAACGATTCTTTATAAACAACAGTTTCGTGTGAGAAAATAATTTCACAATAATTAGTATTTAATTCTGCGTGACGGAAAAAAAATTAGTTTTATTATTTAAAATTTTGAATTTTAACAAAAATAAACAAACAAATTTATAAAATACAATGATTAATTATAAAACATTTGTATATATTTAAAATATCGTTAATTAAACGAGCTTTTAAGGTCAGACATTTTTATTCTACAAATTTTGCATAGGGTGAAATTAATATCGAATATTAAAATCTGTTTATATAATTGTTTATCTACAATCAACTGTATTAAAATCAAATCGTATTATATATAATTTATCTTCGTATATAAGTATTAAATATTATATGAGGTTGATAAAAAACTAACTTTAAATTCATAAGTTGTCAATAATATAAAAACAATTTAATTTAAAAAAAAAATTTCTAAAAAGGAATAGGTTTTACAGGGAAATAAAAATAATTTTATGAAAACTGTTTAGAGAATTGAAAACTGAGAAATCTGAAACTTTCGATATAGAAAGATTAACAATAGCTTATTATAAAATTTGAAATGTTTTATTAGAAAATTTATGACAAAGTAAATAGTAGGATACAATAAAATTAGTATATTTGTAATTAAAACTTTGAAAAAAAATGATTTTCTAATTGATTCAAATAAAGTGTATGAATGTTTAAAACTTTTAATTTCTCTAAAATAATCTATCAAATAATAGAAGAACGTTAATATTAAAGAGTTTCAATAAGATTTCTTTCAATTTTGAAAAAGCAATTCGTTTAGTCTTCAAGCTCAGGTTTTACCAATGCTGATTAATTATTAAAAAAAAAACAATTGTCTTTTTACTCTAAAAGGTCAAGACACATATATCTTATTCAGATTTTATTATATTTTTTTAAATTGAAATTTATTAATGAAAATGTATTAATCGAGTTTAATGAAGATATACGAATGTTTAAGTAGATGAAAAAGAATTATGCATATTATACATGCCCGAGAGTAAGAGAGAAACAGAGAATGGAAACAATTTGGAATTACAGGCATCGTCAGCGGTCGGGGGACAGATTAAGAGAAGTTGTGTGGGTTTAGAGTGAATGTATGCATACTAAAGAGAGTGGAAAATCCCATTAAATAAAAGCAAGTAGGAAGGGGAATACTCCCCCCGTAGACTCGAGCGACAGATCCTGCCTTCACCGCCCTCGAAGGTAAAGTTAAGCGAGAGAGTTGTTTGCGGTTTGATGACCCCAGTTAAATTACTACATTTGTAATCCTAGGTGCAATAAATCCTCTGCTATATTGTTTGATCACTGATTAATCAACTTCTTCATCATTCTATGTCGATTAAACATTTATTCTTTCAAATACACTAGATTTTTTAAATAATTAAATATAGTTTAGGATAAAAAGGATGATTGTAAGATACAGGTACAGAGCCATAAGGTATTAATACTTTACACTTTTAATCTTGAATAATTATAATCACAGTTGCTCAAAAGTGTGTAATCATTAATTAAGTTATAAATATTTCTAATACTAAAAATATATCGAGAGTTTAAATACTTTATCTAAAATTAATCCAAACAATTAAGCTAATCCAACCCCAATTATCATCTACAGATTTTCCCAATTTTTAAATTTCTAAATTCATTTTTCTATTAAGAAATGATAAATTTTATTAAGACTTTCTTTTTCGCCTTTCTACTAGATATAATAAAAACAAATATATTCACAAATGAAAATACATAATATTCTGTAAAAAGATTTTTATTTTATTTATATCTTATTAATTTTTAAATTATAATTTAAGATATTTGTTTTACTTAACAGCAATCATCCTTTAAAAATTTTTTTTTAATGAATAGTAATTATTTATCTTAATAATTTTAAGAATTGCTATCATTGAAGAAAAAATAATTTCAATTTACAACTGAAGTAAAGATAGTGATTTCTTCTTGATTCGCTCTATTCAAGTATTTAAAATTTTTTAATATTTTTCCGGATGAGAATCTTACCAAAAAATCAGAAATATCAAATTAAATAAATTCACAGAAATAACTACGCAAATAATTTGAGGTAATTTATACTATACAATAATTTTTATTTGAATTAATTGTTGGTTCGTGATCCAATATTTTGAATATAGATTTATTCAATTATTTTGACAAAAGCTTTTTTGTGCATATGTAAAAAGTGAATTACAGTTAAATGTTGGTGAAGGCATGATATGAGAACAGTTGTTTATTTCGCTGTTTTTCAGTCTTATTAATTTCATCGAAGCATTTTATTAGATACGAGCATTAATTCATATAATCATTGTATTTTAAATCATAATATTATCCGGTAAATTTTAATAGCAGTACTTCCAAACTTGAAACTAATATATATTTCAGAAAATCTATTAAAAATATTTCTATAAAACTAAAGAACTGGTTAAGATATTAAGTAATATATTAAATATAAGAAAAAATAAAAAATACTTTAAAAAATTACTTTGTAATGCTTTAAACCGTTCTTCGTATACATGATCAAAAGTTCCGTGGAAATTTCGAAAGTATATCTCTTATTTATTACCATTTTCGAGTTAGACTTGCTAAATTTTATAGTGATACATTTTAATAAGTTTATTATAATAGTAAAATAACCTAAAGTTATAAAAATATTACGGTTATACAAAAATTAGTCAATTTTAGTTTTCATCACTTTGTTTTATAACAGGTACTTTATTTTGAACATAAAATGTTAAATAAATAAATTAAATAGATTTTTCTAATTTCAGTGTTGTTTATCTTTTTATATTATATGAAGAAATGGAATTTTGATAATTCTAAAAGGTTGAATATTCAAGGTATAAAAACTGATACTTATATACCTTACGTTGGTTATTATGCAAGAATAAAAATTAAAATATTTTTATGTCATAATTATATAGTATTTTTATTATATAATATAAAGTGTAATAAATTTTACAATATTCTATAGTATAAAAATTAGTATGTATATCAAGAGACTAAAAAAATTGAAAAAATAAATTTTTAAAATAAATTAATTATATATACCTTTTATTTTATTGTAATTGTATCCAATGAAATACTAATACAAGACCTTTTATAATATTTAAAAGCTTTTAATCGCAAGGTACAAGTTGTCTTAGGACTTTTAAAATATAATAAAGGATAATATTTTAACATATTTTTTATTAATTTTTTATTCTACAAATTATATGAATAATATAAAGAATAATTATTTAACTATAAAAAATAATGTTATAATATTATCGTGAATACTTTATTTTACAGCAAATAATAATTTCCTTATGTTTACTGCAACAAAGAAATGTATATAACATAAAATTAAGCATTTTAGTGAAAAAAGTACTTATAACTGTTAAGAAATTGTATTTTTCCTAAATTATTAAATAAATAATAATAATCATATATCATTTGAATTAAAAGTATCTACATACATTGATATGAAATTTTGTGTTAAAGAATTTTTTTCAAATACAAAAAATTAGAATCGTTTTTACATACCTATAAATACAAGTTAAGAATATTTTCTAATATTCCTTATTTTTATTCTAATATTTATATTTATTTTAATATTCATTTCTAATATTCATATATTTTCTAATATTGCATATCTTTTTTAACAACAATATATTATAATATTTGTTTTTATATATAGTATTTTTTTTAATGTATAAAAAGAACATTATATATATATATATATTTATCTCCAGAAAATATACTATCCTTCTTGCATAAAATAATTTAAACATAAAAGTAGTAAAAGCAGATAAAACGTTCATGGGTTTTTGAAGTTTTATGAATTGAACATGTTTGCCTAAATAATTTATATAAAATATTTGAAGATAAAAAAGGTAGGTTTATAGAATAATTTATTGCTTTTATTTTTAATACGTAAAATAACAATAGGACATATAAAAGAAAGAAAATTTTAAATATTATTTTAAAAGATTAATATAATTTAAGATTATTAAAATAAATATTTTTCTTGCAGATGAAATTTACTTTGTAATTATTAGTTTAGCAGCTTAACTTAGCTTTTTTACGTAACACAGTTTTTACTACATCTTCAATGTATTCAATTATTTTTTTAATTTATATAATTTTCATATCTGAACAAATAATATATTGATTACACGAGAGAAAATAGAATACCTTTTAGCATCTACGGGTGCTAAAAAAATAGAAAAAATTATATTTACATAAATCACTGGTAAATGCATATCGTAAATAGTATTACCAGTAACTATTAAAACTTAAGATTTCAAACGAATAGATAACATATACATTGTATTTGAAGAATCTGATGAATTATGTTAATTATGGTACATCTAGTATAAGAATATTATTCTTACTCATAAACTTAGTATTATGGAAACATATGAAAATATTTTGTTATCTTAAAATTCAAAAAGGTTTTTCCGTAAAATTTATGCTGATACCTTTATATTTGGAAATGAATATATTGTATTATATTAGATAACTAGTAATTACACATATTAATTATTATTTTTTGTAGAAAATCGATTTTTAAAATATTATTTGATTATTTTAATATTATACCTTATTTTTATTTCTATTACTAATTGCATTGAATATAATAAATGTTATAGATGTAATATCTCTTTAAAAATTCTTAACTTATCTTTTAGATTTATGTTTATCTGTTAGAATTTATTCTTACGGTATTTTCCAATTAAAAGTAAAATTTACTTTATTGTTATTGACTACAGAAATTTTCATTTTAATGAGAAATTAAATTAAGGACGATAAATTTGGTTTAAAATATTAGAAAAATATAATCTGATTTTAGAAACTTTAAAATATATTTTCGAGACGTCTAAAAATAAACTGAAATTTAAATTAATTTTATATGTGACTGTGTATGTGTTAAAAGTATGCATTTATCTTCTAGCAAGATAGAGATCTAACGAAAAAACAGTTTTTAAACTGTTGAAAATTCTTATTTATAACCTGATTAGATAAAAAAAATGATTTGTTTTAAATATAGCATATTGTCTTGCACTGAACGCAAAATATCCAGCAATAATTATTTTTCTTTATAAATTCGGTTTATAACGTATAAAATTTAATTATATCTGGAGTATCGAATTTGTATTCTATAATTTCAAGACATATATTTATTTCTGTTAAACGCGAATTAAATTTGAATAAACCAGACGGTGATATAATTTAAAAATATGTCATAGCAAATAATGGATAAGATTATTTAGCAAATAATTAGATAATTTTAAAATATGTCAAGCTTATAGCAAATATCTAACGAGACAGCAAAGTTTTATTCAACCAAGTTTATAATAATTATAAAGTAATGTAATGTAGGAGTTATTTCTCAATTTTTCTCCGAAAGAATTATGGTGAACAATGTACTGTCTATCAAACAAAAAAAGTAGTTTTCAGCACGATAAATTAAGATGGATAAGACACACGATGGAAAAATTAACATTATTAATATCACATAATTATACGCATTACGCATAAAAGGATAAGCTATTTAAATAAATTCAAAATAATAGTTCACTTACCAGAGCAATGAAGCCACCGCTTCAAGTTATGCGGGTGGTAATGTGAAGAAACTCGTAATCACGTACATGCGTTTATAGATTTTTCCCGTAAACATATAATGACTTCTCACCTGAAACCCCTCGTTTTCGTGTCTGCACATAAGCTGCAACGTTCGGTGCTTTTAAATGAAAAGATAAAAGATACAAGTGCTACTCGCGGGCATAATACAACCAAGCAAAGAATGACTCACTTCGTAATGTTACGCAATCATCTTCGTGTATTATCTCATTATTTAACCAACAAATAAACCAATTAATGCATAGTTTATTTTAATTTTATACAACAACCCGCGCGAATTTGTCCTGCGCTAGTATTTCATTTTTTTTCTTCCCGCTGATGCATGTACGTCAGGACAGTTACTGGACATTGTAGTTAGTTCTAACATTATAAAAAATTACGACATTCAAGGCGACTAATTTTAAATTAGTAATTGAAACAACGTTTCTATTTGTATGAAAATTTGCGCCTGAAAACGTCAATTATGATTGATAATTAAAAATCTATATTAAATTTTTCGCAGTTTTCTTTTATGGATCATTATGATAATGAATATCTTATTAAAATTACTGCTTCTATTACATACTTAAATGAAATTACGAAACGTGTTTATAGAAAGCATATAAATTCATTTAGAACTATTTTACTTTAACATTAATATTGTGTTTGTACAAACATACATATTTTTTCAATATTATAACTATGCATATGCTTATGTGTTAGAGCTACTTAGATAATTGATAAATCTAATTGTAGTGCTAATCTTGTCAAACATTCATATTAGTATAAATACTATATATGTACATATTATAACATATATAGTACAACATATTATATATGTACAAATTAAATATAGAGTATAAGAAATTGAAAAAACTTTTATTCTAATACAACATTTGTAAAGAATACAAATATTTTAAATACGCATAAAAATTGTTTATAATTATATAATTATTAATAATTTATATATTCTTCTATTAATTAATGCTTTGAGTATTTATACTTATGTGAAACCGGCTCTGGTTTTTAAATAATTATTACCAATATTTAACAATGCTTGATTTTAATAAACATGACAAAGCATGCGATTAGAAATTCATTTCTTAATTATGAAAAATATTAACTAAAATCTCAATTGTAGAAAAATGAGATATTTATTCAAAATGTATAATAAATGCATTTTTCTTTATAAAAAAAAAATCGATGCTTTCATCATGATTTTAATATTCACTATTCTTCTATGATTATAATATTTAAATTAATAATATGTCTGGAAAAAATATGAAGCAAGTTTATAACTGTTAAAATGATCTATAAAAATATAATGGATACATGTAATATATAATAACATGTTGCATAAACTACAAAAAGTAAATGCATTTCAGTAATTAGCTATACATAATTATTGCTGATAAATATGTTAATTTTAAATTTATAATAATCGAAAATATTATTACGAATATTTTTTCATTTTAAAAGTTAGTGTTAAAATCAAGGATTCAAACATAAAAGATTGTTTATAAATAAGGTTCAAAACGCAAACTTTCTATGTTCCTGTGTAAAAATTATTAAAGTAATAATAATTTATAACTTATATTTTATTTATATGTTTATATATTTATATATGTATTATTAATTAACTTTATATAATCAGAATCAAAATAAAATATTTATTAATATTTCTATTTATAAATTAAATGCATTTACTTTTTGTAGTTTATGCAACATGTTATTATATATTACATATATCCATTATTTTAATTTTAATAAGATATTCATTATCATAATGATCCATAAAAGAAAACTGCGAAAAATTTAATATAGATTTTTAATTATCAATCATAATTGACGTTTTCAGGCGCAAATTTTCATACAAATAGAAACGTTGTTTCAATTACTAATTTAAAATTAGTCGCCTTGAATGTCGTAATTTTTTATAATGTTAGAACTAACTACAATGTCCAGTAACTGTCCTGACGTACATGCATCAGCCGGGAAGAAAAAAATGAATATCCTAGCGCAGGACAAATTCGCGCGGGTTGTTGTATAAAATTTAAAATAAAACTATGCATTAATTGGTTTATGTTGGTATAATAATGAGATAATACACGAAAGATGATTGCGTAACATTACGAAGTGAGTCATTCTTTGCTTGGTTGTATATGCCCGGCGAGTAGCACTTGTATCTTTTATCTTTTCATTTAAAAGCAACCGAACGTTGCAGCTTATGTGCAGACACGAAAAACGCAGGGGTTTCACGGTGAGACAGTCCATTATATGTTTACGGGAAAAATCTATAAACGCATGTACGTGATTACGAGTTTCTTCACATTACCACCCGCATAACTTGAAGCGGTGGCTTCATTGCTCTGGTTAAGCGAACTATTATTTTGAATTTATTTAAAAGCTATCCTTTTATGCGTAATGCGTATAATTATGTGATATTAATAATGTTAATTTTTCCATCGTGTGTCTTATCATCTTAATTTATCGTGCTGAAAACTACTTTTTTTGTTTGATAGACAGTACATTGTTCACCATAATTCTTTCGGAGAAAAATTGAGAAATAACTCCTACATTACATTACTTTATAATTATTATAAACTTGGTTGAATAAAACTTTGCTGTCTCGTTAGATATTTGCTATAAGCTTGACATATTTTAAAATTATCTAATTATTTGCTAAATAATCTTATCCATTATTTGCTATGACATATTTTTAAATTATATCACCGTCTGGTTTATTCAAATTTAATTCGCGTTTAACAGAAATAAATATATGTCTTGAAATTATAGAATACAAATTCGATACTCCAGATATAATTAAATTTTATACGTTATAAACCGAATTTATAAAGAAAAATAATTATTGCTGGATATTTTGCGTTCAGTGCAAGACAATATGCTATATTTAAAACAAATCATTTTTTTTATCTAATCAGGTTATAAATAAGAATTTTCAACAGTTTAAAAACTGTTTTTTCGTTAGATCTCTATCTTGCTAGAAGATAAATGCATACTTTTAACACATACACAGTCACATATAAAATTAATTTAAATTTCAGTTTATTTTTAGACGTCTCGAAAATATATTTTAAAGTTTCTAAAATCAGATTATATTTTTCTAATATTTTAAACCAAATTTATCGTCCTTAATTTAATTTCTCATTAAAATGAAAATTTCTGTAGTCAATAACAATAAAGTAAATTTTACTTTTAATTGGAAAATACCGTAAGAATAAATTCTAACAGATAAACATAAATCTAAAAGATAAGTTAAGAATTTTTAAAGAGATATTACATCTATAACATTTATTATATTCAATGCAATTAGTAATAGAAATAAAAATAAGGTATAATATTAAAATAATCAAATAATATTTTAAAAATCGATTTTCTACAAAAAATAATAATTAATATGTGTAATTACTAGTTATCTAATATAATACAATATATTCATTTCCAAATATAAAGGTATCAGCATAAATTTTACGGAAAAACCTTTTTGAATTTTAAGATAACAAAATATTTTCATATGTTTCCATAATACTAAGTTTATGAGTAAGAATAATATTCTTATACTAGATGTACCATAATTAACATAATTCATCAGATTCTTCAAATACAATGTATATGTTATCTATTCGTTTGAAATCTTAAGTTTTAATAGTTACTGGTAATACTATTTACGATATGCATTTACCAGTGATTTATGTAAATATAATTTTTTCTATTTTTTTAGCACCCGTAGATGCTAAAAGGTATTCTATTTTCTCTCGTGTAATCAATATATTATTTGTTCAGATATGAAAATTATATAAATTAAAAAAATAATTGAATACATTGAAGATGTAGTAAAAACTGTGTTACGTAAAAAAGCTAAGTTAAGCTGCTAAACTAATAATTACAAAGTAAATTTCATCTGCAAGAAAAATATTTATTTTAATAATCTTAAATTATATTAATCTTTTAAAATAATATTTAAAATTTTCTTTCTTTTATATGTCCTATTGTTATTTTACGTATTAAAAATAAAAGCAATAAATTATTCTATAAACCTACCTTTTTTATCTTCAAATATTTTATATAAATTATTTAGGCAAACATGTTCAATTCATAAAACTTCAAAAACCCATGAACGTTTTATCTGCTTTTACTACTTTTATGTTTAAATTATTTTATGCAAGAAGGATAGTATATTTTCTGGAGATAAATATATATATATATATAATGTTCTTTTTATACATTAAAAAAAATACTATATATAAAAACAAATATTATAATATATTGTTGTTAAAAAAGATATGCAATATTAGAAAATATATGAATATTAGAAATGAATATTAAAATAAATATAAATATTAGAATAAAAATAAGGAATATTAGAAAATATTCTTAACTTGTATTTATAGGTATGTAAAAACGATTCTAATTTTTTGTATTTGAAAAAAATTCTTTAACACAAAATTTCATATCAATGTATGTAGATACTTTTAATTCAAATGATATATGATTATTATTATTTATTTAATAATTTAGGAAAAATACAATTTCTTAACAGTTATAAGTACTTTTTTCACTAAAATGCTTAATTTTATGTTATATACATTTCTTTGTTGCAGTAAACATAAGGAAATTATTATTTGCTGTAAAATAAAGTATTCACGATAATATTATAACATTATTTTTTATAGTTAAATAATTATTCTTTATATTATTCATATAATTTGTAGAATAAAAAATTAATAAAAAATATGTTAAAATATTATCCTTTATTATATTTTAAAAGTCCTAAGACAACTTGTACCTTGCGATTAAAAGCTTTTAAATATTATAAAAGGTCTTGTATTAGTATTTCATTGGATACAATTACAATAAAATAAAAGGTATATATAATTAATTTATTTTAAAAATTTATTTTTTCAATTTTTTTAGTCTCTTGATATACATACTAATTTTTATACTATAGAATATTGTAAAATTTATTACACTTTATATTATATAATAAAAATACTATATAATTATGACATAAAAATATTTTAATTTTTATTCTGCATAATACCCAACGTAAGGTATATAAGTATCAGTTTTTATACCTTGAATATTCACCTTTTAGAATTATCAAATTCCATTCTTCATATAATATAAAAAGATAAACAACACTGAAATTAGAAAAATCTATTTAATTATTATTTAACATTTTCTGTTCAAATAAAGTACCTGTTATAAAACAAAGTGATGAAAACTAAAATTGACTAATTTTTGTATAACCGTAATATTTTTATAACTTTAGGTTATTTTACTATTATAATAAACTTATTAAAATGTATCACTATAAAAATTTAGCAAGTCTAACTCGAAAATGGTAATAAATAAGAGATATACTTTCGAAATTTCCACGGAACTTTTGATCATGTATACGAAGAACGGTTTTTTTAAAGCATTACAAAGTAATTTTTTAAAGTATTTTTTATTTTTTCTTATATTTAATATATTACTTAATATCTTAACCAGTTCTTTAGTTTTATAGAAATATTTTTAATAGATTTTCTGAAATATATATTAGTTTCAAGTTTGGAAGTACTGCTATTAAAATTTACCGGATAATATTATGATTTAAAATACAATGATTATATGAATTAATGCTCGTATCTAATAAAATGCTTCGATGAAATTAATAAGACTGAAAAACAGCGAAATAAACAACTGTTCTCATATCATGCCTTCACCAACATTTAACTGTAATTCACTTTTTACATATGCACAAAAAAGCTTTTGTCAAAATAATTGAATAAATCTATATTCAAAATATTGGATCACGAACCAACAATTAATTCGAATAAAACTGTAGGAAGAAATTATTCCTTCACGTTTTCCTTAATTTACAGTAATTACAAGCTTTGAAATTGACTGAAATTCTTATGAAACACAATTTAAAATAATGAAAAATCATAACACATTAAGAGTTTAATGCTTAAACATTCTTTCAAATTTTACTTTTTACTTATCATTCAATCGCACTTACTTAAAAATTCAATGTAGTTCGTTTTTTCACTTAAATTTCTTTCTTCTCTACCAAAATAATTTTAGCTTTACTTAATAATGAATTTCATAACATGAAAACTAATGATACGATTCTTTGAAGGCAATTTTTTTGTAACCCATTTACCTCGGTCTATCTATCATGCGAGTAAAAATGGAAAAATAATTGAAGTAATATACAACATATAACAACTTGCTAACAACAATTGGATTATTCAATACAGACAATTTTTTCCCCTTGGAAGGCATGGTCAGAGAAAAAATAGATAAAAGAGGCAAAGGACAAATCGGTGAAACAAAAGGTCTGCAAAAAATCTCCAAAAAAAGAAAAAGAAGGTTTTCGGCAGTCATTACCTTGTTGTCCAAAAAGAGAAGAATAAAAGAAAAAAAAGAAAGTGAAAGAGTCGACCTAAGGCAAAAAGAGCACGCATGAGCTGAACAGACTCTGCCTTGTGAACATTAGGCAGGTCAATAGTTCGCCGGCATGTATGAGCCATTCTAAATCTGGCGACGCTTGGGGGCTGTGAACGCGTGTGGCTCCGGTTGACCGCGCATCGCTCTTAATTCTGGTGTGGCGAGCCGACATGTCTGATGGACAACGCCAATTCACATGGAACTTCTCCAATATGCCACTCGTCTTACCAACGGCCCTCGGACGAATGAAAGTTCCTCGATGCTACCTAACTGACACGCCATGCTATTAGGAGCTTTTGAATAAGGATCTATTGTGAGTTGCTTGTCGTTATGAATTTCGTTGAAGTAAGGAAAAATTTTTAAATCAATGCCAAGATTTTTTTATCGAAACTTTCGCATTCTAGAATCGTTCGCAACCAAACTTTAAGTGTTAATAGACATTTATTGGCATTTACACGCATAGCTGCAACATTCTGATCGAGTAATTTTACACCGAGAACAAAAAAATAAGAATAAGAAAAGATAACAAAAGAAGAAGAAAAAAGAAAGAAATACGAATGAATAATCAGTACCAAATATTATTATTTTGTGCTGATGAAGCATTTTGTATAATAGACTTTTTCGAAGTCGAATTTCCAAAAGTTTGAAATACAATATAATTTTATACTCTAACCCAAAAAAAAATTGTGGGTGAAATTCGAAAAATGATAAATATTGAGAAAAGATGTTTCGATCTCAAAAACTAAAATTATAACTGCACGGCTATTATTCCGCTCAAGTATATTAAATTATCTAAATCACATTTCGATGAAAATATAAAACTATACTCTTCCACTTGCAATAAGAAATCAGTCGACAGGAAGAAGAGTGGAGAATTAAGTTCATAAAATTTAGTTTATTCAGTTGAGCAATTTCTACGCGAGAAATTATCTCTGTGCTAAAAGAAGGCAGATTAATCATCGAGATAATTATTCAATAATTATTAAAATATTGCGTATCCTACAAAAGCAGCCGATTAATTAAACGTTAAATTTTAATTATTTAAGTTAATCGTAATTTATTTTAATGTGAGTTCAAAAAAATTTTAATGGAAGATGTTACTTTTTTTAATATAAGGTTATGTCACTTATTATTATATATGGAATTTAATTACGTCACAATGAAAAAGCCTTTATTTAATTTAAGAAGATCAATGATACTTTTAAAATGTTTTAGATGAATTATTGATGCAAAAAGATCAATCCTAAAATACGATTTGCATAACATTTAAAAAATTTATTGCTTATATTATTTTTTGCAATATTTATAATTACAAAATAAAAATGCACACATTTACATTATTTTATTATTTCTTAAGTTTTATAAGCAAGTTTTCATTGATATACTAGATTAAGATACATTATTATATTCGTAAAAAAAGTCTTTTATATCATATAAAAAAATTAATTTTTTAAAATTAAAAAAATTTTTTTTAAACATTGTTCGTTTTGAAAGAGATAAAACTTATGTATCCTCTTTAAATCAATAAAATGTGTAATGTTTTCAATTTTCACGTAAAATACATAACCTTTATGCATTAAATTATTTCAATAAATATATTCAAACATCCAAATATATAATTCGTTAAAACTCTTTTGCAGAATAAAACTAAAGTTTAAAATGTATTTGAGTATATTTATATCCAAAGTTTTAATATTATATGTTGTAATCGAACTTGTATAATTCAGAACAAGTTTTTAAATTATAATTTGAGGAAATCCGAAAATATTCTTTGTATAAAACAGTAGTAAATATACGTTTAAAAAATTATTTCTACAAGTATCTTCCTTTTTTTCCTTTTTATAAAGGGAAATTAAAATTTTTATAATATTTTCTAATAATTAAAGTTAATTCAAATGATATTTAAAAAAAATGCATTTAAAGAGAGAATCGGACTGTTTAAAGAGATTTAAAAGGTATTAATAAATATTATTTAATGAGTACTCATATTTAAGAATTATATTTATGGTATTAGATAGAAGAATATGTAACATTTTAAAAATCTGTCTCAGCTATTACTATAAACCAAAGTAGACTGAAATGTCGGAAAGTGAGTAATTCTTTAGAAAAAAATATTAAATTATTATATTAAAAATATTATAATCTTAATATTATTAGATTAATTAATATTATAAGATTTTATTATTTTCCAGCAAATGTGAAGATTTAGATCGAGTATGCTTTTGAATTTAAGTAATTAACAAAGGTTCATTGTATTTTTTAATTTGGCCGGAAATCAAGATAATAATGGATATGCTAGTGCCTGAATCCAATCTCTGAGAGTAACTTTTATTATTGATCATTTGAAAGCTCGTATCGTAATGACTGCGAAAATCTTTCAACAAATAACTGAGAAATATTAGCTTTGAAAAGTCCATTAATTAATCTCTAATTACGAAGGCAGTATGTGTTCGTATACGCGATTCCTGATTATTGACTTAACGGATGACTTGGCACTTATGACTCGTGACCGTTAAAAAGCGAAACATCATGTAGCAACGCTCATCCAAATCTAAAAAGAGAAACTGGTTGTCTAAAGCATCAGACGAGCTTTACACAACTGCAAATGAAAATTACAGCTAAAGTATAAAAAATTCCGCATCGTATGTACCGGAGCTACTGTTAATTTCACCCTTCTAGAACCCTCCTAACACAAAGACGGTTCAGAAAGCACTCGCTCAATACAAACTTAAGCACGTACATTGCATGTTGTACAGGAAGACTCTGAGTAGAACTAGCAAGACTTCGTGATGATGTTCACAAAGTTATCTCTCTATTCTATTTTCATGAAAACAGATCTTCCAGCAGAGCTATTAGTCTAATTGTTCTCCTTATCTCCTACGTTAAAAACCGCATTTTTTTATTTTCAGAAAGTTTTCAAATAAAATATTAGAGATATGCTTAAGAACTTGAAGCTAAATTTTTCATTTCTTTATTTTTTCGTTTGTTTAAATTAAGATATTCTCGCTTGTTCACCCAAACAACTCAATGTTTGTCGATATAAGCTTTACTTTTTTCATTTACTTCGAAATTTTTTGTCATACTTTATATTTGGGTCACGCAAAATTTCTTGCACGATATTTAATTTATATTTCAATTTTAAATTCAACTTTATATTACTTAATAAAATTAAAAAGTATATATAGGCATATAATTAAAAATGCTAATGAGAGCATTTATAATAAATTTCAACTCGATAAAAGAAACAAATCCGTTAAAATTTATTTAGATATTACCCATAAAATTATTTTTGTTTATATTTCATACAAAAATTACTTTTCTTAGACTCGTGTTTTGAACAACACATTTCATTATCTCAACTTTCAATTGATAAAAGATTTTTGCATCTCTTGAAGTGCAAAAAATAAATATACAATTAATCACTCACCTAATGGTATCGCGTACATCTATTATTTACAGTAAACACTTACATAATAAAAATACTTATTTTTTTGTATTAGTTTGCTAACTTATAACCGCTATTTCATCGTTTAATATATTTAACATGTTTTTAATATACCTCCTTCTACTTTCTAAATTTAAATAAGTTAATACAAAATGAAACAAATTTTAATGGTGTAGAATTTTTATTTAATTCAAGTAACAATTTGAGTAAATTATTAGTCAACTAAATTACATTAAAATATTTAATATTGAATATTTTAAAAATTTAATTAATATTCTAATGTATTAAACGATTAGATTGAATAAATACTTTTTATTTTAATTAAAAAAAAAACAATTTTTTTTAATGTACCAGCATTCTTAATTTAAATATATTAAAATCTATTTATATTTACCAGGATATCTTTTTCCATAGTTTTTTCTTTAAAAAATATGACTTTTTAACCAATTTTATATTTGTTTATAATTACAAAAGTTTTGTAATTTTATGTTCATCTTCAGCTCAAAAACTTGATATTAATTACTTTAATAATTGTACTTTTTTCTATGTATCAAAATTAAAGAATTTCTTGCAAGTTCTAAAAAAACTAAATAAATAAATTAAAATTTTTATTTAAAGATATTAAATAATATTTAATTATATCAAAAACTGTAATATTTTACATTTTATACACAAAATTACATTGTAAATACATTGTAAAAAGTACAACATATTTCACGTATACGTACTATGTATTTTTAGGTCAACGTATTATAAAATTTGTTGGATAGATTAAAAAGAAAATGATTTGTAATGATTCATATGAGAAACTGGAATCATATAAAGCCTGAAGACCAAATGCTGAAGTTTGATTTTTGTTAGATCTTTCTAATATATATATATTTTTCAAAAACTTACTCCAATACTAAAAGTAATGTAAACTTTGAAAAATGATACAACTTTTAAAATTATATAAGGTTGGAAAATTGTATTTTACATCCACATGCGAGGATAAAAGTACCTCGAGAAAAAAGAAATAATACCTTTTATACATAAAATGATAATTCAAAAAAATTTACAATGAATTTGATAAAATTGTTAATATTATTTAACCAATTATTTTCTGTTTTTTTTTTAATTTTATTAATATTTGAACATACATTTAAATATACTTTAAATTACTAATAATATTTATAATTTTTTAAAGTACCAGTTGGATAATAAAAATTGTATATGAAACAATCATGAAAAATCGCGTGACTTAGATGTTTGACATTGATAATTATAAAGATAATACTCTTGATATAATTTTTTTTTTTTTTCAATTTCAGAATAATAATTTGCTTTTGATGATTACACGTTCGTAATATTTCTAGTGATAAATTTAATCTAAATTAGATATAAGTTATTATATTGTCGTTAATGTGAACATAAATATATTTAAAGGTATTAAAATAAAAGTTATAATTAAAAATTGAAGTTAATAGCTGATAGATTGTATTACTAATTATGAAAAGATGGATAAAAGTACATTTATGTTTTTAATGTTTCATCAAGTTGGTGAAAATCTAGTGAAACTGTTCTACTGAAATTTTTAAGATAGAAAAATAACCAAATATATTATTGAAGCAATAGTTGATACCGTCGTTAGTTCCATGTTTATGATAAAAGAAAACAAAATGACTTTCAATGAATAATTGCTTAGCTTTATTTTTGATTCTCATTAACATAGTAAAAGTCATATATTGGAAATTTAATTAATTGGTTGAAATACACGTTTTGAAAAAATGGTTTTCATAAAAGTATATTTTATGAAATAGATTGTCAATCTTTTACTATTTGTATTAATAGACGCAAATGTTTTTAATGAAATAAACTAAAAAAATTATATAGATACAAAATCAGTACATAAATGTAGCAAATGTTTTTATCGCTATCAGAAAATTTTTATTAACAATAGCAAATGAATATAAAATGCGCGATCTATATTAGATTAATAAAAAGGAATTCATTTTTAAAAATTTGATTTATACAAATTTACATTTTATATATCTCTAGATTTCATTAATTATAATACTAAATATTAATTATTACCTATTATATTGCGTAAATTATTTACAACAAAAAACATTACATATCAATTCATGATTGAATGAAAAATTAAGTTAATTCATTTTTTTTAATTATTTTTATACATTTTTATCATATTCGGAATAAAACATTAATTTAATTTATAAGTTAAAGTTTACTCGCAATAAGCTGAAAAAATTTTAACATTTTTTTAAATATTAAGCAATCAATTGTGAATTAATTATGTTGATCAATTATTCGGCATCGAATAATTAAAAACTATAAAGATAACCAATTTTTATGTAAATTTACCAATTATAAACTAAGGAAATCGTTCATAAACGAAAACAAATAACAGGTGTTATTTTATTATATATATAATAAAATATTAAAATCATTATACGCACTTCATACCAAAATACGGTTTAATTAGCTCTTATAATATTTCTAAAAAAATTTTACTTTACATATTTGATAATAAATAAGAATTTTTTCAAACTGAATAAAAAACAAACTCTATTGGCAGTGGCTAAAGGAAACGAGGAAGCAGAATAGAAATCAATTTGTTGAAATGCAATTTTAGAAGTTTTAGATCTAAGCCAAATTTCTTAGTTCTAGCAGTAAGGTTTTACGTATTCATCTTAGTCAACGGAGTCTCAGTCATATAAAATCCGCCTTGTGCATTTAATAATATAATAACAGTGCAAAAAATAAATTATAAGGGGTAAGAAGGAAGGGAGGATCGCCGCATCGATCGTTACATTCGGCGTAATTCTTTCCTACAAAGCCTTGGCACTCAATTCGTAAACTCGCGCGCGCATATCATTCTAAATGGGCGAACATCCACACGCGAAGAACTGAAAATTGGAATGAAAAAAATGAGGGCGGACAAGCGAGGGTAAGGGAACTAACTACTTACAAAGATCGAGTACAGGGGGCAAAGTTTGCATGAACTCACGTGTATGTAATTCTATTACATTTCTTAAGGAAATCCAGACGTATTCGCTCGGTAGGTCGAGACCATACATACATAAGAATTTTAAACGAATCAATGCAAAAATTTATTCCTTAGGAAATATGAAGAACATATCTACCATCTTTAAAGATGAAATTGATTTCATTGTTGAAAGATGAAAAAGTATACATAAGAAAATGTACAATCGAAGATCATGCGATATCATTGATAATATGTTTTTTATTGTTAATAGCTGACATTTTGATTCCATATTAATATCAATAAAATCGTTTCCGCAAACTTCCATCCGTATCCATCGACTTTTTACTTTATACAGAGTCGATACTTCATTTATTTGCCAACTATTCTTAATATTTCAATGGGCTATAATTCCGCTATGATTCATATTTTACATTATGCTTCTATTTAAATTAAAATAATGCAAGACAATTATTATATGTTTGCGGTATTTTTTAAACTCCAAATATTTATCTACCCCGTATAAATAAGATGCATGCAAAGGAATAGTGATAACTACTAAGATGACAGGTAATTAATAAGTATAACCCTAAATATATAAAATATTTAATAAATGTCGTAAAATTGTAATGACCATTAATGTCCAAGTATATAAGCTTAAATAGTTTAGCTATTCTAATTGCAATACATTAAATTCAAAGCGTTAAACCTACTTCAATTACTATTTCAACTAACTGGACTTAAATTATAGCTTTAACAAAGTGAATTATGATTTATATTATAAAATTTATTCATCGGCATAAACTAAACGTATTATTGATAAACTCAAAAATAGGCAAAGTATAGTATTATAAATTCGTGATGTATTTAAAAATCAAAAACGAAGATTAAAGAAATTTTGGAAATCGTATAATTTGTTTTCAAAAAGTACACTATTGGTCACTGAATAAATAACGTTATAATGATTTGGTAATTATACTTTAAAATCACAATTTCCAAAATAAGCAGAAAAAAAGCAACTAATAGTGCTTAAAACGCATATACCTACTAATTACGATTGCTGCGTAAACGCCACCGTTAACTTTAATTGCTAAGTTTGACCGCTTTAAGAAGCAGTTCCGAATTTACGAAGGCGTGTAGCATTTCGAGCGTGAGTTCGTAACACTTGCGCGATGCACTCAGGTTGGAATTCGATCGTACCAGCAGCGCTACGTCAAAGTGCCAAGCAGAGAGCGAAGTCAATGAGTCCGGATGCCGTTAAGGCGCCTCGGACATCGAATCGAGGTGCACCGGTGGCGCCCGCCTCGAATTAAAAGGGCCACATGAGAAGGAAAAAGCGTCGGGCACGCGAGCCAGTCGCTATGGATACCACGGTTTTTATTTACGCTTCGTTTACTTTGTCTTACTTGGACGCGGGAGCATGCGTGGTGGATATTACTGAGCTGTGAACTTGTGACCAAAAGCCTTTCCTCGAGCTTTTCCTCGTGCTTTTCCAGAGCTCTTATTGAGAGCCTTGCGCATAACGAGATTGACTTTTTACAAGCTCGTTAACAACCAGCGGCACGGTTCACGATTGCGAAGGTAACATCGCGGTCGAGAAAGAGAGGACGTTACTCGTGAATGCGCCTCCGCCGTCCACCTCCCGAGGCTTTTACCGGTGGGAAAAAGACGCGGTCACACGGGATGCAAACAAAAAAATCGAATGGCAAGAAAACTAATCACTCACTTTAATCGGCCACTGCTCTCGCAACTGCTTTTACTTGATTTTCGATTTCACAGTGACTAGTAATGTCCACGGTAGAAAAGATAGCATGGACAAAGTAAACACTGATTGTAGAAGGAAATCAATCGCACTCATTTTCAATAAAAAATGACAAAGCCGCTTTTGTTTACACTTGAATTTCAAATTACACTTTCCAACAATTTAAATAGATATCCGCGATGATTCCGCATTCGATGCATTTTCACAGTAATACTTCGAATGCACGGCAATTTTCAATATTTATAAACTCAGGGCTCGACGTGATGCAATACTTATAAATTCATTGGATTAATGACTCAGTCATAAGCGCTGCTAACGGTTGTCTACATTGAATGGAAATACAGTTGATGTAAGTACGTAAAAACTTGGGTTACACAACGAGACACGCATTGAACTAAGTAAACTTGTAAGATAACTGTCAGGCCGTTTTATAGTAGTACCCCATTTTTAAACTAGTGTGAGAGATGCTTCCACGCTCAAGACAAGTGAATATTTTACGAGGATTTTACAGATTTATACCCTCTGGAGTATTCTCAATATTTCACTTGACTCAACTGCATTACCTATTATACGGTCACTTTTATATTTCCTTAAAAATTACTATGAAAATATCACATATACTTTCATAAACTTTTATTATTTTAAAAAGCAAGTTGACATGTTCTCTAGCTTCCACGTGCTCTAGGTAATAAAAAATTACCCTGATTTGAATTTGAAAGAGATAACTAGTGGAATGAAATCAAACGAATTCATCATTTATTTAATTAATATACAGAGTTAAGCAACTTCACAATTCAATCTACATTTTTTCCTTCATAGATTATAAGGCTGTGCCGACTTTAAGTAATGTTTGAGGCATAAGAAAAGAATACAAATTAAGATGCATTGGATTCATTTGATTTGATTGACGTAAATTAAAATGTAGCAGATACAATCGATGATTGATTTCGATCACATTCTAAAATGGTTTACTCGTAAATTAAACCTTTTTATATTACGTGACGTTCTCATAAATAAGATTTCTACCGCGTCTGCATTTCTCTTACAATAATCGTAAACTAATACGTACCAGAATCATTAAAGTTTTGATTTTGTTTACGAATTTATGCCCATAAATACTGACAAGACGACAATTCATGGTGCCATATTACATTGTCGAGATGAAATTTCAAAAGCTTTGTTCGGATCACGAGCAAACATTAATAGAAATAAACATCGATAAAAGAGAGAACATATCTCTGCGACACAATAAATCAATCACATGATAATAGCAACCTTTTTCCGCCACGGACAATCGCGAGAAAAAGTTATTCGACCGACGAGCACGTGTGCGTCACGACGATGGAATACAGGAAACTAATCGATCGGTAGATCGTTCATCTACTCGTGAGTAGCGCACGCCTCGAAAAAAAAACTTATCATTCAGTGTTGTGCTGACACACACGCTTATCATCTAAAAATATCCTATCTCCCGTGGATTTTCCATTCGATATCGTTAGCGCCTATGTGGAAAGGCTCAGCACGTGGAGACTGCGTCAAGTCCGTTAACGTCTTGAATTTATAATGCGATAAAAACCGCGGCTTTTCAGGGACATCTCAGGTTCTGACATTGCACAGTACAGACTCAGCTTATATTGGTCATGTACATACGCGTGCATGCACGCGTACATACAAAGATAAAAAATAAGATAAAGGTGACGGCAAATGGAAGCCGGAAAAATCGAAGTTCCGAGAAGCCCTTTTTTATTTCGCTTTAAATCGTGCACGGCTTCGGTTGTGGCTCGAACCATAGATATTTATTTTTATTTTTTCTTCTCCCCCGATGTAATAAAAGAGAATTTTTCTTTACTTTCTTTTTGCACCGATGAATGGGAAGTGCGATAAAAATGCCATTGGCCATGCAGCTGTGAGGGCGACAATATCGTATCGCGGAAAGAAGATTAAAATATACAGGCGCTCTCTCTCTCTCTCTCTCTCTCTCTCTCTCTCGTACAAATGTTTTCGAATCTTCGAAAGTGTGTGTGACCTAATTATCAGTAAAATACAATGACATCAATGTTTCATATTATCATTAAAATTCTTGAAACTAATGAGTAAAAGGTAATGTTAAGCGTTCGATTGATAGTTACATTTTATTGACATGAAACGTTAACGGAGTTATGAATTGAAATTCTTTGGAGTCAAATTAACATTGTAAAACTTTGCTTATAATTAGTGAACAATGTAATATACGTAATTACTTAAGCCAATAACTAATCATAACATTTAGCAGAATACGTTCAAAGTGATTAGTGATTAGTAGTAATGTACAACAATAATTCACTTTTTGAAAACTTACGTAATGTAAACTCACTTGATGTATCGATAAATTATAAATTTATACAGTACAAGCAGCGCCTGCTGCAATGACATGAAAACATAACAGGAAAGCACGTGTTGCACTACTAATGCATCGAAACATTCTTTTATTTCGTTCTTTGCAACTTTTTAACGAGCTCATCATTAAAATTTGCTTCTTTAGGTAAGATATCTGATATTTATAAATTCTTAACTTATTTTACGTTTTGCGTTGACAAAATATTTTTGCATACTACTACTATTTTATAAGATACTTTTTATTTTTAGAATAACAATTTTTATTAAAAGTTACTAGAACAACCACGTATTCATTATTTATATATATAATATAAAGAGTAAACGAACACTAATTTTAAATAGATAACTTCTTCGATCTTATGATTTTATTTACTTTATAAATAAAGTACTTTATTTACTTTATAAAATCATAAGATCGAAGAAGTTATCTACTTAAAATTAGTGTTCGTTTACTCTTATATATATACACATTACTATTGTAAGTATTTTAATAATAATTCTTTTTTGAAAAATTGATTATTTTTATTATCTTTTTATTAAAATTAAAAAATCTATTATTTTAATATATTACAGTTACATTTAACATTTTTATAAAAGTATCCCAAAAACCACAACAATAGATCATAATATGTTCATTGAAACTTATAAATCAAATTTTGAAAATAATAATATTTGGAAAAATTATATAAAATTCAAAAAAGAATATCTTGTAACATTAATTATGTTTTAAGTTAATGTAATAAACTCAGCTTATTATTAAGGCTGCAATAATAAAACTTATTTGCGAATGAAATTTTCTCTGCTATTTCTGTGGCAATTTATGATGCAAAAAATTATACGAATAATCCTGAAAAACGTTTACGAGAAAATATTTCACTTCTTTCTTTAGACGCATGGTTTGAACAGTCTAGTAATTACCACAGTACATTAGGAATATTTATTTACAAGATATTTTCATGATTACTCATTCAAATTTTTATGGAAACTCATTTACTTTATACGACTCGAAAGAAAATTTAATTTTAATATAAGTATGAATAAAATTAATTGAAAAAATTTACAATTTATTTATTGAAATTTGAGTAATGAAAATTTGTTTTATTTAATCTAAAAATTAATAAAAATATTTATAATAAGATTTGTGTCATATAATATGAGTTTTTAACTGTTTAAATTTAAATTTTGAACAAATATGTCGCTTTTTTTGGAAAATTAAATTATTTTCAATACAATATGATTTCTTGTTTTTAATATATTTATAAGTTTTTTAAGTGAACCTGAAGAATGTCAAATATTAATATCCATTAAATAACGAATCAATTTATTTCTTCACTTACGTCACTTACCTATAACAAGATAGCATTAATTAACAAAATAATGTGTCCACAAGTAATACGATATTTTAAGTAACTATAAGCTTGTAAAGTTTTTGTATACATGGGGTCAAAATTGAAGTAATTTTTAATCTATTATATAAGTAGTAGCGCATAAATAAATACGTAATATTAAATTGCCTGAACATTAAATGTTTTAAAAAACTCCAGATTTACTTTCATGCTAAATATAAAAAAGATTCCCCCCAAGATTCCTAAGATGTAAAAGCTTTGGTAAGAGTTTCATATTTTGCTGTTTTTTCCATATATATTAATTTTGTGGAAGTTATTTTTTACAAATAATATGGATTAAAATTTATTAAAACAGTATCTGTAAAAATACTCTCACAATTATCAAATAATAATACATTATAATTACTTTTTTCATGTACAGAATATTGAAAAAGGAAGTTCTAATACGTATATTCATTTTTTTCCTCATATTGAACTTATTGATATACGTACTATTATTTAGAGTCAATTTGCTTCACACGCTGTATTAAAACTATATTTTATATAAAATTATAAGTTATGCAAATAGCGAATAATGGATTCTTCACACTGTACCACAATTAATAATATACGATATTATTGAGTTTTTTGTAAACTCAAAGTATATGATATATGTTTTATTCCACAAGTATAACTGCATAAATTTCTGCGTAATGAAACAATATTTATATTAATTATAATTAAAATCATCGATCCTGGCGCACTCGCTTTGGATGAAAATAAATCAATGAAGGTAAAATAAAGCAAAAAATTTATAAAATATCGTAATAAAACATCTTCTTATAAATTATTCGAATGCATGTCCTCATCACTGTCCTCTAAAATTATATTCATCGCGGATCGGCTACGTCGAAAGCGATAATAATAGAAGTTGCGCGAAAGCGCCTTGTAATTTTTTTCTTCATCACATGTAACTCAAAGCTGTCGAGAAATCTCAGTTTACCCTTTCCCCACCCCTTGCGCTCCTCTCACTCTTGTCGTCTTTGTAGCAATTTCATGAAACAAAAATGAAAGTACGCGGCCGTTAAAAAACATGTGGTTTATCTCGCACACAGACGTACATTATTTCTTCTCTATAGAAATATCGAGGACGACTGCTGAGCTGCTCTCGTATTCTCTCATAAACTACAGAATCCCGAACGTATCGGATTTCTTTTTTCTAGGCACATTGGTCCCCAACTGGGAATCACGGAACTTGCGCTACGCAGTGTTACCGTGAAATAAAAAGTCCCTTCATCGAAGTGATATCTTCACTATTTCAACTGTTTTACAGTGATGATAAATTACTTTTAGAACCGGCAAGAGTCTTATTTACGAGAGATTTTTAATTTTTTAAGCTCTTGTTCATTATTTCGAAGAAAATCAGAGTGTACGTGTTCTGCACCACAGTTGAAAGTCATAAATCTTAAGAACCAATAATCAATTTTTAAGCTATAAATTAAAAGAAATATATCAATGTGATTTTTCAAGCTTTTCGACTTGCATTGTGTATTTCACGTTTATCGATTTAACATATTCATACAAGAGCTTTAAATTCGCGATTCGGTAAAAATTATCGCAATACTTTGTACAACAAAAAAATCGCATGTATTTTTATGTTTTTGGTTTTTTCAATTAAATCTAAATTAAAAAGTTTTTATTCTATTTCGTCTACTTCTACTGCATTAAAGTATTCAAAACTTGGATTTTCTTTTAAAATTTACAATTAAAAATATAATACAATGACAGTTTGATATATTTCATTTTTTGCTCGTTCAATAATGCTCAAGGCTCAATAATCAGCTTTTAAATAAAAATCCACTCAAATGATCGAGTAAGTTATGTAATTGCATACGCGAATGAAACTTCCCCACGAGATTGCTCGGATATAAATCTGAATATATTTAAAAAAGCGTTTATTATGTGTTTCAGAATGAAAGATTAAGAAGAAAAAGATCTTCTTTTGTAAAGTTATTTCAAAAACCAAAAGCACTTTGAGCTAAAAAGAGTGTGCACAATAAAATCATACTGCAAGTCGAATATAAAAAAAGCCATAAACTAGTGCTTATAAAATAAAATCCCGCATTTTTATAGCGAACGAACGAGAAAGAAAGTAGAGGTAAAAAAAATATAGGAGCCTCTCGAGGGCTCAACATCACTCTCTAACAACCTTTTGTTTGATAATTGAAAAAGTCAGGTATTGGAGTGGGCACGAAAGAAAAAGCGAGCGACGCTTCATTGGGCCAGCATCGCGAATATATTGGAATTCCATTATCGGCAACGTTGCTTTGCATTTAAAACGGGATTCTAAGTTGCTTCGGTCGCAAAATCGGTTAATGAGAGTACCAAGACGTTCTCGATATGAAATTTGCCTCAAAAAATGTGTCTCGCACACGTGAACCCCCGCGAAATCACACCCTCCGGGTACGTGCGACGGAGATTTTCCTCCTGCCAATATTAATGAAACGTACGCTGATGTGCTATTGTATTAATGGGCACCGTGACGATGTGCGCAAATGAATAAGAGGATATATCAGAGTAGATATGGGACCGTCAAAGCATCGGTGCTACAGTATTTCATCTCTTACCTTTGAATTAATATTTTTAACGGGTGCTCCCTTCGCGCTTTGCGGACTTTGTGCATTGTCAGATCATCTATGGGAAGGTTGGAACATATAGCTGATGCGAATGGATGAAAACGCACGAGGAATGTAACGATGTAAGCAAAAGTGTGGCATGAATTCCTGGAAAAACGAATCGATGTGGCTTCGAACGTGATCGATCGAGGAACGTCTGTTATTCAGTTTTTCATGATTACGAGCAACTGCGTCGATTTAGCCTTTTTTCAAAGCAAATATGTACTGAAGATATGCTATCTGATTTAAGAAAATTTCTTCTTGAGCAACGGCAAAAATGATTTAATTAAAGTTAGCAAACCTGAAGCTGCAGCGATATTTTTTACAAACTGAAAGACCTATTTTGTACATCTTTTTTATATGTAAAATTTACATTACTGATATTTTATCTAAATATAAAATAATATAAAAATATAAAATACATAAATATAAAAATTTTATCGCAGGGTATCGAATTTTATGTAGGGCGAAATGCGAATACAGTATTGAATCTTGAAAACCTTTCCATCCCCAGAATTAAAACATCCACACCGACATACATTCTCGTATGCACATATAAATATTAATAATAAATACACTGAAGATATAACAAAATGTTCTTATAGAATATCACGTTTTACATACGTCAAAATGCACGTTTAGAGTTATGTTTTAAAAATCGATGCGGAAGCCATCGCTGATTATTTTGGAATGTATTTGCGGTTTTACTTACGTACGTAAATGTATGGTGAATACAAATGCTCATTTTATATGTTTGCACTATATAGTATATTACTACAACTTTGTTTTTATATAAATTGTACCGGACTTTTAAAAATATAAATTTGCTTTGTAAAATTCATACAAAACAATAACAATATAAAGCAAAGGTTTAATTTTAGAAAAATGTTCAAAAAGTAAAATGAAGTTTCTTATAATAAAGCTAACACTGACAGAAATGTTTAAATTATATTAATATGTCATGAGCAGTTCTTTTAGCTATTGGTGAAAATCTTAATTTTAATTTTAATTATTAATTATTCGCTTTATAAATTTAATAAATTTAATTTATATATAATTTCTTATGAATACAAAACTTAATTTATGCATTATTTGTAATGTTGAAACTTACATTAACTTTAGAATGTCTTTAGCAATTAATTACCACTATAAAACGTAGAAAATGTCTTCTCAGGTATCAAAGACATGATAATTTATACTAATACTTTTTTTTCATTCCAGTAGTAATCGACTTAATTGTAAGCTGTAGTAGTAATCGAATAAACTGCGAAGTAAAAGGGTTTGCGATGACGACTTTTTAAAATCCGCGACTTAGTAAAAATTGCCGAATCTGTCAGTCACTTGACAGACGTAGAACCTTATTGTGGAAATATAAATCAGTATATATATGAAACTGTGCTTAGTACAACTCTTTTTTATTCTGACTGATACCTGTATATAGTTTTTATATACTGTAATATTCTTTGATATGTGGAATAATATTGAGTATTGCGTCTTTATTTATTCTTAAATATTTAAATTTTATACATTATTGAGGTATCTAAAAGAAAAGACTGATATAAGACAGGCACATTTTTATAGATATATTTTCAAATTTAGATATAGTTTTAAAAGTAGAATAAGCTGAAACTCTTTATCATAATTTTTTACTAAAAGATGATCAATCAGCTTCATAACCATTAAATTTTGATTAATGCGTATTAGCCCTTGTTTAATTAACGAAATAAAACATATTTTAAATTGGAAAGTAATTATTTATTAGTAATCGTTTTAATTACAATTTTATTTTATGGTATCAAAATTATATACCTGGCGGTTGGCATTAAAAAAAAAGTAATTAATAAAAAAACTACTTCACATGAATAAATACTGACGTGGTCGTAAATATTCTGACACACGCACAGAAAGACGTTTGGGTTAGTAAATAACGACCGAAATCGTCGAGTCTTGCCAACTTAAATTTTGACGAGTTGCCATCGTATCAACTCCATTTTACGATGCAACAATGTTGTTTTATTCAAATTGAGCATCTGAAACTTCTCTAGTTTGCTCAAACATAAAAAAGACAACAGCAGCATTTGAATTTAATTTATAAACATTAACACAATTTTTAAAAATTTCTGTAATACAAATTTTAAAAAGAATATCAGAATTCAATGAATGGTTGAATATCTACTGCAAATAATGAATATAAATTAAGTTTTAGTTACATAAATATGTATTCATAAATATCTCTGTTCTCTATATGATAACATAAATTACACTAATTAAAATTTTAAACACGTAAATGGACACATTATTGCAATCATATTTAACGATTTCATTTGTGTGATTATTTTGAAATCCAAAATTTTTTTAAATGTACATAAAATATCACTCATCAATATAATATAAACTTCAATTTTGTAAGATTAAAATTTTTACAACTATTGTTAATTATGTTTAATCAAACGTGCAAAAATTAAACATAATTTAATAGAGAAAATAATTTTAAAAAGAAAATTATGAAATATAATTTTTTTATTAAAATTTCAACAAGTTTAGTAATGTACGAGTATATAGATGTAATTCTAGTCAAGCATCATCACGTATTACTTTAAAAGAAAAACTTCATAGAAAAGACTAATATTTTATTCATTTTATGTTGATAAATAAATATTTTTTAAAAGCTGAATTTTTATATTTTTTAAATACAATTTTTGTTGCATTTACTTTTTATGATTAATTTGACAATAATTACAAATTTTATGAATAACTTAATACTTTTTATGACATATCAAATTTTATTCATTTATAAAATTACTTATTTTCTAATATTAATAATTATTAGAGACATTAAACCAAAACATTTTATAATATATTTGATTATTATATTACATTATTATGTTATAATACATTTAATAATATTTTATGTATGTATTTATAACGTACATTATTACTTTATTTTGAAAACCTTCAAAAATAAATCCATCATTTATGCAGTAATTTCTACAACAAAGCTTTACCTACAAATTTCTGTGTATTCGGTGAAAAAGATATCATATTTCTTTAGAAAGTTTGTGAAATCTCTAAAATTATCTTATTAATAATTAATATATGCCATGTCCACAAATACACGTCCATTAGTTTAAATAAAGTAAACACATCCGAAATTAGGCTTAAAAAGTTATACATTCACAGTTTTACATCAAAATATATGTTTAAAACATATAACATAATTTTAAAGTGATTAATAACTAATATTCAAATACATATTATCTAACAAAACATTGCACAGCGAGTTTATCAATATAGTTTATAGATTTCTACCATTTTCTATTTCACTTTATAAATTATTATTTAATTTAAGTTGCAAATATTCCATCTTACTATAAATAAAATATAAAATATTGTAAAGGAAAACTGATTTAAACATGGAAAAAACTCTAATCACGTAAATAGATTTGATTCTGCTTTCACCTGTTAATACATGCTGGAAAAATCAGAAAAACGGACTATATGATATAAATATAGGATATTTAACAGCCAGATAAGTGTATTTGTTTATTTGTTCTGCGAAGTAGTTTTGCCGTTAGAAGCCAGTTGATTGCATGCAAAGCCAAAACGAGACTACGTCTACATCCGCGCCACTTTTTTCTGTACTCCCCAGAGACAGAGGGTCTCTTCTCTTGGCTCTTACATGACAATGAAAACCTTTGTTATTAAGGCCCTTTACTTTTCTTTGCGAATGTAAGTGGCGAACCACTTTTCCACAAGCCACAGCCATTAATCTTGCCACAACGTACATCACCGCCCAGTAGTGAGCTTTTATATAATCCAATTACAATTAAAAAGAATATTTTAAATTTGTTTTGAATAATTTAATAGGACTTTCTTTTTCACTTGTATCTGTTGACACAACTACTAAATGGTAACTCAAGTAATTGAAATAAAAAACAACGATTCTTGCGAAGGATTTTGGGATATTATAAAATAATTTCTTTTTTAAGTTAATTATTTTTATCCATCTCTAGGCCATTGAATATTTGCATTTTTAATCTATTTTACAGATACATATATGTATGTATGCAAGCCCATACTCGCATTTTTCACGAAATAAAAATGTAAATTGATAATAAAATTCAAACCAATTTAATTTTAATGTTTTCTATGGGTAATTGATAGGTTATAAAATCGCTTTTTATTGCATCACAATTAGAAAATGTAAAAGAAATGTATTTCATTATAAATTAAGTTTAAATGAAGTGCACTGTTTAGTTCTAATCTCATTTTTTCTGGAACGTACATTTATAGAGATAAATAAATGATTATGGTTATAATATAAGATTCTGGCACTTTTAGAAGAAATTTTGAAAACTATTGAAAAATAAACATTGCATTATTCAATTAAAGTTCAATAGTAATTAAAGTCATACTAAAACTATTTTAATTACTATCGATGTATTCATAATATAATACATAAAGAGTAATAATTATAGAAACAAAATATTTTTTATGATAGAAAAATGAGACTAAGATATTTGAAGTAAAATTAAGGTAGGAGAAAATGAGAACACGTTTAAGAAAATAACATGAAGTTATTAGTCAACCATGATTCTGCGCGACAAATTTGCATTTTTTCTATAAAGGTATATATGCTTTTATTAAAAATAAACATGCTTTTATTCTTTGTGAATATTTTATTAATTTAATAAAAAAATCAAAACATTTCCACATACATTAATACGAAGATTAAAATATTAGAGTAACTAACAAAAGCTTATCATAACACATGTCAATATGTGTAATACAATTCACCATTGAAAACTACATGCATCAAAAAATGGTTTTTAAGAAAAGTTGGTTTTACAAACCCTTAGTCTCATAATAATCCATACTAATTTTAGAAAAAATTTTTTTATTAGTTTTTAAACTTTTATTTTATGATTTTAATGTATCAACATAGTGATTAAAGTTTTTTAAAGTATGATTAAAATTTTATTTTACGGTAAAGCTGCTAAAATTTTCAATTTTTATCTTTTTTTAAATAATAACATTATATATGCAGATAACATTAATATTATAAATTTTTTAAAATTAGTTTTTCATTTATTTCTTATTTGTATTTATGAATTACTAAATTATTTTATAATGGTTTTTAATAAAATACAGAATTATTTAATAATCATATTTGCCTTAATAAATTACTTAACTATATTTTACGATTATGATAATAAAATAATTTGAATCGTTGAAATTTAATGTAAGAATAAAGATTTCGTTTGATTTTATAATAGAAAAACATATGTAAAAAACTGATAATATTGAATAGTATTATTTATATTCGTTAAGAATATAAGTAATAATATAAACTCATAAAATATAACATTATTTGAATAATGCTCCTAATATTTTTAACATATTTATATATTATTTTATACTTTTAACAACTTAACAATATTGACATGGTATTTTACATATTGATTATTCAAACTATATCTGTTCTGAAAATTAAAAAAATACGTATGATTAATGTTTTTTAACTGTAATGAACATGCATCATACAGCTCAATATATCGAAAGCCTTAATATAATTAAAACAGTATGTAATTTAAAAAATATAAAATATGAAATTTTCCATTAAGTTCAAGGGTTAAAAGTATAAACATATTAATTATATACAAACAGTAATCCGTAATTCACAAGAATAAGTAAATAATTGATTTATTAAATCTGCATGTTTCACAAAAATTTTATCATAACATAAATATCTCAAAACAATTAATTGTATTCAAATACGTTTACGCATCATAACCAATTGTCATACGTAAATTTTGTATAATTTAAATAATTAAAAGATTTATTCTTATTCAGTAAATTTACAAGTTTAAAAAAATACTTTATATTAAGTTGTGTTTATTTAAATTAATCGTATCGTTCGATGTCACTGACCAAAAATTGCAATAAATCTAGTATTTCTCTACAATTAAAAGTATTTTTAACCAAGAGACTTCGGTTATTAAAAATAGGAATATGTGACTAAACTAAATTGCTAATACTTAGTATAGACTTATTATAATAATTTAGATATACTTTTCACGAAGAAATATTTCTAGAAATATATGTAATCCCCTACTGCAGTGTATCTATTTTCAACGACTAAAAGTTGAAATTAAGCATGTAGCAATTTGAAAATAGTAAGCTGAGCTCTTGCATTAACCCAACTGCCAGTTACCGAACTTTTTCAAAAAATACAAAATTAACATAGCATTCAGTCTACTTTTATTGGCAATCTATTTTACTATTTGAGAAGTGTTCAAATAAGTTTATTGATCATTATACTAATTCCATACATAAGTTAATAAAGGGAGAAATTAAAAAAAAAATTAATTTATTTTATCATTCATCTATTAACTGTAATATAAATTTAATTGCAAATCATCTCTCTAGCAGCAAGTATTTAGTCGAATATTGTACATAAACAATGCTATCTTTATTTACCAAAGTAACTAGTTATGTAAAAATTTATTGACCAATATAAAAATTTTTAAGAATATTTTTTAATATTACATCATGAATGTAAAAGAGCTACTATATATTTTATAGTATTTCTTATTTGATTTTAAATTTTGTTAATGTAAAAACATTTTTATATTTTTAATTTATATAAATCCGCTTTTTTATTTCATTATAAACTACACGTTTTAACATATGCCTTTATATTGTTATTTATTATTACCAAATTTAAATATATATCAGTTATATTACATAAAAGAAATATGAATGTATTCTTGGAAATTGACGCATCGATTATTTATGAGTGAAAAATGCCTTAATGTATTTTTATTGATTCTTATGTTCAAAATATATTGATATTTTTATGACTAAACTATTACTTACTTAATTATTTGCAATATTCAATACGTATAAAAAAAATAAATATAAAAGTTTATCGTGAAATATATTAAAGGAAATTATATTTGAAATAATTTTTCATTTTTGGCTAATTTCATTGGTACTTTTGATTGTTAATACAAGAAAATGAAGAGTTTGTAATAAAACTTTTAATTTAACTTGAAAATAACTTTTTTAACTTTATATCTTCTCTGATTTAACAGCATATCTAAATAGGTGAACAAAATTTAATTGATTATAATTAAATTTAAAATAATGAAATTATAAGCATGTTAGCATTATACCAGGTTGGTATCACGCTAACGACGATGCAGTTGAAACAGACAAGTAAACATGTAATAATACGGAGTTATTTTGAAAAAGTCACAAAAATTTTATCAGGTATTGTTTTAAGGACATATGCATATACCCTCATATAGATAAAACTAATAATGCAAATAGAATAATATAGATATTGTTTAATTATCTTATTAAATACAAATTTCCTACAATAAGATGAATTGAAAATTGAAAAAGGCGAGAGTTACTTAAAATTTTTTATTACAGATAAAATAAAAAGGAATACTTGTACAATATTTTTATAGACAAGGACTCAAAAGAAGTAAGTATTTTTTAAAAAACAAAGCAAGATTGTTGTACAAAAAAAATTATTTATACTATTTTGTGTATCTAAGTTCTTGCGGCGCAGAAAAAATATCCCCTAAGAAAATTTATGACAATGTACACTATATTTCTCTGCTCTACGTAGAAACTTATGAAGCAGATTTATTTAAAGGATCATAACGAAAGTTGATGAAGAGAGAATGACAATAAACACACTGAAGGTGCGTTGTGTGAATATTTCAATAAGCATATTTATTTTTAATTATCAAACAAAAAAATCACTTTCCTTTATTTAATAATATACTTTACAACTCTCAATATTGAAAGTAATTTTAGAAAATTTATATGAATAATATAAACAATACATCTAATTTGTTCAAAGATGATTCATTCTTTAAGGAGTGAAAGATAGATTAATATAACTATAAAATAGGCTAATTTCTGAAAAAATGGAAGTGAGACTACAAATTAAAATTATGCATCATGAAATTAACTTATAGGAGTTAAAAAGAGAATTCGCGAATTTACAATTAAAATGTGTCGAGTTTATTAAAATAAACAGAAATTATTAGAAGAAATAGATACAAGTTAATAGATAAAAAAATCAAAAATTTTATTAATGTAATTTCTAATCTATTTAATCTGAACTGTACAATTTCCATTCAAAGTTGTTTGTATGTTTTAAAGATTATGTTCGATTACAAACTACAAAGATTTGTGTCACCGAAGGAATTGATTGAAAGCTCAATGAAGCATTTCCGGAGTATAAACTCAGGGAAGTTATTTTAGGAAATAATGATCACTTATTAGTGATTAAATATCGAACTATATAGATAAAAGTATATAAAGCTATATTCAAAAAAATCAGATGATTGTATACACAGATATTCTACAACTTCTAAAATGTATACAAGTTTTTCGTTACATTCATACTTTGAATATAAAAATGTTATTAGAAAAAGAATTTTCAAAGACATAATCAAAATTTTTATTTAGGAAAGTCTAATTTAGAGAGCAACAGGAGCAAATAAGTTTGCAGGAAGAATTGATCGAGAAACATTGGAGAGTGAAGCACTTCAGTTCTACCGTCGTCAAAATATTGGTCATTTGGCAAAAGCATTCGCAAAAGTAAATCCTGTTACGAGTATGCGAAGAACATTTTTTAAAAGGTTATTAAAAGGTTAAACACATGTATAAAACATAAATTGTATATTAAAAAATCTTTTTTAAAAAATAAAAAATTTTATAACTTAAAATATATACACAAATTTATATTGATGCGAGAAACAATGGAAGTAAATAATTCGCAATTTCATTTAATAATTAAAACTAAAAGTTTGAATTAATTAATATAATTGTGAATTATTATTAATAACATAAAAAGGAGAAATTTAAATAATAATAATTTTTAAGTGATGCAAAAGCCTTGTCAAGGTGTTGAGAATCAGCAAATATGGAATTGAGGAAGGTTACAAGAGATAAAACTATTGTGTTAGTTTCAGATAAAAAAGTAAATTAGATTGCATACTACGTTTTTATATTTATCTAGATGTAATACACATAATTGCTTTAAAAATGCTTGTTCTATATCGGACAGATAGAGTATGGACGACCTGAATGTTAGGATTGACCGAGTTGTAAGTCATATCTGGTTCAGGACACGCAAAAGACGATACCGGTAGGTCATAGAAATGGGTAAATGCGACAGAGCATGAAGCTGTATAAGAGAAATCGCGGAGCTGTTGAGAGAGAAATGCAAAACCATACATCTATCCTTATACATAAAAAATATTTATGTTTATTAATTATTTTATAGAATCTTATTTAGTTGTCGTGAATTTTTAGTAAATGTATATAATATTTACTTCCATAGTAAAAGAGTAAGCTAAACGTTAATCGATTTGTACAGAAAAAATTATTTTTAATGAGTTACTTTCAAATAAGTTTATCTCCTTTATTTTTTAATGATATTTCAAATAAATTTTCTGTGATAATTTTTATTTAAAAATATGTAATATCGAGATTTGTACAACGTTTTAGATAAAAATGTAAGTTATCATGACTGACAATTCTTTAATACAGTATATTTATAATATATCTAATAAAATTTATTATATTTATAAAATTACATTAGTATTTTAAATCAATTTTATCAAATGGTAGATAAACAAACAATACACCTACCAGATCTTTCATTCCAAAGAAATTTTTAATGCCCTGTACTTGATATAACTACAAAGAAACAAAGCTTCTTGTATGTATCTTCAAGATGTCTTTCTTATATATCTTCATACATGTATAAAGAGATACCATATTTATAATAAAAATAAAAAATGGAAATTGTCGTTTTTATACCCTAATTCAAGTGAAATATAAAAAATAGTTTTCAAAATTCGTAAAATATTCTACAAAATCAAATCAACGATTCAATAATAATAATACTGATAAGGTCGAGTTTCTAAAAAACTTATCGTATAGTTGATTAATGAAATCAAAATACTGCATAATCTTTAAATAAATATTTTATAAGTTTTATTAGTCTTATAACGGATCATTAATTTTTTATGTTTTGTTTTCTGATGTGTTTGTAAATATTTAGAATTATTCGTTTTCAAATACATTGCAGAGTTTTATAAATATTATAAAGACTATAAAAAAATTTAAGTTCATAAAGGAATGTGGATTAGAGTTTCAAGAAAGTACTGTTTATCCACACATCTAATTTATGGATAGATTGAATATTTTTAAAGACTAATCTATATTGTTTATTTTTTACTATTATGATTTATTGAAAAAGTTAGTTGAATAATAATTAAAGATAAATCACTAATCAAAGTCGTTTTGTTCGAAGAATACTACAAGAATCATATTAAGGTACTTTTTTATTTTACTTTGCTTAGCAATTAACACCATGGTAATTTAAAACGGTAAATTTTGATTGTATGTTGATTATCTACTTTCAATGATTGAAAGACGATTAGTTTATGTTAAATTAAGACAGCCGTTTGACGATATTATTATCTTAATATTAACTTTATGTTAAAGTATATTTCCGAAAAAATAAAAAATCCATTTACTAATAATTATAATTTATATTGTCAAATATAATAATATAGAGTAGTTATTTATTCTTAAAATTCATATTTCAAAACAGTGGTCGTAAACGTTCTCGTACTTTTTTACCACAGTTAATGATACAATGTACCTGTTTAGATAGCGCATGATCGATGACATACCCGAGTAAGATACTTTCATATCCAGGAATTTGAAGTTTGTAATATTTAAAAGAATGTTAAAAAGTATTTAAATGACTTAAATAATTGATTAATTCCAACTTTAATAAATCATAATCTTTGTATACCTTTATACAGCATATTTTATATTATTCTCTTTTATTAGAATGTAATTTTCTAATTTTTAATTAAACGATTGTTACTGTATATAGAAATCAGAAACTTTCCAACATGCAGGTTTATGTCTATTACAGGTAATATTCATTGTTTTGAGCTAAGAGTCTGCATAAATAATCAGTCAATGAATAATATTGAATTGTAACCCAATTTTCTTTTTTACTACATAATTATGATACTTTATATTTTCAAATAACTTTGCTAGGAACGAAAGAAAAAATTATTCTAGTAAAAGAATGTATTTACACCGCACGTATATATCAATTTAACGAACATATTAAATCGAAATTAATACCGCGTATTTTCGGAATTTTTTAATTTGTGTGTTTAGATCCCATGATTTATATTTGAAAATAGTTTTCATCTTTCGATTACTCAAGGGAACTCAAAGATGTATTATACGTTTGTCTAGACATCAACTTAAGTACGAGTGCGCGCTCTAACTGATAATAGACTTGGTACACTCGTATTACCCGTACCCTTCTTGTTTTATAGATGCAATACATCTATATACACACTTTCTGCAATTACGTCTGCGCTAGTAGACCTAGACCCGAGTTCGAACGGTCCGGTTATTAAAAAAGCATCTGGCGCGCAACATCAAAATGAGAAGAGAAAAGCGTCTCTCTCGAACGATCGGCCAGGAGTTTTCTAGAAAAGGAAAATTCGCTTTTGAGTCGGAAGTTGTTCGCGAAATTTGGTGACCTGGCGTGTAGCATCCATCTGGAAACGCTCGAGCAAAAACGCACGACTTAACGCTCGGACGAGAAAACAAACAAACGAGCAGACAAACAAGGTCTTTCGTTTCGAGGCCTCAAGGCCCATCGAAGCTTGGAATCTCCTCTCTAAAACATTCCCTCATTATACATGAGTTATCCGGAAAGTCATTTCCCTCTCCCTCTTTCGTGTTTAAATATCGGCACAGTAAACATGCGCTTGTGACGACGACTTTAAAAGGGCGACGCGGATAAACGGACATTCGGGAACATCGGCTTTGAATCGCACCCGCGCGTTTCGTCGAGTACCGCTGACCCTGATACGCGGCGGCGGTGGCGCTCGTCCATCCGTGTTTCTCCAACGGGGGAAGGAGGGCAAGAGGGGGCCTACCTCGGATCGATCCCCTGGCAACGGCAGCACGGGCCGCACAGCGGCAGGCTCGCTCATCCGGCCCTCGGCCCTTCAGTTCCCTGGGGCCGACGCTCTTGTCGGCGCACTTAGTTTCTCGCGTTCCTCGCTCTCTCACGCGCACGGAAGAGATTGAAGGGCGGCGACGGCGACAGCGACAACAACACACAAACGTGATCACAAAGGCGCGCCAGCGGCGAGACTGACCGACTCGGCACCGACCGGTGACTCCGGCTGCTCTCATCGAGGAGCGGCGGCGCTGCAGCTCTGAGAGCCTGGAGGAGGGGACGGAGCGCCGCCGCTCGCTTTCGGCGCAGAGCCACCGCGACGCGCGCACGACCATGACGAGACGCGTTGCTCTTTTAAGCGAGCACGTCGATATAAGTACGCCCTGTTTACCTGTGCTTTCTGTCCAAGTGGTTCTCATTCGAGAGGCGGTCCTTGGGCCCGAACACGTGCATCTGACCGGCGTTTCTCCTTCCGAGAGGTAACCAAAGGCAACATAAAAAGTCCTGATGGTTATTTCATGTTAATAAACTACACGATATTCATTGCTTGGGTTGCCCATCTCACTTATCTGTTCGTAGCGACTATCTATGAATAATGCTATTTCCTCCACCAATAAATTCAAGGCTTCTGCAATAAATCCTCCTTCACAATACGCTCACTTAATATTAATTGATTTCTGAGCTTTTGCGAATTGTCGTTATACAATACTTTCACGGAAACTAATAAATAAATATAAAGCGTTGACTCAACTCCTCTGTATGTACGAAATGAAATTTTAAAACTCTCCTTGGCATTCTCTTGATAAACAAATTCGCTATAATAGTTCTTTTTAATACAACAAATTTACGTGTACAAAAGAAATCTTCGTATTCTTGTTTGCTCAAAAATTTTTGCACCTGTCAAGAATTAAATAATTGTACAAAATTTTTCGTCGAAATATTCACGAAACGAATGAAATGCAATTTTTAAGCACGTATTGCAAAAATATCTTGGAACTTTGAAATTTCATATTTTTTTCTTAAATTGCTTTTAGACAATCGCTTAGTAACTCCTCAATTATTATCAACATAAAAATTCATCGTTATCTTTTAATAATTTTTTAAACTAATATTTTATTTATTAAGGTGTTGTTAAAATATTTATTTTACAAACCTTTAATTAAGAAAAATTCTATCTTGTTTAAATAAAAGAAACTGCTTAATACTGAATTAGTATTTTATCAGTTTTATATTGTTTGGACATTATAAGGATATAAAACAAAAACTTATTTTATTTATAATTTATTCTAATGAAATATATATTTTATATTTAAAAGATAAATTTACTAAAATTTTAATCTATTTTATATCAAATGTGCGCGTATGCAACTGCAAACTTACAGAACAATGTGAATACAAAATATGAAAATAGCAAATATGAATGTTGATTAAATAGTCGATATAAGTTATGCAACGTCAGAAAAGAATATAATTTGATTTATATAACGTTTAAGGTAAAAAATAATTTGTAGGAATTGAATTCATGAAATAAATAATTATATACAATGCTTCCTCCATTAAAATATTATTAAATATAATATACATTTGGATTTTGAATTGAGTTATTTATTTAAAATAACAATTGTCGAGTATTTTTTTAATTCAGGAAAAATTATTAAAGTGTCTAACTTTTCCTACATTACATTTTTATACAAACAACGAAGTCAATTGGTGTTACTAACAATGACTATGACCTACAAAAAAAGTACTTATGATTATAACTGTGCTTGTCTAAAAAATGATGTTTGCTAATCTATATAGGATAGACACCATAAAGGATATCCAATTCTTTTGAACTTTTAATGCGTTTGACATCATGAATAATATTTACTGACAATAAAAGGAACACTTTGACACTCACATTGGTAATTTTGAAAATATAACATTTAAATTAATATTTATCGTGGTAGAACATAACGCTGTTTCAACTACACCAGACAAGCTATCGATAAAAAAATGTTAGTTAGCCAAGTTTCTATTTAGCTCGTTAAATGCTTAACTACAAATAATCGGCACCTGCTCATAATCAAACGAGAAGGGAAACATAAATATTATCTTTCTGCAATAGCACTCGCGTACTCGATTGATCGACCGAAAAGAATAAAGTGGTAAAAGAGGCACTCATGATCGACCGTCGACGCGAGAGAAACAGATTTTAGCTATATGCGGGCTAAACTCCGTTCTTGATATAACCAACTGTTAGAACAGCCGAGTCTTTACTCTCGGCACAGATACTTTTCTTGACGAATATATGTTATTATCCCATCTTCCATTGGGCTTTTAAGCATTTTTCCTTGCGATCGTGCGCGGCCACGTAACCATCGTTTAATTTATTTTGTAAAAAGTGGTTAATTATTTTAACTGCTGAACGTGATGGCTATGCCCCTCATCACGACAACTGTTCTACGCAATTATGTTGCAAGACTCTCGATTGCAAGCTTCGAAAGGTAGGTTTCTTAAATCCGCGCGCGCAACGCTTATAGACTGTAATGTGTACACAGCCCGACAATACAGCTACTGCGAGGTAATTTTCCATACCTCTGAGGAAGGCGAACCGTAAAGAAAATTTTATAAAAATCGAAACCTAACAAGGGCACACTGACAGTATCTCATGCGAACTATACATTTTATATGTATGTATATGTGTATCATTCATATATCTATTCCTAGTAACGATAGCGTAAACGCGAACCCGCAGATAAAACTTCCCCTTCTAATCACGTGCGTTTCTCCTCGTCTCTGGATTTTTTTTGCTAATGTGGAAAACAATTAACATTGATTACTCAACCTTGCAACCTCTATGGAACAACAGAAACTTACTTAAGAAAGTGTTTTACTCTTTTTCGGTATCTGATAGGATCAACAGAAAGAGAGTGATTTAACACTCATTCAGTGTATATGAATACAATACGTCTAAATACAATTTTATTTAGCGTCTACAGTTCCTGTATAGTAGCTATGTCGATTCTTTATTTATGTTTTTTTCTCATGAGTGAAATTAATTCTTATCGTGCTTCCGTCAAAAATTATAAACTATTATTAGTTGATGTTTATACATTTAACTGTTATATGTTTCCATTAAACTGTGTGTCTCTTAATTCTTAATTCTGATACTATTTCATTCTATATTTTTGTGTAACTGAAACAAGTTAATCAATATAAGAAAACTTACGGAAATCGTACAGTTTCCGGGTCAGATAATCGTATCAGAAAATACAAGGTACAATGTTAAAAGAGTCGGGGGTTGATAGGAATATCTAAAAAGTAGCAAATGTGGTTTAATTCTCTGAAACATATTTTAAACCTCTAAAACATGTTCCTTAGAAGTAGCTAATAGGTTTTTTCATCGGACTACTCGAAAATCTCGACTCTTATGTTCTTTCGATAGATAATAATCTTATTATCGCTTTTTGCGCTTTTAAAAATGTAAATATACATATACGTTGTTTGTATCAAGTAGTATATTTTTTTATGATGACTTTGATTAAAATGAAACATCAGCAGATAACGCGAGGTGTGATATTTTTCACTTACATTCTTTGTTAATATTTTGCATTATCATTCACATATTTAAAATGCCATATTGTTTAATCAATATTTTCCTTGAATTTTTATCATATTGTTTTAAAAAATACACACTACACTGCATAAGTCAAGGCCAGAGCCAAACATCTACCACCACTTATACCCGTAGCATTTATATGTACACAACAAATAAATGCGATCGTTGTTTTTTGTAACGTAGTTTAAGAAAAGATAAATTAAATCAATAAAAATGTTTTTGTTCTTCTTAAAACAATAAATTAAAAAATTAAAAACGATGTTTGTAAATTCAGATTTCGCGATTTTACTTTTTCCTTGCTTTCTAAATTTTATAAATTACATTGCGCGGTTAAGAAATAAGCAACCAGTGGCATATTATATGGAATATAGCCATGATGTAATTTATATTTTATACAAAAAAAAAATGATAAAAGTTTGAGCATTCAGCGATGGAAGGCAAACTACCAATAAACTTACGTCATTATTTACAACTGGTGATGGCTGACTTAGTTACGGCAAAAAGAAAGCACACGAGATAAATTAATTTTCTCGAGCGTGTAGCTGTGGATAAAGTGAGTTCAGGCACTCGAGGGAATCGATCGGAGAACAATGGGAAAGCGTAACCGTCGTCTCCCGTCCTCAAGGAAATTCGCAGGGCCCACGATACAGACGGCTTTCTAGGAACGGACCGCGAGTCGACGGAGAAAGCGACGAAGCGCCGCCTGTAAAACCAAATGCGTCGCGAGCATCGTCTCGGCAGTATTCGACATGTGCCTCTGTGCACATGACACAAGAGATATGGAATGCGATGCTGCGACTCGTCACTGCTGTCAACCTGCAATCTGTCATCCAAATTCGTTGAGGCGTTGCAACCGAGCCGTTTCGTACGGATTATTCACACGTTTATGACTAAAAATTTTAGCAAGGAAAGTAAAGGGATTTATTATTTTACGATGAAGCGCGCAATGTGCATCGGCTATAATGACATTCGTATTTGAGTTATTGTGACTGTGTAGTAAATGTCAGACGATTCAGTGAACAACAAATGTGAGACTGTCGCGAAAACCAACAATTATGAGCAACAAGAATGATTAAATGAAGATCATCGAAATATTTTTTATTAGGAGCGCAGTATGTAATAACCTTGATACAGAGAAAAGGTAAAAATACTTGATGTGCAAGAGTTACATCCGCATTTACTTTGAAAAAGCAAGGTTAATAAACAACTATACGAGAACCAGGTTGAAAAACAATAACTATAGTTTAATTCGCATTGTAGTGTACACACATATACTGTCAATTTTTCATGTAATGAATAACAAAAGTGATTGGTGATTAAATCAAACAATATTATTAATGCTGAAAGAAGCTGCGAGGCCGAAATAATAATATTTCTATGGATCTCGAAGTATATGAAAACTTATTATTGCTAATCAGGTAAAATTAATCACATCAAAACCAAAATATTTTTTACAAAATTTTATTGATCTTTGTGCTTTTTATTCTATCAGATATTTCAGTATTTATAGCGTTTTTCCAACAATAATTTAGCATTAAAAAAAGAAGAGTTATTGAAAACTATACATTCTTGGATTACGAAATATTGCAGAATATTATAAGAAAATAAATGATATAGGTGTTTTTACTTCTTCATACAAGGTTTAACTTTTATTTCATTTTTCAATTATGAACAGAGATTTTTTATTTTATTCAAAATTAAACGATATAAAAGATGGATTTTTGTCTACGTTTACAAAACTTTTCTTATAAGATTTAAGTATTTAATGTAATCACAAATATATTGTAAAATTTGTATAAACTATTAAAAAATTACTCTATACAACTAGGCTAATGTTAAATTTGAAGATATTTTAGTAAATTATGCTTCTACATTACTAATACTAATAACACTTTTCAAATCAAAAAAAGAAATACAAAAATTTCGTTTGTTTTTAATTACTATTATTGAATTTGCTAGTTCTTGTGAACGGTTTATAATTCATAACGTTAAAATTGCATACGTTCTCACAAAATTCATCCAGTAACCACTTGAATAGAATGGTGGCTTTAATTTAATTTAATTTTGTTAACCTTTATTATTATTTTTTAGTTTATTTTGAAAAATTATTAAAAACTTAAAAGTAATGATATAATATAAAGTCATTCTTTTTGTAAATACAATGTAAACAATTAGATAATAAAATATGTAAATGATTCTACTCGTTACAAATAGATACAAATTTTGGTGTATTGTAGTTATAACTAAACTTTTGTTCAATAATGCTCCAGCTTTTTAAATTATTAATTTTATTAATATATGTGCTTATTTATTTGATTTTAATAAAGATTTCAACGTTATTAAAATAACCGTGTTTTATCGAAATATTTTTTCTTTTATTTTATTATAATTTACAAATAAAAAATTTGTTAATATATTTTTATCTATATTCTTGATATCTAAGTTGTTCATTAAGCATCATAAAAATAATTATTATTCTTAAACGTTTATCACTGATAGATTTACCAAAAAAATTTATATTGATTTTTTAAAAGTCAATTTTTTTTAAATCATTAAAAGATAATTGGCAGCCCATTATTTTAATAGATATTTGAACATGCAACAGATCTTTGAAAATTTTTGCACATATTCTTTCATTACATGCATTTATTAAAATATACCACTTTGTAGCAATTTATGGATTTCTATGAACATCTATTGCGTCTGTGAACTTTCAACTTTTATAAAGTGTCTACATAAAATTATGTAAAAGCTCTAATTTTCTGTTCAATTTTTCGTTATTCGATATCACATAAAAAGAAAGCCTTAGCAAGATGATCTATGGAAATTTTACAAAATATCTGTAGTATATTTATTTTCTAAGCCATCTATTTTGTAATCTTTTCCGATGAACTTATTAAATTTCTACAGTTTATTTGTCGACCTTTTTTTGAATCATTCTTTGTTTTTAGCATTTATTCACATATTGTATAAATATATACAAATATAAGTACAGACAACTATGTAAAAAAATACGATCTTGATCTGCTACTGTAATAGGTATTCATTATTAAAAATACAAAAATTAAAACAATTTTTAATTTTATACAATTGTTTATAAATTAACATTATTAGTGAACATTTGTTTTTTTATTACTATTTAAAATTTTTAATTTTTCAAAATTGATATAGCTTTGTAATGTACATTAACAATACTTTCAACGAAAAAAACTTCAAACATGTAAAAGAAGGAAAATTATTAAGATTTACGTAATTTTATTTGTTAATCAAATTAAGTATATAATTTTTCTAAAATGTTTAAAATATATATAAATATAGCTATAAAAGGCATAATTTGAAAGTAAAATTAAATTATTAAAAGATAATCTATCGTAAACAAAAGATTATCTTTATTTAACTATTTTTTCTTTTGAAAATATTGAGATATTATAAATAATATTATAAGTAATTGTATAAAATTGCTTGCACGCTTTTATTTTCGTCATAATATTTTATATTTATTTGAATGTGAATCAAAATCAGATATTTCAGGTTAGTAAATAATATAAAAAGTTCCATTATCTCGTACCACACCTAAGATAATCGGTTTGTTTACACTATTTCTTGGATGAAATTCATTTCTATGTATAAGTACATACAGTAACAAAAACTAATATATATAACAATCGATATAAGCATGTTTGCACTTTGTAAAAGCTTTAAATTAAATAACAGTAAACCGATGAAATGTGATTCAGTCACATAAGTCGAATAAAAAACTATTTTTATTTAATAAATTACAGCAAATACTAATTTTAAAAAGCTTTTTTAATTTTATATAACGTATGAAATACATATGCAATGTAGATTTTATAAATATTTTCCATACATTTATATCTATATACAATTTTTGAAAATAAAAAAGATAAAATAATTTATAAGACACTTCAATAGGAACAAATTCTAAAATTTATCCTACAGAAAATTTCATACAAAAATCACAATAAGCTAATATTTAATAAAAAAAAACTTATAAATAATTTGTTATATAAAAGATTTTTATATTAAAAAAAGGTTAATTTTAATTTTCCAAATAAAAATTGTAGAAAACTAAAATTATTTATGTTATTTAATGTATATTCTAAAAAATGAGTAACAAAATAAGATTAATTTTCTACATAATCACTAGTGATGAGAATTTAGATTTAATAAGCACTAATTTATATTATTGTACAATATGCGATGATCTGTCGGTAACACTTAATAATTTATATTAAATTTGTATTAAATCACTTGACGAAAAACAAAAATAATAAGAATACAAAATAAAAAGAATAAAAAAAATTTTATACGCAGTTAAAATTTCATGTAAAATTATGTTCATATCAAATAACAAAAAATGTTCATCTGTAAGAATATGTTTAATTATTAAATTCCCCAATTTACAAATTATTTTTGTGCACAAATCTTAATGGAATTTTCAGCTCTGTAAATCACGTAAAAACGTTATCTTACTTTATTGGGTATTATATATTTTTTATTTTATGCTCTAAATAAAGCCAATAATTTTTTTAATAAAATTTAAACGTCGTATTCAAACTTAATATGTTTTAACTTTATGACACTTAGCTTAATTAATAAAATTAAATACTGCAATAAACTTCAAGTGAAATCAAATAAATTATATAAACAAAAATACAAATCTTATTTTATATAATTAATCACTAAATGTATAAATATTTGTTATCCTCTAGTATAAAACGATTGATAAATCTTTTTTACCAAAAAAATTCAGAAAAATTATTTTACTTTTTGATGGATTTAGTAGATCTATAAAACGTATTCTATTGGATTTAATAATACCTCATAGTCAAATAATTCGTACGGTAGTAGGCACGCCATAAATTATAGTTAGTATTGGCCCTTTTTATTGAAGCATGCCTGAATATACTTTCAAAAGCTGACGATTATTGCTTCATAATAATTTTAAAATAGTTAAAACTTTAGCAAAGCTTTAATACATTCTTCCTTTAAAATTCCTAATAACAACTTGAATATATATTTTTCTCAAGAGAACGGTTGTAAAATATCGTAATGAATTATTTATTTTGAAATTTTTTGATGAATTATTATAAATATATTATAAATAATAAATTAAGTATATAAATTCTTGTGTATATATAGAATTCTCTATAAAATCATTGTAAATAAATTCTTTAATTTATTTCACTACAGTATAATGTAGCTTGTTTTTATAATTTGTTCTTTATGAAAATTTTACATTGTTTATGTCATGAAAATAAAATCTGAGACATACGCAACTAATTTTCCATACATAATATAATAAAATATCCAACAGTTTAAATAAATATATAATTACTATTTTTTTAATAGTCATTAAATATTTTAATACATTGATGAATAATTTATACAACTTTTATTAATGTTTTTTGTGTAATAATATATAATAATCACCTTTGATTTATATTAATATAAATTTTTCAAAAATATGTTTGTTACTACAAAATATTTTTTCTTTATAATTTTTACTCAGAAGGTTAATCAATTGATCAAATAGATCTTATTGATTTGATTTAAATCAAACTAGTTAATTATTATCTATTGTATAGTTTTATTTAAATTTTTCATGAAATTATCAATATTTTTTATATTTATATATGAAAAAATTATATTTTATACTGAATATTTAATAATAATGATGTATCACAAAATTTATAAAAAATTTAATTAAATAAATTATATTAAAAGTTATATAGATATAAAGTTATAAGAATTATCAACTTCTCTGTACTATATTTTCTCATAAACTTATTATTACACATATTTTAACTAGAATATTGAAAAGTATATTATATAACTAATACTTAATATTTATTAGTTAATTTCTTAAAATATACAGGACTGTTATTAGCCTAAATTGTACGTTATGATATATTACTACTAAATATTACTACTTAAAATATATATAATTATAATAAATTAATTTTCTCCAACAAAATTAAAAAAATTTTTTAAATAAAAGATAATTTACTATCATAGTAAATATTATTATTTTTCATACAAATGCATAAAATAATTTTTTTGGTATATATGATTAATTAAGGAAATTGTTATTTATTTCTTTTATATGTATAATTAATATAGTAAATGTAATTATTACGTAATAAATTATTGCAATAATATTGATTACTCTTGTATGCTAAATATTATTCTTATACGTTACATTAAAACGTTTATTATATCAATACCAATTATGCATTTGTATTATTAGAATAAAACATGTTTATTTAAACATATATATTTCATGTATTTATTACTAAGTTTAATGTCTTAAGTATTACTAACTACATATTACAACATATAGTTTATTTTAGTTTAATTATTATTACTTTTAGCAATAAAACGATTTCTAGTAGCATAGATTCTAGTAAATATCTTCGTCAGAAAAATTAACATACTTATTAGCATAGGTCGGTAATAGAAAATCCTTCCTAATCACCTTTTCTCAAAATCTAAATCAATTAAATTGTTTGGAAACAATTTGATAACACAAATACAAGAATACTGACTTTAAATCATAATGGAATAGAGAAGTGTGACATAGATGTTTTTATTTCACTGCTCTGCTTTCCCTTTTTAAATGCTCTAATCTACGTTATATTACAGAAATATGTATTTGGTAGAAGAGTTAGATAATGACTGCTTGTTGGAGCATCAACTGATAAGTTTATGAAACGTACTAAATGCTTTTACCAACTTCTGAAAAAAGTGACCGTCATGAAGGTATGCGACTGTCATTCTGATATTGACACGTTCGTCATCCATCTCAAAATCTACTCACTCTTTTCAAGAATAGATTACTTCCTTATGAGAATGGTTTGACGGCTTGCTGTATATTTCAAAATCAGTACAGCTGTAAGCATTGTCAGATCGTAGACAGTCGGTCGTATTGAGTGATAATACAAAGTATAATGCATTTAAATTCGCATACTGTCACGCATTCAACGATAAATATCTAAATAAACTAGTCACGATTAATATAAATTTCAGCAACTATAAATTTAAGTACGCATATGCGTATATATATGTACAAACGCATGTTTGTATGCATTTATTTATTATATAAAAATATATAAATATAATATATAAAGAATAAATATAAACTAATATCAATGATTGATTAAAATAACATCCAGACATATAAAGCGAGCTTTTTTATATAAGTACCAGTAAAAGGAATAAAGAAGCTCAGATAAAGCTCTGACTATAGTCATTTTCTAAAGAATGTTGAAAGTTATATTCCGACGACGACACTGTTAACCCAGTGACCTTGTGTCCCTTCCGTGGACAGAAGAGAGAGAAGTGTGACTACGTCCACAAGAAACATTCGCACGCGTGAGCTAACAAAACTATGCGGACTCTCAGCGATAATGGACACATGTGCTATCGTTGCTGCTGCTTCTTCTGCTACCTTTTGGCAACTGCAGTCGTTCATGCTTAACCTCAAACTTGCAAGGTTCGTGCGTTGTTTTATGTGCTACAACTTATAATCGTGTCACGATGTTTATTTGTGCGTCATGCTCGAAACTTTTTATTGTACAAGCTTTATTCTTCGTGCACAAACACTACACATTCTTCTTCTGATTTACTGACCATATACAATCGAAGAAATGATTGTTAATTGTTTTGACTTTTCTTTTTAGAGACATCAGATTATTGATAGCATGAATACATACTTTTATGTGAAGATAATGTGTAATCTTTAGATGGCTTGTCATTAGATTATCTGAGTTATTATATGTTTTTAATTCATATATTATTGTTTTTTTTCATAAAACTATATTTTTCTAAGTGTTATATTTTTTTATCAAAGCGTGTTATTATAAACTAACCTTTGTTAACAATTTATCAGAGACAATTTGATAAATAAAATAGAATTTACGAAATATTGATCTTTACTTTTGCATAGTCTATTTTGTTATTTGATACTTCTTTTGTATTTGTAATTTTATTTTTATAGTCATGCTTTTTCATTACAAAAATATTTAATAGTTATTGGTTCTTGATTATATAGTGTGTTGTTTTAATAACTTTGTGTCGATATCATTTATAATTTCATGTTAGTTAAAATGAATTCATTTATTCAATTATATTCATTTAATTTATATGAAAGTTAACTGTAATCACCAATAATATTTTTATTTTCAATTTTTATTTGTAGATTGTAATTTTTTTTCATAGCTTATAAATTGTGATTTCTGTTTTTCATTGTTTTTCCTTACATGATAGTTTATCTATTATATTATAAAAAGGAAAAATATTACTATAGTATTTGTTTTATTTACTTATATTATAATTACATAATTTTAAAAATATGTTAAATTTTGTTAGATTAATATAATCTAAATCAAATCTATATTTTTATTAGAGAAAATGATAAGAATTGCACTTTGCTCACTTAAGTAATAAATGTCATTATTTTAAAAGAGTTATTTTATAAGCAACATTTTTATTAAGGAAAATAACTCTAAATAAATATTTATAAACATATTAGATATTTTGACTGTATCGAAAATATTATTAATTATTATTAGTAAATCTATTAGATTATAATTTTCTAGTATAGAATATTAAAGAAGATATGTAAATCATTAAATGATTAGTAAACAATCACCTTTTACAAGATGGATCTAAAGTATAAATATTCAAGTGAAAAGAAAAAGCAGAAAAAATATAAGTGAGTCAACGCATTGTGTATATAAAGTAAGGAAATATTACTTTTACAGTATAATAATTAATTACCATACACTTAGAATTAATATTAAAATTTGTATAAATGTAGATGTTTAATTCACTATTTCAAGTAAATATGAATTATTAACCTCATTGTAAGTATTTTTAATTTTTTCATATATTGTCTATAAAAAATAATCAATACTAAAAATATATACATGTATTTTTAAATTAGGTTTTAATTATTTTTGTTATTTATTCATGTCACTGAAATAGAAGATCAGCCTATTGATTAATAAATTAAAAAAATTATTATTTTATCTACTATTAAATTTATTGTCAGCTCCTTACATAATTATAAAATAATGTAAATACTAAAATCTTATGATATAAATACGAGATAGTCTGAAAAATATTTATTAAGAAAATTAGAACTGATTTCATTATAATGAAGGAAACAATTCAATATTGAATTTAATTAAATTTCTTTTTTTGACAAATTAATTAATTGTTAATAAAAGTTATCTAGACGTCATTTTATTATATTAACTTAATTTTTACAGTTATTAGTATAATAAAAAAATAAAATAAAAAATTTTTTAAATAATTCAAGTAAAAAAATTTTCTTTTTCAGGTTCAAAAATGTCAAGAAAACTAAGTTTCTACTGTCTAATCTTCTTGGCGACTATCTGCATATTCTTATTGGCGCTGAATCAGCGTTACAGCAATTACTTAGAGCATCGTCTTCAGCCAATTCTTTCGGTCAGTATACTGATAGTACAAAGCTTTAGCCTGGCATAACAAAGTGGAAAATTGTTCTTTCCTAATGTTCATTATACAAGGAACGAATTGCGCTAGTCGCGATTAGATTCGTCTCTGACAGAGATCACATAACACCGCTGTAGCTTTTACCATTCTAGCAAACAATTCAATGTGTATTGGATATGCACGAATTGCAATAAAATTACACCTCATTATTTTGTTTTATAAATAAGTTTAATGCAACCAAGAAAATTTCCGCATTTTCTTTTCTCAATAATGTTTAGTTGTTCGCACAAAAATCCTCATTACCATGATACTATAAAAATGTTTTTTCAAATGTATACATTAGCAATTTTAATTTTAAGAAGAAAACTAATATAGAAAAAGGTATTTAGTCAGTTTTATTTATACCAAAAATTTAACAGATTTATTTAATATATTTTAAATATATATTTTAAACTTACATTTTGATTTTTTTTAATATTATTTTTATTGTATTTTATTAAAAAAATGAAAATTAATTTTCTTTTCTTAATACTTGAAATATTTTTTAAGATGTAAATTTTCGATAACATTTATACTTTTTTTTTATATTTAATAATATTTGTAATAAAATCGATAAAACTTTATATTTTACACGTTGATAAAAAAAATTATTAAACATTCAATGAATTACAATTTTATTTAAAGTATTCCATTTATTTAGTTCAATAGATGGATATAGTAATCATTGAAATCATAATTTAAATCATAAATAACTTAAACATATATTCCTGATATTTTTTTATTTGATAAATTTAAATCTGTTACTGTATATTAAAGCATTTTAAAACAAGAAAGATTAACATAAATCATTATTTCGTTATTAAATTTGTTTTAAAAGTAATAGATTTACAAATAAATTAAAAGTTTATCAAAACAATGAAACAAAAATAGTTAAAATATATGAAAATGTATAAGCAATATTTATAGCTTTAAATACATGCAAATATAATATTTTTATAAGAAAATTAATAATGAGTATATTAATGAAATATTCTGACTACTTGAATTTTATCTTTCTACAACTACGATTCTAATTAAAGTTAAAAAGAATTATTGAAATCCCTTTTATTAAAGTATATTTTAATTATCATATAAAAATACTTAAAAAAATTTAAGTTATTTTATAAAACAAATAAATCCATAAGATAAAAAATATAATTCAACTAATACAGTTTACGTATTGTCATATAAACTCCGTAAACTAGTTAAATTTTAATGAATAATAATCACATTCTTTACATATAAAGTCATGATTACTTAGATTTTTGTTGAAAAGTTTTGAAAAATTACTTTTTTGTTGTTGAAAAATTTAAATAAATATCAATAAAAAATAATTTAAGTATTAAATTTGAAAAAATAAAATTGAATTGATTTTCATTAATAAAACAAGAATTTTTTGAAAATAAATATCATTTAATTTTATACTATTAAATTTTTAATGAAAGAAAATTTTTATTTTGCCAGAAAACCGAATTTATAATATTATCGAAAACATAATTTTTATTCGTTTAATAAATTAGCCATCGTTATAATTACAATTAAGTATTCAACTTTTTATTGATAATAAAAAAAAGAAAAAAAAATTATCTCTCGATTGCGTGACTTTGAGAATAAATATACTATGAGTTGTTATCTAACTCGGGAGGACGTGTAAATATGAAAAAAGAATGCGAGTAAACTATTAAATTTACTAGGTCTGGGTGCTTAGAATTTATATGTTTATATAAGATACTAAATTTTTATAAGAAATAATTTTATTGCAATTATGTAATTAGAATAAATATTTATGTATTTATAGCAAAAAATTAACGGATAAATTGGAGTACGTAAAATAATTAACAAAAACTATGCATATTTTGACATGTAAGATTAATAGTGCGGCTTTGCATTTCTCCAAAAAGTGACTACAATTTCTAACATTTCCTTGGCTTTTGCCAAACAATTTCATGCTTTGTTGCATTTCTCAATTATATGAGCTGCCGGCATTACCTCTCGCGTGCCCTGAAGCAGATATAACTTATAACTCGGTCACTCCTGACATTTAGGTCGTCTAAAATCTACCTTGCTGATTTAGAAGCATTTACAGAACAATTATATTTATTCCATATTTCATAAATAAAAAAAGTGGTTACTATTCAATCTACTGCATTATCAAAAGGGGTCGTAATAGTTTTATAATCGCTAATTTTAAAAGAACGTTGATTTGATCATCTTTTTACTTTACCTGAAAAATGTTTGTTTTAAGAACTACGTAATTATCGTTATTTTCCTACTCAAAAATTTCATAGAATTCTTTAGACTCTGAATAGCTTATGAGAGTCACTTTTTAAATTTTGAATCATAATCGAATTGACTGTTTTATACCCGTATGATTCAACCTGATTTTTTCATATCGTGTTTTTATTTTCGAATTTCAACAGTTTTTCTTAGCTTTTTTATTTCATTCTTATATATAGTTTTGTGTGTATAATTATATTTAATTTTGAGAATTCTTAAATTTCATCTGTCATTATCTTTTTAACAGCACATAATATTAGTTTAATTTTTGCCTTGCACGTGACCTACTATTTGAAGTCCTTATACTAAATCTCTGCCTCGACTTTACTCATTTGCTTTGAACATTGTAACTACAATTTAAAGATATTCAATGTTCAAGCACTTTAAAAAATTAATTCGAATCTAAATGAATTTTTTTATCTGATATAAAACTTTTGGATTGTAGATCGGTATATAAAATACTATTTTGTAAGATAAGTTTTGTAATTGTTATGAAACCTTTTTGCAAACAAGACTTATTATAAAAAAGTATACAATTAATTTAATTTTTCAATTATTTTATATCACTTGATTAGTATACATTGTTTTGACGTGAAATAATGTGACATTTAATTTGCTCCTGAGTATATTTTTAGAATAAGGAAACTTATTTAAAATAATTATTTACGGCGCATCATCTTTTCTCGGAAACCAATATTTATATTTAATAATATTGTATACTTTATTTACTCCAACATTATTTTATAATATTTTCATAATGTATTTATTTTTCTTTTAAACAACACGTAGGACATGAAATTTTTTATTTAATGAATTATTCCATTTTAATTTTTTAGCCTGTATTCTTGCTATTCTTATTCTTCTAAACAAAAGTAAAAATATTTAAAACCTCTTATTATGTGTTAATAACGGAAAATTAAATAAGATTTTTAATTCGTTTCACGATGTATGTCTTGTTTAGTTATGCGTCTATGGTAAAATTTATCTTTAAAATTCCTTATACCAAAATAATTTTTTCGCAATAATATTCACCCAAAATTAATTGAGTTAATTTGTTTCAAGAAGTAAGAATAAATTGTTTTCTGCAAAGTAGAATAAGTAAACAAGTAAAATATTTTAAAGTCTACAAACTTTTTAGTTTCGACTTTTTATTATAAAAAAAATTGTTAACATATTTTTATTTTGTTCACATGATTTCTTAATTTAATTTTTAAAATAAACTACTTCAAATTTTGAAAATATATTTTTTATTTGAATATGTACTTCAGTGTTAAAATTTTATGTTTTATCCATTATATTTTTAACCATCGATTTACACAATTTATAAATTTGATTTAATTAAATCTGAAACTAATTATATCTTAACTAATAAAATTGTATTTTTAATAATATTATTATTTTTTAATAATTAATTTTTTATGTTTATATGATTAATAAGAATTTATAATTATTATTTTAGTTAAATTGTAGATTTCATTTATTAAATACTTTTGTAAACAAAGATGCGTCGTATTCCAACTCACATTTAGCTTCATTCAAAAATATATTCTGTATCAATATATAATATGCAGAATTTACGTTATGAACTAATATCTTATAAATGATAAAAGTAAATTACTCTCAGCTACGATGTCTTTCGACAACTAATTCTAGATATCACCTTGCTCTATGTATTTTGTGCAATAGACTTTTAAAAAAGTTGAATTCGTATGTACAAAATTTTTTCTTATTATTCGTTAATGACAAAAACATTCAATCGATCGTCAACGTTATAAAAAAAATGCTGTATCTACACTCAATTTTTCTAAATATTATTCGAAATGTTTTCAATTATTTTTAATTTATACACGTCACACTTCTACTCGATTTTCGTAATAAGCATTTGTACTCAAACATAATTTTTGTCGATATTTAAAACTACTAGTATTGATAAACGATAAATCGAGATTCTATGCTTTCATGGAAATTAGTTTTAAAAATTTTTCTTTGATGTTAATTTGTCAACAACATTTTCGTAATTCGTACATTTTTTAACGAAAATATTATTTTTACCAATTGTGTATGCGTACTCGCGCGTGTGTGTGTGTGCAACATTTGTTATAATTATAGTTCTGAAATGCTTTATTTAGAAATTTGCAAATATGTTTCTTGTCATAAATAAATTTTACAATGATTGTATTTTATAATATTCCGAAAATATACTAATACACGTTTTATTTTTAAAATCATTTCTGCTTATTTTATCATTTTTTTCAAAAATTAAAATTTTAATATTTTTTGTTAATAATATAATTTAAAATGATCTTATATTTTTATCAAGTTTATTATTTTATTTTTATATATAATTCTACTTTTCAAATTATAACTCTTTTTGTAATATATTAATGTTGATGTAATTAATAAATTTTTTTATATTTTCTGTAATTGTAAAATAATTAGATTATATAAAGCAATTACATATAATGTAAAGTAGAAATTTAACATGTAAAATTAATTAATTATTACATATATATATATAATATAAAGCAGAAATTTACCATGTAAAATTAAGTACAAATATATTAGCTTTTTCCAAATAACTTAATACTGTTTTACTACGTCCATTTTTTTATCTGTTAGTATAGTTGTAAAATATCGTAAAATCGTATTGAATTTATATTTATAATATTTATTTTGACTGATAGCGTATCTTTACAAGAAGGCTAAAGTTTTGAATAAATATTACTTTTTTGTTAATTGATTAGGATGCGGAATTACGGTCACGAATCAAATATCAAGATTTGTTTACAGTACCAACTGCAAAATATGACGATCCTTTTTGGGTAAGCCATTAAACATGCCCAGCAAAAGCTTTGCATAAATTTGCCTTTAGTAGCATGCCATATTTGATAAAATTATTTGTAATAGAATTGAAAATATTCGTTGGCTTTATAAAAATCAAATTAGTTTAAAAAATAATGAATGAATATTCGTTGGTGGTAATAAGTTATTTTGATGCGTATATTTAATTTTTAAATAAATATTTAATTACTATAAAAATATTATGTGATTAACGGTTTAAGGTTCAATTTTATATTACAATATTTGGTTGTGTATTTTAAACAACGGAAATGAGTACTTTTACCTTTTAATCACATGATTTTAATTAGAACTAATTATTATATTAGATTAATAAATTATAACACTTTGGTTTAAATTTGATTAAAATGTATGAACATATTTTTCAACGAAAACAACTTTTGTTAGTAATTTTTATATTTTATAACATAATTATAATTATTACCATTATTATTACTTTTGTTATTATTGTTGTTAAAATATTGATATAATATAGATAATTATGAGTACCTGGTAGTATTATTAATTCTGAGTTACGTTACAAAGAAGAAATATCAAAGGAAGTCACGATTATGTATTATGTAACGTGAAGTATGTATTTTGTCAGTGTACTTTTGTAAAGGTTTTATATATTTGTTTAATTTTTATATTAGATAATTATTTATATTCATAAATAGGTCCATAAATATTTTTTTATTTTGAACAATACTCATAAAAAGGAAACTGTAACGTTTCCTTTTTAATACATTAATGATGAATAAAATTGAATATTCTTACCTTAAATGGCAAAGAAAGTATAAATATAGATTTTTTATATGCAAGGTTTATAAATTAAAAAGACATATTATAATTGTAGAATAAAAAATCAATTATTTCTTTAGTCTCATTAAAAATTTTTGCGTCTATTATATCTTAATACGTGATATTCATTAATATATAATCCATAATTTATTGCATTTAATATTTGCTATAAAAAATTAATTCTCTGCAACGAAAAAATAATGCTTTTGCTTTCAAACCTATGCAAAAACATTTTGTTATTTGCTCACTTTCATTAGTTTCTCATTAATTCACGCAGTCCTAAAATATAAGGATCTCCTTCAATTCGATAAGGAAGCATGATGTCGGTGTTTTATTATATGACTGGAAAAGGATACAAGGTACTTTTAATTTGTAACGTATGTAACAGCATGATGCATGTTCACCTTTTCATAATATTAAATTTAAATAGACTCTCATTAAGTTATACGTAGAACATATATTCTTGAAAAATCATGTTATTAATGTATCGCATGCATTCACAGAGAAATATACACATGTAATTAAAAGGTTTGTTAGAATTACAAATTAGATTGTAAAATGATTTTGATTTAGATATCATAATTTTTTATTTAGCAATTAATTTTAATGTATAGCTTCAATAATAATAAATTTATTAAAAATTGAATAAAATTTATAAAATAATTTGTATGCTTAAAAAATTATGTTATTAAAGGAGATATTGTTTAAGAATTAAATTTTTTAATTTATTTCTTTTGCTACACTTAGGTTAAAGCAAAATAAATATAAATTTTTATACTATGAAACATATGTTTTTTATGAATAGTAATGATAAATTACACTTCATAAAATGTGCAAGGTCAGCTATTTAGTAATATAAATCCTTGAATTTGAAAGATAATTATAATCTAATATGTAAATATATCCAATCCGACTATCATTCTTAAAAATTTGTAATTTAACATGAATCTTATTTTATTTTATTTAAGTTACTCTCATTTTAAAAAGAGTACTTTTTTAAAATATAAATATTTCTCATTAAAAGTTGAACCAAGTTGAAATTTATATTAAAAAAGACAGGTCTTAACAGAAATTATATTATAAAAAAAGAAAAGTTAAAACTGATTGATTAATCCTATTTAATATAAAAAGTATTAAAACTTTCAATATTTTTTTAATGGTAATAATTCTAAATAATTCTTTTCGTGATTTTTTCTCACAAGCTAAAATTAATTTTACCCTTTTGGAATATGAATATATTAAATTTTTTCTAAAAATCAAACAATATAATATAAGTAAGTAGTAACTTATAAAATTCCTTTAATAAATTGTAAAATTTAAAAATGTAATTTGATTTTGAGATTTATAAAAGCATATTGACAAATAAGCTCAAGAATAGAAAATTTTAAATATAGTTTTAAATATTTTACATTTTTTTACATAAAGTATACATGTTAAAAGTTAAAATATTTGCAGGTATAAAAAAATCAGAAAATATAATTTTTTTTCAAATTATATAAATTATTTCAAAGTCATTTTTAATCAAAAATATGAATCTTTAAATTATACGAATTTTATTTTTAATATATTTAACTTTTCATTATATATTGTCAATGACTAAGACAAATTTTAATTAATGCCACTATGTTCAAAACAAAATTTTAGATTCATGGATTTGATATTAATTTTTTAAAATAAATTATACATGTGTTATAATTTTTTTTAATATAGTATGAACAAATTTTTTTTACAGTTTTAATTATACCTATCTTGTATTTTTAATAGAGTTAATTAAATAGATATAGACAATATATATTTCGTTTAAATATATATTGTACAAATGTTAAAATTATTATTAAAAGTTAATCTCATTTTTCAAAATATAATTAAGTAGTCGAATTTTAACTTTTAAAAATAAAAATGTATTTAATTTATTTTTATGACATATAATTAACAATCCATTATTTTATTATTTTTATTATTATTATTTTTATTGAAAATTAAAGTGAACTTAAAAAACATCAGAATTAATTTTAAATGAATCCAAATTAAGTTCAAGTATACTAGACAAATGACTACTAGTTTTAAGAGAAATAGTTTTAATAATTTATTATTAGCTGATTTTTTTCTTGATAAAAATAATATTTATAATAGGATTCATTTGAAAAAAAATTGTTTTAAAAAATTGAACAATTTTGTAATAAGTATATTCGGTAATTTATAATTACATTTTATAATGTAAAAAAAATTATTTAATCATAAAATTAATTTTTTTTATATAAAAGAATATTTTGTCTCATTAGTAAATAATATAAACTTATAATCTGATTTATTTCATAATTATATAAGTAAATGCTACATTTTGTAATAATATACAAGTATAATAATATACTAGTATATGTTATAATAAAATAAAACTAAAATAATAAATACAATATTGTCTTTTTGTAAATTTACGAGTAATTTTTGTAAAATTACAAATATTTTAACAATTTTAATTAAATATAAGTTTAATAAAAGTTGCAATATTTAAATTAAGAATGTTCGGAGATTTTTCATGCTCTTTTCAGACTGAGGCAAGATATCGTATTAAATACTACGTTTCATAGAATTGTAAGAAATTTAATAATAAATTTTGTTTCAAAATTTTTATAAAACATAACACTTAAAATAAATTTGTTAATAATTTTTCATTATTTATGTAGTTAAAATTATTTTATCGATTAAAATGTTAGATATTTTATAAATATATTATTAAAAATCTCTTTTAAAAATCATTGTTACAGACAGTATCAGAATTGTCAATCCACATATATATAAATATTGTCCAAGCTTAAAAATCATTATTCATAAAATAAAAATATTTATTATTCAACTTTTAAAAGTCAGTAATAAAATATTCATCTTTCGTGAAAGTATTTTGTTTCCATGTGGCATTTGATTGTGTTTGAGAATTCGATTATAATTGCACTATAAAAAGTTGCGGTCGGACTTATGTATAATTTGAAAAAAGCTCGTATCAATGATTAAGTAAAGCGTTTTTCCCTCGAGTACTTACAATACATGACATAGCAATGCTTATTATTGCTTATTGATTTTTCAATCGTTATTTCATCTTGACATTCGTGCAAACAAGCGTAAGCCTAAGAAATTAAATGAGAATAAAGTGCCAAATGACAAACGCATAAATATTAAATATTTAAGAATGATAGTGCGAGAGAATCACTTGTAGCGTATGTGTAAATCTCCTTTTAAAAACTTAGGTCTAGCCTATTGTTGTTGTCTCCATGCATAACGATATCTTTTGTAGAATTACATCAGGGGTACCTACACCATGGAAAGTGTCACGCTTATGGAGATCGCAGACGTCGTCGAGCAGCAGAGGCGAATTATTGAAAAGGAAATGGAGGACTACGTATATCCAAATGGAAAGTACGGTGTATACGCGAAGTGAGCTACATTTGTATTTTTCTCCGCGCACTTGAGTCGATTGCATCGAACTACGACGATGCGAAACTTTTTTCGTTATTGGAAAATCTTTTGAGTCCTCGTTTACAAACGAGTCGTACTTGTTGCTTATTCACGGAATACACTTATCTAAATGCTGATACAATTTTAAGTTGAGTTTTCAACTGGCGTATGCACATTTCCTAGCTAGTATCTTTTTCGTTACATATAATAATACGGATATGCAGCCAAAGAATTTCTTAAGAGATTAAATGCAGGAGTTTATCGTGATAAATTAGTTATGCTGCAAGATACGCTAAATAATAGTTAAAGCTTAATTAAAGTTAAATTATTATTTATGCATGAATTAAATTTAATATTTTTAATTAGAATCACGTGTGTGTATTATATCGTCTCTATTTCATACATTTAACAAGCAAAAGGCATTAAGAATACTATGGTCGGCCAATTTACATAATCAAAGGATAACTATTAGAATTATAAAAAGTGTTAATAAAAGTGGATTACTTCGTCAACGTAAAGCTTATAAACCGACAATAATAAAAAGATACATTCATGGTCTATAATACAATTAATTTGATACATAAAAATTAACTTCTTATCAAAATTTATTAAAATTCTATCTACGATTATTTCTAAAATCGATTCGGATTATAAAACTTTCACTAGCTACTAAATAAAGTATCATATATTGGGGAAAAAATCAAATTCTAAATAAAAATTTTACTTTTTCTTATAAATATTAATAACTTTTGTAAATATAATGCTGTTTTTAATTTCCATTTAAAAAATTATTTAATTTCGACACTCGCGTAGAAGAAATTAAAAAATGTAAATATTAGTAACGAAATTTATGTTATCTATGCATAATCATTAATAAAAATCATTTTCATAATAAAAAAGATTCTGTTAATAATAGAAAATGGTAATTTTTTGAAAATTCAATTTTCAAAGACCAAAATAATCAATTGGAAAGAACTAAAAAATAAAAAACATTTATTTTTATTAATATAATATTATTCACTAATTTTAAATTATTGTAGCTATTTTTATTTAGTTTTTCATTCATTTATATGATCTTATTTTCACGAAAATATTTATTTATTATAATAATCTCTTAGAATGTTTATTATTAATTGTTATTAACTTTATTAATTATTATTTTATATTTTGTGAATAAGGTATACTAAAAATTATTATTTGTATTAATATTTTATGCAATTGAAAGTAATTGATCAAACCATTTTAAAATGTTGGTAATTCTTATTTTCACAATAACTATATTTCAACTTAATTTTAAAAAAAATTAAAATATATTACTATTACAAGTTTAATCATAATCAATTACGTTACAAGAATTAATTTAAATCAAATTTCAATTTTGATTTCATTTAACAAAATTAAACGTAACTAAAATCCTACATTTTCTAAATATTTGATACTTTTTCTAAATTTATGGTTATATAGTAGTTATAAAGTTAGCATATTAAAAAATATTCTCATAATTTTTGACATACATAACGTATAATTTTAAATTAATATTTTTAAAAATATTGAATTGTAAATTAATTCTGTTAAAAAATAGCATGTATTTATAACCTTATTTCTTATTGAAAATTTTGTATCTATAATTTTTGCAGCATATATCATATATGTAAAATATTTATTAAAAAGTAATTTTTTTCTAGTAAACTAGATGATTTGGTCATAGAAAAACAAGGAAACCCATTAAGAAGTGTAATATTAACTACCTGGCGTAGCGGTAGTACTTTTCTTGGAGATATATTAAATTCTCATCCAGCTAATTTTTATCATTACGAACCGCTTTTACATTTTGGAATTATTCAAATAAGGGAGCCACCGTTATCCGAAGAAGCCTTAGAAAACTTGAATTCAATGTTTAAATGTGACTATTCTACGTTAGGTAATATACACACTATTTATCAAATTGATTCTTTTAGTTATTAGTGCAGAACTTAACAGAATGCTAAGTAATAAATACATATAAAAAATATAAAATTTGAATAATGTAAATACTTATTTTCCGTTGAAGTAATTAGAAAAATTTGAACATTTTCAAGAAATTAATTTTAAAATTAAAATGTAAAAATTTATTTTTAACAAATTAAATTTATTAAAAATTACAATAAATAATATTAATATAATTGAACTAATATCAATATTATAAAAATTAGTGAGTCAAATTAAGTTATTAATACAATTTAAAATTGTAGATAAAACACATAAAATAGTAAATTTTTTATTATTAATGTTTTATTAATGTATCAAATCTTCGTGTTTTATTTTGTTTTAGAACGATATTTGAGTTTCGGGAGAAATTCACATCCTTGGGTCTTTAATCACAATACTCACCTATGGAAACAGTGTCAACTTCATAAAAGAATATGTTGGGATAATTTATTTGTAACAAAATTTTGTAAATTATTTCCATTTCAATCAATGAAAATTGTTCGATTAAGGTTACAACCTATGGAAAAATTTTTGGAACAGAATGAGTACGTTATCATTTCGATTTAACTTTTGCATACAGTTTCATTAATCTCATTATGTATGGTTTTAATAAAATATAAATTTAAAATCATTTTAATTTTCTATACAATTTTTGTTTGTCACGTATCAATTAAAAATTATATATCAAAGCAATTTCAATTTGAATTATAATGACATGAATAGTTGTGCAAATAATGTTAAATGAAAATAATAGAATTTATATTTATATTTAAGGTTAAGCATAAAAATCGTATTATTGATTCGAGATCCACGGGGAGTTTTGCAATCTCGAAAACATCGCGATTGGTGCCCTAGTGAACCAGATTGTTTTGATCCAACTGCGTTATGTTCTGATATGGTATCGGACTTCAATACTGCGGCTAGATTTTCTAAACTATATCCCGACACTTTTAGGTATGTTAGAAAACAGAAAATTAAAAAAAATTGATACTAATGATTTGATGTAGAAACGCAATGGCCAACATTGCCTAAAACATATTTTAAAATCAAATATCACAATTTCAGAGTAATTCGCTATGAAGATCTGTCGGTGGATCCATACAATCACGCCGAGGACCTCTTCAAATTTTATGGTCTTCATTTCCACGAGAACGTGCAGCGCTTCTTAGATACTCACACAAAGACTGACATCGGTGGATTATCAAGCACCTTTCGTAATTCAAAGGCCGCTCCGTTTCACTGGCGCAATGATTTAGACTTCGAAGAGGTTGAGGAGATTCAGCAGGAATGCAGTCTGGCAATGAAACTCTGGGGCTACGTTTTTGCCGTCAACGAAACCCATCAAAGATATTTTGATCCTGTAACGAATTACAGTCTTCGCGATAACGAAGCATGACCAGAAATTTCACATTTGTTAAATTTGTATGTTTTCTTCTTTGTGATTTTCATGAGTTGCCAGTGAAAAGTTAAAACCTAGGAATTTTTAACGATTTATTCAATATTAATTACAAATTTTTATTTTTCTAAATAGTGTTATAGTAATATTATTTTATAATTAAAACAGGAATTTTATCGATTTCATAAACACTATAAACACCGTCATTTCATTCGCTAGAACCTAGAAATAATTTTGTATGGTATAATTACTTTAGCAGCGTCATATGACTAATATGATCCATAATATGTTACTCGACCTGGAAAAAGAATAAATATGGTATCACATTTCACTTATGTAAAGTAGTTGACTATATGAATTGTACATGATATCTAGATAGTACTTTGAAAAAATTGCCTCCTCAGATGGATTTACTACAGCGCATTTTCTATTATAGATAATTAACTATAATATATCATATCGCTTCTGTATCAGATGCGTGGAGTTTTTTAATTATATCAGTGTATATTCTTAATTAAATTGTATCAAGCGAATTATTAAATGATTTTTGTGTACAAGTATATGTAAATACATTATTTAAAATCTATCTTATGAGACTTAGGGTGAGAAATAAAGTTATATCAAATTTTATATGAATTAAAATTATGTTAATCTTAAAAAAAAATTAAAAGTAAGAAAGAGATATATTTTGGATTTCATAAAATAAGCTTTTATTTACATATATAGAATTAAAAATACTAATAAAATTAAAATATTTAAAATTTAAAATTATATTTTTAAAATGTAAACAATTTTTTAGGTACATTATATAATATTTAATTAAAGATTTAATAGATTGATTATATAAATATTTGTAATCATATAATATTTTGTACCATATATGCATAAAATTGCATGCAACGGATGAATTTTTATTACTTATTCTAAGAGTAAAAAAAGTTAAATGGTTTTTAACACTGTCTCTTTCTTATTTAATGAACTTGCGTATCAACATAATTGTGTAATTATATGTAATTATGTATATATAATATTCATTTTGAAAATAATTTTATTCTTATGATAGTAGTTTATGATAATGTTTAATATGTAAATTAAATTAAACATAAAATTTAATTTTATTGTAATTAGGTATAGATCTTTATAGCACAATTTTATGATTACCTGTAAACAAATCTATTTATATTGAGGAATGAGAATCTCACACAAAAATATGTATTTGGCACAAAATTTATATTCTGTAACTAAGAATAGTAATTTAAAATTCACTTTTCGCTATTTTTATTTTGTAATATACTTTTAAATATTACATATTTAATGTCATGATCTAAAACATGTAAAGATTATTTAATTTATTAATTAAAAAATGCAATATCTTGAATTTTAATAAAAAACGTAAATAAAATAATTATATATTTTTAATTCCTTTAATATAAATTCGACAAATTATTTAATTGTATATAAATTTATAATAAATATATATATTTTTTATGTAAAGAAAATAAATTGAGTATTGAACAAATAATTATATTTAATTAAATACCAACAATTTTATTATATATGTATATAATATAATATATATATATATATATTAATAGTGTAAAAGCTTAAAGAACATATTTCTATTAATAAAATGTTTATTACATGTGATATAAAATTTCTTGGGACGAAGAGTGTTGGGAATACAAGAAAACAGGGATGGAAGGATTAAAGTAGAAAAGAAAAGGAAGAAGAAATAAGAATAGAGGAAATGAGAAGAAAGAAACGAGAAAAATATTTTGAAAAATAGTTGATAGAGGAAGAAAGACGAGAGAAAAACTAGATGTAAACATTACAAAAGAAGAATAGTGGAAGCATTTAAAAAATATATAATGAAAAGACGCAGAAAGGATGAGGAAAAAGAAGAAAAAAGATTTAATGAGAATCTGTTACAGGAAGAAATAAGGATAGAAAAGGTTGAAATGGAAGAGGTAACAATTCAAGTAGTGAACAAAATGATGTGGAATGAGAAATTTAATGAGAAATGAGATTGTGGAATGAGAACTGGAGAAAGAATTCAAGAGAGGGTGTAATCACAATTTAAATGTGGAAATATAGAAGTAAAGAGATAACTGTACGCATGATAAAAATAATGAATGAGCTTACGAATGAAGAAGCGAAATCAATATTAGCTAGTATCAATATTCAAAAAAAGTAATAAAAAAAACGCAAAGAACTATAAGGGAATAATATTAATGGTAATTGGTTACAAAATTTATAGAGATACTAAAGAACAAAATAAAAGATTGTATAGAAAGAGACAAAAGCACAGCAACACCCAACTTGGATTTAGGAAGAAGAGGAACGACTGAAGTGATCAGTGGAATCTACTATAGACGCATAGCTGAAAAAAGAAAAAGAGAAGCTTTTGTATGTTTTTCCGATTTAAAGGAAAGATTCTACAGCATTAATAGAGAGAAAATATGTAATCGCATGAAAAAAGCAGGCATTGAAAAGTAATAACTACAAGGAGTTGCAGACTTAGAGGAAAAGTTAAAAAGGTCAAAAAGTTTAGGGATCCAAATCGGGAAAGTAAGAATAAGATCCATCACGTACACAGATAATATGGTAATAATAGTCAAGGAAAATTAAGAGAAATGTTAACAATATTTAGAGCTTATTTGGAGAGAAAAGGGTTGGAATTAAACACTGATAAGGCCAAAATAATGAAGTTTAGAAAAACGGGACAGAAAGAAAAAAATATATTTTTTAGAGGGAAAAAGAAATATAAAGTGTCAACCAGTTTACTTAATTAGGGTAAAAATTTAACAAGATAATAGCGATAGCTTGCACAGAAATTATTGATCAAAAGAGCAATATGGTATCGCGTATAACATCAAGAATATTCAGGGAAGACTTCAGAATTAAAATGAAATTATTCGATGCTTTTATAAAAAATATGCTTCTATACAGTGCACAATTTTAAAGCTGGTAAAATAATGAAGAAATATAAAAGATGTAGAAAAAATTTATAAAGTGGAATCGTCACTTAGATAGAAATACACTTAATAGTGTTATAATGTTAGAAACAAAAAGAAATGGAATAGAAATCAAAGTTGCAAGAAAAATCAGATTTAAAAACAAAATATTAAATAGCGAAGGGATGAAAGATAAAAAAATGTGTTAAAGCAAGGATAGAAAAAGGAAGATTGTATGAAAACAGTACAATAAAAGACAAAAAAGAAAATTACATAACAAAAAGAATAGATTTCTAGCATGCCATAATACGTTTATGGTGTAAATGTAAAGAGAAATTGAAAAATATTGACACGTTGTAGGATGAGATAGAGAAAATAAAAGTAGAAAAAAATGTAACACGGATCAGTCACTTAGAAAGATCTAAACATACGGAGAGATTTAAGTACATTATAATAGAGGATATGAAAGAAAAATACCAGATTTAAGATAGGTAATGAAACAAAAGGGTATAAATACTGGTTGAAAAAAAAAACGTAGATTATAGAAAGAATCTATGAAACGCATCACGGAAGATTACAATGCAATAGAATTTAAGACAAGTAAATAGTATGAAAAGATATAAGTTTAATATACAATACATTGCAAGAGAAAAAACAAAAACATAGATGAATACGTGTAAATATTTCATACGTAATAAAACTATTTATAGGGAAATTATTATCAAAATATTAAATACAAACAAAATTGATAAAATTTAAACAAAAAAGTACGTGCATAGATTGTAAGATGAGATTAGATATGCAAATGTCTGAATAAAACAAATATTTAAACAAATCTTGTAATGAATTAGAATATACTATTCAATAAACTATAAATTTCTTTATTGAACAAGTTTTAATACATATTAAAAATGTTAACGTTTTATATTATAAATGTAAATATATTTGTTTGTACTCGTCAATCATGTCAAAATTTAGTATAAAAAAAAAAATTTTTTATTTATTCATATTTTTTATTAAAAATAAATTTTGTAAGAGTTTACAATTGATTAATTCTATTTAATTAAAATAAAACTATTTTCATATTTATGCAGTCATGTTTTTTCTTCTTTGTTGTATATAAGTAATAACAAATACATTGAAAAATATATTTTTATCTGTAAGAAAGAATTTGTTATCTGTAAGTTAAGTTATGTAAAATAAAAATGATACTGTTCAGTATTGTAAATGATTTCATTTAATCTCATAGCGTATATTAAGAAACATCATTACAGCATCTATTTTAATAAATATTTTTTTAACACCAACCTGTACTTTAAGTATGAAAGCTCTTCAAAAATATGACGAAACATTTGGGTACTTGTTTATTCATCAATATAATTATCCTAAAAAATATTAACTTTTTATAATGTATTCCATCTTATTAATTTTGATTGTTGTATATAAATTTTCATTCAGTGAGGGCAAGTACAATCATTGAATCAGAATAGCGTAATATGATTCATCATTTATTTTTTACAAAACTTTAACTCCATAATAAAAGTAACTTACTTTTTATATTATTTTCTAAAATTGTAAATTGATCCAATTCTTACTAAGACTGCATATAATGCAATAAACCTTTCTATACTGTAAAAATTAAATTTATTAGAAAAAACATATAAAAGAATTACTGTTAATTTTAATTACGTATCAATCAGTAACAGTATAACATCAAAAATATTCAGTCATATGCTTGTCAAATTAATGCATCATACATATATTTTTATTTAAAAAATTCATTTATAAAAAGAAATTTACCATTATTTGTGAATCCTTTTTATTTTCTAGCTGCTCTTAACTTCTTTTACATTTTCTATAAAAAATTTGAATATCTTATTAGAATACTATATAAACACTTTAAAATGTACATAAATTTTTGTGAAAAAACTATCAGCTTAGTTTTATCACCATTTTTTTGTAAGACAGGGATAACTAAATAATTCATCATTTAACTCATAAAATTATTTTCCTCAATTGATAAAATTTTATACCTTATCGATTTCCATCCATAAAATCGACTTAGCGTGAATGACATGATTTAATTGTAAAAAATTATCTTGAATTTTATTTATTTTGCCGATATTACCAAGTTCCGCTGAAAATTGTTCATTAAATTGAGTGAATAATTTTCTAGGACTAGGTATTTAAAATACAAAATTACATAGAAGCAAAATCAGAAATATATATTCGTCAATGAATATTCTGTTTGACTGGGACGTAGTAGTATTCATCATAAATTTACAAAATATCTTAACACTAAATAAACAAATCACATATATATATATATATACATATATATCATCATACCTAATAAATATTAGACAAATATTTGAATTGACACAATCATCTTCTTAAAAAATTATGTTTATCAATATATTCTTCAAAGTTCAACATCAAGCTGAAAATGAATTATTATCATTAATATTATTAATTAAAATTATTATAATTATAATTATTATTACATTCATTGTAATTTATCAGAAAACCGAATCAGTCATAGAACTCAGACTGGGGCGGTAAATATAACATCATTAAATATTTTTTCAAGAATATATAAATTTTAAGTTTTTAAAAATATTTATATTATGTATTTTGAATTACAATTTTGTACTTACATATAGTTAGTTGTTTGGTCAAAATGTAGAATATAAATTTCAGACATCTTTAATACATCTTTGAAGTAACAATTCTTTTCTTTTACTTTTAATGAGCATTTTTTTAAAAAACCAATGATCTTCAATTTGAATGTTCATAGAGGCTTTTCTTTTTTCTATCTGTAAAAATAAAAATACAAATAATAATTTTTATATAAAAAATAATTATAATGAGTTATTATAACAATTTATCAGAATAATTAATTACATTGTAATCATAATATCATACGAACGAGACAATTGTAATCATCATTAAATTTCTATTATAATTTGAAAACATAAAATAAGAAATGTATTACATAGAAATATTAATTTAAAAGGATACTTATAATTTTATTTTATATTTGTACATTAAAATATCGTTTATTTAAACGGTGCTTTTACAAGATGTAGTACTTTAATATAACATTTAATTTACTTTTTTATAAAAAATTATTGGTAAAAAAATAATTTTATGTAATTTGGATATTAATATTGTTAAAAATAATTGAAGTAAAATATCAATTATTTGGAATTCGAATTCTAATTAAATAATCTTTATTTTATATTATTCATGAGTAATGAAAAAATCTTATCTAATAATTTCATTTAAGTTAATCAAAATCATTTTAATATATTATTTTTTGTTTAATAATTCATTGATTAATAATTCAAGAAACTTATAGTAGACAATGAAATATAAAGTTTGTATGGAAATTCTAAGCAATTGAACGAGTAGTATATTTAATAAAATAAAAAATAAAATAGTGTTAAGTATTATTAAAATAAAAACATTAATAAAATAAAATAAGCTTTTTGAATAATATTGAAAGATTTTAAATCATTTTGAAGTAATTAACAACTGGATGTACATGGATTTAAAATATATAATATAACACGTTTTTTTACCAAAGTGACGAGACTCTTGCGAAACAGAACAACTTTGCAGGAAGGTCACAAGTAAAATGGCAGAGCTGAAGCGTCTTTGGAGTTTACAAGCGACAAATTATTTCATATTAAATTCTTGATTCTGCGCAGAACCAACACTTTACATTGGTTAGCGAATTATGTGGAGGATTAAAGTAGGGGAAACTACATGAGTATATAAAATTTCGGGACCTTATACCTATAATTTTCTGATTAAAAAACTAATCAATAAAAATTAATTAAAATTAATAAAAATATATTTCTTTGGGAAAAACATAAATATTGACATTTTTAAAACAGTAAAAAAATCAAAAAAGGTACGAAGCAACTACATGAATAATCAAATAATTTTACAAATTAATTATTAAGCACATGTATTTACAAAATAAAACAAATATTTTTATTTCGTAAGCTTAATATATATTTTAATTGCATCTCAATCCTCATTAATGATTAATAAATATTTCAAACAATTTATCAGTTGATGATGATCCGATGATACATGACATCTTAAAAATTTACACTTTACATCTTCATCAATTATTTAAAAGCGGCGCTAAGATTTGAATTTGAAAATTTAGAAATTAAAAATATGATACTAATTTTCACAAGTTTCTTTAATTAAAAAAGTGATTATGCGAGAAATTGTATTATTATTTATATTCAATTTGGAGAGAAAATTAAGAAACTCATATTTTCAAAAATCTGAAACTTATCCTAAAAAAATCTTATCAAATCTCGAGTCTCTTTTAATGTTTAAATATAAAAATTTTAAAAATTTCTAGAATATTAAATTTCACAACTAAATTTTAATTATAAGACATCATAAATAATTAAATCATTCATTTTTATGCTAATACTTATTTACTTTATAATATATACATTAATAAACACAATATATAAAAAAAATGAAAATAAGCTTTTCTGTTTCACAATATGACTATGGGTAAAGTCATAGAAGACTAAGAAATCATATCGTATAATAATTATATATATTTTTATAAATTTTGAATTATAGATGTTCTATACCGAATGTGCTAAAAGTAAACAAATTTCAGTTTTTTAATTAGTAAAAAAAACAATTAATCGTATAATTAATACTAGAACCAATTTAATTTTTGTTTAAAAATTATTCATATTTGCTTTTATAGCATAATTAAATTATTTATTATACATTTTATTCAAAATACTGCATTAATATATCATTCCTAACATAAAAATAAAAAATATGTTTTATGCTTATTAAAAAATAAGTAAACAAAATGAAGAAATTATACATAAATTACAAATTCATTTTTGATTATAAGTGATAAAATATTTTTAGCAGTGTAGAGTTCTGAATAATAAAACCTAATAAATAATTTATATTAGTCACAGCAGACAATTTAATTTCGCCTGGATCGTATGTATTTGTTTAAACCCTAAAATATATATATTTTGTCCTACAAAATATCATAAATTTTATGCTTAATTATACACAATGCGCAAATTCACACTAATTTCTTTTATTATTTATTTTTCGCGGCAAGTATCTGACTAGGGGTGGTCGCCAAGGGTACTAGTTAGCTAAGTCAAATATAATAGCGCCTCTGTCGACTAATTAGAGTACCATATTGTTGTGTATATACTTTAAGTATAGTAACATAATATTTTTCAAACAAACCAATGACCGTCCATGAAAATCACAAAATAAATAACAATAACCTTGGTATAATAGACGATTTAAAGCAGCAAATAGAAGTTGAAGTTTGCAAAGTATTTTCTATATGTAATTTTCAGAAATCGAAAACCTTCAGTGGTGTACTTCACTCCATTGTTATCTTTGTACCAACGAAGTAAGCTGAGAATGAAAGAGACAAGAAATCGTTTATAAGTGTAATCTAACACTTTGTATGTATAATATACTCTTTCTATACATCTGAAGAAAGAGAAATAAGAATAGTTAGAGGACAGTGTTTGCGTTTTTCGTGTGATTAGACCATGAAGATTATATTTTAACAGACGATTTAACACTTGTTAAAAAAAAGGAACATATTTTTTTTTAATTTTATATTTCATTTAAGACGTTTAGGGACAGTTAGAATATTTAGAAATAGTGACTCACAGAAAAAATAAGAAAAATGGGAATACCAAAGTTTTTTAGATTTACTAATGAAAGATATCCTTGCATCACTGAAAAAATCAATGAATATCAGGTACAAAATATTAAATAAATCGCAATTAATAATTATTAGATATAACATTTCAAGATTTTATTAGATATTTTTTATATTCAACATCTTCTGCTATATATTTTAAGAAATACAATTTTTTATTCTATAATTATTATATTACTTTTTTCTGTTACTTATATACGAATTTAATATAAATAAAAAGTTGCACTTATGTCTCTTTAAAACGTATTACCATCCAGTTCGTGCATGGTTTGATGACATCACTAGACACGGAAAAATCAAAATGGCTTCGAGCACATGATTGTTCTTTATTGTTTGTTTTTAAATTAATGATTAAGAAATGAAATGAAATATGATGTAAAGTTACTCTCACTGAGTAATCATGCATTATTTTTCTTAATTTAAAAAGAAAAATAATAAACTAATATATTATAATATAAATTTTTAGATTATTTTAAATTTTGTAAATGTAAATATTGATTAGATCTATTTTTACTAATATACAAATAAAGTATATTATTAAATAATAAATTAATTCTTAACAAAATATAAATTAATGTTTATTATATTCATATTATAAAACAATAGTATGTGTAATTTCTTAAGCAATTTATGTACTTAAGCATAATTAATTTTTAAAAATGTAGAGAATCTTGTTTTAATATGCCATTTGTAATTAATTAAAAATATTTTTTGTATATTTTAAATCTAAAAAATATTTGGAAATATGAATGATTAAAATCTAAACCATTAATATACAAATTTTCATTTTTATACCAATAATTTGAGATATATATTTGTAAAATGAATAAATTATATCAAATAAAAAAGTTTAAAATACATTAATTTCAAATTTTTAATACCAGAATACAAAATAAAACGAAACATTATTTAAATCTATATTAAAAATATAAATAATGGATTAATAATATTTATTAAAGTGATTACTAATAAAAAATTTATCGCAGGTAAATTTTTTTATAATACACAAATAAATCAAAGTTCTTTTAATGTGATTTTAATTAAAAAAAAATTAATCTTGTATAAACTTACGCTCAGATTTTATATTCTGTAGTTCAATTAAATTAGTTTAATTTATACATATTTTAATTTACAGATGCCACAATTTGATAATTTATACTTAGATATGAATGGTATTATACATGTTTGCACACATCCAGATGATAAAAATGTCACATTTCGAATATCAGAAGAATTCGTATTTAAAAAGATGTTCCACTATATAGAAGTATTATTTCGTATTGTACAGCCTCAGAAATTATTTTTCTTAGCTGTGGATGGTGTGGCACCTAGAGCTAAAATAAATCAACAAAGAAGTCGCCGATTTCGAAGTGCAAAAGAGAGTGAAATTTTAGATTCCAAGGCAAGGGAACGAGGTGAAATTCTTCCCGAAGAAAAAAAATTCGACTCAAATTGTATTACACCAGGAACAGTATTTATGTCTAAACTTGATGAACAATTAAAATATTTTATTACTTATAAAATATCAACAGATAAGTTATGGCAAAAATGTCAAATTATTTTTAGTGGATCTGTGGTAAATATAATTTTTTATTATATTAAATTTTTTAATAAATGCATTAATAATCAGTAAATAAATGTCTACAAATATTTATATATTAACAAAATAAGTAAAATTTTATGGATTTTATTCATTGTTATAAAATTTAATATGTATTAATGCTGTTTTTATAAATATAAAAAATAAAAGATTATAGCAATGTATTTACAAAGAAAAGAACAAAATTTTCTTGAAACAATAATTATCAGATAAAATATTATTTCTGTATTATTCACCTTTTTTATACTTTAATACTTTAAAAGTTTTTTTATAATATTGATTAATAATAGATATAAAAACTTTGATTAAAATCAATTTTTACTTTACATTAGTTTTATATATATGTATATAGGACATTTATATAAATGATAAATTATATTTTATTTATAATTTTTTCTAAATAAATATGAAATATTTCTAAATGAATAGTTTTTGTAAGGGTATTAATTATAAATTCTTTAAATAGGCTTAAATGAGATATTGTGTTTACATTAAAATTATTAATAAAGTAAAATTATTAACTTTGATACATTTTTTAGGTGCCTGGCGAGGGTGAACATAAAATAATGGACTATATTAGATATATGAAAGCCCAACCAGATTATGACGGAAATCTTCGTCATTGTTTATATGGTTTAGATGCAGATCTCATACTTTTAGGTTTATGTTCACATGAACCTCACTTTTCATTACTTCGTGAAGAAATTGTATTTGGTAAAACGGCAAGAGTGGTAACTGTTGAAGAAAATAAATTTTGTCTTTTGCACTTGTCTATAATGAGAGAATATCTAGAACATGAATTTTCGCCAATTAAAGACAAATTAAGTTTCAAATTCGATATCGAGAACATAATAGATGACTGGATTTTAATGATGTTTTTGATAGGAAATGATTTTATTCCCCAGATACCAAATTTGCATATTGAAAATGGCGCATTGCCATTTTTATATCAAGCTTATATGGAAATATTACCAACTTTAGATGGTAAATACTGAATAAATTATTATCCATTTTTTAAATATTTATTTAACATTTATAAATATGATTCTATTAAATTATTAGGTATTGCAAGTTGAAAAATCACATTATATTATAATATATGATGATATAATTTAAGTATATTATTTATTATCTAAATAAAAAAAAGATTTAATATTAGAAAATGTTGAAGAACATTTATATTAGGGTATTAATACAAAATATAAGCCTTAAACTTGTATTTTAATTCTAAAATTATTAATAATACAAATAATTAAAATTAATTAATAATAAATATATCTTCTTTCTTCTTAACAAATGTAACTGTTTATCTATTAATTAATGAGTAGTAATAATGATAAATTAAAAAAAAATCAGTTATAAATAAAAAATGGTGTGTTATAATAATATAGAATAAAAATAAAAAAAAGTTACAATAATATAGAAATTTTTGTTTTAAGGTTACATTAATGAAGCAGGTATTTTAAATCTTGAACGTTTTGAAAAATTTATGGAAAGACTTAGTCGTCATGATATGGAGCAATTTGATGAAATCTATGCGGAGTTAAAATATTTTGAAGCATTAATAGGTAGACCATTAAATGAAAGTGAAAGAAATAATAAAAATCTTCAGGATGTAATTGCATCAAATCAATTTATAGATAATGTAGTAACTGTAAAGGTAAGTTATTAATTTCTTGACAGTAATGATTATAGAATTTTTAATATTTTTAATACTTTAGTCAGAACATACTGATGAAGAAGAAGAAGAAGAAGAAGATGATGATGATGATGACGATGACGATGACGATGACGATGACGATGACGATAATGATGAAGAAGATGAAGACGAGAATAATGACTCTGATGAATGTATTGTGATGCATGATACTATGTATCGTGAATTCGAATTACATAAACGTGATTATTATATGAATAAAATGGAGTATGCAAATGTTGATGCGTATGTATGAATCAAATTTTCTATTCTTTGTAAAATATTTATCAAATAAAAATTGGATAATTATATTATATGCTCACTTTATATGAACTTAATGAAATATTCAATATAAATCAATGCATGAATGTAAAATACATCTTTCTTTGATTTATATGCTGTAAATAATTTATGACAAGATATTATGAGTTTCGTTAATTTTTCAGGGAAATGTTACGTTCCCAAGCTGAAGGTTATATTAAGGCAATACAGTGGAATCTTCACTATTATTATAATGGATGCTGTTGTTGGTCATGGTATTATCCACATCATTATGCTCCATTTATTTCAGATATAAAGAATTTCAAAAATTTGAAAATTGAATTTGAAATGGGAAAACCATTTTTACCATTTGAACAACTATTGGCTACTCTTCCAGTTGCTAGTCAAAGCTTATTACCTGAAGCTTATCATAAACTTATGACTGATGAAAATTCTCCAATATATAATTATTATCCAAAGGATTTTAAAACGGATTTAAATGGAAAAAGGCAAGAGTGGGAAGCTATTGTTTTAATTCCAATAATTGATGAAAAACTTTTATTAGATGGTTAGTAAATATATTGCTTATTTCTCCACTTTTCTTTTCATTTATTATTACAGATTTAAAGTTTTTGTTATGAGTTTGAATCTGTTTATAAGATTTTCGAATCTGTATTTAATTTTCTATTCTTTATACGTGTTTTTATTGTAATTGCTTCACAATAGTTTTTCTATGTTTATTTAAATTTTTTAAAAGAATTAAACATATTTTTAATACTCACAGCAATGAAACCATATAACGATAATTTAACACCTGAAGAAAAAAAAAGAAATCGACATGGATCGATGTGTTTATATTCGTATACCGAGACAAATCAAGGAATTTATAAAGCACCTCAATATTTTCCGGATATTGAAAATTATGCAAATGTTAAAGAAATAAATAGGGATGATATCTTAGTACCTCAAGATAAATTAGTTAAAGGTTTGTGTAAAGAGGTAAAAATTCAAGTTTATTATTGTGGTTTTCCCACGTTACAACACATCCCACATAAGGCTCAGCTAATGAAAGCTAAGGTATTTAAAATTATTTATTATAAAAATAGTATTTTCAACATTTTTATGTGTATACAATCAATACTTTTTTTAATAAAATTGATAATATAATATTACTAAACGATAATATATAATAAATTGATTATTTCTTATAAATTTAGGTAAAAGTATTTGAACAACCATCAAGACGTGAAAATATGATACTTACTGTATTAACAAGAGGAATTCCACCTATAAACGATTTAGCTAAGAAATTGATTGGTAAAACAGCATATATTGGTTGGCCACATTTATTGGAAGCATTAGTTGTTGGATTATCCACTTCAAACATCAAAATTAGCCTTACAAATTCAGACTCAAAACAATTTTCGGACGAAAACATTAAATTAAAAACTGAAAATATGAATAATACATATCTTGAAACCTGGAATGTTTTACGGAAATCAATATCTGAAACGTAATAATTTGCATATTTTAAAATAAATATAGAACAAAAATGAGCTAAGATTTTCATGTAATCAATAATAATTAAAAAATGAGTGCAAAGAAAAGTTACAACTAATTAAAAAAATTTATGTATAAACTTAGTATAATTTTTTTTTACGGAATTTCCAACAGGCAATTAAAACGATAAATGAGTTTCTGTGACGTGTGTGTTAATATAAATAAATATAATAATTCGTATTGGATAATTAACGTAGGATTAATAATGTAATAAAAATAATTTATAAATTTAAAATTACAGTTACAAAAATCGCCGGGGTATAGAATTAGGGGATATTAGTATGATCGTACATGCGCGTCCACTTGAGGGATTGCGCTATGTATATGGTGGACAAGGCGAAATGAAATTAGAAAAACAATGGAGTGAAAATGCAGTAGCATTCGCTTATCAAGTTACCCTTTACGACATTTTCATACATAACCAACATGAAAATAATTTCAAATCTATCGCCGATGTATTTACGCCGAAATCTATTTGTTTTATGCTTGGTCATCCATACTATGGTGCTATGGGAGAGGTATGTATTATCTTATTAAAGTCTATTACTATAATCTTAGTTCAGACATTTTATAGATATTGATGCAGTCCATTTTTATTAAAAATTTTTTAACATTTTTATACGTTGATATTGGCTTTTAAATAATCACAAAAAAGTTATATATTTTATTGAAAACAAATCTATATAATATTCTAAAATGTTTTTTAAATATTAATATCAAATTTTTTAAATAGAATTATTAAAAATTTTTTTAATACAGGTTACAGACTCTGAAATAGACTCAAAATCTAATAGGATAAAAGTGGCCATGAGAGTGCTACCAGAACCTAACTTCAATAATGTTGAGCAATTATTTGCAGACACAAGACGGAGATATATGCCAGTTAATATAGCTGCACAGCGTTTAAGTATACACAGTAGTCTTCTAAGTAAGATAACAGGAACTATTTTTGTGATAAATGATAATAGTGAGAATGCCAAAAAGTATCACATAGGATTAAATTTGAAATTTAACAAAAAGAACGAAGAAGTAAGTTTTTATAAATAATTACATAATAATTAAAAATTTTAATATTACTAAAAATTATTATTGTCTAATGCAATTTTGTTTTTAATATTTTATTGTAATTAAAAAATTTTTAAGTTTGTAATTTGAACTATAATTGAAATTTTATTAATTTAAGATAACAGGATTCACAAGAAAAGAAAACAATGTATGGCTTTACAGTTTTAAGACAATTGATTTAGTAAGAAATTACATGCAAAAATTTCCTGAACTATTCGAGCAATTAGAAAAGAATGCTTCGGCATCATACATATTCATGACTGATGCTCTTTTTCCAGAAAAGGGGTAATTATTATCTATAATATGTAAATAAGACTATAATAAATTTTTGTTATAATTTGGACAGTATAATGCAATAAAAATATAACTTTTATACGACGTATAATATAAATTAAGTTTTATTTTTATCTTATTAAGATTCATTTTTAGTTCAAAAGTAATAAAAAATGTTTATAATATCAATGCAATTCTAACTTTAATTCAGAACAATTACTAATATTAAATTATAATTACAATTTTTTTGACTGTTAAAAAATTATTTTAAAGTAAAATTAAGCATCATTGAAAAGATAATTTTATAATTAATGTTTCATTTACTATATTACATAAGAAAATTTTAAACTTATCTCTAAAAAAAAGTATTGATTGTATTATTTCTTGAAAGAAAACTAGTTTTACAAAGTCAAGTATGAAAAACTATGTATGTATGTATATATATACAACTAAATTACTTTTTATTATAGTTTTGAATTAGTTTAGAAAATTTATTTAATGATAAAATTATATAAGGAAAACATTTGGATAAGATTGATATCTACATTAAATTTTCTATTCAATAATTCAATATACGTAAAGAAATAATAAATACTCGGTAAAGGAAACTTTTTATCGCACCTGTATCGACAGATGGAGGATAATATAAATTCTATTTTGGTAATTATAAACTTTATAATTAATTCAATCATTTCTTCGGTATACATAGATTGAAGGGTCTGGAGGAAGTAATCGCTTGGTTAAAAGAACAGCAGCAAACCTTAGGGTTGACGCAACGATCGTGCGGCTCTGAAATTCTTGAACTCGACGTCGTACAAGCGATTGAAAAAGAGGTGGATGAGACGCTCGAAGGGCAGCGAAAAGCTGGTAAGACGGTCCTTATGCAGGTAAAGCCACATCTGTTGTACAAGTCTAGCCTGAAAACCGGCTTCGTACCCCCGGATCCCAAGGCACGGCATCGACTATTAGACAGGATTGTGTGTTCAAGAGAGAGTTTCACAGTGCCTCTCGGCTACAAAGGTACTATAATTGGCATAGAGAAAGATGCTGCGGGAAAATCCATCTTTTATGATGTATTGTTCGACAAGGCTTTTGCAGGTAACACATTTTTTCACATATGTTTGTATTATTGAAATATTCATTTTTCTTATCATAGTATTTTTACCTGTACTTAGTATACTTACTTACTTAGTGTACTTATTATTAGTATAAAGTAGCTAGTACCTCTGTGAATAACTAGATATATATTTAAATTAATTAAAATTAATAAAAAACAATTTCATTCGAAAAAAACATTTAAAATTTTTAATTTAATAGTGTAAATAATTTATCAATTTATTTTTAATGTTTCGTGTAATTTTTCATTTTTTTCATTATTATATTTAGTCTTATTAATAATTTTTATTAAAAAAATATAAATCAAAGGTAATCCATTATGAATTTCAGAGGGATTAACGATACATGGAAGTTCTCCAAACAGAAGTTATAGATTGACAGGTATGGACTTCATCAATGTAAGTTACGGTATTCAAATCGAGAATAAAAATGGAAGCAAATTTAACGTCGGCCTGCCTCATTCACAAAAGCAACAACAAGAACAACAAAATCAGCAACAACAGAAACAACAATCAAATAAAACTATTTATTCCCGTGCTCCGGAAAATATATCCTGGAGACAAGGGAAAATTCAGAACGAGTCGCCAAATCTTGTAGCTCACAATTACTTTCAATCTATGTTAGCGAAAGATGTTCAGAATAATAAGCGTAATCAAAGGCCTCAAATCCCTCATGGAAGCTGGCCAAATCAAATTAGAACTCCAATAGTGTTACAAAGACAGCCAGACTCTACTGGAAAGCAACATACACAAATGCAAAATATTCAGCAGACGGAATCCCACTCACAAGGGAATTCAGAATTTCAGGCTCTTTGGAATGAGCTTAATAAAATACAGGTTTATTTTTTTGTCATTGATACATTTACTATTTTTCTCAATATAAACAATTAATAATAATAAAAAAATTTGTCTTAATAATTAGTAGTTTAAAGAAACAATTTTAAAAATCAAAATTAAAAGTTATACTATTCAATCACTTAAAATTTAATTATCTTTTTTTTATAATTTTTATACTTGGTTTGAAATATGAAACTCTAATTTACTTATTAAAGGTGGGATTTATAAGAATGAAACAACAATAACGAAACTATAAATTATGAATTAAAATTATGGAATTTTTTGGTTATAAAATTTTTTATTAGAGTTCATAAACAAATGACAGTATTTCATGTATATATGGATAACAGTATAGTAGAGTATACACTGAAGCTTTAACAAGTCAATTTTCAAACCATTTTTGTTTTAAAAATATATTTTAACCTAACAAAAATACTCATAAGAATCATTTTTAGTCTTTAATAAAATAAATAGTATTAAATATTGTGTTAATAAAATTACTTTATTAAAATTAAAGAAAAGTCGTAAAATGGTAAACAAAAATATTATTCATTTCTAAAAAAAATTGAACAAATATTTTTTATGAATGATGTTTAACCGATTAAAAAAATAAGAAATTGAAAATGTAATATAAAATTGCATAAAGGATTAATTTTTTAATAGTGTAGACGATTTATACTTCAACATTTTTATTTATGTTTACAATTTGTCTGTATCGCAGAAGCCAATGGAGTCGCCAAAAAGGCAGACTTTGCCAATGGCGAAAGACAAGTCAAATACAATACAAGACTGTCATAATGTTTCGGTAAGTACATATTCATCTTTATGTTCATTTCAAAAAAAGTAGACATTGTATCTTGATAACAATACTGTAGAAGATTTTAAATTATTTAGTTGTATTAAAATAAATTAACGATAAATATTTATTTAAGCATTTTATCGATATAACGTTCATCTTTAACAAAAAAAATTTTCCTTTTATCTAATTGCTTTATTATTTGACATTTAGAGAATTATATATTGAGAGATATGAGTTTACCAATATTAAAATTAATTAAAAATATTTTAAAATGTGTAATAAAAGCAATTGTTAATGTAGATTTTTTTTTTAATTTCAAATTGATCCTTATGAAATGGTTTTTTTAAACTAAAATCAATAATAAGACAAATAAAATTAAAAAATATAGGTTTTTTAACAAAAGAAATTTTTTATGATGCCATATACATACAAAAATTGTCTTTTATTTAGTTTCATGCTTTTCATCTTTAGTTTTCATTATTAATGTAAAGTCGATTTATGAACATCAATAAGTCTAGTAATTTTAATAGTAAATGGACATTTCTTTAAAACTTTGATAAAAATTGATAATTATTTTTTTATTAACCTAAACCTTTTTATATATATAAATTTAATTTTAATGGAATTTAAAATATTTGCAGTATTGGATTAAGGATTATATGATGCGTTCTTTTATACGTAGATTTTTTATGAATACCTAAAGTATTTGACGTGATTATAAAACTTGTATGGAGCATGTAATACTAATAGGGTCCTCCGTTTTTCTTTCTGTTTACACACGCAGCCATGGAAAAATCAGGCTTGGGTAAATATTAAATGATAAATGAGTAGAATACATCTTCGTTATTACGTTGATTTAATTTGTTGAAATACATCTCGAATGATTTTATTTTTATTACGTAAATATATTTATAATTTCATTTTATTCTTTCGAAAAGCATATATTTTATAAAGGAAATAAATGATTTTAATATTACCTTTAAAATAATGCGCCTATCATATCAAAAACTTTTTAATATAATTATTATAATTTAATAATGAGCAATACAAATTGAAGAATTAATATATAAATAAACTTGGATCAATTACTGTTCTGAAAATGTTATTATGTAACTTTTTTTTTCTATACACATTACATTTTTATATACTACACGAATGAAATGAAAAAAATGAATACCATCAAAAGATACCGATTTTGTAGAGAAAAGCTTATTATTTAGCAATTAGTAATAATTAAAATTATTCAATGTTTTCAAATGCACGTGTTTCCTTTTCTTTACAATATCTTTGTTTTCATATCTTCGTAGCTCTTCCACTGGTGTTCTTTTCTTTCTGTAGAAATCCAATTTTATTTTCAATCGATGTACGTAATATTCTAAAGCAAAAATTTGTGCATTATTTATCACCTAAAATTAGAACTTTGCTCTTTTTTTAAGTTAATAATTGAGTCTTTTGCTTTATAAAATAAAAACGTACCGTTGATTTAAGTCTCGCTTTTATAATATCTCTGCTTTCTCTATTAGTTAATAATGAAATAAAAATGTTAACAAAGCAATATGAATTTCAAACTCTCGCAGCCTCAAGACCCCAGTGCTTTCTTGAAAGCAATATTGAAAATTTCTGACGATAATACGCAAAGCAACAAAGCATCTTCTTCGACTACGGCGCCGCTGACAAACAAACCTTTACAGTTTACGCAAATGCCAAAAGCGACCGACACTCCGCCCTTGGTGCAACAGTTGTTCGATGTATGTTGCTAAAATCATTTAGCGTGGCTACTACAATTGCTTTACCTATATATATATATATATATTAGATTAGAAATAAAACTTTCATAAGCATTTTTCTTCGATTAAGAGATAATTTTTCTACACTTATGCGATTATGTAAGACTGAAAATAGTCGAATAGTCTTTAATATGTGTAATAAACCATTGCTTGATAATCAATTTATCTCATATGTAACAAAATTTTAAAAAATTTGTTTTAAGTATTAGTCGCTGAAATTTTCATGGGAATGATTTTTGTTTTTGTCTCAAATTTTATGTGGAATGTTTATTCGTGTTAACTAGTGCGTAAATTATTCTTATAATTCTTAAATAATTATTTCTAATATCAAATAACGATAAACTCAATGTTTCCGTATAAAATCCATTTTTTATAATGAAATCGATAATAATTTAATACTATATTATGCAGTAGAGTATTTTATTTTTATTGACATACTTATACGTTAAAGTCTTAAAAGAAATTTAAAGTTATAAATTAAATCAGTCTGATTTAATCAATTGCATTAAAATGAGATAACTTTTTTATAAATACTTTTGACTAGAAAATTAATTTTTTATATTCAATTTTATGCCATTTTTTATGCCATAATTCAACATGTTGAAACTTAATAAGTAATAGTATATTCATGTGTCTAAGGCCGAAAACTCGCATTAAAACTGAAATGTTCATACGATGAAATGAACAAATGTGAAAATATCAGCGACTCGAAAACTCTTTTTGTAATTAGCGTTTATAATTGATTATCTCATCGGGATTCACATGTTATAGCACGCAAGGCAAACGGAGATGAAGACTGATTACAGCGCATTCTACCGACTTAAAGTGAGCTCGCACTTCCAGAGGATGGGCACCGAGTTACCGCGATACATCTACGGCGTAAGTAAGGACAATCTTGTATGCATCCAGGTCATATTGCCGGACTCGCGAGTATTCTTTGGTAACTTCTGTCACACATATAACGAGGCTGTTGAGAGTGCCGCCAAAAAAGTTTACGAGGTAAATCGTCCGACTGAAAATTTTCTTTTGCTTCATTCTTTATTAACAATTATAAAATCAAACGGACAGAATTAATAAATGGATGTTATTCTGTGATTTCTATGGTGTATTTATTCAAATTAATTATGATAATTTTTTTACAAGAATCGAATTTTACGTAATTACTATTAAATACAATATATATGTAAATATATATGTGTATATATAAGAAAATCGTGTCGATAGAAAATCATACATCATAATTTTATTATTGATATATCAACACTATGAGATCAACCGAATTTTATTAAAAAATTGAATCAGCGTTAACACTTTACTTGTAGAAAGAGCTGTAACTGAAATTATTTTAAATACATTTTTGTCAGGAATAGAACAAATTATATAGTGTTATTAATGTTTTACTATCTTATCACATATAAAAAACTATGTGCTAGTTTTATATTTAATACATAGACATTTTGTCGTGATATTTTTACGTATAATAAAAATAAATTAATACACAAGTATAGTCTTGCTTAAATTTTGAATTTTTATAATAATTAATTTCTTCTGACTTACATTGTAAATAATTTCTAATTTAAGATATTCTCATTCCCTATGGTGATATTGACTTAAAAATATCAAAAATATTTTCTTATATCACAGGAGTTGAAATTGGACAAAGTGGAGGTATCACTACGTCCGCCACCGCGACAGTGGTTTAACAATCGGATTAATAACGTGCGTCCATCAGGACCCCAACCTGTAAACATGAATTCTGTGTTGCCGGCAGCATTTCCACAAGTACCATCAGTGTTAACACCTTTACAAGCGATACCGCCGGTGCAACCTATTTCAGCGATACCACCGGTGCAACCTATTCCAGCGATACCATCTGTACCACCCATGCAGATCCCCATGCCGAAGTGGAGTCCTACAGTACTACATCAGCCAGTTCCAAATTATGGATCACATATAATCCAACAAATAATTAGCCCACCTAAGCAACAGATTCAGTTCCCTCAGCCATCTCGTAATAACTACCCTGATAACAACAAGCCCACGATTAAGTCCACGCCATTCGTTCCACTTCAAGCACAAAAGAAAACGAGGAATGTAGTAAAGAAGATGCCTGGTACTGATGAATATAAACATCAGGAACAGAGGCCCCTACAAAAGCAACAGCAACAACAGAAACCACAGATGCAGCAAAAGTCTCAGCAACAACAGCAACAGCAAAAAAGGGATTTCATTGATAGCAAAACAGATCAGAAATCGAAAGAAAATGACTCAAAGGTAATTTACTACTTTGTTTATTATATTTTTTTCAAGCTTTTTAAAATTTTTTCTTAAAATTAATTTAAATTAGAGCAGTATTTTTCATTATTAATTAGTATAATATAGTATAATTTTAAAAATATTTTTAATTATTTTTCAATTATTCAATTTAATTATTTTAACCAAACATTAAATATAGATACTAATAAGGGTTTAAACTATTTTAAACGTATGGAAATTTATGAGCTTAACCGATTCTTTCTTAATTTAATAAGAAACTTATTTTACTCATATCTTTAATCTTCTTTACTTTAATATTTGTTTTAAAAATGTGAATTACATTCATTAAATTTGAGTCTATTTTATAATCAAATTCATTAAAGTAGAAGTATTAATTGTTATTTGTTAAAAAGAAAGAAAAATACTAATTTAATTTTGTTATATATATAGTATTAAAAGTTTTAAAACTTTTAATTTTGAATTATTTATTGAATGTGGTTATTTTTTTTTATTTTCTATTAAATGCTTAAAAATAAATGCTTGCATTCTAAATGTATGAATGTTAATTATTTATGAAGTATAATTTTAAAAACTTAAGAAGCTTTATCTTATTTATGTACACTTTATAAACAAATTTATATAATTTACCTATTTTCTTCTATAAAAATGATTATCATTCTTTTTAATTTGATTATTAATCGAATTATAAATTTTAAATAATATTTACAGCAGACAAAACAAGAGATTATCAACAATAACAAATTTGGTGAATCTGTTAATCAAAGTATTCAAATGCAAAATGTACAAAATGCACAAAAGGGTCAAAAATTTGTCAATAAAAGAAGATCGAGAGTTGCTGCTAAATTTCAATCTGATCCAATTATCAATGGAGGTGATCGTCAATGAGCAATAAATGGCTTGCTGACAACGAAAAATATGGGGGAAAATAGTCGTAATGAAATATATTTCATGAGAAAGTGATAAAATTCATTGAGAGGGAAATCGATGGTCTGTACTAAATTTTAATAGAAATTCTTATTATACATTTCCAATTTACAATCATTATTAATTATGTATAAGAATATTTTACAAAATAATAAAACATATGCCACTTAAGAATTAGAAATGTATAATAAGAAAATCTATGGATTTTTGACATCCCCTTAATGATAATCCTCTATTCATAATTAGATGAAAAGTATTTGTTCTAAATAGCAACAATCAATTGAGATAAGTGTATTAGATACGATTTCTCAATCTAGAATTGTAATAAGAATTGAAAAAAGAAAGTGAGAAACAAAAACTTTTATTTTTGTAAAAATAATTTATGTAAATTGATAAGTGCTATCTTTTATGCAGGATCGTTTGTACAGCACTTATTACATTATGAAGTTAAATTATTTTTATCCTTATGTAAGCATTAATTTTTTTTCAATTATCTTTACGCATTATTATTGATACGGTTCACAAATGTATACTTTTACGAAAAAGTCGAATTTCTATAGCAAACCGATATATATATATATATATTATATATTTTATATATATAGCCAAATGTACTATTAGATTTTTTATTATATGTATATATAAATATAATCTATACATATATACGTACGATAATTTTTTGTTTCATTTGAAACAAAATTTCGTTGACTTTCAGTTTGACGTTTAGTTAATCATGATATTAAGACTGTATGATTTGGAGCTATGATTGAGGGAAAATGATAAAAATAAATACGCTAAATTGCTTTTGTAAACTTGCAAAATACATTTCTTAGATATGAATAAATAATTAAAAAATACACAATTTTATCATTGCCAATGCAATTTTTGTAACAGAGCAACTGACATATCAGTGTCTGTATCAACGTTAATTTCGAGTTCCGCTATGCACCTTTTTTAAAGTCATGTAAATCTTGAATGATTACATTATAATAAACTCAATCGCAATTTTAATTTTCTATTGTATCCATTATAATTTTTTTATTTACAATATTTAAAAAAGTTTATAGTAGAAAATTTTATTAATTTTTTAAAAAAATTTTAGGAATGTTAGAAAAATGTAATATTTGTATAAAAAGTCGTACTCGCAAAGAAATTTCTTAAAATACTTTTCGATAAATAAAAGTAACTAAAATGTCACTAATAAAATATTATACGCCAATGTACAAACGCCCTGAGATTAAAAATACGTAATAAAAAAGTTATTTACTTTGAATTTGAAGTAATTTAAATTACATAGAAGCACGTGCATCACTTATGAGCTTTCGAATGAATACATTATTATTTATTTCAAGATTTAAAATGACTTTGTTTTCCCCATAATCATCTCAAAAGTAAATTGCGATTTTATTCTCGCATTGTAAACATTATGTACATTATAAAAATTAGCGTGCATTTATAAACCGAGAGTCATTTGTCGACAATGCAAACTAAACTCTCGAAGCTTGTCGCATAAGCGTCGCTTATTTGTACGTTCCCGAAGCACGTCTTGCGTGAAGCTCTCTTTTTGGGCTTGAGATACAACAGGTGCAGTGCTATCGGCGAGGGCAAGCCTTAGCCACTGCGTTGTCCACTCCAAACAAGTTTTGTTTAAAGCTAGTAAAACTTCTGCGTGAGGCTCTAAACTATTTCGTGGCACACTTCCTCCTGTAACGTTTTAAAAAATTTAATTAGGCTAATGTAATTTCATTTTAGGTGTGCAGCATTGACGACCACGTAACATAAATTTTAATTTTAGCTCTCGACAAATTATGTTTTAATTTTCGTATAACAGTGATGTATACAATAAAATAAATATACACACATGCAGCGTGCGCGCGCACTCACGAATGTACCCAACTTTTTAAAGATAATTATTCGAAATGAATAAACTTTTAAAAAGTCCTGATCTCGAAAAAGTTTCAATGACAACTAAAAAATATTTCTTTTTGACACAAAGAATTTTATGTATCTGGTTCAATAGCATTTCATGCATTGATGAACCTTCATGTTTTAAAGAAATTTAAAAATTTTATTTATTTTGTTTATTTAAAATATTTGATATTATGTAGTTTAAGGAATGCTAAAAATTTACATCTCAATTATATTCAATTATATTTGAAATAATTATGGTTAAAATTCTACAATATAATATTTTGAAAAGAATGGAAAAATGAGAAAATGAGAATTTTTATATCTATAAATACTGTGTAAAATTTATAAAGATTATAATTATATATACGATAATAAATTAGCAATCATTATTAATTTAACATAAATAAGATTTAATCTGACACCTCAACAAAATAAAATAAATTTTTATTAAATTTAGAAGGAATTTAAAATTATACGACCGATTAAGAAAATTGTGTAATTTTTATAAATTAGAAAATTTTTAAACTTTATTATACATTAAAATTTTTTAAATTAAAATTGTTTTTTATATTACTAATTAAACAAGAGTGTCATTAAAGTTTATTTTCAAGATATTAAATTTTATATATGATTCACAAATTTTTAATTATACATATCTTTACGTATATTTATTTTGATTCCTTACCTACACATTGTAGAATGACACAAACTAATTCTTGACCGATTGGTTGAATGAAAGTTTGCAAATGGGGACTCTGGGTTATAGCGTGAGTCAAAAAACTTCCGGCCGCTTTTACCGTACCAGTTTCAGGTAAAAGTAAGCACGCTATTCCTAAAATATAAGAATTTAAAAATATATTTAAAAATATATTTAAAAATTTTTTGAATACAATATTTACGTTAAAATATGAATTATTTTATTATGAAATATTTTTTCATTATATTTGCAAATATAAAACGTGTAATAAATGAAAATAATACTAAATAATGAAAAATCAAACATTAAGAAAGGTTAAATTCAATGAAATAATCGTTTTCATGCTTCTTTAAAAAAATTATTGAATCTTGTGTGTATATTTATTTTGAAACATTTTCTAATTATGCTTATAATAAAATTCATTGACGTTTATAAGCATAATAAACATTTCTCAAGATAAAATTCATAAATATATTTTCATGCTCTGATTTTGACATGAAAAATTAGCTTTACATCTAGTCAAATATTAATCTTGTTTATAAAATTACACGAATATCTTTTACATAATTCGTAATAGTTTTAACAATATTCTATACCTTATTATCTAATAATGCACTCAACTAAGATACTTGATTATAAGATATCAATTTTAATATATCTAATTGTTTAGATTATTTTGATTTTTTAAATTTTTAAGTTGATTCATTAATTTTGATTCATTTTTCTTCATTTGAGTAAACTTATCCTTCAAGTTTTCAATAACTGATAAATTATTAAGAACGATATCATTATAAAATGATTTTATTTCCACATATGCTTTTTCATGCTCTTTAATTAACGTATTAACATGCTCATTCTTTCTTTCTTCAACCTCCAGCATTTCCATATTATGTTTTAATGAAAATTGCTTATGGTATTCCATTACTTTACTATCATACTTATTCTGAATGTCCATACACTCTTGTTTAAATTCATCTTTCATACTTTCTAATGTTTTTCTATGAGCTAATTTTATTGCTTGGCACTGGTTCAGAGCAGCCAAATTACATTCGTTTTCTATTTTTAAATTATGCTTATTATTAGAACAAATTTCATGTTTTTGTCTAATAAAATGATTTTGAAACTTTTTCAAAGCCACTAAGTTTTCAACGTTTGCATTAGATGCTTCATTTTGATAAGTATAAATCAGATGCCTGAATTTTTTCCGATATTCCAAGGCTTCATCATCAAATTTTTTTGTATAATCTTGCATATTTTTTTCTAGGATTCTGTTCATTCTTTGACATTCCTGTAACTGTTGTCTAGTTATCTCCCAAAATGTTTGAATATTATCTCTTTCTATTTGGAAATAATTTCTTTCTTCTCTTTCTCGCTCTATTTCTTCTAAAAGTTTGGCTGAATATACTTCCAGTTGTTCTTTCGTCATTTTGGAAATATCGGAGTTTTTTCCTGTATTTGCTCCCCCTTTTTTTGGCATTTTGATATTTATAATTATACGTATTTCAAAATTAAAAACTGAATAAACTAAGTCAACGTATGAGAGGTTTAACCACAACTAATTTATCGATTTAATTATTTGTTGTGTGCACACCAAAGTTGCTTAGTTACTAAATCAATAATTGTTTATAAGTGAATAAGAAAATGAAATTAATTATTAAACCATAGTAAAGGAATATATGAAATATTCCAAGGAAATGTAGAAGCTATTCTGGGGATTATATTTTATTATCAAATAAATAATATTTATTTATAAATATTATTAGTACCGTTATTAAAAAATCAATATATTATTTCTTTAAAATTATACACCACATTTAGAGTGAATAGTAAATATTAAAGTTAAATTAATTCAATACATAAAGAATTATCTAATACATTATAATATCACATAAAAATAATATGAGATTTAAAATAGAATAATAATATTTGAATTATATATGAAAATTAATAATAGTAACAAGGTATATATATATTTTTTTTAAAGTAGAGGATTATAATGGATTAACTTTTAGATTATATTTTTTTATTTCTTATACATTATACGAATTATAATAGTTTATTTATATGAGAGCTTATAATTTTTATCGAATCAATCTATATCTGATAGTCATACCAATTTTTATTTCGCATTGTTGTATTTTCCTATTTTGTGCATATATTTCCTCTCCAATAATTCCATCCAAATTTAACCAAGATATTTATTGCAGCGATAAAAAATAATTTATTATAAGCTTTTGTGATCATATATTTATATTCATATAGATACATCATTAAGTGGAATACCGTTTAATGAAAACATTTTACACCGATTTTTGACTAAAATTTAATTTAAAACTGACGGGCTTTTTTATAATTGAGAGAGCAACAGAACATCTTTCAGTGACAGTAAGGTTAGAAAGTGCAACTCACCACAGTGCAGCATCTCAGGCACTTGGTCGGGTATCTGTAGCAGCAGTCTCGCATTCTTCTTGCAAATTTGTGCAAGAAGGCCCAAGTAAGCCTCAAGCAGATCTGACAAATTAGAGAGGTTACCGCCGACCTGGCGACAGGCGGCAACACCGCGCAGCGTTAAACCACTTATCTCGCCGAAAACAGGCGCGATGATGTTGTTTTGGTCTCTACCAAATAGCAGCACCAGTTGCTTAAGGAAGGTAAGAGCCGCTGGATGGGCACGTATTTTATACGATGCACTCAGGATCGCGAGCAAGGGCTTGGCCTCTCGCTCCGGATACACGAGGGATGAGAGCGACTTTTGTGCGCAATTGTGCATCGCCTCAAGGGTTGAATCTACTCTGCTCCATTCTGGATGATTTACAATCTATCAAAAAAGAAGCTTTTACAATTATATTTCAATTGAATAGGTCGTGAAATTATTCAGCATTTCATTTAAACTAGTAAAATATTTTGAAAACTATATACAAGTAAATATATAAAATTTCTATTCTACAGTTTTGTGAAATTTTTTTAAAATTGAGTATTATTCACTCACGATTTTGATGCAGTATAAAACTTTATTTTTATCATTTTTAAAACAGATTCCTAAATATCCCTTATTTGACTTTTAATATACTTTCAAAAATCTTGAAATTTTAAGATCTTAAATGTTAATGTGTTATAGTGGAAATATTTTTCATATATTACGATAACTTATTATAAGCCCTTAAGCCCTTAATATTCAGTCATACTACATTATATGCATAATAAATGTCTAATTTATAAAAAAAAATCTGATCGAGTATTTAGAGCTAAAGAGGTATAATTTATATTATTTAATTTATATTATTATTTTTATTTAATCGTAATAAAAAATTGGAATACTTAATGAAATATATTTAATTTTATACTATATTAATAACGATTTTCATTAAAAAAAAGAACGATTTATGGAAAACAATAATTTCTTTATTTTCTATAAAGTATTATTCGATGTTAAAATTTTAGAAATAATAATAACTTCGTATTATGTAATAAATATGAAGAACATTAACTTACAAATTAATTTGATATTTAAAATTAAAAATGGGGGAAAGCCTTTGATACGAAAACTTCAAGAAATACTATATTTATGAAATTACTTACCCGACTTAATTTTAACAAATTTGTTTTTCGAAAATAAAATAAATAAAATGAATACATTATTTTCGGCTTTTCACAAATCAAGAAAAATATCCATTTAGCGATTAATTAAAAAACGATTTTGTTTCGCGCTATTATAATTATGAACTGTTTTAATTACTATTTCTATTACGTTTAGGTTTGATTAAATAAAAATCTGAAAGCTATAATGAATGTTGTGATATATAACATAATGATATAAATATATCAAAGTAGTTCGCATACCCCTTCAAATATTGGTAAGAGTGCCTCTAGTACAGCATTGCCAACAGAGCCCTCAAGGGTTGTGAAAAACATTGTGATCATCTTGAGTTGGTTGGCAACGGCGAGCTGCGCTTCGGCAATGGGCTGCTGCAAGAGCTGTCTGAGCCTCACGACACAAAGACCAAGAGTTGCCTCCAAGTGCGAGAGTTGCTCCTCGGTACTCGGTAGCGAGTTTAACAATTTGCCCGCAGCGTACATAAGCCGGAGGCCTTCGCCACCCCCAGGCGCGACATTCGGCAGTGTACGACCGATCGTTTCCAGGATAGATGGTGCCAGAGGTGCTAGGTGTTGACCGCACTCCCGCGCTATATCTTTGAGAGCCATGCTGGCCGCGGGTGAACTGATAGGATCCTGCTGAGTCAGACCCAAGACCACCAGCTGGAGCGAGCGCTCAAGCCACGGCTCTGGGTGGAGGCCAATCCACTCGGCGTAATCGCCGATCGCTAGACACGCGCAGCACAGCACCTGCCCGAACATCCCAACGTCTTTGGTTAACTCTGACTTTTGATCAAGTATGACATTAACTTATTCCGAATTTTTTCTCTAATAATTTAATATTCTGAGAGGAATTAAATGGTTTATGTGATTTATAATATTTAATTGTTTTATATTGTAGCTTGCATTAAATAATATTAAATTAGATTATCATTTTATATAAAATAATTCAATTTATATATAATGTCTAATATTTCAATGTTTCAGTTAAAATTAGAATTGCAATACAAATGCTTTTCTTACCACTACAACATTGTAACACGTTTGTCAGTAAATATTTAAATTAGCTTGTAGAATGCTAAAAGAATTTCAAGATTTATTATAATAAAACAATGTTTTAAAACATTTAAATTAATAATACTTATTTTAATAATATTAATATTAAAAGTACAAAATATTTATAATTTAGATTTAAGAACTACGGTACTGAACATAATATTTTAAAATTAAAACATTTTTAATTATTTACGCGGATTACTTTATTAAACTATTTATACATGCTTACAACTTATGCGTATAAATAATCATAATTTTTATTATCAAGATAAGAAACAGTTATGTTTTGTAATTAAAATTTTTTAATGGAGGCAATATTATTGGTATGTAAATTCTTCGTCTCTAAATTAAAAATAATTACTCTAATTTTCATATTTGAGTATTTTTTTCTTAAGATTGTATACGTAAGCTCTAAAAAAAATTCTTTCAGATTACAATAGGAGTACTTTGGAATTGTAAACTAATTTATAAATATTTTTTTTAAATCTTCCCAGTTTTACAGAATTTTTTAAATTTCAGGACCATAAAATAAATAAAATGTGCATTTATTTAACAGTAAATCAATTTTTTATGTTTAATATTTAATATTAATGTATACTGCATTATTATTAAAGGATAGAATGCTGTTATTAAAAAATATGGTATTAAGGTACATTGTGATACCGAAAGCTCAATGAAAAACTTTTATTCAATTTCCTAAGTAATACATTACTTAACCATTATAAATGTAATAGTACAATTTATTGATAAAAATTTATTTTATATAAATAAAAAATAAATAATAGTATATATTATAGATTTAATAAATAATAAATGTATTGATAAATGAAATTATACTTACTTCTCTTGGATATATTCCATAAGGTATATGCAACATTAAATCCATAATTGCTGCTACATAAGGGCTTTCTTGACTACCTACATTATCACATAATGCTTTGAAACCATGAAGGGTTGATTCGATTTCGGACCATTTAGAAACATCAAAATGTGATGTAGTTAATCTTGTACCGAGAAGTATAAACAAATCTGTCTGAAGAACATTGTAGCAGTAAATTAAAGTATCTGCAGCATCTTGTCTGTAAATAAGACATTAGTATTATCTATTTTCTAATAATAATAAAAATAACACTTTTAAGCAAAAAATTTAATTATTACTTTTAACAAAATAATGTGTTATTTACGCTATAATTTTAAGAGAATTCCATTTTTTTGTTAAAATCATTATCATTATTGTATTAATTAAAAAAAATCAAAATAATTTACCCGATTAATTAAAAATAAATAAGAATATTTAAAAAAATTCCATTTATTTTTAATTATACAAATTTATTAGAATAAGTAGCATAGTAATAGACCAAGTGATCTTATGTATGATTTAGTAATCAATTATTTTGAAAAAGAAATTATTTAATAAACTAATCGATAAAGAAAAAATATTTCGAAATTTTTTTTAAATTTATAAAAAATAAATTATATTTTAGATTTTATTCTATATATATATATATATATTTTAAGTTTAGGAAAAAAATAAAATATTGATATAGAAAGAAATACGAACTTTTAATAGCATATTATATGCTTAATCAATGAGCAGAATATAAATTTGGATCAATTCATATTTTATGAATGGATATATAATTTAAAAATACATGATATTTTAATAATTCACTATTATGGAAATAATTAAACTTTTTGTACATATCCAACAATTGGAATTAAAATACAATACCTTCAATGAAATCAATTGAAATCAAACTGAAATCAACTTCAAACATGAATATAATGATAAAACTGGCTTTCTATTAAATTCGCAAAAAATATTAGTTTTATAGATTACTTCTGATCCGAACAATTAATTTCAAATTTTAAACCCTTCTAAGAAATAAAATACAATAGTATAAATTTAAATTGAAAATCCGAGGACAATTTTATAATTTATGCGTTTAATTAATGTTAATTATTTTTAGAATTTGATATATACATGTAGAGAGAGAGAGAGAGAGAGAGTATAAATAATAAATCAACGTGAAAAATGATGTCTCGCCAAATAAGACAATAATAAGGAATTAAGTTAATAGTAGCACGTACATATTTTAGACAATTTTAAATTCTTTTATAATTATTATAAAATAAAAGATTAACAATTAAAATAAAATTATATTGAATACAACGACTCTACGAATCAATTAATATAATAATAATAAAACTATATTTTTTATTTTCTTTTGCAAAAACATTATATTTTACACGCATTAAATTCAAACATTTTTAATTACTTAACTGTAAAATTAAATTTTTTAAATGACTGACAAAGTTTTGCAAATAATTAATGTAGAAAAAATTGTGCAATAATTTACATTCTAATGACAAAAATACTACGAATGCGAATGTATATGTACTACAAGAAATTGCAAAATTCAGAACATTACGTACATATGATTGAACATATCTATAATTCGAAACATAATTTTGCAGCGACCATAAAGAATATACAAACTGTACTACTAGCCATGATGATAACCGTTAAATAGGTATATTATGGTCCATCTTCTATATTATAGAGTACTCTTAAAAAATAATATTTATTTATGATCAATACAAAATTTTTTTCTATAAAAATGATATTCCTAATTTGAAGTGGTCTTACAACATTTAGTGTGAGAATAATCTTGACACAGCAAACGAAACTTCATATAATAAATAATATAATAAAGATATAATAAACTGAGTAAAATAAATGATAAAGTAAGCACGATATAATAAAATTAGTTTGACATCACAATAAAGGAAATAATCTAAAGCATCTAAGTCTTAGTCACATTAGTGTCAAAACATACACAGTGCCTTAATGTTTTCCAAACTAAAATAAGTAAACAAAATAGCTTCAGTTCATAAGTTTTCTATTTTATAATTTTTTATAAGATTTATAATGTATAACAAACAAATTTAAAGGCTTGCAGTTCTATATAAAAAAATAGCAAATAAATAAAATATATAGAGTATATATTTTCTAAGAAATATTTTTCTAATTAACAAAATTTTAAATAAACATCAAGAAGTGCAGTGAAATTTTAAAATACTTGTTTAAAAAAATAATTTTGGATCATACATATTTACTAGTATTTTTTACATAAGATTCAATTCCTTTAATTTAACTTGAGAGGTTAGAGATTTTTAATTTTATAGCATTGTTCATTTATACAATATTGGCAAGCTTTTTTCTCTATAAATATAATTATTATACATTAATTATTAAGTCCACTTTTTAAAAAATAATATATAAATAGATACAGTAATTTAAAATCCGTTTATTAAATTCAAATTTCTTAATTTTATAATTATTAAGAATTAAATATCATTTATATTAAAAACTAGAATAAAAATAAAAAATTACAGTAAAAATTAAATACTGTCTACATTCAAAAATATTGTTCAAATTTTCTTCTGTTTAATTTAAAAATATATAATTCTCTTTTTAATTAATTACAAATATTTTTATTACCTTTTTAAAGAAATAAGTAGAAATAAGTAAGTCAAATTAGTATTTAGTACTACGACATATAAGATTCGAGACCTATAAAATTAAGCAGCAGATGCTAACTTACATTTTGCCTTTAGGTATATATTTTTAATATACTTATGTTTTTACGCAAAAGCTTATATAAAGTCGTAGGGTATGGATCGTTTCTTGAATAAGTGAATGCAGAAATGGAATAAAAATCAACGTGAATTGCATAAAATCATAAATGACATTATTGTTGGATACAAGTTTTGAAAAGATATATTTATACCTGTAACATCTAAGTAGTTCACGCTCCTCAGTCGTGCCTGCCTCGGAAGGCGATGTCGGTAAAGTCGCCTTCTTCAGTAATGCTTGAGCCAACCTCGCGTAGATAGGCTTGAGAGCAAACGCTGCCTGCCTATCTAAAGGCTGATCCAGTGTAGCGAGATCATCCTGCAAGGCGTACCAGAAACCAAAGGGTATACAACTGCGCCTCTCATCGATTGGATACCGTCCGTCTTGCTCCGAGCACTCAAGTAGGAACTCTATTAATTGTTGGGCTGTCCATTTTTGCTGTTCATTACAGGATTCGTTACTGGATAAAGCTAGGAGGAATGTACGACTGTGAGCTTCCCCGAAGGCTGTGAGGATCTCGTAATAGTGCTTGGCACCAAGTTCCTTCACCATGCATATCAAGCTCTTAGCCCATTCCCAAAAAAGTTGAGGCCGCTTATAAAGTTCGGTATGAGTTACAACCATAGTAAGACATTCTCTGATTACTTCCCATCCTCGTGTACTATCGCACTCCATGTCTTCCCTAAAAGACAGTTTTTTTATATTATTGCTCTTATTAATTTTATATTAAACCTTTAAGAACTCTGACTTAAATGAATGAATTATTATAAAAATTTTTGGTCCAGTCCAACATTACGAACAATAATATTACATAATAATTTACAAGCTTAATTGAAAAAATATAAAAAAACAATTTTTAATAAATAGACGAACGAGATGTAAGTAAGCAAAAATAATAAAATAATATAATTATTACTTAAATTATTTAATAAGAAGTATTATTCCAATGATATTCAAATTAGTTGCAAGATTAATTAAAAATATGGAAATCATAATTGTAATTATATTATCAACAATAATTATTTTTCTTTTTAATTTTCATAAACAGTATATTTATGTTTATAAAATATAAATTACTTGTTTGGTAAAAAACGAGCTGCTGCAACCAGAAGATGAGGATATACTTGTCCAATTGTATCTAGCGGTAATTGACCAAGTTTTAACCAAGAAAGCATACATTCTATACCTGACAGATACAAAGTGTTACTGTTGTTATCATTCATTTGATTACAGGAAGAAAAAATTTGTTCAAGAATCCATGAAGTTTTACACCAATTATTAAGAATGCTTTCTCGTAATTTCAATTGCTTTACACCTTGTCGCCTATCAAACTAATAAAACTTATGATTAATAAAAAAAAATTTTATTAAAATATTTATATTTTTTAAAAATAATTTAAATTAATTTTTATACTAAAAGAAACCAGTGCATAATGATTGCAGATAAAAAAATTTCTTTATAAACATTTAAATTATATTTTTTTGATTTCATTAGTCATTTATAAGGTACTTTGAGATTTTTTTAAATGATTAATTTTTTAACATAGTTATAATAATTATAATTTATTTTAATATTTATTTATTTAATTTGAGAATTTGATTTTTCAAGTATTGATTGAAAAAAATATATTAAAAATATATTAATATTTCCATAAATACATAAATATTTACTTCTTTTGGAATTGCTTCAAGTACTCGTAGAAACAAACTCACAGTTGTGGGTGAATTATATGGTAAAATTTCAGTTAATTCTTCTACCATACATTTTTCTTTATTTTCAATTTGTGACATACTATAATTAGCCATAAAAGCAGCTAACTAAAATATATGAAGTAAATGTAACATAATACTTAAAGTTCAAATTATATAAAAATTAAAAAATGTTTTGTGCTTACTGCTTGGCACAGCCTTAATAATACAATTTTAGAAGTTCCAGGAGACTTAAGCACTTCAAGAATTCGAGCTTGTAAACCTAAATATTCTGGTTTTGGCACTTCCTCCCACTGCTTTGATATTTTTGTATATAATGTAGTTGCAGCAAAAAATTGCACTTCACCCGACTAAAATCAATTTTTTTATTAGATTTTGATTAAATTTAAATCAATAAAAAAAAATTATATAAATCAAAAACATAATCTCAAATGATTGAAAATAAAATAACTTTTGATATTTGAAATTTGTATTAAATAAACAATTCAATGAATAACTTTATGTAATTCTATATACAAAAGTTAATAAATTTTAAAAATGAAACTAAATATTAATATAATATGATTTTCCATCAACTATATAGTTAAAAATAATATTGTAAGTATGATATAATTACAAAAGAAATAATCAAATAAACATCTTACGAATTTAAAAAATTAATCATTGACTACTATAACTTTTTACATATAAAATTTTAATTCAAATCCTACTTTCGATGAGTCCAGTAATTCCCATAAAAAAGTCCAGGCTTCAGGTGATGCCTGGACCTGTAAAAGCCAGGAATGAGCATCATTATCACCAGAGGCATAAAATCTTTTCACTGCATCTTCAACAGCCGTTGTATGATCCATTCCCCGTTGCTCTTTTAAACTTTTTAAAGTTAATTATTGCTTTGCTCTAAATAACTATATATTCTGAAATATAATAAATTTTCTTAGATCTGTACCAATTAACAAAAAACTCAAAAACTATAAAATTTTAATAAAAAATAAGATTTTGATTTAGATATTTGAGGGAACCAACTATTTTCTTATCAATAAATAAATAACAAGTATTACCCAAGATCAAGCTAATTTTATAAAAGTTTTGTAATACATGTCTTCTTACGTACACTACAAAGACTGAGCCACGGGGTAAGGCGAAATCGCGCCTACCTGGAAAAAGCGCAGAACCGGGCTTAAGATACATATCGTAATGTTCACGGCTCACTCGCTGATATTTCGAATACTAAATCATTAGAGACGCAAATGGATGCTCTTGAATACTGATCTAACATTCCAATTTCTAATCAGTATGCTTCATGCCGAATTCGAAGTAGTGTAACATTTTCGGGCTGGTTGGTATCATATATGTGGGGATTTTGATAACAGTTCGAGAAGTGGGGCAATATGAGAATCAAGTAAACGCAATTTCAGTATTCAAATTAAAGTTCATTATTGAAAGAAGTAAAATACAAATGTAATTGTAAACGTATTAGAACAATTTTTTTTCAAACTTTTATTTCTGTAAATATATCTAAGTTACGGTATGATATATGCTTAATTCTCATATTGCCCCGTCAACCCAAGGTATATTTGAAGTGTGAAACAACCGGTTTAAAGCTACTTTTGCATAAAATTCACCATGAAATAGATTCACTAGGACTGGATCTATCTAAGATTTAATTGAGCCGCCCCACTATAAAATTCTTGTGATTTAGGATGTACTTCCAATTTGTCCGCATAAAGCGCTAGGGTCACCTATTACTTTTCTTTATAGGTTTTTGTATAAAATTGATATATACTTTACTTCAAACAATTGCGAAAAAGTTTATAATATATTTGAAAAAATATTCATGAAATAATTTATATTATAAAATATACGTATAATCATTCGTGTTTACATAATTAATTTATTTTTGCAGGATTTAAAGAAAAAATGAAATTACATGCACTATTAAAATGAAACGTTATGATAAGAATTATCAATTTTTTCATTATCGTTTATTATTTATTAATAAAAAATTAAATATGAGAAATCATTTTGTTTAAAAAATTTTCCAATTGAAAATAAACCATTTAAAGAAAAGTGCTAATTAATAGTAAAGAAATTTGTTTAAATTAATTATAATAATAAATTTCAAATAAAATAATATATTATTTTATATGCTACGTAAATAGATACGATTAAATAAAATGTGGATACAATAAGTGTATTAAAATATTTACTTTGCTTTAATAAAATTTTCATCGCGCTTATTTGCTATAATAAAGATTGTAAGTAATACATATTTAACTATTTCTATTTTCTAGTTATTTGTTTTTATATTAAAAACAATGTTTTAATATTTGAAAATATTAAAGAACTTTAAGAGTATAAATTAATTTGATAAACTTTGGTGGATATCAAGTTAAAGCAGATTATTATGTCGTATATAATATTAAACTCTATAAAAAAATTTAATTTAAAAATTTTTCAATGGCTTTTGTAATTCAAATGGCTTATTGTAATTCAGATTGATTTAGGATTATCCATTATTAAAATTTTATATAACAATAAAATAAAATAAAATAACCTGTTATAATCTTAAGTAATAGATATCAAGTACTACAGAAAACCAAAAAAATTATATTTAGAAAAAATATATTTATATTAAAACAATGTGTTGCATTAAAAAAAATATTTATAAGATCAAAGATGATTTTAATATGGTGCAGGAATATTAAGAAAGAAATTTGGACATCAACTTACGAAATTTACTATAACATATTATACACCACGTTCTAATAGAATTATATAATTTTTTTATAAAATTTATTTTTAAAAACTCTGAAAACGATATACAGTTTTTAAAATTTTCATTCACGATAAATTTAAATTCAATTTATAAATACAAGGAAAACTTAAATTTAAGAAAATTATTTACATTGATTCCTTTTCGTAAAAAACACAACTAATATACATGTATTATTATTATTTTGACAAAATGGAAAACATTAAAATATTATAAATAAAAATGTGAAACAAAACATACTTTTTTTTACAATACCACATTTTACAATACTCATTTTAACAGGATCAATTGAAAACTTCAATCGTACTTATTCTTAGGCCTTTAAAACTATATATAAGTTTAATATTTTTAAACCCAAAAAAGTAAATTTTTCTTTTATATTTAAAGCTAAATTTTGAAAAAATAAATGCGAAGATGATTTGAATTATTATAAACAAAAGAATAGATTTTTTTAAATAAACAAATTATTAACAATTGTAAATGTGATCCATATCAATTTTATACTCGTTGTTTTAATTTTTTTGTATAAGATTCGGTTGATCACGTAGTCTCTTTCTTCTGCTTATGTATTTACAATGAAAACCTGAAAACTGTCAAGTTTTTATTACATTGATAACTAGAGAAATAATATGTTGTGCTTATGTTTAAATTGTTAATTTCAACATTTATAAAATTTCAAAAAATTGAACTGTATAATTATAAATAATTATTAAAACATATATTTTTAATATCAACTAGTATTTAATATTATAAATTACTTTTAAAGGAATTATCGGTTTTGCATACTAAAACTGCTTTTATTTATAAATTATATTTAAAAATGGTGAATAGTATATAGCATGATATATTTCAATAGGTGAAATGTTTTAATTTATTAATACTTATAAATAAATATATTTTTTATATTGATTAAAAATTTATTATTATTTTAATAACATATATTTAAAAACTCTTGCTTTTTTTTACTTTATTTTATTTTTATTTTCTTCATTTCTTTACATTAAAATATTTAAACAATAAAAAATAATTTTAACGATACGTTTTTACAATGAATACTAAAAATCATTTCTTGAAACAAATGTAATTTTATTTCATTTCTTGACAAGGTTTTATAATAGAAATTAACGAGTTTCTCAAATTACTAGTACTGCTCATAATAAGTTTTGATCAATTTATTATGTTAGCTTAAAATATTATTTTAACTCAAACATTTTAATTTTATATTCGCAATTATTTCATAAATAATTACTTATTAAATATGATATATTTATATTTAAATTAATATTTAAAACTATACATTATTTTATTAATAAGTATGCTAAAATAAAATATACCATAAAAAAAAAGATGAAATATAAATGATTGTAATTCATGGCCTGTCTGATATTTATTCAATTAAAACCTTTTTTTAAACATTCCGTTCCTAAATTCTAATTTAATTCCTGATAATAATTATATTTACCATAATTCATGGTTTTTTCTGCAACTAAGAATATACTATTTTGACAAGCTTGATTGAATTAAAATTAAGATATAAAAATGACTACTAAAAAAATAACAAAATTATTAAAACTTTCAAGAATATAATCAAATCCATATTATTATATTATTATTATATTATTATCAATTTTTTCTACTCTTTAATTGGAATGAAATCGAAGTTTCAAAATATCATTTACATATTTTTAATTAATTTAATTAATTTTATAAAATATGCTTAATAATTCTAAATTCATTATGTATTTTGATTTTTGTCAAGAGATAAAAGTGATGTGCGCTTATATCCAATAACTACAACGTTTTTGGTTAATATGATATTTTAGTTCTAAGTATCCCCAAAAAATAAGAAATTGATAAAAAATGTTTAATTTTATATTTGTATTTCTTTTTATTGATAATAAAATATTTTAATGAAACACGCCTAGCTTTGGCATTATTCAACCTTAATCAAGAAAAATGAAATAAATTTGACAATAATTTTATAAATGTTTATAATAATTGTATACTAATCTTCCAATGATTTAATTAGTAAAGAATTTAAAGTGAAAAACATTGCCATTGTAACATCAACCTGGTTTTTAGCCGCATACGTACATATGCATAGGAATCATTATATTTATATTTAATATATAAACTGTCATTATTTTTATTTTATGTATTAAAAAATCTAAATTTTATGTAATTCAAGTTTTTTCGAATATTCTGAATTTTATCAGTTTTTTTTCATATTGATTAATAACTTTTAAGAGCAATCGAAGCAATTAATATATATGTATATACATCAATTTTCATGTTTATAAATTTTTTTATTAAAAAATAAAGAAAGGAATCTATTTTTAACATTTCTAAACAAATCTATTTTAAAAAAGTACAATTAAAAAAAAATATTACATGTTTTCATGAAAATTTAGATTTACTGGTAATGTGATTAATTAAAGCAACACCTTTAATTTTTAGATTTTAAATTTATAATATTTTGAATTAATTTTACAACATTATGTAAATATAAATTATAAAATACTATATAAAAGTTTACGTTCCATTACTTATCCGCAAGTTTTTTAATTTATAATTCTATTTGATATTTTTTTAAGGTTATACTCTATTGTTTCATCTTATTTTTTAAATTATTAATCATAATTAAATTATATGCGTTATAATAATAAATTAAAAAATACAGAATTAATATTTTAATTTTTATTCTAATTTATATTATTATTGTAATAATATTGTAGGAATCTTTATTAATGATTTTTATGTCCTTGAAACGTACATTGAACACATCAATAATGGAAACTTGCAAATGTACTCCAAATAAAGGTAATTATGAATATAATTATTTAATAGTCTTATCTAAAATTTATTAAAATAATTAATTTTCTTGTTTACTGATAAAAAATAAAATTTATCAAAAAAATTTAATAAAATTAAACTAAATATGATATTATATATTATAACTATAATGTAGTGTTAAAAAAATTTTTAAATACTTATGAAGAACTGAAGTTTTTGTCATTATTTTAAAGAATAAGTATATACATAAAACAGTTATTCTATTAATATAAATTTTGAAATTATGCATAAATATTTATAATGTATGATTTAATGTATTAGTTGCTTTAGTAGAAAGAAATCTTACCCATCAAGGAATTGAATTTATTGATTCAAAACTTATGGCTAAAAAAGCTCCAAATGACTTAATAGAGCTTGCAATGGAAATTGAAAAGGTAAAGAGGTGCTTATATAATTAAATTTTAATTATATTTAAAAATTATTAATCTTTTTAGGCTGATAAATTTGTAAAAGCAAATACCTGTTGTAAGTTACAAGTAATTGCAGAACAAATGCAATTTTTACATCAACAGGCTGAAAATATACTACTTGAAGCAAAAGAAAATATATCAATGCATCATATTGCGTGTAATTTTGTTAAAAATCCAGGAAATACTTACCATCTTTATCAACGAGAATCTGGACAGTTATATTTTTCCATGTTAAGTCCACAGGTTGTTAATTTATATTAAATTCATGAATGAATCACTATATTGTTCATTTTATTTTGTTGATTTATTTTAACTTATTAAAGTATTTTGAACAATGACACAAATAAAAATACAACATCGTAGTTATAAAATATATAGATTATTATGTTATTTTTTTGTAATAATAGTTTTTAATTTAACTAAGTTATTTATTTTAATAAATACAATTATATCTAAATCTAATAATAGGTGATAACTATTAATAACTATTAATAACAAATAACTAAAATTTTGATATTCATTATTCTTTGCAAATTACATAAAAAGTTAAAGCTATTTAATACATTTAAAAAATAATAATAAATATTTTATTATATTATATTAAATTTTATACAATCTTATATCATAAAATTATCGTGTTTAGTTTCGTGAAATACTTCAAATCAGTAAATTATAACAATTTATTTTTATCCTTAACAATTGCAAAAATATTAATTTCGTGATTGAATTTATTTAATTGTATCCAATATATTTTATTATTTCAGGAATGGGGTGAATTTACTCCACGACATTTTTATAAAGGTTCTTTTAGACTTGAGCATGATCACTCGTGGACACCATTATCAAACATTCATATTAAAGATAAAGAGCTGGCCATGATAAATAAAATTTATCAAAATACAGAAAATTCAACAAATATGTCGTTATCTGATTATATTAATATAGATAACAGCTGACAAAGTGGCTTATATAATATTAATTTTATTTAAAAATAATATAAAAACTAATTACATTTAAAATCTAGACTCATAATAAAACACTTATTTACGAATTAACAAATTGGATCATGTCCAATAAGTACAAATGCTTTTATTTCAAGTATATTTGTATATTAATTTTGAAATTATCTTAATTACAAAATATAAATTTTTTTCGAAATTACTACTTATTTATTTACTTTTTTTCTATATTGATTAACACCAATGGCAAAATTAACGCCTGCTAATAATTAAATTATTAAATAAAATTAATCATATATATTATTTATGGAATTTTTAAATACAAAATTTAAACTTATAAATTATTTATTAAAAACTGCTGATTAAATGTTTTGCTAACTATATGGTAATAGTAGTTCATACAATTTAATTCAAGGTTTATATATTGACTATTATTTCTATTTGTATATAAAACTTAATTTTTCTAAAAAAATTTTTATTGTTTAATAATTAGAACTACATTTAATGTTCTAAAATAATGTGGTAAAAAATACTATGGCTGACTTGGATTATTTTGGTCTGATTTGAGAAGAATTCATTCTACTTTTACATATTAAATTTTAACCTAAACAATTTAATAATTTGCTTTTATATAATTAGTATTAGTTAAAAAAATAAAACGTTTCTCAAAATAATTGTTTTTAAGATTCATGACAAATTAATTTTTTCATTCATTATGCATTATTTTTTATAATTTAAAAATATTTTACTTTTATTATATAAGTATTTAAATACAATAAAATGAAATTATTGTATTACTTTAATATAAAAATATTCTGATTTATAATTTAAAAGGTTGAAAACAGTATTTTATAATTTAAAAGGTTTGAAAACAGTATTATATAATTTATCTGCTAATTTTATACCATTAATTTATGCTGATTATGCATTCGAAATTCTGAAACAAGTTAATGAAGTAATCAAATAAATTTAGTATTATTCGCTATGAATTTTTACAACAAAAATAATTTATTCTCTTGCAGTCATTTTTTAGCAATCTCAAGTCATCATAAACAATTAATTATTTAAACTTCGACGATATTAATTAAAAATAAGCTAATCTCGATTTGACAGTAATTTACAATTATCTGAAAAATGAAATTAAATAATTTGATTGAAAATAATTACCATGATTAATCTTTCCAAATTCCAATTTGCCAACATTATAATTAAAAAAACATATCTAATAAAGAATTTACATTCAATATTAGTCAGAAATTTATTATTTGAGAAAGAAAGCCAATTTTTATTAATTGACTTTCAACTGTTTATCAAACAGACTGTCCTTTTAATGTTCAGGAGGTAGTTTAATTGCATCATGTTGAATTCACAAGATGTGCTAGAAACAAAATATTTAATTCAAATAACTATTATAAATAAGGTTTAATAAAAATTTATATGCAATTTTAAATTAATGCTTTATATCTACTAATGCTTTGTAAGATAATAATAAATCATATTAAATTTAAAATTTTTTTTGTTAAAAAAAAGAAATGTACTTTTTTAAATGACTACTTCTTATATAAAAATATTTATAGAACTTTTCTGAAAAATTATAAAATGTATTTAGGTATAATTAAAAATTGTAATTAGTACATAAATTATTCGTTATTAATATATTATATACAATGAATTATAGATATTACTAACATGTTTTTGGTATGCTGAGTGGTTCCATATCTTTTATCACACATTCATGTGTACACATATGGAACAAATATTGAACGACTAGAAACTTTTCTTCTCCAATGCAGGGATCATAAAATCCTGTTAAATAGCTCTGTAAAAATAATGAAGTTAATAATTAAATAATAAAAATGAAGAATCAGATCAAATTGAGGCGTATTATAATAATTATAATTCGCCATTCTGTCAAATGATTTTTAGCTTTCATAATTGCAGATTTTGTTTGTTTTATAATATAAAAAGAAACACTATTCTCCACGCATAATTTTTAATTAAATACTGAATTTATATTAATTATTTTGAAAGTAATTATTTTGACAAAAATGCACAATAATTATACACAACAGATCGCGAAGGTAAATTCATTTATGAATAATTTAATACACAAATAGTACAATTTTTATTTTGACATTACTTCGATATAGTAATATATTTTGTAATTCACAAATACAAAACATGATTTTCTTGTTTATTAATATTATTTATCTATAAAATGAATGGATTAAAATTTCTTGTGGAATTATAATTGAATAATTTTGAAAATATTATAAGAACAAGAAAGAAATAACATGCTTTTAAAACTTTCAAAAGGTAAGATTCAATCTATTCTATAAATGAAGTGCAGGCATAAACCGATTTTTCAAGCCCATCTTTAAGTTCATATAAGGATGCATTAAGATTACCTTTGATCCCTTATGCAGCATAAGACTCGAGTCCTTAACAAGACACTGTAGGGGTATCGTAACATCGATAATCTCGTTTTTTTGGACAATTACTTTCTCATTACTCCTTAAGTTCTCATTTGGGTAAATCAACTTTCCATAGAAAGCTTTAATAATAACAAGGCCACGTTTAGCTTCCTCATTTGCTCTGATTCTACTAAAGGTCACCTGCATAAGATCAATAGCCATCTTAGCCTCCTTCTTCTTTTCTGACCACATGCGATTCTCCTCTTTTCTCTGTTGATTTTTATCTTGTTCTTTACGCTGTCGAAGTAGCGGATCGAACACAAAATTCTTTAGCAGCATCCAGCTGATTAAGGGCACAACCGTACCATAGAATATTGGGGCTGGGGTGACGTCATCACTCAAGAATATGGAGAATTTGTAAACCTGGTAAGCGCGTTTCAACTTCACGCGTAAGTTTATACCCATCACCGAGTCCACACAGATTACCGTCGAAAGATTCGTATTACGAGCTATTTCTGTTTTTACACCGTATTCCACGGCCCAACTCGAACTGCCGATCCTGCGGAACAATAAATTATCGATAGATTACCTGTTATCCTTTAATTAAGAATAAAATTTACTTAAAACACTGAAAATCTTTTCTCAACTTATCATTAAATTTGCAAATTCTCCATAAGCTATTAATCTACACTTGTAAATAGTATGAAAGAATTATTCATTACACAATATAGACTCAATCGAAACTTATAATTTAATTATAATGACTTCTACAAATTCATTAATATGCGAAAAATGTTTTAATCTTACGACAAATTGTACATTTATATATACTTAACCAGGAACAATTAAATATTAAGAGTATAATTTAATGAATTAAAAATTATGTTTTACTTCAAAATATTTGCTAGTATTTCAAGATACAATTTTCAACCCGAAATTAATTTATAAAGTACAAAACATAATTTTAATAAATATAATCAAATTAAAGTTAAATTTTTATTCAAAATTAAGAATAAATATTTGTATCATTTGCACAAGTTTAATTATCTCATTTTACTTATAGGATAGTATGCTTGAACTGAATCGAAATTTACCACATGTATACGAGATAAACTTTTCAATGAAATGTAGTTAAAGACATTAAAAATTTCTGAAAATCTTCAAAAAAGAAATCTATATTTTTATAATAAATTCAACTCTGTTTTACAGCTGATACTACAAAAATTCCTTAAGTTATTTAATATGATAAAAGTCGCATATAATTATATATTCAATTTGTAATATAATGTATAATAAAATAATTTAAATTATTGAAATTTAAATATAGCTAAATTAAAATACTTACTGAATATGACCTAGAAGTCCTAATTTTCTTTCTAACAACATGTATTCATAATGCAGACTAATGAACGATTGTAACTGGGAAAATTCTATTGTAAAAAGGACTTGTGAGTTCTCTGTACTTTTTACAATTGTAGTTGACATGCTGGAATATGATCCACCTTTGTATGTTAAATACCCTACAGTAGATTTGCTCAACTCCATTGAAAGAGCTAATAAAATGATTAAACTAATTTAATAGTGTTTACTTCATATATGATTCAATGTTATTGAAATTGTAAATCATAAAGTACATTTAGTATACACAGGTTATAATATTTATTATATTATTATATGATAAAGTTACTTACTTCCAATAATAACTGGTTCTAGTCCTGCTGGTGTAAATTTTAAAGGAAGTTCACCATTAAAATGTACTTTTTTCGATAACTTTCTGTAACCTCTTAATGCTAATGCTGGCCAACTACCAGCTGATAATTCTGCTTCCACCCAACACGGTGGTGTTAAGAAATGCTTAAGCCCTAGATTTAATGCTCCTGAACCAATACCATTTTTAACAGATAATTCTCCTCCGAGTGTGACTGTATTTTTTTGCGTCAATGGTGTTTCAATAGATTGTGTAAAAGTCATACCACTGACTTCAATAGAAGAAAACAGGTTATTTCTATAAATCAATATATAATGTCAATATAAATCAATATATAATAATTTCTATAAATCAATATATATGGTATATATAAATTCAATATACCATACTTTGTTATAAATAATTATTGTAACGATAATTGCGCATTATTAACATGTTATTAACATATTCTAAATTTTTATAATAAATACTATTAAATCAATACTCTTATAGATAAATTTATCTTTACTTTTTGAATTCTATGGATACATAATTTTTTTAATATATACTTTTAAATTATAAGATCATTTTATAACTTACAGTATTGTTACAAACTTTCATTATTATAACTGATTATAATTATTAATAATTGTATTTTCTATAAAATACTTTAAAAAATTCAATCATAATTTTATAATTTGTGAATAAAGAAATTTTAATCAATATGATTTTATGTTAAATTTATTAAACTTCAAAGTTTTTATTTTAAGAAACAAAATATAATCAAAAAGTATTTAAAAAATAAGACTATATATTTTGTATTCGCCATTAAGGCTAAGGAATAAAATATTATATACTTTTATTTAATTTTATTTAATTTGAACTAATACTAATTTGAAAATAAAGCAGTACAAACCCGTCATAATCAGTTGGATAACTATTAAATAAGTCTGTAGCATTAATATTAACACCAAAAACACCTTTTGGGTTAGCTTTTTTTAACTGTTCCTTTTCTTCTTTTTCTAATTCAAGCTTTTCATAAGCTTTTAATAATTTTTGAGGATTTTTAGTACGCAATGCAAGCTCCAAATTACTTGAATCCAAGCCTCGGACACCAATACTATCATATATTGCTCTTTTGTTTGGATCACTTAATACTAAGTTAAAAATTTTATTTTAGAATAAGATGTTAAATAATTCATAAATTATAATTATACAATATTCAAACTTTAACAAAATATTTGTTAAAGTTTCATGTTAATAGCTGTTTATATTATTTTAATAATATCAATATATAATAAATTTATAATAATAAATGTAATGTAATAATTTTGAATGGTATATGCATAAAAAAATTATTTATACAAACCTTCATAAACTTTATTTATTCTGCTGAAAAGTGTTTCAGCATCCTTTTTGAGCTCAGGATCTATATGCTTGTCAGGATGATAAGTTTTGCTAAGTCTTCGATAAGCATTAGTAATTTCTTCCAAACTTGCCTAGAATAGTTATAAGAAATTTTATTGGGTATAATTTCAACATAATCTAGAAAAACAATCAAACTGAATAAATAATTAATTATAATTATAGAATTATATACGTTTATTACGTAATTTATGTGATTAATATACAATATTCTATTCTTTATATAATATCTTATGAAACCTTTAATATTAATTATATATATGCACATACTTCCTACTTTAAGAATAAAAAAAACTAACTAAAATATAAAATACAATTTATTAATTATAGTTTGACAAAATAAGATTTATTTTATTTATATTATTTATTATCATTTCCTGAACAATCAAATTAAAAAATCCAAGTTATGTTTCAATATTAATGCTTTAATCTTTTAATAAAATAATTGTTTTAATATGAATTCTACTAATATTTACAAGAATAATATTTATAAAAATTATTTATAATTTTGAATTTAGCGCGCGATTTTTAATAATTAGCTCATATACAGTAACCCTAAAAACAATTTTGTTCTTAAAGTATTCATTATTTATTGTTTTAAATTTATGTATGATATTAAAAATTTCCTATTTATTAAAAAGTAAAAAGAAATTCCCGGTATTTTATGAAAAACTCGTGTTATTACGTCAGCGTAAATCATAAGAAACCCAATCAGAAAACGAGGAACATAAAAGATAACCACAAGACCCCATGGATTTTCCCGGTTGACTTGTGAAATTCACTGTGATTATTTAAAAATATGAATATACCGAAAAAAGTGACGAGTTAAAACTAATTATACATGATAATATTTTTTCATTATTATAAACTTACATTTTTAGAAACATTGAAAAAAGCATAGTAATCTTCCTCTAAACGACGATTATTTTTTTCATCCGTATCCATGTTCTTCTCGTTGGTCCTATCTCTTATAATGGAATCTTTATAATGCACGTCGCTCTAATAAAAGAGCAAAATATGAATATTGTATACACAAATACTCAATGTCTTTATGAAGGTTTAATAATTGATTTGGACTAAATCCAATATGAGTTATGCTAGCTATTTCTTACAAAGTAAATTTCTTCTGCTCCATAAGCAGCATGTACAAAGTACACATGCGCACGTTTCTTAATCCAATCCCGAAGAGCTTTTTGTTGCAATGTTTTCTTTCCGCGCAAATCAAAATTGACAGAAAGATGCTCGTGAAAAGTGACTGCAGTATTACTGTAATAGACCTAAGTTAATATCTACATAACCTGCCGATTGTTCAATTCATTTTGCTTCAATATACAATGCTTAGATCATGAATATATTTTTACATTAATAAATACAAAAAATTTTGATAAATAAAATATAAAATAGAATATAAAACCGTTATTTTGTAAAGTAACAGTGGGATTAAAGGAGTACTTCATTAAAAAATTATAACATAGTTAATAAGTATTGTATATAGATACGCATGTATACAAACGTAAATTCTAAAATTTTGAAAAATTTTGAAATAAGTTTTTATTTCATTAGATAAATAAAACTAATTTTTTTTCATATCTTTTAAAACTATTTTAATTAATTTCAATAATTTCATTAAAAAAGTTGAATCGTTAATATTTCAAGTTGAATGTTCTATCCTTTGATAATTATATGAACTGACCAACTATATTTTAAAAAAAAACTCCATCTTTTATGATGCAATATTAAAATTGTAAAACTAAATATATACCTTTGCAATTATTAATAAAAATAAAATTCTAATGGTAAAGAATGTTGGAGCACAAATTATATTTCAATTTATTATATTAAAATTAAATTTTTTAACAAATATATTCTAAAAGGCTTTGAATTTAAAATTCCTGTTTTAAACAAAAATTTTTAATATTTTAACTTATTAATATAAATAAAATAAAATTATCAATAAATATACATGCAATTGTATATTATTTTTTGAAGTTACATACTTAAATTTAGTTTATGGAAAACTATTTTATACACATATAAACATTAGAGCTTTCTATAAAAATGATAAGCAAATTAAATATGATACTTTAAATGATCATGTTAAAAAAAGATTTTTTAAACATGCATGGATAATAGATACTCAAAGGTTAGGACCGCTTACCTGCTCAGGTATTTGGATGAAGCCGATATTAAATATTGAAAATATAATTTTCGTGTATTGTATATCAAAATTTGTTATACCCTGTGATTATATTCGTAGAAATAAATAAAGTTTTTATATTACATGTATTGTTTCTTTTATTTTGAATCATTTGAAAATATTTGTTTTAAAATGTAATAAAGAAGTTCGTATCTTACAAAGTAAGTACATATAATACTTTAGAAAAAATATCGTATAGAAATTTTGTACTGTAGCTACTTTGTTAAAGAAATTATATTTTATGTTTTTATTTATTATATTATGTATTTAAAATTATTGTAAAATAAATAACTGTTTAAAAACGAAAAAATAGTAACAAAGCTATTTTAATTAAAATTTTTTTAATAGTTGTGTATTAAATAAATTATTTCCAACTAATGCATTAATCATATTGAAAAATATTATAACAACTTACTCAGTATATGTGATGAGTTATTATGAAAATTCAACACCAGGATTAGGATTAAATTTATCATTGTTGAAAAATTTTCATAGTAATCTCTTTTATTTGACATAAATAATTAAATTGTTTCTTTTTTCAAATAATGCTTGTTTTGCAGAAAAAACGTATTGCTGACTCAATAAGTGATTTTAACATTTTTACAGACAGAAAAAAAGGAATACGATAAAGTGTACTAAATTTTATAATAACGAGTTTTGTGATACGTATATTGTAATCTAAAATCCTTAAAACTGAAGGCTAGATTAAATGCACAAGTTTAATATGTAATTATTATATAATAACAAGAATAATAACAGAAATAATAATAACTATAACGATGACAATGAAAATAAAACTAATGTTATATTAATGTTATATTTAACCATAAATCTCGTCGATTAATTATTAATAAGTTTTATATGAACCAAGTACATTATTAAAAATTCTAGTTTTATTTTATTATAATAATTTTTTGGTAATATATTCTATGAATAAAAATAATATATATTATTGTCACTGAAGTTTACATGTAACTTTTCTAGCATCATCTTATTTTTTTAAAAATGAAGATAAAGATTTTAATAGAATAAATGAAAATTTAAAATGATATATTTAAATTTTTATTACAATGTAATAAATTTTAATGGTATCTTTAATAATAACGAATATTTGAAATAATACAATTTAACACAAATGTAATAATTAAAATTATAACGAAAAATATTATATATTGATTAAGATAATAAAGTAAAGTTTGAATAAACGTATATATTTAATTTCATCTTGTCTAACATCACTATATAAAATATATATTTCTTCAATGACTTACATTTGTTTTATTTCTATCTCTATTTCTAGTTACATACACACCACATGTACACATTGTTATATCTCTATTTCTATAATCTATTTCTTGTTACACTATTATGTCTTAATAGATTGAAGTAAAAATTGAAATTAAAATTTCTAATGCAAATATTTAAAATCTTACAATATTTCGTTATTTATATAAATATCTTGTCACGTACATATAATTATATTGATATGTTTTCAATAAACCTATATTGAGTATTTTACACTCTTTTTTCTAGTAAATCATTCTTAAAAATAATTTTTGATTTTGTAAATTATCAACTCTGGAATTTATATATTAAATTATCGATTCTTAAAATTTAAAAATTTATTTTTTTCATGTTCTTAGATTTTTATTTTAAATTTCTATTATGAATTATTAACTATGAATAATTAAAATATTATAAAATTAATAAATGTATAAATATAATTTAATAAAAGTATGCCTTTCTTTTGTATATTTTTAATTGTCATTTTTCCATAAATATATTTCATTAAATATGCAAAAGTTCGTAAAATATACCAATTATGTAGAATGATTGCTAAGAATGATCAACCTTATGCTAGTCCTAGATAATTTAGTTTATCATTCTATTCAGATTTTAAATAATAGTAAGAAACATGTCTATATCGTTTAAATCTTAATTTGACGATATTATTCGATTTTTTTACGGTATTTTTACGAATATTGACGGTAAGATTTTCAAAAACGTGCTGTATTGCTGAGTCCTTGAGACGTTTTTATATTATCACAATAGATGGCACCACATTATTAAATTCAAAATTATTGAATTATGAAATTCAAAAAACTTTTTATTAGAAAAATTGTATTCGAGGGAAATACGTTTTAAATTATTTAATTTTCATTAAAAAACTATTTTCAATTATTCCCTTTCTTTTGAATTTATTAATTTTTGAAAATAATACAAATCTTAATTTAAAGGTACTTTTTTATATATAAATATATTAAATAAGAATATCAAACTTTGTAATTAAGATATATGCTTTTTTTAAAGATTGTAAAAGTGCAAATTTTGTTTTTTAGTGAATATAAATTTATACTATTTTATAATTTTTAATATCATATTATAAAGTAAGTCTTAAAACTATCTACTTAATAACTTTATTTATAAAATTTAATTTATCGTGTAAGTATAATTCATGTACACTCTAATGTGTTATTTGTTTTATATTATTTATATTATGAAATTTGCATAAAATATTTTATATGTTTTATAAACATTTTTTATTGGATTTAATAAAAAAAATAAATACGTGATAATATTCATCTTTTAATGAAAGATTAAAATTTGTATGCATTAAAAAAAAAATTATTAACTGTTAGAGCTTACATATATGTATCAAAATTTTATAAATACAATTTCATTAATTATTGTTTACTTAATATCTAAGTTTTAAATTAAAAATTTATAGATTAATTAGACAAAATATTTTATTTTAAACAACAGAATTTGAGTAATTTATTAAATATATTTAGGTAATTTAAATTTTATTTTTACACATAACTATTTTTTAAAAGAAAATTTTAAATATAATCTATTAAATTAAATTTCTGAAATATTTATTTTTTAAGTTTTTTTTAATTCTATATTTTAGAATCTAATATAAGGTGTTAAACACTTAATGTTAAATAATTCTAATTATACAGATTTATAATTATTTTTTTGTATATGGATGACTCTATACAATGTCTTTACTTTCGTATAAAATGAAGGGAAAAAGGCATTGCAAATATGTTGGTATATATCGACATTCAGAAACTTTAACAAAATTGGGAGTCAGAAGGGTGCAAAACGGGAAATGTAATGAATTGATGTTGTTGCTCTCTGGTATTTATAGAAAAAATATATTTAACAAAATAGTTATAAAATCTTATATTTAATATTTATTAATATAAATAAATGTCAGTAGTTTTGAACAAAATAATTAATTTCTGAATTGAATAATTAATTAAATTAATATAAATTTTATAATTAAATACAATAATTATAAAAATAACTGGCTTTCTTGCGGTAAATTAACATAATAAATGTTTACATTGTACATAAAAATTATCACCTTCTAGTTGTAAAAACAGCTAACTGAAAATGTATTATAAGGTCTAATGTATCACTCAGGTGATGTACATTGCCTGTAAAAAGGTTCGTTTTGTCGTTTGTCTTATCTGTTTTATTATAAATAAGTCTAATTAGTAAAATGGAACACCATTGTGTTTCAGCATGGTGTATTTTCTTTTTCTTTTTTAAATTAAATTCATACCATATACACCATATATTTTCATATATCCAAACAACTACTTTTACAAATTTTAGTTATATTAAGGTGTATTAAAATTAATTTATGAAGGTTTAATTAAAAAGAGAATTGAAAGTAAATATAATCACTCGTTATTCAAAATTCTAGAAATTCTAATAATTTTGATTATAAATTGAAATTAAAATTTAGACACATATTTTTTTGTGAAAGTTTGAAATTAAATTTTTTTTAATAAACTAACTACTATTTCATATTAAAAACATTAAATATTACATTGGTTACTTAAATTTAATAATCCAACTATTTAACTGGATTAAGTATTTTTAATTTTGAAAGAAATTAATTAGGAGTCGAATCTACCTACTAGATAGCATATACTCTAGTTATATGAATATACATATGTAAGCTACAACATTTTACTTATAACTCAAAAAGTAATTTTAATACCGTATATATTTATTTTTAAAAAAATAAGTAAATTTGATTGTAGAAATAGTAAATATTCTATAAAAATTTTCAAAAAATATTTATTTTATCTTATTTATTTAGAGTCCTTAAACAAAATTTTTTTAAATATTAGATGGTGCTATTAATTTAGAAAATTTCTATTGACAATTATATTTTATTATATAATAGATATTCATTTACAGTGTAGCTTAAACACATTTACGAGACATCTATACTTAAAAATTTATCAGTTTAATAATTGACTTTTATTATTTAAATGAAAAGTGATATATATTAAAAAATAATTTTTTATATTATTTGTTAAAGTGAAGATATTATTAATGGATTAGTTGGTAATAGAGTTAATTCTCAGTTTAGTCTTTATATATCCTCACAATTAATGTACGGAACCCTGAGAATCTTTAAACAACAAACTTTCGTTGCAGAAGGTAATAAAAATTATTTTATAATCATTTAACATATTGTGCTTTTACATAAAGAAAATAATTATATTTAATAAGTTTTTAATAATTTAAATTTCAGTATACTGTGAAAATTTATTATCTAATATAATTTTAGATTTTAAGTTTTCAAGTGATGTGAAAACAAAATCAGAATTAACTAATAAAAAAACAAAGTAAGTTGTAAAAAATTTTAAAAGTTTAAATGTATTAAATAAAAAATTAATTAATTCTTTTTTTTCATGCATATTAATACACAAAAATTTATACTGATATAAAAAAAATATAAAAATATAATTATTGAATATTTTTTTAGTAAAAATGTTCAAAAAAATCTTGACAAAATATTCTCACAAACACTACCAGAAATCAATATTCAAACAATATTTCCACAAGAATTTCCTAAAGATATTCATCTTATTAAGGAAATAGATTGCCCGCATCAAGAATCTGTATGTTTAAATTTAATTATGTCTAATTTAATATAATGGAAAATTGATCTGAAAATAATGTATGCTTCGGTATCATAACTAAAATTGTTATTATATTTATTAAGGATTATGAATTTTCTTTTGGTTGTGGAGAAAATGAAGAAAATATCGATGAAGCCATGAATCAGTTACACGAAGAAATAATAAGGCAAAAATTTTATTTATATTAATTTAATAATTTAAAATGTACATACTTAATTTCAATACTTTTTATGTTCATCCTTTTTATTATTTTTTAAAAAATGTATTCACAATGTTTTTTTTTTAAATTCTACCTTGAGACTAGAATTTTATATTTTTCTACCTTTTTCTTTTTTTATCTTTTTTTACGCAAAAGTTTTATCTTACTTTTTTACTTATGTTTCTTTCGTTTTTTTACAATCTATTAAATATTTACTTTTTTTATAGTTTTTAATATATAAATAGCATGTATCGATTTTTTTTTCATAAAAGCAAATTGTGTTGCATTCTATTTATTTTTATTTCCATGTATTTATTCATTTTTCTTGAATGCATCTGCATAAATTAATAATGTTCATAAATTTGGTCCCTGTATAATGCTTTGTTTCTATTTTTTTCCTTTGTAAATTTAGCACAATATACCACTATACTTACTTTTCAATCTTTAGATACATTTTCTTCTTTTAACAATGTGTTTATTATATTTGTTATTTTACTTGTAATTTTTACGATATAGTGTATAAAGTATAATTGTCAAATAATTTCTGTATGAAACTTTATCTAATTTATAATTTACATATTTTTTTATTATTAATAATAATTTAAAAATTTTTTTTAATTTTTTATCAATACATATTTGTCTCTTAATCAATAATTTTAAATAATAGAAATATGTACTATTTAAAAAAGTTTAAAGTTAATAAATAAAAATAAATTTAATTGAAATATTAAATGAAAGTTAATAAAAATTATCTAAAGATTAATAAGCATAAAAAAAAACGACAAAAATTTATAATAAATCAGTGCTTAATTAAAAACGATAAAACTGCGATTGAAATCATTAATTAAATATCGTATTAATTTAATACATTATAAATTTAATACAATATATCAATCAAATAATTTTTAAAAGTTATTTTTTAACTTTTGTTTTTAATAGATTAGAAAAAGATACAGGCTTTAATTCAATAACTAGTAATGCATCTCAGCAACATATACTATCAAATAGGATTGTTTCTAAGTTTCCAGGTTAGTTTATATAAATTCTTTCCATTTGATCTCATTTATGAACTTTATAGTATTCATTCGCATGTTAATGCTGAATATTAACATGTAAAAAAAATTATTATAGTTTATTTTATTTTTCTAATGCGAAGGTATAGGTAATAAGGAACAATTACCATGTATGAGTACTTCAAAAAGAAGATATCATGAACTTATGAAAATTCCTACAAATCAAGGAATTCCACAGTTTGTAAGTATTTTAATAATGCATAAAAATTATATTTTATACTTATTTCGATATGTTTTTATAATAGTATTTATTAAATATAACTAAACAAAAATATGGTAAAACATAGTTTGTTATTGTTTATAGTAAATTAATGTTATGTTATTATTAAAAATGGAATATTTTAGACAAAGATATAGAATTTAAAAAAAAACAAATATTAATCAAAATAAATACTGAAGGCGTGTTATCTAAAATTAATGAAACAAAAACATAAAATTTGAAATTGAGTTTCTATTTTTGTATATTTTAATGTAATTAAGTAATTCAAAATTTTTGGGAAAATTATTTTATACTTCATTGACAATAATCAATGATAATCAAGTATTTTTATAAATTTATTATTGTTTATTATTACTCAGGTGGCGTTATGAGACAGGAACAATAACCATACGTACGTAATGTTTCAATGACATGGCAAATATCAGTAAAAATTGCGCACATATTTAGATTTTTGATCTTCTGTGATTTTATAATTGTTTAAAAAATTAATTGAATATGGAGGCAAAAAGTACAAAATAACTATTATAAGACTGTGCATAGTAAAGTAAAAAAAATATAAAGTTTGAATCAAATAATTCGCAGTTAAAATTGAAAAATTATTTTTATTTTATAATACTTTTAACCATTTTTTATTAATTTAGTAATTAAATATTTTTCTCATAATTTGGAAATTTTAAAATAAGAATAGTTTCTTCTAGATACAAAAATGCCATGGGATGCGTCATTTCGACGACCAACAATGTACGTTAATATCCATATGCTGTCATGCATGCTACACACGTGTGCTTATTGTCGGGTCATATGTCATCACGGTTTAACTGGAGTTCTAATTTAAAAAAATATTCACTATATGTGGATTATATATGCACTAGAATAATACATTAATAAATGCTTATAGAAAGATTAAATTAAATATTAAAGATACTTTTAACGGATTAAATAACTCTATGTGAGATAGAACTAATAAATTTCCATAATTTAAAAAAAATTCATTCTTTTTTTAAATTAAATACACATTTTTATAATACTTGTAATAAAAAGTCACTTGTTTATTAACTATTTTAATTTCCAACATAATATTAACGTTTACATTTAATAAATTTACTTTGAGTGAAATTTTTTCATCATAATTCATATTGAAGAACCATTGTACGTGATTAAATAAATAAATTAAAAAATTTTGACGAAAAACGTACATTAATAAAACAATAAATAATTATTATTTTATAATAATTGCAAAAAGTAATGATAACATTAATTTATTTAAATTAAGTAAATATTTTTAAAAAATTTTAAATTGATTATCTTAAAAAAAAAGTTTTTTTTGATAATTCAAAAAACTATTACAAATATAATTGTGCAATCATATATAATACTATTAAAGATTAGAAAATTTGTATTTTAAATAACGATATATTGGTGTATGATGTCATATTATTTATTGAAAGTCTAAACAGTATATTTTTATTACTTTCATCATTAATTCTCAGGAATAAAAAAGGAATAAGAATAATAATTACAAAGGTTTAAAAATATGAAAGTAGATATAAAAATTTTATAAAGTCTTATATATTTTGCTTTTTTACTTAGGGATTGCCACAAGAACCGCTGATACGCTTATCAACCGAAAGTGCACAAACGGCTTATTCTCCACCTGCAAAAAGAAGTCATTTAACAACAGGGAATCTTCCAAACCTTAAATTGTCACCATTGCTAGCACACGGTTGTGGATTTCCTATGAATAATGATGATTCAATTATGGAAGTTAGTGAACAGATCATGGAAGCTGCTTTACCAAATGTTTTATCACCAGCAGAGCCATTCAGGAAAACTGGCGTGACACCGCTATTACCTGAAAATTCACCGGCAGATTTTTCTGCCGGTATGAAAAATAAAATATTTTTTAGAAGTTTAAGTTCACCATACGGAATAGTAGATAATAACATTGATTTCTTTTAAAAAATACAATTCTTACGGAAAAAGTATATATATATATGATGTAGTGTCATAAAGTACATAGTGTGTGCGGGTAAATTTTAATATTTTAAAAATAAATACTTACAATGTAATCGCAAAAATTGAATTGAATATTTATAAAAAATATATAGATCTATAAATAGAACAGGTTTATAAAATAATAAATTAATTTACTTCTTTATATTAGTTAAATGAAAGTATTGCTTACATATTATTGATATAGTTCAATAAAATAATACTATAAAATATTCTACATAATATTTATATTTTTAGAAACTTTTACATAATTAATAAATATTTTCCAAATTATAGAATTTTTGTAAATTTATTTGATTTAGTTTATAATTTACTGATTTATATTTTTATTTAATAAATAACTTAATGAATTTTTACCAATTTGCTGTTACGATTTCAAAAATAATTTAGTGTAAATAATATTTTATCAAAATAAATTGAAATTATCTATTTTACAATTTTAATTGTTATATCAGTTTTGCACTAATTGCATATATTATCATTTTTTTTTTAATTTATATTCGACACTTATTATTGACTTTTTTAATTTAAAATTTTGATTAAATATTAATTTATTGGTAACATGGTTAAAATTAGTTTTGAATAAAATTTTAGTTTTGAATTTATTTTAATACATTTATACAAAAATCTGCAAAAACTATTTGTTAATTAATTCTGTGATTCTTGTAATAACGAAAATATAATTATTTGAATTCTACGCTCAACGTAAGATCTTACGTAGGTTTTATATTATATGTAATATTATGTAAATAACCCCCTTAATAAATTTTTGATTATATTGAATAATGTAGATTTAATAGTTATTTTGATTATTTTATTAAAAAAATATATAAATATATATAAATTATCAATTCTATTACTTAAAAAATTTCGTATATAGGAATGATTGTTTTTTAAAACAATAATGATAATGATGATGATGATGATAAATTATTTTTTAAACATTTTTTTTACTATATTAGCTAAATTATACTAGATAAATTATTTTTATAACTAAATAATATATATATATGTGTGTGTGTGTGTGTGTGTGTGTGTGTGTGTGTGTGTGTGTATATATATAATTGAATTACGAAAAAACTGAATCCTATACTTATGGATATTCCAAACATAGTAATGCACATTAAACTAAATATTTAATTATATTAATACAAAATTATTATTATGAGTAAAAATTATGTATAATCATTTGAAATATTTCTTAAACATTTCAGAATATGAAGTGTCTCCAAATCTTAATGTAAATAATATAGCTAAAAGAAATCATGAAACTCGGATAGATTTACAAATTGTTAATAAAAATATTAAAACAATTCAACCTAGAAAAAAAAAATTTCAAGATACTATAAAACAAATTGAAATATCAACTCTGTATACGGAAGCTTTTACAACAGTAAGTTTTAATATATGATTTTCACTGTTTCAATAAATTCGACATTTCTTTTATCATTTAGAAAAAATGTTATTAGAATTCTATTTATATAAAAAATTTTACACCTAAAAACTAAATTTAATCTTAAATTAGTGAATGAAATAAAATTATAAAAAAATCATTATATTCGATTTAAAAAAGTAAATATTTTATAATATTTATATTATTATTAGTATGTACAAAAATTAATGTTATATTAATACAATAATATGTTTACATAATTCACTAAAAAAGTAAAAAATTAACTAATTTGATTTTCTAATTGGCAATTTTTTATAAGAATTTGATTTAAATAAATAAATATATTAAATTATTTTAAAAGTTTTTTTAATTTTAATTAGACATAATTTAGAATTATTTTTATATATTTAGAACATAAAAAATTTCAATAACATATATTAACATTTATTTTTATGTTAAAAAACATTTACTATATATATAAAATAATCGATTAACTGGTTGTACAGCGTATGAATACAGTTTTGTATGCTTACGTTGCTTCACTTCAATAGAGCCAAATCGATTCGACTAATCCGCATCTCAAAGGACTAGCCTGTGTAACAGAGTATATATATATATATATATATATGCATGAATAATCATATGTAGTAGTAGGTTTGACAAGATCCCTTGACGGGTTCGAAATTGAAATCCTACAACACTATCCCAAAACCATTCGTTTTTCACGAGTAAAATGCTTATACATACACCATATAATAGTATTTACGAGTATTCTGATCATTATTACTTTTTTATATAAAATATTTGCTTATATCGAATTGCCAATAAATTTAAATCATCATATGATTGCTTGTTTTTTAACAATTGAAAAAATTTATTGGCTTATGTCTAAGTACTGTATAAATATCGCATGCTAGTATTTATTAATTTATTTTATTATATAATAATTTTATAGGAAACAAGTATTTTTGATTTCAAAAAAGTATTTCTATTAAAGATTGGTTTTTAATATAAAGAAAACGAAACAATGGTACTGTGCTATATTTAATAAACGATTTAACGATTAATAATTAGTCATTATTAAAGAAAGATATTAGCAATTTATTTATTGATAAATAAACAAATTATAAATTAATACATGTATTTATGTGTACACGAATATTTTCAATTAAAACATTTTTAAAACAGTATTACTTTAAGTATTTTCTCCTGTACCGTATATATATGTATGTATCAAAAATCATTTTTGTAGCTATATTTTTTGATAAAATCAACATAAATACAAATATTGTATCATGTTTAATTTTGAAGAAAATTATAAACATTTTAGATTATCTTTTTTTATTAAAGATATGTATATTAATTTTTCTATATATTTAGTCCAGACACGAATTAATTAAAAAATTCTCACGCAATGGAAAGTTTGTCCAATATCTACTAAAACTTCCGTCAACTTTAAAAAAAGAAGAATCTTTTATGAAAGGAAGATTATGGGCAAATTGTCTCATGAAACTGTACGATAATAATGTACAAATGCTATGTGAAAAAACAGGTATATATGATACCATGATTTTACGAAATACCATCAACTTATTATTTAATTCTAACATCTTTCCAAAAACTTAAGATTAATCTATCAATTTGTATTAAAATTTAATTTAAAAAATTTAGATATATCTAAATGAATCGAAAAAAATATATATATTTAAAAAGCATTATATTTAAAACATATTATTTAACAAATTTTAATTTATATTTTTCAATAACTGAATAATAAATAAGAAAATTTTAATAAAAAAAAATTTTAAATCTTGAACTTATATGTAATAAATAAAATACATCATAAACAATATAATGAAAACGTAGTGAAATTATTTTACCTACGTTATATTCTATTTTTGAAATTTATATTTCAAAACGAATTTAATTTATTTGCATATAAAAATCAATTTATAGATATGGAAGTGAAAAAGCAGAAAGTGCATTCTCTTGATAAAATTAAAAAGAATGTTGCGATAGTTTTACAACGTATTTGCACAGAAGAAACTATTATACCAAACAATGTTGTGACAGAACTTAATACTCCACATGTAGAGGAATTTATGAATATTAATGAACCGGAGCCAGAAATTACAATGAACATTGAATCTGATTATACTGAAAATTTATCACAAATTGAGAAAGAACAATCCATGGTTATAAAATCAAGATTGAACGATTTTGACGAACGAAATCCTAATAGTAACGAAAGTTTGAAACAATCAATGGAAAAATTGAGGGAGTCAGAAATTAAAGCAGAATCCGAATCATTGTTTGTATATTTTTATATTTTTATCAAACAAATTTATTGCTGTAAATTATTAAGAGAAATACATTTTCTGAATACTGTAGTATACTATTGAATACGAATGCTTTTTTACACACGGTAAAGATTTTTCATTTAATTTTTTAACTTGCTTGAACTTGAACATAAAAAGCATTGTAAACATAATTTTAATTTCACTATTAACGAATTTTTAAAATTTATTTCTTAAAAATATATTAATTTTAGTTGTGTAAATTATAAATGTAAAACTTATATAATCATATGAAATTTCAAGTGTTGCAGAAAGCGAAACAGACAATTATTTGACTATTTCAGATTTCTTTGCATTTGTAAAATTATTTTGGAATAAGATAGAAAAGAATAATAAAAATAAAAATATGGAAATAAAAATAGCTTTTGACAAAGTTGTACCCCCTGAAAATAATTCTGGGGATGAAGCCGTTAGATATATGCTGTATTGTTTCGGTAAATAAACCAATATATTAATTATTAAGATATTAATAATTATATAATATTTTCATGTTATATTTTCTATCTGACTCTTAGATTTAGAAAAAAGAAAGCAAATGGAATTGATGCAAAGAAAACCATATGAATCTTTATACCTTGTGAAACCTCGTTAATTATAAATTTAATTATATTACTTTATTATTTGTATTTTGATTAATTATTATTATGTTGGTTTTCCATTAATATTTTATTGAAACATAATTTTAAAATAATTTTCGTCATAATTTAGTATATAATCTCAATCTAAAAATAGTTAGATATAGTGTAGTTATTATCTTAATAATTTATGCATTGAAAATTTTTTCTTAATTGTTTATTGATATTCCTAAAATTAATTTGTTCATAAATTACTATTAATTATGTTACAATAAAAGAAATATTATTTTTATGTTAATTAATTATATCATGTTAACTAAATTCTATATACATGTTTAAAAGAAATAAATTTTTGTTTCTCTTTGTATTAATTTTCATTTATTTAAATAATAGTACCATATTCTCTTTGTGCATCTGGTAAAAAATAAAAAATCTATGTATTAAATTAATTATATATTATATTTAATTTTATATTTTCTATACAATCATAATAAATATGAAAGTGATAAAAATATTAATTTTCTTTCATAAGTAACTCGAAATTTTTGTTTTAATAAATTTAGTCACGAAGTTGAGTAATGAATGAAAAGCATTGTTCAGTGTACCAGCTAAATACTGATTTTTAATATCAAGAAATGATTTACAACTACAGTAAAATAAGTTTCTCTATCCTTAAGCAAACAAGGTATTCAGAAAGCTTATTATACGTACACTCGACTCAGATATGAACGAACAAATATTGTTCTGCGAAGGTTCGAAAATCAGCCCAAACATTTACGTCGCGCTCTTAAGAGCGAAACGTTAGAAAAATAGAAAACAAAGAAGTGATACTTATAGAAAATGGAGTATCTCAAGTAGTTAATAGGAATATAGTTGGCGCGCGCCTACGAAATTTAGAGCCATAATTTTTTTTTTTACAACCTACGTAACAATTGACCTGCGCACGATTTGGGGTCTGGAACTCACGTCACCAAGTATAAATGAGAAACCAAAGAATATAATATTGAGACAATAATAATTATCGTATTTGATTATTGATTTATAAATTAATAACAAAAATATAAGAGTATAAAATTATAAGACTAATGAATGTATATATATATATAATATATATATATATATATATATAGGAAAATTACATTATTGATTATATCGTTTATTATATAGGGTATTTTAATTGTTAATTAGGCCGTCAATTTTAAACATATTTTATAAAAAAATAAATTTTATCAATTTCCAAAAAGCTTATTATATCACCTATATAATGAATGTATTATTAAATTAGTTTTTTTACAATAATATATACATAATTCAAATCTTTAAGAAATGTTAACATATATCAAAAAAAGGTTTGTTATGTTATATGCGGTTTTCTGCGTTCACTTCAATATTTCCGAATAATTATTTTACTTATAAATGTTTAAATGTTAAACTTACCAAAAACGAAAAGTGTCGCACAATTTTATATTAGATTGAACGTTTGAATATAATTAATGTATTTGAATAAACAGATGCAGCTTTTAGCATTTAAAAGTTGCGTAAAAATATGTTAAAGAAACGTGTAGATTGAACAACGCATGTAGATATTTAATAAAAATTAAATAAAAACATTGAATGTAAAAAAAAATGTGAAAAATCATACTGCTACGTTCTACACACAAACTAGACAGATTTCTCCCCTACGCGTAAAAAATAAAGCGTTTCAAATAGTTATTGAAAATAAGGTTGGTGTTGGCGTGCGCCTCCGAAATTTACGGCCTTAACTTTTTTACGACCCGCAAGATGATTAAGCTGTGTATACTCTACATCACATCGTGATTCGTGAACAAGTGGCTAAACTATGCTTTTAAGAAATCGATAAGTAAAGTATATGATTGTCGTTTCACTTTAAATCTGCATTTGATGTTATAAATTTTAAGTTTAATCGAGGAAAAACTTCCGAATTAAATAATGTTATTTTTAATTGGAATGTAATTCAAAGGAAAAGCCCACGATCTTTGACACGTATTATTCATTGAAGATTAAAAAATAAACGTTAAGAACAATCGTTGAAACTGGAATAGTTTAAAATGCGTTTGCTTGCTTGTCGATAAATACAGTGAATGGGAATATTTTCCTATTCCGATTAATTGCAAATAAAAAGTAATTTAATCAACACATGTTTATTAAGAAATTGACATTCTGTTTTGATTTAGAAATGTCAAAGCAAATCTTTGACAAGTATGCTATAAAGTAGCGGAACCTTTGCAATCCCGATTCTCTTCGTAATTCTTTTTCTTTTCATTCCGAGACTTTCATTTTTATTATGTTACCGTTTTACGAACCCTCGTTTCACGCGGCGAACCGCGACGCGAGCGATTATCCGCTCATGGTTTGGAACAAGCCTAAATGCTTTTTTTCTCTCTCTTCTTTTTGAAATTTTTGTGCGTACCCGGAGAACAGCGTCGTTTTATTTTATAAAAGTAAATTATCTGAAAATATATCTTTATAAATATTAAATGTTTTTATTAATTAATCGATCACGAGTAAGCACTCCTAAGACTATTAAAATGTTTGAATCCAAACGCGAAGATAGAAAAGTTGTATAAAATTGATAAAGTAATTTAAATAGGGTCAGTTAATAGTAAACCTAATATGAATCCAATGAAATATATACAAATTTATTTAAGATTTATACCGCGTACATCCAATAATAACAAAGTGCTTGAACTATATTAAATTATGGAACAATGATTATTCTCGATTCAAAAATTAACTACAAGCATCTTCAATACTTTTGAAAAAATCCAAATGTCCAAATATAAATGAAAGTAACGATGTTAGAAAAATAACTTTGCACTAGAAATAAAAGAAATCTTAATTATTGACTAGGTTGACAGTTCTGATCCGATGAAATAATTGCGTTAACAATTAACAATACTTTTTCTCACAATCTCAAGCATATGCACGCGGAGTTAACTAGAAAAAAATCCATTATCAATCGGAGCGAATGAACGTGGAAGGAAAAAATCAAAGAACGAAGAAAATAAAGTAACTCGCGGTCAACGAATGTTGGCAAACAGGGCCATTGTGCTGGCCCAACAATACCTTCGGTCATGTCGCTCGAGCGAACCGCGTTCGCGCGCTCGTTATTGCTGTTTTATTGTTGAAAAATATATCAGCTCTCTCTCTCTCTCTCTCTCTCTCTCCCTCTTCTTCCCCCTTTTAATATCTGCACTTAAGATACACTGGATTTTCGATTCGTCCGCCTGATTTTTATGACCTTGATCAGACTCCCAATGCATCATGGACACGATAAATTCATGATGTAAAGAGTACAAGAAACCAGGAACACCTTGTATTTTGTAATAGTATACTAGACAATAATTTTAATAAATGCTAAGCCAGTTCACCTAGTAACAGATTTAAATTAGTTATGTCTGGAGTCATTTAGATAAAAAAGAAAAGCAAATAATTAAATAATTAAATGAAATTTAAAAAAAATCTTTCTTTTATAACGCCAGTGTTCACATTCTTCATACAGGCCCTGATCACAGGAAAATATGTATTTTTGTTTAAACATAAAACAGTAAATTATTTCTTTTAAATTTAGTACTTTCTATATTACGTTTTATTTTTCCCTGCATCGGTAACGTTTTCAATTACATTTTTGGTACTATGCGGTTATCTAATAGTAATATTTTGAGACGATAAAGATCATTTTTCATATAACACTTCACACTGTGTTCTGCAATTGTACTCTTAATATAGATATTTATTGTCACTGATATATTTTTTCATAAAAATTTCAAATTTCTATTTTTAAAAATATGCTGATTAAGAATTTTCAATTTTTATAGCCTATATACGTTTTTTTTATCTATTAATACAGATGATAAAAATATTTAAATAACTCGGTCTTTTATAAAATTTGAATAAATGTTTATTTTTAAAAGTATTTTTTATGCCCTTAGTAATTTTAATGTAAACATTATTATTGGAGTTGATACTACATTTTTCATACTTCTCAGCCTTTGGTTTCAAGTATAAACGTTCTAGATATTTTATAGAAAAGAACTTCAAATGTGCGAAGAATACTATTTTAATATTGAGAAAATTGATCGATGAAACGCATAATTTTTATTTAAATAAACACAATAAATAAAAATTTTATAAAGTCAAATTTATCTGAAAAAATATATATCCGTCCTCGTTTAATAAATTGATCTATCTACATCATTTCTTAAATATTTATAATATAAGATATACATTTAAATGTATCACACGTTTATTGAAACATTAATTAGATAATAATATTATAAACTAATCAATTCATAATTAATCATATACAAGAAGCATGTAAAAAAATTTTTCATATGATAAGCTTTTATTGTTTCAAAATATAGAGTCTATTTTAATTCGGATGTGGTTAATACAATTACAAATTTCTCATCGATCTTACATCTTTTCATTCATTGTAGATTTTTTTTATTTTTGACAAACAGGTAATAAAGATATATTTTGCGCGAAAAATTTTTTTTAATTATATTTAAATATAAAACATAAATTAAAAGAAAGTTAATTAATTTATACGTAATATATTTAGAATTTACTTAAATACAACAGAAGAAAACAAAATTTATTTTATGTTTTGAACAAATGTTTCAGACGAATAAACACAAATCAATTAGTATATTATATTTATTATATAATTATTTCTATAATTATACAATTATTATATAATTATTTCTTAATAATAAAAATATGAAAATTTTAAATAGTAAACCACTATTTTTTTTTATTTCCCTAACAACTAATAAATAAGAATTATTTAGAAACATACTTCTTATACACAAAATTTTCAAGTCGAATGATTTTTAATTAAATTAAAAAATTTAAATACTTTGTTGTCTTAAATACTTTATTATTGAATTAATAAAAGATGAGTGAAATTTGAAAATTATAACAACTTAAAAAGGACGAGCTTGCGTGGTATGAAATCTTGACGAGGCTTGAATTACAAAACAAAAAGCTTTAATAATAAAAGCAAAGCTCTTATAATAATAGCAAAATCTATCCCTTATCTAAGAAATTTTCGGCGTCCCTTTACACCATCGAAGCTCATACTGCTCAGGACGTACGCGTCACTTAATATCCTGACAAATTGGAGACTTCACGGTCATCGGGCCTCTCAGCGAAATTCGAGACGCGAACGCGTCGGTTGCGTCATTTGTAACGCTGCCATGCAACGCCCCGAAAAAAAAGAATAACATTATACACACCCGAGCCCGACGATCGCCGGTGATTATCGTCCGTCGAAGCGATAGTACGCCCTGATAAACCGAGTCTAAAAGCAAGAAAAATTCTCTCACTCTCTCTCCCTCTTAATATGCATATAGTATCAGCTCGCGACGAAATTTCGCTAAGTCGGTTAATAGCGATTCCAAGAAAAATTTTACTTGACTTCTTATGAGTAATGTTTTCATTCCCATGAATTCTACGAACTAACGCTTAAATCAAATTCGGATGTAGGTAATTTATACGTATTAATGTTCATTTAAGAGGAGATGCTGAAACGTATAAAATTAGCTATTTTCGTTATACTAAGTTGTTTTTTATATTATATAGATACTTTACACTATCGAAAATCTAACATTGATTTTAATTGTAATACTACCTTGCAGCACATCGTATTCGTTGTACACAAATAACCAAATTTATTTTTATTACATACGTAATATTAGAATATTTTTCAATACGTACTTATTTATAGTATAACTGGCAACTATTCTTATCTTCAAGATTCCTTATTTAAATTCATAAAAAAATTTACACGCTACTATAAAATTAATTAATAAGTGAATTAAAATTTAAAGACTACAGAAATTTTTATAGTAAAGTGTTTTACTCACAGCTATTAATATAGTTTATCAAGCGATGAAGGTTGATATCAATTTTTTTCAATCTCGTTTCAATTAGAAATGTTTTATTGAACTATATAAATATATATTTATAAGTAATCATCTAGACATCAGACTAGTCAATTCTTTCTTTACATCGATTTTTCATTAAAAATAACGTTTAATAGGTAAAGAATTTGTTTATCCATGTCAATTCTTGAGTATCTTCTGATTTTAATTTAAATGGTAAGTATATTTTTATTAAAATAATGATTGAATTTCCAGTCCATTTATCTGTATTCCTAAGATTTAATTTTTTCTTGGGTACCAAGTTTTTATTTTGTTACCAATTTTTTATTAAATATATGACACAAAGTAAGAAAATAAAAATTTTGTTCAAATTTTAAATACCTAAATATCAACTATAGAATATTAATTAATAGTAAAAATGTACAAAATTTTATTGTATTTTTTAACTTTTTTCTATGAACTATTACTTAAAAACCTACAAAAAATTTTGAAAATTTATATTTAATCTGATATAAGCTAAGTAATTTCTAATGAAAATTTTTCTGTTTATAGGATATTAATTAAAAAAGCGCATGAACGAAGATTAAAAGAATTTTTTTTATTCAATCTTTAATAGTTCAAACGGAATAAATACAAAGTACAAAAAATCAGTTTGAACATTTATATATTTCCCCATCTTTATTATATATATTAATTATAATTTTTTTTTGTCTATGTAAAGTTTTAATTGAATAACGTCTTGTAATAATAATATTCAGAACATTTATAATATTTGTATTTTGGCTGTACTTAATTGAAGCCTGTTTGTAGAAAATACGAAAATATTGCAGAGCAATTCAAATTATTTTTAGTTTTTGAACTGTTTGTTTGTAAATTTTTCAATTATCTCCTAAAATATTTAGTTTCTGAAGTAATAGCAGGATAGCAAACACAATATTTTGCAGGAATTTTGAAAATATTACGATTTTATGATTAAAACGAAATAGCTTAAAAAGTTTTTTCAAGTCTATATGCACATTAAGTATCCTCATAAATTTAATTAATGGAACATTAACTAAAGTAATCTATGTATGTTCCTTCTCTTTTTAATGTATAATAAAATCTCTAAATATTTTGAAGATTGTTGAAATAGTGATAAAGTACTTTTGCAATCTATTAATAAACATAATTTTATTTAATACTATATGAAAATATTTATATTATAACTGTATAAATTATATTATAAAACTTTAAACCAAGTGGATTCTAAACCAAATCCAGATTTTAAAAAGTAGCTGAAAGTATCAAACAATACATACTCATATCATTTTCATAATTTTAAAACGAATTTTTTCTTTGACTGTTTTTTTGATTAGATTAATTTATTTTTATGGCCTATATTTTAATGTTAAAAATTAAAAATGATCTCTCATAAAGACTAATACTATTTTTTAAAACTACTGCTTAACCAGAATCTTATATGGAATTCAATACTAGAAAATCAATAAATAATATATTAAAAGCCTTATTCACTTTCCTATTACATTTTACATAAGTATTATCGAGCGCTTTTGAATGGGTACAAAAAAAATACGTACATGCAAAATAAAAAAAATATAGTAATTTTACCATACATAATGAACAAAAATGAACTGAAGGGTTTATGAACTAAGTATACATTGTATAAAAAAAAAAACATTATTTTTCTATTAAAAAAGATTATTGTGCGATAATTAACTTAGGATGAGCCTGATTTAAAATATTGAATACTACTTATATCACAATAAATGTTATTGATAGATATATTAATGTTCATTCATTGGTATGAAAAATATTCTATATATTTATATTAATATGAAAATTATTGTATAGTGGTTAATATAATGAAAGTTGTTCTACATTTATAACATCGACAATAAATACAAAAAGTAACGTATACAATAATTGCAAGAATATTAAGAGTGAAATCAATTCACCATTATATATAAATATATGAATATTGTATTTAAAATTTTTTGTTATTAAAAAGACAAATTAATATTATACTGAATATTTTTATACTATTTGGAAAACTTCAGAAAAATATGCCACTGAATTAGAATTTTATAATATTTTTATTAAGTATAAAGTTTAAATTTATATGAAAGTAATTATCGTAAAATATGTTAAATATTTTTTAAATATCTTTAATTCAAAAGATTTTTTAAAGACGTTACATAACTATTTTAATAAAACAAATGGCTTTATTCTTTAGCATTTATTGTTAAATAATTACAAATTAATTATCTCTGTTAATTTATATCTATATTTTTATTTAGCTATTGAAAAAATATTAAAATTTATAAAAGAAATTATAAAAGAAATTTATAAAACATTTAAAACTAGTAGTATTTTAAAATACTAATATTCATTTTTATACACATAGATAGTTTTACTATCATATACTATTAAATATTACTATATATAATATATATTATTATATATTATAACTGATTTTAAGAAACAAAATGGAAAAAGTATCTTATATATATCAAATAAAAATAATTTAATTTAAAAATTTTTAACTTGATATTTTATGTTGAACTTATTTCAAATGAAAATTTATATTGTTAGTATGAATTTATATGATTTACATATTATATATCATAAACATTATTACCGTGCAAAATTTACTATGTTATTAAGATTTTTAGTTTTCATTTATTATTACATTTTTTAAAGAATTATCACTAATAAAAACATTAACAAATTTTCTATTAAACATATGTGTATACCGACATTTTCTCGACATATTTATTATACTATATTTGAATACATCTTACACATTACGTCTGGATATATTTTACTCACTTAGACTTATATTTTTAAACACTTTTTTACTTTAGTTTTTTATTTAAATCTTAATTTTTTCAAATACTTACTGTTCTTCTATACTATATTTACCCTACTTGTTGATTACAATAATCTATTTACTTCTTTCTTTTGTTCTCTCTCTCTCTCTCTCTCTCTCTCTCTTCCAATTTATTTTATAAAGTATACTAATATCTATTTTACTTCCTTTCGTGTGGTTTTCCCAATTACTTCTCTTTATTTAATATTCTCTAAATTTAAAATATATTAAACAATAGTTAAAGATAATAAAAAATTATAATAAGAAAAAAACAGCGATTATATTTGAATTATTATTTTTTATCAAGATATTTATTCGGTGAGATATTATCAATTTCTAAAAAAACTTGTTTTAAATATATATATTTGATCAATAATTTGATTGTAAAGATTAAAATTTTTAAAATGATGTATTTTTCTACCTTGAATTATTATTAAAATAATTATTTTTGCTGATGTCGTTAATAGTATTGTTTACATAACCGTATTTAACTAGAAAATCAATGCTTGTATTTTATGAATCATGACATTGGTAATACTCTAAAATCCTATATCATCTATAGTTTATATATATGGCTCATTAAATGAAAAATTAGGAAAAACAAAGATTGATACCATATATAAGAAGTGCAATCTCGTAGTGATATACGAATTTGTAGGGAGGATTTTGTCGTTTGTTCATCTGGACGAGCGAAGAGAAATAGTGTGGGTAGATCGATGAATTAGAAGGAACATCACAAGGTGGCGTTGGCATGGGCGCCCGGATGAAAAGGACACCGACAGGATGCGAAGGAGGCGTAGCCTTAATCGACTCCTGGCGTACCGATTCGCAGCAGTCCACATACCTAGCCTGATGCCGCCCAGTCATGGCGACCCGTTCCCCTCCTCCTGGAATCTGATCGTAACCCCCCACTGTGCAGAACGCGAATGAGTGGGGCGGAAGTTTTCCTCGCCGCCGGCTGAAAAGCTAGGATGCGCTTAAAGATCAGCAATGCTCCTACTGATGATCGTCAAAACCGTGGAATACAATGAAGTGAATCCTTCAATAGCTTCTTCAGCGATTGATTACCCACATAAATAATTTTATTTATAAGCATTTTCTAAAGTGAATAAGATTAGAAACTAAGATTTCTCTATCACTATACATCACATTTCATAAACAATTTTTAATGTGTTTTTTAAATTACGTAGAATTAAAAGGAGGTGCTTTAAGGAAAATTGATATTAGTAAAATCTTTCATGTCATAAAGTAGTCAATTATTGAAATATTTCCAGAAAGGCTTCCTATTATCTTAAATACTAAAGTTTATTACTAATATATAATTAATAAAATATAAATATAATCAAAGTTGAAAACGACTTTAATGAAATAGAATTTAATCCGATTTGTATATAATTACATTATATTTCATTGTTTGAAGAGAATTTGAAGTTTGATGAGATTTATAAATCTGCACTGATAGGGAGGATAAACTACCAGGAGGCTACCATGTATATTTAAATTCTTGTTTAAAGCAGCTTTTTACTTAACGCGATATCGGTTTAAATTTTTATAATTAAATTTTAGTTTTCACTGATTTTACATTTACAAAATCTAATGTTCGTTGAACAGCAATACTTAAAAATATACCTGTAATTATGTGTCTTTACATTATTTTTTTTCAGCCATTATTTTTAAGTTTGGAATTTTCAAATTATTCGTATACATAAAATAATAATTTCTTGTGATTATTAATAATAATAGCCGCAGTTAATTTTGTAATGAAGAAAACAAAATCTTTCACCCAGAAAGAGATTCCATTATACTATTTATGTAACTCGTTCACACTATCAACATAAGACACGAACAAAGATACTCTCTCTTTTACTGCATTCTTTTTAAAAGTTCCTGTAAATTTTATCGATCGGTTGCCTGTTTTAATACTAGTCTTATATAGCTTCCATTTAGTTTCTTACTATAATCTCGAAATTAACCAATAGTTGTTTACGTATTAATTGTTTCTCTTAAAAGTCTTTTTCCCCTATCCATTTGTTTAGTTGTCTCGAGAATGCAGTTAATTCATTACTGGGCTTGTATCAGAGGCTTTCACCGGGAATCGTTTGCTCCTAATTTCTCTTTACTAGTTAATTCCTTCTTCTTCTCTTTGTGTTAGTCCAGCTTGCAGAATACCTAGACAGCTGCCATAATGATTAAACTGCGCTATTTTTAGCGTAAACCTAGATCTCAGCACATCCAATCATTCTTGTGGATAAGTACGGATCATCAAATTGTTAGAACAGAACTCCTGAACCTGCCTCACCTAATAGTTATCCAGTACATAGAGCAATGGCTTTTATCTATCGATTAAACATGGTAGCTTAAGTATTTATAGCGCACATAATCTCATCAGGATTGTTTTGTTTTTACACCCACTTTATCTCTTTTGCACATTACAAATCAAGTAAAATATATCAAATCGTATATTTTAACGTTTGAAACAACTATTTAGATATAAAAAATTGATTAATATTGTTACTTAAATTTCTCCAGTTTATCTTTAAATCGTGGGAATATATAAATTAAATGAAATTGACTGTAGTAATTAAAATATATTCAATATAACAAGTTATATTTAACATATTTTAAATAAAAAAAGTAAATTATCAACAAAGATTGTCAGTTGTCTAACTACAAATATTTATTATTCTGATTCAATAAATTTTTTTTGTAATTCTTTTTTTCAGAATCAATATTATAAAAATTATAAAAAAATTTTATATTTAAAGCATAATCAATTTATAATTTGTAATATACAAGTACTTTTATGGTATTATTTTTTTTTTTTTATCATTACTTCAATAATCTTTTGGGTTATTATTATAAATAATTTTCTTTTTAAGGAGAATAGTTAATATTTTTATTTCTTTTTGAAGTATCAAATTATATGGAAATTTTTTATTTTTTGTAAACAAATTTATTAAAAACGTAATGAGCATGTATATTGTTAAAAATTTGTACTCTAAAAGTACGTTTTTGTCGTTCAATTTTAAAAAGTATATTTTATGAAACCTTAAATTTTTTTATAACAATTTACTAATATAATTGTAAGCGTAAAAATAAATTTTTATATTTTATTCAATATTTTTTTAAGACATCAAATTTCAATTGTTTTAAAAAAATAGTATATATAGTATAATATAAAAAATCTCAAATAAATGTTGAAATCATATTAATAAGTTTTTTAAATATTTATGGACTCGTCACAACTGTAAGGTTTCTATTTAATAAAACTTTGTAAAAGTTAAAAAACTTATTAAACTTTATTAAAACTAAACTTTATAAAATAAAATGATGAATTAAATGTATTATTGATGTTAACTTATCATATGAAAACTATATAAAATCTCATAAATTGTTTAGAATAATCGAATATTTTTATATCACATATTTTTTAATAAATAAAAAAAAGATTTTAAAGTTTATATACAAAATTTAAAAGAAGTATCAGTATATTATACGTTTATTATCAATTTTTCACATTTTGTAGATATAAAATAATACTTTTGTACCTTTATAAGCGTAAAGAATTTAATTATTTATTAATGAAAAAAAAAGATATTATATACTTGATATTTCGTACGCATATAAGCCATTTTTGTAATTTGTCTTTGATTTGCATTCTGTGCAACTTTCACAATATTTACGTCAATATTAGAGTATTAGTTTGTGGTTTGCACGATTCACCCTGACTCATTCGAAATCAGTTTCAGTTTTAACTTTCCGCGTCTTCGTGTGACCGCTGCAACTTACTTACACAACATATGTAATTTTAAAAGTTCACGTAGCTCAAAACGTGTATATATATATGAGAAAGGAAAAGAGAGAGGTGTCTGGTTTTTGTTTTCTCGTCGAGTCGCGTAATTTTGTTTTTCTCATAGGATCGTGTCGAGCCTTCGTCTCTACCACAGAAGATCGTTCGCCCCGGTAAGTGAACACGCTTTTGTTGTTCAAACAATTGGTCCCGAAACGAGTTGTAAAGCCCAAACAACGGGGTATGGGGTCCCGCCGTTGACGTAAGAGCCCCCCAAAGAAGCGCGGCCTCAGCGCTTCGATGCCGGTCCGAAAAATGCGTGCGCGACTGATCGTGACCCCGATTAACGTGGCTCGCGGAAAAGTTTGTGTGCCGCAGGGGAGGCGTTGATTGCCCAATATCGAGTTCGTCGGAATGCAAATGCAAACGCGTTCTTATTGCATAAAGTCGCTCTAGAGCTCTACTTGCATCTGGCGAGTAATTCTTTAGGGAAATTCATTCTTTTAAGGTTGTAACTACGCTTTTTTTCTTTTATCTCAAGTATATTTTGATAATGAAGGATCTTTCCGAAGCGATCTTATTATGTGGATTATTATTATCTTATTATCCGTGGAAAAGTCGATTTTATTTGACCTAAGAAAAATTTTGCTTCTCTGTGAAGTTTCTCTTGTAACACAGAGATTGTTTATCAAGTGAAGATATTGCGTCAACATTTTTTCAATAATCAAGTTGAAATTTCCTCGTGCATATAGCTATTGTCAATTGCTATTAAGAATTCTATTTCATAATTACAATTTTTTTCAAGTACAATTTTCTGAATCTGTAATATTCATTAATTTAATTATAAAAATATTGTGGTATTAATGATTATATATGTTTTGCTTAGAAAATATAAAAATTACAGTTTCTGTGATTATTATAATGTTTCCTTGTCAGAAAAGCGATAAATCTGAACAAAAACATATACTCTCAAATATATTAATAATAATAGTTTTAATTCTGTTTATTTTATTACAATTTTTGCAGCAGCTCTTTTAAAATTAATTATCAATTTAAAATTAAATATATAGAAAGTATATATAATAATCTTAAAGATAATTAAATTTATTTTGAATATATTGACAACCATAGTGGAATTATGAAATTAATGGTTCAATTTGGATAGCCTTAATTTCGCACATAAAAATAATTTCTATATTAATCATAGGTATATTTGAATTTAAACATTACAATTAAAATTATGTTTGCGATGATTGGATAAAGATTATGAGTAAAAAAGACTTGAAACATAGTGGCAAAGTAAAGGTGATGAGTAAATTAAACAATACACATAATTTTTTCAGACTTTTCGCTTCATTAAAAGCCTTTAATGTATTAAATTTATCATTATTTTACTAAAATATTAAAATTAAATAATAATAAGAATATTAATAATAATGAAACTCAAATATCTAACTAATAAGTTTTAGATTAAAACCAATAATTATTGAACTATTAAAAAATCTTGCGTAATTTTTGGATCAAAGAAACTGAATTTCCGGATTAATCTGAATTAAATATATGAAATTATATATTTTATTATGAAACTGGAATTTATTATTATATTATATTACATTTTATGTACCCTTTAAAATGAGATATCTATTAAAAATTACATATTTATAGCTATAACATGACACGTATGATAACAAGGATTGGTTTAGCGATTTTTAACGAACGATGCAGTTTCAAAATATCCCTCAAATTGCTCATTTATTCAACGTTGAATTTTATCGATTTATTGTGACAAAAGGTACGATAACCCTTATTAGATAATATTCATTTGATTCATGGTTCACACAAATTTAACAATGATAATGACAATCATCTTTAGATAATACTGGTACAAAAAAATGTAAAATATAATCAATTTTCCAACACCCAAAATATTATATCTTTGTTTCTTTCACCAAAAGGTGTGAATAACACCTACTAAGTACGTGAAGTAAAATTTATGTGATTGCACTTACTCAAATAGGTAAGCTTGTTGTATTTCCACGCTTCTTTCAAACGAAAGTCCGAGGATTTCCAGAGCTTGGGTTAGACGAGGTGGGGCGTCAGGGAGTACCAGGTACCTGCTGTGCATTTCTGGGCGAAGGTGGAAGAAGAGCAGCCAAAATCACTGGGCAGTCGTACGTACGCACGAAAAAAAAGCTAAAACAAGAGATAAAGAGAGTGAGAGAGAGAGAGAGAGAGAGAGAGAGAGAGGAGCAAAAAGCTTAGAAGGCGGTTCGTCTCCGCTTGGTCGAAGCTCCGCCCATACAACTTGAAATGAGCGCTAAGTGGAGTGCGCGTGCGAGAGTGAGTAGGAGAGTGAGTAGGAGAGAGAGAAAGAGAGAGAGAGAGAGAGAGAGAGTGAGAGAAGTGCCAGTGGAGGCCGTGCAAGCGTCGCTTCAAGAGTCGCGGCTTCAATCTCGCCTCAGTATCAGCTCTTGACGGTGGTTCATCGACGCCACCACCGCGCTTCACATTCCGCTCAATCTCTGTACACGCGCACGTCGCGACGCCTCTCAATTTTTCTCTCTCCTTCTCGGTCCCATTTCGTATTCAGCTTCGATCGCACGTCTAAGAGCGAAAAATACAGACGAAGAACGGTAGTTGTGTACGTGTGCCCGGTTCTCGTTTTTTCTGACCGGACACTGGCCGACCGACGGCTTTTTTTCGTGTGCGGATTTTAACTTCATTATATTTTCATTATATTTTGTGTGTGAAAAACGGGGATTCCCCTTTGTTCCACGCCACGACGTACGACTGACGCCTGGGTAAGTGTTTTCGGTCAACACTGAGCTTAAAATTGCTTCCAAGCACAAAAATAATTTGAAGAAGAAATTTGAATGAGTGGAGGCTTACAAAATATTGATTGTGAATCATTAGAATTAAAATTTTACAATCATTAGAATTAAAATGTGATTAGATATAAGTTATAGTTTTACGACTGCAGTGCAGCTTTCTTGGTTTCTCACCTAGAGCTTCAATTGCGTTTGTAAATTAAAATGGTTAAATCTCTCGATACGTCTGTGAATGTAAATTAAAAGTTATACGTTCGATTAACTTGCTAGTGGTCGTTTTCGTAAATTAAAAGATTCCGACGGAATCTTGGCTTTAATACGCGTCGATGCACTTTTTTGATTGATTAATTACGTAACGAAATGATATTGGATAATTGCTTTCAACGTATTTTTCTAAAACACGTAATTAATGTCTCGCTTAAGTAAAATTTTACTGCTGCGCTTTCTCAAACTGTCGTGCACTTTTATCGTTATACATTTACAATATAAAAGAATCGTGAAAACATTTACTTAATTCATCTTAGTTCTTTCATCTCTATTTTTATTTCAAGTAAATCTAAAAAAATTATTGTGTGTATATGAAAATTTCGATCAAGTTTTTAAATATTTTATTTTTATTTGGCAGAGTAAATAATATGAGTGTTAGAATATATACGCTAAGTTACAAGAAAGCTTAAGCGTAATTTGACCATTTGAATAAAATACATTGATAAGTCCATATTCGGGTTACCGGTTAGCAATTAAAACCACTGTTCGCGTAGCGTATTTTTCATTTTATTCTTTCATTATAGGCGCCCCCACAAGTTCGTAACTCACCGGATACCCTAGCCAAGTGCATTACTGACGTGGGTTCATTTTAAAAATACTTATGATCTTAACAATAATATTAGGATATTAATTCAATAGTAAGAACTCACGAGTTTGTCACGTGTACCGTCTGTCCTATCATTTCACCGAGAACGCGAACCTAAAGATGTTTAAATTTGTGGAACAATAAATGAGTTCGGATACAATTCTTTCGAAGCTTTAACATGTGAGCTCATTATTTTTTATGTATTCCAAAGGACAAAACCGTACAAATTATTATTGGCCAGGTTCTTATGCATTGGAGTGCGTTAAATAACCATGACGTATTTATTAAATTAAACTTTAAGTTTAATATGATAAACGTTACTGTTGTTATATATTTTATATTAAAGTACGCAGTTGATATATCTAATTATTTTGATAAGGTTATATGGTTGTGGACGGAATCTTCCTATCAGTATCGACACATATAAGGTCGAATTAGTTTTCACAAAATAATAATTAATTTATAATTCTTAATATAAATAAAAAATGTTTTCAATAATTTATTATCTCTTTCAAATATATTTTGCTGGAAAAGAAAGGTGATAAACTTTTTGTTTCTAGATTTGTTATTTTTATTTACTTTAGAATTATTTTTATAGTTAACATTAATTTCTGTTGTATAGTGATTAGCGTAACATTAATAAAATTAATATATGTATACATGACGGAAAAAAAAGAAAAATAAGTTAAGTAGGATAATCATCAGTTTTCCTAAGTTTGTTCAAGATCTTTTAAAAAAAATCTGTCTCAACGATTACAAAACCTATATAAAAATTATTGTCAAATGATTATTATTTTTTCATACTTATTATTTTTACAACACATTATATTTGTACGTGTAACTTATACTTTTGAAATTATTACATTTAAAAAAATTAATTTATTCATGTAATTGTAAGCAGTCAAGAATCTGCTTTAATATTACTTAATTGAATTTTGAAAGTAACATTTTTTAAAAATAATGTTGAATATCAAGTAAAATACGGAATTTTTATTCAGATTATCCGATTAATACAACCTTCAAATATTTAAACATTAAACAATTTATTCCTAATTTTATAAATAACATTACCCAAGATTATTTCAATCCAATAAAATTCATATATATATATATATATATATATGAGTGTGTGTATATAAAGGTAAAGCGTTAAAACAAATGAGTTGTAACTTCTTAACGTCTGCTTTTCAATCTAACAATCGAAATAATTTCTTTCATATTTTCTGGCGATTTTAATTTTTATGAATTTTGTTAAAAGCAAAAATTATTTATTCTTAAAATAAATACTAATATTATAAATACTAACATTTAAAAATTTTAATTCCATTAAAAAATAAAACATTAATGCAAGTATGTAGAAAGTTGTATTTGTTTTTTAAATTATTAGTCTATGATAATTAGATAATTAATTTATAAGTAAATCAACGATTTTATAAATTTTATAGAAAAATTTTTTAACTGTTAATTTATAAGTACTTTTATTTCCTTCTGAAAATATCTTAGGAGTATATATCATACTATTTCATTACTTTTCAATCGGTGTTTACTATACGTGAAAATGGCTTCGAATGCTTATCTCTACTTTATAACTATATAGATAAATGCAATTTAAATAAAATACATCGATAAAATCGGTATTGAATGTTTTAATGATAATTTTTGTAAATCATAATTGGACACACAAAGACCAGATTTTCCGTATTAGCCTTGACATTTATTATTGGACGAAACTGATTATGTAAGTCAAAAAATTCAACGTTTCAGCAATAATACCAGCAACAACAGCGCAGCAGCAGCACCAGAAGAAGCAGCAGCAACAGTTCAATCGGTGAAAATGTAAAAATGTGTCGAGTGGATATATGTATGAATGTATGAATTCACCGTGTGTGTGTAGTTGAGAAATGTCGTGTTACACTAAGGCGCGTCTTTGTTGCCGAGGTGGAGATGGAAGGAAAATGAAAAGCCGCCACGTAGCGTTGCGATGCATTGGTGTTACCGGTAACGCCGGAGGCAAGCCGCCGCGACCACGAAATCCGCGTCGAGTTTGTAAATTTGGTGATCATTCATGGTTCCAGTTTATAAAACAAAGTAACACAACACACGTACGTTCTCTTGATGCGAAGGTGGAAGTGCGATGTTAAAAAGATGGTGATGTCCGCGGCTCGAAAATTCGCTCCACGTTAAGAGGCTGCAACGGCGGAGAAGAATCCGTGGCGAGAAATGTGTGCGAGCTGCTATCGCTGCGCCACAACGATAGGGACGACGCTCGCGCATATAGCCAGGACGGGAGTTGGAAAGTATGTGTATGCCCCATTCCACTTTCGCGCGCAGCAACGCGCATCGTCAGCTCGTTGCGCTCAGCCCAGTCATCCACTGTCCCGAGTCACGCGCTGCACCCGCGCCAATTGCATTGCTTCGTTACAAACCTTGATCGACTCTAAGGGGGACTGGGTCGAATCGCGCGAAATTACCCGAGTCCCCGTCGACACCTTGCCATCTTTTTTCTTTGGAGTGATTGCGAATCCATTCTCACATAAATCTACTTTAATTTTAGTGGTCAACCAACAAATGAGAATATGACAAGCTGCTACAATAAGTAACCCGTTAGAGTAGTAGATTTCATCTATTTATCGAATCTATTTAATAGATCTAATATCTGAGGTTATTGTGGGGGAATATGTTATTTGGCTTACATTTCTCGTTCAATTTTGCCTCTCAAGAATTATAAAATCAATTGTATAATTTTTTTTTTATGAAACTAATTTTCCTGTATTATTGCACCGCAGATTATAGCAGCACTCTGAGGCTCGTCCTCGTTAAGTAACTTTTTATATGCGATTCACGATTCCAAAGGAATCCCTTATGAATCTTTGTTATCATAATTTATTAGAGCTTCATAATAGCAATTACAATATATACCTGCTAATAATACAAACAAGTACAGAAAAATGAAATTTGATAAATTTTAATACGATATATTTACATAGTATATAATGCTGGATTTGCAAAATTGCATGTTGATTTTTTTAAATTTTTTAGACTCTTTCATTTATTGACTTATTAATTGTCTTTCAATTTCGAAAAAATAATTGCTACATCGCTCTGAATTAAGTTCATGTGAATTAATACCTAGAAAATTTTTTTGATAAAGGAAATAAATATAGTAAAGTAAATCATGTTATATACAATTTTAATCTGCTACTTGATATATGTGTAATTGAAAATTACAAATAAATGCATTGAAAACTTATGTTGTACTTACAACGATACATTTTTACACAATTTTTTATTACCTTTGATTATTTTGAAATAAATTATATATCAACTTGATAAAACATGTCTATTAAAGCTTCATATATTATTATTACATATTTTATTATTTCTTGGAAGTTAATTTAAAATATTTAGTAAATAATTGGTAAAATGTTAACGCGTTAATTAAACTATATAAGTAATTTTTGAACTATCAAACATTTTATCCTTTAATTTAGAATTATACGTTTTTATATGTTAAAAATTTAATTTATTTTTGCTATTTCATAAAAATGCAGGATTTTCATCTATAGGTTTATCGAATCAATTAATTTGTAATATTACAGTTTTGAGCTTGAAATATACATAATGGAAAATATATAAACGTTTGAAATGATATTCGTAATGATTTTGAATCATGCTGAAAGATGAATAGAATAACATGATTAACTTCAAATTATTTTCATTTTTATTAAATAATATATGTATCTTAAAAACATAGAAAATGAAATAATATAATTCAACCTTGTGTATCTTAATTATTCACAATTACGAATAGGTGACTTTAGAAAAAATTGGGTTTATCTTTTATATATAAACTATAAAGCATACTATCTTTTAATTTAATTTATATGATTATAAGCTTTATTGCTTCAAGTGACTAGTGAATGAATAAAAATTAATAAATATATAAAGGAAAATTATGGGTAAAATGCATAAATCAGTTAAATACAGAGTAAAGTTTATTTTATTTATTTTGGGTGTGTTTTTAAGTTCTTACACGACATTTATTATTTTAATTACATTCTTGCGTAAACTAATTTCATGTACAAAATATATGTGAGTGTGAGAGAAAGTTCAACGTTTATTTTAAAAACATTATTTTTACGTAAACGCTATAAGGTGATGATCAAAATTTCAAAATAGTACAAAATAATATTTAATATCTGCGTCTGTTTAAACTTTCGTTCAAACACGGTAAAAGAATACAATGCGATGAATATAATTGTAACAAGTATACCATTATATAGGTCCTAAAAACTGTATAATTATGTTTAATCATCTGAGAGAATTCATTACTCGCCGACGTTCTTCACATTCGCTCTTTACATATTAAAACTGCATTTCAGTGTCTATATGTATCCAGATTTAGTCAAAAGCTCCGGCGCCTACAAAAGAGGATGAATTAATTGCTCTCGTCGGACTGAATTTACGATTTTCGTTTCATCCGTTGCGCCCTGGCTTCACTGCCGGATGTCCTGATGAGTCCCGCGAGGCATTTTCTTTTGCTTCCCTTTCTTAAGAAGTCCAGAGGGGCCCACACAATCGATGCCTAAATACGGCGTCAACTTTTCTAGGCAGCTATTTAAATACTCCCCCACATGCGAGAGGAGCATATTTACGGGTTCTTTTTTACATTGAGACCGACGGTTTATTATCTTGAGCTGGATCGCCTTGCGCACTTGTCTTTAATTTGATAACGAACTTGACCTGGACATTGATTACGACTAGTAATGTAATGATATGTATTTTTATCAAAATTTTTTTAAAGCATAATGCAACACAAGAGATAGTTTACAGTGTATTTTGCAATTTGTAATTTTATGATTGTTCTTTTAGAATTTGTATTTACATGTTTGCGAAATATGAATTTATCAATATTATATTCTATTACTGAAAGTTGTCGAAATATTTAAGAGTAGATTTATTAAAATACAGTAACTGTTATATTGAAAATTCCTATTTAAAATTTTTAATTTTGTCTTTAAATTGAATGTTTTCTCATCTCACTTAGTTGAACTAAATAATACATGCGGTGTTTGTGTCCGAGCGTAAAAAAGTAAAAGAAAAAGTTGCAAGCGTCTAGATAGATTAGTATAAATTCATCGAGCCCATCTACATTTTATATATTTTCTTATGTATTTTTTTTTACCAGGGATCCGTTTTTTGTCTCGTTTGTGAGTTTGAATTTATGGACTTTTAAGATTACAAAAACGTTTTTGATGTTGCATGCTTATAAATTAAAGGCTGAAAAAACTATACGAAAGTGTTGCACTTCTTTATTTTTTTTATTCTGAATTTTTTGGCTTATCAAAAATAAATCAATGTCTTACTATAATTGGAACGCTATTTATATTTTTAATTATTTATATAATTTGTAAAATATTTACGTATCTTATTTGTAAATAAATTTAGTATAATAAATTTGAGAATTTTACTCAAAATGTCCGCATAAAAAATGATTGATAGATTGTTGTTTATATTAAATAATTCTATAATATTTGTAGCTATTTGAAAGATTTTATTTTGTCGTTTTGAATTGCTCAATTGACTTAGTATTCACGAGTTAGTAAATTTTATCACACCCTAAAAGTAAGTTTATCGTTTTATTTTTTTCAAGTAAATTTATTTATATCGCAACCACTTCGGGAAAAACTCGCATGGTCGAAAGTGACGCAAGCGAGACCATGTTGTCTACCAACAGTTTTATCCGAACTTTTTTATATACATTTTAAATTCAATGGAATGAAACCGTCATTTTTCGGTTTGAGTCCATTGTAATTCAAAATACATGTAATCTTCGTCGTAATATTTTTAAAAAAATTTTAATGAGATAAGCTTAAAAAGTAAAAATTAATAGTATTTGATTTAGTATTCTTTCGTGAAGTTTCAGAAAAATAATAGGTTAATAGGTTATATGTAAATATTGTTTTAATTTTTTTCGAAATATATTTTGCTAAGATTAATTATTTATAAAGATAAATTTCTTATTAAGTCCTAAAACTGTATTATATTCATATATTCATGTTTTATTAAGTTATTTTTAAAATATAAAAAACACAAATTTTTATATTTAATTTCTTTTAAAGTCGAGATAATAATGTCATATTATGTTTAGAGATGAATGGGCAAGCACATTATATACATTAAGTATAGTGTTGAAGACGGTAATATAATTAATCTATTGTTTATTTTTGGATTTAGATAATATTTATAACTTCAAGTTAAAAGATGCTTGAAAACGTTTCATTGAAATTAGTAAAGGGTTGTTAATTTCTTTAATAAATAAAAATTTTTAGTTTTAAATACAATATTGGTAAAATTGACATGATCTCATATATTTTTGCAAAAGTTATGGTCAAATAGGTACGTTCTAAAGACGTTGACAATTGAAAATTACTACCTAAATTTTGGAAATTATTTCATAACGTTAATAGTAATTTTACGAATAATAATCTAAAAAATTTTATTATATATAATGGCAAAGCCGTTGAGTAAACAGTGGAAAAAATCATGATTTATCTGACGAAAAAAGAGCAGAAAGCAAGTAGGCAAGACATATTTTGAGGGTAAATTTCGTCTAAAGAGTTCACCGCGATAAGTACCGTGTACGATTCGTAAGTTTGTATTTTAATGTAAAAATGTGTATCCCGCGGTAATATTTCACCCAGGAAACGTCTCTCTATGCACGTAACAAATACGTATAAGTAACACGTCGAACGGTCAATTTATAAATGAAGAAGCTCCTTTTCCTCTTATGTCTCCTCATGTGTCAGGGGCAATAAGGGGGACAAGACGAAGACAACGGGGGGGGGGCGAATAGGCGCATCAGAGAGCTAGAAAAAGAGGAGACAAATCTCGACTCTTCGGAACATCCCGAAAAAACCAAGAGGCAAAGTGCTAAGTGCCTCGGCAGCTGTTGAAGACTGTCACTCGTTCACGCGTCGGCGTGTCTCCTGTCTTTCCATTTTACTTTTCTTTTTCCTTCCCTTTGCTTCTTTTACCGAGATATTCTTAAAAACAATAAATTTTAGTTTTTTTCTTTGTTGTTGTTGATACTTAAAAGTTAGTTATCTACTGTCGAATAATTATGATTTATAACATTTAAAATAATTGATACTACGGTAAGTAGATATTAAAATATAAAAATAATTACTTTTGGCTTCAAAACATACTTTTTCAATATTAATGAAAAATATTTTTTAAAATTGAAAAATTTCGCTTACAGCATATTAATCATTCATTATTCGATACAATGATTAATTAAAAAACTGAAGCTTTTGGAAAAAATATAACTTATTTGTCAGTGCAGGACAGCGGTCAAAGAAGTTTAAAAATAAAAAGAAGAAATCATTTTAGTATTCTTCTAAATTTTATTTTTACAATTCTTTCTATTCTATTTCCTCTCCCTCTCTGCATCCAGCCTCTCTCCATGTTCAGATATAAAAGTCGCTGTAGGAGTTTCCAGTTAAAATGCAGAAAGTGCAGCTTTCGATAAGCGAAGCAATAGATGATTATTCCAGTGAATGGCGTAAATTGCTCAAGCACTCAAATTTTTTAATTTATCTACTCGAACTCGTGAAAAATAAATATCGCCACTGCGCATATTTCTATTTACATCCTGTTTTCCCTGACTGTAGTTTCCAGTATCGAGACGCTTAGCGGCTATAGTACTCGTAAGCAGAGTCACACTTCATTACTGTCATTCGAGGAGTGCACTAAAAGCGAGTTATCTTCCGAAAATGATTCGCGTTAGCACTAGTCGTCTTGTTCCAACGGTCTCGACGTGTTATCGTATTTGACTAACGATGACGCCGCTACTTCCATCCCATCGAACCCCTTTTGCCGAGTGTAGTGTGAGCACGGTATTAGCCATGACAAGGGTAACATTTTTATTAGGGTGTTTTCTCAATTTACCTTAATATCTTTCATTTTTATTACTAGATTAAGTATTAATATATGTTCACGTGAAAGAATTTGAATTTAAAAATGAAATTTTACTACTTATATTAATAAGAATAATGTATTAATGAAATTTAAAAAATATAAGGTATTCTACGTGCTACAAACAATACTTGACGAGTTTGCCATTTTACACGTCATGTTTACAACATTGAAATAGCCTGTTACTTCCGATAACAAAAATAATGTAAGGGACATAATTTTTATTTGCAGATCCAATCATCTGAGTTCTTAAATCTGATCCAATTGCCAAGCAAAGGGTGTAAACATGTAAGCGCATGATAATTAAACGAATCAGCCGCAAATCGTCAGTCAGAACCAGTAATCAGTACCACAGTGAGCCAAGGGCGAACCACGCCTGTAGTTGCTCGCAACCCCTCCGGAAAAGTGGAGGGCTCCCCGGCGTTCCTGAAGGACCTGATTGCGGAACAGCAACGCGCCAATGCCGCTGCAACAGCGGCCTTTATGAACAACTATCCCACCAGCGCCGCAGCCGCAGCAGCAGCAGTCGAGAGAAGCATAATGGTCTCGCACGTCATGCCCGCTTCCGGGGTCAGCTCGTCCTTCTCCTCGCCAATGAATATTCATTCCGACCTCTACCATCACTACGTAAGAATAGCTCAATTCAAGTTAATCTTTAGCAATTTGGGTTATCACAGCGCTCGCATAAGCTTTTTACAGCTCAATGCCTCGAGTTCGTCCTTTAGCCTTTCCACGCTGATATTTCCAGGTTTACTTTTTTCAGTTAGAGAAAAAAATTTTTTAGTGGAGAAAATAGGTTTGCAGCTCTGCAAAGACAAGCATTCATCTTTGTAATTTTTATGTACATAATTGTAAAACTTATTGTCGCGAGTAATAAAGAAAAAAATTAAAAAATGTTACACTCAATCAATTACATCAAATCGAATGATATTTTTAAAATTCATCATTTGTACGTATGTTCACTGAATTTAAAGTCAGAAACCATTTACAAACACGTTGACTAATGTGCAACAAAAATTGCAACAAAAAGTTCAATAAAATTTCCATTATGAGTAAATTAATACCGACAGTTGTATTGACAAAATTATATTCATACTATTCAAATTTGCCGTATAAAAAGATTATTAAAATCGATAAATGTATAGGGCTGCAAATTTTTACAGTTTTTGATTTAACTAAATTTAAGTTTTTAGAAGAATTCATATTTTTTTGGAACTTTTATCGTTTACGATATTGCAAATTTTGTCTAATTTTATACATGATCAACGCATGTTTTAATCAAAAAACAGAATCTACTTTGCTATACTTACTCTATTGCTATACTTAAATCACATTTTCATAGATTCATATAATAACTGTAATGTACTAATTACGTTTTTTTAGAAAAATAATTTTAACGTAACTAGGTAAATTGGAATATTATTTATTTTCTAATTAAAAAATGAAACTAAAATGTTATATATATATATATATGGATTAGGTCTGCTTAAAATAGCCATTTACGAATAAAGAGATATTGTTTAAGTCACGTGTGTTTCAACCTAATCATAATGAAACAACGTACTTCTGGCATTCCAACACAATTTTTTTCGTATAAATATCGGTATATCATATCTTTACTTAAATTTTATTAATTCTTACTTCAGTTCCTAAAGTAACTAATATTCATAAGTGTAATTCTATTTTGTGTATTTTAAACTTAATCAATTGTTTGTATAATTTATTGAGTAAGATAAGATAAGCAAAAATATTGGTAAACATTGAATAAATTTTTGTATGATATTTGTATCATTGTAAGTTTATCAACATTGTCATGATCTAACATAAAACAATTAAAATATCATTGTAATGTTATAGAACAATTTCAACCAAAAATATTCATCTACAACTATTAATGCTTTATACGTTCGTCTTTTTCATCGAGCACATCCATTCGCAAACGTCCACGACACTGTATCGAGAATCCCTTCTCAACGCGCCACATCGATTCCTTCTTCCTTTTCATTTTATTCATCGTAAAAAGTAACAACAAGAATTTCAGTCCATTATTAATAATAATCTTATCTAAAGAAGAACCAACGGTATCAAATGCCACCGTTTTTTAGTTTCTCCAAGACGCCTAACGCCGAATTTCCCTCCTTGCGTTGCGTGCGTCAATGGACAAGCCACGCTATCTTCCGTTTCCCGATAACGTCGTGCACGAGCTCTCGAGAGCGCGAAAAGATGCGATAACGTTAGGCAGCAGGGCGATGCCGAGGTCGCGCCCTCCGCGAATTTCGCAAGCGTTTATGCGAACTGCGTCGTCGTCTTCTTTCTTCATCGAGTTCTTAAAAAGATTCGAGTCTGCAACATTGAGGCGCCAACCGAAACCTCGTACCATTAGATTTACGTTTCACTGTACCGTAATTTTCATTTCAATTTGTCAAGTGTGGCATGACATATATTGTTAAATTATGACCAAATATTAAAAAATTTGCAATACTTTGTCATTGAACGGTGCAAATTTCTAAACTAGAAAACTTTCATTTACATGATTAAGTGACCCAGAAATAAATACTTTATATTATTACTTAATATGTTTTTTAAGTTTTTCATCTATGAAGAGTTCAATTTAAAAAATGTAAGCTGTTAATTAATCCTAATTTTTTAATTAAGTTTTGCTAGGTTCTGAGATTTCTTAAGTTTATTTTCAGATATAAAAAGCTTAGACATATTTTGTACCAATTATTGTTGTGTGCATATTCTACTATGAATTATTGTATACGAAATATGAAACAATTCTAATAGTAACAAAGAAATAAATTTAATCAGTTTTACACGTCAATGTACCAAAAAACATAGATAAATTATGCTTCTGTAACATATATTTATGCCTACATATTTATTATAATTCAATTGCAAGTAAAAATTAACAAATCGTGATAACATGAAGAGTCTACGTTTTCAAATATCGTTCAATTAGATAAATGTACAAATGAATCAAGTACTATTAAAATAAATATTATTTTCTATTCATAAGAAATAGAATTATTGATTTAAGATAAAAATTAGACTTTGCTTAATACATATTAAATATAAATGTATTCCTTTTGCACAAATTGATTAAAGATTCATTAAGTACGTTGACCGTTGTGTGCATCTGGAAATAGCGACATGAGGTTCAACGTAAGGTAAAATATATCTGACTAATGCGGTGGGGAAAAAAAATATTCAAAAAAGCACGTTCGTATCAAAAAGTTTATAAAGCTATCGATTTACGGAATGTTCAATTTTATAATTACGAAATTGATACTACACTACTTACTTCATTTAAATGAACACATTGAAAACTTTTTAATGACTTATTTTCAAACTTATTTCCAAAAAAACCTAACATCTATTTAATATTAAATCTATTTAATATTAATACAACATTTTAATATATTTTAAATTTAGCAAATGCTATACTTTGAGACTACATAATTCGTATACCCATATAATTTTTAACGCATCTATAAAATATTACATAAATATATTTCCATGTAAATAGGTTTGTTTACTATAATTTTAAGTTTGTTTTTAATATTTCCACGTTCACAAATATTGAAGAACCAAAAAAAATTGAAACAACAATATTAGTTTGATTTACTTTTCTATTTTTTAGTTAACATCACATTTAGTTTTTAACTAATATCATAAGTCTTTTTCTAATTGACGTCATATAAATACAATGTTATTAAATAAAATTTAAAACTGTAGTAATATTTTATAATTTGAACTTTCCGTTGATAAATAATGATCTAAGAATGTGAAAAAGTTGAAAAACAACAACACGTTTCGAAGAAATTGATAATTAATGGAAAAATGTAAGATGCTAAGTACCACATCAAATGATCTCTTTAATTGCGCATTATTTTAATCGGAAATGGAGTTTTCTGAAATTTTTTCATAGAAATATGTAATTTTATAACTTACAGAGGCTCGGCCAAGATCATCTCTGGCGAATCGATAACGAAGACTTTAAATAGGTCGAAAACGTTGATATATTAAGGAATCATATACGCGTAATTGCGTGCTAATAATTCTAGTGAATAATTTCGGTGAAAATTTTTCGATTAAACATCTTTGATTCGTGAATTTCAGAAGAGTTTAGATTGAGATTTATTATAATTCCATTTAAAATTGATTTTTAAAAATAAACACGTGTGGTTTATTTGCTATCATTCAAACTCATTGCATTTTATATGTATATAAACTAGCAAATAATTACAATGTTTTACTTTTATGAATAAATACATTTTTAAGAAGAAAATTGGTAATAATCACTAGAAAATCGAATTTATATCAATGATAAACATAAAATTATTTATTATCAGTGTTCAATGCTTCCAAATGCATCTGTGCTTTACAATATGACAAGGTTTTGACACATTGTTTATGATGAAAATATGTGAAATTTTAAATATAGTATTTTTAATTAAGAAACTGAAGTATAAATTTTTTTGTTCCACAAATTATCAAGTCATGTAGATTTTTCCATTAATGATATACACGTAGGGATGTGCTTTTTTGAATGAATACTGATAAGTGGGTTATCGCGCGGTTTTATCATTATCCAAGGTCATGTGGACAACACTTCTTGACATTACGCATGACATCCATAGAAAAATCAATATGAGGCTTAAATTGCAATGCTTTGCTTTTTGATCTACTTGTATTGTAGAGCTTATTTGCGCATATTTATTTTACGAAAACTTGCGTAAGTTATAGTTCTGAGTAAAGAAAATGCTATATATTTATATATTTTAATTGTATTGCGAAGTTTATCAAATCTTGAAAATGTGAATGTAAATGTGAATAAAATTGTAAGACTATTTCGAAAACCAAAGGAGTCCTTGTTAAAGAAAAAAGAAAAAAGAAAAAAATCACACTTTTCTTGTAAAAGATAAGTCTCATCGTATTTTTAGAAATAGTCGTTTTATAAAACTTTAATAGTTATTAAAACAAAATTAAATTTGATTCAATTGATACTTATTACCAAATATAACAAAACAAAACAAAAAAATGAATTAAACACTGTGAAGTTATAAGGGTTTTTAAAGATATTGTCAACAGTTATAAAATTTAAATTATTTCAACATATTTCATGTAAAAGTTGTATGAGACTAAATTTTATCTTTTATTTACTAGATTAAAATATAAAAACGTTAGAAAAATATATAAAAATGTTTAATACTCATAAAAAAAAATATTAATTTTTTTCTAAAACTTCGATAATCTATAGAATGAAAAAGGTTTTTATTAGGTTTTATGAAAAATTAATTTTTAAGATATATTAATTTATCATATTACTCTTAATTTTTTAAATATTTAATGGGATAATAGATAATAATTAATAATATTTATTGAATTTTATTCTTAATTATTCTGGATAGACGTAAAATTACAAGAAAATAAGGGTTCAATTGATTTGAAAAACAATGAATAAAAAAATTTTTTTAAGGAGATCTTATTAATTTAATTTCATAAACTATCATAAAATATTACTAAAAATTTATTGTTTCAGATTTCGATATTTTCTATATTATTTATACTGAAAATCATAAAATGAGACAGATTATATTATTAGTTTTATAAATTAACGTAATAACATAATTTATTTATATAACTAATTCAACGATATTTGATAACTAGAAAGTAAATATAGTTTTTAATCACAGTATCGTTAGAGACATACTTTAATTTACATATTGTGTTTTGGTCAAAATATTAGAACACATAGTATAACATTACATTTACTTTTATAAGTCCTAATATTTTAAATTTGAAATTGTAAAATTTAATCGATAATTTAATTAATAATTTTTTAATTTTATATTTGAGCGTTATATAAATGAAACATGATATTAATAGTAGTATGAAAGTTTTGTATTATTCATTAAATATAAAAGTTTACTAGCCAATTTATCGAAATAAAAATTTTATACAAATAAATATAATAAGGTTTATTTATTGTTTTCTATACGATATGTATTTGTACAGAAAATAGGTTTTATCAATTTTAATGGATTTAATTGGTTCAGGATGTAATTAAAAGATCATGGAAATTTATTTAAAAAAAAAAAAAACGTAATAATTAAAAAATATGTTTACTTTCATAACTTTATAAGATATATAAAATTTTTTCGGAATTTAATTGCAGAATTTTTTTACTTTTTTTTACAGTCAATGAATATAAAAGTCTTAATTATATATTCAATTGAAATTAAATTTATTGAGAAAGAAAGAAGGAATAATTCATTCTCTTCTACTATTTTCTGTTACAAATTGCTTAAAATAATACTAGTATCTAATAATCCATTACTTAGTTTTAAAATATGATATTGAAGGAAGTTCTTTCCACTAGTATGATGAAGTTATTTTGTTCCTGATATTATTGCCTGAAACTAAAAATAATGTCTATTAGAAACAGAGACCATGTACGCATATCGCATATGGAAAACAGTCGTAATTTGTGAATACATACTGAAGGCTTTATTATTGATAAAGAAAATTTGAACACTTATAGATACATAATAACATAATGCACGAACGCCGATAAAGAGAAATATCAGCTATTTTTTTTCCTGTACTATTTCTAATACAAAGAGTATCTGTGTCCAAACTTAAATGAATTCGAAACGAGAAATTAGCAGCATAAGTCTATGATCCACTTGCTCCTGTATCAAAAAATACATCCTCTCCCGTGTATATTTTTCTCACATATCGTTAATAGTAAAACTCTGAGGTATATAACATCCGTGATGCGAATATGTCACATGTCATATCTCTCGAGCACAGATGCGCGTGATTTTTCATGAACCTAACACTAGCCGCTAGTCATCATGAATCGCCGTCGATTGCTAATAATTACGCGCTCTACTCAAAACCTTAGCAATCACCAGGGGAGAGAGAAAGAGGTTTAGATGATGAAACTTTGCATTTTAAACTGAGTAGCGCGTTGTAAAGCCGTTACGTTACACATTCGATGTCGTTGGGCGACGATAAAAACACCAACGACAACGACGTCTGCGACATCGGTATCGTGGTGCGCAATTTCTCAGTGTCGTCTTAGTACTGTTATGCTCACCGGGACCCGTCGCACAATAATTTCGCGCCTTGCAGCGATAGTCGCATGTCAAAATACTCATACACGCGAGGGAGGAGAGAGGTGCACGTGCGAGTAGTGTGTAAATTAATATTTGTATTAACCCATACGACCTGCACGATTACATATTTAAACGTACATTTGTCGATTGCTTAATCATTATACATCAATTCATCAATTCGCCTGTCTGCAGAACTGAAAGTGACTTCAGAAATGGGCGACTTCTATCAGATATGTTTTTTATATCTTAACTTAGAACTCTGAAATGAGAACTTAAAACGAGTTTTTATGTGTGACACTCGATTCCTTAACATATTTATAAAATATTACATAAAAAGTGATTCTGAACTACAAATCATAAAAATTTTGTTGTATACGTTGCTAAGGAGAAGTAAGTTTAATTAAAGATTTTGATTCACTTATATGTCGTTTTTAACGAAAAGATTCACTTATTTCAAACGCCAAAAAATTGATGCAGCTTTTGTTCAATTTTTTCGTATTTTAACAGAACTCTACTGAAATTATTAGTCACTGCAAGACTTGCAAATAATGCAGTTAAGTAATTCAGGTAAAGGTAATCGAATGACATTTTCAAAATATAAATTACGGAATCTACAAATTAAAATTATTAAGTTTTAATAATTTAGTAATGAAGTGTGCTCGAAAGTGAAATACATGGCGGTTTATAATGTTTTCATGTTCAATTTTCGTCTCCATTTATTAGATATAAAAACATTAAGAAACAAATTGTTTACTATAAACAGAAAAAAATATTAAAAACAACTGCATTAATGTTAATTTCATCAAATCCTGATTAATAAGTAATGTCTAAGAATTGTATACTTCTACTAAACCAAAGACCAATTAAATACAGTTTGTTTTCATTAATGTAATATTTTTACTTGAAATTTATTTGTGAATTTTTTGGCAAAGTTTGGCAATGAAATTGAGGTTGATCCAATTAATTTGAGCGAATACATAAAACAGAATAGATAAACTGACTGACAAATTGGCGTTAGTTACTGAAAAATTAATTTAGTGCTGATTTACTGTTTAATACATAGTTTCTTGAGATGGGCAATCCGTATTAAACGATGATTTTGCAAGTATTGAGCAGTTATAATATTACATGTAAATATTTAAAATATTTTTAAAGTAAATTTTCTATTTTTTACAATATGAAAATATTTTAATTTTAATATAAAACATACGTTTATAATATTAAAGATCTATGTTCTTATGTGTTACAAAAACTTAAAACTTATGGAAAATTATTAAAATTATGAATTTTAATGTTTTATCACGAATTTTTCCCAACATTTATTTAACGAAATAATTAAAATTAATACAAAACTTTTGAATATCATTAAAATATTAAAAATATTAAAACAGATTTTTTGAAAACTGTTATTTATAATTATTTAAAACATTTGCTATAAAGTTACAAATTTGTTTATTTAATTCGAAATAGTTAAAGTTTTTAATTTAATATAAAATAATATTTGCTTAAATTTATTGATTACTTGTTGAATGAACACTGAAGATTTTACAAAATTTATAAATTAGTAATAACTATACACATGGTATTGTGTAGTCAATAATTTAAATTGTCATAGTTTTATTTTGGAGTCATCCGTAATATAATTTATATGGATGAGTACTCTTTTATATACGTAATGACTAAATATTTGTATCAATTATTTTAATAAAAAATACGAATCGTGTAATCATATTAATGTATCTATACATTGTTACTAAGAAAATAATAACATTCTACATGTTCAAAATTATTTATATTATTTATTATATTTTTAACAAGTATGATTTATTTGCAAATAAAAGACTTATAACAAAAGTACAAATCACGATCCATAAAAGTAAAAGAAAAAATAAGAAATTGTAGTTATCAACAAAAGATCACAGAAGTTAGCAAAAATAACAAAAGGTACAGTTGCATGTGATGCAGCTGCACAAAAAGGGTGGAGGGGAGAGAATGAGGAAACTGATGATAGGAGAGGCAAAGAAAAGTGGATCCCAAATTAACGATCTAACGAGATCGTAAGTTTCGTCTGGCATAATACGAATGTCACAACAGCCGGTCAGTGTTTGTAAGCTTCCTGCGATGAGACTTCAAACATTGCAAGCTCAAAGAGCCAAAGGTCCTCTTGCGAACTCTACTATTATTCGCATTTAATGAGAGAATCTTCGTTCCACTGGCGGACTTTTGTTTTAGATCTTACGCCCATTAAATTTGTTAAAGTCTGATGATTTTTGTATATTTACCGTTGGAAATATACTCATAGAAGATATTGTTTACGATTTTTTTTGTTTGTGTTTCTATTTTGAGTTTTACTTCCTATGCCATGATGGTACCAATCGGTGCTTTGAAGTACATAACGTACATACCTTTATATTTCATCTTTGTTAAAGTTAATTGGGCGATAATAGTTGAAGATATGTACAACCGTAAAATTATGGTTTTAATTGTTGAAGAATATTTATTTTTATATGGAGTTATACGTAAGTAAAATATTTTAATAAGAATTTATAATTTAATGTATAAACAAAAATTTCTTCGATTTTGCAATGAAATAAGAATTGTCTATTTACCTGAAATTTCATCAAAAAATTATAAATATATTGTATTATAATATCATAATATTATTTTAAAGATTTATTGAAAATTTTCAAAATTTGAGAATTCTATCAAAAAATTGTTTTTATGCTGTTAATTCTTAAATAAGATTTTCGTTTAAAATCTATTTAGTTTTGTACTATAAAATATGGAGTCGCTTTACTTTTACTTTATTGTACCTTATTAAAGTGATTAAATTTAAAATACAAATAATATTTTTGATCTTTTGATATTAAAATTATTCGTGTTATTTTTTTAATTATTTGGCTATTAAGAAATTTATATTTTACTATTTTTTGTATTATACGAGGCTATAATATAAAAAAAGATTTTATATTTAACATTATACCATAAAATATTTTATTATAAAATTAATGATTGAGAAAATATCGTGCAAATATGATGAGCGTTTCTCAAGAATATAAATATCAATATCTAAATATTCGTAATTTAGGCTAATACGGTAAAATTAATTTGAAATAAAGTGAGATTGAGTTATAACTAAATGATTTATTATAGAAATTTAATATAGAAACAGTTTATTTCTAATTTATGTTAAAATAATTAATTCTGTTTTAGGAACTTCAACAGGGTAATGGAACCCTTAGTAGCTCCGCATTGGGTAGCGTCCAGGATTCAGTTCATTCGTTAAAGATAAAGCAAGAGCCATTTCAACTTACGCCCACGTCCTCATTGCCATCTATGCATCAAGGTAATACATCATAAGTATTGCATTAAAAATTTAATCTTTCTAGGGAAAAATACATATAATATCCTCGTATTAATTTAAAAATTTTTAAATTCAACAATTTTATTGTGGTAAATTTTTTATGTTACATTGTCTTTCATCCATATTTATTATATTAATCATAATATTCTGTATAGCAGTTTCAATTTTTAATATAAATTTTTGACATAAACGATTTATATTTCTGGAATAACTACAATTTTAATAATTTTGGATTATATTTGCAATTAAACATTGTGTTTTCAAATGATCCATTTTTAAATTTAATTGTCAATATGAAAATTTTCTTTTATTCTTCTTTTAAATTTGAAAAAAGATCTCAAATTATAGAGATCACATTGTATTCCGTTAAGAAATCTCGAAACATGGAGGAAATTCCTAATTATGAACATTTCTGTTACATTCGAATAATTAAATATTTTATATTTTCTTTTAAACATAATATACCTAAAAGTATATAATTAATTTAAATTATATCAAATTTAATGACAGACGTGTAAATAACAAACACAAATACTAAACTTGTCCCCTCACACGTGTCTATAAAGTATGATATCTCAAATCCAGAAATTACAATATTTATGAATAGTCTATCTTCTATACCAGTCGTTTATTTTATGTAACAAGTTATTATGCTTGTGACAATGTAAAATTTCATCTTCAATTCTCAATTTTAATAATAAATAAAATATAATCCTTACTATTTTAAACTATAACCAATTGAAAATAAAACCCATTTATTAATACATAAAAAGTATATTATTAAATTATCTTTTTTTCAACATTTGTAATCATGAATATTCATTTCTCAATTAATTATTTCATAAAATTTAATTATTGTATAATCATTATAAATTGAGCTACAATTTCAAATTTATCATATAGATTTTAATAATGTATAAATATTAAGTATTTAAATTATATAATTTGATAAAATTTAATTACATTAAGACCTGAATTTCATAAAAAGAGTATTGACACAATAGTCGAATGGTACGAAATTGATAGAAACACCATTGTTATGTTAAGTAATCTAAATTTTAGAAAAAATTATATGCTTAGATTTTTTCATTGTAGATTGTCAATTAACGGTTAGACTTTAATAATGTAAAATAATATGTTAAGAATTATAAGTATTAATGAAAAGATTTTTAATTGAATGAAAAACAGTATTTATACATCATTTTGGTTAAAAGTGGGTTATAAATTGCTCTTTAGAAATGTATCCGACTTACGTGTTGACACTATTTGATAAAATTGTAAGGAGTGATTTTAAATTTATTTTAATCAATTAACTTTCTGAAATTTAGTAAAGTATAGAAAGTGAAATTTAACGATAAATTGAAAATAATCGATACAACTAATAATTTTTATTTAAGGAACTATTATGTATATATGAATAATTCATTTTTTATATGTTATATTTGAGCTTAAGGTAAGCTAATAATAAAAAGTGGTAATGTTCAGTATTTACATTTTATGTCAGTTGAAAAATATTTCTTTACTAGTGTGAAAATAACTTAGATAAATTAGTAAAAAACTAAAATGTCACGATTACAAAAACCTGTAAAATTATAAAATTCATAAATAAATCTAGGAGAAGTTTAAAGATTTGAGGTAAATAAACTACATTTTTTTATCTTATGAATATGATTCGCTAAAATTTCATCGTTCTCTTCTATACTTGTTATTATATTAACTTTATAGAATAAAAAATAAAAAGTGTTTTAAACCCTCTTAATCGGAATCATATTGTGCAGTATTATATAAAAAATATATTTTTTCTATGATTTGTTACGTATTATTAATTATTTTTCGCTGATTTTTTCCCTAATTATTTTTTCCCTCAAGAAAGAAAATGTCTATATTTTTTTAAAATAAAAAACGTTTCCCGTTTATTTTTAAGCAAATAAAAATTCGGATCAATTCATCAGTGCCTCTTACACATGAAAATTTATTGTTGGAACATCAAATGATTTTTTATTCCGTGACCGCTACGTCAGAAACTTTCAAGTTTTCATGTATGTCCTACACAAACCTTATAATACAAATAACCGCATCACAAACCAACGAACAAGTAATATCGAAGTAATAAATAGATAGAAATTTTTTTTTTCAAAGAGAATGGGATATGAAATGAAATTAATGAGGAAATGGTCTTCTTCTCAACATAGCTTTTGGCATTTACCAGATATTAACCACAGTTAAATATTTGGCATTATAGGATAACAGAATAGGCTTCGTTACTAAACATATCTTGATTTAATGAGATCATGCTATTTTTTTTTAAAGTAATGTATTAATAAATGTATTACATTTATTACGGATATTATTTATAAATATTCAAAAGATTGTATGATCTAATTGCACGATATTACTATTATAAATTATATTTTGAAGCAACAATATGTCGGGGTAGGCACAATCTGAATTTTCATTTTTCATAAATCCTTAAAAGAATATTTTGAATTTGGTACAACAGATTTGCATAAAAGTAAAGAAAATACTGAGTAAGCAAGGGTTGATTTTGATTGTTCAAAAAAGCCTCTGAAACGGTATATATATACAAGAAAAAACGCATTATCGTGGGCCGCGCGCATAAATTTTGTGCTTACTTTTGGTCTCTTTCGCAAGGCACACATCTGACGATCCCCTATAATCTTCGTGTTTCGAGTTTTCCAAAAAAGCAAGAGACGAGTCGCCGTATGGATCCCACGGACATGCGCATTGCACGCATGCGGTCGTGTCTAATAATACAGGGGATTGAGAAAGGAAAGTAAGGCAGACGACGACGACGGCGATGACGACGTCGTGAGCTGCGCTGTGCTGGTAGCAGCGGGGTAGAGAGGAAGCGGGGAAACAAACGAGAGAGGCGTGCGCCATGATATACCGTCCGGGCCTGCGCGTCTGATCTGTCTTCGTGCCGTTTAGTAGTTTGTGTGCTTCCCTCCGCCCCCTGACACTCGCCACGATGTTATAGGTGCATGCGGAATCTCGCGACAGCTGACGAATGCATTTTCAGAAGCCCCAAGCGACGCTCGCCCTTTTTTCTCTCCACATAACGAGATCGATGGCTCATCCTCGTCGGCTGCGCACGCGTTTTTTGAAATCGCTGCTACGCGCTCCCTGATAAAGATGACTTTGTCATGAGCTTGCTTGCTTTTTTGTTATTTAAGAACTACGCGCTTGCTAACGAGTAATTCCTAGCAATGCTGTCAGCGCGAAATGAGTCTGCTTGCTCTTTTTTTTGTTTAAAACGCAGAGTTTTACGAAGGTGTGTAGAGACTATTATCGGCAGGAGCATCTAAAATTTTAGTTTTTTATGCTTATTGGTATTGTATAAGATGCCTATAAAATTTATAATGTTAAATTAGAAATAAAACAAAAAGTAAGTACAAAACAGTTAATAACGTTTATATCGATGTAAGTAGAAAGAAGGTTAACAGAAACATTTTCGAATCGACTAGACATAATTTTTTACTACTCTTTTTCATTTATGGAAATCAATCATTAATAAATAGTTTATAAGAATTTTTATGAAGTCATGAAGTTTTAGACGAAGAGCTCGTTTTTCAACGTATATAATGTCAAGAGCCCTTGGTAATTAATGGACTGGACCACTCGTTCGATAGCGCATAAGTTCAGTTGCGCATCGCTTCGGAGTTTTTTCATTGCGGCTTCTCACATCACGCCATTCAATGATTACACAGGGCGTTTATCTCTTGGCGTAATGTATATATACGAATTTTTGATTGAAGATAAGAGCAGTAAACGTAAACACTAGTGGCATTAGAGTTAATATTAGACTTGGTACACAATATTTTTAATTATAAACATTGTTAAAACTCTGATGATATAAATTTGATCAGGTACCATGTTCAATAATCGTTGGTTTTTTGAATTACATTAAATTCGTTTTCAAAGTATTGTAATATTTGGAAAAATCATGCATTTTACTACACTGGGAGATTATAATGTCGTTTTTCGCCGTTTTATATTCTTCAAATGATGTATAAATTAAAAAATTTGAATACTTTATCTTTTATTTATCTACGTAAAATTTTCGTAAAATTTTATTATTTTAAAAATTTTGGTTTAGCAAATATTATAAGAGAGAAATTATTAAATGTACAAGATCATAGAAAAATATAATTAAGAATTTTATAACTTTTTGTTTGGAATTTAATTAAAAAATTTTTTGAATGTTATTTGCAATAGATGTATTAAATAAAAATATTACTTACGATTTAATAAAGTGCCGAGCTAATACGTGATCATATTGAGTAATTTCTTAAGGTTATCTTTTGTGAATTATGACAAAAAAATTTTAAGTGATATAATTTTTACTTTTAACTAAAAATAATTAAATTTTTCCTTTTTTGTATTTAAGTGTATTTCTAAGAACACGGATATTTTCAGTGAATAATTATGGGTAGTCTATTCATCTTTTTTTTTAAATAAAATCTTTATTTACTGTACTTAAATTTCAGATTTTAAAATAAATTTAACCATTAAATTTTTTGTTTATCAATTCTATAAAGAAAAAATAAAAACTAAATGATTATAAATTATTCCGTATACTTTTATTTATGATAAATTATTTCATATACAAAATTTAAATATTTGTTTAAGAGTATTTATCTATTTCTTAGTGCTCATTAATTAGGTAGTAATTTAAAGTATGAGGCTAAAAAATTATAATTTTACTAACGGCTTAACAGTAACTGTAATAAGACAAAAATTTTACAATTAAATTAATTTTAATGATACTATTCACCGGTCGTTAATTTAAATCAAATAAAAAAAGATTTTTTTAATGTAATGGTGCGAGAGAGAGAAGAGAGAGAGAGAGAGAGAGAGAGAGAGAGAGAGAGAGAGAGGAAGAACTAAAGTCGTAGGAGTAATGATGACAATGCGCAATGCAGAGCGATTAATGCGACGGCTTGTCTGTTATGAACGCGAAATTTAACACTCAACTTGTCTCATATCGATGTGGTAGCTCATCGTTTCCAGATAAAGCCGACATAAAACATCTCACAAGAGAGCGCGATAATCTGTGGTATACGGTGACATTACTGCGAAGACACATATTTGCAATGGAGTTCCTCTTCAACATTAATAATGACCAGAGAGTTATATAGTAAACATTATTTTTCTTATGAAATTACTAGAAAAAAAGATGTACCAATGTCGCAGTTGGTATCGATATCATTAAACTACGCACCATGAGTCGGGTAAGGAAAAAATATTAAGTTATTTTATTTTATTTAAAATTTCATATTGTCTTCAATGGCTTTATTGTTTATACTGTAAAAATTGTTTATTTTGTATCTATTTCTTGTTCTTAATGATTTATTAAAGGTTAAGTAACAATTTAACAATATAAATATACGTATATGATTCACGATTATTAAATATTATGTAAACTACGCAACAAACTTTTTTAGTTATTAATTAAAATATTTTATCAATTCGAATATCTAATTTCTTTGAAAATAAAGACACGAAATCAAAACTTCAATATAATATCTTTGAAAAATTGGCTAAAAGTACAAAAATTAGTCAGTCAGAGAGTAATACAGGAACCGACCAACACTGTTTCAATAACCATTTATATACCATTTATATACCAGTATATTCGGAAAATACGTGGAAACAGTAATACGATACGGAATGATTTTCCACACTTTTTAAAATACTGCGTAGATATTGTGTAAACGATATAACAGAGATGAGATTTATCGCATTTAAAATTAATTAGAAACGATTTCCAATCTCGAATGCGCGCATACTTCCGTGTTGCTGAAGAAAAATATAAAACGACTTAATCTAGAGAAAGCCGATGGAAAGCCTAGTTTCACATCTTCGAACGCTCTTGTTTATAAATAGAAGATTAATTGCCTGAAATCGAAACTAAAAAGAAACGATGCAAGAAAACCCTTTATACGCGCTTATTTTCTCAGGCTCGTGTCAAACTAAGTGATGCTCTCGCACGATGATTAATTTTGACCAGGTGTCGGCAGTTCCTCGAGATCAGGGAAAAATTCTGCTTCCTTTCCTCTCTCCCCAGATTTATTAGTGGTGCATGCTGATGTGGAGGCTGTCGAACGAACTTCCCTTACTGGAACTACGACTTTCTCATTTTTAAATGCGTAATTTGACAGAAATTGAATTATAAATCGCTTATTTGAAGTAGAGGGTTGCTAAAGTTTCCGCAGCGATCGTTTAATCAACCATTTGAGATTACGTTCCAACTATTTCGTTTCCTTTATGTATTCATCGGCTATTTCACCTAACGCAGCTTACGTTTATACTTCATAGACTCTTGGAAATATAAAATGAACGCTGATACTTCAGAATTACCATTTGATTTGTTTTCCAGTTATTTACAAATAAAGTTTGAAATCTACTTTTTTTCAGAAAAAAAAGAATAAGAAAATGCGAATGTTTGAGTTAGTGATATATTCTTGTAGACGTGATTTATATTTATATGCTACATTACATTGAGTATAATTTTGTAAAATCCCAATGTGTGACGATTTTCAACGCGTTTTTGTATAATAGACTGCCGTTATATAAAATTCTCGATAATATCTACATCACTTGTAGCCAAAATAGAATGTTGGCATTATGTTTGCAGCAAGAAGACAAATTACTTTTCAAAATGAATTTATTTTTTCAAAGCATATTTGTAAAAATAAAATATTTAAAAGTTAAATATTAATATAAAATTAAATTAAAATAATAAAATATTTAATTCATTTAAGATGCATCACGTGTATAAGAAGCCTAAACAAGACTAAAGAAAAAAAATGAATAAAGTTTAAATTGTTCTGATATAACGTATTTATTCAAATACAACGACAGACATTAGAAATAAGTGTCTAGAAAAGACCAGTAATTTAAAAAATTAAGGACAGTGAAATTCAGGCTCAAAATTAGGTGAAGAAATATATCTTTTGACAATTATTTACTGTATAATTTAGTGCGGTCAAGCATTCGAAACCAAATTCTAAATTTCAAATTTTCCCAATTTTCTAATTTTCGCCAAAAATTCCTTAAACTTAAATATCATTTAAGGGAAATATGTTTGTCGCGCTAAACGAAAATAGTACGTGGAGTAAAATTTGCTTGACCGCTATTGCATCGGACAAAATTTTCATTCGAATGCTCGCTCTTAAACTGCATTAGTGCGAACACGCAAAAGCAATTGCAGAGAGTCTACCCGTATTTCTAGCGCGTTTCTAATTGCACACTTGTTACACCATAATCCACGTATTATTCAGCATATATTCTTGGGTCTTTCTTTTTTTCTACAGCGAGTCTTTTTCAACGCCCTCGTTTCAACTCTGGGGAAGCTCCAAGAAAAGCGCGAAGTAATCAGCCGGTGACACACGCTCTGGGGCGATTAGCGCTCGCGACGCGTCCCCGCGGTGTCTTGCTGCTCGTGCGCGCTGAGAGCGATTATATCGGTGTGCTTAGTGTGCGCGGGTGAGTTACAGGCGTCGCTAATCCTGGAGCCGCGGCTTTTCCCGACCTGATTTATCGGCCCGGCGACGGGGAGAGCGCGTGCGCCTCACACTCCCTCTGCGCGACCACAAGGAAGAACTTACTATTATAATTATATTGCTCGGGGGTTTATTTCTAACGGGACAGACGACTGTTGATGGCGACGGGATTTGCGAATGCGCAGGAATGAACTTGAGAGAAGCCTCTATTTCTTTTCCTAACGCTCTACCACTTTTTTCGCTTCCACGACGATTTGTCTGAATGTTGTGGCTTATTTCGGCTCTACGCCTTTTTGTTTTTCACTTCGTCTGGCTCCGCGAGGCGACGCGTTAAATAACGTTTACACGCTCGACTGCTGCATCGATAATCTCACATATACATACACGGCGTTGGAAATTTGGATTAATAGTGTATCAACTTAATAAACGACTTTGTGTGTAGTAATGTTGGGTAAAATGGTACAGCATCGGGGATACTCATTACGGATGTGTCAAGTGACCATTTTTCCAAACGTATGAAAATGCTCATGTGTTTATCTCAGTTTCAATAGTTTCGATATACAATAAATTGAGTAACGTATTTTGAATTGTTCATTTCTGATGCTCAGTCTCAGTTCCCTGACAGATTGTATTGATAAAAAATTCCAACTATTATGAAAGATTTCATGATTGCTAATCACTAACTATATCATTTTCTTTTACTTTTGTAGCAATTTAAAAGCTTTCAATTATGTATATAAGTAATTAATAGAAACAAGGTATGGGTTAAAATGTGTGAAATTTTAATTTAAAAAATGGAAGTAAGTTTAAGTTAATATCGGTCATAATGTTAATATATCGATGCTTGTCAAAAATTGAGATTACGTCGGCCTCGTTTTACGCTACTAATCAAGGTTCTTGCTTACGAAGCTAAGCGTAATCGTAAATTCATAACTGTTTATAACGACGTAAAATCGAAAACCGTAATTTTAATAACTTCATTGATGTAAGTTCAATTTACTATTGTAGATTCTTCCGAATATAAGAAATAGTTTTGAAAGCTATTTACTTCGTTTATATAACTTATTTGTTTGTTAAATATTAAATTTTAAATGTACTATTGAGCATTTTTAATCACAAACTGTGAGTAGTTTCAAATTTATAACTTTGTTTCTTACCAAAATTTTTTCGTTTTCAATTATGATTTAATCGAAGTTTTATACTCTTCTAATCAATGCATGAATTTCAAATTATATCGATGTACTTTTTTCTTTCTTTATTTTATTTCTGCGAATATTGTAATACGTTTATTAACCTTTTTTATAATTATAATTCATGAATTGTCTTTTGTAAAATTTACACTAATGATTGTATTTATCGAAAACCCCTGTATATGAGAAATCAGTTACTCTAATATAGATTTCTGAACATATGCAAATATTGCATTAATATGAATATTTCTCTACAAGGCACCATTTTTATATTTATTACAGGTAATATTTTAAGTTATATTAATTTATAAATTTTTTTATTTAATTAAAAATTTATATTTGTATTCTAATTACTTGATTTTCTGAATTGTCATGTATTAAAATCATACATATTAATTTCACTTGAAATTTACTCAAATGTATCCATTTAAAGATAGTTTCGTGTATTTTTATTATCAATTTTATTATTTTATTATTTATTTATGTATTGTGTGTTAAATTTCTAGATGATTTGAATATATAAAAGCAAATTCATTATATTTATAAACCATTTTCATTTATTTTTTGCAACTATTTATATTATATATGAACCTATTTAATCCATTTAAATATTATATTATTAAATGTTATAAAACAGTTATATAAATATAATGGATATTTAAACGATCGTATGTTACAAGTATAATTATGATAATTCAAAAAGATGTATTTTCTACATTATTTTTACACATTTTCAAGTAATCAATCTAAAAGCTTTATGTTGTGTGTAAAAATTTTTTAATTAAAAAAGATACAAAACTAATCATTAATAAATTGTATAAATTTTGGGCCTTGAACTCGGATATAAACAAAATAGGTTTCTAATCATTTAAACTTGATAAAGATTAAAAGATGATTTTAATATCAATCGATAAAACTTTTTACTGATTACTTATATTAATATATACTAATAAATAAAAATAATTAAATAAATACAGTTTTTAATCTGTAGGTTAAAACTTTTATTGAATCTTGCACTTTTTTCTATTTACTACTGTGTAAGTATCTAAACCAGTAATAAAAAATCAGAATTCAAATCTAACCATAAGTTTTAATAATTCGACAGTGAACTGGTGTACTTCCAATTAAGAAATCATTTTCTGAGTATAAGTAGTAAGTGCAGGCTGACATCTTAATTGATATTAATCACTTCGAACGTTTTTATGCGGCACGAAATCTAAATTAGTATTTAAAGACCATGCATAAAAACTATTAATATTAAAATTACTTTTTTCATCTGACTAGAAGTGCTTTTCAGAAACGGAAATGTTTTCAAAGATTATATTGATTTGTTGATTCTGTTTATCACTAACACTTATACAATATATGAGTACTTAGTTTAAACTTCTTTCTTGTCAACTTGGAACGTTCCATACATTCGATGCATAATTATCACGCTCAATGATGAACATTATATCATAGTTTCTTGCAAAAGAAACAAAGTACTATTTTTCAAAAAAAAGGATAGCCAATGGTGGTGATTCATCGATTTGCGGGGCGATGATCGCGTGTATCCATGACCTTGTTCATTTATTTTGAAATCGTGCCTCCAGTGTAATCTTGTTCGCGCGCACGACGCATAGTATCATCTTATTTATAGAGTCGTAGTAAACAAGGGCAATACTGCGGCGTGCAGACGTACTTTTGAGCTTAGAGACGGTTTGATAAGTCAAAAAGAGAACAAGAAAGAGGGAGCAAGACGATTTACTCAAGCTTGAATAAAAGTTTTTATTCGCATGTACATACGTGATAATACTGCGGAACTTTCTTCGGGGTTTTCCAAATCATGAACATACCATTGTGATATAGATTAAATGGGTATACGAATCTAATGTAATGAAACACTTTACTCGAATTATTATACTAATTTTCAGTTCTGTTTTATTGTTCTCTTTTGTCAAATTAAAAAAGATTTATAGATAAAAATATACATATATTTTTGAATTTTATTATACGATTAAAGCGACTAAAATAAGCAATATTATCTGTAATATTCAAATCTTTTATGTAATTAATAATAATATAAAAATTTAAACAAAAATTTTTACATTTATTATTATTAGAATTATTTTACCTCAGGTGCTTGCTGAAAGTTAAATTTTACAGTTTTTTTTTTCATTATCCATACTTCAAATTTAGACTGAAATATTTTTTCATTTTTATTCGATGCAACTATCAAAATACTATAAAAAAATATGAATGTAGGATTTTATTAATTAAAATATAATTTTTCGAAAAAATGAAGTATGAAAAAATTAATCTACAGTGTGCAAAATTAAAAAAGTTGACGAATAATATTAATTTTTACATTTTAGGTAAATAAAAAATTAACTGTGTGAATGTGTGTAAATCTATATAAATAAATTGTAATTTATATTTCGGTAAAACATAACGAATATATTGAGCTTTCCATTTTCTTGTTTTCGAAATATCGATAACTCGGTAGCTTTTTCAAGAGAGAACTGCTGAATCAATACAATTTTACAATAGCCTTCTACGTTCATCATTGAAAATCATACGAACGTCACTTTGCTCAATATTACAGAATTACGCGATTGCGATATATTATCAACTGTCTGAAAAATTGCGTGACTTTGACTTTGTCGTTATCAAATCTTGATTCGCCAACGCATGACAAGGAAATAAAAAGAAAAAATATTCATTTTCTGAGGAACATACACCAAAAAGATAAAGAAAACAAAACACAAATAACATTAATTTGTGAAAGTAATTAAATTATGATAAAATCTATGTCATATTATATTATTAAAATAAGTTTTTAAAATATAATTATGGTATAATTATGGTATTAATTTGTATACCATTATTAGCTTCTGATCGATTAAATAATAAAGATTTTATTGGTTGATTAGTTTCTTATTATTTCAGTACACATTATTATTAATGATATTTAACTGTTATTTTAACTTTTAATATTTTTACACTCTGTTGAGAAAAGTCAATCAGTAGCTGCAACTCAATTTAATTATCTAACTGTCAATTTCTCAAATAATTAATATTCAATGCTGAAAGGAAGAAAATCGATTAAGTATTTCAAAGTTCAAGGAGATAGTAGTTAATAAAATGAAGAACATTTTATTTATACTAATCGTAAAAATTAAGAATTTTAAATAAACTGAATTTTATTTTTACGTCACCACATTAATGATGACACGATGTACACGAAGGTTAGCTAATCGTATCGAAAAACAAATGCTCAATATATTCTATAACTCTAAACTAGAAATACAATTTCCTTTTAAATGAATATATAAATGAAGATTATACTAAAAGGTGACTGTTAAATGTAATAACTCAATTTAAGACATGTATTGTTCAATACCAAATAAAGAGATTTTAAAAGAAATCCTTTTTTCCGTATCTCAAAGTTCAAAATAACTTTAAAAAACAAAATATATGTTTATATCATTTTTTTTTTATATTTATAAAATAATAACATTGCTTTAAGGTGAATTTTCCATGTGTCTGTAAACTTCTTCAAAATTGAGGCTATTTAAATTTGTCGATATTTATAGGCAAATTACGCGTCGTAATAAAATTAGCGAGTTGTAATAAGCTCAAACTCAACGACTAATAAAAAAAAGTTTTTTGCTTATTGCTGTTGGAACACAATTAGTTACAAAACTACATTGTATTCTGACATTGACTCATAAGAACTCCGTAAAAAAATGTGCGGGCTTCTTTAAATATAGCGAGTTAGCGAAGAAAGATGACCTTCTGGTCCAAGCGCTGCTTAGCTGTGATCCACGTACGCATCACGCTCTGCGAAAACGAAAGTTTCCTCGGCGTCTTTCTTCCTCGTTGACGTGCACTTGCGAACAGCACAAATGTTGAAAAACAATGTTTCATTCTCGAGTCGTGACAACTTAGCTCTTTCCTGCTCTTATTATAAATGTGCAAGTATTTCCCATTGAGTTCATTGAAACGAGTACGCGTCGCGCAGAAATTAAACAATTCTGGTTCGTGTTTTATATATGTGCGATTGTTTAAACTTTACATAATTTTTTTTATCGAGTTTTTTATTCTTCATTTCTCTTAGATGTTTTTATCACGAATGGCACATTTTATACACGTATGAGTTAAGTTATACAATATTGGTTTTTTACTCATGAGCAATTATAAATTATTATTTATTATAAGTATTGGGTGATTGATATAACTTATTTTCACCGTAAAATATTTTAAACTTTATGTATAAACTATTTTCTGTTAAAGAACATTACAGACAACATTTTTAATCTGTTGTAATAGATTTTAAAATAACATTGTCGCAAATAAAATGAGGAATTATTTTATTTTACTACAACAATTAACAAACAACATTGTTATTACATTTAACATTCATGAATTTATCAATGTACATCAAGTCATGAATGAACTTATAGAAGAAAGATATTCTTAAGAATTAAAAAATATTTGCATAGATTACAAGCCACTTTAAATCAGTAGCTAATCAAATAAATAGATGAAAGATGAATGAAATTCATCTTTAGTTTTCCGCTTTATTCGATGAAATTCGAAAAATAATAGAGAGAATAAATTGACAGAAGATGCAAAAATTTTGTTAAGATTAATATTAAGGTACTCTATGGACTATTGCTTATAAAGTAAACAAGAAATTTGAAAGTGTTTGCAGAAAATGCGTCCAGCTTCTAGGGTTCGCCACAGTCTCAATTCTCAGCGTGTCAAACGTTCTCACTCTTACGTTTGCCCATACACAATTCGATTTTCTCGCGATAGCCATGCGAGAGCGGTTCACGCTCACGAGGAGTTTTTCGTTTTTCTCCCTCGCACCGTACCTTAAAATCCCCAATCGAGAGAGGAAGGCCTCCGAGCAGGAAATGTGACAGCGTGCCGGGCTCACGATCAAGACCCGAACAAAGCTGGACCCCTCTCTGCTTTCTGCTTGTGGATGAAAAGAGTATTCGGAGTCCCGGGCCAAGAGAGAGTCAATTGCTGTTGCTGCCTCAAGGTGTTGTATTACCAACCTCCCGGTGTTGTGCAACCAAGTAATAAATTACCGCGAGTTCCGAACGGTCGTGTGCGCGCAACGACTCTTACTAGCCGGCCGACGGGTCTTGGGCTCTGGTCTCTCGACGCGAGTCGCACCTCGTTCCGATCATCAATTCTACTCCTATTCAGTGATTTTTTCCTTCCTGTGCCTCCTAAGAGAGCTACTACATTGCACTGATCCTTCCTATTTTCTTCGATGATTCCTTTATTTTGATACTGTCCTCCAATTCGTTAATAAACAGAAGACCTGCTTGTTATCTTGTTCTCCCTACATTCACAGTGATTAGAACTATTTACCTGGCAAAACTAAATTCACATAAAAATTGCGAAGAGAGTATCTGTGGCATAAAATTTATTAGTCAGGTACTAACAATTAATATTATTTATATTCGGGTAAATTTCTCTACTCCGTACGTGCGCGTTATTTATTAATAATATTAATAAATTTCTGTATCATTTCGTTTACAGTTTTCAGCTTTTTAAGATTATAAGTTTTTATGAGGTAGCCTTTATAAAATATAGCTATATCTTGCGCATAAGCACTACTAATGTTTTCCATTTTCGCACTATCTCATTTATAAATAAACTAAATCCTAATTTTATTTAATTAGAGTAACAACTGTAATATATTTAGCCTTGTATTGACAGATGGAGCTTATTCTACAAAGGATTAAAGTATGTTTGCAATTTCTGGAAAACTTATAAGCGACATAACTAAAGGTGACTAATCGAGAATTTCGATAATAAGTATAAAAGGATAGTAAAAAATTGAAGTCAATCTTTTTCAAGAAGAAAAAACGAGCTCTAAAAACGGACCATTCAAAAAAGGCTAGATTACGTTTGGTAAGATAATATAAGATAAGATAACGATAGAGGGTTAAGTGCAAGATTGATTAACTCGACACCGAATACAGGCAGAGTATCTAATACTATGGCTAATTGTGTTTCGATACTTTGGACTCGCGTCGTTTGTTAAAAGGAGGTTGGGGGGGGGCGAGGCAACGCTAGCAGCACAACCCTCTTTGAACATGATCCTACGCCGATTAGCCAGGCATGCGGCGGTAGAGCAGAAAATCGCTATTGGCGGCCTGTTGAATCTTACGTCCTTCTTTCCCCGCACCCGGTACAGCTAATTATTACGGCTTTAATATTTTACACATACGACAAAGCATACCTTTGATGTTTCAATTTCATTCTAATCACGCTCTCTTTTTTCGATTCTGTACTCTGGATTCAGTACTGTGAAATCTTATATTGCTCAATATAAAATTGAGTGTTTAAAATTTATTTCTTTAAAAGTATATTAAAATTATTGTTATGTTATTTTTTGTTAACTTTTTGTATAAAGTTATGATGCGAATGTATCGAATGTTCCGATTAATCCATGCCTTTTGTGACAATTACAGCAAGGGATCTTTGAGCCTTCAAAATTGACGTCAGCAAATGCATACACTGATTCATTGTTAGCTTATGACTAATCGAAACATGTGCCATTTAAGATCCTATTGTCGGACAACAAAATTTACGTACAAAACTAAGCCGAGCTCCTCTTTAATCTACTTGTAAAATTAGATTATGTTTTAATAGATAAGCTAATACTTATTTTCTCCTCTTATGTACGCTTGCGATTGTCATTATTACACACTGAGAATAATTTCAAGGATCGATGACAAGACATGTCTGTAACTACTTTTTAAAAGACTAATTTTATCTAAGTCCAACAGTGGTGGTACATGCACTAGATAAATAAAATATACATAAAAATTTCATCATAGTGAAATTATTCATTAAATTAATTTTTATCGATAAATTCATATACACTTATACATATTCATTTTTAATTTATGATATCTTTTAGACTACCTGGTGTGATTTCGTAGAATCTTAAAGTATCGATAATTAGCATTTTCACATCTATATCGATTTATCAGACATTGTAGATCTTTCTAAAGTATGTAGATTTTATACCACTCAAAGATTCAAATATATTATTTTACAATTTTTACTTTAATTATGAACTTGAAAAATATAAATGTATTTGTAATATATCAAATATGCATACATAATTGATGATTTTTTTTTGATTGATAAAGTATTATACAATTGGGGTAAATATTCGATTCAGCTAATAATGAAGGATTTAATTAATAAAGAGTGAGAGATATAATTAATAACGTATGATTAGAAAACCGAAAAAAGTGAGAATGCGTTCTTCATCTATAAAGTATATCATTAAATTAAATCGAGAAGCCTAGTCTGCAAGAGCGTATGAAGCGGCATGATATAGCACTCGTATGAACAGAACTAGTATAATTAAGAACAGTACTACGGATCGGCAATTTGGCCTAAACGGAAGTTTGCAGTGAATTAGCTTCAGACAAGATAGTCTTCCAGCGGCCATTTTCAGCATAGTCGAAGCGTGCAGTCATTGCGAGCGCGTGCTGCGCGCACGTGGTGCGTTAACGTCCATACAAATACACTTGATACGGGCTCGCCTCGATGTCGCGGCTCCGCACACTCGAATTAGCGATCTTTCACCGGCCGTACGTGCCTCTTGTGCACTACACACTAACGAGCAATCGCGATAAGCCGCGCGCGCGTATACACATTCGCGCGCGCACACACATCTGATTGCAACTGGAGATTGAGACGCTCGCAAACGCGACACCTCGCGAAAGGCTACGCAGGAGGATTAAGTTTTCTTTCTTTGTTTTTATTTCTCTTCCTTGCGCTTTTTCCTTTTAAATGGGATCTTACTGCTTTGTCTTTACATGAGCCGTGAGTCATCTCCGCTCATTGACACGGGGTCCCCTTTCCATATCGTTGGAAAAGCGATCGTATTAGTATTTGATTCAGCCGACCTGCTCTATACGAAATGAAACGCTTGTTACGCTTAAGTTATTAGATCGACCATCGTAGAACACGTTTTTTATTGACGAGTTTTCTGTTCTCGCATTACCTGAGAGTAGCTGGTTATAAGTTGAAATCGAATTAGAACGCTTGTATAAGACGGAAATGATAATATAATACCCCAAGTATATAAATCGATGTGATAGTGACCGCATTGAAATTGCACACACTCTTGAATACTGCGTTGATGAAGGAAAAAAAATAAAAACTGCACACCGATCAAGTCTCTTTTCGCCCAAAAAAGTTTTGAGAGAACTTTTACCCCGAATTTAATTATTTAGATTTTATTATCTATCGATATTATAATTAAAATTTGTTATTCCGCCTGGCTTTGAATGGTTGTGTAGGCGTTGAAACTAAAAATCTTCTACGCGCAAATAGTTTATAATAGTTTTAAACATTTGATTTAATGATACTAAATATAAGAAAATTTAAAAAATACCATAAAAATCGCGTAATACTTTCATCGTGAAAAAAGAGGAAAAGTAATTAAAATTTTGTTAAAGTAAGATAATAAACTTCGTATTGAAAATTAAAAATAAGTGTACCATCTCTTTCATGTAGGAGTTACCCCCTCTGAAGTAGTTCTCAGTAACTTGTTCTATAGTCGTTATCTTCATCTTCTTTGCAACTAATCATCGTTCATTCGCAAGATTGATCGAAGAAAAGCGAAGGTGCCCAAGCCATGATCCGTAATTACTCTTCCCTATATTGTTCGCTTCGCAACTGAGGACTTCATTTTGTACCGCTGCTAGGTTTTAAGATGTGGGAGTAGAGATGTTTCTCTCTTTGACTCCCGCCACTAACCGATTATACTATAATTCTATTGTAAATATACATTTATAATTATCTATTTATGCGTGTTACCGATATTTTGAGTTAAATCTTACTATTTAGTAAATCTAATTTTATAATAATTATAATGGATTTAAACACTTATTCTTTTAAGTTTGTTCGAAAACTCTCCAATTACTATGTCATATTATTGAAATGTTCAATAAGTTATTTTTTCATAGCCAAAATTGAGATGACACAATATTCATTGGTGTTAGACATTTCGTTAATCAGTTTGCATATTTTGGTTTATTATTGTTACTCATTATAGAAGGTACTTTTTTCTATATTCAATATCTGTATCCTTAATTCGAATTTTCATAAAAATTATAATAAATAAAAGAGAGCTATATGTTTTCAAAGAAATTTGTGACAATAATGATTTCAGTAATAGATATCTTAATCACGATTTTCAATACTTAGATGGTGCGCTAATAATCAGAAAATGGTATGTGATTTTATTAATGTGAATATATTCATTGAGAAAAACTTTCAAGAAATTTATTTTCTAACTATTTTTTTAGATCTTAAAAACTACGAAATATCCCCCCCAATATTAAATCAAGAATTTCGATAAAATGACAAATCATATTCCAAATTAAAAAGCAATAAAATCTTTTTTATATTCTACTTAGTTTAATAGGCATTGGTCTTATTAAAATGTTAAATTTCGAGGATATTAAAGAATAGTTTCTTCATCAAAATTCAAACCATAAGTTTTCTATCTGTAAGAAGCTCAATCATTAGTAGTTTGGTTATACAGCTTCCATTATCTTCCGTATACTATTTTGATTTTTAAGAATAATGAATGCAGTCCCGCTATCATCAGTAGTATAACAATATTAGGTAAATTATAATCTATTCTCGAATCAGGTTGTTTTAGTATACGAATTTACGAATGTAACGTGTAAAACCGACATTCATCATCTAGAGTAATCATACGTTATTGTTTATCTTGAAATTTTTATGGCAATTACAATATTTCTTCAATATTTTACTGTTTTATATATTGAAATTATACTTATCTTATTCTATTTTTAGAAAATATTCAGTTAGTTTTATCATTGACTTGTGTCACTAGTATTATTTACAAATTCATGTTTCTCTTTCAATTTTAATGGTCTACTATTCAATCCTATTTAGGTAATTAGTACCTCTTATCAAGAATTGATATTTATTTTAAGAGATCATCTTTAGAAGTTACTGGAAAAATTATATATATTATTTGAACAAATTGTTAGTACTAAAAGCTTCGATCATTGAGTATTTTAGTTTTTGAGTTTTTAATAATTTACATATATCGCAATCTCTGTGTACTTGTCTATACATCTGTATGTCTATTATCTACCTATACCTGTACGACGAAGTAACAATTGTATTAAATTAGTAAAGGCATTGTTTTAATGACAAATCAAAATATGGTTTCTAGGTAAGCATGTATTTAGTAATTACTGTTAACGAGGTCAAGGTTTTTACCGAATATAAACTGTTACACTTGTAAGCATCATTTTTAATGAGAACAGTATCCAAATCAGTTAAACCTTGCTGATCAGCAAAATCGGAGGACATTTTCGTAATGGCAAAATAATTATGCAATATACTTCGTTTATACGTGCGCATTATCTGCTGTGTTTGCTGAGTTATTGTAATAATAATTATGTCTGACCCAAACAATCTTATTAAATGTTACAATCATTTTTTTAATTAACGCCGCAGAATCAATCGATTTTATAGTATAAATCACAATAATAAAAAAATAAGAAATTAATAAGAAAATCAATAATTTATAATAATTTCATATATCTGCTTTAAATTAACTATTCTCGTAAAAATCACGTACGAGTGACAATTTAAATTAGTATTCTCAATATTTTATTTCAATATAATAAATCTATGTAATCTGTAGTCAAACTTCAAAACATAAAATTAAAATTAAGAGCATCTTTTTTTGAAAATTTTATGTTATATTTACATTTTGTATATAATAATATTACATTATATATATTACATATAAAATAATATACATAATATGTATACATGTATACAACATCATATATACATACATGTACATAAAATAATACTTTTTAATTCTATTATTGGTTGAACGAAAATTTTTTTAAAGTATTTACTATTACATACAATATATAGTTGAAAGTACTATTCTTGAACATACTTTGACAATATTTAGACAGTAATAAAAGTTCACTGAGTAATTTGTTAGTTTCTGGTACAAGACTTAATACAATGATTACCTATCTAACAAAATGTTATTTTAATATGGCATATTGCAATACTTGAACTCAGTGATTAGTTGAAACAATAACTACTTTTCAAAATTTATTGCTATTAATGACTAAAGTTAACGTTAAATTTTAATTAGACGTATTAATCATTGTTATAAATTGTTCAAAAGTCTCGATATCTTCGGATTTTTCTTGAAAAACGTTACGTTAAAAAAGAAATTTATGCAATATACGAAAGGAATAATTTATTACGTTTTTACTCCTGCTTCTTAAAATCATTAAATAATTATTCTTTTCTATTTTACAATTAGTAAGTTGCAGTTATATTTGTACAACACGATTATACGATTAATTTTTCTTTTTCATTAACAATAAGCAATACAGATAATCTATTGCTATATGATGTATTGCATATATAAATATATGCAATCCAATCTAGAAAAAAAAATTTAATTTTTATTCCTTAAATATTTAGTATGTTTCTTTTTATATTTCAAATATATAGTATAAAAATATAAGTTAAAAAAATTTTCTTTTAAACTGGAATGGGAGTCGTAATGAATATTAGACTTTAAAAAATACATGGCTGTTTAAATTATTAACCATGATTAATATTAATATTATTATTATTAATTGATATTATCTTCAAGGTTAGTTCAGATCAATTTTCAGTAAAAATAATGTTTAAGCATAACAATATAACGTCTGTAATATTTGAATTACAATTTCTTATAGAAGTTAATGAAATTATGTTTCTAATTTTCTGAAAAATGGCTAATCTTTAAAATAAAAGCAGCACTTTCATTCCGAACTACGAAGCGACTCAATTGATCTGCATACCTCACTTCTTCGCATGCAGAAATTCTTTAATGAGTAATTAATCGATCGCTTAAAATTCTGCCCGCGGTGGCGAATTAAAATACGATTAATCATCAACGCATAACGTTCCGATCGACACGTACGCGAGGAGCAAGGCTTGAGTAAACGAGCAGAGGCAGTCATCGCGCGTGCGCGTGCGCAGCAGCAGTTCGCCGCCACGCTCGCAAGCTCCTTTCGACGGAGAGCGGGTGATTCGCGGAGTGATGTCATGCTTGGTGTCGTATTTCGCTTATCGGGGCTGAATACCAATTCCCCTCCCTCTTTTTCTGCCTACTGAACTGCCAAGTCGGGCTGCAGCAGCGACTGGCAGCTGATCCGCGTTGCAGCGTTTCAGGAATGCGGTGGATGCGGTTTTTCCGCGAGGAACCGCGAGGCCGAAGGTCAATTCTTGCTCGAATGTAAATCTGTGCTTTGAATTTTGTTTTTGCTTTCAATTCCCTTTTAAGTATAAAACTCATGAATGATTTCCGTAGCTAATTCTGACTTGTATTAATAATTATCGCCCATTAAATAGAAAAAAGTCAATACCATTATTCGAGTTACTAAATTTTTGGAGTTCAGAAATTGTCTGGATTTTATTTACATATTAGAACTATGTTTCCAATTGTGAATAAATTCAAAAAATTAAAAACTCGTCAAAGTACGATTTAGATAGTCAAAAATTTATTTCATAATTTTAAATAAAACTATTTTGATTTTTAAATTAAGAAAACTAATAAAAATATCAATAAGTACTTAATAATTTTCGCAATAATTAAATATCAATTTTTTATGTTGCAATAAGCATCCTGTTATTCTTTTACTAATTTTTAGTTACTTTATAATAAATAGTGTAAGAGGCCTTTAAAAAAATTTTTTTTTAATATGAAGACCAAATAAGACATCATTTAATAATTATTTTTATAATGCTATTATTGTTGTATTCCTTTTCATACTGGCGTTAAGAAATGAAAGATAATGAAAAATGTAACTCCTGAAATAAACATCATTTAATTATGATTCATACAACGGCTCATTTAACTGATTTATGCTGAAATTACACGTTTACGGACATAGTAATCCTATATAAATGAAATGGATGCTTGGAAATTTAGGACCTTTCGTAATAAATGATAATGACGAAGTACTACACTTACATTCAAAAGAAATATTTATAATTTCAAATATTGTTTAAAAATATATCATCAATTGCAATATAGAAATAATTTAACAATGTTATATGTCAAATATACTATGTTTATTTATAATGTTTTAAATATTCCATAAAAATAATAAATTAACTTCAATCTTTTTTCATCAATGAACTTATATAAAAAACATGTTATATTAAATTAATTATATATATGTACGTATAATCGACGTTTAGAAACAATCAATAATTACTAAATATAAATTATAAATTAGAATTTGTTGATTATAAATTTTATCGTTATTAAAAATAGTAAAAACTTAAATAAATATAAGTAATTTTTAATGAAAATTTGTATTCTTTTAATATTGGAATTACTGAATATAGTAAAATTAACATTAAAATTAAATAATAAAAAATAAATCACAAAATAAAACATGTTGGAAAAACTAAGTGTCTGCATCATTGTTCAATCAAGTGCATTATGATCCAACGGCGATCATATTTAACAAAACATCCTCTGCCTATTATGACAATGTACAAGCAATAATTTGTACAACAATTGTATCGTACTATCCGCATATTTTCATAACACCCTCTTGAACTGCGATAGAAGAAACTAAACACTCTTTACGCGACACATCTGTTCGATAATGCATTTTTAATGACGTCAAATTGAGTGACCATTGCACTCGGTACTAATCTTTTCAATGAATCAAAATCAAATATATTTTTTAAAGGAACAACTTTTAAACGATTGAAAAATTATTGTGATCTTTAAAAATGAAAAATCAATCTATATATTGAATGGGCTGTGAGAAATTAAAAAATATGGTATTGGCGTTAGAAGGAATAAAGTTTTTTCCAAATAAAAAGAACTAATCACAATTTTCTAGAGTGAAAATTTCTTCGCTTTATTATTTCAACTTTAGCATACATTATATCATTTTTCTAATATAAATATATATTTAAAATTATTTATTACATAAAAAAAAATATTTAGATACTAAGAAACAGGTTGATATCATAAATTAATAATATATTACGTTTGAAGCTTTTATAGTGCATCATTTAATCTATTATTTATATATTGCAAAAAGAAGCAAGAATATCGTATTATATGCAATGTACACATTTATGTACTAGTAAGACATAACAATCCTAAGTTTGCTTTTAAATATGCAACGGTATCATAAATATTTTCTGTTGCTTACACAATTTTATTTTTAAACACGCATTTTTAAATTATGAAAAAGATATTTATACTGAAGGTACTAATAAAATGTTTTGTTATTGATACAAATTTATCTATATAGAGACTTGAATGAGTCTTTATGTAGTAACAGATTTAATAGATTAAAAACAATTTTCTTTAAATAAGAAATGATCATTGATGGTTTTTTTTTTGTAAATTGATAATCAGAAATAATTTTTTTTTGATAAATATATACACAGAGTATATTAAAGAATCATACAGGCTATCGATAAATTTTTTATAGAGTATCTGAAAGATGATGTTTTAATTGTAATATTTGTATAAAACTGCAGTGTTTGCTAGTACTAAAAGATATAGAAAAATTTCTTGTTTTCATTTTAATACCATATTTATTATAGTAGCAAAGTTAGAATCGATATGTCAACAATATTTACTATCAAAAATTAGATATATAGAATATATACAACAAATCTTAATTAGTAGGAAACTAGAAACTTTTGGAAACTGAAGCACTTTGCAATTACTGTCAAATCACTTACAGTTGATGAGCTCAACCAAGATTGTTCATTTCAGGTTTATTTTGTGTTGGCGAGTTGGTTGGTATAGGCAGAATTTTTTCTCGACATCTTGTGCGTAGTGCTTAAACGACCGTCATAATAGTATGAATGAAATAATAGTATCTATATAGGAAAATGAAGACAGTTGAGAGCTATGATAAAGGTATATCGGACGTATTTCATTGATGACGAACGCGTAATAGAGGCCAATGACTCCGACTAGATAAGAAGTCAACGGAATCTGCAAAAAGGTTTACTACCGCGGATGCCCCGCTTGTAATAAGAGAAGATCAGTTTTAGTATTATTCACTTCGCCGATAAGTTAGAGCTAATCTTCTGTCTGTACCTTTTTCTTTCTTTCCTACTGCTTCGCTCTTGCTTGTTGTTTCATTTTAATTTCTATGAGACTTCTAATGTTTGTATAAATCTGTCACTGCGGACTTCATTCCAAGTACATAATAAACATGAGATTGTTACAATATTATAATCACGTCGATTTCCATTTAATTGATTTATCAATCAACACAAATATTAATTAAAATATACAAATAATCTGACAAGAAATGTTTTTTAAATAATAATACAATTCGTAATATTTAAGAGAAAAACTAATTTTAATTACTTTTAAATTACATTAACCATCTAATTTCAATTTATCTAAAGATTTGCTATTTAATATAGATGATTTTACGATACAACGATACATTTTTTTAAACTTATTGTAAATTAAACCGTGTTAGTTTTCCCTTCATTACTAGGTTGTTTTAAAAACTGAATTGGCTCATTGTCATCTTTAAAAGTGAACTTTTTTTTTTTGATTTGATATCTCTTTCTAATAATTGTTAAAGCGATGTTTAAATATTAGCTCAACACCTTGCACGTTGTCAGTTCAATTAATTTAGAAGTCAGTATCATTTTCATAGATTAAAATGATTTTTATAATAGATTTAATATAAGATAACTCCATGTATTTTTAGTTAATGAAAGTAAAATTTGATTTAACTTTTCTTAACAAGGCAAATATTTTATTATATTATTTAACCCTACTGAAAATATTTTTTACAACAATGATTAATATACAAAATTGCTTGCATTTTTTTCATCATATTTATTTTTGAAGCCAACTTGAAACATTTGATGAAGTTGAAGGAAATGTTGATGTTTAAAAGGAAAACAAGCCGTGCGATAGCAGCAAATGAACATATTTGAAGGGCTTTTAAAGAATAAGGTTAGATTCCATCGCGAACTGCAAGAGTAGAGTCAGTCGTAAAGAGCTGACGTATATCGTGAATTTGGCCTCGGGCTCTTGGTCGTGTTCGAAGTCTAGACAAAAAATGGCCAGCAGGCGCAGCCCATAAAATTGCGACTGCCGTGATCCTCACATGGGCCCGCGAGAGCTGGGGTTCAAAAACGCGCACGTTTTCGCGATTTTCGCCGGCGTCACAGCGCACGCGGGGCTACTGTTTCCCCTCTGCCATCCACCCCCGCAGGCAACTCCAACGTGCCGCTTGCAAGAGCGCGCACACGGTCGCCGCTGCCGGCGGCGTACATATCGGCATCGGATTACCGGTGCAGTTCCAGTTACACGTGCCTCTGGGCCCCTCCGGAACACACTTACGCTTTACTCTCGCTTACTTTTATTTCCGAGTAAACGCACGCTCGCGCGCACTTTTACGCCCCTTCGAGAGCGAATAGAGAGAGAAAGAGAGATAGAATATGAGGCGAGCACGCGCCGAAGCTGTGCCTTTTTTCCTTTTGTTTTTATTTCAACTGCTTTTTCTTTTGTTTCCAGCGATGTAGCTCTGGAAAATCGATGAATGATTCGTGTTACGCGATTATACATGGCGCGTGAGCTCGAGTTTTCTCGACTTTCCGCCATCTGCAGTGATAATCTACTTCCTTACGAGTGTTACACTATGATGTGCGTGGTTTTTCATTTGACAAACCTTATTATTGTTAACACTATAAGAGTAAAGAATCCGTAGTGTAATCAATAAAAAAACCCATTCATATTATACCGTTTTCATACACGCATCTTAACGAGGGTAAATATTTATTTTAAATATTTAAATATCTATCTTTCTATTCTATTTTAATATTTTATTCAAATTATATTAATGCAATAAAATAATCACTATGTAGTGAAAAAATTACGTAAAAATACAACAATATAAATACACTGAATATTATTTGAAATAAATTCCACATTATTGCAATACTTTTTTTTTAAGTTGCATCTACAAAGAACATTTTTATTCCCTAACATCCATATTAGTTTAATGAGCCGAAATTTTCTTTATTCTCGAAAATCGCGTTTAATTAACTATGAAGTAATAATCAACTCAATTCATTGCTTATTTATCTGTATTGTAAAATAAAAAATAAATACAAATTTTAAAATAGAGCCTGAGTTACGTATGTTTAATTAAATGTCTTTTATTCTAATGTATTAAATCTTCCTTAAATATTTACTCTCTTCTTGTCCATTTAAAAAAATTTATTATAAGATTTCGATAAAATATACTTGCTAAAGATTTTCTTTTTTTAAACATTATTATTATAAATATTCGATAAGTTTCAAAAGTTAGACTTGCAAACCTAAAATAAACGAGTGCTTTTAAATTTTTTAAAGCATGAATAAAAAAAATTATAAACAAGAAGACACTTTTTTAGGAATAATGCAGTTTCGTGAACACATTTTCATTTTCATACACTTTCTCATTTTATATTAGCCAAATATATAACCAAGAAATTTTTTACAATAAAAGAAAGTACCATGTTTCTTTCAATTTGTATTTTCAGAAAAATTTTAAAAAAAATTATAACAGATTATACATAAAAATATTTTATAATATTAAATAACTTTAATATTTGAAAAAGTTGTTACTTACACTACTCTTTTACTTATAAATTCTTTTTTATATTCTGAAGAAAACTTTCCATTTGGAGTAAACGAATTTTAAATCAACGTAATAATTAGTTATGATTATTTTTGCTATTTATTAAACTTTTCCTGACACATAATTTCCCAATTTTCTCTTAAATCGTATTCTCATCTTTATTTTCGAATAGAAACTTTTTAACCTATAGATACTTTAAATCGAGAGTTGGGATGAAACATCCCTCAGAAACTTGAACAACGCGTTTCCTTCATTACTCGTTATTCTCTTCTCCTCTTAGATACTATTTTTAGAAATTGCGGATCGTAAATTCCCCGGGTTTTAGATACTATGAGCAAAAATACCACTACAAATTTTACGTTTACTAGCTCATCACTTTAAAACTCGTAAATTTCTAAATTTTATGTCTTATTTTGTATACTACTTTTGTATTATTGCTTTCATTAAATGATTTATTAATCACTATCGTACTAATCTATAACCAATTCAAGTTTATAATAGGTGATTAAATTTTAATGATAACTTTAGTCAAGTATAAAAAGAGTTGAACATCATGGCTATTTAATACAGTAATCATTATTAAAATTGTGTCCTATAAACTTTCTCAATCAAAAACAGCTGAACTTATCAATAATTTTCGGATAAACTTAATTTCTAGGCAACATATTTATCCAAGGTAAGACAAATACAATCACCGGCAATTATGTGATTTTCAATAAATTCTTATTAATTGCATAGATTGAGAAAAATTATGTTAAAAAGTTAACAACGTTAGAGATTATATCAAAGTTATTGGTATAAGCGATTCAAAAGAACCTTAATAAAACAAAATCAGGCCTCTTCCTCGTAATCCTCAAGAGTGCTTAATTCAAATCAGTTTAAAATTCTATTATAATAAATAATCAACAATATACAGAAGTTCCTTTTAAAGTAATCGTATCCCAACATAGTGGCGGTCTAGTACGTTTGATCATATTTCAAACATACTCATAGATCGAATTTTTACCATCCTTACATTAAGCTATCGGTGTTTGTACTTCATCAAAGTCAACACTTAACAACAGACTATTTCTTTGAAAGATATAATATTGTGGTAGACAGGTTGTATATACTAAGCCGAGATATACTGGGACGTGATGTACTCGTAGTGTAACAGCATTTCAACGACTAACTGCAAAACCATATGTACGGTAAGTACAAGCTTCTTTGCTAATAGTTAACCAATCTCTGTTTCCACACAATCAATAGACATATATTGAAAGAAAAAGTAAATAAAAACCTCTGAATTTTATTAGTAATGCGCGAATTTTATATAATACTGACTTTTGTTACTGACAGAGAACCTGGTATACCTTATTAACCTTTTTTAAGAAAGTAAATTTTCAAATATTAATTCATAATCTTCAATGTTCAATTTAGAATAAATTGAGATAAAAAAGAACACACAATATATATTTTGAGAAACGAAATGAAAATTTTAAAAAGACTACCATAATGCTTGAAATTTTTAATACTCGGTATATTCCTCCATGATACTTTACTTTTCTTCAACTTTGCTTATTCTTACTGCCGTTTACATTTACACTACGTTTGCATGGTATACCTGAGTAAACATACAACTCGGTGAGAAGGGGTCTACACTCGCTCTCGGCTTGTACTCTACGCGATAACACATTACTCGATTACTAATACACAATACTCGATTACTAGTACACTCACCGATAAACATACGCGTGTTAGGCTGTATTTATAGTTGTGTAAATAAAAATCATTAAACCTGTTCCTCAGACTCTGCGATTATTTCCATAATCTGCTACAAATATAAAGAACCAAGTGAGGATTCATACTTTTAAAACATTTTTTATTTTTAATATCAAAACATTAATTTATAAGTAATTACTATTAAATTACTATTTTCTCATCTGCAAATCTTAAATATTTTTTAATGTGTTAAAATATATATGTACTTTATTATTTAATTAATAAAATTTCCATTTGTAAATTTATTCTTGAATTTTAATGCGATAGCTGTACAATATCTATCGCGTTAAAATTTTGCATTATAGAAATTATAATTAATTTTAAAAAATGTTAAAATAAATTAATTAAAAAGTTATTATATTTAATTAATGCTAATGACATGAAAAATACTTTTATTAATAAGCATGGTGTGTGTGTGTGTGTGTTAAGAATATACCTTAAATAGGTATTAAATTTTATGATTACAAATATAAAAGTATCGTCGTTAAATTCGAAGCATTACACGTACAAAATTTAAATAAAATATCCTGCCTGTTAAAAGTCTTTTTTACAAAATAATTTCCAATATCGGTATTCAATAAATCGAATTACTCCGTGCATACATTGATAAGAAATGATCAGGCACGTGCCACCATGCCACAACTAAATACTCGATCATTGAAAAGTCACTTCACTATCGCATCGCAAGTTATTATATCGTTTATGTGCTTAATTCTGAGAACAAAAAGATTCGATTTCATCGTGCTATCCTCGGCAATTGTGCTGCTCAAAAATCGAAACTCGATCACGACGTGACGAAAAAATAAATATGATCAGTGAGCTTCTGCTCTTCCTGTTTTTCCTTGCTCCGTCTCATTTTTTTCCATCTTTTTTCAAATTCATTCCTACATCGAAAAGGGTGATGTATTTAAATTTTTAATTCATTCGTGTAATCTAGTTCTATTCTTTACGTATAATATAGAATTGTAATAGTTCTTGTATATCGTTAACAGTGTTTTTATTAATGGAAGACAGTCGTATTGCTCAGTTTTCTCTTCTTACTCAAATTACGTATATTTTATTACAATTTTATGTATGGACATACACAATTAAATTGTAAACCAATGATTTTATAATGACTTTAATTAATTTGTATAATTACAAATTTAATATTTGCAAGACATTTAATTTGTGTATCTGTTAGTTTTCTACTTTCGATTATAAACATTTAAAATATTTGTTTTGTGTAGAAGTAAATTTAATATTTCAATAACACATTCATTATTAACATAAGTTTCACAGATCATGCTTAATCAAATGCTTCTTAAGATATAAAAGTATACAAATCATCAATTTATAAGAAATTTCATAAAACTACATCCTCTAATTCTAATTGAAGTGTAAGTAAAAATTATAAAATTCATTACATATGGTGAAACAATGCAAAAATGTTGTTTTTTAAGTATTTTTTACAAGTTGTAAAGTATAAATTAATTAAAAATTTATTATAAAATTATTAAGACTAGCAGTTTCACATATTTTATCAAAAGGGTAAATTTTGAGAGCTTTTTACTTATTAACTTTTATAATTTATATAAAAAATACACGTTTCATTATGGTATTTAATATAATGCGTGCAAGAAAAAATAAAAATCACGTATATGGTAAGCATTAAATAGCCTGAATAATCAACTGTAATTAAAACAATATTTTATGTTTCATAGTTGATTTGAAATAATATAAAAGAAACATTTAAAACTCGTAAATTGTTTAAGTGAACAAATTATTATCGATGACTTTTCATTAGTAATTATAAAAATGTGCGGATTACTTGTAATAGTTAACCTGATCTCTTGTATTTGAATTCTTTTGAAAAATGTTATAATTAAAAAGACGTATAATCTCAAGTTAATAACTATTAATATTTTGTCGAATTACTTGTCATTTCTATAATACCTATAAGTACAGAATCTACTTACTTCCGAAATAGGGACTTGTCCGAAGTAACTTTGGGCTAAAGTTAACAAAGGAATTTCGATTATTTTATACTCCTATGTGTGGAAATCGAGAGCTTCGTGCCTCGTATATTCTGACGATTGTGGGCATACGTAGGTATAGCCTCTCACATGCGGGCGCGTTATCGTAGGAGCTCAACGAAAAAGTATCAGACTTACGTGCACGATGTACGGTGAGTCTCGAATTTCGAGGCGCGTAAAGTTCTTATTAAAAGTTCAATTGTCATCACACCGAATGCTTCGAGGAACTCCCTGATTCCACGCTCTTCTTTGCCTTCGATCTGCGACAAAGCTTTGCCGGTCTCTTTGTTTTACGCATTGTTCGACGATTATCAGAATCGTTGTTGCGACACATTCCTGTTGGTTTTTTCCTACTCTTTATACAATCGATATTGCTCAGCCTCTATATAATAAACTTTTAAATTTTAACCAACTAACTAGAAATAAGATAAAAGTTATTTTGTACTTTTCGTCTGAAAATCGAGAATTTGAAAATAAATTCATAGTTTAAATTACGAATTGATTAAATAATAGTCACTTTTACTTGAATAATTAAATAATCTAAGTTTTAGAATTAATCATTTAATATTTTCAATTACTGTCATTAAAAAAAAAGAAAATAATTCATTACTAAAAAAGTTTTTATTCGTCATTATTTAAACGTAATTAAAAACATGCTCAAAAAATATATATTTTGAAATAATAACCATCTAGATCAATGTTTCTTGTACACATCCATTAAAGTTTCAATCATTTGTGTGATTATGAAAAGTTTATTTTATTTGACCAAGTAGTTGTATAAAACTCTTCAAGTATATTTTACTAACTAAATTTGCATTATTATCAACCTTAATTTCATTAAATGTCTTTTTTTCTTTCTTGTTATAACGATTAGATATGCATTAGTAATTCAGCACTTGTAATAAAAAAAGTTTGATGAAAAAGTCCTTAATCTGTTATTTGTTTTTAAAAATTATTTGCATGTATTTTAGATAATTCCTTCTATGCTTTAAAAGAATATAACAATCTTACAACAATATTAAATTATTTACAAATAACATTACAGTAATCAATATTTAAATGAATAAATTTATTAATATTTTTGCTTATTAATCATCGTTGTTTCAGTTCTTTCACAAATAACGATGAATGATATAATTTCTTATAATGTTTATAATTAAAATATTTTTTTTGTTTATATACTAATTTCAAAATTGAATAAGAATTGCACACAGATTCACTTTTTAAATTATGATTCTTTTCTTTAATTAAATTATAATGTCGAATTTAATTAAATAAATTATATTATAGAAAAAGTTAACATTGCTATAGCTAACTTTTGAATAATATGTACTCGTATTAAATATTATACGTTTAATCCATTTTATAAATTAAATATTTAGCTTGTTATAAAGCAGTATCAGTATGGTATAAATATTCAAAGTAAAAAATATGCCATTATATCACACATTAATTTAATGAATCTACGTTAAATAAACGATTTATTAAATTAGCCATTTTTTGACAATTATTCAACGTTAGATAAAAAAAATTAAAACTAAATTTGATGTAGAATAAAATATTTTATAGATATATTAAATAAAGAGAAAAAATTATACTTTTTGCAATAGTACAGTAAAAAATACAAAAATATATACTTAACAGTCTTGTATGTTGTTATATTTAGAAACATAAATTAAGCTTAAATTTTATATGGTACAAGTTTGATATTATTTATAAAAAAAAGTTTAATGATACTAAATGTAGAAATTTAATATATTAAGTAAATTAGCTCTCATTGAATGTAACTCATTGAAATGACTTGATAAATTACATTTTATGGTAAATATAAATATGAAATACATATTAAATATTTTACACCATCTAATTATTTGAAAAAAATTCTTGCGTTTGATTGCAGTTAGCAATTTTGTTTCGGATCCAATGAACAGTACGTGCATGACGACGAACCCTAAGGATCTAAATGTCTCCGTCGGGAGCCTATCACGGGAGTCTTCGGTTGTCGTTACATCGAGTTTACACGACCATCTACCTTTGCATCATAGTCCCGATTCAGTTGTATCCGTACCCTCCAGCAGTAACGTTCCACTGGGTTCTTCCCAGCAACACCATAACCGCTCTGTAAGGAATCCCGATTTTTTTCATCTCTTTTTGCGAAGAATGTCAATTTTATATTCTTATAAATAATTTAAACCCAGTAGTTGATATTTATTAATTAACCTAAGTTTAACAAATGATGAAAAGCAAATAAATATTGTTTTATATGTTCGAATATCCAAGGTTTTTTAATATTTATTTTTAATAATTTTGATGATTTTCGACTAAAAACTTTCTAACGGCTGAAATTTTTTGAATACCTTGACTTGTAGAATTCAAATACACGATAGATATTAATCTTTATGAATGATTCAAGAGAAATGGTCCTCTTGCTGTGAAACAGACTTTTTTCTTATTTCTTAGAACAAAAGGAAAAATAGCTCTGTCGATCGGTATATGATATTATTATTGTTGGAACAAGTGGACCATTTTCCAAGACCACAATTGTTCCCGAATTAACCCGCGTGTCAAATGCGTGTTCACTGTACAGCTGTCGGGCGCGACGAAGAGGAAGGCCGAGTCACCGCTCGAAGCGGGTGTTCTTGAGGCCTCAACGAGCAACAATGACAACGAAGATGGGGCGGCGAGTAGCGCCGACAACAGCACTTGTAAGCGTGCGAGGACGATTCGCGTGCCATCGGGTGATGCGAGTACGACAACGGGTAGCAATGGAGCCGTAGCCTCAACTCCTAGTGACAGCACTCCCGGAGAGGCTGGCAACCCTAGCGACACCAAGCCGCCCTATAGCTATGTCGCCCTCATCACTATGGCTATACAGAGCAGCAAACTCAAGAAGCTTACTCTCAGCGAAATTTACGCCTTCATTCAGACTAACTTCCCCTTTTTCGAGAAGAACAAAAAGGGATGGCAGAACTCCATTAGACACAATCTCAGTCTTAACGAGTGCTTCGTCAAAGTGCCCAGAGAGGGAGGCGGTGAACGAAAAGGCAACTATTGGACGATTCGTGAGTTAGTTTTCTTTATCCAGCAGCCATCGGAGACTTACTACGAGTAGTCTTATATCTCGCCATTGTCACAAATATCTTTTAAGAGACAATCTTCTGAAAATAAGTTGATTTTGATCTCTTGTAAATTATTTTCTCTTTTAAATTGCACAGACTCTTTACAATTGACATGACTTTTTTATAACTACCATATTAGAAATGTCCTATGCTAACTATGAAGTTTTCTATGTTTATTTAAATTTAATTGAAACTAACGTAATGACATTTTGTTTCATCAAATTTTTGTAAATTAGTTATGAATAGCATACATAACGAAATTTTTAGGAAAATGGATGTGTACGGATTGTAACAGATTCATTATCGAAACACTTTATAAAATACTTTAGAATATCTTAGCACATTATATTTATACCTCCATAAATGCTTCAATGTATGTAAGAAGTTAATTTACTTTTTATTTTTTCTAAGCTCTTATATGTATCAATCAGAATTCAAATAAAACAAATTCTATATCTTTTGTCAGATACCATAATTATATTTTAAATATAATTTGAGATATGAATAATAATAATTATGTAAATTATAAATAAATTAAGTCATTAAATAGTATTACATTTCGGTATGCATAAAAATATTTTATCAAGAAATCTAATGAAATGTTTTTCTATATGATATATAAAAGAACTCGTGCAAATATAATTAATGTTTAAATCTATAATCAATTGATACGATCAATAAAATGAATAAATTATTTATATTAAAAACGAAACAGTAATTATGCAAATGATATGAACAAATAGAAATATTTTTTTAAATAATAATTTTCGTAATTAAAAAAGTAATTTAAATTTTTTTTAGTGTCATTTTATTATAATTTATAGAATTAATGGAATAATTTTATAAAATTATGTAATTCATACGTCAAATTTTTTCTGTATTTTTGCTTCACTCATCGAGACAGGTGAGCTCAATTGAACCCTTCATATCATAAATCTATATTAAAGTGACTATTTGAAGAGTAGGCAAGTCTTCGGTGTCGCAGTAAATGCGACTTAAAAATCAATCCCATTCAATTGGTGTGCTGTAGATCCCGAAGCAGGTGACATGTTCGAACACGGCAACTGGCGACGACGCAAACGCATGAAGCGTCACTACCCCAACGCGCCTTACCCGAAGGGTTTGTTCGGTGATCACTTTCAATCCGCCCACGTCCACCTTGGGGCTACGAGGAATATTTTCACGCATTCACCACCCGCTTACTCCACCACGGCCTATCCCCGTTATGACACCAGGTACAAGTTATTGCTATTTATTTTACAATTATTAACCCGGCACACGGTGGATCTTTATCTGCAGAATTAAAAACCGAAAATATGAGTCACTGTATTTTGAATTTTTAAGTAGAGATTTATCGAAAGATCATCTTTGAATCTTTGAATGAAATTTATCTGCCTAGTCAAGTGAGCACTAAAAATTAATTAACGCGTGACAGAATCGGAACCACAGAATGCTAAAGGCATTATTATTAGTATTTTGCGTTATATTTAATTATATTACTATGATACACACAAATTATGGATTCATCGGGGGTTTCCAATAAAATTTTAACTGATTTCATCGACTCAAATTTTAATTTACTATTGACTAGTTTCACTATAAATAGTAAATTTTTTTATGAATTGATAATATTCGTTTAATTATTTAATTGATTTAAATTTCAAAATATTTGCATATTCGCAATTATTTTTAGAGTGAACGCGATCAGATTTTGACTCTTAAGGTAGTTTCTTTTAATTTATGACGACAGGTTTCGTGAGGTTTTATATATATGCCGTAAAGTATTTAGTGATCAGCTTTATTAAATATTTCTTTTAATTTAAAGGCTAATTGTTACGGTCTTTTATTGTGAATTTTAGTGCCTGGAGCTTACAACAACAACCACTTTCATCGTACAGTCATTGTCAGGTAAATATATTTTCATACTTGATCTTAGTTTTGATTTAGTTTTGAGGATAATACTTTTTATAAAATCTATAATATATTTAGCACGTTAACAATATTTTTATACAATAAATGTATTTAACGTTGCTTTTATCTTTTTAAATAATATTTTTTTACGTATATGTTTTACAAAAAAACACTTAAGATTGTAAAAAACATAATATTATGTGAATTTTTAAATTATTAAAGATACATTGCATTTTCTATCCGTTATTTTTCTAAGCGCAGAATAGATAGACTCATTACGACTCGTTACAGCTCCAGCAACAGTTGCCAATGCAGTCGATGCAGATCCCCGCAATGAATGGATATAGTCAGATCAGTTCATCATTAGGTAAGTTTCCAAAACCTTCGCATAGTTATAGCCATTGTAATATTCTCGAAAACGATAAACGTTCTCTCAAAGCCTTTCAAGGCAATTATCTTGAAGTTCCAGGAAGTACGAGTAGCTCCACGCCCTCGATGAGCAGTAACTCATTCGCAGGCGGTTTTGCTGCCTGTGCCAGGAGGCACGATGCCGATGTAACGAGGTGTTACTGGCCCGAAAGTGAGTGCACATATTCATTCATTCAATTTTTCTAACAAAAGTTTAATATGTATAAAGTACTTTTTAGTATAAATTTAGCAAGAATTTATTTGAAAACACTAAATAAAACTAGAACTAAATCATATTAATCAAAGTCAGATTTCAGATTGTTCAAGTATCTTAAATTATTTTTATTACTGATTCTTTCTGCTCATTAATATTGATTACCGTTATGTTAATTATTAATATTGAATACTAGAGATTTGATTACTATTCTACTAATATTTGTCATAGTATAAATAGTTTCCAAAATCTCAGTCAATTCATTTAATAATTATATCTCATTTTGTGTCAAATTTTACGTCAAAATATTATTCTATATATTTGTATCTTTATTTATTCTAATGATAGATAATTCATTAAAATTCGATTAATAGTTTGATATGACTATGACAGACAATTCATTAATAATTATTGGATTTATTAGACTCAAATAAAATTTTTTTTAATTTTGCGTTTTTATTTTGCTACCAATTTTTCTATATAAATTTTATAATTTATAAAACATTATTACCAAATGTATTCGCAAGCATTTTTTTAATCTTAACAATATACTTTTAGGCATTTCTTACAAAATTATAAAACTCTTAAAAACTTTGAATTTATGTTTTTTTTTAATTAAATCGTATAGAAAATTATGAAAGTACATAACGCGTTATTTATACAGGTAAATTTTTATATAAAAGTTAGTATTTCTATTTTTAATGTTGCTGTGCTTTATACTCTAACATTTAATTATCTTTCAATTATTCTTAAAATAATTTCGGTCTATAAATAATTGCTACTTAATATAAATAAGTCGTCAAAATAATAATTAAAACTAAATTTTTATTGGCCATACTAATAAATTGTCTATTAATTATTATGATTATTATTATTATTTATTTCTTAACTATAAACAATTTTTCAATTTTCTTTTTATTTTCATTATTTTGAAATATATCGATTTAATATTATTTTCTATTAGAATACATTTTTTAATTATTATTTGTTTTTTAAAGTATAATGTTAAATTAATCTGTAAAATAATTTTCTTAAAATTTGTGTAACATGTTACCTATTCAGTAAAACAAATTAATTAATAAATTCAAGATGTATAAATTTCATAGCCGAGTACTGCACGTTATCCCAGCAGCCCAATCCGCTCATTGAATCGGTTCGACATCCTCACACGTGCATCTATCTTTTTTTTCTTCACTTATCGCTCTATCACCTTTCGCAATATTTTTCGACCCAAAAAAGACACGTTAAATGCCAGGAGTTCAGCCTGCTTTTAACTTAAAGTTATAAAAGGACCAACTAAGCAAAAAGACGCCAAATATACTTCCGGAACAGTCAACTATATTTCTTAGTTAAGAAAATAGTTTGTCGAAGATATCATTCGTCCTCTTTATTTTCACGAAAAACTTGGTATACAAAACGGGAAGTATATTTACTTTTCGAATTAACTCTGACACCACCACATTTTTCGAGGTAGCCATTTGGATGTACGAGTTTACTCATGAAGGTGTCAATCATTTTCAAACTTTTATAATTTTTACCTGATTTGGAATTGGTATCTGACGATTATTTAATGATGTGTAAGCAAAAGATAATCGAGATTCTTGGTTTTTCATAGAAAACTCTTTATATCCGGTTTCTTATTATGTAAAGATTAATTTTGTAATGGAATTGAAAGTTTTTACATAATTTTATTTAAATTATCATGCTGATAAAAAGTTTAACAAAATCTATATAGCGAATTTTCTCCACGATTGCTCATGTTGTATTAGCCTCTTATTTGTTTTTAACAAATGTGTATATCATTTTTATTTACCTTTAAAAAAGTTGAGTACTTATATGCTCTTTGTAATTCAAATTTAAAAAATTGCTATTTCTAAAAATGTACACAGTTCCAAGAGTTCTGAACTCTCAATAATTCTATTGTAAAATAAAATTTTTTTGGCATTGTTTAATACAGAATATTAAAATGCTTAAAAAAAAAAAATTAAATAATAAAAAATTTTTGAAAAATTGTAGGGCCTTAGCAGTAAGTTAAACACATGTATAAAATTGTCCCACATGTTTAGTTTTATTTATTTATATATTTATTTTTAAAAAATATGCTACGATTATACGTCAAATTAGTTTTGTCTCAAGTATTTCTCATTTATATTACATAGTCATTTATTTTATAAATTTAGTTATTAAAATAAATAAATATTTAATAAATTAAATGTATAAATTTGTATTTTGTTTGATTCACTTTGAACTATTATGTAACGTTATATCGACTATTGAACAATATTTATATTAATGAATTATGTTGGGTATGATTCTATTATTAGAGATTAATTAAGAAAAAATAAGATATATACATGTAAATAGAGAGAGAGAGTAAGAGGGAGAGATTAAGTATGTAGTACCTTAATAAATTTGTGTTAAAGATAATATAATAATAAAAGTTGATCAACATTTATAAAATGTAATTCAATTAAATACGGTTGTTGGTAGTTGTAATTGAGTTAGTTAAAAGCTAAGATTAAATGTCACAAGTTAAAACTATACACTGTAAATCAAATGTTATATATATTTATAAAATAAAAAACAAAAAAAACGATTTTATTAAATGGTAATTTTCCATTTATAATTTATTTTTTAATATCATGTTTCAAATTATATATTTTTTGCCGAAGATATATTTCGATATAGTTTCCACGAATGATTAGCAATAAAAGATTTACTAAGTATAAAATAACATGAAAATGTTAATATATAAAACTCTTTGAATTACTAATATAATATTAGTTGATTATTTTATATGTAGTAATTTAAGAATCATGTAATTAATGTCGTTGGCAATAGTTACCTGAGACGTAAATGTGTTTTTACATGTATGAATTTCAATTGATTAAGCTGAAACTTAGTAAAAAATTTTCAAATAAGTTAAACTTAGATGTTAATTTCCTAGATCGAAAATTCCAATTCATGTTGACACAAATGGCTAAAACCACTATAATACAATAACCACATAATATATATACTTAAGAATTTTATAAATAATCTTGTTTTAAATTATTTGTGCGTAAAAGTTTTTAACTTTCTAAGTAAAAGCTGATACCAAAAATGTGGTAATCTAGAATGCCTTTTAACCCCTAAAGAATATTTATAACGCGCTATATACATTAAATAAAATATAACTCACAATAATTGTTATGTTGTGAATTAATGTTTGCGGATATTTAAAAATGAAAGCATCGTTAATTTAAGAAAATTGCGTTGGCTTAAAGTTGAAGTCACATTTTGTGCAGAAGAGTTAACCTTGGGGATAAGAGAGAAAAGTTAAAAATTAGAGAACGTAATGTTTAATGTTGCAGTGGTAAAGGATGATCCGGGAAACACACCAGTCTCACCGAGCAGTGTCAGCACAGTCGGCGTCAGCTCGAACATGTACGGTTCGACGACGCCCTCGAGTGTGTCCTCCATAACCTACTCGCCGGTCGAGTTTCATGCCCGTCCATCGAAGACCTGTTACATGTGAACGCTCGGGTCTGCATACCATTAGCGCCCATCAGGGAGACCTGCAGCTACCCTTCTTTTAGCCCTTACCATCTAAAGTATGTAACCTCTCTCCATACATTATTTCTGTTATCCACTGCTCACTTTGCGTACACTAGCGCCGAAGAACGAACGTTCGCGAATTCTCTGTGTCACCTCCTCGTACATATACGGATGTACGCTTTTTAAGATTGTGAATCTATGCGCTGGTGAAACGTGTGCTTTTCCGTTTCCCGTTTACGATGTACTTTCGAAACTGATGTATTGCTAAGAGTTTTCGCGCGAGCGACTGTAACTTGGCACAATATATTTTTTTTTCTTTTTAGTTTCCTTCTTCTTATCTACGTTTTATTGATTGTTATTGTACATCGGAACGTCGATATTGGTTATTTAAAAACAGAAAACGTAGCCTATCACAAGAAAATTGACTGTATGATGTGCTACAATATTTTAAACAATTTTCTTTTTTTTTGTGCACAAAAACGTTTCAATAGTTGTCAGCAGCATTTGTAAAGGTGTTTAGAGTTGTATAAAACTGATGGAATAATTCAATTTTTCTATGATACGTAATTTTTAAGATCAAGCACGAGATGTCAAAAGATATGCGCTTTTCTGTGTTTTTTGTTAAGCGCCGCGCTTTTACTATTTTTTCCTCTTTTATTATCGAGGTCAAAGATCTCAAAAGAATCGACATTTCGACAAATAATCATTATTGGAATTTTGTTAATGAAAACTTGTCGTTCCTTTGTTATTTAGCGCTATATTGTGACTGTTGGACAGTATTTTACACGCCCGTGACAAGCGTTTTTTTAAATCCTGAATCTCTGATGTGAAGATTCAAAACGATTTTATGGTGCACTTTTGATCTAAAAATTTATTGCGTTTATCATTCTGCAGAATTTTTATTAAAGGAAAAAATATTTATTACTTAAATAAATCATTTATAAAATTATGTAGTAAGAGAATTGATATCTTATTTTAATAATAATGTAAATCATAATTAATATTTCAGTGTACAATAAATTTTTTTTATTCTTTATATTAAATATGTACTGTTATTCTGTTATTTCATTATGTATGTGTAATATTATTTATATTACAGAGAATAGATTTTTATATTGCTGATAAAAGTGTTGGGAATCTTTTTGAATATTTATATCAATATTATATAAAATAAAAAAAACGACGCTCGGCGCGTGTATGTAAATATTTTATATTAATATGCATTAAGGCCTTAGTTGTTAATGTTTTAAGTATGTAAAAGCGAATATAACACGAGAAAGTTTTAATCTGTTTTTCAACATGAAAAGTATGAAATTTCCTCTTTTACAATTCTATTTATGATTATAACGTACAATACATCAAGAATATATATAGCTTCTGAAATATGATAAATGGTGTAATTGTCTTTCGATCGATTGAGAAAAATAAAGACAAGTAGATCATTCGCTGTTAAAACAAGCAAACATGTACTTAGAGCGATCGATAAAAAGTTTATTATTATTATATTATTATTATTATTATTATATTATTATTATTATTATTGGCGAGAAAAAGAAAAAATCAGTATCATCGATGGAACTTTAGCAATTTTTCTATATGATGTCGTTGTTTATGATTTTCTCTTATTTTTTATGTTTACTTTTTCAACAGAAAGGAAGACGTACACTTGAGTTTAATATCAATAAGTTAATATGGATGTCGAGATCACGGTACAAACATGACGTACAGACGCAATTACGGGTTTGCGCTTAACGTTATTCTATCGATGATGTTTATAGTGAACTTAAGGGAACTGAATAAAATTCAATTATTTATCATCCACAACATTATGTTTCACTTTTTATACCTCGTCGAGAAATATACAAATATCCATCTTTTCAGTATATATTAATATTTTGAATGCATACATTAATTATTTATTTGAATAAAAATGTGTTTCATTTAATTATTTTTAATTAAATGTGTTTGAAATAGTAGTTTGTTTTAAATTGTAATTATAGTTGAAATTTAAAAATTTTATAAACAAAAAATAATAATAGAAAACTTAATTTTTTTAACAATATTATCGTAAAATAATAAAAAAAAATTACGTGTCCTTTGTTTTTTCCCATTATTTTTAAATTATTTTAAATTATTTTATTCGTTAATGCATTTTTTTTTATTTACTATATCCACAATTAAGATATTATTTCTTGTATTAAATATTTGTGTTAATACTGCGACACATTTGTTTTCAATTTTTTTTGTACGTGTGTCTTTGAACTGTCACTTTAACTTTTCAATTATTTATTGTATTATACACTTTCCTTCATTATGAACCTTCTGAACAATCATTTCGATAAATAAAAAAAAACGTTTTCTAATTCAACCTAACTATAAAAAAACGAATAAGCATTTCAAGTTTAAACAAAAACGACTATTTTTTTGTGATTTTCAACAAAATGAATTAACTGAATTTTGTTCCCGAATTAATTACTATTTGAAGGAATAAAGGAAACCACTATGAATATATAGCCAAATTATATCATTCATTTTAATATATAACTCATTTTAATAAAATTTAGCATCTAATCGCAAGAGAGAAAATCTGTTAGAAACGTACTTTAAAGCAGCCAAGGATGTCATTGCAGCGCAAAAAGGGGTAATCACGGATGCGTGTTGCGGTATGTCGATATGACGCATGCGTGAAAAAGCAGGAAAATCGAAGGTAAGAGAAAGAGAGAGAATGACAATGTGTTTGTGAGTTAAGCCCCGCCCTGTCAAGTAAGAGGAAGGGCCACAGCGAAATTGTTATCCGGCGCGGAGACCAATGGGAAAGCGCCGCGGCTCGCGAAATTTTGTTCTCTGTATGTGGAGGGGCTTTCCACGATATACATAGGCATACTAAACTGTTCTTCGAGATGTGGGTACCGCCTACGCTTTTTTTCTCCTCAAAGTACCATATAGAGTAAATCAATATGCGTCGATTACAAAATTTATGATGGAAACTTCAGTTTTGAAAAGTACATTTTATGGCATTTCCCAGATATATGCGCAAAGTAATTATTGTTTGCTCTAATGATTCGCAATGTTCAGAATAAACATTCTTTTAAATCAGTTGCAGTTCAAATAAACTCTACATTGTATTGATATTGCGTAAAAATTTTTATTTTATTATTAGTGTTGGTGTAGACGGTAATCTATTATGAACATATACGAGAAAAATTATATTGCTTAAATCACATGAACCTCATATTTTATTAATTATTAGAGTATTGATCGATTATTTAGCTATTTAAATTTACATCTTATATTTCTTAAATTGATATTGATAATATTAAATAAAACTTTTTGTACTTGATCTAATTTATTGTAATAACAATATTTAATTGACAATTGTCTTAGCTGTGATAGTCTTTATTCGATAAAATAATTGAAATGTGAGAAAAAATAATGATATGGTACAAAAAATAAAAACTATATTTGTATAAGCTAACTATAGAAGTGGAATATTATTAAAATCTTCGGAAAGGAAATTTTGTTGACAAACTATTGGGAACTAAATTAAATTAAATATTTATCATATAGTTGTATTATAAAATTTGTTTATGTATAAATGGTTAATTAATAAAATAAAGCAATTTTATTTCCAGTAAATATATTACATGCTATAAAGATATTTCAAAACATAATTATTTACATTAAACAATTGCAATTATTTTTAAATTTTCATGAAATTAAGTAAAATATAGAATGACAATCAATAAAAGAATTGAGAATCTTAAATTAACTGTTTATTGGTTAAAATTTTAGTATTAAATGGTATTTTTAGAATTAACAAAATTATTCCTTTATAAACAAAATTTAAGAAGACGCCAATAAAATTTAATGGAACTTAAAATTTTAAAAACCAGAACAGATTATTCATCTTTAATTAAGATTTGCAGAATGAACTTTAAACAATAAATATAATTCATTTTAATCTGGAAAACAGGAATTTATAATTTTCTCTCACTTTCTCTTTAACTCCTTGTATTGATGTCAGAATCGTTATTATTTAAACTCTTCAAGAATATCGCGGTTACAATTATTGTACTACATTATTATTGTGAAGTTCTTGTTTTTAGTTTAACGCTCTTATATGAGCGTTCGTATTGCATATACTACTAAATGCTTTCTTTGTACAAATAAGATAAACATTTATTTTACTTGTTTATTAGAAGATCTTACAAGCGAAATTATTAGAAAAAATAAGATTGGCAGGCAAATATTTTTTAGAGCACATAAATATCCGTGTGTAATATTTTAAGAAATCAATGTACTTCAATACATGAGATGCACAATCGAATAGGTGAGAAAAATTTTTAATCGAGACCAGAAAGAATTAATCGAAAATTAAAAGATACTCGAGGGGCCGCCCCCGCAAAAATCACGGTAATAGTAGGCACATTGGCATTTATTTCCGACGGTTGTCAGGCATTTTACGTATGCGGTACTTGTTCCCGGTGGAAACCGAATTAGAACGGGAGAGTATTAGGACCAGTCTGACTTGAGCGACGGCCAACAGCTGAATGCGTCGCTCCTTCACTTAGATTCATCCTTTTTTACGATACTCTTGTAGATAATATAACGTTACCGCTTTATTTGTTTTCTGCTTGCTGTGAACAGCCCACGAAAACAAGCCTAGCTTTCAACGACGATGAGAAAACAGTCTTGACGACGAAAATGTTCCCTTGTAGCTCTTTTTTGCCTTACTTTTTCTTGTAGTTTAAATAAAATTTTCATAGAGTGCTTCATAGGGTGTAAGAAATTCCGGTGATCAGAAACTGATTACGATTGCAGATGCGTATTAATGTTTAAAGAAAAGTTATAAATGCGAAAGCTATTGAATCAATTAAGAAGCCAGACTCTGGTTTTCTTTTTTAGCTGCGAAAATCGTAATGTCAAGTTGAAAACAGTTTTTTAATTCCGAAATTGAAAATGAATGACGTAAGATCGTGAAAATTGTTCCGACAAAAAATATGTAAATTAGCTCGCGTTACAGTTGCTATATTAGTTGTGAAAGCACTTAAAACCTTCCTTCCATTCATTCCCTGACGAAAATAAAGCAAGAAAATCGAGTATGTGCCGTTACGCGGAACAAATGCACATTTCTTGAAACAAAGTATGCAAGTGCACGTGGTATATTCAGCCAGATGCTAATAGACTTTGTTTTTGCTATTCATAATAATCTCTTTGTAGCGTAACAAAAATGTAGCTTATAATATGTATAAGTCAGTTCTGAAAGAAGAGAAATTCACGTATCGTTTAAGATTTTGCTAAGTATAATAAATTTGTCGACTAGTCTGTAATTATGTTTAGTAATTACGATATACAACTCACTTGTTGCGTTTAATGTACATTTTAATTCATATTGTGCTTGGATTCTATGCACTAATTTTTAAACTAAAAACATTTATTCGCTTACTAATGAAATATTTTTATTTTAAATGACGAATATATAAAACTAGTTAGAATAAATTATTCGTTTTTTGTAAAATAAATTAATTTTATCAACATTTTGCCTTGGTAGTTTCTCAAGCTTGTAGGAATTTAGAATTGTTTTTTAATAGAAGATATTCAGGAACTCGTGTGCTTAAAATGTTCAATGATTTTTCAGTATTCAGTGTTCTAAAAATACCTAAAAAAATTTTCGATAAAAATTATACGAAATATAAATAATTCGTTTTACTTTAATTAAATATTTGAAATTACTATTATAATTTTAAATTTGAATTAACTTATTACATTGATAATTACTATTTATACTATGATACATACAATAAACTTTTATTTTATTTTTATTAATTATAAAATTACTTAATACTTAAAACATATGAAAAACTTGGTGTAATACTAATACTAAATTGGTAGATCTTCAAACATATTTTATCAATCACGTACAATTGTAAATATAAGTTTAATACTTTTATTTATTAATAAATTATTCAAATTTTTTTAAATAAATCATTTGTTACATTTCATAATTAATAAAATAATAAAAATTTAATGATTTAATATAAAAACTAAAATTAGTTTTTAAATTATTTTTAAACAAAATTTTTCGATAGAATTTCTTTTTACACTGATTTCATACTTCTAAAGGTTTAAAGAAAACTTGTATACTTTAATTTTCATGTTCTATGTTCTTTTTTAATTGAATCTTTATTTCTTTTAATTTATATAAAATTTAAAGAATTTTTATTTAAAAAATGAATATTATATTAATTAAATTTAAAAATAATTTATTTTTTGTGCTACAATTTAAAAGTAAAATGTTTAATGAATAATATACGATGGATCGAAGTTCTGCTTAATTGTTTTTTATGTGAATATAGGTAATATAGATATTTTCTTAAATGAATTTGTTGAATAAGAATTTGTTTTTATTTTAGTTTTTAAAATTTTTTATTTATACAAAAGTTTTTATAATTAAGCAATAATTTTGTTTATGAAGTATTGTATTTATTATTATCAAATTACATAAAATTAATATGAATTTTTTTAAATCTCTTAAATTTTTTGTGTTTATTTTAATATATAAGGCCAGACATTTAAAGAGTTCTATGGGATTCTTGGTTACTTTATCAAAGAAAATATTAAAACGAACAGAATCTAAAACAAAAGATTTTCTTTTTGGAACTTAACGAAAATTGCATGTATATTAATTAAAGAATTATTCCTCCTGTACCCTAAATGAGAAAATTATATTCAAACTACATATCGATATTAAATAAAAATTTTATTAATTAGAATATTAATTGTTTCAAGTATATATCAGTCTATCAGGAAGTATTTCATGGCTTCTTAAGAAACGAATAAGCAAATATATGATAATTATTCAAACTCATTTTGGTAAACTCTTAATTGTGAATTCTATGGGACAACGCTACACAGTGATCAAAAAGCAAAAAAGGATATGAAATGAGATAAATAAAAAAAAAATAAATACATACCGGTTATTACTTGGGGCCGGGGCAAAGACAAGAGCAAAGGAAGAAATCAATAGTCGGGAGCGCGGATGGCCAAGAGCATCAGTCGATTCCACGAATAGAAAACTCCAGGCATTTGTTGAGGTCCAGGCAAGAATTTCCGGTGCACACAAGGGGGGAAGCTGCTGGCCGCTCGTCGTCGTGCGTATTTTAATATTTACTCTCCGCGGCTCTTGTGCGATGCAGATCCGCGTCTGTAAAAGCAGTATACAGGGGTCTTACTGTTTCCTCTCCCGCTCCCTCCGATGGAAGCATAAAATCGCGCGTAAATAACCCGGACGTAAATAAGGCCTGCACGAGAGCTGCTCTCTCTCTCGCGTAGCCACGCACCCTTTGTTTTATTTCCTTTCTACGTCCCCGTCCACGGTAAGACTTTTCTTTTTTCGTCTTTTCGAGTCGAAGAAGGAAAGACTGTGGAGCCGATAATTCGGTACAGCGGAGAATTAATTAGGAGAGTTACGGAGCCGTTGTATATGAAATTGCCAGGATTTATTGGAGTGATTAGATGAGCCTGAAGAGCGAGATATACATATACAATTGTCCTTTTTTCGTGTTCTCTCAACTGCCAATCGTTTCTTTAATTTTTTTAATATTAATACGAATTTCAGTTCGCTGATGGTTTCCATTCATTGATCTCTAATAGCAAATTTTTACATATTTCTCGCGCATTTTATAAAGGTAATTAAGACGTTGCATGAAGAAAGATTGATACATAAAGCAAACAGATAATTTTATTCGTAATAATAAAATTATCTTTAGAATTTAGTCACATTGCAGCAAAGTAGTTAAATCAGAATTTGTTATTTCAGTCACGGTTTTTCATTATTGTAATAATATTCTGTATAATTTAATATTGGTAATTTTATTCTGTATAAATAATCAATTGAAGAAGCAAAATTTCAGAGAAATAAAATTTGAAAATCTAAAATACCTTAACATTTTTAAATATATTTTTGCATGAAAATCTGAATTTTTTAATATTACCAAGTAATTTCAGATACAAGTGAGCACTATCATGGATTCTGCAATTTACTAAGAATCATAATATACCACATTGAATATAAACTTGATATATTTATTTAAAATTTGGTAATAAAAATTATACTAAATTAAAAGTAACATAAGTTAAAGAAGTTTCATATTTTACAACTAATAATTTCATAAATATTATATTCAAATTTATGAATGTGTTCTAGAATATATATTTAAAACAAAATATTTATTTAATTAAAATAGCTTTTTGATATACAATTTTTTTCGATATATTCGAATAGAGATAATAACTACGTGTTACGTAATATAATATAACTTCAAATGGATTATTAATAAGTTTGTTCCTGCCCATATCATTTATATTCATCTATTGGAATAAAAACCATACGGTAAGTCTAAAGTTAATGACAAAAGTTTCTTAAAACTAAGATGAAACATAAAAAGATATTAAAAAATTTAAATTAAGTTTTAATTTTCAACTAAAATTTGTTTAAAAAAAACATTTATCTATTTTAAAAATTATAAATGTAATAATTATAAATAACAATTTCTTTATGTGCAGTATGATAAAAAATATAAGTTATAAATACAAATTTTGTTATAAGAAAAAGGAAAAGATTAGAGATTTTAGTATATAAAAACAGTTAATAAATACAACACTATGATATTTATGTATAATAACTTAAAACTTTTAAAATTAAATTGTTAAAAATTGCAGCAATAAACAAAAACGATAAATATGAAAAAATATAGAAAATAAAAATATGAACAAAATACTAATAAAAAAATTTGTTAAAAATAACAATTTTTCATTTATTTTATGCAAGAGTAAAATTTTAGTTATTGTATTTATGAAATATTTTTACTTGATTTGAACAGTTTCTTTAACAATTTCAATTAATTTATCTTCTTTTAAAGTAAGTTAAAAATATTTATATATAAAATATTCTTAACCAATTGATTATCTTTTAAATATTATAAGTATTTACCTATTATTATTAGCTACTTTCTCTAATTTGTCTTATTTTTTTGTTTGGAAAGTCAAGTATAAAGAAACGTAAAGAAGCTCTTTTATCATTTTAAAATTTATACTTTACAAAATAAGTACTATATTACTTAAAAATGAATAACTATAAATTTAATATTAATTGATAAATTACTTATATAATCAATGAAACTTTGTAGTAATATGTAAATCATATGGTAAAGTAACAATTATAAATTATATCCATCGATTTATATTGGAGATGAACTTTTTAATGATTTTAGATAAGAAAATTTTTTATTCATGAAAATTATGTAAGTATTTCAAAATTTGAAAACTCAAAATATTACCTACTATTATTTATTATTTGTTTGTTAATATTAAAAATTAAACTTTAAAATTTTTGAATGTTTTCATTCAAATATTTCATTACGTATATAATATAAATATAATAATAAGTTGAATAAATAAATTAAATATTTAGTGTACAAATTGTTTTACCTAAATGTATTATTATATTTAAAGATCAAAATGTTAGTGCTAATAAACATTAATGTTAAAGAGAAGAAATTATTTGTATATACAATAGTTTTATATAATTGAACGTTTTGGCTTTGATTGACAATATTTAAAGATAATAATATTAATTAATTATTAAAGTATTAATTAATCAATCTTCTACAAATTTGAGGTCTAACAGAAAACAATAATTATGTTTTTATCTGAGAAAAATAAGAAAAATAGATATAGAGGCATGAATGCGAGTATAACATAACCTTTTCGTGTCTTATTATTGTTTTCAATGTGTCGTGTCAATACTACTGTTTTCGATGTCTCTTGACAATGGATTCAAAACAACTTTATACGGAAGGCTCCAGCATTACTTAATGATTGAGCAGGGCTTAGTTTAGTGTACCTACGTATTTATTATAGTTCGCGTTAAAAAAAAACTATATCGTCAAATAAAGTACTTAGAATTGTGAAACATTTCATTTGTAGGTTAAGTTAATAATTATTTTATGCATGTAAAAATTATATGAAAAGTTATTATAATTAAATTGAGTATCACAAAAAGCATTGTACAACAACCTATGAACATACTCGTTATTTGTATTGTGGATAAGTCATGCTATCAGAATATAAAGACTTCGATTATAAAAGCAATTACAGACAAAACCATATGGACAAATGTGTTAGTTTCGAAGATGTTGATGAAAATAATTTAATAGAATCAGAGCACCAATTGGAAGAAAGAAATATACGCAATGTATCAGTGCTTTTGGTAATGCCGGATAAAAAACAAAAATTGATTAAACTTGAGGTGCCAATTGACAACGATGAATACAATATTTTACAAACGGTAATAAGACAGATTTATGATCTTTTATGTCGTTTTAAGTGTTAATTTGAATTTAGAATTTTATCTTGCTTTAAAGAAATGTTTCACTTTTTTATAAGTTTTTAAATGAAATAAGTATATAAGCTGTGAAAGTTTAAAAAGTATATTAAAATTATGTTTTTATTAATGTATTGTACTGAGATCTATAATATTAGTTTTTGATAAATTTTTTACGGTGATTTAGAACGCATTTGATTTGACGTTACTTAACGGAATTCTTGATTAGGTTAGGTACTCAGTTGGTAATATAGTAAATAATAAAATGGAGAAGCATGGTGAATCTTTAGTATATTTTAAAAATAAAAAAAATTCCATAATAATAAATTATCATTTTTTTGTATAAACAAAGTCAATTAAAGTAATAAACCACTTTAATGTTTTTAAAAATTAAATTTTTTAAATTTATCATTTACTTAGAAATATTATTTATTAAGTATACAGATGAAAACATTAAAATTTTTTTTTATAATAAATTAATTAATTACTAAAATTTTAATATTAATGAATATATCAAAATATATTTAATTGATTTTAATGAATGTATCAATTAGAATTAATTTAATTGAACAGAGTTAGTATGTATAATTTTTTATAGAATATAAGACTATGTAAATATTATTAATATTTTATTGTAAATAAAGGATAAATATTGATGAAGAATATAATTGATTTGTTACTCAATTAATAATATCTGACAAATAAATGTACATAATTTACATTATACAATACTAATTGTATTTATACAGGTGAAATAAAGCTTATTTATTTGATCTTGAAAAATAAGAAATATTAAATGTGATGAAATTAATTCATATAGTAATCATGGTTTTAGTTTTTAAATTACTGATGATAACGAATGTAGATTCAATATTTTCATTTATAACATTTTTTACTAACTAATATACATCATTTTATACAAAATATATTTTTTCAGTGTAATTTTTTTCTATTTTTAGTTAATGATCATTAGAAATATGTTCAATTAACAGTTTCATATATATTTAATGTTAAGATATTGTTAGTATTCTTATTAAAATATTAATATCACGCCTTAATATTATCTTTATTATTTTTATTAATTTTGATAAAAATTTTTTTAAACAAAAATACACTAAGCACAGGTAAATAAGATTTGAATTAGTTTTAAATGTATTTAATATTAAATATTAAAAAAAATATTTTAAATACAATAAATTACATTTTTTATAACATTTGATATAAATTTAATACTAACTAGTTGAGTAAAATATTTCTATAATTAAATATATATTTTATATAATTTACACGATCTTTTTTCGTAATTTTATAATTTTTAAATATTTATATATGTAATTATTTAGTATTATTTATCGTTTTGAATATTATAGAACTGTAGTAAACTGACATTAATTAGTTGCAAATACTTATAAAAAATTAATTTTTATTTTTAAATTAATTTGAAAGTCATTGTGAGATACTATTTTACGGTTGCTTCTAATCTTCTAAATTTATTATGTACATATATTAAAAAAATATTTAAAAATTTGAAATTAAAAATATTTTTTTTGTAAATGTCATTTTAAGAATAGAAATAGTAATATTATTTTACTTTATCAACGTTTTTATTAACAATTTCTAAATAAATCGCATCAGTGGTCTAATATTATTATACCTTTTTAAATCAACTAATACTTTTAATATTTTCTATTTATTAGAAATATCATATATGTAGACGTATGAATACATACATGATTTCACTACGGGAGATTAGTAAATTTAAAATTTAATTAATTTCGTGTATGTTAACAAAATGATAAGATGATACGTTGATTTTTTATGTATGGGTATGTATGCAAATTTATGTATATTTTAGAATTGTATCCAAATATGGTCTGATATGACTTATAATAAAAATATGATTGTAAAAAATTAATATTTTAAATTGTTTTAAGATATAGTAAAATTATTTAATGGCTAATATTTATAAAATAATGTTTAAATAAGATAAAATAAATTTAGATTTATTAAATTTTGAATAGATTTTTTTAATAGAATTTTCTAAATTTAAATTTTTTTATAGATTTAAAAAAAAATTTTGCAAATATTTTTTAAGCGATCATTTTTTTAACATTTTAAGTTGCTTTTGAGTCAAATATATTCATAGCATCGATATCATTAAAATATTATTACTAAAATTGATTTAGTAATTATGTTTCTTGCAATAATATGGAAATTACTACTTCACGGATTAAAAAATTAGTTTATTGTAATCAAAAAATATTTTTTAGATGTCTGATTAAATATTTAATTATATACTAAATGATTTCTTCAAAAATATATAAAATTATATTATTTCAAAAATGAAAATAGAAATGTCTAAGTAAAAATATAACATAAGAACTTAAACACATTTAATAATACTTACAATAATATATTATTTTATAAGTATAAATTGTATTTATTATTCAATATAACATTTATAAAAAAAGTTTACTAGTCTATTGTTTTGTATTCGTATTGAAAATAGTAGGATATATATAGTAAATTATCAATATTGAGGAAATTAATAAATATTTATATATCATATAATAAAAATCTATTTAAATCCTAGCGATTAGTTTGTTTATTGTGATAAAGTTTTAATTTGAATAAAATTTCATTTATAGCTGTATAGATATAATTTAATTTATGGACTATATAAATAATGAAATAGAAACTATTTTTATTATTCAAATATTTACAAAGACGCTTTAGCCTAAATAAGGGAATTTTAATGATTCCACTTGAGTTTTCAAAATAAATTAATTTTTATATGATGTTTACAGTACTAGTATTCTTAAAGTTGTTTCTCCATTTCAAACGTAAAATAAAATCTAATGCAACCGTCATTTTTATATATACAAGAATTTTGCGACAAATCTTTTAAAAATTTATTGCAATAAATTATTTCTTTTTTAATTAATTTAAGTTTGCCGATTAAACTTTTTTTAAACAATGATTTAATATTTAAACATCAATTAATACTTTATTTTATAAAATAATTAATTTTTCTAGGTATATAGTTTGTTAAAGGAGAAAAAAGATTGCCGTTTAGACATACTTGCAATACTTGATGAAAAGTATGACTTTGATTATATGGTTAAAGTTGATTACTTAAAGTCAGATAATGAAGATAATGGAACTACAGCTACAACTACTCCTAACGCTAATGATTCCGTAGAAATTATGAATGAATGTTTGAATGTAGAAGCTAATAGTAGTTCTGAATATATTACATTGTAAGTTTATGGTTAAATTTTTTATAATACGAAGTAAAATAAACTTTATAATTTCAAAGTATAAGTAAAATATTTATATTTGTATAGATCCGATGAAAGTGACCAATCAATAATTGTATCACCTATTGCAAAGGAAAATTCTATCGTATGTTTTGAATTATATTCTATTATTTTTAACAATGCATAGAACTTAGGAGGATGTATGTATATATATATATATAATATATATATATATATGGTATATATATATAATTTTAACTGTAAATAAGTCTTTACTCTTAACTTTTAATAATAATTTTTGGTAAAGTAATTTTTATATATTCTGTAAGTGCTTGTTTTGTTAAATTTTTAAATAATTCAATTTAATGAAGTAATATAATTTTATTTTATTTTTTGGTCAATATTATTTTATTTCATTTTCACAATGAAGAATAAAAAATATTAATAAAATCTTTTTTTAAAAAAATAATTTTATGGATTTAAATTAGGAAGTGTAAACGTGTATTGTCATTAAATACACGAAATGTCAAAAATATTTTGCATTCTGTTAAATTTCATTATAAATGTACTACTAAAATTTATTTTGTATATTGATTTATATTTTATTGGTATTAGTTTAATATTTATATTTCTTGATTTTATAATACAGAATAAATAACATGTTTTGTTCAAATAAAATAACTTTCTTGTTAAAATAGAATTTTTTTTATTAACTGGTATCGTAATTTGTTTATAATTTCTGAAATATATGTGAAAAATGTAATACTGATAAGGGGTCAAAGTACGTATATTTAATATGGTATTTCGGTGGTTGTAATTCATCAATATAAAATTAATATAAAATGTAAAGTTACATGTATATTTTTTATGTGTATATAAATTATTTAAATATTATTATAGAATTTATAGTTATTAATTATTAATCACTTAATGCATGTCTTGAATATTTTATGGAAGACATAATTTTGTACTTGGATAAAAAAAATTAGACTAATTTTTTGTAACTTGGTTTTAATAATTTTTATGGCGTTATGTAAATTTCGTTTGAAACAATATAATACAGATTAAGTCGACAATTATTAAATTAAATTATTTAATATAAAATTTAATACTTTAATGACAAATAATTTTTTATAACCATAAAAAATTATTTCTGATTATGAAAAAATAACATATTATAATTAAACTATAGTATAAAAAATAAAAGAGATTTTATAATAAGATTTTGTGTATATTTATATTTGTATAATTTTTTTAATTAAATTAAATAAAAGAGTAAATGAATAAAATGTTTAAAGTCTTTCCAAAGTATTACATACGAGAAAATCAAGATAAAATGAGCGTATTTTACTGCATTTTTATGTTTATTTCATTTTATAAAGTTAATGATTTACATAAATATTAGCTGATGCAGTAAAAGTAGTTTTTTAATTTTTGCATAATTTATAAATATATAGATCTCAATTTAGTAAATAATAGTAATTTTTAAAAAAAGTAATTTCTCATTTTATATTATATTATAGTGATTATGAACTTTTACAGAATAAACTATTAGATTAGAGATGTTAATTAACCATTATTTTTAATAATATTTTATATTTTTTTGATGATGTTGATTAAAATTTTTGCGAAGAAACATGTACAAACCTTAAAATATTGTATATTCAGCGAGTTTTAATTTTTTCAAAATTTATCAATCTTATAATTCTTGATTATAATTTTATTTAGTAAAACATGATACATATTAATTATATTAATCTATTATAATAATAATTACATCGTATATAATTATATTAATTGAATTATAATAGTACTTATATTAGATAGATAGATAGATAGATAGATAGATAGATAGATAGATAGATAGATAGATAGTTAGGTAGATAGATAGATATGTTTATTGAACAATATAATAATTATCATAATACATTACAATTTTTTTATACATTTTAATATTATATATACTTTCGCTATCTTGATTTTTGAATATTTTAATTCATCTTAAAATTACGTATGAACGGTTTATGTAGTACTTATATTATATATAATTTACTAATGTCTTATACTTATATACAAATATGTTTGATGTAAATAGAATTTTATCTCAATTTGCTAAATCTAATCAATTTAAGAAAAGAAAATTTGAATCATGAGTTTCTTTTTAAAAAATATGATAGAATATATATATATATAATTATTTAAGTATATGAGATTAATTTTTTATAATTTTTTTTAGAGTAAGGCTATTATGTTATTCTATTTAATTTTTAATGGCTAAATGCGGTTTAACATAGTTAAATAAATGAGTATGAAAAATAAAGAAACGGTTTTTATATTTTGAAGATTTGTAAGTCCTCGTTAATACTTTGTCATTTATAATAAAATATTCTGCAAATTACGCATGTGTTTAATGTGTACTATGTATTACAATTAATTATGAAATTCTAAATGTTTAAATTTTAAAAAAGAAATTAAAAAATAAAAATAATATATTTACTCTTTTATTGACCAGGCAAAAGTGGTATATTGAGAAAAATAAATATATATATATAATCCTAACGATATCAGCATTTGTAAATTTTATTTGTTTCAAATGATTAAAAATTTATTAATATTTATTAATCTATATCAAATATTTTTAGGTAACGACATCCTTTAACTGAAAAATGTATTCAACAAATAAAATAATAATTATAATTAATTTAGAATAGTAAAATACGCATATGTAATAATAATTTTAAGAATAATTATAATGATTATGGAATAATTGAATTTTATTTCAGTTATATTATTGATCTAGATTCCTTGGTATAAATAGAAGAATATGAGTAAGTTGTTTTGGGTATTATCTGCTTCATTCGCATTAATTTTCAAATTATTTTTCTCAGCTTACTATGTACATAAAATAACTGGCTTATTTATTTTATGCATTTTTAATGAAGAAAAGATAAGCTTTTTTTCTTTAAAAGTCATAACATTACATAAATCATAACTTATAATAGTATTATGGTATTATTAACGTCAAGTTTAATATTATGGTATAAAATATCCGAAATGTATCACAAAGTAAAATTTCTTTTGGTTGATTAGTACGTGGTTGGTTAGTTTATTAAAATTCTAAGTAGTTTATTTTACAATAGTTTAAACTATGGATTTAAATCCATGTATTGTTTACAAATTCAACGTGTGTAGAAATAAAAATAAACTAAAAATAAAGATATTTATATAAAAATATAATTAACATATGAACCGAAATTTAATATGGATCATAAAGAATATTATTAACTATTTGTATACAATTTAAATTTTTTTTAACTTTTTATATTATTTTTAGATGCAATTGTATTTATTCTTAAAGTTCTGATGTAAAAATTACAATAATAATTATATTTGTTAAATATTTATTTAAATTTATGAAATAACTAATAATTGTAATCTGAAAAAATTAACTGCACGAATAATTGTAAATCATATGGTGGAGAGAAAAGGATGTTTTTTACTTTTTTGAAAAATTATAATTAATTATTTCACATTATTAAATTGGTTTTTAGGATTCAAAGTATTCGAATAATATATTTTTCGATCCTGTTCTTAAGGAAAAAGAAAATACTAAAATAGAAATAAAAACAGGTGTAGGAAATGAAGTAGAGGTACGATTAGAAATTGAAGAGTATTTTGTTGGGAATAACGAAAGAAAAGAAATAGTCATGGAAAAAACGTGCTATGAAAATGTACCGATGGAGGAAACGTGCAAACATGTGAACTTGGAAATAACAGCAAAATATGAAACAAAAATTAAAGCTTCAACTACTGAAAGTTATAATACCTCGTGGTCAGATGTACGGTAAGTCGATGTTATCTATTGTTTATAGAATATTTCAACATCATTTTATTACCATGCAACTTTTTTTTTAAGAGCCTGTGAAGAAAGCAATAAAACTGAACTAATAATTCAATTAGAGGACAGTCCGATTGTATGTATATCATTTTATTTTTATAGTTTATTGGTTAAAAATTTATCAGGAGCTTCTACGATTTTAAAAATCAAGTTTTAATTCAAAATTTTTGTAATAGTTTAAGTATCTTTTCGGTACATTTGATTTAACAATAAAACAATTATATTGAGCTCTATTAAAAATTATAATAATTATTATAATTATAATATTTTAATTTATTTTAATTATACTGAAATAATTATTATTTTTTGATATTATATTTTTAAACAGAAGTTTATGTTAATTATTTATTAAATAATATAATAGATTGTTATAATACGTTACAATATTCTTAGATACCTTTTTTTATTCATATATAGTTTTAACATAATAGTTTAAACATTTTAAATCCCATGTTAAAAACTACGCATATATAGTTTTCACACTTTTACTTATAATATTTTTACCACTTTTTACTTATTTTTATCAATTGGTAATAATTTTAATTTAATAACTATACATTTACTTTTAATATTACTTAATTTTACGCTTGGCTTGTTGCAGTTTGTTTTTTTGTATATCTAATGTTCTAAAAATTAGACTTGCACGGTGTTTTTTATTTGAATCACCTATCTTCTTCTTGCTTTTTCTTCTCTCTCTTCCAGTACGTTTTGTATGGAAGACATATATTTTCTGTTCCCTTTCATAATATTTTCGCGATTATATTTAAATTTAATTATAATTCTCTGCATTCTTCCAGTGTGTTTCTTATAGTTTTCTCCCGTGATTTACACATTCTACAAATTCTGTCCTCTTTAGATAACCAATATTTGTTTGCTCATTCTAAGTATTTTTTTGCGTTATTTTTTTCTGCCGTACACACATACTTTATCTTTCATACTTTGTATTATTACGTTTTTATATTCCTGGGTGTAATTCGATCTTTCTAATATCATTTCTATATTTATCTTTTTGTAATCCTATGCACTATTTGATACTTTCACTTTTGTTTTTCCCTATTTATGCTAACGCGATCCTCTTTCTTTACGCCCTTCTCTCCGATACCACTTATTTTTTCCTTCGTTGTATACCGATGTTATCTTATTGCCTATTATTTTATTTCCTATATAGAATCAATTTTTTTTCCTTCTTCCTCAGCTCTATACATTTATTGTTTATGTCTCTTCTATTTTTTCTTTCTTTATATGTATCGTTATTAGTAATATAAAATTTGGACCATTTTAACTTTACTTTTTATAATCTCCTTGTCAGCATCGTTTTCAAGAAACAGAAATTTATGTAAATTGTTAATAACTATTAGAATTTTTAATTATCAATATTATTTTGAAATGGAAAATAATGTAAACTTACATATGGGATTTCAAAGATGAAATTTGAATAAAATGATTATCATACACGTTTTATTGGGTTGAATTAATATCGTTATAATTAATTTATATTACAAATCGTTTTATTAAATGTATGTAGTTCATTTTTAATATTACTTTATTTCATAATTAGACCTATTTATAATACATATTTTATAAATTATTTTATTAATAATTTACAGTTAGGTAGAGCAAAATCAACGAAAGGAATTTCGAAGTCCTCAAAGGTTAAAATGTATGTTAATCATTTTTTTATAAAATAAAAAAATGAACGGTATTAAATCTCAAAAAATTACATTACATTTTTAAATGCTAGAATTTCTTAAAATTGTTATTTTACTTAACAATAACAAAAAAATTGCAGAAATATATAAGACGTAGTTTGTTTAAATTAAACATATATTTTTATATAAACGATTATTATATATTTACGTGTTTTATAATTACTATTTAGATATAAATTGTTCTTTTATTTTACTAACTTATATTCTTAATTATTATAGTAATACGTTAAACCTAATATTAAATAATAAAAAAATTATATTCTTTTTGTTATCTTCAGTATCAATAATAATTAATATTATTTAGTCAATAGTAATAATTAAATAATTATATATCAGATTAAATTTTTCAACACTGATAATAGAATTTACTGATAATATTTTATATAAATTTATATAGTTTTTGTTGTGGCTATATTTGAAGTTTTTTATTTTTATAGCTTATTTATGCAATATTTACAATTAAGTTTTATATAATTTTTTAACTAACTAATGTTCCAATTAATTTTTACTTTATATATTATTACTAACATAAAAACAGAAAAGGTTAATCACTATTAAGCAAATTTATTATTCTATCCTTTGTCCTTGTCACATTTTAATTTATACTACCGACATAGCCATGATAAAGTTGAGTTAAACTTTTTTTTATCATGAGGGTGTGATTCATAGTTTATAAAATATTAATAGATGTAATTGGTTCCTATAATTTAAATATTTATTTTCTCTACATTATTACCTTTTATGCAGATATAATTTTTAGGTATCTTAAATGAGTACAATTTTTATAAAATTTTCAGTTAAATATTTCTTTAAATTCAAGAAATATCATTTCTTTATAGTAATTTTATAGTTTATTATTTTTTAAATCTTGAATAATTAATTAAATTGGAAATTTAAAATAAAAACTAAAAATAAATATTGAGTTTTTTTTTTAAATTAATATGTAGGGAATATTGTTTTAATTTAAAAAATAATTCATAAAGTTATAAAATAACTAATAAAAAATTTTTAAATTCTTCCGTGTTACAAATGAAGGTATATAAATTTTATTAACTTTTAATTTTTAGCTCTAATGTATAACATTAAACATTAAAGAAATTGTTTAATTCAAAATAAATTGATGAAAGTAAACTAATAAAAAGTTTAATATAATGTAAATAAATTTGCAGTACTTATTAAAAGCTGAAAACTTTTAATTTAGATAGATAATTTTTAATTTTAAAATCATCGTTTACATTTTAAACATATGTATTTACGATGTACAATAAAAAATTCCCTACTGCTATACTTTACGTATACTATAACCAAGAATTAAATAAAATAATTTATAATGAATGTAGTTCATTTTTAGTGTTAGTTTATTTGATATTAGACCTTTGCCTGTTTTATTTTTAATGTGTACTGCTATATTCTATTTTTTAATGATATGAAGTATTAATTTTTTTATATTATATGGTTTTATTCTAGTGTTTAATAATATATTGCTTTATTATGTTATTCTCATATACAGAGCTTCTGTACTTCTTCTTTTATATTTTTTACATTTATAAAATTATACAGTGTGGTATTAAGAGTTTTTTATCGCGACTAATAGTCTTAGTGGAGATATTAACACTAATTTTAAAAGTGCTTGTTTAAGAGTAGTTCTTATATTTTATTATAAAGATGAAAGTTCAATTGTCAAAATACGTAATGAGGATCAGATTATTTTTCATCACTTTTACATTTACTAAAGTATACAATTTATTTTTAGTTAGTCACATTTTTTGCTTCATAAATAATTTTATTTAATATAAAATGTTGTAGCATATTATGAAGAGACCTCATATTTATTTTTCATATATATTTAATTTGCTTAGAATTAACTTAGTAGTTGTAAAAGTTTTGACTAAACTTATGTTAAATTTAATAGCAATGTTTCTTAATATGTTGACATGAAACCTAATATTTTATGCTTTTGAGGCTTAGATTAAACTTATAAAATATATAAAATTATACTTTAATTTTTAAATTTTTAATCATTTTGAATATGGTATTTCAGCATATCATTTATTTTTGATAAGTTTTTGTAAATAAAGCAGAATATGGAACTAATTTAAAAGACTTAAAATCTTTCTTTTGTCAGTTTTGAGATTTAATATCGAAATAATTTGAATCGAATATCCTTATTATCTTGCATTATATATATGTATATATATACACCTTCGGTCATGTAGATTGACTATATATCCAGCGTCCCCAGCAAAAGGAGGCATAGCAATTAATTCTGAGGACTACAAGTGTCTCGGTGCTGATGAGTTTTTAAACGATGCCATTATAGATTTTTATTTGAAGTACTTGATGTACGAGGTGTTGTCGGAGAATGATAGGCGTAGAACGCACATCTTCAGTTCTCATTTTTATACGAGACTGGCAAAGCCGTATCCCGTTATAAACAAAGATAATACAGATATGACCATAACCGCGATAAGGCACGCTGGGGTGCAAAGGTGGACTAAAAATGTCAATATTTTTGAGAAAGACTTCGTCATTGTACCGGTGAATGAGCAGTAAGTACATCGCTATATTAATTTAGTATTTACGAGCATTTATTTAATTCAAGAATAAATAAAGTTCAAAATTTTAACCATCATTGATTTATTAAATTAATTTGAATTTTATTATTAATAATTTATGTTACTTTAATTTAAAAATATAAAAATGTCCGAAAATTTACACGAAAAGTTTTTTAAATTTAGTAAACTTACTATTATATTTCAGTCATTATAGTTAAATTACATACGCTGTGTCTACAAAAAATTAATTTTTTTACGATATTTTTTATATTTATGATCTACATTTATTCTTTGTGAATTTGTTTTAGTAGACACCATAAAACATATTATTTTTTAATTTGAAAAATTGAGACAAATGTTTATCAGTTATAGAATACATAGTATTATATTTTTAGTTCAGTAGTTTTTTTTTAATTTTAGTGCTCATTGGTTTCTAGCCATTATTTGTTTTCCAAATTTGGTTCGTTATTTCTCAGATTCAAATAATTTTTCTGATGATGAACAAGAAGTGAAAAAGTAAGTATATTTTTTAATTTATGTAATTGATATTACATAAAAAAATTTATAATAACTATACAGTAAATTTATAATTATCATATTTATAATAAATTATTGTAATAATTTAAATTAAACTATGCATATTATTATTACTATAAATGTTTAAAAAATATATAAAATAATATTATAAATTAAATTTTAATTGAACTTATATAACATTTAAAATACTTTATTAATATGCCATTATCTATTATTTAGTTTTTTTAATCAATTGATTCATAAATATAATGTTTTATTAGTCATAAATTTATAAATAATCATCTTTTATTCTATAATAAAAAAGAAATAAAACTTTTATCAGGAATGAATACTTTTATTATTATGATACGTACTGTGCACGAATGAATTAGCATATTTTTTGGAAATATAAAAATGTTTTTTAATTTTTTTACAAATTGAAAAGTATCATAAAACTATAATATTTTGTTAGAAAATATATTATTTTTTAAAAACGAAGCTTGTAATTTTTAATATTATTAAATTATAATATGATTCTTTAATAAATCTTTACAGACCTTGTATTCTAATTTTTGATTCGCTTCCTGGAACTCGTAAGAAGCGAGTACCGAGGATATTAAGAGGATATTTATATTATGAGTATCTTTCAAAAATGCAGGAGCGTAGAAGTTTTACGAAGTATTTGTTACCGACTGAATATCCTAGAGTACCGAAGCAAACAAATATAACTGACTGTGGTTTATTTTTATTGCAGTATGTAGAAAACTTTTTTAAGGTGATGCACGTTAATCATACTTTGTAAATTTAAATTTTGTAATTTTATATTTTTATGTCAAAAATAACATTGATTTTATAGGATCCTATACAGAATTTTACATTGCCTTTGAAAGATATGAAAAAATGGTTCGAGCTTGTTGTAATTGCTCATAAGCGTGAAGAAATTGCCACATTAATTGGTAAATTGGCAAAGGAGTTTCATAAAGATAAACTTGTTAAGTTACCTGACTTAAAATTTCATAAGTCCAACGTGACATTGACGTGGGACAATGAAAATAATCAGACCTTATTAGTAAACGATAAAAAATTGTGTATGGTAGAAACTAATCAATCAAAACTTCAAAAACACGTGAAATTATTTTACAGCATTGATAATAATAAATCAATTGTTGAAGAAAGTGATGAATCCATGTCTAAGATTGAGTCGAACGAATGGCGTTTCAAAGAAAGTGAAACATCCTCGTGTTTGACTAAAAAAATTATTGCATCAAGTGCGTGGCAATCTAGTAATCAGAAAACCTACGCACGAACAATTAGTCCAGGTAGATCAGATACACAAGATTATAAGAAAAAAAATAAAAAAGATTTTAAGAATAGTGACGAAACTGAGTGCATCAACAAACCATTATCGTTTTCATCAATTGACGAACCAATGAGTTATATTTCTAAGTCTAATAGATCATCAGATAAGTATTATGCGTTATCATTTGAAGCATTAAGAAATGTAAGTAATTTATTTTGATGATTTTAAAGCACATTCAATTTTAAGCTTTAGACTCCCAATTTAAATAATCTGTTGTTTATTATCAATTACACCTAAAAATTTTTATTTTAATAAATATATTACTTCCAACAGGATTACTTAACTATAAATTTTAATATATCCACACATAAATTACAAAGTAACATTCATTAAATTGTTAAAAAAAACTCATACTTTGTATTTCACAAATAAGAATTATAAAATTCCATTTTTTATAAAAATTTGAACTCTTGATGCATTATGAAGCAGCAATACTTTATATCCAGTTTAATCACTATAAAATTTCATAATATTTTTAAATATTTTTCATTTGCATATAGACAAGAAAGTTTAATGATGTTCAGTAAAGGCAGATAAGTTTAATTTTAATTGATACAGGATGAGCTCCTGCTAAACTCAATAATACTATTTGACATAATCTTAAATTAAGATAAGATCCCTAATTTTTAAAATTAGAAATAATAATTAGATTAAAGAATATGAAAACTTGATAACAATTTACAAATATAATAAATATTAATTTATATGTTTAATAAAATTCTAATACCTTTTGTAATGATATAATAATATTAAATATAATAGTGGTTATTTTTTGTATATTAATTATAAAAATAAATATCTAAATAATTATGTTTTTTTATTACAGGATTCTATAATATCTCCAAATATATCTTATTCTAATTATTTAGAAGTTACGAAAATGTTTGAGGACGTAAAAAATAGATCAGATACTTCTTCAAATTAATTTCAGATGTTAATTTTTGTATAATAGAAAATAAATGTTTTTTTTTTATTAATTATTTATATGACTATGTATTTATTTTATCACATTAGAATTATTCAGTAAACATAAGTTCTTAAATGAAGTCTCTGTGAATATGTAGAAAAGAATTGAGGAAGGTTTGACAATAAAAGTTATTACGAAACACTTTTTCGAAATAATATTTATGAATAAATATTCTAAATCTAAAGTAAAATCGAGTTTTTTTCATGTAAAAAATAAAATTATGATAAAAGATTTGTTAATTTTATTTTTTAAAATAACCAGTTATAAAATAATTATTTTCATGATTTTTTAAATATATTTAATAATAGCGTCATACTTACAGTCTTCATAATTTTATTAGAATAGAAATTATTTATTTATTTATTTATTTAATTTTCATTCAATTCAAAAAAAGATATTTTATTCATTTAAAAAGAATTAAACTATCATATAGTATTATTTTTTCTACATGAACATAAATGAAGTTATTCAATATATTCCCATCGTTCATTTTTTTACTTAAAGTACATAGAAAATAAGCTTATATGAATAAAAGAAAATTGTTTGTTTGAAATTAATGTCAACAGTTTATTTTAGAATCTATTAATTAAAAAATTTATAGCTTTGGTAATTAATCTAATCTTTATCAGGTGATTAAAAAGTATCATTAAGTTTGATACTTAATAGAAATGGAATTATTAAGTATACCTAAAATACGGAATTGAATTTAGATAATTGTGTTGAAGCTACTGATTTCAATGTAAACAATTTTAATAATTTATGAGTATTCTTCGATTAATATCTATGATCTTCATAACGCTAGTAGAATAAAGATGAATTAAAACTATTGCTTAAATTAGAAAAGGGACATCAAAAGCTAGTTATGTTTAGATTGTTGATAGATTCTCAGTGTACCATCAAAGACTGTTTAATTCAAATAGTTATCAGTTTTTATAATACATTTGTTTTATTTATTTGTTATTTATTTGTTTAACCATTTATTTGTTATTATTCAAATAAATGGTTTTTCAAAGCAATCTGTCGACAAATGATTTATTTTTCTTTGTATCCTAATTAGAGCTTTTATATTTCATGTATAAAATGCAAATTTAATTACACAATTATTTAATAAAAATTAAAAAATAATAGACTTGAAGTTATATTTAAAAATATTTTAAAGAAATGTTTAAAATATAATATTCATTTTAAAAATGTTTTGAAAGTCAGCATTTAAATAATTTTTTTCATTAAACAAATGAAATTGAATTTTAATCTTCTTAAGAAATTTTTGTAACTATTAATAATTAAATACATTTATTATGAATATTAATTATTTCTTATTAATATAATCATAGTCTGTCAATTTAAAGTGTACAGCTTTTACCTAATTGTTCAGAAAATAACATAAATAAAAATACAAATTAATTGGGCTTTTTTATTATTTACTTTAATAAATAACGTACAAATGTGAAACATTTTATATACTATTGCGCTTAACGCAATTTTGAAAATGGTCATGGATAAGTCAAACCTTTGACTTAATTGTTTATTGAATAACAAATTTTTTTTCTATATACTGTTATTTTTTAAATATTTAAATATACAAAAAGCATATACATTACCTATAAAGACTACAGATTCACAAAATATTTTTTATGACAGATTAGATGCATTTTATTGAATATTTTGAATCATTTAAGGTTATAAAATATTTATCAGTAAATATAATAATCAGATGAATTAGACATATTTCCGTTGAAAAATTTAATTTTTAAAATAATTTTTAAGTAAGATAAATATTAAATTTATTATAGTTAATTTTATTATTACAAATAAATCTTTAAATAAATGTTCAATATGTTTTCGTTAATAGTAAAATGTATTAATATTTGCATGAACAACCTATTATTTATGACAAAATTATGTAAGTTTAATATATTTTAATCATTTAAAGAAAAAAATTGTACGGAATGTACTTAGATTTATCTAATAAAAAAGCATTATTTTCAAACAAATTATTTCAACAATATTATTTTATTTTATTTGTAATTATAAATTCATTAAAGATTATCTTTAATTCATAGTCGAATACAGCATTATTTACGAAAAAATTTTTTTTATTTAGTGACAGATTATATTTATAGCATTCGTTATATTACTACATTACGGAAAAAATTAAACTCCAAACCAAAAGAACATAACCAAAATTTTACTTATGTGTTATTCTTTAATAAATTTTAAGTTTTTATACATATTTAAATCTATTTATTTAAGCAATATATTATTTTTTAATTTTAATGTATGTGTACTATGAATGGTTAAGCCTCGTTTATCTTCTTCCTCAAAAACAAAATACAAATATGCGTAAATTAAAATTTGACTGCATATTTTTTATTCGTTTTAATATTATAATATTTTTAATTGTATTCTAATATTTAAGTAAATATATATTATTTCAAGTAATATTTCAGGTATCTGCAAAATATTGTCTATTTCAGAATCAATTCTGCCATTTAAAACAAGAATAATTTTTATTTATATTGATACAAAAAATTAGTTTAAATATTATTAAAAATCTTAAATGCTAAATGATAAAAGGATATATTTACTATTATTTAATTTACTAATACCAAGTACATTTAATAAAAAAATAAAATATTTTTTCTTTATTTTAAAAATTTTTTAAATTTAGTCAAATTTTAACTATATGAAGTCTCGTATTTTTTAAATATAAATGATTCACAATAAAATTTTTCAATTTTTATCCATATAGTTAGATTATGATTGAAGAATTAAAATTTTCAATGAAAAATCAATCTTATTAGGTTTAAAGCATCTTAGGAATTGAAAATCTAATTGGTCTAGTACTAGTTAATTATTTAAGTCTTTTTTAAACAGATTATATATACAGTATATATACAGATTAATATTATTATGAGAAGTGTAATAAAACCATTATTTTATTTTTTAAATATGCATCTAAATTCGGGTACTGTTATTGAAATTGTTAAAATTATTTTATTCAAACATATCTTTTATTTAATATTTATTATTTTATTGAATTTATACAATAGTTTAATCTATAATTACTAATAACATTTAGATTTGTAATTTTTCTTGAACACACAATTACCATCTACTATAAAAAATGCTACATGTTTTATTGGAGTTGATTAAAAACTAATAAGTAAAAAATGATTTTAACATATTTTAAATTAATTATTAATAAAAATATAAAATAATATTGAAAGTATAAAAAAAGTTTATAAAAATATTTTATTTTAATAAAAATTTTTGTCTAAATTATTAACTTATACTTTGAAACTGGTCAATGTATAATGAAATGTAATCAATTTATTATGACTAATAAAAATTAAATATTTTTAAAAAAAAATTTGGATCTTTAAATAATTTACTATAAATATATTAATCCGTAGTATTTTACATATTTAAACTAAAAATTTGAGAATAATACAGTTAAGTTTTACTTGTTATTTAAAGTTATTTCTTAAGAATTGCACTAAATCAGCTAATTTTAGAAATTTTTAAATGATCCAGAATCTTAATATCCAGAAGCTTAAAATATTCTGAAAGTTTATATTCTAAGAATATAAAATAATGAAAAATCAAAATTTTATCTAAAATATATTATTTATTTCTTGAATAGTAAAAATTTATCATAATAATATTAATTATGTTTCATTAAAAAAAATTTTTTTTGTACAAAGGTGGTTTTATATATTATAGAAAAATAAAGTACTATGTATCTATTGCTTCTTAATGATTGCCAATAACAACTTTAAATATTTCAATTGTGGAATTATAAATTTATATGTGTTTAAATTGGTTTTTATTAAAAATGTTTTACAATTTTAATTATAACTACAATATTTTTATATTAAATAAGTAAATTGAATTCAGAAAAAATATTGCATTAATAATATTAATAAATCCATCAATTAAATTTAAAGAGTAAAATAACGATAAAATTTTATGACTTCATATACTTGTATAATTTTAATTTTTCCGTGTATATTATATTGTCATCACCCTTTATAGTTACAAAGTATTTTAATAATATAATAATTTTCAATTATATTTCAGGCAACTTTTATTATCATGTATTATAAACATTAATTTCAAATTTTTAGATGATACGACAGCAATTAATCCTGTTTTTCTCAAAAGTTAATATTTAATTAAATGTTGCTATTCAAAAATTGTAAAATATCTTGTGTAGTTTGTCGAAACTTTTTCAAGATAATAATTTCAATAAAAAATAAATTAATAAGATTTGATTTCTTTTGATTTGTTTATAAAATGCATTTTCTATACAAATCTTTATGTTTAATGAAAATATTATAATCAAAATTTTAACGTTCGTATACAGAAGATTATTTTTATAATTTTTAATTTATTAAGTTCGATGGGTTTATTGAAATGAATTTGAAAGAATTATGATTCAACATTGTAATCATTTTCTGGTATATTTCTTAAAATAATTTTGATCTTTTTATGATTACATTTTGTTATAACTCTTTTCTATAAACGCATTAAACAAATAATTTTAAAACTGATAATTCATACATCATTATAAAATTATGAGGATATTTTATCTACATTTTATTTATTATTAACTATAAAAATATTGCAATCATAAATAAAATTACTTATTTAGGATTCAAACACAAGTTTAGAGGCATGTACAAGTTTAAGTGGTGAATGAGTTTAGATAAAATTTATGCACTAATTACATTTGATTAAAAGTTAATAAAATTTTTTATTTCGATTAAAATTAATCTTTATGCATGCATTGATGCGTATGTTACATTGCTTGAAAAAGAAGAAATATTAATGAAAAAATCTTGCTCAAATCGAATATATATTATACATTTAGGAATCTTTTCATTTATAACTGTAGTACTTATACATTTTTAAGTTTTAACAAATCGAGATATTTTTTTTATTCCTTTTTTCTATTGAAGTTTATTTGAATATTTTATATTACATAAAATATTATTTTAATGACAATAAAAATTATAATCAAATTATAGTTATGGAAATATATATTTTTATAACTATTTCACTAACACAATAACCAATATGACTTCAAATTATTATTAATTGAATTCAATTTATAAAAATAATAAAGATAATGATATTTTTATAATCTGTGTAAAATATTAAAAGTATATAGAATTATTAGTCATTTTAAAACTAATTGTTCTATGATCAATAAAATTTCATTATTTAATATACTATTAAAAAATTTTTATGGAGTTTAATAAAATTAGGATTGTATTTTAACTTTTTTAACTGGTATACTGATTAAATTTATATATATATACATATGTATAAATAAACTGTAAATAAACCTGTAAATAAATAAATTGTACTAGAAAATTGATTCTGACAAAATTTAAAATAATAGTCGACATGAAATTTGCATTATCATGCTAAATGCATTTTATTTGAGATTAAGTTTTAATGTTGCTTTAATGCAATATAATGAGCGAATCAAACTCCAATCTAAATCTAAAAATTGGGGCGGTACATAGCAATATGTTGAAAACAAATATTTTATTATTGGCATTGATTGTTTATAGAAAAGTATTTGCGTTTAATACACAGGAGCACGAAGTCATATAAAAAAGCGTAATAAATATTTTATAAATAAAACGCTGAAGCGCTCCTTAATCAAAGGCAAAAATAAGAAAAAGAAGTAGCAAATAAAATATTGCGGAGCCAGTGAAACGCATCCGCATACACGAATCTGCGCATCGGGATGCTTAAAAAGAAATGCCTTCTTTTGAAGCGTCGCAAAGGAGAGATAAAAAAGAAAGAGGTGGCGTCGTCTCCCCTGAAGTATAGCGGGCGGGCGTGAACGTAACGGGGAGCTCGCTTGCACGATTAGTATCGTTTTTCATGCTCTTTGAGGCGGCGACTCTTAAATATAAAAGTTTACGCATCTAACGACGGACCTCAACGTCTATTCGCGTCACGCCGAACGAGAAACAGTTAATCGCGGACGCCCCAAAACTATCTCCCTCCCTTCTGCCAGTGTCGCTTTCTTGCTTCTTATTCTTTCTCTTTCCTTCTTCCCATACGCACACAAGGAGAGTGAAAAAAGTGTCTTTGAGTTGCGAGCAATGACACGACCAATTTGTAGCCAAGTGTCACAACCTGCTGAGAGAATGAGAGAGAGAGAGAAACTCAGAGCTATTTCTATTTTTGTAGAAGGTGATGCCTGGCGCCGCGGAACGTCCTATGACCTTTTTCTTCGTTCCCTTTTCTCAAGGGACGTTTGTATGTAAAAAAACAAAGTTATTGGCTTTTTACATAGCTTTGTAAGACAATATTTTCCTTTTTATTTGTTTACTGGCTGGGTTCTGAAGAATTTAAAGTATTAACATCAAGCTCCAACTTTCGTATTTTGGTAAACCCTACAAGTTACTTTACATATTCGGCTATCTTTAAATTTAGGGTGATTAAAAACCCATCGTATAATTATTTTATGAATAAATAAACATTTAATGTTACGTAAAACTCAAGATAAAGATTTTGAATTTGTCCGAATAAAGGTATTTTGTGCATAAAATCATAAAAGTAAAAATATACGCAAAATATGAGTACAATTTTCAAAATTTTATAAGCTTATTGCGCATTTAAATAGTACTTAAAAGAGTATATCTTGAATTAACAATCACAAGTATGCGTTTGTAGTTGTACTGGAACATTATAAATTGCAAAAAGTTTGTTTTAAGTTTGAATCGTTTGATATTATTAGTGGTCACTGCAAAATTATCTTCTTGAGATAATTAATATTAAAACTTTGTAAGTATTTAAAAAAGTCTTTAAAAGTCATAATTCACAAAATATTAATAATATATTTTCATTGTATGTGAAAGTTCCCTTTTAATATGAAGGAATAGAGAATCCTTTAAAATTAATTAAGAACTATTTTCTTAGGTTATAGTATTTTGTATTCAAATATTACAACATGTGCGAAAAACTTTTACTAAGAAGCTCGCTAATTTCATATTTAAAATTAATGCATATAAATTGTCATTTTCATAATAAAAAATTCAATAATTCATATCATTCCTCATTTACATTTGTACAAATGTTAAAACGATAAATTTATTTGAAATACGAATTACAATTTTTAATCTCTTACACGTATAATGATGAATCTATATAATTGCTTAATATTTAAAATTAAATATATGCATGTATATATATAATTTTTCTAAAGAATTAATTAACTTTTATAAAATTATTTATATCAATTTACCAATTTCTATTATCATGTTATTAACGAAATAATTTCTTTATTACAATTTTTTTAAATTTGTATTAAACAAATAATTAAATTGCGTTGTTTCTCAACCAGACCATTAATTATTCAGTTTCAAGTTTGATTTGAGATTTTATCTATGTCTATCAGTTTAATTAAAAAAAAACTTGATTTGTTAGAAATTTGAAAAGCATAAATGATATAATTTGCAAAATTTTATTTAATGCATCAAATTTTAATTTTAATTTTAAACCTATACGTAGATTTAAAAAATTAATAAAAAATAATTATAATCCTTATTATGTTAAGATGTGTTGTAAAGCTTTCAAATGTAGGTCGAGTATTAAATGTGAATAAAAATGACTTTATTGAAGACAAATTTATAAAGTTTTTGATTAACTATGATATTTTAATATATATATTCTTGAAATAGTAATCATCAATTAAATGTATCTACTCCATTTTTATAAATTTCCAATCATTCTTTTTTTGAAGACAATGATACAATTGAAATTTAAAATAACTAAAATTCAATAGAAGATTCCTCTTTAAAATTATGTGTTTAAAAAATGAATTGCCTTATAAAATAAAAACATTATTCGTTCATTTTGTATACTGTATTTTAGGATTTATTAGTATAGATAAATACAATATTTCAAATAATAATTAATAATTGTGCTCTTAAAAAAAGTTAATTAATATGATGTCTTAATAACTTAATAAAGAGATTAATATAATATATTTGAATTCATCCTCAATATTCTTTTAAATTGATCAATCATTATTCTAATAATCAAAAATGAAATTGACAATTCTTGAAATTTGTTATGGATACCAATTAAAAAGTTCGTTTTTCCCAAGTTGTATAAGTCACATCCATTACAAGTATTAGATTATACTTCACAACCTACTATTGGAGAAAAATATAAATAATCTTATAATAATTATACTACCATTTAATAAGTAATTTTTATCATGGATTGGATAATTAAAATATGATTAATAATTGATCAAATATTCAACGCACTTTGTCGCTGTCTACTATTTTAGGCTCATGCTCATCAAAACACCAGATTTAATCATCAATAAGCTTGAAACACTCGATCCAATTGGAACCCCTTCGACACTATTCGACGATGACCTAATTCGCATAAACTTAGTAATAGCTTGAAACGGAGGTAAATTCCGAAAGCAAAATAGTATGTGATACCTAGAGAAAAACTAGCAGCGTTCGCTCATTCCCCATATTAATATCCCGTGCGTGTCGAAAGTAAAATAAAGCGAAAGAAATCCCGACGGATTCGGCATCTTCAGTGCCTCAAGCGACGGCAACGTTCGCTCCCACGAAGTGGCGATCGGTTCTCCTGATCGCATATTTTGCTGTTCGGCACGTAGACGCTCGTGCTAAATGTCTGCTTTTTGCGGCGCAGGCCACACGTCGCGAAGTCCTCGAAAGCTCTCACCTCCTTCCTATGCTCATTACGTTCTAATTTGGACTCAGCGATAATAATCGCCAGATGCGAACGGGCAGCTTTTGTTGTTACTTGAGCTTTACTTAAGCCAGCAGAGCCACTCGCAAATGCCTGAAGACGTTTTTCATTTTCAAGTCGTAAATTAATCGAGAATTATTTAAATAAAATTATTAACGGGTTTATTTGAGGTTGCGAAGTCTGGTAAAAATACTAGGTAACATTCGGTTATATTACTATTACTTGGTAAAATATCATAAAAAATTAAAAACTAAAATAAAACCTAATTAAGCATAATACGAAAAAAATATCTTAATTTTTATTACAACCTTGCTTATGAATATTATATATTTTTCAAGTTTTCTTAAATATGAAATAAATTATTATAAAAACTAGTAATTGTAAATGATAATTATTGTTATTATACTTTTTTTTATTAAATTTTGTAACAAGTTGGATAAATTTAATATAATATTTAAAATGGCAAGCAAATGAATTTCTAAAATTAAAGAATACAAAACAAATAAAAATATATTCATTTCTTAATTAAACTACAATCCCCATTTAAATACAAATATTATATATTAAGTATTTATATGGAGTACAAACGCATTAATATGAAGACATTTATGCTCTTGAATTCGGGAACAACAACCAAATAATGTATAAATTGTACTGTACGTGTATAGAGAAACTATTTATTTCATATTATTTCATAAAATTTATAATTTATTTTAAAATTATTTCAGTATTTCACACTTTATATAAAATATTCGAATTACAAAAATTGCACTTTAAAGGGACTTTTATGCACTATGCTAATATCTGTATAGGTGGTATCGCATCATATGCGATTACATTGAAAATAATGAATGCAAAACATAAAAATAAATTGTCAAATATAAATAATTAAGCCAAAAAACGAAATAAATATACATTAGTAATTTTATTAAAATAACGATGGGAATATAATTAATAAAATTTATGATTTCGATATTCACTTGATGCAACGTAGAAGATTTTACGTTCTATGCGTAGACATCAACTCCCTATTCAAAAATATTATTTCTCTTTTTATAACCTTTACATTTTTACAATATCCCATAAAGCTTATCATTCAAATACAATTTTACAATTTTAAAAGAAAATGCTATAACCTTATAAAAAAATACGTAAAATAACAAGGAAATTGTATAGGATAGCGTCTTGTCTATGGAATGAAAAATAATAGAATTTGCAGAAATATTTTTTATGGCAAAAAGCTTGAGAAAGATTCATCTCTCATGCCTCCATTTATTATAGTATATAACCATTATATTTAATTATTTAAAGTAATAATAATAAATCGCGAGTCCTGAAAAGCACTGCGCGTAAAATTTCTACTGTGCACACTATGTGACACCTTCGTGGAACAATCTTTAAAAAATCGATTAAAATACAAACTTGGAACGAGGAGAAAACTATAGTGCGAATTTTTTTCAAGAAAATCAACAACATAGCATCTCCAACTTCGAGAATCTTGTTTTCTTCCTTCTTTTAAGCCCTCAACATATTAATTTACACTCTCATTCACGCAATGTAATACTCTAGTGATTTTCACATAAAGGTGAAATAGACACAGAAATGAAGAAAAAAGAGAAAAGGAGGGAGAAAAAGATAATCGCTTTGTTTAAATTTTACATTTATCCTTGGTTTTGCTTCATTTCCGCACGAGGAATGATTGCGGTAATAATGAATACACTGCCTTCATATATGTAGAAGAGATGCACTTTTTCCTGTTTCTTTCTATTTTGTTTTTGTGTCGCTACACCTCATCAAAAGCACGATCTACTTCGTTGACGTCCTGAAACAAGAAGATGAAATAACAGTATTATTATCATTTGTGACATACATATCGATTTTGTGAAAACTTAACGTATTATTTATGTCCTTTTTGAATAATAAAGTTCATGCTCTTTTCAAAGTATTTTTATACATTAAAAAAAAGAAAAAAATGTTAAAGATATAATTGTACAACATGTAATTTGAAACCCAAATTATCGAGTACATAAATATTAGGGTATTTCTAATTCATAACTTTTAAATATAAATACGTATTAAAAAATGAAATAAGGCCGGTTTTTTGAAAACTATTTCGATTTTATTTTGATTTTAAAAGTGAATTTTAATAATATTGAATTTCGAAATATAATAAGTTTATAAAATTTTTAATAATCCAGTGTGTACTACATGTTTTCATATTATTAAAGTAATTACTTATCAGTCTATATAATTTAGCTTTTTTTATTTATATACAATCAATAAATAAAACTAGTATAAAATATAAAATAAATAAACTATTGTCGATTTTTCATTTATGAAAATTAACGTAAGTACTAAGTAGGGTAATTATATGTTTTTACATTCTTAATAATTAATTATCACAATAGTTGACTTAAATAAATAAAGTTTATTATTAATAAATTGATATATGCAAATTGATGTACAAATACATCGGTTTCTTAGCGAGTATAAAGCATAGTTGAAAATTTAAAAAAAATACGTTTGAAAACAAGGGTACAAGGTTTGTGCTTGTAGAATGATTTATAGTGTTTATTCGGATTTAAAAACAGATTACTTATTATTGACTTCTCCAAAATTAGAAAAGTGCAGAATATATTGTGTTATTATGAAAATAAATAGAAATCACGCAAAATTAAATAAAAACAATCGGTAAATCTACCAAATCATGATAGGTCAATATATGTGAATTACGTTAGAGATGTGAAAACTACTCAGTAAATAAATGAGAGATATTTAAATAATATTAAGCAACGATGGTTTTACAAATCTTACGAAAACGATTAAAAGTCGATATAAAAAGCTTAGAACGTAAGAAACATACGGAAAAACAGGTAAACATGAATTTTCGCGAGGATGTCTTTTTGCCGTGTTGTTTTTCGCTCTTTACTTTTTTCGTCGATGTTTATTTCGCATTAGTCAAGCTATATTTTGTTTGCAGAGTTGTTTACATAACAATACTCTCTGGGCAGACTTTTCGAAATCCGTCATCTCGGTCTTTTCGTTAACTCTCGTTACTCTATTTTTCACTCGACGTTTCCGTTTTATCTTGCTGGCATGCACCTTAATATAACAGAAACTGATTTCCCAAACAATATTACATTGAAATTATTAAATTCTTTTTCGTTTTAATTTCTTGTTTGTATACGAGGTACTGATTATAAAACTGAAAGTATATTTGTTTTTACTTCAATAGGTAATGTTATCGTAGAAATCAATAATAATTTTTACGTAAGTTACTTCGCGTCAATTTATAAATATATTTCGTATTGTGAACTTTGAGATGTTTAGATTTTACTTTTGAACATTTACATCAGCAACCAAACTAATTTACAACAGATAAATTTCAGTTTATTATAATTGCCATTAAAAGTTATTTTCAATTAAAAATAATATCTTCTGTTCTTAATGTCTTAAATCGCGCTAAAAATGTGGTAAATAAAAAAAATCAATATTTGAATACAAAAAAATTTTATTAATTTTTTCAATTATCTTTACCTTTACAATTACCTTATTTTTCAATTAATGTTAAAATATTTTAAATATTTTATTTTATGTACAAAAATTAATTGTTTTTTTTTATTATAATTTGCTCCTTTTAATAATTGTTAATGAACGTTTTAAATTAAAAAAAATACAAAATAGCTGATAATAATACTAAGATAGTATGTATATATATTGGGTTGAGAATTTTATAGAAATCTTAAAAAAGTATCAAATTATAAATTTAGTATATCTTAAGTAATTGAATTCAAAGGAAAATATATAAAATATCATAATAGATTACAAATATTACTAGCTGACAATTACATTAAACGTCGAAAGTATTTCCAAGAAAAATTGTATTATAGATGTTAATTATCTGTTCAGATATATAATCTAATATTTTTATCTCATCTAAAAAGAATTTTGAAAAATTTACAAAAACAAAATTTGAAATTAATTATTTACTAAATCATTTTTTTAAGTCGCCTTTGGGATGTATGCCTATCGATTCATGCAATTAGATCACATACTTTATTATACAGAATTGATATGGATTTTAAATTTCATATCATACAATTTAAATAACTTGCCATAAGATAACATAAATTCTATTAAAATAATAAATCTAAAAATTTTGATTTTCTCAGTTGATGATCTCACATTTCGTATTTTAATTTTAATTTTAATTTTTGTTAACTTACAGAACCTTTAACAATTAATGCTCGATATATAAATTAGAAGCTTCCATTAAAAATAATCTATTACCAATTTAAAATGTTTTTTTTTGTAAATACCATTTTTATCATTAAGTATAAAAAATGCGATTAAATACTATATCCATTCTAGCGCTCTCGCGAGTAAAATTTGTGATTAGTACACGGGCAAATTACAGTCGTAAAATACAGTACGAGTCAAATACCTGAAATCCCTAGGTCGAGGGTAGTCTGTTTTAGTAATGCAATACCCTTCTAGAGTTACGCACGGTTATATTTCGGAGAGCCAGCAGCCATCGCCCAATTAAATCACCTTTTTCCTCTTTGTCTTCGTTTCACATTAATTTTCCTATACCAGTGTTCTCTTTTTTTCGCTTAAAAAATTTCTACATATTATCTCTCTAATACAATATATTTCTTAGTAGTTATACAGCTTAGAAAATGTTGATTTTGATCAGTTGCTTAAATCATTATGAAAGCTTTGCATTTGTCTGTCCTTTTTGGTCACTTTATTTGTAAAATATTTCATCAAGTAAAAATGCGATTTGATTACCGTACAAGTACTATTTTACAAGTCACTTAAGAACCATGAAAATTTTAGCCTTAAAAATGTTACAAATAATATAAACATGTTTACGTTTTTTTCTGAATTAAAACATAAGAAAAACGTATAGTCTACATCTTTGTAAAAGCTTTTGTTAATTAATTCTATTGAATCTGATGATTAAAAAAGGAAATTATGACCAAATCACATACATATATTTTAAATACATATTGTGAGATAAAAGCTTTACAATATTTTTATTTACATGAATATTTATTTTTGCGTACTTTACTGTAAAATACAGAAAATTCGAAAATCGTTAAAAATCTAAAGAAAAGGCGTTTAAATATACTTGTTTATTAGGATTTGTTTTTACTAATACTGTTAAAAAAGTATTTTTCAATATTTATACGAATAGACAATAATAATAATTAAAATATTTACTTCTGTGACATTTGAAAAATATTACATTTTAAAAAAATTTTTTCAATCCTAAATCTGGTTGTAGTTTTATTGGTAAAATTATAATAATAAGCAAAATATTAATAATACAATTTATTATTGTCTGTAGGTTAATTGATGTAGGATCTATTTGTTCTATTTTCTTGTAATTGGTAAATTCAGAAATTATACTATTGAGTTGTGGTTACGCATTAAGAAAGGAGAGAATATACAAAAAAAACTGAATATAACAGAGTAAAAGAACAAGAATTCTAAAGTACGTATATTAATACTTCCTAAGTTATTTTTGAACAAGTGGTGAACACATGGAATTATAAATATAATGTACCAGTATTATTCAGAGTTTCAATTACAGGAGTTCCTTTCTCAAATTGAAATTCTGAAAATCTATTAAAAATTTACACATATTTTTAATGATAACAAAAAAGTTGAAAATTTCAATGTAAATGTATATTGAATTTAAAATTGAAGTAAAATACTTTCTCATCAAATACGTTAAAAATTAACATCATCATCATCATCATCATCACCATCATTATTTAAATCAGTAAAAGATTTTATAAAAATTGTCTAAGCTTTGTATCTATTTTAAACATCAATAACAGGTAACTTCTAAAGTTTTTTTTATAAAACGTTATATTATTCTTATCAATATACTTTGAAATTGGCATATATTTGCATTGTTTATTTTTTATTTTATATAAGAACTTAAAAATAAATAAAAACAATTTATCAAAGTTAAACACAGATTAACAAATAAAGTTCTCAGTTTGGATTAAGTATTCACTCGAGAAAAATTCGAATATTAAACTTTTTGTTCGCTAATAATATGATATTATTTAATATTTTAATATTTATTATCAGTACTTCACTTAAAAATTTATCAAATATAAAAAAAAATCAATATATTTTTATATATTATCGACGAATATATAGTTGAAATTTTAAATATCATTGTAAAAAATAATGTTCTATACGCAAAAATTATTAGGTAAAAATTAGGAATAGAAACTTAAATAATCATTATTTTTGAAAATATTTGCTCAATTTTTCATTATCATTTATAATGTTTGAAAGAGAGTATGAAATATAATTTTTATTCCTGTTTTGTCGTTACTACTGTTTAGACAGTATAATAGTGGAACAAATTCGATTATTATATTAAAGTAGCTCAAAAATAATTTGTATTTATATGAAAACAATATAATTGTAAACATAAATTAAGAAATTTTCTATTATATTATATACATCCTTTAAGTTTTTTTTCTAATTTTCATTATATATTGTTCCTTTATTTTTATTTGTATATTGTTGTTTTGTATGCTGTAATTTGTTAATATAATTATTAAACTAAATTCATGAATATTATTATTACTTTTCTAAACTGATTATTCTGGTTGAATTAAGCATTATCATGTTAAAATCGAAAAATGAATTAGCATTCCGGATAACGTTATGGAATGGTTAAAATACATCATTAATGAATCAATAACAAAACTAAAATAGGTGAATAGAGTTTGAAAAAATATAGAAAGCTGTGCATGATAAGAAAAAGTGAAAAAGTGAGGGCAAAAAAGAAAGAGAGAAAGAGAAAGAGGGAGGGAGAAAGAGTCCTGGCAAACTGGTGCGCCTGCAATTAGCTTGTACAGAACTGCAGCTCGCGCGCGTTCACATGTTTTGACGGGTCTTGTTACCCACAACAGTCAGGTAATGGGTGTTTTAGTGCCCCACTCTCTTTATTTCTCTCTCTCTCTTCTCTCTCTCTCTCTCTCTCTCCTCTACTTCTTGTTTTACAACGTCATGCGTGGGTGCAATGGACGTAAGTGTACCAATTTGTGTATATGAGATGCATCTACTACATCGGCTTTAAGGTGTTCGACGTACTTCAACCTCTTGGTGGTAACTACGCGTAAAGCTAGGATGCAAAGAAAAGTTGACTCGCTATTAAAAATGAAATTTATTGATGTTGCGAGTGACTCTTTCACTCTTTCACCCCGAAACGATAGGCCTACGTTTCAACTCAAGATTAAAACGATTAAAATTTTTCCTGATTTATTGCGTGACAGTTTATTTTTTTATTTTTTGAGAAGACAATTAAGGCTATTTACAATGTTTTTTGCTCTTGCCGAGAGTGTGAGAATAAAAGCTAATAGTAATTATGTTGCAATGCTTATACAATTTGTAAAATAATGGTAACGTGGGTCTTTAAACTTATTATTCTTCTCCGTATATTTTTCGATATTTCCTTAAGATTAAGACAATATTAAAATTTTAATACCTAGTCGTTGTACACGCCCGTATAATCTAACTAAAGACGACTAAAATTTAGAAACATAATTTTTGTTTTCTTAATAAATATAGAATATCACATTAGCTAAAAATAAAAAAGGTATTTATTCTAGATAATTTATACTAGATAATTTTTTAAAAATATTTTACAATTTTTTTTTAAATTCGTCATTGAAAATTAATTGTTCAAATTTTTATTAAGTGATGTTCAATAGTTCAAATACCGCGTGAGATAAATGATTGACTTAAAGAATTAATTTATTAAACAAAGCTATTTCAGAATTTTATCAACAAAAATTAATTTGAATTTATTGTATCTGAAACTGCGTTAACAGTCAATATGAATTGTAAAATCAAAATTTTTACACCTTACAGTCTTGGCATTAAATTTTGTTTTATAAATATTTTAAAAGTTCCTTGTATTATAATTAAGTTGTATATTCACGTAATAATATTATTATAAAATTTTTAAAAAGAAAAATCAAATTATAAAAAATGGTAACAATATAGCCGATGTATAAGCTTATAATCGTTTTAAAATATTGCGAAACAAGGACAGATCACTTATTGTATTTCAAAAATGTATTTTATATAATGATATATTTAATTATACGAATTTAAATCTATTTATAAATATAAATATTATTTATAGTTATGTAATTATAAATAGATAATAAACCTTAAAATAATAAATAATAATTTATGTAGTTTAAAAGTTGAGTTAAAAAAATTTGGAACGACCTAAATATAGCATTTAAATTATAGACTATAATTTTAAAAAATTTTCAAATTTAAAAAACCAAAAATAATTAAAAAATGTATAATCACAAATTTTTAAATTAAAATTTCTAGAGATGCTTATTACTTCATTAATTACTCTCGACACTTCGAATTTTCTGAGTCTAAAATAAAAAATATTGCTTTAATTCCAATCAATATTTAATTATAGTAATTGAATGTGATTTTGATAAGTATAGTTATTCACAGATAGTTGTATATCCGTACTGTAAATAAACGAGCATATTTGCATTTCTTGTTATTTACTTGTGACTGAGAAAGAAATTTAAAGTATAAAAAAAGCTGGCGTAACTTACGCTATCATCGAAATTATCGTCGATCTCTATCTCCAGATCGCTGTCTAAGTCGGAGTCGATCTCATCATCGTCGACAGTAAGGGGCCTTGACGTGCTGGAGGTTTGTGCGAGGGGCGTCTTATTGGACTCCTCTATAGACATCGTTTCATTAGTCGGTGCCTTGTTGGTGTTAATATCGATGTCAATCAATCTCTGCGTCATTGCAGACACATCTTCATCGGCCTCTACCTTCGGTTGCTTCTGCTGATCCTGCTGCTCCTGCTGTTCATTCGATTGATTCGAAAAAGACGACCCGGTTGCCGCTAGCATTTCCTCTCTTGCATTTCGTTTGATGTTCGGCTAAAATTTTAAGACAATTATGCAAGATTATCATGCTCGTTACTTTTGATTTATTTTCATATTTTCGTTAATAGTTTTTTAAGATGGTAATTTAGTATTTCTAAGGCCAGCTTTTCTTCCGCATTCAAAGCTTTTGGGAAGTTGAGTGAAAACAAATACTTTATGTTCAATATATATTTTGTATCTGTGATACACTTTAGAGAATTTTAAATTCTTTTAATGTATTTTTATTTTAAATGAAAAACATGTTTCTTACTTTATTCCAGAGCATCAGGATAAAGAATTTCAGGTTTTAATGTGATATAATATTTAATGAATAAATAAGATTCTAATTGAAGCATCAATTTGATAAAATAAACAGATTATTACAAAAAAAGCTATAAAAAAGCTATAAAAACATATCAACCTCGGAAGGAAAAAATATAGATTAAGCTTTATGATTGTAAACTTAATATTATGTAATTACTAAAAATTGTGAAATTATAAATTTTTATTTTTATCAACTATTGCGGAAAATGTTTGTTAAAAATCTGTATTTACGCCTTTCAGTATTTTTATTTTAAATTTAAATATTATTATTAGTATTACGATTTGTTTGACTTGTACTTTGTATGGAAAATTATGAGACAAGGTAATGATAATAAAAATTAGGTCAAAGGTAAACTTTTAAAATTTAAATAATCGTAAAGATAGGTTTAAACTAGTCTAATCTAAATCGACATACTAAATTGGTAGTAATTATTTGAAACGAAATTCAAATATGCAATAATATTAATTGCGATAGTAGTTACTGAAAATTTTAAAAAATGTAACTTTAAAATCTATATTTAGCAATTAATAATTTGTTCATTAAATTTTACAAACAATATATTTGATAATAATAAAAAATTAATTATAACTACATGATTGCGATTACAGCAATATAATGTTTTAGTGAGATTTCAATTGTTTTGAAATGATTTTAAGATTTTTTTTCTGTTAAATCAAAACATTTACGTTGATTATAAATCAGTACACATGCATATATATATACATTTTAAGTTATGCAAATATACACATACAAGGTGAGTCGAAAGACTTGAGTAATCATCGTAGCAATCAATTTTTCACTCGCGTAACTATAGAAAAGCGATCTCCATTTACTTTTGAACGATCGCGCAGCGCCGTTTGAGCTGTACTCTTTAAATGCTCCTATTTCTTCAACAGAAAGCAATAAAAGAAGAAAATAGAAGTGTACCACTCTAGCAAACTGGTATTGTTATTAAATATATTGGCGATCACCGGTTTGATTGGCTTAGGTAATGGATTAGTCCCGGCATGATGATTTGCGTAATATAAATAAAATATAAGGTCGTGTTGGTTGCGCAATCATCATAAAAAACTGGGCCGTTTGTAAGCAAGTGCTTTTTGTTTCTTCAGTAGGGCAAACTGAGTGTTTTGAACGAAACGGACAAGCCTAATTTCAAGTTTAGTGAACCATGATATCTTATTTAGAGTTAATTGTTTCTTCTTTTTTTAAAACACGGTAACAACTTTCAAGATACACTGACTTTTAATAGTTGTATATTTATATTTATAGTTTTTTAAAATTGTTTTTTCCCCTGTAATAATAAGAATATCAATTGTACGAATTAGTATCAATTGTTAACGTAAATGTAAATAAAAATTTTTTTATTTTAATATAATATATTATTGTAAAAATATTGTAAAATTTAATATATAAATTATATACAAATAATTTTGCAAATAAGATCATTCACAAGAAAAACGTACCTATTTTTTTGAGGAATTACATTAGTACGAAATATACATGTATTTAATTTATTACAGTATAAAAAGGATTTGCTTTATTAAAACATTTATAAATGCAAAATTAGCAATTGGTTAAACTAAAACATTTTGAGTACATGTTTTGGATTATATTAATTTGCTAAACAGTATTCGATATTTTTAATAAACGAGATAATCTATTCCAAAGCAATAAGTAATCCTCTTGACCAATTTAAATTCTTTTGTTTACTCACCGTTAAATTTAAATACTCTGATGCTGGAATTCGTTTCTTGTACTGCTCTCTCATGTATTTTTCAATTTCCAATGATTCCCTATATTCCGGAAAGAGATTTTCGTATTGTTCTGGATCTGCCAAACTTTGCCCCACTTTTTCACTAACTGCTGATAGTTTTTCCTTCCACAACTTTACAATCGATGATATTTTACTGGGTGCATAGGTCCTTGCAAAAAATGCCGCTTCAGGTATTCGATCAGTTTTGATTAAAATATCTAAGCACTTATCGATGTCACCAAGCAAAAAGTATGATAAGAACGAGATGTTGTTTTTGCCGGACTCATCTGAGGCAGTAGCTAATTGGAGAGTAATAAGGAACATATTTTTACATTTATTATATACGCAATGTGCATCGTAAACAATAATATTTAAGATTTGATGTTTCAATAAATATTAACGGAAATTCAAAATAAACTTTTAGATATAAAATTTTATATTAAAACCGCTGAAATTTGAGAACTTAACTTATTTTAATTTGTTTGATAGATTACAAACATTATTAACGAATTAATAAGATAATAATAATGCCTAATATATTTGAACCCATAAACCAAAAACTTTTATAATTGTTTTCGTTATATTAAACTGCACATTTGTTGATAAAAATTAATAATAATTATGCTATATGTGTAGAGAATTTATTTATGAACCAATATCGCTTAAATAAAGGTGCTTAACTTTTTAAAACCCTATTAATTTGGAAAGGAAAAACTAATTAAGCTAATGAATTCTTTTTGATATATTTTGAAATAAATGGTATTAACTTAAAAGTTTAATATATGATTAGTTATAATTAATTAAAAATACAAATATTAAACTCATAAATTTATAGATTTATAACTATCTTAATTTAAATTTTGCGTGGCTGATGACAAATTATTAAGAAATTAAATTATACAATAAAAAAAAATTATTACCCAATTTTTCAACCATGTTTGCATTGCCAGTACTTGTTGCTAGCAATAGAAGACCCGCATAGTCCTCAGCTTTGTGCAAACATTCTTGGACTAGGTGAAGTTTCCCTTGTTGCGTGGCCAACGATGCGAGTTGACGCCATTTTTGTTGACTATTAGCTTCTTTTGCTAATTCGTGCGCTGTGTCAAGATCCTCTAATGCAAGAGCTAATTCAAATCTATGCTCGGGATCCGTTGATACTGCAAGCGCTTGTCTTTTAAAACCCTAAATTATGAAATAATATAATATTAACAATATAAATATACTTACAAATAAATCAATTTAATTATAAATAGCTTTATTTAAATTTTTTTTTTTAAATATTTCATTTTAAAACTCATTTAAATAAAATGAATTATATGATTCAATTTTGACTATTCCATAAAAATAAAAAATATGTATATTTTTTATGAAGAATAAATTGACTCAAGTTAGAAAAAACATTTAAAATTTTGATAATTTGAAATTATTGACTAATTTTATTAGTAATTATTATTTTAAAATTACCATGATTACTATTTACAATTTATATATAAGAAATAAATAAAGTAATAATCAAATAGAAAAACATTCAATTTTTTTTTAAATACATAAAGTTACTAGATATTGTAAATTTTGTTTAAGGTTTTTTGATAAATTAATATATAAAGATTAATTTACGTAGATTTAAATAGTTAAAGTTGAATTTATAAATCACTTTATTATAAATTTATAAATTATATCGAATATAATTTATTATTTGTTTATATGTAAATAAATTCTATTTTACCTGTTTTTCTAGAAAGTGAGCTACACGAGTTCTGTGTTCTTTCGGAACTTTAGGTAAAACCTTGTTAGCAGTATCAAAATCTTTTCGCATTACTGCAGTTTGATACTCTAATACAAATAATAATAAAGAATAAGAAACTACAGATAATTCTTTATCACATAGATATAGTCTATTATCTCTTGGAACATAACCAAGTAAATACATTGGTCTATCTAAATGTGACACAGTTACAATTTCTCCTCCAACAAAATAATTCACTCGATTTACACTATTTGTGTAGATGAAACAGTCACCAACCCAAAGACCAGTTTTAACTACTTCACTCATTTCTGCAATCATCTAAAAATATACATATTGTATTAATGAAATGCTCTAGTTTATATGTATATTAAAAAAATTATTAATAAGATTTTAATATTAATAAACCAAAAAGTTATTATCATGTATAAAAAACAAAAAATTGATTATCAATGATAAATAATATAAAATTTTCTTTCCTTAGTAAAAAATAATGAAAATACATCCTTTAATATTATTTTGATAATAATTCTTATAGCTGTCGATGTATATTAGAAAGTTCAAAAGATATAAATAAGGATTTTAAAAAATTTGCCAAAAATGAACAGCGTAAAAATATGAAGCAAGTTTTAACAGCTGTAATTTTATCACATATAATTTTAATTAAAAAGAAATTGATTTTATTACAAATAAAAGTAACATTGAAATTTTCATTATATTCCTGTAATTTTAAATGATGTTTTTTTTTTAAAATACCTCAAATGCATCTTCTATATCTTCCGAATTTTCAGTTGCTCCTTGTACGGCTTCGGTACGATACTTAAGAATAAAATATTGGTCGGCTGTGGCTAGCGCAACAAGTGAGGCATTTTCCGCCCAGTATACATGAGTCGGTTGAATATCGATACGTCGAATGAGCTTCAACGTATCCCAGTCGTAAAACGATAGCCCTGAGCTGGAATAAATTCCCAACAAATATCCACCGAAAATACCTGAAATGAAACTCATTTTTTATTCATGCTTTTACATGGAAATATTGTTTGCTTTTTTATATCATACATAACAACATCAAATTAAAAATATGATTAGTATAAGCAAATGGAAACATACAATGCTTAAATCATTTTAATTGAAATTATTAAGTAATTACAAAAAGTTTGAATTAAAAGTTATTTTTATACTAAAATTTTTAAATGAGTGTACTATTTTCTTCAGTCGAATGTAGAAATATATACTTACTATCAGCTCCAAAGTCAGGTTTAAAGCTCTTCTTTTCTTTAAAATTCTTGAATACTTTGACAGTAGTGGAACTTTCTCTCACTGCGTATTGGCTAGAATCAGCAGCCCAGACGAATTCGAATGCTTGTCCAAATGCTTTATTTCTAAGCGCCATTGATGTATAAATAATATATTCTCCATCTCCACAAACTACCAAAAACCTTCCATTAGGATTGTGTTGAATGGTTTGCGGATAAATTTCACAGGCTCCCATGTCTTTCACAATCAAAGGTAATTTTTCACCATCCTGAGCTTCTTCTCCTAGAGCCTTAAGATTCACCTGTTGTATTTCACTGTGCTTAGCCCAAACAATTTTACCACCTATTATTAAACAGATGTTGTTTATGTTATCTTAATAGTAATCAGAAATGTAATAGAATATTTCTCTGCTTATTTTCAATTCTAGTGTAACTTACTTGTACATACAACTCTACATATTTTATTCATTTTATCAAGCTATTCATATATTATTTTATAGCGAATATCAAGGGGTCATATTTTAAAATAAAGTATAAATGTATATACCTAAGGAGTCCATAGAAACTGCAGGCTCTTCGCGGCCAACTTTAACCATAACACTGCCTTCATCATAACCGATGGCGACATTATTCGAGCCTTTCATGCATGCAATCGTCCAGACTCTCTCAAAGCCGTAATTAAGTGGCGACTCAAGCCTATAGGTACCCGCATGCCATATTCTTACTGTGCCATCTTCGGAACCAGTCAAAACGATGGGCAGTTCAGGGTGAAAACATACGGCCGAGATATTCTGCGTGTGACCTTCGAGAGTCTGAACGCATGTCTTGTTCTGATAGTCCCAAATTTTTACATATCGGTCGTCAGCCCCAGAGATCAAATAAGGTTTGTCGCCACCGTGATAATAGTCAACACAGTTGATGCCCTTCTCGTGACCCTCGAGAGTGAAGTTTGCCGTAGAGGAGCCGAGTTGCCAGACCTTCACCGTTCTGTCCAGGGACGCACTTGCGAAGGTGTTGTTGTCCTTTGGGTTGAATACAATCTGCATAACGTAGTGCGTGTGACCCTCGAATACTTGCTGACAGAGCCATGATTTTTCCCAGTTCCATAATTTTATTAGCATGTCATCTAAAATTCATTTGCTAATTCATTATTAATGCCTAATATAATCTTGTTTCATTTTTTAATACATTTGAATAAAAAAATTTTGAGTAAGTCATTTGTAAGATTTCATTTAAAAAATTATAAATCTAAATGTATTTGATTAATATATTTGTAAAATAAAATAAGAATTATTCAATTACAGAACTATGCTTATATTTAAAAATTATTTAAGATAAAACAATGTTATTTTTGTAAAATTTTAAAATTTTTACAATGTCATTTAAATTAATAAAATAAATTAAATTTTTTATAGTACTATTCCATAAGATTGTCCTAGAAAAGAATATATAAACACATCAAACAAATAAGTAAGGATGTTCAATCGTCAGTTTCATATAATTAATATATGTTATAACTTAATATATAATTTTAAATAGTTGATGTTAAATTATTTAAAATACACTTATTTATAAAAAGTAATAAAAAGTATTATAATTAAAGAAAGATTTAAGGTTTCCGAAAGAATATTTAGAAAAAAAATGTATTTTTAATAGTTTACTTATTTAAAAAAACTTATCTGAAAAGTAAAATAAATTTGAATTTTTAAATTTACATAAAACTTTATATAATATATAGAAAATAAGTTCAGTCAGTTGTTTAGATTTTCAAAAATGTTTTATACATAAAAATATGAAGATTTAGTTATTTTATGAAATTAAATATACATTGAATCTTAATTATTATGTTTTACTTTCAACCAAAATATTCTCAAATAGTTAATAGTTAAATGTATAATTATTACAGTTCTTATAATGAGTTTAATTAATTAAAAATTATGAAATTGTAATTATAAGTACTATCTAATATAATACATACCACTACTGGTGAGAATAAATGGCTGTGTGGGGTGAACTGTGATACATCTAACATAATCACTATGGGCCTCAAAGAAATGAACACGTTCTAAAGTATTATAGTTAAAAACCCTAATTTGCATGTCATCTGATCCTGTCAGAACCCAATTTTTTCTTGGAACAAATTTTGCTGATCTCACAGGTAAGTCACATACTTCAAATGTTTTTACAAGTGTTTGGGATTCGTGATTCCAAATGTTCACATTCCCTTGATATAATGAACATAACATCCATGGCTCTGTTGGGTGGAGGTCGACACATTTTACTCTGTCTGACCTTGCTGTTAACTTACGTTTAATGTCCAGTCTCAGTGGCTGAAATAATATACCATAATAAAATAAAGAAACTTAGTTGTTGTATTATTCTTATACTATTTAATATTATTTATTATGTTTAAATAGCCACGTTTCCTATGACATAACCCATAACATTATCGGGAACTACATCAAAACAAACAAATCTTTGAAATTAAATTTATTAATTAAATAATTACATAATAATGACAGAATTAATAAAGAAGAGATAGGAGTTTTATTCATGTCATAACACCAAAATACAGAAATAATTAATCACAAGCAGAAGGTACGAAAAGTCTGTTGACATGTCGTGTGTGAGTCAATTGTCAGGTGCAGCAGCAGTCGCGGCAAGGTTTGCCGATTGTTGAATAATGAGCCAGGACAATGTTTCGAATACTGATTTATCTTTTGTCATACGCACCATTTTTTAATGATTCCACGGTTTTGTCCGCGTTCGTTTTTTGTAGCAAGCGTTCCAAATCAGCTCTAAGTAAATTAATGTTAAAGCGGTAGATCTAAACAAGAAACCGCTGCCATCGAAGAAAACGTATCGGGGGTATAAAGAGTAGAGAGGTGGAGACGTGGCTTCTGCCGCGATGGATGTGTGGGAGATTGGGAATTTTTACTTTCAATATGGCAACTAATATAATTGTTTCATAGCGCGCAATTTTTTGCTTATATTTGAAAATACAGAAGCTGCAAACGTATGATGATATAGAAATTCCAGTTAAAAATATTTTGAAATCATTGAATTATAAGAATAAGTTCTGTTTGTATTAATTTATTTTTTTAAGTTATTAAAACTTCATTTGATTATATCCCATATAATAAAATACAATTAAAATATAATAGCTATTAATATTAAAAACTGAATACCTGAAAATTATTTTAAAAACTCTCTATATGATGTAATTTATTAATTTGTTTTATTGTTGTTTATAATTAAAAATAAAAAAATTTTAAATATTTTCATATTTAAAACTTTTTAATATTTATATAACAACTATTTTCATTTCATGTCTAAAAATTAACTATGTAAAATATTTTAAGAATACATAAGAACTAATATTGTTCTTAGTAACATTTAATTATGACCACATAAATTTTAGGGATTTTGTTTATATTTTATACGTGAATTGGAGTATGGTAAAATTTAGACCTAGTATAACCCTAACCTTAAAATGCCTTGTTGACAAATTGCATGGCAAAGCTCTTGTACTTAAATTATAAACAAGTTAGAAAAATCATTGGATTTTTCTAAAAGTAATTGGTGCAAAAAATTATAATATTAATTTAGTTTAAATAAAAGTAAGTTATCTATTATTTTATAAAAAAAGTATATTCTTGAAATTTACACAATATTTACACTATGTATTAAAAATAATCAATGAATTTTAATGTTTTTAAGGATTTTTACTATTATATTTATTTATTATTAATTTTAAATTAATGATATATATAATAATTTTGTATTTTGAAACTACTTTCTTTTTTTAAAAAACTTTATTTTTTTCATAGTAAGAGTTGTTCCATCAAAGTTTAGAAAGCTATAATCTTTACAAATTGGTTTTAAATACAGTCTAAAAATATCATTTGTATCCAACTAATTTATAAAACTAAAAGAAGGTATGTTTCATTTAGCACAAAGTATTTTTTTATAATTTTAATTAATTTTCTTATTGAGCTTTGAAATATACAACTTTTTTATAATATAGAAATATATATGATAAAATACTTATTAGATTTTAATTCAGATAGTTTATTCACTGAAGTTAAATCATGTAAAAAATGAAATTAAATATTAAAGAATCTATAATTTTTATTAATTATTTTTAATAATTAATAAAATGTATACATATATTATTTTTATAAATAATAATTAAAAAATTAAATAGTATCAATATAAAAATTATATATATATATTACAGTTTTTATATTGTCATTGTATTATTAAATTATAATTATATATATATTTTTAATAAGTTGGTAATGTAATTTTAAAAAAATAAAAATCTAATTGCTATATTTTAAAGTAATTTTCCAGTTTATAAAAATGTCGAGCGAAGAAGTAAATAGACCAAAATCAAATGCATCTGCTGAAAGTACAGGGCAGCCAGTCACAAGTACATCACAAGGAACAAGTAATAATAATGAAACTAATAGTAATCCACGACCAGATCAGGCCAGCAGACAGAACAATCTTCAACGAATTCAACAGCGCAAACAGCAAGTTTTTAATTTACCACAAGTAAAAAAGTTATTGAAACTTGCAAATTATAGTGCTTGTCAAGTTGATGAATGCAAGTGTAATGGTTGGAAAAATACACAGACACTTACAAAATCTCCAAAGAGTGAAGCACAACCTGTTGCTACGTTTACAGATCCCTGTAGGAGTTGTGGTCATATTTTGGAGAATCACATTTCTCACTTGGTTTCACAAACAGATGAAATGATTAATAAATTGTTAGGTATGGTTGTCGATGTTGATAATATTTTTATGGGAATGCATAGAGAAGAAGATCCAGATACAAAAAGAGTATACTATTTTTTATTTAAACTTTTACGGAAAAGTATTTTATCTATGACAAAACCTACAATAGAGGGCCCTTTAGGACATCCACCTTTTGAAAAACCAAGTATATCTAAGGCTATAACTAACTTTGTTGTTTATAAGTTTGGTCATTTGGCACAGCGTGATTGGCAATCGATGTATGATTTAGCAAAAATGTTTTTGCATTGCTTAAATCATTGGAATTTTGAAACCCCAAGTGCTAGAAAAACAGCTGTTAATGCGGATGAGGCACCTGCATACAAAATTAATTATACTCGATGGCTTGTGTTTTGTCATGTACCTGCTTTTTGTGATTCTTTACCTCATTTTGACACAACATTGGTTTTTGGCAGAACTTTACTGCAAGCAGTCTTTAAATCTGTTTGTAAACAATTAATGGATAAATGTCACAGTGAAAAAGATAGGATGTCAGCTGAGAAACGAATTCTTGTTTTGAATCATTTTCCTAAGTTTGTATACATTTACTAATTTACTATACAAAAGTAAACATTGTAAAAAAGTAAAAAAGATTTTAAAAAATTATTAAATGGATTGCTAGTTTAATTTTTGAAAAATATTTCTTAATAGCTTTAAATATTTTTAATTGAAGCGATTTTAATAATAATTAATTAAATATTTTTTCATCTGAAATTAAATAAGCTAAAATTAATTAAAATAAGAGTTGTATTAATAAATATGATTTGTTTATTCAGATTCCTTTCAATGCTTGAAATAGAAATATATTCAGAAAACTCTCCAATATGGGATCCAGAATTTAAACAAGTTCTACCCTCTCATTTACAAATGTCGGTAGAATCAAAAGCAAATCAGAATCGTAGGACAGCTGGTGAATTCGAGAAGGTTACTGTAGCTCCTAATGAGAAAGATAATTTCACAACTATTAACCTTAGTCCAGGTATGAAAAAACTTCAAGGTAAAAGATCACACTCAGAAATACGACCTGATACAAAGAGAAGAAAGACTGAAGAAGTTTTTGAAGATTTGTCAGAAGAGACTGTGATGAAAATAATAGCAACTATTAAAGATCCAAACTATAGGTTTGGCTTAGATGCTATTTTTCCACCTAATGCGCCAAGAGATGAAACTCCAAAACTGGAAGAAAGTCGCAAAATGATTGAATTTCATATAGTTGGTAATAGTTTGACACAGCCAGTATCAAAGCAAACTATGCTTTGGCTTATTGGCCTTCATAATGTCTTCAGTCACCAACTTACGAGGATGCCAATGGAATATATTTCACAACTGGTTTTTGATCCGTAAGTAATTTATTAAATACCTAAATAAAAATCAATTAAAAAAATAATCATTTTATTTAAATGCAGACTAAAAACAAATTAAAAAAATTATATTTTATACAAATAAGGCAATAAACATCACGTTAAATTAAAGCAACTTTTCCTTTTTGCAAGAAATATTAAATCGAAAATGAAATTTCTTATGTTATTATTTAAAAAAGGTTATAATTAATCTGTTTTTAATAAAAATAATTAAATAAAGACAAATTAATTTATTAAGTATTTTATCAAAGAATATTTAAAATCAAATATCATACAACAAAAAAAAGTTAACTATATTTTAAACTATGTTTTGCTGTAAAATGAATCTTAAAAAATAAGAAAAAAACTAATATGAATAAAATAAAATAAAATAAAAAATAATTAAATTTTTTGTTTTAAATATATTATATTTAATTGCAAATTTATAATGAATAAAGCTAAAATACCCCGATTAAATTTATTGCAGTTATTTTATTAACAACTTTTGTACCAAATGAAGCTTTAAGTATAAAATCAACTTTATCAATATTTTTGATTTTGTATTTAATAATATTGTTCTATTTTTATACTATATATATATATATATATATATAGTTTTTAAAAAATATTTTAAAGGTATTTTGGTAAATATCAATCAAAATTAAGTTTATTTCAAAAACATAAAACATTAATTATAATAATAATTTGGTTTACAGAAAGCACAAGACCTTGGCGTTGATAAAGGATGGCCGTCCCATTGGTGGTATTTGCTTTCGAATGTTCGGTACTCAAGGTTTCACAGAGATCGTTTTCTGTGCTATGACGTCGGAACAACAAGTTAAGGGCTATGGCACTCATCTAATGAATATGTTGAAGGATTATCACATTAAGCATAATATTCTTCACTTCCTCACGTTCGCCGATAAATTCGCTATCGGTTACTTTAAGAAGCAAGGTTTTAGCAAGGATATCAAATTACCTCGCACTATCTTTCAGGTTGTTATTAAAATTTTACGAAAACATTTAGTTTTTCATTTTTCATCGATATGTTCATATTTGAATAAAGACAGATCTAGAATTTTTTTTTATATTAAAAATGAATATTTAATTTTAACATCACTTTTAGTCGAAGCATTTATTCAAATATCTTGAACAATGATATTTCGTTTGTAGTGGAATATTTAAATAAAATATAACACAAAGATTATTTTTTAAGATTTTTTACTTGTATTTTAAATATAGGAAAATGTTACACGAGTTATAAGTTACGCTTTAGGTGTATGACCTTTTACGTTTGTGCCGAATAAAAGACTGCAACTCTTAGGCATTATATTGCCTCAACAAAAGGTCATATCGGCTACCAATAATAAAAAGTAACGCGTTAGAATTAACGCGAAACTTTCATGAATAACCACTTGTCTTTTGCTTTGGTCACTCAAATTTTTGATTATTTATGATGGCAGAAATATAAGTAAAACCTTACAATTAAACACATTTGGAATTCTTCGGAATTCCAACAATTTGCATTGTTGTAACTGTTGTAAGCGTTAAGTTTGTGTTGTTATAAGTTTATAAATTGCCACAATGAATTTTTCAAGCTTCTTACGTAGTTTTTAATAAGTGTTTTAGCATATTACGTAATACAGCAATAGGTATGAAAAACTACGTAAAACTAATTTGCAGTATAATTTAATAAATATTTTATTATCTTATTAACTGAAAATCAACTGGTATTGCAACTAAGTTGTGTTAAAAATACTAACATATTTATATAGATTTAATGGATACATTAGCGTGAAATTAAAAAAATAATAATACTTACAAAATAATCATTAATTTTTTTTATAATTTAATACGATAAGTGTGAATATGATATCGTATTACAAGTATTACTTATCTAATCTTCTGAAATTAAAAAAAAATTAAATTATGATTTTCAAACAGTTTTATGAAATGAAATTAAATATGTCGACTTTCTCTTATGTAATTAAGTCATAAAACTGAATTTTCATGTTCTATTATTCTTCTAAGTTTGTAAATTTTACATTGATATACACATGCTTATATATTATACATGTGATTTACTTATTCTCAAGTTCTGTCACATTATAATAATGAATAATCTTAAAAATCGAAACGTGAGTAATTGCAAAAAGTCCTAATACAATTTACAAATATTTAAAAAAATAAACGTAGAAAAAATTCGAAACTACAGCTTATTAATCTTCATAATTAAAATTAAATATAAACTTCCATTTGTTTAGGGTTATATCAAAGATTATGAGGGCGCAATGCTAATGCACTGTGAGCTCAATGCCAAGATTGTGTACACCGAATTCACGACTGTCGTACGCAAGCAAAAGGAGATTGTAAAGCAGTTAATTTATCAGCGACAACAGGAGATTCAGAAGATTCATCCGGGTCTTACATGTTTCAAGGAAGGTGTACGCGGTATCCCTGTCGAATCGATTCCTGGAATTCGGGAAACCGGATGGAAAAATTACGCGCAAACGCGAACACGAGGTGTGGCGAAGGGTTCGCAAGGCCCCGAGCCCATGGAGGCATGCCTCGATATTACCGATTCTCTTTACAATGCTCTTAAGAGTGTTCTGACCAGTGTCAAGAATCATAGTGCTGCTTGGCCTTTCCTCAAACCCGTTGACAAAAACGAAGTACCTGATTATTACGATCACATCAAATATCCCATGGGTAATTAATTATTCTATTATGTTTGAATATTTGTATTTTAAGATTTTTAATCGATTCTTGGTCAATAATTTTAACATGAATTCAGTTTATTAGCAAAACTTAAGAATTTTATCCTTCAAGAATTTAATAATTCATAAAAGAACACATTTCCTTTATAATTAAAAAAAATTTTCAGATTTTTTTTATAAATCATTAACATTTTAAATTTATTGTTTTTGTTTTTTAAGTTTTAGTCATATTATTATCTTAAAATATAGCACAGTTAAAGATCTTAAATACTAATCTGATTTAAATTATTTGATAACGATAGTGAATGTTTAAATTTTATCGATAACATCTTCTACATAATATTCATGGTAAACTACTTTATCTTAGGTTATATAATTTTTAAACGTAAATGATCTCTATATTTATTGTCAGTCGTAAGAATCATATGGATTTTATAATTACATTTATTATATTATTATAATTATTTAACATCAGCATCTGGTAGAAAAATTCCAGTACTGAATAATATTTTCAAATACATATTAAACACATTATTGAATAGTAATTTTATTTAATATTTGAAAATTATGTAAGACTTATTTCATCTATACAGGATCGATATAAATTTCATGTTTAATTACGATATGATTTTACTTTTGTATTGTAACTGTAAAACATGTATTTTTCTGTAAACTTATATACATGTAATTTAAAATACATTTCCGTTCATCTGTTTATTTTTTATTTTATCACAGACTTAAAAACAATGACCGAGCGATTAAAATCGAGGTACTATGTGACCCGTCGCCTTTTTATTGCCGACATGACTCGCATCTTCACAAACTGTCGACTGTATAATGGTCCAGACACGGAGTACTATTCGTGCGCTAATTCTTTGGAAAAGTATTTTCAAACCAAAATGAAAGAAATTGGCCTGTGGGACAAATAGTCAAGAGTGAGACCATCTTCACTTTTAAGCGATTGCCTTCATTTACATTCATTTTTTATTATAAAGATCTTAGAAGATGTCTACGGTATCGATTAATGTGAATAATAGCAATATTTAAAATGCTATAAATGATTTTCTTCCAATAAGCAAAGTTTTTTAACAAAAAGGAGTTATCCTTTTGGGATGACATCAAATAGAACTTATGCTACTTCCAATCAAAGGTCTTCAAGTATTAAAATGTCTTGGGTCAGGAGAAAATCATTTTACAGTGTATATATAATTATTTTTGTTTAAAAGTACATTCTTTGATAGCGTAGAAAAACTCAAATGTGTTCTCTAAAAACTGATAAGACGAAGAAAAAGTAGTTTTTCTAAGTTTAGTTTTATTGATGGTAAATAAGACAATTTAATAATCGCTTAGTTAAACGAATATTCCACCTATATATAATGTAACTTATTTTTTCAACATTTGTTATTTATGTCGATATTAAAATTTCATTTTGACAATAAGAAAATGTCCCTATAATTGTAGATTTTAATATAAAAAATTCTGCTTTAACATATATTTATTTTACTACAAGTATAAACATTTTTCTTTATAAAGCCAAAAGAAGTAGATATTTTTGTTATATCACTTTTAGTTTTAATTAATTTTTGAGATAATATTCTTTTAAATGCATAAAAATATTTTTTGAAAAATAATTTGTTTATAACATAATGTTTCAAACAGTGTTTAAATGTTTTTGCGTGTGTACATTGAGAATAATTTGAATATTCCAATGGTTATGTGTGACTACTATTAAATTAAGTAATTAGGACATGTACAACTATAAATTTTTATTGAGATTTTTTTTTTATTTTTTATGCAGAAAAAGAAAAAATAAACAAAAATATTTGTGTTAGAATTCTGGTTATATATGTTTCAATCTTATCATATTGTAAAGCACTTTCTTATAAATTAAGTATAATCTTTATTTGCTTATGATTATTTATAGTTTATAAATAAAATGTGAAAGAAACGTGGAAAAAATGTTTTGTAAAATATGTTTTAGTGCGTGTATGCTAGGCTGAATTATTATTGTTAAAAGAAATTTACTTTTTTTAAAATTATATTATAATATAGAAAATAATGGCTATGCACAAATACATGGAAATATAAGAATGCGGGCCTATTGTTAAATGCATGTGCAAGATTATTGTAAGCATATGCATAAACATATATCGAATGTCTTTGTGATCCTTTGTTTCGAAAAAAAACTAAATAAAAAACATTGCATTAGAATCCTGGTGATAAATTTTACTTTTTATAATGTAATGATGCATATGTGTATGCATGTGTGTGTACATATGTGTGCATGTTTGTTAACAGATGTCGAATATCTATTTATTATGCATAAAAAAGGTTTGGTTTGTTTTTAAATACTAAAATTAATGTTTAATGCATAAATTACTTTTTATTATATAAAATTTTTTTTATTGTTCAGAAAGATTTTTATAAGCAATTGTGATTATACTTTATTCTTAATTTCTAATTACAATTTCAGTTATTTTTAAAATTAAATTAGTTATATTAATTTGATTAAAAACCTTATCGTTTTTCAAGATTGTATAATAATTTTAGTATAACGATACATAATAATCTGAGTATAATTGTATCGTTTTAATACATTACAGATGTTTTTAATTAAAATTTTTATTTAACATGGATGATTTGAATAGTTTCCTAAAAATTAAACATTGAAATCATTTTTTTAAAGTAAATATTATTTGCTTTTTTCTTTATAATTATGGAATAGGAATTTTAAAAAATGTTTGAAAATTTAACGAGACCATTGAACAGTAAAGTTAGTATTTCTTAAGGATCAAATTTTTCAGCAAAGTATAAATAACTAAAATCTATAAAATTTTCTGAAATTTTAATTCACGAATATTGATGATTCACCAGAATTCATTTACAATTTATTGATTGATACTAAGAAACGCGGAGAATAAAGACAATGAAGTGCTAAAGGAATCACGTGAAACACGTATATTTAATGTAAACGTGAAGCGGCAATTTATTTCACAGTCTAATTAATATCATTAACCAGGCAGTTAATTAAGGAATCTAATATACAGAGTGAACGAGTAGACTTGGCTACTTATGCTTTGGAACGCTGAGCACTCCCTCGGTTTTTTCTTCATAAGGTGAAACTATTCCCAGAGTTCTGAGTAAAGAGTTTGCTTTGCTTCGCCTTATCTGGAAGATTTTGTAGTTAGTTAGAATTTAGGGAGTTGGGAAAGTTTCGGTAAATCGATTGGTTTTGTCTTTTAATTTGCTTGAGTGTTATTCTATTGGTACATTCAGTAAAAATTGTAATTGTGTTCTAAATTTAAAGAAAGCGCAAAAATTTAACAATAAAAATATTGTATTTTAATGGAATTTTAAAAATATTTATTTGTATAATTTTGAACTAAAAACGAAGAAAAATTTATAATGACCCTGAAACATACTTGAAACAGAGTTCTATCTCACAGCTTAAGCCGAGTTTTATTGTAGTTAAATATACAGGATGGCTTTAAAATGTAATTACACTTTAATACTTTCATTATGCTGTATATTTAAATAATTATATTTGTTAAAAAGGTGATGATATACAGTTCAAAATTTCATTAATATTAAAGAAATTTTTTAAATATTGAATATTTATAAATCCTTAACCAAGGTTAAATTTTCTTTAGAATAATGAAAGTACAGATTTACATAGTCATAGCAATTGTATTAAATATTAATTAATTTTTTTCATTAAATTTGAAGGTGTTAAAAAATAATACATGTTAAAGCCTATTGAGTACTTTGATTTTAATGTGTTGATATGGTTAATAATTTATAAAATCAAGCACAATATTTTTTCTCATTTATTATTTCTTAATAATAAATTTTCGAAACTTGTTAAGATTGCAAAAACAAAATGGGTCTCACTTATTAAAATCTTTAAACTGTGTTCAAACTTTTTTTGATTTAAAAAAACTTATAGATTATTTACAATAAAATATTTATTTTCTATAATTAATGCTTTAAAATATATTTTAATAAATAGTTATTTTTTACAAGGATTAATTAAATTAATTTATTAAATAAATACTTAGATTATATTCAAAGACTTATCAAAAATTCAATTCATTACTGAAATTTATGTATATATTTATATTTTTTACTTTATCAATAATTGCTTTTATTCAATTGTAAGGTTATTTAGTTAATTTTCAAAAAAGAATATGTAAAAATTTTGTTTATATGATTTAAAAATAATCTCGATAATTTTTAAAATAAATATAATTTAATTTAAAAAAAGCATTGAATCTCATAAAATCTAATTAATCTTCTAAAGTAATATTTAATTTACAACTTAAAAAATCATTTACTTTTGATTAATCTTTCGATATATTATATTAAATACTATATCATTAACTACTCTATATAAGCAATATTTATTTTTCTGAAATGGTTTATAATTAACGTTGTTTTAGACTTGTTTATTCTTTTTAAGAGAAATATTATTTTAATAAATTAATAATTATTTTTACAAATAAAAATACATAATTATATTTAAATAATATATTTTTCTGTAAATATCCACTAAATAAATTAATTAGTATTAAGTTAAACAATAAGAAATCCTATTTAGGAAAAGAATAAAATTTCTTAATGGATTAAATATTAAAACAATTAAAATGATTCGTTTTTTGCGTAGTCTTTACTTTAAAGTATTTGTTTAACTTAAGCCTAATATTTTTTTTCAAATAAAGCTTGAAATCTTTCACTTTAGAAGATAGATTTTTCATTATAAATAGTTAAAAATATTCAAATATGAAGAAAAAATGAAACCGAAATTTATACAGCACATATGAACGTAATTTTTGTTCTTTTGGTTGAATGCGTATACTTTGTTTCAATTATGCGCTCATAAATACGCGAATAATTAAGATAAAACAAGTAATTATCATATGAATAACATAGATGATGTTAATTAAAGAAATTTTAAAATTATATTTGTGTAATAATGTCATTATTACATTAACGATACAAAACATAATTAATGAATTTATAATTTTTAATGTATTACTTGATATTTCATATTTTTTTAAAATTTGTGAATACTTCAGGAACATATTTTTTTAACATTAATTTTTCGTTTTTTTGCCAAATAATTTTTCTTAATTATATTCGTAAATATTTAAAAAAAAAATAGTCTTATTATCAAAACTGTAATTTAATACTCTTTAAATTAGAAAATATTTTGTAAGTAATTAAAAATATTTTTATTAGTATAATGTATATATATTATATAATATAATGATGTTAATATTTAATATAGTGTATCTACTAGATATATGACACATAAATATCATCCATAATATTAAATTATAATTATATAATAATTAATTTTTTAGTTTAAAAATATTTTTTAAGTAAAAATACTTGATAATTATAATATAAAATGAAAATAATTATACTGTGTTTTGGCTTTAACTTTTATATATTTTTATAAAAATTATTATTACAAATTATTTATTAAAATATCTTTTATATAATAATTTAATTAATAATATTGTAAATATGAAGATTCATTTATTATTTTTTAAAATCTATAAATTAGAAAATGAATTGTCAATCATTATTTAATACAACATTAACAGTATTTGTAGTTTTGTATTTGTATGATTACGATTAATTTAAGTCAGTGTTAATTGCAAGTAATTAGTGTTTATCAGAGTATAATATAATAAATTTCTAATAACAGACATTCTTTCACCTACACAGATGCATTTTTTTTAATGTTATATTCAGTTGTAAAATTAAAATTAAATTAATTTTATCGTTTACTAAGTATTAATTGTGTGATTTACATTTTTTTTTATGTATATTTATGTATTTTATGTATACAAAATTATGAATAAAAAATTTTAAATCATAAACAAAATTTAATTTAAAAATAAATTTAATCATTAAATGATATATTTATAATATCAATAAATGATATTATAAATCTTGAAATTTTTGACATAAATATATTCAGATATGATAAATAATGTTGAAATGAAATTGAATTTCAAGAATATTTAAACAAATAATTGGAATTAAGTAAGTACAATATAAGATTAATGTAATTATGAATTAATCTTTGATATCACAATAAATATATAAAAATTCTGATTAACGAACATAAAGTTCATAATGAAAAAATAAGGTAAACACATATTTTATAAAAACAATTTTATATTAAAATAATATTTAGTTTTAGATCGTGAGTTATCAAACTTATTAATCAAATTTAATAAAAATATGTTTTAACTTAGGTGAATAATATAAATGTTATAGAATATTATAATAATATTTTTAAAAAGTTAATTGATGTATATATTTATATAAAATTAAATTCTTAATATGTGAAAGTTGAAAATAATATAATATACTAAATGAAAAGAGTATTAAGTACAAGAAAATAGTTGCAATAAGTGAAAGAATTCACCGTAATTTTCAGATTAATGATATTATTTACAGGTTTAATAACTTTTACTGAGACCTATATAGAGATTATAATTTACAAGTGCAAACACTACTTTTATTTTATTTTTTTATTATTTCAAGATTATAAAAGATTACGGTGTGTAATTGTTTAGAAAAAATGTTATTTTTTGTATGGAATATGAGTTAATATGTTTTAGATTTACACATCAAATTCATAACTTATAATTTAATTAAAAAAATACAAAAGTTAAAAATTTTATAATTTATTTTACTAATAAATTATTACACATAGATAATGATAAACAGATTTTAGTGTAGAAAATATTATGTAAAGTGATGTAGATAATATAATTAAGATGACATTTTATTTCCAATTATGGAAAAAGTAATAGCTATAGCGAGAATTTAGATAATAGTTCAATAATAATACTTCAACAAAAGCTGAATACAATATTTTATAAATTTATAAATAAAATATAGTCTCTATCATTAAAATTATTGACAAATATATTTACGATTATTCTTAACATTAAATAAAATTAAATAAACTAAAGTTCCATAAATATAGAGATTTTAAGATAAAATTTATTTTATAAGATTGGAATATCAGTTATATAGTTTGAAAACTTAAATGAATTTGCGAATATGATAGCATTCTTTTTTAAATAATTGGATTTGACAGATATTAAAAATTATACTATTTTTTTATAAAGTCGAAAAGAATTGTTATAAATATAAAAATCAACATGTATTATAGAATAATTTTTTTTAATGTTAAATTTCATTTTTAATTCTTCTTTATTTTATTTATATTAGTGAGCAGCATTTTATAGTGTTCACAGCTGATAATAATTCTATTGAATTGAAAATGAAACAATAAGATGTGTGCTATATAAAGTAAATGTTTTAAACAGAATTAGTTACATTAAGAATTAATTGTTTTAATAATTAAAATAATAAATAAATCTAAGTTACTAAAATATACGTTTTTCTTAAGTTACTTAAACATATCTCATAATTAAAATTAACAAAATTATTATATAAATGATTTTATAATAATAAAGGTTATTTTATTTATAAAAATATATCGTTGACCACTAAATAACTGTATTTGGTAATTACGAATTAACGTGATTACTGTTAATTGATTTGTCCGTGAAATACATTTATATTTCAAATTTGGTTATCGTTTATACATCACTATTTTAAACAATTTACCGACATGTTATTTTTATGATTTCATTATCTTATATTTAGATATTTTAATTTTTCATATAAAATAGTTTTTTTTTATTAATATATTTATATTTAAATTTCATATTATTAATAAGTACAATATTTTTTTATTTAAAATAATAAAATATTAAAAATAAAATTATTTTATATCTTAAAATAATTAAATTTTAATTTTTATAAATTGAAATTAAAAAAATATTGTAAAATTAATATTATTAGATTGCATTATATCTAAAATTTTTACTACAAATGGTCATAAACTTTTTTAACATTATAACAATTTTTTTAATAGAAATGTTTTATACACTAATTATAAAATTAAAAAAATAGTTTTTAAGTATTTTGCTACTAAAAAAAATAAAATTAAAATCAATAAAATTTTATTATTTCATATTTCAATAAATCAAAATTCAAATTTCAATAAAATTATATTAAAATTAATTGTTTTTCTTACTAAAACTAGCAATAATTTTTAAATTTATAAAAAAATAAAATTATTTGTTTTTAACATATTGTATTTAAGTATTAATTTAAAGAAATTCTACTTTTTTAACAATTATTTCTCATTTCTTTAATTAATTATATATTAATATAATAACATGTGTATTTCTTTTTCAGTAAATGAAACAACAAAGATTTAGTTAATTTACTACTATTTCTGACTCTGTAAATAATTTTATAATTTTGAGGGTAATTTCAAGTCGTTTATAACATGTACTAATAATTGGTTTTCACATGTAATAAGTTTTTAATTAAGGCTAATTGCATTTTAATCATTATCTATGCTTAAGTAATTACAGAACAAATAATTTATATATTGAAAAAATAAGTATTTATACACTAAAATATTATTAGAAACATTTATTTTAATTATTATTTAATTTAATTGATTAAGAAAACCTAAATGTGAACTCTGATATGAAGTAAGCATACTTTTTGTATAATTCTAATAAATCTTTTATTAAATTTTGAAAGTGATTTCGTAAAATGTAATATTTCGTAAAGTTTGATTGTACAAATGATTACTAGTCTGATTTTCATTCTTGCTTCTAAATATCATAAATATATATACACAGAAATTACTTAAATTTAATTGAACTTTTCTTTATATTTCATAGGATATCAAAATCAAGAATAAACAAGTAATAGAAATTCATTAAATGTCTACAAATTCTTTTCCAAATCATTTAAACATTAACACATTGTATATTCACGTGGTTTTATAAATTATTCAAATAAATATTGTACAGAGTTGTGTGAAATGTAAACTCAAATATTTTTCAGATATTTTTTAAAATTACTTTTTGTTTTTTCGTATATGTTGAGAGTTCGAAAATTCATTGATTACTATTTTATAATAAAAGATATGATCCAATGAATATTTATAATTATTTATTAATATTTTTATTAAATTAAAAGTATTTTGACGTAATATTAGTTTATTATTATATAGTTATGGCTGAATACGTGAAAAAGAATAATTATTAAATTGAATCATTTTTCCACTTGAAGAAGAAAGTAGAATTGATGATTCAGTGAACGAAGTGATGAAAAAAGAAGAGCTGCGAGTTTGTGACAGTGCATTACAATTTTACCATGTAAATTTATGAACTTATTTTAAATTAAGCCAATAATGAATAAAAGAAGTTATCAAAAAATGCATGAATTTAAAAAATTAATTTTTACTTTTTATCTGCAATATAGTCTTTGCAGTAAGGTAAAAAATTGTATAGTATTTCTAAAATACGCGTTTTTTATTACACCTGATCAGATTATTAAAACCAATACTTTTAAAAATATTTTTTGTATGGTGTTGTAAATATTTTTTTACTATATATTTTTAATTATCTTTTTTTTTCAAAGTATAATTATTACTTGAGTTATTATAATTTTGATTCATATGATGCTAATTAAGTTGTATAGTTTTAAACTAGATATATTATTTTCATTTTATTAAGCTGAATGTGGACAATGCACAATGAATAACTCCGAGATTTTAACGTGATTATTGATAGCGTTATGTACCAAGTAGTAATCAGCAAATCAATAATCAGTAAACATCAATTATGAAAATCATTTTGACAGTAGAAAACGTAAGTACGAATGCAATGCCAAAATGTTCCACACTCTTTTTTGTAGTTTGTGCTGTTCATGAAAACAAAGTATTAGGAGGTTGAACGGTGCAGTCATCATCTCCACTTGATACGATCCTTATACGCACAACCATGAGACATATTTTTCGGAGTCCCTTTCCACGGATTCGAGGTTTCAGGTCAAGAGTGAGGACGTGTTCTGAATATGTTTTTTCATTGAGAAATGGGCTTTTAAGTTAACAATTCCTTAAGTCTGTCCGATCCCACGAGTGTCATTTTTATATTTTACTTCTTACACGAATTTTCAGCTCTTAGAAATTTAATTATATGATTTTAGATGTAACATTAATATTATTCTATGTTTATTTATGATGAAATTATAACATCAGTTTCTAAAACGCTAATATTTCAGAAACCGTGTAAATTATTGATTATCGGTGTTAGCGTTCTATTCTGCTGAAAACGAAATGGCTAAAAATATTTTTTAGTACAGAAGAAATATAATTTCTTTTTACAACACATAAATTAAAAATAGAATATGCAAAATTGTTTTAATTTTATGTTTATACACGGTTCTAAGCTGTAAAATAATCAGCAATTTATAAATTATGAAGACTTAATAAATTGATTATTTTTTTCCAAATTTGAAATGATAATATACATTTGTAATTTATTTTAAAATTAAAATTTATATAAAATAATTTATGATATTCATATGTTTTAAATAAAATAAATGGGAAAAGCTATTGAATAATATTTTTCTAAACTAACTTTTCTGTCCATTAGTTTGTGTATTTAATTTTAAATTTAAATTTGATGGTTTAGTTAAACTTTTACATTTATAATATTTTGTTTATGCTAAGCATATTTTTCAAGTAGTAAATAATTTATTTATATAAAATAGTAGAGAAAAGGAGTGCCATTTCTCATTGTAAGCAGATAATTACTTACATTTAAATAAATTTTGAAAATACTTGAAACATTGTTGTTATTTATTTTAATACAGAATATTTAATGTAGTTTATAATGTTGAAACTAAAAATATTATATAAAATAATATGAGTTAGGATGATAAAAGATATTTTAGTACCTCTTAATTTTAGTATGCTAATTAATACTTAAATTCAGTATTTCATTACTATTTATAAATATTAATTTTCTTTATCAGGTGTTCTTTATGTGATGATCATAATAATAAAAAACACAATTTAAAAACTATTTGAAATCTAATTTTTAAATTTTACAATCATTATATTATTTAATAAAAATATTTGTATCAACATATAGTTTTTATATTTCAAAAAAATTTTATTCAATAATACTAATATTTGATTATTATTGATGTTTAAAAAATGATCGTACAATATTATAGAACTGTGCACATAAATATTTTGAAAACTTTAATTACTTTTAAAAATTATTTTATCAACAAAAATGGTGTTCAATAATATTAACAGTAAGAAAAATATTTTTTCAGTTTTTCTTTTATTAATTTATTTAGTCAATAATAAAATAATTCTGATTAAAAAAAAATTTTATTAAAAATAAAATAATTCTGATAAAAGAAATTAAAAATTTATGTTACTTATGAATATAGTAGTACTTATGCATTGATTAAAACAATATTTTAATAAAATAAAATCCAAAATTATAATACATAGTATATACATATATTATATATAATACATATAATAATACAAGTTTAGAAAATACTAAAGTTTAAATTAATTCAAAATAAAATGTGAGAAAAAATTTTACTTAGAGTTTATTTGTTCATAATTTACAAAAACGAAAGTGACAATTTATTATAGAAGTAAAATCCTATTCAGTAAGTAATAATATACATTCTAAATTAATCTTAATTAATTACCATCACTGTATTAAATAACATATTATGTGTACATCATACGCGACTATTTTCACTTAAGTATGAGCAATTGTTATTAGTAAATTAAAACATCGATTTTTGGGAAAAATAAAAATTACAGATTTATTTTAATATTTTTCGTTTTTCACTGATACCATTTGAAAACAATTATTGCGAAGAATCATCTTAATGATTTTAGTGTAAAAAAATAAGTTTTTATTTATTCAGTGCAGCTTTTATTAAAACATGAACAAATAAAAATGCAGAGAAACGATAATTATGGATTAAAATACAGAAAAGTAGATAAATAATTATGGTTTTCAATTAGATTCCCTACTATTAATAAGGTTAATAAGATTAACACAATACTAGTTGATAACTATATATTGAATTTAATAAAATAGAATAATATTCAATAAATGATAAATATACAGTTAATGCTGATCGGTAAGGTGATATGACGTTAAATTGGAAAACAATTGAAGAATATTAGTATTGTTAATATATAAATGATCAATTTGGTCTTGATTGTTTAACAAGTTATTCGCGTAATCATCGAGAATATATTTTTACATAAATGTGCGCTACGAGTACAGATAAGATTTTCTATATAGTATTAGATGCACGTCATCCTACTCGAACTTATCCCTTAATATGAGAAAAATCTGGATAGCACGAGGTATCCAGGGTATAGGCATTCGTAAACTAAACTTCGGGCTTCGTTTTCTCGCGCGCCTTTCCCTCTTTTTCCTTGCGAGGACCACGTGGGGAGAACGAGAAGGAGGCTCCGATTCGCGTGGGCAAACTTTAACGAGGAAAAGCGATTTACGCCGGGATGTTCATCCTGCGCACGCTCTGTTTCACCGCTCATCTCGCCTCAGCGCTTCTGCTTATCGGGCCTCGCTTTTCCCACCTTGAATCCTTTCATCCGGAGCAAGAATAGGGTGTAAGAACATCAAAATGGAGAGATAAAGGTCCACGACTCTTAAGTTAGGACATCTGAACACGAATGTCTATTCTATTAATTCTATTCTTTGTGTGAAAATTTAAGAGTTTATGAGTAGGTACATTTTTTTAGAATTCTAATTGCATAAATCAATTTGAGATAATACATTAAAAAAAATTTTTTCCCTTACTTAAATAAACATATTTACGTATTTTAAAGTAAACTTAAGAATTTTACTATGTCAAAAATAAAAAAATATCTTTATCCTTACTGTTCTACAAATACATTTTTATATTAGAAAAACTTATTTTTGACATAAATGATACTAACCAAATAATAATTATTTCACTAAATTAATGTTCTTTTTTTTAATTATACATTTTTGTGAATTTTAGTATCTTAAACGAATAGAGATTTTCCTTTTCAAATAATACTGATTATATGTTGGATTGTACATAAAAATGATTTGTATACAGAATGTGTGAGAATTTAAGTATTATTCGGTGAAATAAGAATGTAAGTAATTATGTGTGGTTTCAACAAAATGTAATAATGAAATATATGCACAATGTATGTGCGATTGTATAATAAATCGTATAAATTAAAAAAAATATTGATTTTGTTATTTATAATTTATATTAGTTGTAATTAATATACTAAATTATTACCTTTCCTTAATATTGTTAAATTGTTTAAATAATACTAAGAAATATTCAAAAGCGGAGAAAATCATGTATTTGAATTTTATAATTAAATTCTAAGTTTTTGTTTAATAAAAATTCTCGTAATTACCATCTTGCGAAAGATTTGATATTGAAAATGAGTTCATAAAGACGTAAAAGTAATTAGGTGTACTAGAATTCTACGCTACTTACAGAAAACTACATACTGAAAAATATATATTAAATTTCGCGAAACATTAAGTTCATTGTTATTTTGAAAGCCAATTAGTTGAAACAACGAAGTTGTTTTTGCTTTATACTTTATACCTTCAAACATAATAAATTATTTATTATACCGAAAAGTGAAAACAAATTATTAAAAATAATTAACAAATATATATATATAAATAAATATAAATAAATATATATAAAATATAACAAATATAAACATTTTAAATCTCTTATATAATTGTAACGTAATTTCTTATAGGAATAAGCATATACTTAAATATATATATATAATAGAAAATTTTAAGATAAAAGTCTACTTTTTTTATCAATAAAAGAATAAAACTCAAGTTCCAGAGTTTTTGCAACTATAATTAATGTATTAAAAACCATCGTTTTCTTATGTTTATGTTTTTAATTTGTAAATTTATAAATTTAATATTTAGTATATAAAAAAATTTGTTATTTTAATTTTTATTAAATACGTATATCTTATGATTATTTTGCTATGCTGATGGTATAGTTTAAATTTATTATTATTATTTAAATATTATTTTGTACATTATTTATATAAAATTTTTATTAGTTTTAATAAAACTGTAAAAAAGTTAAGTACTGTCCTTAAATATACGATTGTGATTATCCACAAAATAAAGGAAAGTTCACTTTTTCTAAAAAAATATTCCAATATGTACAGATTTTAACTAGTGTAAAGATTTCTATTGGAAAAATATACAAGAATGTTTAGTTTCTTATGATGTTTAAATCTTTCATGTTTTCTTAATCGAGATCGCGTGAGCATTATTTTCTCTCTAATTCGTAATTGTATAAACTCTCCATATCAGGTCAACTTTAAACTGCAACATAAATATTCGTAACAATGACATATTATGATAGAGTATGAATACAAAATAGTAAAAAATATTATTAAATATTATAACAATATATATTATTTATGAGAGATATAAAGATTGATTAACCAAAAAACGTGTTTTTAATTTGTAAAATTCATTATTAGAATAACTAAATAAATCCAAGAATGTGAAAGTTAAATTCGAATTAAATAAGAATTTTACATTCAAATATCTATTTATATTAAACAATATATAAAAAGCTATTATTAATGCGTAAGGACTAGTAAAATTTGAATAAAATTAAAAACCGATTCTGTTTTTAAGAACTTGAGCTTCTATTCAGTATTCGTATCGAATAATTCGTTTCGATTCGACGGTGTTTACCTCGAAAATTTTAAATATAGTGTACAGATATTTTTATAAAGTTATTCCTGCATTACAAGAAAACTTTATTTAGCTTGGTGCAATTCTGCCTCAAAAGGATATTCTATTTTCGAGACAGTTTTCTTTGATAAACAATGAATTTCGCTCATTGCAATAGGAAGGCTTAGCAAGGACGCATTCAACGTGACATAAATTCATTAAAAATAATATAAGGCATTGCTAAAAGCTAAATCGCTAGACATCAAAATAATTAATTGACAAATTTAACGCGAGATGAATCGATATTTTTACTGTGTGAGTACTTGAATACAAAAACTATGTCTCTTCTGGGGATGTAATGCAATTTCGAGATGTGGCAATAATCGTCCACAGAATAGTATACGTAATACAGTACAAAAACAAATTTCAACAGTTTAAACTAAAGGCCATTAAATTTTTCAATTTGTGCATTTCTTCATCAATATGTGATCAGTAGTTGTTAAAATTACTAGAACAAGGAATGTTGATATCGTAGTAAAAAAGTAACAAAATCTTGTTGTTTACTAACGAAAAAAAGGATTTTTCTTAAAAAGTGCACATTCGATTTGTGAACCACCAAATAAGTCAACGAGGAAGAATATCTGCACTCGGCCTCTCCCGACCAGGATGAAGGTTGCTTTTCCTGGGCTAAGGTTGTGGAGAGACGGCCGGACTCCTCCTCCCCGGAAGTCGAAGGTGGGAGCCACACTATAAAGTCGATCGCAATTGCGCGCACGCCGACTTGAGCGTCGTTAAGTGCTCGAGACTCGCGCGAATTCATACGCATTAGTCATTTGCATCACGATAAGAGAAAATCGTAAGTTGACGCGCACTTTTCGCCCTAAACGTCTCGCGCCTCGAATCAGTTTTTAGTTGAAGGAACATCAAGAGGAGGTGGAGACGCTTAGGGCGAGAAGGAGCAAATAACGAGATCCAACTTAAGGCAGTCCGTTGAAATTTCAGTTCTGATTGCCGAAATGTGTGACGATGATGTAGCTGCTTTGGTGGTGGACAATGGGTCTGGAATGTGCAAGGCCGGCTTCGCCGGAGATGATGCACCCCGAGCCGTTTTTCCGTCCATCGTCGGAAGACCTCGTTACCAGGTAATTGTAAACGGCCAGACTCATTTTCACTGGTATTATTGTGTTTAACGGTAATTATCATTATTATTAATTAGTGTTAATGCTCGTAAAGGCTGATGTAAATTGTTTGTTAACATGTATGCAAAAATACTCAGGACCCTCAACACGTAACGTTGCTTGTAAATTAACTTTTTATACAATTTGAAAAAATGTTTTTTTAATAATTATTATTAATTTTGTTAAGAGTACAAATCATAAAATAAATAAGAGTTAGTACCTAAAATTAGTTCTAATATATAAATAATATACGGAAATGAATGATGTTTTTAATAAGACATACGAGAAAGAAAAGATGAAAATAACTTCTTATTAAATAAAATTAGTGATTGATGGTATAGTAAGCTTGATATGATATATATTTATACCTACTATTTCTGGTGTGACTACTTTTACCTTGAATATGAATTCAATTCTTTACTTACTCTCCCAACATTTTCCAACCATTTATCAAATTAAAATCCGTCTGCGTATTTTTAATGAGTCAATTATAATAGGAAAAATAATTGCAGTTAATTAATAGTTAACAAATAGTTGTAATTAATTAATGCTTCATTACTCTATAAAAGTTTTACATTTAACCTTTTTAGATTATCAAATTAACTTGTTACACCGTGTATCTTAGCTTCTTACTACAAATTATAAATATTGTATTTGCTAAATGCAATAGAATCAATACAAATATTATGAAAATTTTCGATGAATACTTAAAAAATGTGCATGTCAGGAGTGAGTATGTATTGTTGGTTACAATTAAAATTTTGATTCGTTTTTTTAAATATATACTCTTATATTTTATAAGAACTCGAATTTCTCTTCTTATATGGGAGAAAATTTCAAGGCAAATACAGTAATTTAACCAGATGAAACATAAAATGAAATAGAAAATTGTAAAACTTGTTGATTTAGTGGAACTTATTTTTAAGTGTCGATGAAAACTCACAGTTGTCGGACAAGTGTAAAATTAATTTTATTCCAAAGCGATCGCAGAAACGTTACGTTTCGTTTTCAACAAACATCTTCACGCTCCGAATAATAGTGCGAATTGATCGTAGGTTCTGTAAAGGAAGTACATGCTCATTTAAAAATAGAAAATAAAACAAATTTTTTGGTATGATAATTTTATAGAAAAGTAATCGATAAAAAGTAACATATATTTAATCATTTAGGGAATCATGGTGGGGATGGGCCAGAAGGATTCCTACGTTGGGGATGAGGCCCAGTCAAAACGAGGCGTCTTAACAGTTAAATACCCGATTGAACACGGTATCGTAACTAACTGGGATGATATGGAGAAAATTTGGCATCACACATTCTATAATGAACTGCGTATCGCTCCTGAGGAACACCCAGTCCTACTCACCGAGGCACCTCTTAATCCTAAAGCCAACCGTGAAAAGATGACGCAGATTATGTTCGAGACCTTCAATTCACCGGCAATGTATGTTGCCATTCAGGCGGTACTGTCACTTTACGCTTCCGGTCGAACCACCGGCATCGTCCTCGATAGCGGCGACGGCGTCTCTCACACCGTACCAATCTATGAAGGTAAGTCGAGCTTTTTACTTTTTTCAGACCATGAGTTAAAGAATATTTATATCATTATTATCATATATACATCTTATATATATATAATAATAATTATTATTATTATCTTCCTACTGTTGTACGTATTTGAACTTGTTGATAAATGTAGATACTTATAAACATTTAATTACGAACGGATAAACATTTTCTTTTGATCCAAGAAAAAATTATCAATAGAGAAAAGAATTCTTATCATTTGTACAATTACTATGTTCTGTTGAAAATAAAAATTTAGCGAAACAGACATTAGGTATGACTTTAAATAACAAATGCGTATATAATTTGTTATAATACAATGTAATAAAAGCAAATTGTCAAAAAGTTTTTTTTATCGTCTTTGATTTTAATTTTATATGATATACTATTAAATACAAAATTATTGTTTTACATCAAAGTTACACAATTATTGTACCTAAGGTATATAATGAATGTACCTCAGGTTGATTACCTAAGGTGAATTTTAAGTTAATTTTTTCGTGCAATTTATTGTGTATCAAATTGAAAATATGCACTGTCAACAAACACTTGCTTCGTTTAAAATTTCTTTTTATTTATTTGTTGATATTAATGCTTCTTAAATTTATAAATAATTGTTTGTTTAAAATATTTTTATAAATGTCCAGTTTTAACAATGTAAACAATTATAGGAAAAAATGTCAAATATTTAATAATTGCAATGTCAACTTAACATTTAAAATTTTATTTCTTTATTTATTCTATTAAAAAATTTTTTTCCGAATGATTTCTACAAATTTTATTTGAACAATTTGTACTTAATATTTAATGAATAAATAAATTTGTTTAAATTTTCTGTTACTACATAAATGTTTATTCTTATATATAGTTTTCATTCTTATTCAGTGAAACATGAAATTGCAATAAATGTTTTTGTATAATTTCCAATATCTTTATTAAAACATTGTCTAATTATTGAAAATTTGATGTCTATGCTAGATTTTCATAAAATTCTTGATAAACGTATAACTAAAATGAAAAATTTAGATATAAAAAATGATACAAGTATTTCTTTCTCAATAAAATAGTTTTCATTATCGGTTATAAAGTTATTTTAAATTATTTTTAAAGAAATTATAAATCAATTATGTAATGAGGAAAGCAAATTTTATTAAACCAATTTTGTCTGGGTTAAGAAAGCGGTTTTAAGATTAAGGCCAAGACACTGGCATCTTTCCTTTTTTGGTTAATTATACTCAAGGATACATCGATCAATTGAGCTCAAATGATACAGAAATAATCGGTATGTGTCAATATCATAGATTTTAAATTCACTGAGTCAAAAAATATAAGTTAAAAATAGACATTCTATTAAATGTAATGTCTTCAAATTTATATATGTATATATACATATATTAGAAATTATATCCTTTATTCATATAATTAATACAATGTTACAATTAAAAAATCATATTCTGCAATATCGTCAAATGTAGAAGAAATAGAACATTACAAATTTCGATTTATTTTATATTATTCAAATGTATAAAAAATTATTTAATTTTTAAGTCGATTCGTTTACTTTAAACTTATAAATATTAAAATTAATAAATATTTTTATGGTTGTTAAATTTAATTTATGCGTAAAGTTTAAATTCCAAGAAGTATCTCTAAATATGCATTCATAGTGTTTGCTTAAGCTAATAATATACTTAATTAAAGATAATTTATATTATTGAATAAATAGATAATTTGAAAAAGTATATACTAAAAAGATATTGAAATTAGAATAATTTTTTTCATATATTTCCTTTATGAAAAATAAATAAAGAAACAAAATTGAGTAAAATATAAATTTCGTTTATATTTTTGTGTACATTATAACATTAATAATGTATATTTATTTTCTTTAGTAAATAACAATTTGATTTCTAATTAAAATATATATAATTAATACTATTATTTTTATAATTTATGTAATATGAATATAATTAAGGTAAAAAAAGATTTATCATTACTTTGTACACGTAAATTTTAAAATATTAGATTTCGTTAATTTTTAGAATATTCTACACAACGCGAAGGATCTGTAGGATAATATTCTTGACACTTAGTCATCAGTCGTTTTAAAGCTTGTATATATTTACGTTGAGTTTCATCGTTCATTACGTGTGCTACATTCTTTGAGAAAATTTTTTCTCGTCCAGTACGTGCGTGAATACCAACCATAGTTACACCAATAGGCCATGGAGAATTACCAATTGCCATTTGTAGATAAGCATCACTTGCCTAAAATATATTTTAATTTTCATTATAGATAAAATGTATGTTACAATTACAAATGTAACATACTAAGAAAAACTATTTAAGTTATCAATGAATTTAAATCTATATTTTAGAATATTGTTATAAACAATTGATTTTTAATAAAAAATGAGTATGAAGAATATTTATATATACTTTAAGTAATATTAATTATGTGTAAACAAGTTTTAGAATTGGTAAAAATTTGATAAAATAGCTTACCAAGATGTAATTTCTCTCAAGTAAGTGTTTTACAATTTCTGTTAAGCTGTCAGTAATATCCTCAGGAAGGGATTTATTTTTTAATTTTCTAAGAAGTGGCTTTAGATATTCTCTTGTTTGTGCATATATAGCACTGTCCATTTTACCTTTAGCACCTGTTTTTTCATTACCTAACCTACTATTCAGTTGATCTCCCCACATTTTTACTAGAAATTGCAAAAATTGAATAATGATATTCATATCTGCATCTCGATCCTTTTTATCAAGACCTGCTGCCATATTTTGTATATCTTCATAAGTCACTTCTTCATCAGGTACATGAACATCTCCTTTCTTACGTTGTTCATGTGGTTTAGAAGATTTTAAAATTTCATCAAGATAAGCTTGATCAACCTGTTCCATAGCTTCTTGAAAGTCATTTCGTAATCCCTAATAAAAAATAAATATATTAATAACGTACTATATTAAATTTTTAAACTGTTAAAATTTATTTATATAGAACATTTATATACCTTATTCACTTCTGGTTCCAGTATTTCACATCTTCTTAATCTTTTAAAAGAGTCAATCTCCGATTCTGCAAAAAGTAAAATTGGATGTCCTCTTTCTCTTAATTTACGAATAACTTCTAACCGTGGTAATGCATGTTGTGAATTATCTTGGATCATTGAATTTTCAGCATCTATTCTACTGTTATTATTATTGCTACTGTTGTTTGATTTTATATTATTTGGCGTTTTCAGCTCAGTCGTTAACAAATCTCCTCGCTTAAAATATTTCCTATTATTTTGCTATAATAATTTAATTGGTAAAATTATAAAGTTATTATGTTGGTTTAAGTACATTAGTTGAAAAATAAATGAATATAATTTTAATGAAAATACAATACACTTACTAGTATATTTTTTTCTTCGAGTTCTTTACGTTTTTTCGCTATTTCCGCCCTTAGAATATCCATGATAAAAACTTAAACTGTTTTTTTATATTATGTAACCGTGAAAAATTTTAAATATAAGTATATATAAATAAAATTATTAAATACGAATATTTTTTAAATAAATCTTAACACTTAACTTTTATTTGCACATTACTTTTTTGTAACTAATACTTTCTACGTTACCTACATATCTGTTTATACGTAGATTTTAATAAATTTAAATAAACTAATATTGTTAATGACAATATACCAAGTCATCAGATTATTATTGTAATTATGTTCGTGTTTTGTAAGCTATTCTATCTAAGCATTCCGGATAAATCTATTAACTGATTATGCCCTCTGGTAGTAGAGTATCCAAGTAATTTAGTATTTATATGAATAATAATAGTCAACACTGAAAAAGATACTTATTACTAGGTTTAATCCTTAAGAAAGACTGATAAGATTTTCAGTATAAAATTTTAAGGATTTTTAGAATTTAAAGAAATGCATTATTATGAAGTAATAAATATTATAAATAAATTAATTTGTTAGTGAAATTAAATTATTGAAGTTAGCTCTTTTTAAAACATTATTATCTGATTATAATTATAAAAAGTTATTAAACATGTTTCAGGTTAAATTCGATAAATGAATTAATTAATATTAAAATTTATATCAAATGTACAAGATTTGTTTTACATTTTTTAAATTTTATATGCATTAAAATATTTGGCAATATAATAAACTTACGTGATTGCTGATTTTTAAACGTAACTACATTATATTCAATATTATTATTGTATACAATATAATCGTATTGATTAATAAATGTTTATTATAAAAATTAATTTATCCCATTAATAAATTTTACTGTATATTAAAACAAATATATATATATATATAGTTTTATAATTTAAATTAATAAATTTACTGCATTGATTCTTTTAGCTAGTTAATATTTAAACATACATAATTTATTTTATAAATTAATTCAATTTTAGTATATTTTATTTGTGTTTATATAATTTATAAATTAAGGAATATTAACTAAATTGAAAATCGAGTATGTATTAAAAATAAGGGTAACTATATCAGAAAGGTTTTAAGAAATTTGTATATATATATATATATATATATATATAAAATATTTTATTATCTTATGCACTAAATGCATTGTCAATAGTAAAAGCTTTTATTACTTTTTTAAAAGTTTAGCAATATTTTATAAACTGTTTTAATTATAAGAAGGTGAAGCTTGTTATTTTTACTTTATGATAACAATAATTATAAATATATATTAAAAATACTGAGATCTGATTTCTCTATTATAAAAAATTAATATTAATTTTTGGCAAAATTTTTACGAATACGTATTAAGATTTAGAAGTATTATTAAAATTTAAAATTAAATTCAGATTACTTATTTATCTTATTTCTAATAAATATTTTATTACATATTACTTTACTTATTTTTTAATAAAGATTTTATTACTTATTATTTTACTCGTTTAATAAATAATTACAAAAATATTTATAGATATTTTAGTATAGTAAAAATTTGTTATTATCTATAACAACATTTTTCTAAGAATTCATTATTGTATTTTGTTTTTTTTACAATAAATTAAACATTTTCTAACTTTATTTTGTTTTATTTCATGCATTTTATAATGTGCAATTTAAGTAATTATGATATCAAAAATAAAAATAACAATTATATTTTTATTTTATTTTTCGATCCCGTTTATCAATTTATTTCAAATTTTGAAGAATTTAATATATCTTATGTTTGAAAATATGAATCAATATAAAAGGTATTTCACAAATTATATTGTTTAGATTTTTAAAATTTAATACAATTCCTTATTAATATTTTTATACTTTATAATGAAATGCTGATTTAATTTTTAATGATTTTAAGAAAGCAATAATAATTTGTAGAAATAGAGTAACGATTAGAATCACTTAAAAAATAAATATTCTTACACTAACTTTAAAATATAATTATTATGTCAATTATTTTATTTATAATAAAATAACTTTTATTGTCTTACTAATTTTGAACTTATATAAAAAATTTAATATTTACATTTGGAAATTGGAGTATGATGTAATATGTTATGGATATATTGATTTGGAATAGTGTATTTTTTATGCTGCTTAATTATTATTCAAATAGTTACTTTAAACTTTCAATAACTAATTTAAAAGCGCGCAAACAACAATTGAGCGTCATAAAGAACGGACTCTGCAGATTAATTATGTCATGTTTAGTATTAAAATTCTATAAATATAAATATAGACTATAAATGTACAAATATATATATTAGAATATCATTATACAAAATAAAAACTTCTATGTTGTATTATTTTAAAAACTAAAAAATTTCAGCTGTCTCGTTAATTTCTTTAAATTCATTCAAATTAGATATGGCAACAATCAAAATGATTTTGTTTTAAATATTCTCGTGATCTATCTGTTATGAGAAATAATATATTGTATTATATCCATGTAAATTATATTAATTTTTTTAATAAATAAAAAAAATAAAATAATCTTTTTTCACTCAGTTTTGCATATTCGCATGACATTTTTCTGCTGTCATAAATTTTATAAGAAAAGAATTAAAAGTGAAGTTATCAAACAAATCTTATTAACTTTTCTTTATTAAATCGCTATCTGAAAAAAATGAAAATCCTAATATACAGATCGAATATTATTTCATTCACGTTTAAATATTCAATCATTTAAGTATAAACTTTTATAGAATTGCGTTTGTTTAATAAAAGATATAATTGGTAAATAGAGTTTTTTCACAAAGTTTCAATCTGAAATTTTAATTTTAATTTTATGCCACCGCAGACAAAAATAATTGACAAAGGATACTATCAACTTTTTGCCAAAAACAAGGTATCAAATACACTAAACAATACCGATTATATTTATTTTATTATATTTGGAAAATTTACTGAGAAAGTAAGTGTTTAAAGTGATATAAATATTAATTTTTTAGATTATTATGATTTTCACGGATTATTAATATTTTTTATTTTTATTGCTTATAATGTTACTTTTATAAAATATATTTCTACAAGAAACGTAAAAATTTATGAAAAATCATTATAAGTATAAAAAATCTTTGTATCAATCTAGTCTGATGATTTACGTTTACTTTTCATTTTCTGTAAATACGAAAATACGTCAATTCAGGTTACATTTAGTTATGTTTTTCCAGGATATGCTTTACCTCATGCAATTCTTCGTTTGGATTTGGCCGGGCGTGATCTGACGGATTACCTCATGAAAATTCTCACAGAACGTGGATATTCTTTCACAACGACAGCTGAGCGTGAGATTGTTCGTGATATCAAGGAGAAGCTCTGTTACGTTGCTCTTGACTTCCAGCAGGAGATGGCCACAGCCGCAGGCTCAAGCGCGCTTGAGAAAAGCTATGAACTTCCTGACGGACAGGTGATTTAAATTTTAATTATGTTGCTATGTAATCTTTACTGACATTAACTCAAGTATTTGAAACAAATTTAACATTTAAAGTAATCGGTACAAACTTATTCTTTTTTGACGTTTTTTATGGATTAATTTTAAGAATTTGATGTATACATGATTATCTTTATGTTCAGAAAAAAATTTTAAATAAACTTTCAGTTTTTTTGCTAAACTTTTATTGAAGGCAGATAAAAATTATTGATTTGGTGAATTAGAACGTTGACGTTGTTTATGAAGCAATTATAGTGATGATAGTCATTCATAAAAAACATACTTGATTAGAAGACCGATTAAAATTAGATATATTATATTTCATAACATCATATTGTATGTCATAATTAATGTTTGATTTTTTTTCAACTCATAATTTAATTCAATTAATTTATTCGAATTGTTTTCAGTCGCAATACTGAGAGTATTCGAACAGAAATACTTAATTAAAACATACAGATAATTGGAATTCTGAATTAATATACTCTAATAACATAAATAAGTGCAAACCGTTATATTTATGGTATATTTATATAAGAAACTTTTCTTTTTAAAAAGAAATTCTCGTAAAATATGATTAAAATTTATTTTGTGATGTATTCTTCTATTTATTACAACTATACATTATATACAGTAAAATGAATAAATTTATAGGTGATAACGATTGGTAATGAGCGGTTTCGGTGTCCCGAGGCGATGTTCCAACCATCATTTTTAGGCATGGAATCTAGTGGCATCCATGAAACGACGTACAACTCTATTATGAAGTGCGACGTCGATATACGCAAAGATCTTTACGCAAATTCAGTACTATCAGGTGGTACGACAATGTATCCAGGTATCGCTGATCGTATGCAGAAGGAAATAACCGCTCTCGCTCCTTCGACTATGAAAATAAAGATAATAGCGCCTCCGGAACGTAAGTACTCTGTATGGATTGGCGGTTCGATCCTCGCCAGTCTCAGCACCTTTCAGCAGATGTGGATTTCGAAGCAGGAGTATGATGAGTCCGGGCCATCAATTGTGCATAGGAAGTGCTTTTAAGTTCGCGAATCGTTATCGGCAGTGCCGTATATTACTTCATGACCGTTGCATGAGAAAATTATGTATAAAATATCTTGAGGATTTTTTGTTTTTTATATTTTTTTAATAGTCACAAGAAAATTAAATTTTTTATTTTGTTCTATCCAAAATTTTATGTTGTTAGGTTATGTAACACATTTATAACTACTATGCATAACATTAATTTTTTTGTATCATTTTAAACAATAACAAAATTTGCATGTATTATTTATTATGCATATGTTAAATTTAACCGGTATTGTATGTGAAATATTTATTTTCATATTCTTGTATATAATAAGCATTATTTATTTGATTTTACAAAATTAGTTGCAAAATAATTATTCCATATACGCGTAAATATTTACGTTTTACAAAAATATTATAACAAAAATATTGATGAAATAATCCAATGATTCCATCTGAAATAAATTTTATTGGTTGATACCAAAATTATTTTTCATATTTACGTATTAAATATCTATAAATTTCAAAATAATAAGTAATTTAGGTTAAGAATATTAAACTTTTACGATACTGTGAATAAACTGGCTTGTTATAAAATAAATCTTTTAAATATTTCGAAATAATTTTCAATAATTAAAATTTACGCAAAAATAAATAATGCGTTTTGATAAACTAACAGTGAAAAATACTTCCATATATATTTAAATCTCAAAATTCATAAAATTAAAATTATAATTAATGCTTTTATATGATACACCATGCCTACTAAAATACAGAGTATATGTTGTGCATCTTTAATACTTTAATCAAGTAATTTTTAATTAATACTCAATTAAATTTAAATATTTTTGGTAAAAAAGATTCAATTCAATAAAAATATTGTAATAATTACAAGGCTAAATAAATTATGATTTTTGTAACACTTTTTTTACATTATTTTTTTAATATTTGATACTCCTGATTATTGAAAAAAATATAATATTTGTTAAATTTTAAATAATATATATGAATCATCGAATTTTTATTTTTAAACATTTTAATATAATTTAATTTATGTAAATTATAAAAAACTACAAATTATAGATTTAATTTTTGAAAGTTAATGAAGTTCAAATTATACAGTCTTAAAATCGTTTTTTTTATGGACGGAATAAAAAATTATTTAATCTTAACTTGAAGTATTTTTTTTATTATAATTCAACTAAAAAATATATTAAGAGTCTAAATTATTTTCCTGTAAACTAGTAATGACACTTGTTGAGAAATATATTTTGTCTTCTAATATAGTTACTATATTAGTAACGTAATAATGTATGTAGGAAATTAGATTATAAATCAAATAAAAATTATTATATAATATGCATTGATTTTTAAACAAAAAATATTAATTTACATGATTGCTATAAAATAAATAAATATTCAGATTTTATAGAAACTTAAATTATTATTAAAACTGATAATCTTATAAAATTTTAATAGTTTCGAAATATAAATTAAAACATGAGCATAAAATATCTACTCAAGTGTAAAATTTCTATGGGTATATATGTTTTTTTCTTCTATTTTTTAAGATATACCGTTTTAATATTATTCGATACCGATTTTAAATTTGTAAATTTAGTACATTTAAAAATAAAAATTAATTCTGTATTTATTAGTTATTTATTTAGAATAACAATTATTTTTTAAGATAAATAGATAGATTGACTGACACACATTAGTTTCATACACATCTTTTAATAATATCTATTAAATAATTAATTAATTATAATTTTTTAAAACTATATGATAGAAATGTTATATATTTATAAAGTTTGATAAAAAGATGAGAATAAATCTTTCATATTTCTTCGCATATACATCTTTTTATTTCTAGAATATAATCAGCAATATATACATAGTACAGTAAGTAAGGCAGATCTGAAAGTAAAGTGAAAATGTCTTTGCCTAGAAAACAGAAAAGACGTCTTGCGCTTACGACGTTATTAAAAATGTGAAATTTCTTTTTCAAGGAGAAATTTAAATATATAATTCCGACAAGGACACTTCGTCGAATCTATCAAATACGATAAGACATAACTTGAAAATAAGAAGCTTTTCATTCGAGGTGCTTTCTGGGATTTAAAAAAGAAAGAGAAATTATACAAGTATCGTACACAAGGCCTCTCTCATTGAAAAAGGTTTTTTTCCAATCGTTTCTTCGGACGGTCAATTACACAGTAATTACACCAGTTATTTGAGGTTTTGTATACACACACATATAAGGGCTATAATTAGCAAAGAAAGTAATAATTATAACAGAAATAAGAATGTCATGAGTTTCATCGATGAGGTATGACATCGTTCTTGTAAGGGCTTTTCGATGCAGACATTACACTCAACACTGATCTTCCTGTATAAATAAACGATCATCTCTAAATGATATATCGCTCGTAGAAAATAATATGCTCACATACACTTGAACCTGACAGTAACATCACAGCATCCTGTCTAACAGAATTATTATATACTATCATATATTTTTTCATTCTTAACCAGAGCTTGGAAGGCCCATGCTTATTTTTTGTTTTCTATTTGACCTTGTTATTGTAAGATCATTCTGGTTACAACACCATATTTAAGCACAAACATACAAAGGGATTTCGTATTCGCTTTTTACCTTCGTGTAAAAAAAGCAAGTAGCTCAAATGATGTCAACTAAAATAAGCGAATTGTGATGTAATGAATAATAACAAAAAATAAAAAAGGACGTATAACGCAAAGTATAAAAAAAGATGAGATGAAAAATGAATGTATCACATGATCGCAAACTGAAAAACATTGAGCTACATTGATACTAAACTTTTTTTTAAAAAAATATAAATAAAACGCGCTGATTGAACAAAGGCCTGCTTAATGCATATTTCATTTCTATTTTTCTTGACGATAAATGGCGTTCTCCCTTAGGAGAAAAATTTACAAAGATTTGTCAATGGACACTACATGGTACATCATAATATCTCTACATTTTATACAAATGTTCCTTTTTCCCCTCGAAAACAACGGTTAATACAATAGGACACACTTTTTTCATTCATTATCAATTTATAGAATCCTTTCGTGTCTGACAATAATTTATCAAATCTCACAAAGTATATACGCATACGAAATATTCACGGAATAAAATAACAAAACGTAACACTGGTTACAGGTACAAAATACAAAAAAATCAGCCTACGGTCTCATCGACTTGATAATACATGCGTCAGATTGCAATGAACTTTCAAAGAAAATCAAAATGAACGACTATTCATTGTTTTCAATAATTGAAAAATGTTACATAAAAAAAGAGAGAAGGGGTTAAAAATAAGGAGGGTATCTTTGGTGTCCTATGATACACAGCAGAAATAACGCACTCGGGATAATTAAAAAATCAAACGCGATTTTCATCGCATAAACCGTGAACGGCAATTAAAAATGTTTTTTTTGGGAATAAAAATCACCTTTGCACTTGACGCTTAAAAACTCTTATCTTCTAGACGATTTTCTTCTCCTGCTGTTGGATCGTTTGGGTCGGCGAGCCTTCAACTTAGCATTGATTAACCAAGGTAAGGAGAACTCGCTAAAAATATAAATTAAAGACATTCATTAATTCAAAAAATTTTTGGTGATTTTTTTATAATTAATAGCTTATGATTCATTTAATATTGAATTTTTTTAATATTTAAAGTTTTAATTAAAATGTTAAACATCAATATAAATACAGATTTTGTATTAATTAGTTGTAATCATTAAATTACCTTGGGGTGAAACTGGGAATAGAAGCTCCAAATGCAGATATGGGCAATTGAGTATCAACTTGAATACTTTGAATTTGATCAATTTCTGGCCATAATGTCGTAACATTTTCTTCCTCTGTTGAAGATAGGCATGGCCCACTGTGATTTATGTTATAACAGGCAGTATGATGACTTTGCCTTTCTTGCCTTTGTTTCAACTTTTCGATATGTCTTTGTTCCCTGTAATAATTTTACTTTTATTTTTAATTATACATTGTCAAAGTAAAGTAACATTAACCAATTATAAAATAATATAAGTATAATACAAAAACTTGGTTATCTTCACTATTTTTATTATTTAAAAGTTATATTTACACTTATTAAGCAAGTCATTTGAAAAAATAGAATATTTACATTTTCTTTATAAAAACAAATAAATTAAAAAAAGGTTAAATAATTTTTTTTGTGTTATATTAAATATATAAAAAAATACAAATACCTTATCCTTTGAACATCCCATCTTTTTCGTCGTCTTTCGTCGTTTTCAAGTTTTAAATGCCTTTTGTTAAAAATCTCATCATCTAAATTTTCAGTGCCTTCCATTGTGTAGCAGCTTGTATAGACTTTTACCCTCCAGTTAGGAACTTCCAAATTATTAGAATTAGTATCTGTTGATGATCGATCTTTAAGAGTTAATGAATAATTTGTCTCTCCAACAGCTGTATAGTAATGCTCTTCAGTTGTAAGAAAACATTCTCTTTTATTCAGAGACTTTCCTTTTTTATCAGACTTTTTTAAATTATCATGGCTGGGCACCTTGCCACCCTGTACATTAAATAAAATTACGTTATAAGGATACTTATTAATTTTACAAGTCAATAAAAAGAAATATTTTTAATGCTTATTTTACTATTTCTCTTTATTTATACTTTATTATGTTCAATAAAATATTCTTACAAGAGTCTCTGGTAGTGTTGAAGAAGTGTCATTACTTATTGTTGAAGAACTTGAGACACCTCTTTTTCGTTTGATGCTATTATTTACAGCTGTTGATTCTGATTTACGTTTTTTCTTATTATCCCACGATTCTCCTGATAATTCTTGCTTACATTCAAGCTTATCAGGTAATTCTTGTTTTACTGTGGTAACACCTCCAGTGGTGTTTAATCTTATTTTAAAACTTTCACCATATTGGGGATTGACAGATTCTGGTTGAGTAATTTTGTGATGTTCACTTGTTGAAGGAAGACTATTTAATGATGTATTTAAAGTTGGTGGTGAACAAGGTCCAATATGATCAACTGTATTTTCAGCATTTTCAGATCTCATTTTCTGTAAGCTCACTCGTCTATCCATACGTTCCAACCGCAATTTGAGCTAAACATTAATATAAATAAAATATAAATAAACATAAATATAAATAAAAATAATTTACACATAAATAGAAAATTTGTATAAATGTTGTTATAAAACATTTTTTAGATTCATACAGAAAATATACACCCAGAGATTATTTATAATTTAAAAAATTAATAAGTGGTTGAAATATTTTACTATATAATAAATAAATAAATAAATAAATAAATACATACATACAGGTTATTTTAATCAAATTATTTTCAAGTGAATGCTGTAAAATAAATCAATCATGCTCTTTGTTTTGCACAAAATTTTATTAATCGAATAATGAATATGTTAAAAATTATGTACACATCTACAACATGTTATGTAGATTTAAATTAAAAAACTTAAAAACAAATTATTGAAATATAATATAGTATAATTATAAACGTTGATTTCATAACCTTAAATTATAAAATTTATAATTCAGTATAATTTATGTTTAAAAAATTTTTATCATAAAATTCATATTAAAGAACTTTTATTACGGAATATTATTAAAAAAAAACCTTTAATAAAAAATCTCATATATTGATTTTTGCAAAAATATTTAATATTTAGCTTTTTTAGAGTATAAATTGATCTATTTCACTAGATAAATTGTAAAAAAGTAAGAAAAAAATTATATAAATTAAGAGTATTCCTACAACGCGACTATATCCGTTTGACATGTTGACATTTCAAACAAGTTCCACTGAATGATTTAAATTTGCCACGCTTTTCTGGCAGCACTGTATGTACTCTAGGGACTCTAAAAGGAAGCGGCGTGAGATTTGACCTTGACAAGCACTTCCATCTCGTAGTCTTTATTGGAATTAGTGAACGAAAAATTCCAGAAAGAAATTTGAAACTTTCCGTTTGTGTAATATCACTAAATGCTTTACGATGTTGAAAACTGTGAAGTACGACTTGAATCAACAAATTAACAGAAAACTAACTTTTTCCTGACATAAAATAATAGATATATAACTTTTATACTCCTGAAATAATCAACACAACCACTATTCACAGCACAGTGACATCTATAACTCGGTGCTTGTCACAGATCCAACTATTGTTTCAACACATTAAAAGCCAGTTATTTAGCTCTGGTTTTGGCGGCAAACACTTCACTTTTTTTTCTTTTATCACAACACTAGATCACGGTGACCACTAAATAACTTAATTGAAATTCCCTAATTTATTTGAATTTTTTTCAGTCAAACTTAAAATAAGATTTAATTTATAACTCTGTATGAAATAATTAATAATTTATAGTAAAAATTTATTTTTGTTGTTTTTATTATTAAATACTTAAGCAATAGTCAATTCGTTATTTTATTTTTTGAAAAAAAATTTTAATTCAATGAAGTGATCATGTTTTATTTCTTAAATTTGAATTACATATTTTTTTGAATAAATTAGTAATTTAATTAAATTTTGAAGTACAGTATTTAAATCTTAGATATATTTAGTGATAAAATACTTGGATCAAAAATGTATTTTGTGAAAAAAAAAATTAATTTTTACTTTTGATAGATTTAGCAAGAGCAGTTGACAAAAAAACCTACCGTCTCATTCTCTTGTCTTAGAGCAGCCAATAATTTGTCCTTTGTGACTATTTGCTCAGACTGTTGTTGAATAAGATCTAAATGTAGTAGTAATAATTCTTTGAGATGTTTTACTTCTGTAAAATCATTTTGTCTGGCTTCATTTCCTCTTAGTGGACTGACACCTAATGATGACGTAGCCGTAGCAGGAGCTCCTCCGTCAGTCATACTGGCATACATGTGATCAAAGTCACAAGGAAAACCCAGTATACCCACAACTTTGCTGCTATCTTCAGCAGCAACTCTACTTTTTTCTTTATCTTTATTCTGGTCCTTAACTTTATCCTTGACTGTGCTTGTCGTCGTCAAACGTACGCTGTTCGTCGCTGACGATGACGACAGGTGTTCGTTCATCGCCGCCACCATGTTGTAAGCTACAGCTTCACCTCTAGACACCTCCTCCTTGTTGACTTTACCTGGTTTATAAAATATAATATAAAAGCATAGATAAAAGTAATAAATAAGACTTTTATATACTGTGGAAGAATGAAATTATGACTATCAAATTATAAAATTGTAAATTTTTAATAAACTTAGATTACTATTTAAACAGTATATAAATATAATGTATATACGGAGATAGCACTAGAAGAAATGCTTAAAATATATCACTGTTTTTGGTTATGTATAATTAAGGAAAAGTTTCTTTTTAATGTAACTAATTAAAACAGTTTTTTTAATCTTTAATATCACTAACAATTACGAGTGTATTTATTTGTGTTTTATTTACATATATATGCTTAAGAAGTATGTTTTTCATATTTGTATTATTTTAAAATAAAGTAATTACTTAATATTGACTAAAGATAAAAATGACGAGTTACTACTTTATCGATCCGTGATATTTTGTTTAGTTATAATACCATTATTCAAGTTTGTTTTTAAATCCGAGTGAATTTTATAAAATACAACAATATTAAATATGGAAAATTGTATCAAAATTTAAAAGTATAAATAATATATGTTTATATAAAAGTATCGAACAAGAAATTTACAAGAAACAGATTTTAAGAAAATGAATATAAGTAACAAATCAATACTAAAACTAAAACGAGCAGTTTTTTATTTCATCTATGTTATAAAAATGATAATTTGTAAAAATCTTAGTGTAAAATAAAAGTGAACTTAATAAATAAAAATAGTTATAATAACAAATATATTATTCTGAAATTAAGATGATAAATGATAGATTAACATGTTATTAAAAGCAAACGAGGGAAACAATAAAATGTATTGAGCATAAAAAAATTAAAATGATTCTTCATTCAGTATTGAAAAATGAAGAACTGACACAAATATTTCTTCTCTTTATTTCTGTTCAATTAATAAATATAGAATGACAAGAGATGAAAAGCTGGTATAGTAATATCAGATAGCACACATTTATAGAAGGTTAAAACTAAACAAAGTAAAGCTGTACTTATCAGGCAAACGCATCCCAATTCAGAACTCCAGCATAGAGTAGTCTCGCGGAAAGCCACTTGCGTGAGCAGCAAGTGTCAGAATCTTAAGCGAATACTGCGTAAGAACGAGTATGAATGTGCAGTGAAGGGAGATAGCGTGAACGAAAGAGTGAAGAAGAGAGAAAGATAGAGGCAGAGTAAGAAAGAGAAAGGGGTGAGGGAGGCGAAAAGATGCGATGACAGCAGTGCAGAGTACAGTAAACGTGCGCGATCCAACTTCCAAGGCGCGTAACTTGTCGCGGAAGATGTCGCTCAACCCGAAGCTTACCTAGGGCAGCGAGCCCGAGGCGCTGCTGATCCTCGTCTAGTGACGAGGAGCCGGAGGAGACGCGTCGATAGTCGAGCTCCCGGGCGGCCGCCTCGGTCCCGAGCACTTCAAGCGCAGTCGCGGCGGTCGCGCCAGCGCCCCCGCAGCCAATGATGGCTTGCTGGTGATGAGCGCGTCTCCTCGTCTCCGGCGCGGCGACGCCGTTCACCAGGCGCAGGCCGGGCGCGCCACCCGCTGACATGGCGATCTCCTTCGCCGGCCGACGACGTCGCCTACGCCTCCGCCACCTCCACGAAGCTCCTCGCTCCTTCTCGCTGCGGCGCGCGCCAACATCCAAGCGGCTTGCTTTGCCCACGGCGCCGGCTGAACAGTAAGAGGGGTCGGGGACTCGTCTCTAGCTTCGCCGCCGGGTGCGGGAGAGGATCGAGCCGCGCGACCACGACGCCTTGAGGGCCTGGCGTTTTCCGCGCGCCGAAGAGCGACGACGCGTGTACGGCCCGTCGACAAGAAACATGTATAATACAGTATACGCGCACGCCACTTTGCGGCGAACTGTCGCTGTCTCTCTTTCTTTTCTCCCTCTCGCTCTTTTTCGTCGTGTGCCGCGCGAGGTTGCAGCTACAATGGCGCCCTATGCGCCGACGTTCGATCGCGCCGCCTTTGTAATTGCAATGGGCACTTGTTGGCCGACGCCAAGGACCGTTTGTTCCGATTTCCGATGCTAACTTAAGCCCAACAGCCTGATTTGTACCAATCCTTCGAACCCGTGTTATGCGGCCGTTCGCCAACAGTCGGTCTTCATTCTGTCGGAATTTCATTTAAATTCCTACAGACTTTGTAAATGCATTCTTTATGAATTCTTGTGGAACTTTTTAAGTGCTACCTTACATTGATTAATAATTATTAAATAAGTTTTTATTTAAAGCGCGCAGATTCTTCGGAAATTCATTTCAACTGAAACAAGTATTGCTAATAAATAACTTGCCTATCGATCTTGATAGGCTATGAAACTAAACATTTCGCAATAGGTTGTCTATAATTTTTATAAATATAATTCTTCAAAGTTTTGCTCATAAAATAAAAACACGAAGATTTGTTAAAATAATTTTGTTCAAAATATAAATATTGTTTTTTAATATTTCGAAATTTATACTTTATCTATTTTGTTGTAAGTATGTATTACTAGTAGCCATTTCCAATTTTAATCATTCTTTTGAAATAATTTTGAAGCATATTATAATATAGCTATTATTAAATAATATTTACTATTATACTATTACCAAATAAGCATATTAATAGCAAAAACTATTTTTGAATATATATTTTTCGACTTTTGGTACTTCGTAACTCAATACAAATTCATTATCGATAGATTAAAAACCAGTTTTAAATATGGATCATTATCAAATTAAGAATCAGATCATTAATCAAAAATTATTTGATTATGAAAAAGAAATTTATACAATCTAAATTCAATGATAATATTGATAATCTGAATGCACTTAAGAATTATATTTAAAAAAATTTTTTAACGTTTTACTATTCAAGCCGTGTTATCTTTATTGCTCCATTATTTTACATATGCATTACGCTACTTAATGTATGACTATTGATTTATTAATTCGTAACATAAATTTTATTATGAATTATTTTATAAATTATTAATATATTAATTTAATCTTCATACAATTTTATAATGAATAATATTAATATAATTGTGTTAAATTTTCCAAACATTTATGATACTACTATATATTCGGATTTATTAAGTGTTTTAATGTACTGAATCTTCTGAATTAATGACATTGTTAATAAAATATTAAAATTTCTATTTTTTATAAAAAATATTTTAAACTGTTTGAATTTTACATTAAATCAATGTAAAATTATAAATATACATTAAAGTTCAGAATTTTTAGGTATTTAACGTGAAATTTAAAAAATGAAGATAACTGTTTTACATTCTTCAGATATTAAATATATGGAATCTAACCGGATTGAAATAAGAAAAAAAGACAAAGATGGGAAAAAGTAAAATATTTTCCTTTAATTTTAAAACATACTTAGTGCGAATAAAAGAAACGGTATTACCAATCGTGTATTAATCTGAACTGTGCTACATTAATTTATTAACGTATTTAAATTTTTATTTATGATAATCGAGAAAATGCTTAAGATGCATAAAAGGTATCAATATATAAGAAATAACCTAAGTTTTCGTTCATCTTGTCTGTTCCACTTTTATTGCTTTATATTGCAGAAAAGAGAGAAAAAAAGAAATGTACTTAGCCCTTCGTTCGAGAACCTTTCTTTAAATAAAAAATTGTATCCAATAGCGATTCAACTTTAATCGGCATCGTGTGTTGATTGGTTAATAGAAAATTGTGTTTTCTTTACATTCATTTTAATTAGTTTTTAATGTGAAATGAGTGTGTATTAGATATTGATGAACACAATTATACAAGCTGTAAAAATCAAGAAATCGTTTTTTAATATTGAATTATGTCAAAAAAATTTGTAAACAATGAAAGTAAACAAGAGTTTAGCGTTAAGATAAAAGCCTAAGCGTTGATGATGTCTGCATCAAATGCCGGCGTAAAAAAAGCATTTTTATGTATTTTATTCACATATTATTGAGTTCTACGATACAGTTCTATTTTACAAATTTGTAATTGTTTAAGAATATGAAATAGTTGCACAAAAAATTTGTATATAGGTGTTGTGCAGTACGATGAATACTACGTGGAACAAAAGATATATTAAATAAAAGAAACCTATTATAACGGACACGTAAGTGTACGCGATACTTTATCCTCTCATTTTATCCTGAACGCGCGTACGCACACGTACTTATGTATATATGTGTGTTATAAATTGTATTGTAACTGAATTGTGCTATAGAGTTAGGTCGTCAGTAGCCACGCATTGGTATATATATACGCATGTATACGCAAGTCGTACGTATGCACACATATGTATATTTATATGCATGTATATTCTCGGAAAAACCCGTAAAAAAGGAATTGTCCATTCTTTACTATATAACTAATCTTAAACGAGGAACGTCATCTCGCCGAAATCTTACTATCTTTCTCCTTTTCTTTTCCTTGGATAGTTGACACCAGGGTGAATTTCCTCGTCCTTGTGCTCCTCCACAACAGGATAATCGTCGTAGTATCTTTCTCTTTCGTTTTCTCTCTCGCTTTATCAAGAGCGCGCACCTCGGCCTCTACGCCTCGTCTTTTGCCACACTTGGCGTTTTCGTTGGTCGATGCTTGAGGGGGAGCTCAGTAATAGAGCGAGAGAGATAAAAAAAAGAAAAAGGGAGCGGATGCGTATGAGGTAAGTGCAAGAGAGACGGGTTTATTATTCGCGCGTCTTTGCTTGGAACCCGCCTTAACGGTTAGCGGCAGGCGAGAATTTGAGGAATGGCACGGATCTTACATGGAAACAGGTAATTTTTAACGAATGCGTCAATGATTAGGAGGTATATCAACGATGATTAATTGCCGCGCGAGGAGTGAAAAGACGCGCGAAGCGCAGAGAATGCGCGCCGACATCTCGGTGAGACGCCACCTACTGGTGCGTAACGAGCACACGTAGGACACTACTGTGCGCCTCGTTTTTGTACAACATTCTTTCGTATTTTTTGCATGCGCGCGCACCTTCGGCGGGATATTCGAATGTTATGCAACGACGTTGACAATTGCACGGGCACTGGTTTTTATTTGATTTTGCATTTATTACGCATCATTATACACGAATGTTGTTCATTAGTTTAAGTAAACTTGGCGTGACTACCAGTTGAATTAATTTTCTTAGACAAATGCTTTTAATTGATTGTTAGAAACATTAAACATGCTTTTATTTTAAAATTATTTTTAAATTAAACAATTAATGTCATATCATTTTTTGAAATAGTTCGCTTTATTGACATAAATACTCTTGATTTTAAAGTAATTTTTGAAAAAATTGGATATACATTTTTGCTATTTATAATAGCCAATTTATTCGATGTATATTATTATTATATTATTATACTTTTCATTCCACTACAAGAAAATCAATAAATAATATATTTTGGAAACCTTTGAGTTACATTATACAGAAATATACTTTAATATTCTTGACATTCTAAATTATTTTTGTCCATAGATACAGTTATAATAGTTAAAATTCATTTCAGGTAAAAACACTTTATGTACAAGTTAAAATTTATCATGTAAATAATTTTAACTTCATGTTAATAAATTAATAAAAATAAAATCATTTGCATAATTGCCATTAATAATATACAATAATTTCTTTATAGATTTTGATATTGCCTGATAGTATATTTTTATTAAGACTTGTGAAATTATATATTTTAATGTACAAAAATATTATGTAAAAAAATTTTGATAATGTTTAGAGTAACGATATAGATTTTTTTTTCTATTGTACGTATATATTTAAATATATTTTAATTATAAAATATATAAAAAATTAAACACGTAATAAAACCTTTGAAATAATAATTCGAAAAATTATCTGTATAAAGTTGTACTTTTTAGAGTATTTTTATTATATTTCAAAATTATTTTCAAACAATGAATTTTAATTTATAAATAATTTTTAAGATATAAATTTTACTATTTAGTTTTATTCATAAATTAAATGTAATGTATGTTATTTTTAATATTTTAATTATAAATTCTGAAAACGCATTTAAAATTATAGCAGCTACAAAGAGTTTTTGTTATTTCAATAAATTATTATAACAATACTGTACTAAATAGTTATTAAACTGGGATTGCTTACAGTATTCAGGAAGTATAATTTTTTGAATAATTTATGTAAGTAAAAATGATATCTTGCGACAAAAAGGTAATGCACATTTGGTTTTAGGACTTCCTACAAATGTTACTACAATTTAATTATTAAAATTTTTTATTATAAAAACCGGATAAATTTATAATTAAATCAACATAATAAGGAATTTTGTTCTGCGACAGATACGGTTTTTATTTTTCTAATTATCAACATTGAAATAATTTTTTTTTATTTAAAACTATAATATAATATTTATATTTAATTTTTAATACGTTTAAAATCTATGAAATAATTTAATTAAACAACTAATGTTAAAATATTGTGTATATAAAATCTAGATTTATATAAATTATACAAACTTTTGAGTATTTTTTTATATTTTTTATTTATTTTTAACTTCAACTTATGTAAAATAATATAATTCTGTAGATAGAATGTTAGACTATTGCGTCAATTCTGAAATTGATTACGTCATCTGCCGTCTAACGTATTCCGCCTACACAGAAAATTTCATTTTCCTTAAATCAATATCGAGCGCGGTATAAATTGACTCACCTCTATTTTCGCTTATATATATATATATATATATATATATATATATATTTATTTATTTATTTACACGCAAATTACATTATATATATGCACGTAAATTATTGTGTATTTTTCCATGTATCTTAAGTCTTATTAAATTGTTTTCATTAATATATAACTAAAATTTTTTTTACTTTTTGCAAAATATAAAAGAATATAAGGGCAAAAATAAAGAAAAAATTGAGTTTTAAATGAATTAATTTATTTGAATAAAAGTAAATTAGCAATCAAAATTATGTACTCGCTGTATGTGTTTTACACTTAATTAATATCAATGATATGAAACTTATTTTGCGATTTCATATACAAAATGATATTTCATGCTGAATGTTTGAATTAACGAACAATCTGACATTTTAAAATTATATTCATGTATGGAACGTTGGATGTTTATGATATTTATTTTATAAGTGTTATTTAGTACGATTATTACTTGAATTATATTTTCTTCGGATATGCATTACGTACAAATCGTGTTTAAGACGCATACAACTTACTGGTCTCAAATATAAAAAAATGCGTTATTAATTAAATATTAAGTATAATCTTGTTTGAAAAAATCTTATGCATTAAATTCATTACTTATATTCGATAAAAAAAAGGAAAAGGACATGAAGTACTTATATCGTCCCATCTACGCTAGTTATTGTACATTGAAACAATTCAGTTTTAATGGATAAAAACTTAAAACATTAATTAAAATTGGATAAGCGTAGAGTTTATATGTATAATAAAATGGAAATTATTATTTATTTATAAATATACGAACAAAATTTATAGATTTGTAGTTCGATTTAAAATTTGTGAATCTTGAGTCTTTTTAACTTATTAATAAAAATCTGTTTTAATTTTTATTTAATAATTTGGAATAAGCATGAAATTCAAGGAATAATACTGTGATAGATCCATAAGAATCGATTTTTAAAATAGTTATAAAATATAATACCATTAAAATTTTTTAAAAATTTATTAAATTTATTAATTTATTAAAACAGAATTTATTTCGTGGGTATAGAAATAGACAATTTTTTAATTCACCTTTTTAATTACTGTACGAAGTATATTGTAATTTTTTTAAAAACCATTTTGATCTTTGCAGAAGTTTCTTTTAATATTAAAAATAATTTAAGTATTATTTCCTTCGATTATATTACGTACAAAACATCATAGTAACTATTTTTTGCCCAACGGGGATAATATCAATCATAGATTTCATTTTTTAAAAAGCTTCTTGAAACATAATCAGTTTTTAATATAGCATGTTTATCCATAATACGTCATTCTTAAATATATTATAAAAAGGTTTATCTTAATGTCATGACAAATTACATTTCTGAATATATTTATGGCCTCTTATTTCTTTTTATTTATTTTTCTGTTTTAGACATTCAATTACATGTATAGAAATATAATTACTCTCCTATTTCAGTATATAACATTAGACATAATTTTTCATATTTACAATTAATATGACACAGATATTCTCTCAAGATTCTTGCATTACATGTAATAAAATAGCCAACTATATTCTTTTTCTTTTATAATGTTCATTTCATACGGTAAAATGTAAAGAAAGTGAATGATGCTTTGTTTTTTAAATTTTAGTATTTGGTTTTTTAATAAAAAATAAATAACTTTTCAATGATTCCGATATGTTTGTGGATACATTTTATGGGAAATGATTTCGTATACTTATTTTTATAATGATTTATGATGGAAACAATTCTTGTAAAGGAATTACCATTTTAAAAACCATATTTTCAAGTTTAAAAATGAATTTTATTTTTAACGACGTGTAAGTTTTAATAAAATTGCAACTACTTATGTTAAGAAGTAAAGAAAATATTATACTACAAGTTTTTAAATTAAAAAAATTTTTAAAAGATTTTTACAATTTTAAATAAAAATAAAAATTAAAAGGTCTAGAAAGTTCTAAAAATGTTTTTTTACGATTTGTCAAAGACTACATTTTATCATTCTCAATCGGCACTTTTGCCAATATTTAGAGTTGAAATATACAATTGTGTGTACTCGCGACATTCTATTTTTAATGTCCCATTTAGTACATTGTATTTGAGACTTATGTAGTCTGTATATAAAGATATATTAAATTAAACTTTGTATGCTCGAGGAAAACAAGGACTACAGGAGCATAGAATTGGTATATACGTATACGATCATAAATAATCCAACACGAGGAGTATAGCAAAACTCTTATACAACCAAAATGTTTCTATTTTGTTATTTTAGTAAAAAGAAATTACGAAATCGAATAATTATAAAAATGGAAAAAGTATAATAATTTCACTTTTCAACGGGTACATAAGCTATTCTTCTTATTATATCCTTTCATGACTAGAGTCAAAAACCTTTCAAATAACACTTTGTCTCGTGTCATCTGAAGAAAGATAATTTCGACCAAACTTGCTTGATCCTTACGCTCATAGAATATTTATATATATTTATATATGTTTAGTATATTTAGTCTGTCTTATTTATTCACATTATCAGACATTCGAATTTTCTTCGTGTCTTTAATAGGTGCCGCTTATTTGTGGCTAACTGTTATTCACCTTCTGTTTCTCGGACGCGGTGCCGGGAATATTTAGGAACTAAGTCGTAGCTTTGTTGTTTTGTTTATCTATAATTGCTGTTTTCTTAATCGTTCATTTTCCATAGTTTTCGATGCTCAAAAGAAGAAGAACAAGAAGAAGTTAAAAACGAAAATTAATCGTCTCCTTCATTTTCATATAAAAGACAAGCGAAAACGGAATTTCGATGTTAGGGTTGTTCACTGATAGGATTGCTGCCTAAACATGCTACTGATTTCCTCGATGGACTTGTTCTTCGTTTCGGGTACCTTCAACCAGATAAATAGAGTAAACAAGCCTTGGATGACGGCGAAGACGAAGAATACATTTGAATTAATAACGGCTGCCAGTGGTGGGAACATGATACCGACGAGGAAATTGGCACCCCAATTGATAGCAATGGCAACGGATGTCGCTGTAGGCCTCGCAGATTGGTTGAACAGTTCGGACACGAGAAACCATGGAATGCTTCCTGGTCCGGTGGCAAACAGTACGATAAACATCACGACTAACACGACCGCTAGTATCGACGCAGCTGCGTGACTCTGAAATGCGCATTAAAAAGAATTTTTAGCGATGTTGAGCTTAAATTCTTGGCTACATAAAATTCTTAATAAATATCACAATAAAACTAAAAATTTTTTTCTCTTCTAATATAAATTATGATAGTAATCATCGCCTTTACCCCCCCCCCCAAATTATTAAAAAATCAAAGAAATATAAAAAACTTACTAGCAAAAGATAGCAAAAGAAATTAAATGACAAAAATTTTTCTTTAAATATAGATATTCAATTCACTTGTATTTGTCTAACTAATTGTTTCTTTAAATTTAAATTAGATAGATTAAAATTATAATTTTAAGTAAAATAGTTTTAATTCTTCTTTCAAAAGGATCCTTACAAACTTATACTGGTTAGATTTATATAAAAAGCAAACTCTTCAATTTACTACTATGCTATTATATAAAGTTTTAAAGAGTTTTTCTTATAGCAGGTCGAAGCAAATGTATATTTTTATGTTTCAGAGAAATATAAAAATATAAATATTTAATAGTAATAATAATCTTTTTTATAATTAACATTGATTTCTCATTAATTTTTAGTAATAATTTACTTAGAAATACAATAATTTAAATTAAAAAAATAATTTATAATTGTATTTTATTATTTTATAATTTATTCAAATTTATACACCGACGTATTTAGATTTAATTTTAATAGAATGAATTATATTTTTCATAATAAGTGAAAAAAACGCAATAAGCTATGATTAATAAATTTACAAATTTGTACTATAAATATAATTAGATATTTGATTCCTTATACGTAAAAAACTATCAATTCTTAAGTTAAATTCTAATCGATACAGTTGTATCAGATTTTCGTATAATATTGTACAAAATTTTCAATAAATTTATATAATTTTATAAAAGTTAAACTAATAGCACTTTATAAAATTTCATCGTAGCTAGTATTTTTATTTTAATTTCATCCTTTAAAGATTTCTATATAATCTTGAAATTAATTAAAAAAGTTTAGCTTATTTGCTTATTAAAACAACAAATAATTATAAAATTTTTTCGTACAAAAGTTTTATTAATAAAATAATGTATTTATCTGTCTGCATAAAAAACTAGCTTCTGATCGATTTCTAATCGTAAATTTTATTTAAAAAATGACTTACCTTAAACAGAAGACATACTGCTAGAAGACTTGTATCAATAAACATCCCCAAGAAACCAATTAATAGCAGAGTCTTGCGTCCAGCTTTTTCAACTAGGACCATAGAGACAAAAGTCATCAATACGTTAACTACACCGACACCTATTGTAGCATTTTCAGCTTGTTCTGCATCTAGTTGAGCCATTTTGAAAATATTTGTTGAATAAAACATTATTGCATTGATACCAGACAGTTGCTGTGCTAACATAATCATAACAGCGATGAAAAGGGGAATACGAAGGGATGAATTCATTACAAGTTCGGTTAAAGTGACTCGTGGAATAAGTTTAATAGATTCATATTCTGAACGCATGTCTTCCATTTCATCGTGAACTTCGATCGTACCTCGCAGCCACGTTAACGCTATAATATATATAAAAAATATTAAACTTATTTTAAAGAAAGAGCTTATTTAAAACAATGTTGTTAATAATTGTAAGGTATCATTGATAAAGAAATAAATTTTAACGTAGCTCTGTCTCAAATAAAATTACTCATTTACTTTTATTGTAAAAGTAATTAATACCATATTAACAGTAATAATATTAGTGATTGATTTTAAATAATACACGATTTACTTAAATTTATTACATAATTGTATTTAGTCTATATTAAAGTAAAAATCTTTTGATTTAATAAATTAGTATAACAATAAAATAATTTAATGATAAAAAGTTTAACTATGTTTTTTAATCAATTAATTTATTCATCATGGGGTATGATTATTTTTATGTATATTGCGCGATAATTGAGACAAGTGTAATAATTATAAGTCATAAGGTCAATCAAATTAAAATTTCTTAAATCAAGTACGTGGAATTAGAATCAATGTCTCTTTTATTGGTCGTGTAATGCGTGATTAATTTAAATTAGTAAACCGACAAATTTACAGAATAATAAAAAAATAGTCTTACCTCGCTGAGCGTCCATATCTTTGCCTTTACTCAGTAGAAGGTATTTCGGACTCTCAGGGCAGAAGGGAAGTGTTATGACTTGCACGATGGCCGGCACAATGGTAAGCGAGAACAGCCAAGGCCACAACTCGGCAGTACCCATGAGTTTATTCATGCCGAGTACTTGAGCTACCAAGATTGAAATTGTGATCACCAGTTGGTACACCGTTCCGACGGCACCACGCAGGTGCATCGGTGATATCTCGGCAAGATACATAGGCGCTAGTCCGGCGTTCAAACCCGAGTTAATGCCTATGAGAAACCGGCCAAGTATGATGAGTTCGTAGCTGGCTATCGGTTTGGCTAAGGCCTCGAAAAATACGGCACCCACGACGAAGATGTTATTCAGTAGCAGACTACCTTTGCGACCGAAGCGGTCGGCTGCGGTACCGACCAAGGCACCGCCGATCATTCCACCTACACAAAAGATCGCCACAGCTATCGCCCACGTTACAGTCACGTCGGCTTCGAGAGCATCTTTGTCTAGTGGGACGTCGCTTCGGTTCATTTTTATTTCCGCAATCCATGGTTGAATCACCTACAAGTCATTCAATATTTTTTTTAGATTTTGAAATAGAAAAATTATTTGCTATACATAGTTAGGCATATAATTCCTATATCCGTTGCACATGAATTATTCATTTATATTAAATTTGGATTTGATATTACATATTATAACTTTTTTCACAAAATTTCAAATCATCTATTGTTTGTATTCATTTAAGGCTATTAACAGAAAATTTAAATGCAATTTTTGATATAAGAAAACTATATTGGTATATAGATAAAAAATTTTTTTTAAGTCATTAAAATATTAATATAAATTTTTTGGATTACATAAATTAAAGAATTTCTATGAGTGATGTATTGAATCAAGTTTTATGAAAGGGATATACGACACTACAAGTAGCGTAATCAACGATGTTAAGTTGATATTATTGTACATTAAGTTGAGATATTGTAAAAAATACTGATTATATGCATTGTTGTTTTTTACATCGTAACATAATCAAAATCATTAGAATGGTTTTTCAGGTAAGATATTAAAGACTTATTTAAAATTTTTGTTTGTAATGAATAGGTAGATAGACCAAATTATTATGCAAATTTTCAGAAAAATTCACATTTCTATTTAATATTATATTTGTACAAAAAGTTTATAATATAAAATATTTATAATAGATAGAAAATTAAGCACTTATTTTATTATCATAAAAAATATAATCCTAAATGCATCCTTTTCAAGAAGTTATATATTATGGAAGGTGTATCAAGAAAGTAAAATATAAAAAATTAATTTATGAAAAATTTTGTGACTTTCGACTTGTCAAATAAATATTTGTTGAAGGTTTCAAAATTTATTTGAATGTTAAAATAATATTCTGGTGTTCTAGTATTATGTAAAACTGTTCATTCAAGTAAAATTAAAATTAAAATTAAAAGATGAATGTAAATTTTTGAAATTAATTATTTAGTCTAGAAACTGATAAATTTTCTACGAATTATTAAAACTCAAACGTGTTTAAACCCAATAATATTATTTAACTGTTTAACTTTAAATTTTAAAAATTATTATTGTTGCAGCGGAACATAAATATAGCTATTTATGACATGATGCTCGTCGAGTATAATATCTATCCTAGGTTCTGTGGTGTCTAGCAAATTTACATTACATTACGCTACTTTATATTCACTTGGATGCGTATATCTTTGAAAAAATATTAGATTTTATAATTTAAAGCTATAATCCCATAAAAAGAAAAATTCCATTATTAGCAATATTTTAATAAGTATTTCCTAAGTTTAAAAGTATTGAAAAATATCTGATCCATCTATTAAGTAATTATTGCCAATAAAAATTTTCTAATATCAGTAAATATCTTGAAATATGTACGTATAAATTCTAAAATTATTTATTGAATATTTTTATACATTTTAAAATTTAATATTTAACATCATGAAATTTCTTAAAATATATATAATATTTCACCTCGATTCGGATCCTATGAATTATTATTTTTATTTTTTCAAAAATATATAATCTTAAAATTATTATTCGTAAAAATGAATAATTTAAATGATATTTAAAAATTCGCATTTTATAATGAAAATATTCATTCAATCCATACGTACAGCAATAATATAAAGAACAATAATATAGATAACAACAATAGTTTATCCAAGTTTCTTTAATTTAATATTTATATTTTGTTAATAAATCTATGCAAATATGTACATAAAATAATCCAAAACATACAATACACTTTTCAAAATTAAGTTCAAATTAATTTATTTCAGGGAAAAAATTTACTTTTTTAATTAATGTTTTTTTAACTTATAGCTTAAATTAACACTGCGCTATAGTTAACAACTATTTAAATATTAAAAGAAGTTCAAAGTTCATTTCAGAATATCTACATGAAGCTTGAACGCTAAATTTAGTATATTTCAGATAAAATCTATGTACAAAAATATATTAATTTAGAACTTTCACGTTAATGATTAATAAATTGTCCAAAAATAAATATATTCACTATACTTACGGTTGCTGGTGAGTTAACAACTCCCGTGTTAAAACCATGCTGAAAAGAGGATCCTAATGCTGCCGCGCCAATAGCAAAGGCTAAGTGAGGATTAAAACCCTAAAAAAATTAAAATCATGTTTAAATGTATGACATTTTTAATTAAATATTTCAAAAGTTATCTACATTCAAAGGTAATATCTAATAATAGGTATCTAATAAATTGTATTCGATATATATATTTTCAAGTATAATGGTTTAGATTTGTAACTATTCATTTATTGTTCAATATCATTTAAATAATATTATTAATATTAATTTTGTAACAGTGAAAAAATTTCTTTACCAGTTTAAATAAAAACTGTAATAATGGATACAAAAGATATTTAATAACAAATGTAAAAATAAGATAATTGTAATGAATGATTGTAAAAAAGGACAAGGTTTTTATAAAATTGAATTTTCCTTTAACATTTTTTCTTACTGCATATTGTTTTAATAAAAATTATATAAATGTTTATGTACATTTTTGGATTAATTTTATAACACGTAAATTATTATAGTAAAAAGTATCATCCAACTTAAAAGTAATCATTCAATTTACTATGATCGTATTAGAAAATAGAACAAGAAGGAGAAAAAATAAAAAATAAAGTAATAGGCATTTGGTCTGTTTCATGCTAATTGATCCACTCACTGGGTCAAATACATATACACGTATAGAAAAATCTTACTTGTTCTTGATGCTACAGGCAAGTATTTTTATCTATTATTAATCGTGTAAATATATCGTAAGATACAAGAAACACAGTAAAGATACGTATTTGTCATACTTGCCTAATTACTTCCGTTTCCTTTTGAAAAATTATGAATAAATTGTTTTATGGTTATTGATAATTAATAATTGTATTAAGAATAATTTTTTTTTTCATTTCAAAAAATCTAATAACTTTTGTTATACTTTTTAAAAGTATGCGATTAGTTTGGTACTATAATAAATAGTAATTATATGCCGTAAAAATTTAAAAAACGTGATGATTATAATTATTAGATTAATAATATTTGATTTAGTAGGGAAATTTATTAATTTTACAATTATGTGTTTAACACATCATCTTTTATCATTCGCTCCTATCTTTTATAATTACATTAAAAACGATTGTGTAAGAAAGTATATTTTATGATTATATAATATTATAACTATAATCGTATAATTTATTTTTATCAATGAAACAAGTGAATTATAAATTTTTAAAATTTATTTGAATGGTATAATATAGGAATTTATTTGAATTATAAATTATGCAAATAGACCGCAGAAACTCAATTCTCGTACGATGTTAAGCAAATTTAAACATATGATCTTGTATTTTATAATATTAATTCAACAACAAATTTATAAGTCTAGAGATTTATTATTTTCCTTCATAAGTATATATTATATAAAACTTAATAAATGAATTAAATTTATATTTATTTTAAATTTAAAACTTATATTGTATGAAGATTATTTAATAACAAAAAAATATTGGAGTATATATGTATTTATGTACCATTAATCTTGTTTAATATTATAAAATTATTATTTCTATTCATTCTTTCAGGGATTATATTGTTTTAAATTGTGTATTCATACATTAAATGACATTAAACCTTAACTCTGAAACGTGACAAGAATAAACAAGAATAAAAGTTGGGTGATGTAAATTTATTGAATAAACATGATAAGAATAGATTGTTAGATTATTCACTTTTTGTCATAAATGTTGGACTAATTAATTAATTAATTATTGTTATTTTAAATACTTTTAAAATATAATTTCTATAACAAATTAGTTTTGTATATATATTAATCAATATCTTTAATACACAATTTTTTATTTCTTACAAATTATATTTCAATACGAATGAATTTCAAAAGACAAAGTTTCCTTAAAATTAGGCAAAGAATTTTTCATTGTATACTTAAGTATGACGAGACGATCTTTTATCACTTTTTTATCTTATAGTGATAATTCTAGCCAATGAAGTTTACGACCTCTTGCCTTCCCACATCAGATTTTTTAGAAATATCAGTGGGAGGGAAGACCGCACGCTTCTTATTTTTACGAAAATATTTACACGTGCTTGTATGACTACAATCAAATTCGAAAGAAGAAAAGATAACAATGGTATTTGTCATATTTATCTAATGACTGTCGAAAATTCAAAGAGGGTCAACAAACTTAAAAGTGGGGACATATGGCGTGATCTTCTATATTAGTAACTACACGATGCATACATATCTGGAATTTGGATTTTCTCGAATTATAATTTATAAATTTATTCAATGTTTTATTCAAATTATTTATGTTCCCTTTAAATATACGACTGTAATAATTTTTAAATTATTGCTATAAAACCAGATAGAAACATATAAAATACATACAAAAAGGAATGGTCCATTTTTTTAGTCTAGTAAAAAATTATTTTAAAGCAGAATTATTTCATGCATAAAGAAATAAAGTTGTTTAATTGTATTGAACATTTTTTACTAAATGTGAATTTTTTATGAAGTATTGCGCAATATTGCATAGGTGTTTGATCTACTTCCACGGATTTATGATTTGATTTTTCCATCTCAGTTTTACATACATCGAATTGTAGACATTATTGTCTTAAAATATATTAATTTTAAAAGAATAAATAGTTGTAGGATTTTAATTTAGAATTAATATTAATTAAATATATGTGTTCAAATAAATCATTTTCTTTGAAAAATTAATAAAATTGTAGATACATTATATATTTGTATCTATAAAATATATTTTATACTACCTTCTATATAAATAATGAAATTATAAAAAATGATAATTTTGCTTTTAATTATAGTAAAAAAAGGTAATTATTTAGTTTTAGAAGCTATATATTAAATAAGATATTAATATTAATAATTAATGTCTCAAACAAAATAATATATCATGAAACCTCAAATGATTAGAGAACAAAACAATTTATTATAAATTACTACCATAATAAATAAAATTAACAATATTTTATTAATGTCAAATTATAACAGTGCTGATTATTGATTTATGCTTCATAGAGATCGCATTTATATATATGTATATTATATAATTGTTTCATTGTTTATGTTTATTCTGTACCTGTTTAAAAATAAATAGCTACTAAAGTAATGTAAAAGTCGATGAGAGTAAAAGAATAAAAACGAACATATATATTTCGTTATGAATCAATAGATGTTAATGGATTATAACTGTTGTTTCAAAAAAGGTCATTGAAGCGGTCAAAACTTCAATCCAGGCGAAATATACTAAGTAAGACATTATTTATTGATAATCAAGTATTTTTTGTTATTAAAAATAAGTTTCGGAATAAAATAAGGAACGAAAAAATTTGTATGATTAGCTTTGATTATGAGGAAAATTATTAGGAATAGAAATTATTATTATTAGGAAAACAAAAAAAACGTTCTTTGTTATATTCATGTATAGCATTTTATATCTTGTTTTTCAAATTTATTATGTATATAGTAAGACAAAATAAATATTTTACATATAAAATTTTAAGGACTGATTTAATATATTTGTCTTAGGTTAAAAGGATTTATATTTTAAATTTTATTTAAAACGTAAATTCAATAATCGAGTTAAATTAAACTTTTACACTATCCGGTAAGCTAATTTTTAATTTTTATTTCTTTTTTTTTCTTTTTTATTAGGTACGGAATATTGTTTTAAATTAATGATTTGATTATACATAATTTACATTGATATGACGTGGTCATGGTGTACGTGGAAAGAGAAATTTTAAAATGATGATACTGAAAATGAAAAGGACGACGTACAGAATATACAAGTACACCAGATGCAATTATGAATAAGTTATTTAGAAATATCAAAATATACGGAGAAATTTAAGTATATCATAAATAGGAATTTAAGTATTTCATAGAAAGTATGAAAGAAAAAATTGTGTATGTAAAACAAGAGGGAGAAAGAAGAATATTAGGAATGAAAATCTTATTAATATTTAGGATGGGTAATGAGATGAGAGGGGATAAACACTTGTTGACGAAAGAAGAAATAGTTTGTAGATTGTGTAAAGAAAAGAATTAATGAGACACATTATGGAAAAGTGCAGCGCAATAGAATTTAAGACAAGCAGATGAAACAATGATATAAAAAGGAATAGAAAATATATAACTTCAACGTACAAAATACACTATAAGAAAGATAAACAAAAAACCAGGAAGGAGATAGATTAACATTAAGGGAAAATATGTATGTACAAATCAACCATACCTAGAATTCTAAGTGATTTATGCAATCCGCAAAGTGTAATATTAAGTGTACATATTTTATACATGGTAAAACATTATTTCATTAGAGTGAAACTGTTCATCAGAGTGAAACTTACTAAAGCGTTCAGTGTAAAAAAGGTGTTAAAATTTAAGTAAAAATAGTACCAAAAATGTACGAGCGTAAAAAATAATCAAAGATGTTAAAAAATATTTATGCAATGAATATTTTAATGTTTCATAATAATATATTATATTGTTCAATACACTATTACTACATAATTTGCATAATTTATCATACATAACCTCTTAAATATTTTATGTGTATATTATAATTTAACATTAATTTTATTTGATTACATAGATAACATGTATACTTAAGTTTAATGAGAAAAATTATTGTTTCAATTACTTTACTTAAAATAAATGTGCATCGTTTTAATTTAGTAAAGCTGTTGATTGATCGACAACGAGTTACTCATAATCGACCATATTTTTTTATATTTATAGTTATTTGAAATATTAAATAAGATGAAATTATTTTTTGTATTGTTAAAAAATAAAATAATAAAAATAAATTCATGTATTTGTTTTCATTCAACCTTTGACTCGTATACCAAGTAAAATTTAGTATTTACAAAGTAAAATTTTTTATTATTTTTAACTATTTTATTTAATGCGCAATAATTATTTTTAGTATTGTAATAATTTTACTCATAATTTAATATCTATATTTTTTAAACTTAAATACGGATCGTTATAAAATTATTTATTCGAGTAGTATTTTATTCTATATTCTTAAAACCATAAAGATAATAAATTTACTACATTTTTATAAATTTTAAATGTTTCTATTTTAAAATTATATTTATTTAGAGCATTTTAAAAATATTTTATGTATTTATAAATAAAATTTTAGAGTATTTAATAAAAGTAGAATTTATTCCGATTATATTTTTTTAAATTATAATAAAAAATTTTTTTTAATTAATATAATTATTTGAATAATTATTTATTTACTATCAGTTGTGCAAGGTTACTGATTTTTATACCGAAGAACTCATACTATTATCAGGCGCTTGTAAGTTTATCTCTTCTTACAAAAAGCACATGGCCTCATTTTAATTCATAATAAAAGATTAAACAATAAACTAAAGTAGTTTATATCCATTAAAAGTAGATATAGATATCTATAATTTAATGCTTCAAAAGTAATCCATTTATTTTGCTAAACTTATTTAAATTATTTATATAACATAATATAAATATTTATAATATAAAGTTTTATTATTATACAATCAATATTGAATTTTTTTAAAATATTACTAAAATGATGACTACATTTATATTTTATTTCAATGAGATAAAACTCAAATTTTTTATCATACATTTCATATTTGCACAATGGTCAAAGTATATTAACGCAAAATATGTTTTCAAAGGAATAATAATAAATCTTTGTAGTTAAACAAAGGAAAGCAGAATTTAGTAAAAACTTGTGTTCTTAAAATTAATAAATTACGTTTTATGTTACCGATATAAAAACTTCTTTCTAAATGTTATATCAAAGACTTATTTCAAATACACCTGTTTCTGTATATTTGAAATATATGCAATATTATGTAAGTGTTTTTAAATATATAATAGTACGTTATAAATTTATAGGTTTAATGGAGAGTTTACTTTTCAAATTTGTTTCAACGAAATATATACTTAACGGATACTAATTGACTTCTTAGATCTTATCAATTAGAAACAACTTACTCGAATAGACGTCTTGATGTACGGCATCACAAAGTTCCGTAAAACTTGTGCTTATCGTATAAATGAAAAGTGCAAAAATGCAAGTTCGATTCGTGTAATCCGTGTGTTCAGGTAATTAAGCTGAGTAAGTGCAAACACTGACTCGTAGATGTGAAAAGGGCCGTCCACATCCACTGGGTTCACGTTTTTAGACTAAGCGAAATAAAATAAAAAAAAGGAAAGGCGCGGTTTTGAAGAAAGTATCGAGCAACACGTGCGCCGACGACTACTAGCGTTTACCCCGTGACCGCGTTCTTATATGCGGCTCCTCCTCCTTTTTATCCTCCGTCTCTTTTTTCTTCTTCTTCTTTTCATGTATTTTGTCAAAACACAATTCGGCAGCAATTTTAAATGACACCGTAAAATTACAATCTTTTCATATGTCGACTCAGAGTAAAGTGATAAGCGATCTATCACCACGAGACTATCGCGCCTCTTTCTTTTGGGTACATGGGAATAGGATTATGTTGAGTTTTATTACTATGGCTCACTTTTTATAGGATCTCAACAAACTAGAGAACGATTGTAAAAGGGTATCCGGATATATTTTTTGTCTCGAATTCATTCGGTGAATCAATGAACTTGAAAGGAGTATCAGGTCTTGAATTAAATTTTATATGGTTTGATTCAGATGTATAATTTACGATGTTGGAATTATACTTCAATTCTTTTTGTCATATTCAATAAAAGCTTTTAAATTATAAATTACAATGTACAATTTTAATAAAAAGATTCTCGCTGAACGCTCATTCCATTTATAAAGTTGATTTGTTGCAAATACTGGTAGGTTTGAATCATAGAATTAAAATAAAATTTTGTTAATATTTTATATTTCACAATATTATTATGATATTTTAAAATAAGGACTATTTTTATTAGAATTACATGAAAAGCACCTTAAACAGCTCGCATTTATGAATAGATTGAACTTAATAGATTGAACGACGACTGTTTATGTTATCAATGTACGTTAAGCAATATGTAAATATATCGCACCATACTATTCTTATTCATTATTTGTTTATTTGTAAATAATACTAATTAAAACAGAAATTTACAATTGATGTAATAAAAATCTCAAAATTGAAAATTTTTTAACATATTTACACAAAAATTTATAAATTTATTTTGTAATCAAGAAATTGTGCTGTAATATAATTTCTTATCTAATTGGAAAAATTAATATATTAAATATTTTTTATCACTGTAGTTATAATAGTTTATGGATGTTGCATATATTGGGTTACTTTATAAATAATTATTTTAGTATAAAAATTATAATTATATTTTAATCAACTTTTATATTAAATCAAATTAAATGATACAATTCGGATTTTATTCAATATTATTGAAATAAAAACATAATGTAAATGGTTAATTTTAATTTTAACATTAACAATAATCGCATAACAGAAATGATAAACAAAAATATTAAATTAAAATTTTTTAATTTAAACTTTAAATTCCTTAAATTAAAATCATAAAAATCATAGAATTTTTTAAGATTATAGAAAAATTATGTAAGATAATTGTATTGCTTATGAAAATTTATTCAAGTAATTTTGTACACAATTTGGTATATCTTCGATTAGATTTTATGCAAATTATATAATACGAATGTCGTAAATTTAATCTCGTTTTAGTGTAATAGTTACACGAGCCTTACCGCAAATTTTAAATAAATACTTGGAGATTCCCTAAAAAGAATGCATAAATGTAAATGTTTTTAATTTAAAAAGTCCCTTACATATTAAAATCAATTACATTGAAGATCAATTATACTTCTCACTTCAACCAGTTAATATTAATGCATATTTGTTATTGTGTTGCCTTTAAAAGAGACTGTATTTCAATTTATATATCAATGATTTATATAATATAGAAGTAGATAATATATAGAATCATTTTAGTTTAGTATAAGCCGAAAATTTTTATATATAACAGCGACACAAAATATTTATTTAACTTAGTTTTTCTGCAAAATAAAATCTACCATTTTGACGACAAAGTAAATGCAATTTCCATATATTTACATTATAATTAAATATTAATAAATATATATGATATTTATAATATATAATAGTAACATGATTTCAAATATAATATTCATAATATTTTTATTAATTTTAAAACAAAAATCAAATAAAAATAAAATAAAATAATGTTTTATAAAATTAAGAATATATTTTTATTTCAAATAAAATAAAATTATAACAATAAGTGTACGGGATAGCAATCTGAATATGAATCGAACAAAGTAATCAGATAAGTGTTCTTAATAAACGATACAGGCAATATCATACTCATGAAAATTCCCCTTCATCATTGGCAAACATCAATATAGAAATTCAATAGATATTTATGTCTACAGATGTAATAGAGGTCAAAGTTGAAATTTTGCTCCATAAATGTCACGTACAAGAAACTTAGCGAAAGTCATGTTTAATTCATGAAAATGATGTGCTGGTAATATTGCATGTATAATGAAGATTAAATTGTTCACAAGCAAATAAATAAAAATTCGGATATTCTTTAAACATAACTAATTATCATATATAACTGATCTTAAATGAATATACATGAATATATATAATTAATATAATAATATAAAACAAGTAATTAATGGAATCTATTTTTTTTTTAATTATAATATAAAATAATATAATACAATTTTTTCATAATTTAAATAGAATAATTTCATATATATAAATAATAAAAACGTAAAAACATTAAAATAAAATACCTAAACAAATTCAAGTTTCAAACTATTACATTATTTTTAGTTATTTAGTTATTATCAAATATTTTATTTGTATATAGAAAATGAAAAGTTCTAGAAAATTACTGTCGACAAAGTATAAGCGTCAAATGTAATCTGTACTGATTACAAAATAAAATTACAAATTAAAATTTGTTGCTTATTATTACGAGGAAATTCAATCATGATACATATTTTAAATAAAAGAAAATTTTAAATTTAATTAATGTTTGTAAAATATACAAACCAATAATATGCATGCAGTAGCATTAAGGTTTATGCAATCTTAATTATCGCTTCAATAACTTACATTATCATTTACAAATAGAAAAATCGTGAAAATTTTTTTTTTTAAGTTATAAAAATCTCTCAAGATAAATTAAAAATATTTAAGAATTAATATCATATTTTAAAAGTCTTACATTATTCTGTTCATACTATGATTTAATTATTATATAATTATATAATAGTAATGGTTTAGAAGATACATTGAGAATTATAATTAAAGTGATTTAAATTCTACTGATGTAATATTTTATAATATTTTAAAAGCTATCTGCTTATTATATATTTATTATATAATATTTTATTATATACTTATTATATAAATTTATTTTAAATAAGATATATTAATATGAAAGCAACGATAAATATTAAATCTATTTTTCTGACTTAACTAGTTTTTTTCTACCAAACGTCATCAAGTAAACAATAATTATGCTGAAGCAGATTGTAAATGTAAGTATGTAGAATGCAAGTTTTTGGAGAAAAATTCATATATCTTTTTTCATTTTTTGTTGTTTCAGTTGAATTTTTTATGAATTTTTAATTATGTAACTGTGTCGAAACTCAAAGACCTAACTTTAGCTTTCTTCTTGTTATGAGAGATTTAACTTCGTGTAATAGTATAAATGTACTCTTGAAATAATATTTCAAGTTGCAATTTGATATCAGAGTTATTGTGTCAACAATTTGTTACAAAAATGTTAAATCAAATATAAGAATATATATTTTATGTAAGATTTTATATAATTTTAATTTTCTCAATTATTAAATAAGATAAATAAATTTTTTTTTAAATTAATATATGGTGATATTTATAATATCACTATTCAGAACCGTTTTGTATAAGTAATTTTTAGATAATTTTATACTAAAAAAACTGTTGTTCAGAAGTATTAGAAAAAAATATGAACTTTTTACAAATTAACTAAAAACAAAGTACGAAACTGAAACGTTTTTTGAATTATGGAAAATAAATAAATAAATAATTATAATAGAATACATTATATGTTTTTTAAGTTTAACTTTATGCATAAATTTATTGTATTATATTTATTTTTTAAATTATAATCTAACTCAATGAATGCTTTCGTATGAGATATTAAATATTACACCAATTTCAATCCAAGCTTTAATATAATATAGCTTTACACTAATATTGTTAATATTTATTACATAATAAACATAATTTGAATTTTTATTTTTTGTATAGTAAACTAAAAAATAATTGCAATTGTTAATTGAAAATATATATAATTAGCTAGTTGTAGTTCAATAATAAAATTAAAGCCCGATACCTATTAATTTTAACATTTTTAAATCAAGTAATCAACATAAATTTTTAAAACATTGAGTCAATATTTTTTCTCTTTGTGTAAAAAATAATACTAAATAATTGCGACAACAAATAAAATAATATATTAATAATTTAAATAACGAGGAAATTTTTTTTATCCTTTATGCAGTAATTAAATATTGTTTTAGTAGAAAAATAAGATCCAACTTAGAGTCAATAAAATTGAATATAAAAATTACAGAATTTATTTTTCAAAATTTGATTTGAACAAATCTGTTTAGATTAGTAAAATAAAAATTATTTTTTAAAAGAATAATCATAATTATAATAATAATCTTTAAATTAACGAATACATAATGACCTGGAAAAAATGTTTTTATTTAATATATGTACAAAGTATTCGAAAGTTCTTTTTTGGGAAATAAATATATCTTTAATCAATTTCTTTAATCATAAAAAATTTTTTTTAATGGATATACTGAAATCAAAATTTCATTTTCAAAAATATTTGATTGATACTTTGAATGAATATTTAAGTTTTAATAAATATTTTCAATGAATAGTTTAAATAGAAACGAATTTTGATACTTATTGAAAGATTTTGTATTGTAACAGGATTGTTTTTAGAAAGTTTACTGAAGAGTTAAATTTGAGGTTTACGTTATCAATAAATATTGGAGTACGGATGATTAATTGGGTTCAAAACGCACTTATAATTGGATTACAGCTATTCTGCTACCATTCTTGAGCCTGTTTTGAATATATAAAATAATACGCTTTTATTCACATATACTTATGCCTTATATTCATGAAAAAATACAGCTCATATTTCCGAGAAAACAGTGCTTATGTACCTGTATTTCTGACAGAAACTATTCTACAGCTATAAAAATAGACGTGTGACTCGCGTGACATGCACTTGAACATGAGAGAACAGCTGTTTCCTTCTACTTTGCCCCTGTGTTGCAGTTCTTTTCAAGGTTCGGCTAGTCATCAGCTGTGACCGTCAACTACAAAACATTTCTTTCAACAATACTGCTACGTAATATGGCTATGCAATTTTATTATTCGTTTTAATTCTAATGAACTCATGACGCAAATTTATGAATCGATCCAAACGAAAAAAATTACTCAATTAATCATTATTTTCGGTGAATTATAATTAATCAAGGGAGTAGTATGCATTTTATTAATTCGTAATTATTTTATGCGTACACTTCAGTAATACAGCACAAAATTCACGTTGATGACGATATAGATTCTTATAGTATTTATCTTAATTTTCATTCGTAATGAACCCGCATGTATTTAATTACACTAGAAGAAAAATAGTTTAAAAAAGTTTTCGTATATTCTGGAATATAGCAATATTGTACATACAACTGATTGAGGCAAAAAATATGACTGGACACTTTTGTAACCTACGCGCACGCTCGGCTAAATTTGTTGTATGTAATTTACTTTTTACATTAACATATATTTCAATAAAACGAATAAAATCTACAAGGAAGATGAAACCGACCTAAGATTTTTTCATGAGTGCTTAGTCATATATGTAAATAGAACTTTGTATAGATGATGTATAGATAGCTTGTAAAAAAATCAAGTTAGAATAATTTTTGGATTAACAAGATTAAATAAATAGATATTATATTTAATATAATAAATATTAAAAGATTAAATAAATAGAAATAGATACTTAAAAGCTTATATATTTATCTCTTCGAAATTTAAATTTTATTATTGATAAATTGATTTTATTAGTATTTTAGACTGTGCTCCATTAAATAATTAAAAGAAAAAATTATACATATATTTAATGTTGCATGCTTATACTATAAAAATTAAAAAAAAATAATATAGATTTGAAAAGATAATTTTTTTTAACTCTTTAAAGGACGAATAAGTTTTAAACATTTTATTTGAATTTAATTTTTAAACATGTGGTTCAATTGAAATATTAGACAATTGATATTTTATAAATTTACGATTCATGGCTTTCTGTATATTTTATCTATTCTAGAAATTATAAAGATATTCATTATCGTTTAAGTTGAAAAGCTCTAGTATATTATATATTGTATATTAAATATGCATTATAAGAAATGTAAGATAATATTATAATTTATGATGTTAATAAATTTGCAACTTGAAAGCAGTAGAGAAGGGAACTGATTTTTTGAATATATGTACAATGCGATCGCTTCAGTATATGACGAGATACCTGTACATTATTCTCACAATGATTCATCTGTATCTTTTAATAAACATTAAGTAACTTAATGTTTGGTAATCAGTATATGTGCAGAACTGTATCATATAACAAACAAAGAGATTAAACCGAGTACTGGAAAAAGAAAGACAGCAATGTACGTGAGATATCATTTGATATCTTCTATTCTTTATATTCATTGTTTACAATTTCGTGTACTTCTTATAATAGTGTAAAATAATTATAGAGTCGGTGAATACATTATTTAGGTGCAAGTTTTCATTTTGTATCTTAGGCCAGGAAAGGTGATTAAAAAAAAAGAAATTAAACATCTCTATCGTTATTTGTTACTTATGTTGTTACATAGATGGATAAACCAATGGAAGATCATGTAATAACGGTTGATTTGGATTAATATAATTGAAATATCGTTATTTACGTAATACGTTTTATGAGTAATGACTTTTAGAAAGAAGTTTATACACAAGTGAGAGTAAAAAAGACTACAAGAAACTTTTCTAGTTATTTTTTAATAAAACTTTAAGCTTGTTTTATACGGATAATAGAAATCAGTTCGTATATACTGAAATGTTATTTACATTTCATATACTTTAATACAGTTATTTTTTAATATTTTACATTTAATGATTAATTGTTCAATGATTAAAGTAGAAAATATAACTAAGCGATTTCTATTACATAAATAAAAAATAACAGATATTTATCGAATAATATTGTGAAAGATGTATAAGATACGTAACGACACTCTTAAATTCTTTAGATATAGATAAGTGAAATAACTACACACCTAGATAGAATAAATAAAAAGAAAATAGTTTAAATAATTTATTGTAAATTTCAACGTTGAAGGGAATAAAAAACTGAGGGGCAAGGAAAGATACCTCTGTTATCCTCGTAATTATTTAGAGAAATAGAAGGAAGTTAAGTCACCGACAGCCTTTGCTTCGAGTATCCCGGAAATTCCGGAAGTTTTTCTATTTCTTTTTCATCTTGTTTTCCTCTATTTACCTAGTTTTATCCTACTATGATTCTGCATTTTACACAAGGAAACAGCAAAACGGCATTGACTGAAAATAATTTTTCCCAGAACAACACTTCATATGCTTAACGACACATGGGGCAATTAAACCCAGGAAATTCCATAATCGTTTAAGAAAACATTAAGTTGTTGAGTTTTAATGCACATGTAAACTAAGCATGTGGTTATAATTGGTGTAAATTATTAATTTACATACTCAATCAAAAATTGTACGAGCATATAAAGGAGTGCCAACGATGAGATTTCGTTTAAGTCAAGTGGTTATTTTATTTATATAATCGCTACAGAAATATAAAATTTAAATTTTTTATATCTTTAGACTATATTATTTAGATACGCTTTGGTGTAAAAATAGATATCTATCCCGTACATTTATCTAGTAAAAACTGGTGATGAATGGTTGTGCTATTATTTATTATATTCAAACTTTATATTAATGAAGAAAATTGTAAAAAAATGTATAGATTTTAAAAGTCATTGAATTAGTAAAGATTTACCCCTTTTGAATAAATAAAATAAATATTTTTCATTAAAATAAGTATACGTCATCCACAGTTCTTACATTTTTAGATTATACTATCCTTTATTATTGATATTATTAATAAGTATTTATTTAAAATTATTTATTTAGGAAGTTTTTAAAAAATTATTTAATTGTATAATGTATAAACTAATTTGATGCGTATAAAGAAAAAATTTAATAATTTATAATAATATATTAAGAAACCTTTTAATTAAAGTTATACTGAATGATATGTTTAAAATGAACAATATTTAATTATACACTTAATTCAATAATGTTTCTTAGTAATTAAAATAATGAAATACAATATGATATACTATTTAAAGTTTTAAAAACTTTTGATGGCGATCTTCAATTCTTTTACGACAGCGAATCTAAGAATTTAATTTGGTGTCTAATTAAAAAAAAACAAGGGAATACGTGATAAGCAAAATCTTGTTACGAGCATAAAACTTTAGAAAACATGCGTATATTAAAAGCATGTTGCGAATATAAACTCCTTAATAACTAAGCGTGAGTGGAACGTAGGAGTACCTCACACATAACCACAATGAATATAAAAAAATTTTAAGCCTACGCCAATGGTTGTCGGGTAACCGAGATCAAGTTCTCGTACACATCTGCGTTTTATTGCGTCAGCTTCCCTCGACCTTTTTATTATACAGGTTTGAAAGAGAAAAAAATAAGTAAATCTAATTGTTAAAAAAAGAAAGAAAGGAAAGGAAAATAGAAAATATGGACCACGAAAAATACGGAATCGGAGAACTATGAGGTATTGTGTACGTGTAAAAAATAAATTCTACATAGTTTGTTTGATCACGCTATAATAGAAATAGTATTATGAAGTAAATTTAGCTGATTCACAAATTTTACGTTAATTTAAACATACTCTTTACGAATCCTTTTTCATTTTAAGGTAGTAAATCTTTCATTTTATTTAGAATGTCTTAGCTGACTCGATTAAATATGCGTCTGAATATAAATTGTACATTCAAACGCATCGTGTACGGACCTGCTCTAAATATCATTTCTGTTCCATGTCAAATAAGCTTAAATTTCTCAAGTTCCGTGAATTCGGTTCTATCTGTGCTTGTCTGTATGCGGCGCCACACTTAAGTATACTCGAGGAGGTTTGTCGTACATTATCATCCCAACGCGTTTCGAGAATTTTAAAGTCACGCATTGACATCGCTCCCTAGATACTCGTTTCGAGCGCGTGTTTTGTACCTGACACCTAGTGCTGACGAAGTCGGAGGTGTGACACTCGTGGAAATTGATGATTGGTTGGCGTCCGGTCGAGCCTCCGTAGTCCCATTGCGTGTGCGTGACTATGTGCGTAGGCTCGTCGCCGGTCGTTGATTTTTCTTTTTCTGTTGGTGTCTACGTCCCGAATGAAGTAAGGGCAAGATGTGCATTCGCTACTTTTGTCTATTCTACATAGTCTTCAAACGTGAAGAAAATTTCGATTTCGATGAAGCGGATAGATTTTTTTATAAATTAATTGCAATCGTAGTTCTTATGTCACGTCAAATAAACTCACAACACTTGCAAATGTAATTAGAGGTACAAGTTCTTGCAAGTTTGAAATTTAGATCAATATGATATCAATGAACAACTCAGCTGAATTGTTAAGTGAATTTATGTTAACCTGACCTTATATTTATTGAACACTGCTCTTATTTACTGATTCATCTGTAACCGAATCATTATTAGCAAAACGCATTCGTGATAAGAAATCTTTATAAATTTGTTCTGTTTTTGAAAAGTAATACATTTATTGTAAGAGAGGCTTAAGCAAAGGAAAATATAAAAGGGCGGACAAACGATTCTTCTTATTTATTGCACACTTCGTTTCGCATTTGAGCGCGAAAGTACAAAACTTTATAATGCGTCGCGAATTCTCGTCTGTGCGAATCACACCGAGACCGGTTATTTTTAACCACTTTGTGAGAGCTGCATTGCTGCCCGCCTCTGAATGGCCGATGCCCTCTGCAAAGGATAAGCGATTCTTATTTTGTTCGATGTTCAAATTTTCTATTCGTATTTTTCGATTTTTATATTATTTTTATATAGAATTCTAGCCAGGGGAAACAATTTTAAGATGTAGTACTAATATAAAATCAATGCATAAATCTCAATTGTATGATATCTTATACATAAGAAAAAAGTATTTTATCGGTACTTGGATTATAAATCAAATGCATATAGTAAATCAGGCGTTATATTTTCATTTATTACTCGTAAAAATGGTATTCCATCTTGTTTGCTGATTGTTATCATATATAAAATATCGGAATATATTTTCTACAATAATATTTTTTTCGATATCGTGTAGTTGATGAAATTGGAAAAAAAACTTAAGTATCCTTGAATTTTATAAATTACTTATAACATTGCACTTTAAATTATTATTCTTTACGTATGATAATTATTTTTGACGAATATCTTATACTTCAAAATGTTTCAGACTATTATTCACAATTATTTACTTTGTATGATATGAAGTAAAAAAATGTAATCATTAAAAAATATTTTTGAATTGTTTAAGAAGTATATTTTAAGAGTGTAAATAACTTTTTATGCGTTAAAATCTTTCCTAATTTTTTTAGAAATTACTGAATTTGCTAATTATAAAATATTTTTAAGCATGTACTTTATTTTTCATTTGACATTAATTTTTAGCTACATATCTCAAAAGTATATAAGACCCAATTAAAAGTGTATTAATTACTACCATACAAGCGTGTAAGTAAAATAGTGTACGATGTATCAGATGTATTATACACTCTTTTTCACAAATTGAATGTTAATTGAAGTGAATCAATTATAGAATCAAATATTATATAATTAATATATAAAACCATTATTAGATTGGAAAATAATCTCCTATCCAGGCACGCTTCATCTACGCAATGGAAAGTTCCATGCGAAAAGTTTTGAAGCGCGCACGTGTCGAACAAAAAACTTTAGTGTTCGACGTCTGTTGAATCCCACATTCGTCATTTATACTCTCATGACAGCGCAAGCGCAAAGTGGGCAGAAGCGACACTGGTTGACGTAAACTTAACCGTATCTTGCATCACCTTTCTTTCGATAAAAGGGATGTGGTAAACGACCGGAAATTTTTGAATGGCAGAATTCAAAGGTAATAATTACCCAATAACGAGTAAATTATTTGCTTACTTTGCCATGATGATACGCCTTGAGACGCTGGATTACGGTTATGAATCACTTTAATAGTTCAAAATTGACCTTATTACTGAAAATTAATATTGAAATTTATGGTTCATTTAAGTACATAAGCGTTATAACAATATTTCGATCGCTTAGTAGGTATTTTAAAGAGGACAATAATTTCCAATTATACCGTTACCAAATTATTTTTGGATTTAGTAAGAACTCCAATATTTTTAATATAAATTTTTAGTACTTTGAGAATACTTTCATAGTTTATAACTTTTTTGTTTTTTTTCTTTTGAAAAATAAAACAAGTTTCCTGAATTCGCTTGAAATTGTCGGATTTGTGGGGATGGTGATTATTGGGAACCGTGATTCTAAGGGGTCGAAGGTGAACTTTTGAACTGTAGGGTCATCATCTCTAGAAAGCTTTGAAATTTTTCGTTTGTTCAAACGAAAACATAAAATAATTGATATCGAGACTTTCATTTCTTCCAATCATAAATTATTATTATGAATTATTTGCTTAGCTTAAATTACTTATGCTATAAGTGTATTTACTCATAATAAATCAATAATTTTTAATAATAGCATATGTTTTACATTTAGCTGATTAATTATTATGTTTAAGAATCTATGTATTCTAGTACTGAATTTTTTGGTGTATGGAATTTTTTTATAAATGTAATATGATGTAAAAGTTAGCTCCTTTATTACATGTATATAAAACGATATAAAACAATAAAATTTAAGATTCAGAGGATTCATATTTGCTTGTAAAAAATTGTTGAAATTTCAGTAAGATAAATTATGATTTACTATAATCATCAAGTATTATATGTTATTATATGTTATTTTATGCTATATTGATATTAGTACACAAAAGAGAAATACTTTGAACATCGGATAATGTAGTGATTAAAAATTACAGCCGAGACCGGAGATATTTCAATATAAAGAGAAGAGAAGGATTATTGTTATGAAAGAAAAAAATAGTCATTATTTATCTTAAGAATTGACAAGATGTTTAAATATAGTACCTGGCATAAATAATTATTATTAATATGTGAGCTTATTCAATTTAGCATTTTTTTACCTATCTTAAATAATAAATAAAGAGTATTATATATTATCTTGTTTAATATTGATTTTACTAACTAAAACCACCATCAACCTTATTTTGCCATTTTGGTTGAATGTACTCGAATGAATTTGAGGTTTAATATTTTACCAGTCATGATATTCTAAAAGATTTATTGGGAATATTTTTTTAAAGTGAAAGCAGAAAAATCTCGCACTGAAAGTTTAAAAAAGTATATAAGCGACGCAAATTAGAGCGAAGCGAAGCATGGGATAATCTTTCTTCGCTGTAGAAAGTTTGCTTTCCCAAAAATAAAAACCTTCATTAGCTCAAGGGCGTTGAATGGTAATTTCAAAGAATTTTGCACGAAGACGAGAGACGTCTCTTGTTGGCAAAGCAAGACGCTTCCGTTAGAAGATACGAGTGATAAACTATCGAACAGGGAACCCAGGCTCATACTTTGGCAAAAAATCAGAAGCGATTGGTTGTGATGACGCAATGGCACCCATTGTAGAAAATTAAAGACGATGAAAAAAAAGGGGCTCGACCGTTACACGTGTGTTTTTATCTGTTATTTAGGCGCGTCAGCGGGGCCCCGACCCTAACTTTTTTCTCTCGGAGTGTACTGTCGCTCTTTATAGTTCGCGTGGGCGGTAAATGTTAAGGTTTGTCATTTTATTGTCGCATCGGCGATATTTCAGAATAGTGAAGCTATCAGAAAACATTTTATTTTATCTCAGCAATGCTCGAATCATCAATTTTTTTTCATTTCCTACTTTCTTCGAAATCGATGCGCTTTTACGCTTTTCTCAGTGTCTGTGATACTGTGCGTATTTTGACGAGTACATGACGAAGACTAATGTATTAATTCCTTTTCACTTGTTGATGGAGATGCATACTTGTCTGGCTTCGTTATTGAGGGAATTCGAGATCAAGTGAATAATCTGCGCGAATTATAATTATAATAAATTGTGGCTGCATTACTTAGAGATTAAGCAATAGTTTTTTATTGTTTGCAAAATACCAAACTATAAGAATATTGTTTCAACGTTACGAAAATTATTCGAATTTCGAAAAAAAATTTTCTTTTGTAGCTCTTTCTGTAAACCGTTAATGTAATATGATTTATTTCTCAGACAAATATTCTATTATTGTAGAAAAGAGTATATTTTACAGGATTTTTTAGAATCTTAAAAGACTTGGCATTTGTGCACTTGTTTTGGTAGTAAAATAAAATGAGAGGTATTCAAGTAACAAATCTAATATTAATAAGTTTGTATTAAATGTTTATTTCACAGATGCAAGATAAATAATAAATCTTTGAGATATAATTAATCGATAATATACATTTTTTACATTTATTTATAATTATTTTTTATCAAATTAATTTTATCAACATCTCTTTGATAATAAAACCTGAGTATTTAGTATATCAAATTATATATATTATATATTTTTATAATTTAGTTCTTTATATTTTTATTGTTTTTTTTCACTCTCAAACATCTTTGAGAAATTATTAAAAATTAACTTTATTTTAACTATAAATATTTACTCTATTTAAAGATACATTATAAAATATTATTATTATTTTATTGTTTGTTGTTATATATAAATACCATGTAGTCCAATGTTAAGAACTAGATAAATGCTATTAAATGAACAACAAAATAGGATTTAATTTAATTTAAACACGAAAGTTTAGATTAAAAATAGAGATTGGTAGATAATAATAATATTAGAGACGTATTAATAAAAGTATTGAAATATATATGTAACATTATTTCTCATTAAATATTTTAACATTAATAATTTTAACCGCATGAGCAGCGTTAAAAGAAAAAGTTAAGTTTGTCACTTTTCCATCCGAACTAACTGTGAGGATTTTTTCTTCGCAATGAGTGTAGAAAGAGCTTGCGGCGTGAAGTCAACTCGATAGTTTATTTTTGTATTGCGTTAAAATGACTGAAAACAATTTTAAGACAGAATTCTATGGCTTTTCTTTTTATATAATCTGCTGTGTTTAATTTTTGTTGGAAGTACACGAACTATAGTAAATTAATTTTTTTACTTGAGTACAGGTTTGAATTTTAATCGCAAAAATATTTTTTTATGATTTCATTAAAGTTATATTAATAGAAAATAAACAAAAAGATTTTTAATTTAGCCGACTTTTCTTGTCATATTTTTTGCGATGAATATGAGTCAAATATATACTATATACTGAAAATTATAAATAAAAATATTACATTGTTTTCTACAAGATCAATTTTTAATATTCTTTACTTATAATATCAATTGAATAAGTTTTTTTATTTCACTTTATATTGTAGAAATAGCCTGTAAATCTATTTTTTCGATATTTTAAATATCAAGTACTTAATATAATATGAGACAAGCAAAAATATGTTATACATTAATATAACGGCTGGTTACATCTGTAAATTAACATCAAAGTTACAATTGTAATTATAATAATATATAATTATCACTTTATGCGTTAATGAATTAAATATAAATAAATGATAATTAACTATAAGAATTATTGGAACATAAATAAATACTTAATACCCTAATTCACAATAATAAATTTATCTGTAGTTGATTTAACAAATACATATTTAATTAATAATAAAATATACACACATAATGTATAACTTTTTCATTAAATCAAAATGATTTTACAACATAATTTCAACAATTGAGAAAAAATTATAGTTTAATAATAACAGCATTATATAAACTTATATAGTACCTAAAAATTTATTTACTTTTTAAAATTATCTGACAGTTATTTAAAAATGTTTACAATTAATTTAAGAGCAATATTGTAATAAAAATTGGACAATCTCCAGATTTTTATTTTAATAGTATCCTTTTTTACATTTAATAACGGAATAAAATATTGTTACATAGAGCTTTTGAATCGTTTAAATACTTTTCAGAACTTTTTGTATTAATTATATCAGATAAAGTCAAGAGTAGAAGAAAATAAAAACAGGAAATTTGATAATAATACAAAATGTGAACAGATCATCATCTGCTGCCGAGATAATAGATGTATTTATCTGAATAATTCGCCGATACAAAGATCGTAAATAATGTAACGGATAGTAGAAGATCTGTCTGGTAACATTCGATGGTATTTTTTAGCCATTAAAGTAATCCATGAAAAAATGTTTTTCGATTACTTTAACATACTATTAAAGCACCTCTAGTCATTAACATTTTTATTTCAGTAATAAGTATAATTATTAAAACGTAGTTTGATGCACACAATTAACTCGTTTTTTGTAAAATAAAAATTAAACACATAAAAAGACCTTCCTATGTCTCTCAATTTATACGTTTTCTGAAGAACTCAATTGTAATGTTTACAAAATTTTGACGATCAATATCTGACATATATGATTTGAAACTAACGAGATACCCATATAATTGTAAATATTTATAATTAAACATTGCATTTATGTTTGTGAAAATAAATTCTACTTTCGTAAATTTAATTACTATATTGTTAATTAAAGTAATAATTATATAACATTTTTAAATACAAACAATCTTATTGGTTATATTGGTGGTTCTATTTGGATGGGCATCATTATTTGAATAGATCAATGATAAAGCTCAACAGGAAGTCGCTCCTTCTCTACCAACGCTGATGGTAAAATAAATGGAAATATTTTCTTATTTGGTCGAAACAAAATTTTTCTTTATCAGAATCAATTCGATAAAATAAAAGTGAAAATAGAGATTAAAATTGTATTTCCAAAGAACAATGGAAAAGAGGCAAGTTAACAAAATGTCAGCTCACCGGCTCGGGACAAAGGGGCTTGGCCTCGTTCGTCGCCGAAGTAAAAATTAAGATCGAAAAAAGCAAGTACCTTCATAGTTAACGACTGCTGTTCTTTGGAAGTCCTTTTCGCCATCTTGATGATTTTTTTCACTAGATAATAAAGTAGCCTCGTTTGCGTCGAAAAAGCTGCGGGCGTTGTGGTGCTTGTATGCCGATTGATACTTGGTCGACGACTGTAGCTGGGAACAGCTGCGCGCGTCCCCCGCCAAAAAAAAGAAAAAAGCGGGGAGAGAGGAGGCGGAAGCCAGTCTCACTCTCCTGGAACCCGTACGCACGTACACGCGGCTCGCGCTCTTGTGGCAGGGCAGCCAGCAATCGACGACGCCGCGTGGCCCGGCACCTCTAGGAGGGGCTATACCTTGCTGTGACGAGCGGCCTCTATCCCTTCTCTGACGGTGAGAGAGCCGACGTCCTGAGGAGTCATCGATGCGCGCGCCGACTTTTTTCGCGCCCAATCGGGCCCACGGGGGCGCGCTTTACGAGGGACGCACCCCACCCCATCTTTAAAGAAAAATCTTGCAGTCGAAAATACCACTTGTAAATTCAGTTTGTTACTTCCCGGTCTTGTTTGACGCTATTTTTTGAAAACATTCAAACTTCAGCAAAAATTGGCTAAAATGTATATCTCAATACGTCATTATATTTAGTAAATAAAGGAACTTATTGCACATGAATTCATAAGTAATATTTAATTTTAAAAATGTATTCGTTGACTAACTGATTATTATTTTATAAAGTGTTGTTTAAAAATTTCCTTTTTTTCGTCTTTATTTGCGCGATAATATATGAAAATGTACTACAATAAAGCAAATAAAGTATGTTAATATTTATACGTATATGTGCATTCAGAAGTTCGAAGTTTTATTATACTTTACTCGTCGTTGAAGAATAACAATGCCGTCCGGTGAAACATTTAACCATAGAAATTAGTACTCATTGTGCACAAATAAAATTAATTTATATCATGTTATCATGTCACATGCGAAAAGATTTTTATTCTTATCGTATTTCAGTTGTTTTTATTACGTATTAGGTGACTTTGCGTAAAACACGGATTCTGCATCGATTTGTCTTGATGCGATAATAAATATTTTGTATAAGATTTTTGTTAAATGATGCGTAATATTTATACAAGTGTGCATTCATTCGATGTAGTTATATAATTACAACGTGAAGGCAAACGTAGCTTATTTCGATTAATTAGAGTAGTATTGTGTAGATATATATTAATATATAAGATTTATGCGTATATTTTTATAGGTATATATAATAAAAATATGTACTTTAATATGTATTTTGAGTTCATTATGCATAAATTCGGTACACATTTTATTTATCATATATACTCAATTTTCGTAAATTTTAGTAAATAATAAAATAATCTATGTTGAACAGATAAACTATAATCTCTTGTACCATGTCTAAAAGTTAATTTTTACTGTAAATATATTATAAGAATAATAATATAAATATTACATTAGAAAAAGATTATAAAAATAATTTATAGTGTAATATTTAATTAAATTTTGTGTAATTATTAAAACGATTATTATTAAATTATTATTAAAGTGCTCATTAAAACGAGTAATCAGCATTATTTAAATAATATTTTAAATGTATTGTATGTCGCAAATTAAAAAATACAAAAGTTATTCTTTTATATTATACGAATGTGTCGATTAGTAGAATATTAAAATTTTTTAAATGTATTTTCAGATATAATTTGCTTGTTTCAAGAACACTTAACTAGAAATTATTAAATAGTAAATAGTAAAATTTAATTTTTATTTTAAAATAATTTTTATGCATATCTACCAAATATTTTTTTACACTTAATTAGTATTACACGATATTTTATGTTTAATGTTTATTTTAACCGAATTAATAAGAAAAGAAGCCTAGAAAACATTTCCAGTAAAAAAATTGAAAGAAAATGTTTAAACTTTATTTAATGTTTTCATTTCGTACGTGAATAATCAAATAGTTTTTATAACATTTACATATTTGACTTCAATTAGATACAAATATTAAACAAATAAAGAGAATAGGTAGAGAAAGAAAATAATGCCCAAGGTATCAATCATTAAAGTAAGATAATACAGGACAAAAAATAGGGAAATTATAAGTTAAAGCGAAAGGATGAGAACAAAATTCTTCTATATAAAATTCAAAACAATATTTAGACAAAATTAAGTGTATAATTCGATGCAATTTTGTGGATGGTGCATTAATGAGTTTCATTATACTTCTAGAAATGATTAAATATTTATGTTATTTCAGTGTATCTAAGTAAAAAGTTTAGATCCACAAAAGAACAAATAATAAATGTTCTTAAAAAATAATGATGAATAAATGTGTAAAGAAATTTGATCTATTGTGTTAGACTTAGTATAAAAAAATTTTATTAATGAGGGAAAATGGGGGAAAGCCAGTAAACTATGCCTCCTTTTTGAGTTTAGTTACAAGCACCGGACGCAGTTTGTTAATGACGGTGACTGTCATATCTTTTCAATTTTACAATTACGTATATTGAATCTGAGTACGAATGAGTGAACGTCGCAAGCCGATTGACCTTTCCGACATGCTGGGAAAGACAACCACTGTTCTACTGTCCTTATTTTTTGTGCACACTATTTTCGTCATTTTATTTTTAATTTAAATTATTTTTCCTTGATAATCTTTATATTAAATGAATAGTAAGTTATTATAAAATATTTATAATAAATTTATGTAAATTCTTATTGTGGAAGAAATAGTTTTTAACAAATATTGAATTATACAAAATATTAATTAAATTTAAAATTTATATAATTTTAATACCATAAAATATTTAATAATTAAAGAAATATAGGAATAAACAACTATAGAGTTTTAATTTTATTAAGAGGTATAAATTCTATATTCATAATTTTTAGAGATTTATAATATTATGTATAAATATATATTTAATCATTGTGCTCACAACAACATAAACATATTGTTAAATTCATTTTTTAATAAAATAATAATAAATTAATTATAGATATGAAAAAAATAATGAGGACATAATGTTCGTATCAATATTGCTATAAAATTCTTGTAATTATATTATTGGAAATCTTGTTGACAGCAAGATAACTTCGTAAAACAATTTATTAAGTCTTACTGTTGATATCGTAAAGTGTTTTAATCTTTGTAACACTTAGTTAAATTAGAGCAATTTTTTTGTATCACTTGATATAGAAAATTATAATAATTGATTTTTTTGATTTATATTATTCCATGAAAAGTTAAATGCAAATTTTATTTTTCAAATTATTTTATTTTAATAGAATCTCTCGAAAAATCACTGTAAATTTATTTTGTATATTTGATTAAATTCTATTAATAAATACGGAAAATTGTAGAAAAATGAATTTATCTTATATTTGATAGTTCAAAAAATGAAATATTAAATATTAATTTTTATACTTTGGAAACATTTTTTATTTATTGATCTAAATAAAAATATTTTTATATTATTCGAGTGCATTGAAACCACTGATAATGAAAATATTTTATTCAAAATCATTCATTCCAACATATTATAATATTATAATATTATATTATATTATTATTCAGCATACCATACAAACACTTTATAATTTTAATTAAATAAATAGAATTTAATAGTAATACAATTACAAATGTTATTTAAAATTATAAATAATGTTGATAAATTTTAGTTGTTTAAAACATTCTTTTACAATAAATATAAATTTCAAATAAAATTATAAATTACTATAAATATATTCAGTAACAATAATTTCACTAAATCTTGATAAAATTAAGTCTCTATTTAAATCGAATGTTTAATTTAATTTCACTTAGATTTCGACTTATAATGAATAATTATATTTAACAATTTGAATGCAAAGGAATGGAATTTAATGGCAATACAATAAAAATCATTCCAATAATAATCAATATTGAAATTGATCTAGAATTTTTTATATTAGTTTTAATATTATAAAATTAAAAAATAATTTTTTAAAATTAGAGAATTATGATTGTAACACCAAAAAATATGAAAATGCTACTTTTAGTTGAGACTTTGGAAACTTTCACATGTATATATAAGCATTAATAATTGTGTGTTTATTTACATTTATACGATATATATCTATTATTTAAAATAAAATAAATTTTATTAAAGAATTTTTGCAGATATGTCACAAAAAATTATCTAATTAAGTTCATATAACAATTAAATAAGTAGTAAAAAATTTCATACACTTAAAAATAATGTTTTATATTTAAGTTTATCTTCTGTTAGTGTATAAAATAATCGAGTTTAATAGTATTTATTAACGTGTGTATTGTAAGTCTTATAAAAATAAAGTATATTTATTTTGAAATTAGTTACAATACTTAGAACATTGAATAATAATTTTTTGTCCAACATTAAAGTAAACATAAATTCATAATATTTTATTAGTTGTTAATTTAACCACGAATGGATTAGCTATAAATTTTGATTTTCAAAACATAATGTTAATATAATTATCTTAATACTTTCAAAATATTTATGAATTATTTCTTTATTAATTTTAATAAATAACATCGAGGCACTTTGTAATACTGTATACTTGTATCTTATTATTTTATGTATAGTCTTAAAGTGTCTTAATAAGATATTTTTTATATAGTCAAAAAATTTAAAGCATAAAAAATTGAAATTAAAATTTAATGAACCCACTTAATTTAAAAATGAAACATTAAAAATATCGGTCTATCGACTAATTAATATTCATTTATCTGTTATATTGAACTGTCATTGGACGATTAAAGTCAGTAAGAAGATAAAGTTCTTATTAACAATTGCTTAAATATATTTTCCAATATAAAATTTTGTTCTAGTATAAAATTAATCATGAAAATAAGAAAAATATTTCATGGACATTATACACGATTCTGCTGTATATCATTAAATAAAAATTAAATACTTATTTTATTTAAAAATAAAACTAACCATTGAAATTATTATCAGTATGCATTTATAGGAAATGCTTAAATGGTTGTATTTGAAAATTGATATTATCAACATTATACTTTTTACACTATTTGCTCAATTTCCATATAAATTTTTTTATATTTTCTGATTTACAATTATTATTGTTAAAGTTAATGAAATAGTTTGTTAATATGAAATAAAAATTAAAAATAGAAGAATATTAAATTATAAAAGGCTATAATAAGCATCAATTATTATTAAATTATAATGTGTTATAATAGGTTAATATAGCTAAAATGTAATTTAATTATATATGAAGTAAATGTATATTACTAAAAGATGATAATAATGTCTTAAAAGATGAAAATTCACACACACATGCGTGCGAGCACATACATATTTATATTATCATTATACTAATAATTTATGCAAAAACTTATGTTCAAATATTTTTTTTTTATAAATTGAAATAAATCTTCTTTTTAAGGCATTATTTTCGATTCGCAATACGTAACTGAGATTATTTATAGAAAGATGATATTCTAAAATTTTATAGATAATTCTATAGTATTATTAGACATTTTTACCTGATGAATTAAAAAGTTAAGGGTTACCGTTATTAATGTAATGTCAATAAAAGGAATATATAATTTTAATATATAATTTAAATTCATATTATATGCTAACAGGACATTGTTTTTTATAAGCCTTATTTTTTATTGTTGTATATTAAATATAGTAAATTATTATTTTTATATGTATTACATATTATAAGTATCTCCACTAGCAGCTTCTATAATTAAAAATTTATATTATAATATGTATTATTTTTATATCTTGAAATAAAATAATACAATATACAATACTTTTGTGGAATCTACATGGATTTTTTTGTAGAACATCTTTTTCTATCAACTAATAATTTATATTGAAATTGTACATGTGTAGTATCATTATAAAGATTCATCAGCAACCTGTGATTTGCATCTTCAAAATGAAAATCATATTGTACATATATATATATTTATTGTATAGAGTATGATTATAACATAGATATTAATTTTGCTTTTAAAATAAATTTTTTCAAAATTATTAAAAAAAAATTTATATTTTTATATATGCGATGATAATATTATATGAAACTAATTGTCAATAAGTAATAATTTTGAAAACATTGTTTATTAATCGTACAATTAAGTAAAATAACAAAAGATATGAATGATTAAGTAATTTTCGATTTTTATTCAATAATTATTTCATAATCTAAACACTTATTGATCGCTGATTAAATTAAAATTCCACATTTCAATGTATTTGAATTGAGTGGAATTATATCACTTAGAAGTTTAGTAATTCGAATTGAATCTTGTGCATATCTGTTATATTTGTTGGGGAAATTTTAAGCTTATGAGGAAGTTGTTGGTGATTGATTCGATTTATTAAGATCAATTGCATCTTATATATTTTAAAAGAATTGATTCTTTAATATGAAACCATAAAAGTATTTAAGTATATGTTTACTTATTTCTCGTGTATGAATTTGTTCTTTACTCACGAAATTTTATGGATATTTCTTTTTTTATTATGATTTTAAAACAAAAATTTTAATTTTTGTCTGTATATAATTGTGAAATTTAGTTGCGCCCATATATTTAATTTAATACTTAATGTTTTCATTAAGTCTTATATTGATTAGTTATTTTTTTAAATATATGTTCTACAATCTAGAAGAATATTAATATTGAATTATCAACTATATAAATATATTTGTAAATATTTCGTGATTTTTTAGAGCACTATAAGATTGGATGATATTCTGATATTCGTGTAAATATAAAATATAAATTTTATTAAATCTTTTCAATTTATGCTTATCGTTTTATTTATAGGAATCATTCTTTAATTTAAACACTTTATTTTAAAAAAATAACCATGTCATAGGGGGTGAGAAGTCTCTGGTAAAAGAAAATGATATTAAATAGAATAATTCTTTTTTATATTTAAAAAAATATTATCATCAGCTGTCATTTTATTATTTTAAATAGCTATGTTTTTATAAAAAACTTTTGTACTCACCGCATCCTTATCTTCATGGACTTGCTTAAAAAATAGAATCATGTGTTAGTAAATAATTTTACTATTAAGACACGATTCGTAAATAAATTATTGTCACGTGACAATTAAAACATTTAGTAGTGAAAACAATTCACGCAAAATAAAAACTATTGTATTATACATGAAGTAGTAGAAATGTATGCGCAACAAGTATTTCAAACTTTCTCTCAGAAGCCAACCATATGTCGGTTTACAGTCATATAGGTTTTGCACGTATAATGATTTTCGTATTATATACGATGTAGCATAGTCGAGGTATTTTTTCAGTTATATCTTATCGCACGAAAAACTTCATATATAAAATTTTCACGAGTTTTCTAATTTATTACACATATATACCTTGTCATAAGGAGCCAGTGCTGTGGGCGTAGACGGTTGTTCTTGATTTCCTTCTTTCGTCTGCAAACTCGTTTGTCAATATAGTCTTTTTAACCATTATTTATGATTTACAAGCCTCTGTGTAAATTATCGGTGCTTATATTGAAAAAGTGTGAATTTTTTTAAATATAATATCAATGACTTTTTCGAACTCATTTATTTCGCAACGTAATGAAACATATACAAATAAATTATATTTATATATGATTTTTATTTATTTAATAATGGCAAATAGAATTACAAAAAAAATCTTATCAATTTAATAATAATCAATTTTTGTCAGGGTTCCAGAAAATTTTCAGCTATTTTAAATAGATTTTACAAATATTTATTTTGCTAATAACTTTTATTTAATTTTTTTAAAATAACGTTTACAATATTATTATTATTATTATTGCATATTAAATGTAGAATGTTAAAGTAATTACAATAGAAGTAATGACTGGTATATTTAATCGGAAAAAATAGGTAATCATGTACAGTATTTTAAAATATTTTTCTAAATATTCTTATATTTTAATAAGTTTTCTAAATAAGATATATATAAAAATTTTTTGTGAAGGAATTCTATTTTCTTTTAATTCGCGAATTTTAATATTACGAATATTTCTGAAAATACTTTCGACTTTATGCAATTATTTAAGGTGTAATTTGATAATCTATATATAACATTTTATGTTATTTGTTCCATTGATATTAATAAATATATTACCTTTTCAGCATCCATTTTCACTGTATGAAAAAAGTAAAAAAGAAATATGTTAAAAAGGTGTTAGTTTCAGATACAGTATTAATTAAAAAGCAATATTGTTAATTAAATATTGAGTATTGTAATAAATTATTATATAAAACTTCACAAATATACAAACATAATTATAAATAGATCATACGTACATACATAAAAGTAACTATAGTCTTTGATTTCGTGTAGTATTGTGGAGAATATCGTAAAACGGATTATCATGTTGGTAAGTTCAAGGTTATGCGTAACTACTGTTTCTCATGCTAATGTATTTAATTTTTATTAAAAACAATTTCTGAGAGTGTTCATACGGTAATTGCAAGTAAAAAATACAGAATTAATTAAAATAAAAAATTGAATACATTGAAATTATTTGATTATAGTGTAATAATATATGAATTTTATATATTCTTAAATATATAATATTCTTTATATTTTAGAAGACTCGTAATATATATATCTCATAAATTTTTAAAGAATTTTTAACTAATAATTCGTAATTAATAAATTCTGCCATGATAAACATTATCTTAATCAAACTATTAAAATAGATATAAATAAAAAGATGGTTTGTGTATTTTTAGAGTCTTATTTATAAAAGTATTAATTTAAATCGATTGTTATTTTAAAAAGTGTTGGAGGAAACTATCTATAAATGTAAGCATGGTCGTTTTGTTTATATATATTTTAGATCACCGGGCTATCATACTGCATTCATTTTGAACTATGCTTGAATATTTAATTGACTCATTTACAAAATTTATATACAAAAATTTTGATGTTATTTTAATTAAAGCAAACGTTTCTTTTGAATTAATAATTTTTTGTGCTTAATTTTTATAGTTAATATATCTATTTTTTATTGTCAGTAGATTTTAAGAGTTAATAAAAGCAAAAATGATTTAATGATTACATAAATCCAAAAGATATTTTTTTGGAGCTTATTAATAGTTAGTTTTTAGTCTTAGTAATTAGTTAGTTTTTAGCTTATTAATAGTTAGTTTATTATCAATAGTTATATTTGCAATTTTAAGAGATTTTTTTTTGTAAGAAAAATTGTAGATATCGTTATGAATATACAATGATATATATATTCTTGAAATGTAGTTTAATTTCATCGTTCTTTTTCTACTGTTTTAATGTTATAAGGGGTTTACTGAATATTCAAAGATCTAGCTCATTTTCTATATTCTCTTCATGATGTGTTTAAAGAATGAGTACATGAGATTTTAATAAAATTTTTAGACTTTACGAATATTTTTATTAATTTTAAATTTACTTCTTGTTTCAAAGGTTTAATATGGTTAAAGATAATTTTTATTACAAATCTTTTTTTGAATACATTAAAAATTAATGATTTAAATAATTTTAAAATTAAGTAATTATAATTTTTTATTAATAATTTATTTATCTCTTATTTATATAAAAAATTTTGTAAACTATATGTAGTTCTTATGCATAAAATTATTTAGACATATATCTTTCAATTAATTTATATATGATAAATATAGTTGAGTAGTTTATTTGATGTAAATAGACTTTGATGAATTAATCAAATCGCAAGTATTTTACGATGAATAGTAAATGGCTTGAATTTTTCCCTTTCTTAATAAAGTTTTTTATTTTAGTCAAATCTTAAATTTTTTACGAATAAATTGAATTGTGGTTATTTTTGAAGTAATTATAAATAATCTATTTATAGTACTTTTATATTTTAAAGTAATCAAATACTAATTTATTTAATATATATTCTATTCCTTAAAAATAAACAGGGGAAAAATAATAAAATATGGATTTTGGATAATATTATATTCATATCAAGTTTATGTTCAAATAAAAATTTTCTTTAATAATATTGGAACATTGGAATGTATAGTATCACAAAATTATAAAATAAAACAATAAATAATAAATTATTACACGGATATAAATAAATATACAAAAAATATAAGAGTTCATTAAATTGTACTAATATTGTTTTGAATTGTAATTATGATCAATCGTATTTTAGATTATATTTAAATCGTATGAAAGATTTATATTTTTGTAAAAGGAATTATTTAAATTATTAATTTGAAAAATTTTTATACCATAAAAATAATATTAATGAATACGGAAAGTAGAAGTACTACGATTATATAGGTTCATTATATAAATTTACATGTATGTTTATATATGCTTATAATTACGTAGTTGTTTATCTTCATTTAGTTTATTATCAGTATTCAAGATTCTAAAAATTGTAATGTTTAATGCTAAAACTATCTTATTTAACTCACATAACTGCATCTAAAATACTGTTTATATTAGAAATATCGAAAAATTCAAAGTTCCATAGCTTAAGGTATATAAATTTTTTGAAATTTTTTAAAATAATGAATAAACTTTTGATTTATCTTTTTATTGAATTTTATAAATTAGAAACGTATAATAATGAATATGAAAACGTTTCGTTGCAAATAAAATATCGAAAAGTCTTCGTTTGATCAATAAATCGTCTTTCAAACAAAGTTTGCATATTAAGAACTTAGTATAGAAAAATAACTATAAAAATACATATTATATTGATTAAAAAATTCGAGAATAGCGTCAAAAATGTGGTGCGTCTTCTTGAATGCGCATCTTGCAAAGATAAATCTTAGCTAGTTTATATTATGTATATTTCAGCTTCAGCCAAGTCTTAATTTTCAATCTTAAATGTACGCGAAAATGGGCGTGAATTCTTTATAAAGGAATAGCGTATTTCGTTTGTGCCACCATAAACGCACGCGCGTACCAGCAATGTGCACGGTTTTGGGCGTGACCAGAATAAGGGTCAAACGAAGGTCAAAGACACCAGCATTCACTCGCGACGTGCAATAATACATGTAGCAGCCTCGGTAGGTATTGCACTCTCGGTCGAGTAATATTAGTGTAGACTACCATTTCTTACAATGATGTATATTTTTTTATATAGTTATTAAATAACACAAGTGATGCAATTACTATTGTTGTTAAATTTTTTATAATGCAAGTATAATTATTGTCATTACCAGATGATTTATTGATAAGACAAATGTACATGAAACAATGGCCTTTCAGGAAAAATTATATGTAACTTAAATGATCGACTAAATAAAACATAGAAAATTTATTCTTTATTCCTATGATTCCATATTTTTTAACATTAAAGATTTGATGTTTCATTCAAGTAGAGCATTAGGTTAAGTTAAGTAGTTACATAATTCTCCAGGACATATTGAAAATTTGAAATACTTCAAGTAAAGTAAATTTATTAAAATCTTATAAAGATTTTTTGGATTTTTAACAAAAAATTCAATATTTTATTTTTATTTGAATTAAATTTCTCAATAGGATAATAAGACGTCAAAAGATCAATTTAGATGTTTTTGATTGATACGAGTTTTATCTAAAAGAACCTTAAAAGATTCTTAATCATTAATAATTTTAATGACAAAAACAGTATACTTAAAAATTTATTGGATTGATATCAAACTTTACTAATAAACCTTTTTAAGATAGATTGAGAATTGAGATTTATATCTCTTTACATTAATCATTATCATTAAAAGCTGCGTCACAGTTGAGTATATTATATTTTTTATTTGTCATCAAATTATTTTCAACAATAATAAAAACAACAACAATAACAATGATTATAATACTAATAATATTAAGTATATTACGGTTAATAAAATATCGATTAACTTTTTAAATATTTAAAATCTCTTAATGTCTAAATATATGTCTTAAAATTTAGTTGGTATTTTTAATTTAATTATATCCATAGAAATACCAGTGAAAATCAATTAATAAATTGCACAAAATTTATATTTCAATACCTTTTTATGAAGTAAAACAATTAAAATATATAATAGATGATATAATATATGTTTTGTATGTTAGTAAATTAATAAGTGTTAATTATTATAAATGTCAAGAGCTATAAATATTTTAAAATTTACATTCTTCTTAAGTATACGTAAAAAATGATCTTATATGTTAGATTTAATGAATTTATCAAAATAGCTTAAAAATAAAGATTTATTGTTCGTTACATTGATTGTTCGTTTCACTTTAATTGTTGTGGAAGTTTTCGAATTTTTATTAATTTTTATATTAATAATTCTTTAATATTTATACTTTAGTTGCTAATAAATTACGAAAAGAATTTTTTTCTGTAATTTTGAAAATAGATAATTACGATAAATACATGATTGCATAAGCATAAAAAAGAGCAATAAGAAACACGAATTTTACTTTACGCAAGCCGTATATTTATATATTAGAAAATCTTTAATTCTAATACAGTAGTAGAGTTCTTTTCTCTTTTAAAGCCCTTATTTATCAAATTTTAGAATCATTACTGTTTGTTCTAGAAAAGAATTAAATAATTTTATACGTATAAAGAATTACAGTTATTCAAATATTTAAAAAATATTAGAATACTAATATTAGAATACTATTCAAATTATTATTATTATCATTTTTATTAGTTCCAAAATTTTGTTGTACAATACATCTGCTAATATGAATTTAATAAAATTTATATTCATATTTTAATGAACGTTGATAAAGTTATTTTTAGTTTATAATTAATCATCTTGTATATCACATTTATAATATTTTTATAGCTTGATAAAACATAAATTATAATACTGCTATTTATAAAGATGTAACATAAGATACATTTAAGATTATCAAATTTCTTAAATATTTAATACACTATTTAACCAATAATTTGATTAATAAATGTTTGAAATATTAATTAATAAGGTTGTCGGTATTGTTTTTACAATTCTAATCTAAGACAAAATATAACATTATCACAAAATTACATATCAACGATTAAGTCAAATATAATATTTAAAGATAAAAAATACTAAGATCAGTCATTAGACAAAATTAATGTTTTTGTATAGTTTATTCACGTTGATGGTCTTTTAAAATTTAATCATGCTTATTACATATGATAGCAATTTTTATATAACAATTAATTATAAATTCGCTATTTAAAATATTAAATATTTACAAAATGATATTGAATTTTTTAAAAACTTTTATTACAAGTACTTTAAATCCTAGATCTAACCTATATTTTTTTGCGTAAACTGAATGTTTCAATTCAATAAAAAATCTATCCGTATAAAAATATAGTTATTGTATATATCAATACTGAATACACCGGCTAAGTCTAATGTATATACACTGTATGTAAAACTCGCATTTTCAAATAAATGACAGCGAAATTTATCGCCGAAGCTCATTCTTGTGCTGTTTGTATTAAACTCATATTTTATCTCCGTTATTGTTCAAAGTACAAAACGTGCTTCCTAATACAAAATTTAGGTAGAAATAAGTAAGGATAAAGCGAAAAACTAATAAAAAAATCAGTTTCTATGACACGCATCTATGAAATAAAAGATCCACAAGGTGAAAATAAGGACAAACTCACCCTGTAACTGGTTCTTGTTTAGGCTTATCTATCGCAAAGTCGCCTTTTATACTGTCAAACTTTCGATCCACTTCAGGGACACGATACACACCCCTCTGGGTTTATATATATATATATACATATGCGCAGGCGCCACGGATCTTTAGTCGTTGTGGCGCCACCGCCGATGGTTCTTCCAACCCCCGTCTGATTTTCTGGTGACGTCTATAGTAACAGACTCTGCTGTGTTCTTACAATTGTACCAACTGTAAGGTAGTTTCAAATTTTGCTTTGTAGAACTATTACGAAGATGGTTTGGTAAATAACTAATTTGATTTGGTTGTTGAATGGGAAAAGATCTTTCATAGAAAAAGTTCATTCCTAATTACATTATATTTCATAGCTCCAATACACACATATATATATATATAAATCCAATGAAAGAAATTTCATATAAACTACATTTAGAAAATTTTAAATACAAAACGAATACTTATAGAATTATAAATATCTGAAATGAAATTTTTCATGTAAACACATTTTTATTTTTTAGTTTTATTATTGAAATATAACATATTATTTATAATTATATTTTATTATTAAGTATAAATACAAGTTTAGGTTATAAATACTTATAAATAGTTTATAAATATATAAATTTTAATTTCCAATTAATGAAAAAGCTTTTCTTCGTTATCTTAGCTAAAAATTAAAAATTCATTAATACGCTATGTAACAGCATTTATTATTATCTTAGAAGAATAAATGATTGTTTATCTTAAGTATTTTTAATTTTGGTGTATTATTACAAATTTAAAAATTCTAAACAAATTTTTATATCTTCCAAAAAAAATATTAATTTAAAACAGCATAATCATTGTACAAAAATTAATATGTTTCAAATAAATATGTTTATCAAACATTTTATTCAATAATAAATAATGATTTATATTATTTTCAATGTGTGTGTATATATATATATATATATAAACTTGCATACTAATATATAATATTTATATAATAATAATTGTAATATAGAAATCTAAACGATTTAAAAAATGAATTCAAATTTGTAAATAAAATACAATAAAACTGATTGTAATTATATTTCTTCATCTTATAATATGAATTTTTATTTTTCAAATATATTCTGCTAAAAATAAAATTTATTAAAAAAGCTTCAAAAACAGTTCTATTAAAATAATTTTATTTCAAATTTAAAAATATAATATTGACTTTAATCATATTATTTCCTTGATTGCAACTGATTATAAAAATACAGTTAAAATTATTTTCAAAGAAGTTTTATATTCAAAATTAATAATTCTATAATGATATCATGTCCATAAATTGAAAGTTGCAATTTTTAGTTCTTAAATGTGCTCTAAAATTGCAATCTATAAATTAATGATTAATTTGGTATAAAACTATTTTTATGTAAGCAAAAAAAAAATGATGCGATTTATGTGGAATTACATAATTAATTAAAATAAAACTGTTTTACATTTTCGACACAAGTATTAAAGGGTGTGTAAGAAAAGTCAAATGAATATATAAATATAAAATTTATTGTAACTGATTCTGCCAGCACTTTAAAACCCTGCATAATTTTTTTTCGCTTTCGAGTGATTTAACTTCATTAAATAAAGTTGAAAATACCGTCGTACATCTTTTCTAAGTTAATAATAAATTTTGTCAACACTTTTAAAAGTATTTTATGGACTTGTGAGTCGAATAGTAAAACTAATATTAATTATGAGAGTAAGTTTAAAAAATATTACAGAAGTTTTTTGCTTTACTCTTCAACCTTTTAATAAATTTATCTTTGTAAAAATATATATTCTATTTTAATCAATATTTAAGCTTTATTTTTAATTAATTTGTTTAATAATTATATGAATACAATGTTTATAGTTTAAACTTTGTTTTATATTTGAATTAGAAATACTTTTTTAGTCCGTAAAAAGTAAATAAATTTCATCTATCTAAAATTTTTGTAAATAATACATAGATATAAAAATATATCAAAAGATATGAAGAAACACATTAAGATCTAAAATCAGAATATTCTAATTAAATTAGGATATATTATTTATAGGATTTCTAATCTATGAGATTACGTCTAATATCTTTTTTAATTATTGAAATAGAAAGTTTAATTTTAATAACATTACTTACATCAGGAAAAAATATTGTTTCCTTTATTAGAGCTACTCTGTGTACATAGATCTTGCATAAGTAAGAGTAGTACATTATAGATTAAACGGAATAAAAAATCTCTCAGTACATTGGATGTTCTTGTTCTCTCCTTATATTTCGGATAGAAACTAAAAGAGTTTGCGAGTTGTATTAAGAAGGTGACTGCAATGATTGCGTCTTTTTATACTTTTATATATGATTACTTACTTTTGAATATTTTATTTTTATTTAAGATTAGTATAACATAAATTTATAATAATAATGAAGTTTCGAATGAAAATATTTATTTATGAAATTCGATAAATTTTATAGTATGTCTAAAACTTACGATGTGTATATATACAACTTACATATTTTTTAAACAATCGTTTCAAAATCATATATTATGATAAATTTTTATAATTCAATATCATATGAATATATAGAATTATTAAGAAAAAGGTTAAATTTTTAGAGCATTAATGCTTTCAAACAAAAGGTTAGTTGATAGTAGGAGTTAGCATTATTAAAGTATAAATGAATAAATTTCTTAAAATCTGAAAAATTTTTATTTTTATTTTTATATATGAGAAATGACTAAAATAATTACTATGTGTATATTATTGTAACTAAAGTAAAAATTGTTTTTAAAGTTTTTTTATTAAAACATAATCAGCTATAATTCTTAATTGTTAATAATAAATGTATTTGAAGATATTTAAAAGTTACAATCATTTAAACAATATTAATCATATCAACTTATAAGTAGATACTTATCAATTACTATGTTTGTAATTTTATTATTTGTTATTGAAATTAGTAATTCACTGACATATCATGTGATAATTTTAGTTAATTTTATGTTGAATATGTATATAAAACATAATTGACTACGATTGAACTTAAAATATCAAGAAAAAATAATGACTTAAATCTCTTGAAAATTTATCATTTCTTATTTTTATTTAACTGTTTATTTATTAAAATAGGTAATATAAAGAATTTTGTAATAACAAATTTGGATCAACATAGTAATAGAAATTATTATCTCCTTATTATTCCCACCATAAATACAAAGTCTGATAGATGGTTTTCATTGAATAAATAATATTTATTTATTTATCACTTATGTACATTTTGTTATTTTATAAATTGTGAATAGACAGGTTTTACAATGAAATTTATTCTTTAATGAAAAAGAGAGCATAACATAAAACTTTTCAGATTATGTGTTTCTATCTTAACTTTTAAAAACATTTTCATTTTGAACAATAATTAGTTAAATATAAAAAATACTTTAAAATACTGTTGATTATAATAAAATCTGGTATCCATACAAAATAATTAAATTGTTATTAAAAAGCGTTTACGTAGAAACAATGTAAAATGAATAGTTACAAGTTCAGTTAGTTTGAAAGTGTTCATAATAACATAAAACAACACATTTTTAATCGATGAAAAATATATAAAGTAACTTTTTAAGTTAATTATTAAATTTACATTTTTGTTTAAAATTTTTATATGAACACGTGCATTTTAGGTAAACAATAAAGAGTAAATTATTATTATAAACTTAAAAAACCACTCAAGATCACATACATTGTAATTACTAATTTTTTATATTATAATAACACTTTTTTTAGTATTTGGTATTTAATAATACATAATTTCTCGGTTTACTATAATATAAGTACAATTTAACAATTCATTAGTATCAATGCTTTTGTTAGATACGTATTATAGTTTAAAAGTTGAAAATTATTATTAAAAGCGTCAGTACAGTATTGTGATAATAGGTTATCCGTTTCCTCCTCTCTCATAAATCCGACTGTAAACAAATTATAGATATTGAAGGCTTGCTCAAATATAGATTCGTTTAGGCACGTGACGCCGGTTGATCACGTAAGCATCAAAGCCACGTGATGATTTCGCCTGTTGTTCTTTATTCGTGCGCCACTCTTATGCTTCCAACGAGTTCCTTTAAAACTGCATTGTGTTGTAATATTTGTTTTTTTTTATTGTCTTTTAGTTTTTAATCGATTTTCAAATTTATTTGACAAATTATATTTAAACAATAGAGTGTTCCAAAGTTTAGAGATATTTCGTTTTATATATAAAATCAATCTGATTATTTAGTTTAATTTCTTCAGAAAATGATCAGTAACTTAAAGCGAAATCGGTAACTTTAACCATAATTTATTAATTTCTAAAATGGATTCTAAAGCTTTGCGCTAAATTTAAATATTCCAAATATATTTTAATTGTTTTAAATATGAAGTTTATTCTGTGTAAAAAACACAAACACACAACACACACACACACACACACACACACACATACATGGTGCGTCTCTTATCGTATGCAAAACCTGTATTAAAACTTAAAGTAGAAATAATTCATTAAAAAAAATACTTGATACTGATATGGAAGAAACTTTCCGTCAGAATAACGAATGAAGGATAATCATAGAACGTTTTTTCAGAAATGTAAAGAAAGGTTTTTTTTAAAAGATTGAAGTGAAAATCATAATATAATATTAAATTAGATTTGAATAGATATTGAGTAGGCATTTTATTTTTTTATTGTTCATAAATAAGTTAAAAAGTTTCAATAAAATTTTTTAAGCAAGTTGTTATAAAGAAGAAAAGAGGATTGTTCTAAGATCATTCTTCAAAATATATAAATATTTTTTTATTTTAGTAATCAATCAATAATAAATTAATAACAATGATAAAAATAATCACGAAAATGTTTTAAGTGGAAAACAGATGTAAAAGAGAATAGAATTTACATAAGAATATTATATCGTTATGATTAAAATTAAGAAGTTTTGTTCTAAATTAATAATGTAATATTATGGAATAATAATTTGTGTATATAGTATTTAATAATTTATAATTTGAATTCAATTTAAAAAAAAGAATTTTCTTATTGTTCATTAAAATTAAATCATTGTGTCAAGAATAATTTAGTTATCCTTTTTAAGTAGTTGACTAAAAGTTTGATAATTTATAGAAATATTACATTACCATTTTTATATATATATTGTTTGTAAATATTTTTAAGGTTTGAAAAAATTTTTCAACCCATTTAAATATAATTATTCATTTAATGATCATTTCGCATAAATAGTTGAATCATCACAAAAGCCCTTATTTTAATTTTTAATCTATCTTTTTGCTATAATTTATGAATAATTTTGTGGATGGATTTTAATAAAGAAGGAAAACTGAATTTCTACGGTATTACATACATTATTATTTTTTTTGTTTTTCTGAAACGTGTGTCTTTTATATTAAAGGAATTTTGAATAAATATTTTTTATTCTAATCAGATGAAAATTTATTAATATAATAAAAATAAAATGTAGATTAATTTCAATATTTGTATTCAATAATTAATTTATATATTCTTTTATATTTATTATTTTAAATTAGAAATATTAATAAGTAACTAAAAGTTTTATGATAATCAATTAATAAAAAATATTTTAAATTTGATTTCAAATAATCAATTTCTTCAGATGATTCATTTAAAACAAACTAGGTGTATTGTAACAAAATCTTTTTCATATTTTAAAGTAAAGTATTAAACAAACTTGTTATTCATTAATATCGACATTGAATCAGACTATAATGCAGACATATGAAAGGAGAAATAACAAAGAGATCTATCGTAACTCAATCGTTGATTATATACACTATTTGTGTATTTAAAAACGAATTTTTAGAGACCACTAATAAATAAATAGCTAATAATAACATATCAACATAATCTATTTTATTATTTTTTTTTTTTTAATAATTATTTATGAATTGATGATATATAATTTCAATGTAAGTATTTTTTATACAATAATAGGTATAATTTACAAAATTTTTTATTAACAGTTTATATAATAGTTATTTTAGCTTTCTTAATTATTTTACTTCTATTTACTACTACTAATTCTAAATTATTCTATTATTTATATCTATGGTTAAAAAAAAAAGAAATTTGAAAGGTACATTAGCAACGAAGCATTGTAAATTCTACATTGAGATATATATATAGTTAACTTAATATAATAAAAAATAATTAATATATATATATTAAGGTAAGTGTTAATATATAATTTCAATTTTCTTTCAAATACTAAATAGGAATTGAATATTTTATTTTGTTAATTAAATCTATTAAAGTCGTTGCCAATAATTTATTTTATTATTCCTTTTTTTTGTAAATATTTTTTAAAAATAATAATTTCTCATACTTTTGTTTTTTTAAGGATATTTATATTGATAAAATGAATATTAGTCAGTATAATGTACAACTTTTTTAAATATATATTTCTATGCATACATCACATTTGTGATATTATATACTGATTTTATTTTCTTTCAAATTCCAAATATTTCCAGTGATTTCATTATCTCCATGACCGGCAATAATTTATGTCTACGTCAATAGGTTTTCCCCTTAAGTTTTTAATAATACAGATAAACTTATTATTTACTGAAGTTCAGTAATTTATCATTATGTCTCTAGGTTTTTTCTATAATTTAAAACCATGTACCAAACTTCGTATCTGTTTGAAATTAAATTGTTTATGATGCATTTAGAATGTATATGTCAAAGTTGTTAAATAATAGTTAATTCAATATTTTATGTAGTTTTGCATATATTATTATTTTTACTTTTATCCTTTTACTTTTATGAAATAATGATTTAATTAAAAAATCTTCTACCTTTCCAATAGAATAATAGTTCTTTTACGAAATTTTTTTACATAATTTTTCTTGTGCTCCGATATTATAAACTATTACTAGAAAAATTTATTGTTTTTTTTAAATATAATTTTTAAACAAAAATTGATTTTACAGAATATCAACTTAGTGCGTCAGTATATAGAGGTATATATTCTTGGTGTTGAAGAATAACAAGTTCGAACCAACAGTTTTCTTTCTAGTCGATGACCAATAGAAGCTTGGCGTAACGCAATGGCGGGATACTTTGAAAAAGATGGGAGGAATTACAGAAGATTGTATTTAAGATTATTAAAAAAAAGGATAGTTTAGGATAAAAAGAAAAGGATACAAACGGAACTTAGAAAAATTTTAAATAGAAGTAATAGATGATGATATATAAGATTTGTCTTTTTTAAAATACTAAAAAGCATACTTTCCACTTATAATATAAATTATAGTGAGCTTAATTACTGATTAACTTTTATTATATAATATAAATTATAAAAGTGAACAACATTTTTTAACAAATATTATGTATACTAGTCATAACGATCGTGTAAATTTTCGTAATATAATATTGTGTTTATTAACTTAAAAAAATTATAAATGTCTAAAAAATTATTCCTTTTAAAGTTTTTATTAAAAACTGTAGAAATAATTCTTGTGAGAATAAAAAATAATTTCAATATTTTTTGTAAATATTATAAATTTCATTATTAGATATAAAAAATATATATTACATTTATTACACGTAATATGTAAATATAATTCTATATATTATTATTTTTAAATAATGTAAATTCAAGCAGTATGATAACTGTAATCATATTAATAATTAAAAGTAAAAAAATTATTTATTCGAGTATCTTATATATCTACTGAATAATGATAATTAATACTAATTTTTTGCGTATGAACAATTTTTATAATCATGTTTCGTTGGTAATAATATATATAAATTAAGTAAAAATTATATGTTACGTGAAATTTAATTTTACTGAACTTTTATCTATCTAGATAAAGAAAATAGAACGCGTAATTTTATCGTTGTATCTTTTATTAAAAATGGAAATGTCATTTTTGATATCTTTAGAATTAACGAAGTAGTTTAAAGTATACTAAGTGAAAAAAAAACTACTAGATAGTGTGTAATACTTTCATATTTTCATATACATATACGATATGCAATGGAGGCTTGTCGACATCATATTCGACTACCTTAGTAATCTATTCGATGTTTCCCATCAAAGTTATTAAAAGATGAGTTATAAAGAAAAAACCATTGATTAAGACCGTTTTCGAATGAGTATAAATAATTTGTTAGTTATATATTAACTGATTGTGTAATAAAGATTTTAAAAAAAGTCAATACATAATAATTTTATAATTATTATTACCAATACTTAAATTAATAAAAATTATTTAATTTTCTAATTTAATTTTCTTATATCATTTTCAATTGATATCGCATAAACATTAATATTTTTTGTGACTTGGAGAATTCTATTTTAAAAAAAGCGCAACATGAATACGAGTGTTAGTGAGATTTACATTTTCAAACTTTTTGACATAGCAAAATTTTATAACATTATACTTTTAATTTTAATTGAATCAAATCCAATTCATAATTACTACAGTTACATAGAGTTAAAATAAAAATTTGTATTTGTATTATTTTGTTTTATTTTAGAAGTTAGATAATTTATTATTTCTCCAAAACGGAACGCTATTTTCCTTTATGAAAATCTTTGTATCAATGATAATTTAAGCATTAAAATATGTTTATTTACGATGAAATTTGTAAAAATAAACTATAATTTAAATTATAATTTAAAAATAAGTTTTTGATAATCATAAAAAGAGAATTTCCTTTTATTAAAACCAATAATGAAAATAATTTATAAAATATAAACTTATGTTTCAGTAAATGGAGTGTATAACCAGAGTCTAATTATTATCGAAAGTCCCATCTATAAGTGTATTTTTACATATATTTTCATGCAGGAACTAAATCCAAAGAAAATTAAATAAATTATAAATATACCATTTAGTTATCATGATATAATATTTGTAGTGTAGTATTCTATGTAATTTATGTAGCTTTTGATCATTTCAGTTTATAGAAAACATCAATAACAACATCAATAACGTAACATCAATAATTATTATGTTATTTTGAGGTTTTAATTTAGGATTTTTTAAAATTTTAATTAAGGATTAAAATTTGGAATAATGTGTTACATGTAAATATAGGACATGGAAGTTTAGAGTTAATTACTTAATATTATATGGAGATTTAGCACAGATGCTTCTGACGTTAACAATATTAAACAATTTAAGAAAGAAGATATATTGAAATTGTATTGTAAATGTAATATAAATATATATTCTAATTATAATAATTTATCTATAAAATAAATAAATACTCTTATATATCTAAAAATATTACTTGATATTATTAAATATAATAAAATAATTCTTTAAAGATATTTTTTATTAAAAAATTCATTTGCTATTTATTATATTTGTTAAAGAAACTGGTTTAGCAGCAAGTTAAATATTTATTTAAAAATAAATTTATTGATTTTTCCTCCATACGTTTCAAGATAATCAATTAATGATAACGATATTGTGATAATTTATTTCAATTTTCATTTTCTGACAAAATCCAACGAAAGACGTTGAGAGTTGACAGGGTGTCTTTATAGACTCTGCTCTCATTAAGGAGGCTCGTCGTTATCACTCAATGACAAGATAAATAACGTCGCAATATTTATTGTTCGAGAAGTGACGTCAGAGATTACAAAAAATCAAAATAAAAGTAATGAAGCAGAAATAGATAGTAATGAAGGGAGAGACAAACATTGTGCAATTGTAGCCGCTCCGTCAAAGTGAAAAATATTTAATCGTATCTCTTTCTGATATAGTTTATTTATTTTTCAACAATAAGTTAGTGCTTATCATTTGCAGAAAAAGATATAGCTAATTCAGCAAATTAAGTCTGCTATTGCAAGTTGATGAGTAAATTATACAGATTAAAATTCTAAAAGTCTTCTTAAAGTTTAAATATGGTGCTTATTTTAAGTAATATTAGAATTTTTTATAAGTTCGTTAGTTAGTATTATAGGATAGAAAATAATATTTTTTTATACTAATTTAATAAATATTTGATAAATGTATTTATTCTGATTAAAAAAGTAGAAATGATTTTATTATAACTTAAAATTAATATTAATTCTAATTTTTATTTATAATACTATTGATAGGCTTTGTTAATGTATGAAAAGAATTATCACTTTTGTTCTAAAAATTCAAAAGTTACTTGTGCAATATTATCAAATGACAAGTAATTAGAAAAACAATGAAATCGAGGCAACGAGTTTGTATCTCCTGTTGCTACATTTTTTTGCATATTCATAACTATCTACAGTATAGTTGGAGGCTTAAAAAATAAATCTTAACAAGTTTTTAAGTATTTTAATTTTTTTAATAAAGAATGGTTTTTTTACTTTAAAAGACTTTTTAATCAATTTAATAAAAAATTTTTAAATGAAAGAGACGCCAGCACTGAAAAAATAAATTATTCATTATTTTATATTTGACAAATAAATACAATCCACATTAAACTCATATTATCAAAGGTCTGAAAGCCTTAAATATGTATAAAGAAAATACATAGAGATATCTAAGAGATATTAATATCAACATAACTCTATATTACGATATTGTTCTATAATAGAGTAATTCAATTAAAAATATATATCTATAAGTACTATTGACTCACAATTATTGGGTGACAAAAAATGTTAAGAATTTTTTAAGCTTGAAAAAATCTACTTTACAATAGAAAGAAACTGGATATACGCGAATAAAAATAAAGTCAAATGTAATCTCCATGGGATAGATAGATAAATAGAGAGGTAGTTGAGAAAAAAGATATTATCTCAACTGATTACATTTACTAAGAACAATATACATTGCAATTCTGATAAATACTAAGCTAGTGGATTACTTAGCCATATTTATTTTAATAACACCTATTATGAAAGGATGATATTTTAAGTTTTGGTAATACACTAATGACGTTGAAGAATAATGTGGACGGCTTATGTATAAAATAATAGCCCCACTTGTTACTAATTTCTAATTAAACAAAAGAACATCGTAATGGGTATTATACTTAAGCTTTTTTATGGTAAGTACCGATAAAAAAATACATTAATACAAAAAATTGTAAGATAAATCGCTCAGCAATTATTAATACGTCTATTTTGAATTCAAACGCTATAAAACTAACTGTCTAATATACCTAAGTGTTGGTTTTTTCGTTCGTTTGCTAAAAATCTGAACCTGGATGTAAATGGAAAGCTCGACAAAAGTTCAAGATTTAATTGAGACAAGTGTGATGGATGATATGGTGATGCTTTATACAGCGATATTACTAGTATGTATGACGTTTTAATGCTTACAAAAAGTTTGTGTTGATTAAGAAAATAAAATCAAAAACTCACGCAGACAATAGACAGTACATTTGCTCTATTTTGCAGAGCAAACTTTTTAAATATATCTTATGGATAATAAGCAATTATTTGGAAAAAAGAATACTAATAGTAAAAACTGAATGCAGTATGATACATTGGATCTTATTATCAGATGAATGGGGGAACTTGGTCTTTAATTTGCTTAGGACAAAAGTGTAGTCTTCTTGTTCTTTTGATCATTGGCTAAGGAAAAAGATAGTGTCTAGAAAAAACATTAAATTTTTTCACATAGATCAAGATGCAAACTCAGAAAGAAGTCACATTAGTATGCGATCGATAAAGAGAATCGACAAATATCAAAGAAAGATAATAAAAATAAATCTCAAAGAAAGATAGATAAATATGCTCAAACAGAGGAATATCAAATGGGATGAAATAAAAAAATAACGAATTAAATTACTGAATAAAACAAGTGTTTAATGAATACGACTTTTTCCGCGGTTATTTTTTGAATGTAAGAATACTATGAACTATCCTATTAGTAATGAGACGTTAATTTTGACAACACAGAATATTTAATTTTTGTCTATTCGGTCACACATTCTATACATTCTATACGTTCTACATTCCTAAACATGAAACGATATTCAGAATATTAATAAACCCTTGTAATTGGGAAAATTTGTTTCTCTTATGCTAAAGAATCAAGAAATTTAAATTAGAAACTTTTGCTTTATAAAAAAAAAAATTATTCTTGATAAGAAATAAATAAAAAACAGAAGAAAAAAAATCTCAAAAATTTAAGTATTTAAACCCTTAATCTCTCCAGTATATTGCGAAAGCGGATGATGAATTAGTTATAAAGAGGCAATAGCGGATTCATGCAATTAGAATCAATCTCACCGAAGGAATAATAATACAGTACTGATCGAGATTCAATTTCATAGGGTTACCGGATAAGAAGCACGCTTCCTTCGCACTCAATAAAAAAAAAAATTAATAAATACACAACTTATAAACACGTCTTCACAGTCTATAATATTATTTTTGTTATCTTTTCTATTGAACCAAATAGCTTCAATATTTAATAAATCAACTTTTACTAAGCATATTTAAAAAAATATATAAATACTAGTTTAAGCAATTTCTTTAATATTTTATAATTACAAAATGTAAAATTACAAGATTAAAAAAAATATTATAATTTAATTTTCAGTATTCAATGATTGTAGAACTAATTGTGGGATTTAATATTTATTTATATATTATTTCTTGAAAAATTATAACTACATAGAAATTAATAAACAAATCATATAAAATAATTTGAGCGAACAAAATATTCTTCAATTCAATAATTTTTTATTACTACTTTATAGATTAAAACTTAAATTACAATTTAATATTTTTAATTTCAGATCAAATTTACCATCAAAAAAATTTTTTAAAATGCAATATTCTATTAGTATTAATTTTTAGATAATTTATTGTAACCTAATTCAGCAGAGCTCTTTTTCATAGATGAATTATGTATTAAAAAACTCGAACATATAGATAATCAAATTTTATTATACAAAAAAATGTTAAGACATAAATAAATTTATTTTTAATAAAATATATAAATAGACTATATAAGAACTAACGTTTGAAGTAAGATTATGGACATTTGCTTAAATTATTATTAAATCAATTTTTCTTAAAAAATTAAAATTAGTATCTTAAAAATCTTTTATTATTTGATATATTAAGCAAATTAAAAAAATATTATCAAATAATAGTAATTCCGATTAAATGAATAGAATGACACGGCCACTTAAAGTCAAAAATATTTTTATTACGTACTTGTCGGGTAAATGTACGTTTGATAATCTCTTTGGGATAAATGGGCACGTCCATATCAATGACGCTGCTACAAATGCTTGTTGCTCGGGATTCACGACCGACTAGGATATTGACATGCACCGGCCTAAGGAAGTATGTCTCCAAAATGTAACCCTCTCGTCATCTTCTGTATCCATTCTATGTTACGGATGAAAAATTTACATTAATTCAACGTTAAGTTTCTTTGCCAATGATATTGCAAGGGTTTACAATTTTGAATGCTATATGTATATATATGTATTTTTTTCATCATTTTTAGAATATATCGCAGGTATATTAGAATACATCTAATTTTAATAATAATTTTATAATAATACAAAATATTACCATTGTCTTGCAAAAAAAATTAGAATCTATTTCAATTGATAATTGTGTGCGTTCATCAGAACTGGTATTGAAGATTCTTAAAGATGATTTATTTGTATTTCATCGACGTAACATTTATGATATACATACGATGCATATTAGCACTCAAAGATCATCGTCGTTTAACTCATCTCTACGCCTCGAGTTTCAATCTTAATACCAATATTAATTGACTAACTAAAATTCTTTACTCTTTAATTAGAGATCCCAATTTTCGCTAATTTATCACCCAATGAATCATTTGCTCTAACAGTTTGACATCTTATTAAAATAATCCCAACTTCAGATCGTAATAACGACGCAACGCTTAATTGATAAAAACGCTCACTAAAATTTATTGCTTACTATTTGACAAAGTAAAATCATAGTTATATTGTGAAAATTACTAGCCCTGATCGACAGAAACTAACATTCATACATTAACCACCTCTACCCAAAGAATTATTACCACACCTTCGGTCTGATTATTTTTTTAATATTTTGGCACTTTCCGATAATTTAATCTACGAATATAAAAATGAATTGGTAGTATTATTAATAACTCACTAGATGTACAGTAACCACGATTTTTAATGAATGTATTAAATTAATTGTATTAAATACGAACCAGTAAATTAGTCTACCAATGATTTTCTTGTATTAGCAGGTCACATGTTACCCATTCGCGTCTGATTGAATTAACGATCAAATGGCTAAACCTTACTATTAAATTTGAGTATGTGCAGAAACTTAAATTTATATTGTGAAAATTATTATTGATAAAATATATCACGCTTCTAGGATTTTTCTTTTATGGCAATTTTCTTAGTAAATAAAAAGCCTTTCATGTATTTATATTAACAAATTATATTTATTTTTAATAATTTATTGTCTTTGAAACTAAAGCTTACTCTTTTAAATGTTTCTAAATTGCATTTAAAATAAATTATAAACTAATAAATGAAATTAATATTATTTAATCATTTTAAAATAATGTACTTAGTATTCATAACATATACTTCATCAATGAAAAATAATACTTCTTTTCAAATTCATGTGCAAAATTTTGTTTTCATATAAAGAATATGACTATTTTCACAGTCGGTAAATTTTTTCGTTCTTAACAAAAATTAATATTAAATTTTAAAGTATCATTCTACAATTTTGATAACAGAATCATTCATTTTTCAATATAAAAATATATTGCTGACAATAATGAAAATAATTAAATAAATAATGAAAATAAAATGTAAACTAAAAACAACTTTAAAAGGTTACAGTTCTAGTTATATTTTATAAGATAAATAACCTTTATTTTTTTTATATTTATATTTATATTATTTTATTATTTTTATATTTATAATTATTTGTTATTTTATTTTTTTACATTTAGGTTATATTATGTTATTATAATTTCCTTGAATAATTTCTTGTTTAAAAATATTTTTTTAAATGCTATGATTTTGACGTACCACTATTCGTTTGTAATATATGATATTGATATTATTAATTGATGTACGGATTTTTTATAGAAGTATTGTATTGTTATTTTTTTGATTATATTAATATGGTAAATTAGTTATTATTATTTTACTTTTTTAAATTGATATTTGATTTAAATTTTATTATCATAATAAATTATATTATTTACAAAAAATAGAAAAATTATATATGGTTGAAAATATAAAATCCATATATAATTCCGTTATTAATACAAAATAGTATTAAAATTTGAAATTGTAATCGCTATATTTTTTTACTTTGCTGCGTTGTTTTTAATTTGTTTTAATTATGTAGAAATATCAATTTTGATTTAATTATGTAGAATATTAGAACATAGTATTTCATTCGCTTATGTTTTATGAAGTACAAAACAATTGACAACTCATAAAGTACCAGTTCAATGTCTAACAAGTGCACAGCTCCTTTTTGCTCGAAGCCAAATGAGTTTTCAACTAGAATATTCTTTATTATCGTTTATATTCAATAAGTTAAAATTCCTAAATCTTTAATATAATTTATTACTACTTTTTAAAAGTTTAAGATAAATTTTTTAAATTTATTCATATAAATATATTATTAAAAATTACATAATTTGAAATAATTAAGTATTCTTAAAATCACTTATTTATTATTAAAAGAACTAAATATTAATATTTTACTGTGCTCGAAATAAATTATGAATACAGATTTATTAAGCAAAAACTAATTGCAATAGATCTTAAATACTTTTTATACATAAAAAACAAATTTTATATGTGAAGACAAAAATTGGAAAAGTAAATATAATCTCATGCCATACCATTAATACCTATATATACTTATTCATTTATTTTATCCAGTGCACGTGTGATAAGTTTTAAAAACTAAGTGGTAAAAGTTATTAATAATGAAAATAGCATTCAAAATTGTAAACCCTTGCAATATCATTGGCAAAGAAACTTAACGTTGAATTAATGTAAATTTTTCATCCGTAACATAGAATGGATACAGAAGATGACGAGAGGGTTACATTTTGGAGACATACTTCCTTAGGCCGGTGCATGTCAATATCCTAGTCGGTCGTGAATCCCGAGCAACAAGCATTTGTAGCAGCGTCATTGATATGGACGTGCCCATTTATCCCAAAGAGATTATCAAACGTACATTTACCCGACAAGTACGTAATAAAAATATTTTTGACTTTAAGTGGCCGTGTCATTCTATTCATTTAATCGGAATTACTATTATTTGATAATATTTTTTTAATTTGCTTAATATATCAAATAATAAAAGATTTTTAAGATACTAATTTTAATTTTTTAAGAAAAATTGATTTAATAATAATTTAAGCAAATGTCCATAATCTTACTTCAAACGTTAGTTCTTATATAGTCTATTTATATATTTTATTAAAATAAATTTATTACGCATTAAAAGTTTATTAAATAAGTTTAATAAATATATATTTAATTATTATTCGATTTAACAATTATTATTTGAAAAAATGTTTATATTGAATACATCTAATTTTTATTATTTTTATAAAACATCATTTAAATATAAAAAATAAATAGATAAACTTAAATAAATTAAAGTTTACATTTATCTTCACAATTAAAATATTAAATTTAAAGAAATACAAAAATTTTAAAAACATGAAATTTTTTATTTGTCAAAAATATTAATTTGGAGGTATCTAATTTTAATTGCACATAATCGTGTTTCTTATTTTATAAGTAATAAAAATATGTAAAATATTAGGGAAGTATTTAAAAATTAGGATTTATCTACTGAAATTTTCATATTTTCATTTTTCTTGTCTATTATTAATTTCAAAATTTAATCTAATTTTGTGATTTAATACAATATTATAGGTAAAAATTAAAGTACTTATTAAAATTATATAGAATTCAATGAGTTTAAATAAAAATTATTTCAATATTAAAATGTTTAAAATATATATAATTTTTGTTATTGAGAAAAATTTATAAATTCACTACATCATTTTCAAAGTGTAAACATTTTAATAAAAATAATTTGACCTTCCAATTTGAAGACAAAGATGTATATAATCCCAATAAAATTCTAGGCTAGTATAAATTTATTATTACGTTATAAAAATAATATAAAAGCAATCGCACCTGCTGAACTACTCTTTTCCACTCTTTTCTAATAATGATATCTTTTCGTATACCGTATGTCATCGCGAATTTGAAAAATTTATTTCGCCTAGCTATAATAATTTAATTTATTTTATATATAACATACATTTTTTTAAAATCTTAATACATTTTCATCTTTTTGTATGTATTAATTTAACGATTAGTAATTCATATTTTCATTTTTATTATGAAAGTGATCATCTTTATGTAAGTTTTGATTTTATATTTTAACGTTATATAAGTATTTATGCAATTTCTATTTGTGTATTTATATATTAATTTCTATATTCAAATTTAAATGTGCATTACAATGTAATTATAAATATAGTTAAAAATTATAGACAACTATAAAAAGTTTTCAAAGTATGTCTTTTATATTTTATATAATGTAAGTTTGCATATTATATTTTATATATGTTATATTTTAAAGGTACGCCTATTGATGTATACACATATATATACATGACACATATAATTTGTAATAGTGTAAAAATGATTAAAAAATAAAAATTTTATTTAGATATTTACTAAGAGATATTGTCTTAAATATAAATAATCGTATTGATAGGAAGTAAGAAATAGAAATTTCTGAAAATATAGTAAATAATTTTTTGTACAAATTTATTTCTAAGGGTTATTTTATATAAATCTATATATTTTATTTTTTTATATAACTTATTTTGACACTATTTTTTGCATATATAACATTCATATTACATCCTAAATTTTATCAATAATATATTGTTATTATAAATTGACGCGCGTCAAGACAACCGGGCGGGGCGCGGCCGTGCCAAGTGTGGGGCTGTAAAGCGAAAATCCGGGTCGGGCGGTTTATGGCACCTATCGCTCGACGGGTGATAGGGGCCGTAAACGCGTCTAGGCGACGGGAGCCGGTAAGGGCCCGGATTATATCGGTATGGTAGACGGCCGCGGGAAAGGCCCCAGCCGCGCGTTTCGACTCGTTCGACGTGCAGGTCCGAACGCGCCGAACAAGTGCCGCCCTGCACGCTCGACTTCCCGCTCGGGAAAGGGTATTTTCAGCCGAAGGGCCCTGGCCAAAAGGGGCGAGAGATTGGAATCTCCAAGGAACCCGGAGGAACTCTACGCCGTAGCCACGGAAGCCTGCTCCCGGCCACGCCGTGAACTTCTCCGCATTTCGTACCCCAATCCGCCCTTCTCAGGGCGAATATCAACGTCGCGCGCACCTAAAGGTTAGGGGCGCCGACATCGCGAGAGCCCCGGAGCCGGCAACAGCTTCGGCGTCACGCCAATCGCCCTTCAGCCCAGCGTGCGCCCCGCTGGGCCACTCCGCGACCAGCGGCCTTCGACGAGACCGGAGGAGGCCTTCCAAGCGCCGTGCGCACCGATCGACCAAGTGCATCGAACCTGCCCCGACAAGTGCGCCGCACCTGTCCGACAAGTGCATCGCAGCTGGTCAACTTGCGCACTGCGCCGACCGGACCAGCGCATCGCCTCCAGCCGACGACGCAGGCATCAGCTCCGGGCTCCAACTCTTTCTCTCCTCCGAACCGGAGGAAACCCGGGGCGAGGGAATATTTCCCCCTCGGCGCCTTGACGCGGGACCTGCCCCGAGCTCTGGGGAGCGAGGCCTCCGTCAAAATTTATATTTTAATTTAAAAAACTATGTTTTTTAAGACATGCTATTTATTTTGCAAATTTAGTATATTTATTTATTTATATATTTGTTTGTATATTCATATAATTGTAAAAAAAGTAATGAATTAGTTTGTTATTTTTAATACATGAATTAATATATTTCAATATATTAATTTATGTATTAATTTTTTGTATTTTACACTACTAATTTTTAGTTGGTTGAAGTGTTAGAAATGATTTGCTTATCGTTTGAACGTAATGTAAGTAATTGGACATACGTAAATTGGTAAAAAATAAATTGTCGGAATACTAAATCATATTAATATTTATTAAATTCTCTAAAAAAACTTATTTAAAAAAATATTTTTGAAACAAAGAACCAATATATTTTATTTTATATTACCTGATGTTCATAATTTCATACAAGGAAGCACTATCCGGAGAAGTTACCGTATAAGTTTAAATTATAAAATATTTAAATAAAAAATTTTTTTGAATCTATTCAATTATTAATAATTTGCAAAAGACTTTCATATAAATTAGTCCAAAGAATATTTGTTTTCAATTATTCTAATTAAATAATAATAAGTTATAGCAATTAGGAGAATAAATTTGTAAAAAAATACTGTTTTTATTACGCAATATCTACAATAAATAATTTAATTAAATTAAAATGTATTGCATATTTCGTTAATATCTTAAAATCGTAATTAATTTATATTTTTTTATGTATTAGTTATAAATTTTATATTAATTATAAATTTATATAATATATTTATATTTTATTTAATGAAAAAAATATTCAATTTTATTCCACATTTAGAATATTTAATGTAAAGTGAAATAAAAAATTAAATATAGCTTCATTAAATATTGTAAAATTTAAAAATAATTTTTTTTAAATTTTAATATATAGGTATATTTAGTTTTGAACCATTAAAATTTAATGTTTATGTGAAAGAATAAAAATTTATATTTAAGTTTAGCATTTCTTAATTCACAATTATTAAACTTTGCACTACAAATTTTCTTTTATTGCAATTGAATAATTTCACTTAAAACTTTTCAATACATTTTGTAAACGAAAACGTTTGTTATAAAAAAACATTTTTTTTATATTTTTATAATTTTTTTATATTAGTTTAATTCCGTTGTAAGAAGTTTTTAAAATATCAAATTTTTATTTTTATTTGATTGAAGAAATAAAAATCTGGAAATAATATGAAAAAATAAAATAATAATTTTGTTTAAAAAAAAATGACTAACAGACATTTTAAAATAATTTCTGACATATTAAGCGCTTAAAAATTATATAGGTTTAGTGTATAATAAAACGAATTGAATGAAGATGAAAATTTGTTCATTTTTTTTGTGTATTTCATAAATTCAAATCGTAAAGTCACATGTATACGAACGAAGATGAGTCAACGTAATGAGCTTGGGGAACATCGCAAGTAAGCAACCCGAACTAAGCATCGATAAAAGGGATTGTCGGGGCCTGGAATTAATGCGAATGAAAATGAGCAAAAAAAAATGGGGACCCCATAAGCGTTCGTGTAAATAAACCTTTCTGTCTATATCTTTTTTTTGCTCACTTCTCACTCTCTTTACCTTCTGTCTCGCTCTCTCGCCCTATATAGCACGTTTTTTCTTTATTCTATTTTTCTATCTGTTTTGCTCTCACGACGTCTCGATCTCTTTCTTCCTCCTTTTCCTATCCTTTTGCTTTACCTGTGTGGGTCGTGAAAATAGTCTGTTCGGCGACCGACGTCCTATAAACTTCGAACCTGGTAAGGATTATTGCCATGATCCAAATTCAGCGATATTCCAAGGAGTTTAGGAAGCATTGATGCCACGATTTGAGTTCAGTGGAATCGCAGGCGTTATTATCTCAGTGAAGGGGGATTTCAGTGTTTGGACGCGCGATTCAAAATTTCGCATACGTGGATAGATGACGATCGCGTACTCGCAAGTCTGGCGGACGGTGACAGGTGCGGAGTAATATCGTATTTTAGATTAGCGTATAGCGGCTGTTTGTGGGAGTTTGAAAGCCGAAGAAGCCATTTAAAAATGGATTTTTACTCCTTGGCGAACAGAAGACTTTTTATGCTGAGGACATTGTCAAAAAATTATCGAGGGACTACGTAGTGATTGGAAAAGGAAAAAACGGGTTCGTATGTGATGATCCCTTGTCAAGGCAGATTTTAGAGGAATCTGCAATAAATGAACAGAGGTATTAGGCGTAAATATCACATGAAAAACATATTGTAATCGAAAATGGAGTTACATGAACCGAACACTTACTGCAATAGACGTAATGCGAAGAAAATTATTTAATATAAATAATAATTCATATTATTATATAATTAATTTCATTATAATTTTATTTAAATTAATTTTATTTAATATGCATACGATTATTATATATATATTTCTATCTTTTTTCACACTCTGTCTTTTATATATTGCTATTATAGAGCTAGAGCAAATTATAATAAATTATTCGCGCAAAAAAATTTTTAAATTTTCATATTCAGATTAAAAATTTTATCATTCAGGAAATATATTTGTTGCCTTTAGTTTAAAAATTACTTTTTACGGATGGCTTATTAAACATGCTTAACAAACAAGTTAATTTCATCGAACAGTATTTACAGCGAGTAGAGTGTATCAAGTATAGTCAGCCATAATTCATTCAAATGTGTGCGAGTAAAAATTTACGAAGTGATTTTAATTAAGTAATTTGCGTAATCACGGAAGAAAAAAAACGAATAATAAAAGAAGAAAGAAGAGCTTTAATCAGGAAAACAGCAAATAGATGTTTAAAGTCACTAAAGGTCTGTGTTCCTGACTTAGGTGATTTATTAAATTAATGATGTTATATTACAATTTCTTGTTAATATTCTAATACGAATAATTTTCTAGTTTAATGTATTATTTATGTATTGTTGAAATTATTTATTATAGAATTATGGTCGAAGAAACATCTCGAGTATAATTATTATACTATCTTCCGCATGAGATACAAAATGGTCAGAAACTCATTATGATTATAAAAATTATTTCAATATATTTTATTTTAATAAAATATCTACAATGTTAATGTATAAAAAATATTGTAATTAGCGTTGGAAAAAAATGAATAATGAATAAATAAGTAACTATGATTACTCTTGATTTACGTATATGATAATAGCATATTTAATAATATGAAACAAGAATGCAAATTTATTTTTCAAAAATAATAAATAGCTAAATATCAATTTAGAAACATAATGAGAAAGAAAATATTTTCTAATCATATTAATAAACTTAATATAATAAATATAGTATATTGAAAAAAAATTAATGAAAAAAAATATCAATAAAAGTTGACTGTATGAGTAAAAATTTATTTTGAAGTTATCTTTCTATATTTGTTAAAAAAAATAGAAGATTATAAGTAAATTCCGATATTTTTATAGATTAATCGTTAGTAAAATCGTAATAGAATTTTACTTGAATATATATATATATTACTTTGATTATTTTGAATTATTATATCATAAATAAAACGATAAAAAATTTAATTGTGATTTTAAATATTTTATGTATAAAAATTAAATGATTTTGAGTATTTAAAATTCTATTTTTAATATTATTCTTTTTAATAGTATAAATATTAGCTTATTATCTTTATTTTTAACACTTAAAAAGTAACAGATACGTTTTATTAATAAATAAGTTAACGTTTTATTAATATTTATAAATTCTAAAAGTTATATGATTTATTCAAAAGTAAATATGGTTATAAATCAATTTTTTATAATATTTAGTTCTACTTATTTTAGCTAAAACGTTTTCTCGTAGTTTGTACAACGTTAGATGTGGAAAAAGTTTTTAATTATTTTCGCTTAAAAATGAAGAAAGCATATATTTTCAAAGACTTTTTGAATTTAAATTCGAATATATAAATATTTGTTTAGACAATATTAATCTTATTGAAAGTAGAATATTGAGAAATATATATTGTACTCAAATACCTCATATTTTTTATGTAAAAAATTTGTCAAATGCGAAAAAAAATTTTTGCGAAGTTTAAGTTTGATGAATGTTTATTCTAAAAGAAAAATACTATTTACAAACCTTAATATTAGAGTTATGAGTGAAAAATAAACCTAATGAACTTAACCATGATCTACTTTTTATATCTAAAGTTAATCTTGATTTTATTGATAGTATTGCCCAAAAAATTATAAATTTTAATTTTTATTATTTTTTTGCAAATGCAAATTGTTAAAAAATTTTGTTTAATACTTTCTTTATTATAAATCAATTTTTTCAAATGGGATATTACTATAATTCTTTAATTACTTTAATTACTTTTTAAATTTTAAAACTTTCAATTATTTTTTATTTATCTCAAATTGCAGTATAGTATAGTGCAGTCGTCGTAATACATTAATAGAAGATTTTACTATTAAATTCTTAATATAACTTTGCGCTTAAGCTGTTTTCATTTGGAGAACTTTTATACTTGTGCAAATTGGTATTAAATACGATTCAATTGTTAGACGGTTAGTGTTTAATCTACCAAAAGTTAGATATAACTTTCTATATTTAGAATAAAAAAAAGTTGAAATTAAATTTATTATGATGTTGACACTTTAGTTAAAAACAAAAAAATATTTCAAACATATTTTACTGTATCATTGAATGTATTTTATTTGTTTATGCAACCACTATCCTCCATACGTACTTTCAACCTCTTTATCCGATAAATAAATACCAAAAAGTAAAAAATAATTAAAATTTATATTATAAAAATTCTATATGAAATTGTATTCATATTGTGAGTTTTATCTAAGTTTTAATAAAGTAAAAAATAAAAAAAAACTGCGGAAAGTATATGAACATCTGATAGACGTTTTTACCTCACGTGACGCATTATATTTGTATTTTTTAAAGTCCACCAGAAATTTGAACTCGACACTTAAGTTTTACTGTTTTGTAAATATCTAAAACGTTTTTTTAGAAAATAATACGCAAGTAGGGTGGCATGTAATGAAAGAGGGAAGAAAAAAAAGAAAAGCTACACCACCGGCGAAAAGGATTTTGTGCTTGCTCGGTTCGTTGGGAAAAATTCGAATGACCTGGAAGCTTAAATAACAAAGCAGCCGCACAAGCAGCGAATGCTCTTGAGACTGAGATCAGAGGACGTGTGCTGCACCACGTCCACGTTAGTGTCGTCCGTCGTCTTCGACGTTGCGCTTGTACTCAGACGCCATAGCTTTGTTAAATTTAATTTTATCACGGACTTCCACTTCTCGACTATTAGTTCTCAGATGTATTTGTCTGTAATTTTGCTGTAACGTTACACTTTTTAAGAGATGCAGATAAAAATGAACTCGCGCAAAAATTTGTCGAAATATGGTATGGCATGATAAATTTCTATTCGGCAAGCCAGGTTTTTTTATGATTGATACATTCCTGTATATTTTTGCTTGTATCACCTTTTCACTTCTGTCGAAACTACACAACAAATTTCTAAATTTTAGAAATTAATTATTATTGGTAATACTTTTTTTCTTCTTAATAGGTCCTAATTTAGTTGTTGATATTGTTATAATATACATTATTTTACAAAATATGTTTTTTATTTCACTTTTCTAAAATTTAATGTGCATATGATAAAGTTCTTACAATATACAGTAATTAAATATAGATTGCAATTAAAAATAAAAAAAAAAGTTTCTATTCTATCCCGGAAGAGCCCCTAAAATATGAGAACATGTGAAATGATTATGGATTATTCTTGATTAATATAGTTTAATAATATAATCAATTAAATAATAATATAATTATACAATAAAATATTATAACAGTTTATCTCTTCTATAATATGTTTCTTTTAACTTTATAAATTATTGTACATAATAAATAATACTAATGTTTTCTATATTTTTCTATGTCTGCCTCCAGTAGACTGACAGGCCTCTAACAGGTATGCTTAAATGTAATACATATCTCCTGAATATAACATCATTCGTCATTTAACATGATACGCATACATATAACATTTACATTCAAAAATAAAATTTAATGACACATCTATTCATAACTATGATTTCTAAAAGGTTCAACTGGAAATGCTAAAGTCATTGTATGTTAAACTTTTTAGAAATAAAAATATTAAATTCTTCTTGAAAAGTCTAATATACTATTATTTATTCATAATATTTTTTTTCCTTTCCTGATTTCAGTCTTTCATTTATCTGATATTGTTAATACATATTTTAGATTTTTTCTGTAAAAAGATTATTATAAAAAGTTCAAAATTTATATTGTAAAATTTAATTGAGTTGTAATAATAATAAATATTTATTAAGAGTATATTCAGATAAATGTTACATTTTTTTTAATGGAAATTTTTTGTACCCGAGCTGTGGTTTACATTTTAATCTATATTTATTGCGTATAGATATATAAAATAAACCTTAAATGTATATGAGAATATATAAATAATTGAATAGTTATTAAAAAAAAATAATTTAATTATCTAAATTCAATGTTTATGTTCAATTATTACTGTTTAAGTATTACTAGTATTGTAAAGTTTTAATAGATAGATATTTTATTAAACAATATTATACATTGTTATATGACAATTATTTTTTACATAATGTTAACTTATTTAGAGTAATTTACATTATTTTATTTATTTTACCATTGGTTTGTATTATAGAAAGATTTATATTTAGTTTCATTAGTAGGTGTATTTAAGTGGTGTGCTGTCTTTATTTTCTTTCTTGTTATTGATTCTTGACCATTGATATTTATTTCCTCTTTTTTTTTTTTTTTAATTATTCCCTTTCAATAGTTATTTTTTTTCTTCTTGTTTTTTTCTTTCCTCTTAAATTTTTTTAAGTATATCTGTGTTATGTTTTTCTCCTCTTAGTATCTTTTGCCACTGTATCCCTTTTTTCCTGTTATTTCACAATCTTCTTCTATAATATGCTTCGTTGTTTCCTGATATTTATTGCATAGTCTAAATTTTTTGTTTTCTTCTTTCATCCAGTAAAAGATATTCCTTGCTTTGTCTCCCAAACAGAATCTGACCAGAGTTTTTATTCCTTTTTTTTCATTCTGTTTTTTTCGTACATACTTTTCCTTTCTTTTAATCCTTCTAGAATGCTGAGATTATTCTCTTTGGCATATTCCGATTTTTCAAGTTTTATAACCCATTGTTGTTGTTATTGTTCTATGAAAATAGTTTCTGCTTCTTTCCATACGCTCTCACCGTTTTCTGTTTTTGTTATCCAATATCTGTCCAACCAGTCGATGCTATTTCAAAATTGTATCCTTTTCTCGTCTAGCGGTTTTGTCCATCTTCTGTTGTTATCTTTTTTTAAGTCGTATTCTCTTTCATCTTTTAAGACTGCTTTTAGGCATTCTTCATTATTTCGTTTTCGTTATTCATTATTATTTTTCTTTCGAAGTTGATTGCTCTTTTAGCTCCCTTGATGTCCAGATTATTCGTTTTATTGTCCAGCATCAACATGTTGTTGAGGGTTTTTTCTCTTTAATCCTAATATTCATTTTATATATTTTTTTTGTATTTTTTTCCAGTTCTACATATGCCTTCTAACCCCATACTTGCAAACCATATAGTGCTGCTCCATCCATTAAGCAGTCGAATATATAATTAAATATATTTAAATTTTATTATTATTACTATAATTTAAATTTTATTTTTATGTCTTCTTTAAACCACTTTTCACTTAGGTGCCATATTTTTCCCATTTTAAAATTTTCTTTTTTTTTAAACATTTTTATGTGCTCTTCGTCATTGTTGTTATGGTTGAATATGTAACCTAAGTAATTGTAATTCTTGACCGCTTCTATTATTTCATCTCTCCATCGGATAATTATTTTCTTTTTCCTTCCTTTGAGGTTTCCAATTCTCAAGATTTTTATCTTCTTGGTATTTAGATCTAGCCCTTTGTCTTTTAAGTTTTTCCTTAGTAATCTTAACAGTTCTTTTAATTCTGTTTCACATTTCACCATAATTACAATGTCGTCAGCATAGAAGATAGATCTAATTTTTTTATTTCCGATTTTAATTCCCGATGATCTAGATTTTAAAAGCGAACTTTCTATATCTTTCATGGCAATGTTGAACAGTAGCGGGCGCAAGAGAAATCCCTGTTTTACACCTTTATTTATGGGCATTTCCATGATTATTTCATTCTTATTTTTACTCTTGAGCTTCTGTATAGTTCTTTTACCATATTTATTATGTATTTTGTAAAGTTTGAATATTTAAGACTCTTAATGTGTAATTAGATTCCTTAATATTTAATATTTTTATATATTTTTATTTAATATATATGTCAAAATGATTAATATTATTAATTACAGATTAATAGCAAACACGTGTTTAATCTGTTTTGAAATTTAAAATATTTTCTAAAAAAATGAGTCACCAAGTATGCATATATGTTTAATTAATAAGTTTTATATTACCAAAAAAAGAAATATAATATTTATTTTAATTACATTATTAAATAAAAAATGGAGTGACGATATTTCTAAATTGATTTTTCAATACGTTGATTTATAAAACAATATATTATAACAATATATAAAACAATATAAAAATTTTATTCCTTCTTTTACAATACTTTATTTACACAATTAAGAAATTTGATTTAAATTAAGGAAGAAAATTTAGTTTTCGAAACAGATAAAATAATTAAGGTTATAGTATTGGTCTAAAAAAAATAAAAATTTATTTAATAGTTATTACTTATTCATATTAACTTATTTACTCCAGATAGTTTTTTGACACATAACAAAATCTGAACATCTTATTTTAGAATGTAAGTATTTTATAGTGTGTATGCTTTCATAATATTTGTTAGTTAAATATAAAAACGCAACTCTATACATTTATATACATTTGGTATCAATTAAAAGATAAAATTGAAGTTAATGTATTAAGTGAATGTTAATTTATTTTCAATTATTATTCTGTTCCATTCGCGTTTAAAAAAATAGATATTAACTGTTTGATTGAAAAGTGCTGTTGACTTTTTGATGTTCAATCCTAAACAGTGTTATCGAGTTTAGAGGGCGACATTTATCATGATCATTTCATGATCCAGAAATAAGTAACTATTAGGAAATAAAAAAGTAGAATTACCGCAGAAACGGTAGGAAACAAATCGATCAGCGAGAGAAAAAGGCTGATGCGAGACGATGATAGTTTTTTGAAATGAAGATTTTAATCATTTTTTGATGATTAGGAAAAGGTCATATCATACTATATCATTGTAATTTATGTAATTTTTTAAGTGACCAAATTACTCGTAAATTTCACAAATAATTTTCAGAAAAATTTAGAAATTAAAAATTCCAAATTGTGTATTGAATAAGACAAAATGAAGATTGATATTTTGGTTAGAATAATCAAGAGAATATATATTTAATATAACTTGATTAATTTTTATTAAATATTCTTTACAAGAAGTAGCGTAGTACGCATAAATCAAAATAAATTTTATTACAATTTGTATGTTTTTAAAGATTTACTTTTTAATTAAAATTAAGTGACGATAGCTTCAGATGAAATTTTTGTAATTCATTTGTTGCAAAAATATATTAGAAAATAAAAAAAATATATTACTAAAATTCAAGGTGTAGTATCGTGTTTTAATATATATTAATAATTTTATTTTTGTTTTTCTTTGGATTAAAACGATTTAATGTCACAAACATAAAATGTCAATAAAATGTAATCAAATAAATTATTATATTGAAATTCTGAGTAAATGAATGTTAAATAATTTTGAATAGATAATAAATTTCAATATACTTTTGCAAAATGCTTATTATAATAAATATTTTATGAATGAGATTATAAAAGGTAATATAAGGAATTAAAAAGATAATAAAAGATAATATAAGGATTATTCATAGATAAATATGTCAATTTATGAATATACACTCAAATACTCGACTTTATAGATTGATATAAAATACTTTATTTTTTTTTAATGCATAATATGAATACAAAAACAAGTTTACACAATTTTTTTCCTGATAAAATTTATTTGAAAAAAATTTAATTTTTAATGTAAATTATAACCTAAGGATAAAAAATAGATTTTTAACCAATAATTAGGGTGATTTGTTTATAATTTATCTTAATTTAATATTAATATATTATATTTCTTCATTTATATAAATTAATTATATTATAAGATATTCTCTTATAATCATAATTATAAAATATTAATTAATCTATTAAAGTTATAGAATTTAAAAAAATTCGTTGTAGTTAATAGAAATAATAATATAAATACATCAAAAGAAACACGAAGATATTATTCAGAATTTTTTATTTCTACTATAATCGAACAGATATTTAAAGCAGATATTTAAGACAAATAAAATTATTAATTTGAAATAATTTAATTTAAAATAATTTAATAATTTGGAAATTTATAAGACCTTTTTTTAGATAAATTTCCATATTCACACCTTTTTAATTACAAATTGTATTCAGTTTTCGTTATAAATAATTATAATTGAAAAACCAATTAAACAATATATTTTTTAATAATATAAGTTTGTAAGAAGTTTCATTTTTTATTTAATTTAAAGGTTAATATATTTTAATATTCTATGTGATACCAATTAATTAAATAATTTCATTTTTTCTTAAAACTATTAATTATATTATTCGATAAATATTTTTTAAAGCTGTTTTTATTATTTATTTTATAAGTAACAGAATTAAGTGTGAACATATATATTTGTCTTTCAAAATTAGTAATAAGATAAATATTTTATTAGATTTACTGAAAAAACTTATATTTTCTCACAAATAATTAATTTCTTTTTCTTCATTTATGAAGTAATAAAATGCTTTTTATACGTCAATTATTTTAAATTATTTCTCTAAATGTTACTTTTAATTTGTTTATTTTCTGTTTTTAATATGAAATTTATTCACTATATTATTTAATATGTTTTTATATTTTATATGTTGCATATTGTAAACTGAATAAAATAAATATTAGTTCTTTGAATTAAAAAAATATGGTAACAAGTTTAAAGTTTGTAAAATACTATTTATATTAGGTAATGTGAAAAATTATCGATAGTAATTCAAATATAATATAACATTTTTAAATTTCACGTAAGTTTTTTTAGAAAAAGATAAGTATAAATATAATATTTGAATTTAATTAAAATTATTTTGTGTGTAGGTGTAAATTATGTATAAAAATTTGTCCAATTCGTTAAAGCGCAAATAAATAAAAAAAATTTTTTAAATATTATTATTTTATTATAAGCAATATTCTAGTATTTGATAATCAATATTTTAATTCTTTGAAATAAGTGCTTCTATTAAAACAAATTCTTATTAATTAAAAATTATTATTAATTTCGATTTAATATTTTCATAAAAAATTATGAATAAACTTATTTACATAACTAATCAAAATTTGTTCAGTGATACGTTTGAAAAATAAGAACTTATTCTGCAGTACAGGTACTTGTGTTTGCTAATTACTAAGTCTAATTGCATGTTTCAATAAATTATGTTGTTTAATTAATGTTCGTATGCATTTACATTAATTTATTCGATTCCCATCTTTAATTTTTTGTAAAAACTGATCTAAGCTAATATTATAAATACACAAATGATTTAATTTCTCTATTCTAATTTTATTAAATTGGTATTTTAAATTTATTCGAAAATAAGTTAAGTTACATCATATTTTCTATTACTTGAAATTAAATACATTTTTATTTAATTTAATGATTATAAAAATGATTCATGAATTGAAATCTACAATATGAAATTCTTATCCAAAATTTATTTGCTTGAGATAAACATTTTTTATTTAATTATGGAAATATATACCATAATATTTGCATTAAAATAATGCAAATATTTTTTAAAGAATAAAAACATTCGCTTTTTCTGTTGTGAACTAAAATTAATTAAAAAAGATGTTAATTAAAATTCGCTTGAATGGTATATAAATTTTATTACTATACGATACTATACATTATATGAAAATAATAAAAAAATAAGTAAATATAGTCATGCTTCATATTGATTTTATTAAGTATTTGTTTGACAAATTATATTTTTTAGTTTAACATGCGTTTTTATATTTATAAACTTTTTGTGTTTTATATTAGCATTTAATTTAATATTACAAATTTTGATATTGAGTCAATATAGTTCCAGAAAGATAATACTCAATTTTACAACTTTAAGATAAATTAAAATTAAGATAAATCCATGATAATTAAATATACTAACAGTTTTTGATTCATTAAAAGTACGCAAATTCATATTCAGTAATGATAGTTTTTATTACTTATGATGATAATTACATATTATGAAAATACAAACTGTCCAACTCTTTGTCTTAATATCTGGCAAACTCCCATTGTAAGGCTTTAGAATTTAAGAATAGAATGTAGATACTGAATAGATAATTATTATGAGTAAATATATTAATCATTCATTCGGATCTATGCATTTGATTTAAGATATGATTAATAGTTAAAATTGGTCAAACGTGTATTTATATAGTATACTTATAGTGCTTTGATATACATATACCCATCGAAATTACGTATATTTATCACAATATTATTTAATCGTACTTAGTATATGATTATTTTGTTTATTATATAAATAATTTATAAATACTAAAACATGTTCTGTTTAGTAAATTAAAAAAGATAATTAAATCAAATATTTATCGACTACATTTATTTATTCATTTAAAATAAATCATAATCATCTGATTTTTAAATTTCTAAATTATTAATTTTATAGGAATAATTCTTATGCCTTAATTGTTGATGTACAGTAATGTTAATATTATCATATAACCATCATATCATCTCTATAATCAGAAATAGAAATAAAATGTTTAAGAGATGTATTAATTTTTAAGACCTTAATTAAGATATTTTTTATTAAAAAATAGATATAAACATTTACTAGAATTACGATTATAGGTTACGTTAATATTTATCAGATATAACAATAAGATTAATTTTTATATTGGAAGTAAATTGTAATTAAAAATATATAATAATGTAAACAAATACACTTTTCAAGTATAAGAATAAATATTTTTAAGAAATTTACTTATCCTCTTTTGAAAACTTCTCTTTTGTGTTGCTAGAATCGATTTTAGCATGTGCCCTCTAACGGATAGAAGGGCAATCACTGTAACATACAAATTTCAGGATTAAATAAATGTGTGGTAAAAATAGAAATATAAAAAATTACCGAATAAAATAATTTATTTTGCAATGGTTTTACTCACTCGTATTTTAGGTTATGCCAAAAAAGAAGTTAAGGTAAACATAAATTATTTAGTTTTTGAATAAATTGAAATTTTTAGTTTTAAGTATTATTAATCTTATTTTAAGGAATATATATAATTTTTTAATTTACAAGCCTTTAGAAAAATATCTTCGAAGTGGTTTTTTAGACAAACTTCGATTACAAATAAAAGCAGGTACAGGAGGTTCTGGTCTAGAAAAATATGGTGGGATAGGTGGTAAAGGTGGAGATATCTATGTAAGATCTAAAGAGGGTGTAACATTAAGGGATTTACAAAAATATGTAAAAGACAAAAGTTTAACTGCTGGTACTGGATATGACAGTGCAAAAAAGGGAATATTAGGTGAACCTGGACAAGATTTAATAATTAATGTTCCACCGGGTGTTATTATATATCATGAAAATGGTACTTTAATTGGTAAGAATATTATATATATTCAATATAATATATTGCTTAAGAGTTTTATTTCTTAAAATAAAATATATTCTTATTATAAATAAATAATATACTTATACTTTTAAAACAATTTATAAATTTATGCAGGTGAAGTTAATCAACCTGAAAAAAAATTGGCAGTAGCATTAGGAGGTATAGGTGGTTGTAAAGAAACAAATTATACAGGACAGAAAGGAGAAAATCATGCTATAATTTTGGATCTTAAATTAATATCTGATGTTATATTAGTAGGCTTTCCTAATGCTGGAAAAAGTACATTGATACGATGTCTATCAAATGCAAAACCTAAAGTAGCCGCATATGCATGTAACAACTTTTATTTTTAATTTTTTTTTAACAAAAGAAAATTTGTTAATTCATTTAATATAATATTATATATTATGTTTAGTTACAACTTTGAAGCCTCATCTAGGTAAAATTGTGTACAAGGATTATCGAGAAATCTCAATAACAGATTTACCAGGACTTATTGAAGGAGCACATAAAAATTATGGAATGGGACATAGTTTTCTTAAGCATTTAGAAAGAGCAAAATTGTTGTTATTTGTTGCAGATATTCAAGGATTTCAACTTAATACATATTACAAACAGAGGAATTTCTTAGAGACTCTGTTATTGTTAAATAAAGAAATAGAACTTTATAATCCAGATTTATTAAATATACCTGCAATACTTGTTGTAAATAAGATGGATACAAAAGATGCTGACAAAATTTTTAAAGAATTTAAACCAAAATTGGAAAGTTTAGAAGATTTAAAATCTGAATTGTGTGAAGAGATGTGCCCTAAAAAATTTTTTTATTTTCAAAATATTTTACCAACAGCTTTAATACATAAAGATAAAAAGGAAATTGATACTTTAAAACAAATTATAAGAGATAATTTAGATACAATTAAAGAATTAGAAAATAGAAAACTACAGAAAGAAATACCAGAATATACATTAATAAAAAAATTAAGAGCCAAATTAAAAGTAACTGCCCCTAACCTGGTTTAATTAAAATATATAATAACTATTTATAAAAATGTATATAGATTTTTATTATTAGTGATTTGTACAAATATTTGATATACATTTTTTATAAAATGTAATAATTTTTATCAATTTTCATTGTAAATCATTAAATTTTAATTTAAATCGATATTTTCTTAAATATTCATTTAATACTACACCACGCCAATCTTCACCTATTAGTGACTTCCCTTTAATATCTACTTTGTTTATTTCATCTCTATTTCTTAATATTCCTGCATTAGCATTATATTTCTCTACACCGTTCCATGCTATCATAATTCCATTGTCTGTGCAAAGATGTGGTTGTGTTCTAATAAATTTAAATCCTCTTTCAAGACAAAGTTTTTCAAGTCCTCTGGCAATGAGATTATTAGATGCTACTCCTCCAGATATAACCTAATATTTAATTTTAATATTTACTATATAAAATTAATTATTTTTAAGAAATTAAAAATTCATAGTACCAAAATTTTGTTGTTTTCGGGAATAAGTTTTTTATTTTCCAGAAACTGCATAGCCTTTTCTGTTTTTGAACATAAATGTTTTACAGTTATCAAAATAAGTCCAGCACAAAGATTATTTACATTCGGAATTAAATCATCCAATAAAACATTATATTTTTCTTCTTCAGATTCAATGTGATCCTTGGCTGAATTTATTAAGCCAGAAAAACTAAAATTACAATCTTTATAATGTGATAAAGGTAAAGGAAACTTGAACTGATCAGCATCAACTGCTTTCATTGCAGCTAATTCAATTGCTTTCCCCCCACTAATGTTTGAATATTCAAGGATATTTATTAATTTTAATCTTCTTGCTACCTGGAATAAAAATTAATTTTAATAATGAGCATAAATAATGATTTATGATATCGATTTAATTTGTATTAAAAACAGTAAATATTATACTTTTAATTTATATAAATACAATATTAATACAATTGCTATTATTAGAGGTAAATATTAGATTTTATCAATTTAAAAATAAATTACCTTATCCAAAAAATTACCAAGTCCATTATCTTTAGTCTCACCAAGTAATTTGAATTGATTTACTGATTCAACTAGTGTAAGTGTACAATGTTTTCCTGATATGATTAGTGCTAAAAATGGAAATTCTACCTATACGATAACAAAAAAGTACTTTTAAAAAATATAATAAACATTAACATTGTAATACTTTTTCAATAATGGTAATTACTTTTTCAATTAATCTAGCTGTTAATGCATGCGCTTGCATATGGTGAATAGGAATAAAAGGTTTATTACATTTGTTTGATAAATTTAAACCAAAATCTCTACCAACTATTAAGGAATGAGGTAATCCAGGTTCTACTGTTGTTGCAATAGCATCGACATCACTTAATTCAATATTTGCAGAATTCAGACAATTTCGAAACACACTTTCAATTTTGTCTTCATGCATTTTACGAGCAACAATTGGATTAATTCCACCTTCCCTATAAATAGTAAAAATGAATTATAATTATTTATGTACAGTTGATTGACATATGTTTAAAATTAGTTACATTAAATGAAATTGAAGCTGTGAATTTATAGCTTCACCTAAGATCTTCCCAGTGCTGTCAACAACTGCTATACCAGTTTCATCGCAACTACTTTCTATGCCTAGAATAACTGCTGGCTTTTTAAAACAATAATTTCTTTTTGAAATGTTATTAAAACATTGCTTAATATACCATTTTATTAAATGCCGATTAGAGATTTTTATAATTGTAGCTAATTGATGCATTTTAGAAACTTATTTTAATATAATGTAAGAATTATCAAGTTATAGAATCACAAGATTAATTTATACATCAAAATAAGCAATATTTCATTTATAATTTTCATTACGCTTAATTATGGTACAAACATTTTACTTTTGTATAATTTTTCCTTGTACAGAAATATTACAATTACTTGTAAAATTAACGTTAGCGTCGTTACCCGATTTTGAGTATTGAAAGTTAAAATTAGTCTAATATAAAGTCGTGCTATTATGAACTGAATTATGAATTCACTATAGATCGTTAAATACTGATTGGTTGTTGTATTGGCGCGGATTCGAATATAATATTGGAGTGTGGTACATAAAAGTAAGAGCATTCACATAATATCGAATTTAAAATTTATCATTCTGCAAATAAAAATCATACATAATATAAATGAATCTTTATTTCTTTTCAACATATGTCTAACTAAAAAATATTGATTTTAGTATTTTCCAAGCAATATATATGATTGCATAGGACGACTTGGTCATATTCACTTTTATTGTAAAGTAGGAAAATGAACGTATATTAAAAATAGTATGGGTATACTTTTTCTTTCATAAATAAACTTTTAGTATCAGTGTTTGTAACTATTTTAAATAAACTAATCTATTTAAAAATTAAAAAATGTTATTATTAAATATTTAGAACAATTAATGTTATAATATTTAACTCAATCTTGGATAGTTTTAACATAATAGTTTAAAATTCAAAATTTTTAAAGCAATTAATAAATGAATAATTATATTAATAAATATCAAATATAATTAAAATAAGGATAAGATTGGATAAAAATAAAATTTTGAAATAATTTATGAAATGAGTCGGTAATTTTTAATTATGTTTTGAAAAAAGTAAACTTTCAGTATTTTTTATACTGTAGAACATTTATATTAATTAAACGTTGAATAAACAATTTAATATATTTGGTAATAATAATTGGTAAACTTGTAAATATTCTTTTTAGGTATATATTTTATAATTATATAAATAAGAAAAAATATAAGTTTGTAAGTTACACAATAAAACACAATCATACCTTTTTTCTATTAAAGTTTAAAAATAAAAAGAGTGTTGTATTCTTTTAAAGTGAATATGTACTTTATAAGATTTAAAAATTATTAGCACATTTAAAAACCTTGAATATATAAATTTTTATAATTATTTATTAGCAATGGTTATTCCATAATTTATTTTTATGATTTATTATATGATTTATATTATATTTTCTGACTATTACTATTATTTTCATGAATAGAAATTCTATTAAACCTTAATACTAAATAGATGAGAAATAAAATTGAATTTGTTTTTGAATTAACAGGTTCAATTTTTATTTATGAAATAAGATTCTTTTTTAGTAATTACTGTATATTATTGTGATTATATGGATTATGTTGAATAGAAAATGTATACTTAATAGATAGTAGTCGATTACCTCGTACAATCCCAATAACAGTTTAGTTTTTAATTATTTTTTAAAGAAGCATTTATATATTCTAAATTAATTTGCTTAATTTAAAAAAACATGTAAAAAATATATTTAAGTGAATTTAAATATATGGATAAAATATTTTTGATATATTAAATCTGTAACAAGTACATGTCACCTTATAAAAAGTGATAGCCAGAAAAGTTTTGTGTATAAATAATTTGTTGGTATATTATTGTATTATTGTATAATATAATGAAAACATAAAATACTGAACTTTATTCTGAAAACTGTATCATATGGCGGTAAATGTTTATAATAGTTGGATAATATTATGTTGTATTGCGTTTATAACTTAAAAAATATCAAATTAAGAAAAAATTTTTGTTTTTTTCTAAATTTTCTGTATTTTTTAGTTAAGTACAACCTAGAGAGATTTAAATTCATAACTACATGCTTATATTTACTTCGTGTAGTACCAATTCAGAGCTTATAAAAATAATTTTATTTGTTGCAATCAATCACGTGTAAATACGTTGAAAGAAGTTTTTAAATTTAAGTTATCTATACATTAAATTATTCATTTTATTTTAATAAATTTATATGATTTGATTTGTCTATATTTGTAATATTAACAATATAATATCCATTATTAGTGTAAATAAATATGTTTATGAATAAATAAAGAATAAAAAAAATTTTAATTTTTATTTGAATTTTCAATTGAATATCCACTTTTTGTGACTATTTTTAAAAAAATTAACTTTACTTTAAATAGTACAGAAAGAAGTTTTTCAAGAATTATTTTTATCATTCAGAGTTTCAATAAAATTATTCAATTATCGGAGAAGTCACTTTGATAGACTCAGTCTTCCCTTAATTTATGTAAATTCAACAATTGAAACGTACGCTTGTGTTCATAAGAAGCTCGCTATTGTAAAAATGTAATGAAATGGAAACAGTAAACAGAGTTCTATTGCAGTAATCACTTGTAAGTCGCCGAAATTTCGTTGTAAGTATCGGGAAAAAATGCAAAAAGGAAAGCTATGCGCAAAGAAAAGCGGCCTGTCGATGACAGGCGCTCCCTACCGAGGCTTATTCTCTATAACTGCCATTCGCTCCTCTTCTTACTCTTCATCGCGCTCCTCGGCTGAGGCTGTGTGCACGGCAGTCCGGCATCGGAGCCACGGAGGAGGCGTCCGCTCGCGCTATATCGAGAGCCCAAGACCGTTCTCTCTCGCACAGCCGTTTTCTGTCTTTTTCTCGTGCGACGCGATGTCCGAGGAGGGAAAATAGCAAGAAATGGCAAGTGCGTGAGCAAGAAAGACGGAGAACGAGGGCTCGGGACGTCTTCGCCGTCGCCATCGCCGCCTGCTACTCTTCTGCTGTGTTCGGCTTACACGACCGGCGAGTTTTACTGTTAGCGTCACCGGGGTGCGCGTCTAAGAAAAAAATAACGAGCGCCTACGGTGGGATCTAGGTCCGAGGTAAAACACGGTATTATGGGCAACGCCCAGAAGAAGGCAGCCCAGCACTCGTCAAAGGGCCCCTATACGTCGAGCGGACCCGTTAAGAAGGTGCACTGGGACGGTCCAGGTAACGAACGTTTGCAGCGAGTGAGAGTGAGCAAGAGAGGCAAGAGAGGGGGACAAGCTAGGCGAACCCGAATTGTATCGCAAGCTTGGCTGGATTTATTTACCTTCCACAATATGGGCTTTCGCAATCATCAGTACGGCTGGGCTTGCTTTTTTCATCGAGATCTTCCTTTCTTTTTTTCTTTCTCTCTTTCTTGAGGTTCTTGCCTTCATTGAGAAAGGTGCTGGTTGAAGAAAAATCGCGCCCTCGAGTGAGAACTAAAGTAAGACGAAGAAAGAGAGCATCTCAATGCAGGGGAGTGTGGCGGTTGCCCTCTGAGAGCTGCGGGTGATCAGCGAATCGACGCAACGGAAATAACGAGGCTTGCGAGTATCTTCGTCGGCACTCGCTCTTCTCGTCTATTTTCTGTCTCGCGGGTGTGCGCCTTCCCACTTTTCCCTTTCTCTGACTTTTCTCACTGTTGGGAGCGTCGTGCGTCTTCACTTCGACAGTCACCCGCACCTTTCGCTTGCTGAATGCTGAGGTTACAGGGTGAAGGTGCTCTGCAGATGCCTGTTGCGCACAATCTGGGGCTGGGCTCATATGCTTTTCACATATGAAACGGGTTTCATATAAAGTTTTAGCGTAATTTGGCGCACTAGCTCTCCGAACCGGACGATGTATTATAAAAGTAAGCACGCGTGCTGTGAGTGATGATTTACCGTTTATTCCCCGACTGTGAGAGAGTACTTCACTATCTTATTTTATTATTGTGAAACACGTTTCGATTCCATAATTCTTTGAACGCTTCTAAAAAAATATAGTAAGCGGTATGCTTAGCATTTTACACTTGGCTGATATACATCTTTATCCATGTTTAGATGTTTGATCGTACCGAATGTGCAATGTAACTTTTGAAATCGAAATATTCATCTTCTACCAAAATATCGATTTGTAAGTTAGCTGCATTCATTTCTAATCTTCTTGTAAACTACTAGATTAAGAAACTGAAAAAGAAAAAGAATAATTGTCAGACATTTCACAAGACATTAATTACAAAAAGTATGCTCTTGTTCATGAAAAAATCTGTTTGTTTTCTAACGCATTTTCCACGCAAGAAACGAAGTAGACGTTGTGTCCGCATTTTGAGTGTTTCTTTTTTGATTGTTTCGTTGTACTATCTCGCAGATGGAGGAACAGGGTCAGATGCTTACCCGTTGTGTGACGAATTCAGCATTGTAATTGTTACTTGAAATTAATGGAAGGACAAAGAAGAATAAAGCTGTTATTGCTTGTTTATTTTACCCCTTACGTTATTTAGTAAAAAATTGATGCCCATAATAAGTGCACCTCGACCTTAATTTTCAAGTTAATTCTTGCAGTAAGCAGAATAATCGAAACACTGAGGAAATGTTTGTTTCTTAGCTAAGATGAATCTCGAGATAGAGCATTGTTTTGCTGATCTATCGAAATGATAAACCAAGCTATTATTGCACTAAAAATAACATTCTCTTGTATTTCGTACTTTAACATACTTATCTATTATTGCAGTAAAAAAAGAGTAGTATTAAAATGTTTCCGTAACATGTATTTTTATACAGATTGAAAATAAGATAAGATACTTTTCTTTCAGATATATAAATATAACATTATTATTTAAGCTTATAGTAATAACTTTATAAGAAATAACAATAATATAATCTCAGAAATCTGTAACTTAGGTCTAAGTTTGCCAAAATAAATATTATATCTTATATTTATATTTTTCTCTTTTTTAATTGCCATGTAAATATGTATTTTTGAAATAAATATTTTGAAAGATATGTAATTATACTAAATTATAATAATATTTATATGTATATATATAATTGTAAATTATTACTTTATAATTTATTAAAATATATATCAAGTAAAAATTTGAAGAATTAGTCAATAAAAAGTTGTATAAACGTATGTGTGAGTATAAATATAATGAAATTTAACGAGAAAAGTAGTATTTATGAACTAATATTCACTAAACTTTAATGGTTAAAAATTTTGGGCAAAGTTTATGAATTATTTATAATAAAAATGCCTAGACGTTTGATATTTGGAAAGAGAAATTAAAAAAATTGTGGAAACAATAATTTTTTATTACGTTTTATTATTTTTTTTAATCTCTGTACGAAATTTTTTTAATTATGATAAATATAATGTTAAGAACACTAAAATTTTATTCTGTACATATTTATTTTTAAGGTACACTGTAGTATCAAGTTGATTTTATAATAAAGTATATTTATTATATCAAAAATAACTAATTTTAATATGCTGAAATTAGAATTAGAATTAAAAATTAGGTACATTTCAATAATATTTTAATAAAATATTATTATTTAACTTTTATTTAGACTTGTGCCAATTTTGCAGAAAATGAAATTTTTAGGAATTTTTCATATATTCTACAGCTTGTTCTCAACAACACTTTAATATTTTCTCATGTTTGACCATCGGTTCACAATTTTAGAGTGAGAACTAGATCGAAGAAAAGACTGAGCTTGAAAGTGTAACACCCGGACAAATTATTTAACTTGAAAAAATGGAAAAACATTATTGAGCATGAATCATGATTTGTAAGTCGGTAGAAAAGGAAGTATGGTTATTCAAAAGAATCGTAAAACTTTTTTGTTTCACGCCTTAAATTATATTCAAATACAAATCATAAAAGTTCGGAGTGCGAACAAGTTTTGCAGGAGCGCGGTCGCTCTCGTTCGCAGAAATCCGACCTAATCTCCACGGCGCCATAAATTCCGAACGAGATTGCCGCTTACGCGCCGCGGCGCCGTACTCACAACCACTTGAGAGCAGGCGTCGCGAGCCAATAAGTGATTTATCGCAGGGCGCGACGCGGCTCACGGAGGACGTTTGCGCCAAAGAACAAAGGCCCGGCCGAGGGGGTGGGGCTAATCGCGGATTACTAAATGGCGATTCGCGCTTTATTTTGGGCTCGCCACGTGCAGCTGCTACTATTGCTGCTGCTGCCGTCCCGTCGAACCGGACATTTTTCAAAACAAAAAGGCCGTGCGAGTCGAGTCTGATCGTTGTTGGTTGCCACCGCCGTTATCGCTGCCGCTGCTGCCGCTCTTCGCCCGAGGATGAAGAAGGTGCTTTCGTCGCGCTTTGCCTCCGTGAGTCCCTCTCCCTTTCTGCTCAATTTGTCTCCACAAATGCGCTTACGAGACTTGTTTGGACACTCCAGATGCTATATTCAGTTGACGGAAGGTCAGCTGATTGCATTGGTGTGCGATCACCGAGTTAGAAGAGCCAAAGCGACTGTTATGTGCGCGATTGCAATAGCCTTCGAAAGGTCGTGCTTTTTCATTCTAATGTACTCGGAACCAGACCGGTCGCGTTGTTTTTTGTTGTTTTCTTCCACGTGGAATTCTTTTAAAAATCCTCTCTAAAAACATCTGGTAGAACAGATCGTCTTATGGGTTTATTTACATTTGAAGTCGAATCGCACGTCGAACATGCCTTTGGCATTTTTTCCGTATGAACCAAATTTGGAACTTTGGCGATGATAAAGAATGATTGCATTAGTTTAATTTTGCATTTCCATAAGATAAATTTTCGTTAATTAAGTCTCGAAACCTTGTTGATGGTGACATATATTTAGTATGTACTCATTTTTTTCATTTGTGACAGGTCAGTCATTGTTTAATTTTTATAAACAATAAATAGTTATAGTATTTTGGAATAATTTTAATGTATAATTAATCAAAAAAAATTTTTTTTAATTGTTACTGATTTTTTTATTTTCATTATTTGTTTGTACACAAGTTCATCTGTTATTACAACTATTAATATTAATTTATCTAAAATGATTTACGTGGAAGCCTTTTAATATTATACATATTGTTGATTAATTAAAATTTTAAAATAAATAAATATATGCATGGTTACATTGGAAAATTATTTGTCTCAACTTGCATAAAATAAAATTATTTTTTTATATTTATACTTTAATTTACGTTTGAAGTAGTATCTTCTATGTATATTTATAGTTTAGTAAATGCGAGTGTGTAAACATGATTGCAAATATGTATGTGAAGGACTGCGGTAGGGCTATAAGATTGGCTCTTGATATTTCAGCCAACTTGCACCAATCACAATAAAAACAATTTTTTAGTTTATTATGAGAGAATTATTTTCTATTTCTCACAATAATTTTTATATTTTCTAAACTGTATGCGTTTAATTTAACATATTTAATACTTTTATTATTTATAAAAGCATAAGAAATAATAATTTTATATCATTCATCAAATATTTATTACTTGATTATATTATGTGATTAATGAAATACGTTTATAGACTAATATTTGTTACATTTTTATTTATAAATATTTTATTTTTTCCACCAGTAGTTTTTTTTTAAACTACAGGTAAACCTATAACTTTTATCAATTCCATTATAATTTAATTATAAGAAGATATTGATTTTAAGATTTTTGTAGATAAGTTTAATATATTTTGGATAAATATATGTACACTAAGATCCATAAATAAATATTTCATAAACGTATCGTAAAAAACTAATGTGTTTATAGTAAATTATCAATTAGTAATCACCTTGAAATTTTCCATGAGTTCCTCATAATATCTAAAAGGTATAGTAAATGTTCTAAACTTAAAATACTATGAACATTAAAATTATTATATATGATAATTATGAATAAGTGTAAGTAAGAACTTGCGAATATCGCATTAATAGTAATAAGTTGTCTTTTAATAAAATAAGTTTTATAAGCATACAAAAAATAAAATTGGAAAATTTATAAATTTTCCTGCGAATAAAAATGAATATATTGTTGAAAATATTGGAATAAGAGATAATATTTAAAATAGTTAATTTTTAGTTTCATAAAACATGTTTAAGATTTTGCAAATTATAGTAATAGTTGTTTGTATACTAACACATCAAATCATAAAATTCCTGTCTTAAAAACCATTAATTACTATTATTCGATAAAGAAATGTATATTGTACACGTTATAATTTTCTTGTACCACTTGATTACCCAATGATGATATCTAGTTTTCTAGATAATGTAAATGTTTTTGTGTGACCATATTAAAATTTGTATATTAAAAATTAAATCATACACACATAGTTAACATATCGCTCAATTACTTCAAGTGGAGAAACTGAATTTAAGATTTTTGTTATTTTAATATTTGTGATTGATCAAGAATCTGAAATGAATCATGATGGTTGGATTCCTCGAATAAAAGTAAATTCGCAGAGACGAACACCGTAAGGCATCAACTTGCGTTAAAGGGATCACAAAAACACTTACAGGGTACTCAGAGTGAATCATTGGATGATTCAACGCAAAAACTTGCTGAGCGTATGCACGCTGACTTAAGCCGCATCCTTGTTTTCATTTCTCGGCTGCAAGGACTGCCCGCACCGCCGGGTAAGCCAATTCTCATCCCGGGCGAGGAGGACTCTCATCCTGATGTTGTCGGTATGCGTTGGGAACGTTCGCCCTCATGTGGTGGTTCTGCCATCATTGGATACCATGTGGAACACCGCAAGATGGGTTCGCCAAATTGGGTCAGGTCGGCACCGGTCCTTTGCACCTTTCCCGAGTTAACGCTGAGCGGTCTCGAACCTGGCTGGCGCTATCAGTTTCGTATTAGGGCGCAAAATGCCTTCGGCCTGTCAGAGCCGAGCGAGCTCTCGGATCCGCTCACGGTCACACTTCAAAGAACTGCATCTATTGCCCCCAGATTTGACACCGAACCAAAGGATTGTGCCGTACTTGAGGGTGAACAGGTTAGTTCATCGTTTTAAAAAGAATTAAACTCTTAGGCTCTCCTTCAATATTGTACTGAAACTATTTAAGTTAAGGAAATAGCACGTTTTAAGTCAGCTCACATTTTTTAGTTGTTACCAGCATTTAATATGTTATCATATATTATACAACACAAACCTTATTCAAAATCATTATCTTCCTGTATTTTAGTTTTAATTCAGGATTAGTATTAATTAAGAACAGCCTATAAATATAAAAATTATATATAAATAAATTGGTAAAAGTTTCTATAATTTTGAGTTTTCATATATACGAATATATATATATATGTATATGTAAATCTATTAATAAATAATTATAAATAAAAAATTTAATACTAAAAAATTTTTGAGGATTTTCTTAAATTATTTATTATGACTAAGTGCATTATTACAATTTTCCAAATATTTTAGGCAGAGTTTTCAGTTGTTTATATGGGAATACCTACACCTAAAGTTTCCTGGCTGAAAGATGGTTTTGAGATATTTAGTAGTCGGCGGACTACGATTAAAACCGATAGCGGAAAAAGTACACTCGTTATTCATAAAACTTTGCTAGATGATGAAGGAGAAATTAAGTGTTCTGCGACAAACCGAGCTGGTCATATTAGTACGCGAGCGAAACTCATGGTTGAAGGTAATGATTGAAATATGCATTGAAAAAATTGTTATTCGCATAATCATATTTAAATAAAAAGCTTCTGCAAGTATTTTTAATTATTATTACGATTTTAATACCAAACTAAAGTTAATATTATTTGATATTTTAATTTATATAACAGAATATGAATGTATAAAGCTCGAAAATAAAGTAGATTTTTTTAAATTTATATTTCTGATTTATGTTTTTTGAACTATAATTTATATGACAACAATTATCAATAATAAAGTCATCAACATTATTAAGATTTTATATTTACATTCTTTATTGATAGATTCTTTTTAATTTTACAGCACCACCTCACGTAAGATTACTCCGTCAGTACGATGATGGTTTACTATTCGAACAGGGTGAAACGATTAGACTGAAAGCGACTAATGGTGGTCGACCACCACCTAGTATAACTTGGTACCACAATAATGAGATCATTATTGTCGATGAGCGTCATAATTTTGAATCCATTACCGACAACGAAACTATTTTAAAGATTCAAGATGCTAAGCGTGAGGATCGTGGAGAATATTCAATTAGGGCAATTAATAAGCTTGGTGAAGACGTAGTTTCGTTTTTGGTCACTGTTACAGGTACGTAAGCTTTTATAATTCTTTATTAAATGTATGTAGATTAGTTAAAATATATGAATATTTAGAGATTGAATATTTTTGAAGTTTTCAAAGTATATCCTGTATATTTTGGGCAAAAAAAATTTTTTTACATAAGTTACAATTTATTTAAAAATTTATTATTTAGTAGATTCATCATCAATAACATCTGTGCTCATATTATCAATAATTAAATTAATTTTATAATTGTTAGATCGGCCAGCTGCACCAGGAAAAGCTCTAGTTACGGCAATATTAGGAAGAAGTGTAACTTTATCGTGGAAGGAACCTGAAGATGATGGCGGTTGTAAAATTGGAACATATATTGTCGAATACTATAGGGTTAGTATAAACATTTAGTTTCATTTTACAATTAATATTATTTAATAGAATCATGTGATTTAATTTTTTAATAATTAATCTGTGTAACGAGTGACATTAAAATTTAAACGAATTATAGACTTGCATTAAATTAGAATAAATTTATAATTATTCTTATTTCTACGTTGATTTATTCGTTGTTACTTTGTATAGTTAAATTTATATAGTTACTTAAACAAATTTTGTTATATTTGAATTAATTTAAACTATTATACTAATATAAAATTTATTTTGATTCAAAAATTTAAAAAATTATTTTAGTTTCTAACGAAATAAAATTATGTTTATTAGTAGTAATACAAGTTAAGAACGTAACAGTATCTATTATAAAAATGGAAATTATGAAATATATACGAAATCAGAAAAAAATTAAAATAATATATTTTAAATTAAGTTTAAAATTATAAAAATAATCAAGTTAATATTAAATAAGTATTGTAGAAAAATTATTTGTAATTCAAATAAAATTGAAAATATTATATTTTATACTAATGTAATTTAATTGTAATGGGTATATTAAATTTTGAATCTGTTTTTTATTTAAGATTGGTTGGGACGTGTGGTTGAAAGCTGTAAGTTGTAGAAAAACGACAGTAACATTAAACGATTTAATCGAGGGTTCTGAGTACCGCTTTCGCGTGAAAGCAGAAAATCCTTACGGTCTTAGTGATCCTAGTGAAGAAAGTGATATTTTATTTATACCCGATCCAAAAAGAGGGTAAGAAATTTATTTGCTCTTTTTGAAATTTTAATATTGTAATTTTTTTTTAATAAGTGTAATTTAAGTATTAAATCTTAGTTTAAAAATTAAAGTTATAAATAATATTTTACAACGTAAGAATTAAAATATGATAGCTTTGCATATATATTGTTGTTAAGTGAAAGTGTAAGTATATGTTTATCTGTAAATCTTTTAAAAATATTACCAGTTTGATTTAGATTTGAAACCATAGTGATTATTAAATTATATAATAAATCAGTTATATAATTTGTAAAAACATTTATTATTTGATTGATATTATTTTATAATGAAATTATTTACGCTGCTCATAGTAGTAAAACGGTTCTTAATCGGTATTAGTAATAACTTAGTTATATGCTCATTTTTTACCTTTTCTATTTTTATTATTTCTCAGAATAATCGAACCGAATATGCGTGCTAAATCAGCAAGTAATCGAGATATTCTGCGTGGGCGTAACGAAAAACGCAGAACAAATTTAAATGAACCCAGTCAGAGGACACGCAGCCTCAACCGTGATGAAGCGTCGTATCGCGATACAACGCAAGCATGCCATTATAGTGCCTCTTCTCAGCAACTTTTGACTTCGGCAAGTTCGCCTAAAGAGTTGTGGGCCGATAATCAAGTCAAGTTTTCAGTAAACATAACTAATACTGAGAACAATGAGCCTAAACAACAGTGGTCTAAGGAAATTCTACCCCAACATGAAGAACTAGAGGTTCAGGGTAAGGATTTTTGAATTTCTTGATGATGCGTGGAGGTGATGAGTAAAAATAATTTTGCAAAGATGCCTTATAATATTACCGCAATTAAAGAATAAACTGTTTCTTTTTTTTTTGAAACCTCGTATTTTATGTGCTACAAGTTAATCTTATTTCATATTTTACCTTTTGCAATTGAATAATAATTTTCAATTAATTATCTTTATACTTTGAAAAATTATCATTTTAAAAGTACAATATTACATTCTAAAAAGTTTTATCAATGTACGAAATATAATAAAAATACTATAAGATTACTTTATGAATTATTAATAGATATTTTATAAATTAAAAAAATAAAAGAACATTAATTTTAGTATACATATTTGAATTCAATATAAATTAGATAGGGACATGTCGCCTAAGACAGCAGTTGTAATAACACCGAATTTCGACGACTCGGGCGGTCAAAAGTCTTTTTTGGAGTCACGAGTAAGAATCGCTTCCTCACCACAGAATCATAGACTAGCTTCTCCTACGATAGGCAATATGTCGAAAATTGATTTTATGGAAAGCATTGAGAATTATGAATCGGAAACAAGTCCGTCCCCGTTATTTGATCGTAGACGAAGTAGCAGCGAGATACATGATGCAAACATGAGTTTACGTACAATCCAATCGGAGGATGAGGAAAATATGCTGCATGACAGTTCTGAATTTATGCTTGTGCTGTATCCAGATGAGGAGGATAATCAGCAATATCAGGGAGCAAGAATGAAAATCGATTCTCAGACTACGGGACGAGACGGCCATCTGAAAAGAAGTACTTCAAGTATGTAAATTTTTATTAAAAATTATAGTTGTTATATATATTTACGCGTTAAATATGTTATTGCATGTGTTAAAATATGTTTTGTTTAAAGTCATAAGATTAAAAATACCTTCAAATTTTTTCACAAGTTTATATTATATATATTTATTCGTAAAAAAATTAACTAAGTCATCGACATAATCGTTCTATAATAATTTTATATTTAAATTTTTTATTAATTAGCATCTTTGGAGAAATATGTTTTCTGTAGAAAATTAATTTATGTATTATAATTAAAATATAAAAATTTATTCATACTGAAATTCATAATATAGCTTATAAAAATTTTTTAATTGTTATACAATGTTTTATTTATTTAAATTATGCAGACTATTATTAGATTCTTTTTTTTAATTCAAAAATTTTTTATCTTCTAATCTTTGCTATAGAATTAATCAAAACATTTTTTACAATAATAACAATGATTATGAAAAAAATTTTTTAGTTAAACATCTGTAGTTTTAGTGAAACTAAGAACTAATATAAGAAATATTTATCATTTAAGGAAAACATTTAATGGAACATAAAATGAGCATCAATGAATCAGAATATTCAGAACAAGAGGATCTTCTTCCACCGCCTATGTCTCTCTCTCTTCCCGAGTTATTTACTACAGACCATCAGATTGTGGAAGTTATTCGTGAAGCTGTAAGCTCAACTGAGCTGTTACACGAACGTGCTATGGAACGCTTTTATAGAGCGATCGAAGTCGAAAAATCTACTGAGCAAAATCGAAAAAAGTTTGAAGTATCATACATGGATGGACAGATATTATCGGACTGTAAAAGTGACAACGACACTCATCCTCATTTCAACCAACGAACTAGATCAGTGCATAGGCGTTTCTTAAATTCAGGAAATAACTCTAACACATGGCTGTTAAAACGTGATCGACGGAGATCTAGCGAGGGCCAAGCCAAGATACCGATGATGAAAGCGCCGAACGTATTTATTACGGCGCCTTTGGAGAATGTGTCATCGGATCCAAATTTACTGATCAGTAGCGAAATGCTCGCTCCAAATGTCGAACTGAATACTGGTATAGGAGGGAGCGTAGAACGTTTGCGCAGATGGCATGAGCCTGGGCTAGATCTCAGCAACGAAAAAACTATTGCTGAAATAATTAACAAGGAGAACAGACAAAATAAGGATAAAGAAGAACTGCAGAAGTTACCCGACTTAAATCTTAGAGTAGATATTTTTTTGTTTTTATACGTTAATTTTTATCTTGAAGAATTAATAATATATAATAAATACATTATTGAAAAAATAGTTATGATTAAATGAGGTTTGACCCAAAAATTCGTGAAAGATATTTATTTTAAAAGATTATTTATTTTGATGATCTTGAAAAATTTCGAAGATTGCACGAATGTAGTTTTGTATATTAAATAAAAAAGTATATGAATTATATATTTAATAACGTAGATAAGATGTGCACAATAAATTTTGTACTTAGTTTTAAATAGCAAAAGTAAAAAATTTACCGAGAGTTTAAATTTGAATATTAAATTGGTATAAAATAAATAAATAAATAACAATAAGCTTGTTTAATTTATAAAAGGTAGAATTTTATTATTATTTATTAATAAAGATATTTTTGTTTCGCTTAAAACTTAAGGAAACATCAAAAGTCGAAGAAGAATACGATGAAGTCGCACCTGATATCGGAGAAATTCTTGCGGAAGATAGTGTCGAAACTTCTGGTGTTTCATCAGAGGGTGAGAGTACCGACAGCGAAGATTTGAAGCAGTTAAAAGCTAGAATAATGGCGATTCCCGTAGAAGATGAAGAGGATACCTATCATCCGAGTGGTCGAATGGTTATGCACATTGATTCTGAGATACCTCCACCAGTTCCACCACATAGGATTCTATTACATGATTTTTCATCACGATTACCAGATAGAACTAATTTATCGCCAACAAATTTAATTCAAAATTCTTCAAGTTCAATTCAACCAAAGTCAATATTAAAAAAACGTACGGAACCTGAATCTCTTCTCTTGAATCAATTTGGCCGTTCTATTCCGCCTGAAAAACCGGTCCGTAAATCATTACCGATTTATGATGATTCCAACATAGATTTTCCTAATAGGTAAGACAATATTTAATTTTTTCATATTTATATTAATTAGGCTAAGTTTTTCGAAATATCTAACATCTAAAATATAAAAAGAAATTCGTAATAGTTAATCAGAATATAAAATACATAGTGATATACTCTGTTGATATTTTTTTACTGAATAATATCTAAACTAGTAATTGATATATACAAATATTATGGAAATGGAAAAGATTAAATAATTAAAAATAAGAATTTTTTTTATAAAAACCAATTTATTTATTATATGGATTAAATTAAATTATAATTAAAATTTAAACACAGGTTGGATTTTTATTATTTTATCACAATAACTTTCAAATATTTGTATATGTTATAACAACACTTCTTACTTAAAATCCATAAAATGATTAATTAAATAACAAAATTTATTTTCAGTAGTAAATCAATGACCAGTTTGGAATATTCAAACGACCTTTTTGCCTTCGAAACAAATATTTCTTTAAGTACATCGATACCTACATCTACATCTATAATTACTAGTACAAGTAAAATGGATGCCGATCTTGATAAAGAAGCCGTAATTTCTGCAGGAGAAGCTGCAATAATTAAGAGAAGACAAATGAGACATGGTTCAAAGACAATACTTTCATCAGAGGATAATGAAGAAGAGCAAGAGGAAAAAATGGCTGTAGTAAGTCATTATACAGAGATCGTTCAACAATATTCTAATCCAGAAATTCGACAACGTTCATTAAGTCGAGACAGGGAACAAAGATTTTTTGAGAATTCTTTAGAATATGGAGTTGTGACATCCGATCAAAATGCACAGTCGAGTATTATTAAAGAAAGGCCACGCATAACGCTAGGAAAATTGATGCCATCAAAGATAATCACATCAATACCACCCGTGATTCCATCGATACCTATACAAAAGGCTAAACCAATATCTCCAACAGAGTGTAATTCAAGGTTCGGAACTTTATCGAACAAACTAAATACAATTGAACCAGAGATTTCTAGTATAAGGGGTAAGTCAAGGAAACAGGAACTAGTGTATGAACCAGGAAGATCGATGAAGAATATTGTTGAAGATTCGAGAAACACAAGTTTTTCGCAAATGATGATTGAAAATCGTTCATCCTCAAGAATTGAGAGTCGGCCAAGTTCAAGGAATGAGTCACCCATATGTAGATCCAGAAATTCTTCAAGAGACGAAGGATCACAATTATCGTCTACGATAAGGACTTCGAATAATATGAGAAACAGTCAACCTTCATCAAGGTCTAACTCGAATGACCGTTCTAGAGCTAATACCCCAACAGATATACAAGCAGAACGCCTTCAACGAGCTTTGGAAAATAAAAAGGATCGATTAAGAAGAACGTTTACTAAGGATGAAAGTGAAATGACAGAGGAGGAAGTTGAAGTAAAAAATATTATGTTAGCTATGAAGGCAGAACTAAAAGTTCGTACGATTATCAGTTATGTTACGGATGTGGTTTTGTTATTGGCAGCCACATACGTGTATTTATTTAAAAAAGAAATCTTAGCAGTTCCTATAATTGGATTGTTACTTTATCGTTATATACAACAGGAAATTCGTAATTGGATACCAAATCGTTAGGAGCATCAAAATCAAAGACGTTAATAATGATAATAACCTGCGTACATTGATTCTTCCATAATTTTAAAGGAGAATATTAAAAAAAGTATTGACATTTTGGCCTTTATTAAAATATGTTTTTTACGATTTCTAAGAATTTCTCTCTCTTTTAGTTATATTCACAAGATTTTATGTCGATGAATTTTTTACGAAAAAAATGTTACGAATATATCATATTTAGTGCTTGAGAATAATATTACTTTTATTTCATTAATTTTTTCTATATAATATTAATTAAATTTTAGAAAAGTGTCAGTCTTTGTCTTAACTATAAAATTCATACTTTAGAATGTAAAAACTAAGTTTTGCTCATTTTTTAGCATCCTCTTTTAATGAAGTTTTAATTAAAATATTATATATTTTTATTTATAATATAGTAAATACATGAATGGGTTGTAAAATCATTAGTTTTTGATAAAATATTTCCATTTCAAAATAATGGTTAAATGAACTATTAAGTAGCAAATACTTTTTTCGTTCAATTTAAAATTTTGATGACTATCAATATTAAAATGATATATAGAAATTCTGACTTAAAGATTTTTATCTTAAGAATTAAATTATGTATATAACTTGATTTCTATTTATTGAAGTTCAAGAACATAATTATCCTTGAATATAATTTCCGTTCCAAAAAACTTTTTAATATCTATTTACGATTGTGAGAATTTTTAACGAACTGAACAATCGCTATACATAAATTTGTTTAAGATTTTATTAATATTTATTTGTAACAAAAAATGAGATTGTATTTAATTTTATATTATTTAAGATCAAATAAATTCTATTGAATATGTAATTGATAATAAAATAATAAATTATAATTTAAGAAATTTTTATGTTTGTTTAATTTTATCATTTAAGAAATTGAAAAAATTACGAATTTGGTTCTTAATACTTAATGTTCTATGTTTTAATAACACTACATCAATATATACTACTATTATAATTATTTCCTATTATACTATTATTATAATTATTTAAAAAATCTAATCATACTTTAATATTCATTGTTAAATAAAAATAAAGTCTGAAAACTTCTTGTTTTTTTTTATTATCGAAATAATATATTCACTTATATCAAGTGGTTCAGTTAATTTCTAACAAATTTCTGTAATTACAAGCAACTTAATTTATATTTTAGGTTATGTGTAATATTAAAAGATAAATCTCTGTATTCTATCCATATTTTTTTATATACTTTAATAATAATATGAAATTAGGTATATAAATTTTATACACTATATTCAAAAAGCTAAATTATGTTGCCTACAACAATACTTTTTAGAATATTTTAATCATTCAAATAAGGACTTATAATTATTTGTTTTTTACATTAATAATACTAAAGTATTATTATATTACTTATATTATTATATACATATTTAAATTTCTTTTTCTGCAATATATTAATTAATTACATATGATATTTATATAAAATTACGTTTACGTATACATAACGGTATGTTAAGTTTTTATGAATCCCATTTGACGACTCTCGTGCAACAATTATGGTCATGGTAAATTACTCATGATAATAATTATTATTATTAATTAATATTGCATAATAACAATAAATATACATTATTATATTCTTAGTTTATAAACTTCTTTTATGTTTTAAAAATGATTGCATCATATAAATATTGCATGTATTATTATTATATTATTAAAACTAGATTAAATTGTATAAGCTCTAATTTCTCTTATTTTTTTCGTATTTTTTGAATCCAAAGATAATGTAATTTCATTTATTTCAATTGAAATTTTATTCGGATTGAATATATACCATACGATTGTTAATTTTTTATTTTTTCGATATTACAGAATTCTTTGAAAGATGAATTTTAAAGACAAGAAATGTTCTTTAGATATTATATATATGTCAATAATTTGAAAGTTTTTTTCTATTATAATCTTATAAAAATCAGAGTATATATATTGTTTGTTTAGGTTGACATTCTAATTTCATGAAAGAAATTGAACAGTATATTTAGTATAGGCAAATATAATTGTAATTTAATATGTATAATATTGTCTCTTATTTTAATTATAATTTATTTACAATTATATATGCAAGTATAATCAAAACTAAATATACATTACCGTCTTTAAGCATATTAAAATAATTGATATTTTCTTTTCTTTTATATATTAAGAGTACTTTGTAAAATTTTTAAATAAAGGTTTTTGCTGTTTTATTTTAGTTTTGTTATAGTTATAATACATAGTTTGTAGTATTGTTATGTAACTGTAAGGCAGATTTTTAAAATAATAATTTTTAATTATATATATACAATACTATTTAATCCTATTTAGTTTTATTTCAAGAGATCTAGACAATTTTAAAATATTATAATTTATAATCCTGAATAATTGTATATAAATTTTAACCCTAAAACAGTCACATTTATTACAAACAGTAATGACTTATGAAAATTCATCTATAGTTTTTTATGGTGCTTATCTATAAGTATTAAAATTTATATTTATAATTTTAATGTATATTATTAAATTTAGATTATTTTTAATATTTTAATATCTTTCTTAATCCGATAAGTTTAAATATAAAAAAATATTATCTTTAATTATTTTTAATAGATTTTGAATGCTAAGAAATTTATATGGTGCTTTACTAGAATTATATTTGTCTAAAGTCTGTTAAATAATATATTTCAAATTTTTCACATTAGTAAATTAGCTTAACTACAAATATTTTTGTAATCATTTTCAAATAAAATTTACATAGTTTCAAAATACGACTATTTTTTTATATAAAAAGTATAAATATGGTTTAAAGAATGTTCAATTTTTGTTTCAATATATTTAATGCGCTGTTTTATACACCCATATTCATCCATGTTGTACCACATTACTAAATTACAGATATTAAAGTTATTTGAAATAGTTTAAATTAAATGATTTTTAAATAATACTTTTCGCCATGAGTCCTAGTAATTACATGATTTGTCTTTTAATTCTAAATTCAATTTATTTTAATGACTTATAATGTTTGAATTAATGCTATGAAGTTTCTGTCTAAATTTTAGTAAATTGAAAACATAAATTATTCTTTGCATACTTTCTAAAAATTCTAAATATTTATAACTGATAGCTTAAATTAATAATGTTGTTCTATGATACATTAGCAATTAAAAGATAATAACGTCATATTCTTATTACTTTCACGTTATTTCAATTCTCATTCATTCACTTGAATTAAAAAATTATTGAAATATTTTCTTTAATAAATATTAATACTTTATTTGGTGAATTAATATTATTTATGAAAAATTACTCTGTAGGCATCACATAATTATTTTATGATAATATTGGTATTATAATCTAACATTTTCTTCATTTTGTTTCCTTATTCAATTTAATTACAAAATATAAATTAAATACATAATAAAAAGATTTGAATATTTATTCCTTAGATTTTCGAATTTTTGTTAATTTCTTGTATATTTGAAAATATATAATTATTCTATACATTAATGTAACTTTGAAATATTTGTATTTAATATAATTATGTTTTTAATCTCTATATCTGTGGGCATTAACCTATGATTGAATGTGGAGGTCATTCTATTTTAATTGTATTTACTAATCGCTGCCAACGAAACTTAAAAAGTTAATGATGAAAGAGAGAAGATTAAGCGATCAATATATTTTTATTTTAATATTCAATATATCAACATTATATTATTGTATAATATTTTTTCTACTTTAAAATTGAACATCAGTATATAATTAAATCGTACCGTTACGTGGTGATATATTTCGATATATTTTATAAATTTAATATTAATATAAGAACATAAAGATATATTATGACATTAATTATTAATAAATGAATAATTAATTAATTAATAAATGGAGTATAATGTCACTTTTACGATAATTGATGTCATATATATTTTTTAAATAATCAAATTAATAATTCGTAAGCTATTATTTGTGATTTGCATATTATATGTAAGTGATTTTTATCCAATAACTTTTGACTTGTTCGTAAAATAACTAATTCACTTTGAGTGATAATATATAATTATTCTCTTTTTAGTGTAATTCAAATTATATTATGAATATTATTTTAGAGTAGATACATTTGTTAGACAAAAACAAATTATTTATTACAGAAGAATGCTATTAAAAATGTTGCTTCGATAATTAGATAAGTAATTATTAATGATTTGTATATTTTTACATTTAATGATTTACTGTAATTTAACACATGTCTCGCAATATAAATTTTTATGAATGAAAAGAAAAATCTTTAATAACTGATAATATACGTTTCAATTAGAATTTATAAGACGAAATAGATATATATATAATATTTATATAATATTTATAAATTTAACAATACAATAATAATTTTATAATTTGCGTAAAATATCGTTATAATATTTTTATATATTATCTTTTAGTTTATACAGGAATAAATTAATTGAACTAAATTTTATTGAAAAAGACAGTAATAGAAATTTTTTAATATAGTCTTTAAAAAATAAAGTACCTAATAATCTGATGTGTCCCGGCTGATAATAATGGACTGGAATCTAAATCTTCCAGGTGTAAATAGGAAAAAAAGAACAACGAGGGTTATATCGCAGAATACGGTACGTTTTGAAAATCTCCCCGCTGTTTAAATATGAGGAACCTCCATTACTGTTGGAATTTTTGGAACCTCGGTGCTGTTGTGGTTTTACAAAATCATCAACGGTCCTCGGATTTTTCAGGGAGAACAACGGAGATTGAGGTTATATAAGCTGGCAAAGGCCTTCGGTTAAATAATAGTAGCCCCGTGGAAGTTCATCGACGAGCAAGAGCCTCGACGCAACAACGGAAGTCATTAACGCGGCACTTGTTTGCAGATCCAGAATCTCGCCGACGGGCATGAGCCCTCGAGGAGCAAAAGAATCCCCGAGGCAGGCGAAGGCCCTCATCACGAGAGAGTAGAGATTTTTCAACAGCGCGACTGTGTTAGAAACCTGCTTACGAGCTGTAGCCTCGGGGTGGCAATAGTGATCATCCCCAAGAACAGGCGACGCGATGAGTCGTATATCGTACCAGTTAAAAAGAATAATTTTGGCTTTAATTCTTCCATCACTATCCATCCTTACCTTGACATGTATTAGTTATAATTTTATATAATTCTTGTACTATTATTGGAACTTTTATTACCAATCAGTAATCAATTTTTGGTAGTAAATATAAATCTAGATAAAACATTAGTCAACATATTTTACATGAAAGAATATGGTAAAAAAGTAATTCATTTAGACATTTAATATTATATATATTAAAAATAGTTTTATATTCATCTTGAAAATGCTACGTTAACAAAAATTATAAAATTTAAATAGATATAATTTTTTTTTAATTACGGTTTAAATTTTTAGTTTCTAATTAAAATATTTCAGCATAGAATTGATATTATCATTTAATATTAACATTCTGACGAGGTTTACTTTTTTTTTCATGAAACTTAAAAGTATCTTATCGATTATAAATTGGCACATAAGTTAAGTTTCTTCGAAACTACTTAATGAATTAAATACTGTAATTTAATCAATACAACTGTTGAGTGGATAAAATAGGATAAGTAACGATGACATGCATGGGCAGTCGAAGGATTGTAATCACAAAGTACAAAGAAAAGTAGTTCTAGAAAATCAGGTAGGAAATAAATTTGAACAAAAAACAGAATAGTTCAATTATTTCCGACGAATTAGAACAAAAAAAAGTTTGAAAGATATACCGTGATAGCATCAATAAGAAAAGGAAATATACGGCGGAATCTCAGAAAAATATAGATAGAAAAACAATCTATTAAAAAGAAAAATGAGACATAGTCAAAAGAAAAACTTAGGACAGAAGATAGATAGATATAGAAAAAGAAAAGAGAGAGAGAGAGAGGAAAAGATATAAAGACGAAAAGAGTAAGATATATAGAGTGAGAAAATGAGCGAACACTCGATGCGGTGCGTCGCGACGCTTTTAGATCGGAGCCCTGCTCTCGCGCGGCTGCTCCTCGTCATCAGATTCCGTGACGCGGCGGCGGTTGCTCACGGGAGCTGCACACGACGGTTCCTTTTCTCTCTTTCTCTCTCGTTTGTCCAAGTAGAAAAAGACAATTCACAATAAGAACGCGAGATAGACCAAGAAGTAGCAGTCATAAGAAAAATTTTTGGCGCTATATTCTAACTTTTCTCTAAAACGGAAAGAGAATCAGGAAAAGGTGCGACACGGAAGAAAGAAATTGTGATATACATACAAGGAAAGAGCGAGAGAAAGAGACCCATGGAACGATAAATATATATATATATATATATATAGAGAGAGAGAGAGAGAGAGAGAAAGGCGGAAGAAGTAAAAAAGTAGAAAAAGAAAAAGACGACAACGACAAAGACGAGAAGATTAAACAGAGGATAGGCACTTACAGCGCAACATCGCCGTCGCACTAGTGTTTTCGTTGCGAGCAAAGTTAAACTCGTTTATCGCTCACTCGTTCAGCTGCGACAAAGCTACGCGTGTATTAGCGTTCCCGTGTATCCCCAAACACCTCGCGTGGACGATTATGACAAGCCGGTGGGACAGTTAGACGCCGGAGAAAGAGACGAACTAGAAGGCGAGATGACTCTAGCAGGTAAGCCGGAGGTCACTAATGAAGACGGCGTTTCCTGACACTTTGTTTTGTATCATCCGCCAATTGAACAATCGTATAAAAAAAAACTCCACCTCGTGTGACATTTCAATATTATGATCCATGCGTGATTCTTTCATCAGTGAAATTGTTGATGCATTTTGTTCGTTGGACGTCGAGGAGAAAAAAATCAGATTTTATTTTTGGAAATTTTTTGCGAGCGCGTTCACTGTTTTGACTTTGTATAAATGTATAGTTCGGTAAGTGGGTTATGATAATCGCATTCCGAATTTTCTCGGCAAGTGTAGAACGTATGTTTGTTTCTTTTATTTTTTTTTTTTAGAAAATTCGAGTCTATCTTCTCGTAACGATAATTTTATAGATAACTGATGCATGTATCTTTTTATCGTAAATTAAGAAACTCGTTCCTTTATTTTGACTAATTGTTTTAATATGTCTATAGTTTCTTAAATTTTGATTTTTTGTACATATAAATTTAAAGACGATTTATTAGTATAAATCATATGTATAATATGTATTTAATAATTATGATCGATATTAAAATGATAAATCATTAAAAAACTAGATTTGAATGTTATTTATGCTTTATTACAATTATTCTCACGCTAAAATTATTCATTTTTTCAAATTTTTAAATAATAATTTGTTCAAATGATAAAAATTTTAAATTAATTCGAAGTAATTTATTCGATTATATGTTATTATATTGCAGTGATAAAAATGATATAAAAATAAATAATATATAATAAAAAATTTCTTACTTATTGATAATTTTGATATTTGAAAAAATAGGAAGGACTGTCTATTATGCAGATGAGAAGTACCACTTCAAATGCGCTAGCAAATGATCAATGGCACCGTTATCTTTTTTATTTCTTACAAAAAGAGTGAAAGGAAATTTACAATGAAAACTTGTATTAATTAATTATTCGCCTTGCGAAGCTTAAAGATTTAGAACGCGCGGTACCAGTGTCATTGTCGTTATTTTGGGTAGTGGATGACGGACATCGGGAGAAAAGATTTGCCCCTATTAAAGAAAGACAGCTATTACGAAACTGAATATAAGAAATGATTGGAAATCTATTATAGGGGAGGGAAGTATTGTAGAAAGAATGAAGTTAAATAAATTTGTTATAAAATACACGAACAAAAGAGATAGAAATGTTTTAGGCGATAAGTTACCTAGCTAGATCGACTTAAAAAACTATTGAAAGGTACGTAAGGGGCCTCGCTTGAGGCTTGCCAAATGGATAGAAATAGGCCAGTCGCAGCTTATCGGGAGAAATAAGCTATTCGACTACTTCTGTGCGAGATGATCGTTTTCAAACAGATTTTTTTCTTTACAACTGGAACCACGTGCACTTAGTCTCATAGAGAAGCCTTTTGATTCAAATATTGCGCCAATTCAGGCGCGCGCACTAAATGCTATATCACAGGTACGGATTGCAGATCATGATCACAAAGTCGTTTATGGGATAATTTTTTACACATCTTCCGCGTCACCTACCTTGTCTTGCTTACGCTGCCATAGTTCCCGTTAACACGCGGTCAATTAAAGGCGATATTTTTAGAAAAGCCGGTTAGCCAGATATACGCACACGTACTTACATGTACGCACGCGTATGTATATATACGCACGTGAGAAAATGCAGGAGCATGAGCTTTGTGCATCTCTTTTTTTATTTTTATGTTTTCATTTATGCAGATAGATCTGTTTTCACTCATCTTTGTATCTATTTTTTATATTTACTTATTCCCATGATTACATTTTTCATTTTTTAAACCAAAATAAAATCATTTAAATCGATGACCTACTAATTTGATTTATTGTACGGTAACAAGCTTTGGGAAGTTTTCCAATAAGACTTAATATTTTTGTTACTATTTAAAATAAATCCCTTATTTTCGTTATACGATTTTACTGAAATTTATGAATATCTATAATTACATTTATAAAACAATTAATAATAATTAAATTTTACATTTTAAAAATAATTTTATAATTCATATTCAAATTAAATGTATTTGATTGTGCGGTGAAACCGGTGAAGGTGTAAAGAATACATAATAAAAAACATGTATTCTACAAGTTTAAATATCGAGATTAGCTAATATTTTTTTTTGAACAATTTACTGATATTGAAATCTAATGAAATAGTTTAAAAATTATTATTTGAATAAAGTAATTTTTATCAGTTACGATAAACACTCGATATTTTATTTATAAAATAACGGAAGAACAACTTTATTAAATATTTTTGTGATTCCTTTTTTGAATTAACGACATAATTTTAATAATGAAATATTAAAATTACAATTTTTTATTTAAAATATTCATGATATATTATAGAAATTTTAAAATTATATTTAAAGATAAAAATTTATTAAAATAAATGAAATGTAAAAATATAAAAAATAAAATGTATAAACATTATATAGATTTATAACATGTTAGGAAACAAAATTTCGTCATTTTAAATAATTTTATATGTATTAACTATATGTACAATATATTTATAATAGTTTTGTATTTTAATAGTTTAATCTGTTTTCTTACATAGAGTATTAACTTTTATTTTCATGCACAATCGATCATTTATAAAATTTGTTGAATATTTCATTTAAATTAGTTTTCAATTCAGATTTTAATAATTTATATTTTGTAATTCAAATTTGTTAAAATATTTTCATTAATAACTACTTTTGGTAATCGATATCTGATTTCAGATCGAGCTTCCAAAGCACAGGAATCACCATGGGAGGAAAGTGAAGATATTACTCTGGAAGCATTTTGTTGCTCCGGCGAGGATCTAGTTCTTACTATTAAGTTACATCCGATTGCCAAAGTCCAAGAGTACAATTTTGAAATGTGAGTTTTGTTTGGTAGTATGCTACGTTAGATTGTTTTAATATTTTAAACATAAAAAATATTTCTAATAACGCGATGAAAATTTGAAACAATTGTATGATTGAATCTAATTATCAGTAAAATATTAGATACATTTAAAAATTGTCAAATTGTTTAATTTAGCAAGTTCAAATATTTTCTATGTTAACAAGACATCATCAATATTAATAATAGTTTTAGTATAATTTGTTACTTTTTAGTTTGATTCATTAATTTCTTGTAATCTTAAAAGTATTTATAAAATATCTTTAACTTGTTAATTATAGATAAATTTTTTGCTGGTAAAAACGCTAGCTTTGATATTAAATAATTTTTAATAATCCATGATAATGTACTTTAGTAGAGTCTTTAATAGAGTTTATAATTTATATTAAAATTTTATGTTAATTAATTAACTAATTTCTTAATTACATATTATTATACAGTCATTTTTATTTCTGAACACCTCATTTTTACAGTGTTTTAAATATAACTGTTATAAGATAAATTAAATTAAATTACTGTTATTTTTATCACATATAAATAATAAAAAATATTGTACATTTAAATGATATTTAAATAAATTGATTATAAAATATTTAAACATTGTAATTAATAAATTACTTAAATGCTTATATTAAATGAAATAAAAATATTCTTAAATAATAATAGAAAATACATATGAAAAGAGTTTTGTTTTGTGTATAGAATATATTGATAAATATTAGAGTCTTTATGCATATATTATTTTATAATAATTGAAATCTAAGACGTTACAGAATGTATATTATACATTATTAGAATTGTATAAAATTATTTATATAAAATCATTTATTGATAAATATATAATACTTTGAAAATCTATTATCAAATCAGTTTTATTTAATAATGATAATTCTTTTTTACATTAATAGAGATTCTTATAAAAATTAATAAAAAAAAAAATTAAAAGAAAATTTAATAAAACGATAAAGTTTGTAAAAATACGAGATCTTCTAAAAAATTAATAATGTAGAACTAAAATATTATATAGTTGTAGAAGCAAATAAATATATATTAATCACATGTGTTTTTAATCATTAGGTAATAAAACCAGAGTATGGTATCTTGTATAATTCATATATAAAACTAAATACCTAATGATAAAAAATTTAAGCTAATCTTAATTCTATAATATATATTTATAATTGTATTGACGAAATTTACACTTTTAGTTGAGTAATTTTATTTTATTCTTAATACAATGATAAATTTATGAAAAATTCCGAAAATTCTTTTTTTTAATTTTTCAATTATGTATAATTACAAAATAATATTTGAAAAATATAATTTAGTTTGTATAAATTTTTTTGTAATAATTAAAAAAGGGTTCATCATAAAAATATTGAATAATTATTACACAATCTAATAAAGCATATGAAGTAATTTATAAATTAAAAAATTCTTTCCTTGAAGTTGTGAATAAAATTGCGAATAAAATTAATAAAAAAAAATTATTGTTGATAATTAAATAACTATTATAAATTACTGCTGCTTATATTCGATAATAAATAATTTGCATCAGTTTTAAATAATAAATTTTTCAACTGCATAAGATATTCTAAAGTCATAGAATGTTTATTTACTATGAAATGAAACCATAAAAATATAGTAAAAATTAACGAGCACAATAATATTGTTAATTTATATACCGATTAATAAAGAATAATAGAAGTTTAGTTTCATTATAAACAAAAATTAAAATTTTATGAAAAAGAATTTCCAATAAGTCTAGATTGAATAAAAAATATTTTTTCAAATAAAGATGAAGTATTTTTTCTTTATGTTCTTACTTCTTTAGATTTCTATTTTATGAATGTTGTTTGTAGATTTATAATGTTAATTGTAAATGTCTTTGTATATTTCCGCGTTCAGCAATGCATAGAAATAATATTGATGCAGCATTGATATACATTATTCTCTAGCAATACTTGCTTATGATGTTTTAAAAAATATAATATAGATATAATAGTAATGCTATTAAGAACTAGGTGACAGAAATATATGTATATATATATTTATATAAATATACGTAGTTTAATAATTAAAATAAAAGTTAATTAAAATTTTATAAAGTTTTTAAATGAATTCAAAGTTCCATTGCATAACAAATTAAACTAATTAATAGCATATTCACGTATAAAAGTTTTACAGATAATTTATCTTGTGTTTTTCATGAAATAATAATTATTACATAGTAAAATGTATGATACAGTATATGTGATTCATAGTCTTTTTTGAGATGAAATATGGTCATTATTTCCCTAGAGATTTTAAAATAACTACTGTATAAATAAGTAATATACCTTTATGTATAATTATTTAGTTATTGATGATGTATCATTTATTATTAGAGTTAATTTTAATTATAAAGTATGATTTAATTTTTTCTGATTTTTTTATGTAGTAATCTTTTTTCTTAACAATTTAGTTAAGAAATTAAAAATTGCAAAGTATTCAATTCATTAAAATCTTTATATTATTTATTATTCAACCCTGATTTTAATATATAATGTTTCTGTACCCTATAAAATTTATGATTAAGAGTTGATTTTTTTAATTTATTACCTTGTTTAAAGCTCATAAGCTTAAAAAGGTTTAGCCGAAGATTTATATATCATAATTCATTTTATTTATTTATTGCTTTCTACTATAAATACAAAAGTTTATTTATAAAATGATATTTACTTAGAAAAGAATATATACACTTCATTTGTACTTAATTAATACAAAATACTTAATAAAATTGATGATTATTATAAAAAATGTATGATTTAATCAATATTAATAATGCAATCATTATTTATTATTATTATTTATAACAATACATGAAATTATTATAAAACATATACAAGTTTTGGAAAAATACATGTTTTGTAAGAGTTTCATTAAAAAATTTATTAATTTTGACTTGTGAAACTGTTTTTTGTTATTTAATTTTATTTATTAGTTTTCATATTTATACTTTTGTAGTACCGAAAGTGAATTATACATTGAAGCTTTCTATGGTCAAATATGAAGGAAAAACCTGTAGATAAGGCAAATCAGTAGTTTTCATAATGACTTTCATAAGTAAATTGTCCCGATTTCTGTGAGTTTGTGAGGCAGTGTTCACTTCATGCCAAGGATCAGCGGCATGAGATGTTATTTCAAGCTGGCGTTAACTTAATTTCACGAGGTCGAAATTATTCTCGTCGTGTCATCTCGTGGTCGTAGTCATCGTCGGGTTTGTGTCTTCAATGCCAGGGACAGCTAAGCGTTCCGGCACTCGTTCGCGTTTTCCCGCTCGTTTCAACTATTTTCCTGTCCCTTGTCTCATGACTAAGGCTTGTGTCTGCGACCAAGACCCAAAATTGGGGAAATGGACTTCCCTCTTATATTATAAGCTTCATCGCGACTTCACAATTTTTCATTGTCGATGATTATCTACTTTTTAGATTACAGGATTGTGACATTCCAAGCGAGATCGGAAAATATAAAGAGAGAGAGAGAGAGAGAGAGAGAGAGGTATGAAAATGTTCGCGTGTCGATTACGTAAAACAAAATTACGCGTGAGCCGCTGCGCTAAATTCGACACGACTTGCACGCACACCGTGTTTTAGACGCGGGCACACGTACTATATTATGAAAAATGATGAAAATTGTTTTTAAATTATATGAAATTACTCCAAAAACGTATACTTATTATCTTTCAAACAGAAACTTTTTATTATATAAATAACTATGCCAAATTTTTTTACTCAAATGTTAGAAACAGTTAAGGCGATCAAGAAAAAAATTTTTTTTAAAAGTGTTTCTTGTATGGGATTTGCTTTCTTAGAATGTATTTTTCACTGGGGTAAAAAGATTAATAATCTTTATCTATAAACAAATTAAGTATGTGCAAATCTATACAAAATATTAATTTTTATTTCACGAATTTTTATAAGAACAAATTCTTTTAGATCCAAATTTGTGATAAAAATATGGTGTCGTTCAATTTAACATATTTTTATTATATATAAAATTAATATTTTTTTAAAATTATAATTTCTTTAATATTATAAGTTAAATCATAATTATATTAATTTAAGTGTTTTTAGTTCAAAAGTATGTATAATGTAGAATAGATGGAATATTCAATAAATTATTAATACATAATTATTGTAATGATTTTCAAACTACCTGATTGATTTATTTTTATCATATTTTGATACTATATTAAATTTATATATGTGTAAATAATAATACTATTTTTATATGTATTATAGATATAATATATATTATATATATTATATATACTATTTTCTTCATTACTGATTACATAATACAATTTATTTATTCTATACCTTTTTTAGTACAAGCATTAATTATTTCCTCTTAATGAATTATTTATAATTGAATAGATTTAAATAAATTAATAATATTATGCTTATTACGATAGTATTTTTCAAATATTAAAAGGGTAAATTAACAAAAAAATAAATTAAATTTTATGATGAAATCTGTATAAATCAAGCAGAAAAATAGTGTTTAAGCATAATTAGCTATGAATATATCGAAATAAAAATTTATTAAGAAAACTTGTATAGAATAATATGTAAAATTATAAAATTTGTTACTATAATTTATTTTTTATTTATTTATAAAATTGATTCAAGCAATGCTTGAAAGAATTCTTATTAATTAATCCATAAATATTACATAGCACCTGAATATTTCTTTTAAAAAGTTACCTAATTTTTAAATATGTTGAATATTTAGAAGAAATATTATATTAAAAAAAATTAAATAGGTAAAATTTTATAATAGAATATTGTAAAGTATAAAGTGAATAATCTCTATACTGTTAATTTTTAATACCTGATTAAAATGTTTAAATAATATATTTAAGTATTATCCACTATTTTATATTTAAAGCACAATGAATAAAATTTATAAAATGTATAAATGTTTGAATTTGGATGAATTTGGTATACCAATAAAATTCTGATTATAGATAACTTAAAATATGTTATTTTTTACCATTAATTCAACTAAACTATTTTTGTAATATAAACAAATAAATTAAATCCAAGCAAATATTAATTATAATAACGAAAAATGTTATCTTTGCTTTATTTTAAAGTTAATAATTCATATAAATTTGTTTGATAAGTAATTTTTTATTATAAATTATAGTGATAGTCACCAATGAATTAATTTCTTAACTGCATTGTTATTATTTTAATAAATGTAAGATAAATATGTAAAAAAGTAAAAACAATCTCTAAGTACATTAAGAAGTATAAATTCAGTAAAACTATTTAATATTCATAAATAAATATATACTCTGCTATAATAAATAATTGTTATATATTTTGTAATAAATTTAGATGTATATGTATAAATAGAATTATAAAAATGCAAATACATTTTCTTTCTGATATATAATTACAAATAAAATTTTATAGAATTATTCAATTGTTAAATTACAATTGATTTTATACAAACATATTCGTATATTTTGTCAAAATTATATTTTTTCAAGCGTTAAAATTTATTTTTTACGTAATCTATTAAAACAAAAGGTTGCTAATACACTTTCATTAAGTTTTAAGTTTTTATTATACATATTCAAAAGAAATTTGATCAAATTTTTTAAATTTGATCCAATTCATATTATAATTAATAGTGAAATAAATTTAGTCGTAAATGTGAAAAATTAAAATAGATATAATTTCAATTGATTATAAGAAAACAAAAATTAAATTTAAAACTTTATTTTTAAATGTAATACGATGCAATGAAAAGTATTTTTTTCATAAAACAACAGTTCATTGTATTACAGAATAAAATAGGAAACGAAAAGACAATAAAATTCTTTTTTTTTAATTTCATTATTTAAATAAAATATGTCTAATAATTTATTTCTAGTAACTATGTATCTCAAATTTATACACTAATAGGTATTTTAAGTTACGTCTTACTCATTGCATGAAAATAAATAAAAATAAAATTGTGAAATTAAATTAAGATGTATGTTTCACTTTAAAATGAACATCAAATATTATTTAATATTCGAATAGATATTATCAATTATTTTAGCAAATAAATTGCAGAATGAAATGGTTTATTATGTATTACAGGATCTATTTTAATTACATTGTTTATATCGAAATACATAAAAACATGTTATTTGTTTTATTTCAATATTATTTAAAGAATATATTGTGGGCGTATTAATTTTTAAATTGTTTAAGGAAAATACAAAATTAGTTTCTCTTAACCTTTATAAACCAATGATCAATTGGTTTATAGAAATTTTATAAATTATTAAAATTTCGAAGTCAATAAAATTTTTCAAGTTTAAATTCCGTGACGTCATGTGTCTGGTTCTTGACCTATTTTAATCGCATTAGATTAGCCAATCGTTTCAAAGATATCAAAAAGAACCATAAAGCCTTGAATAAACAGAAGTTGGGAAGAATTATGGATAAAAGTTTGAAGTAATATTTGTATTTGCAAAAAATTGTTTAATTTAAGAATAAAATTATGATTATTAAAATTTAACAGTATTGAATTATATAGCTAAGAAAAAATACTTGGAATATATATCGGATAAACTAGATGAAAATGCATAATAAAAAAGAAAGTAGCAAATATTTAATCATTAGTTGCCTTCAACAGTTCTTTAATTTTCTTTAAAAATTACTTTTTCTTCGCAATGTTTCGTTTTCAATAAATGTTCTAAAAATCAAATTTTTGTGAGTCATATTAGCACCAAGTTTTGCTTCTAAAAATATACTGAAGAGATTATAAAATGAAGGAAAAAATCAATTACTTTGACATTTTAGAATCTATTGAAACACTGACTTAGACAAAAAAATAAGTAAAAAAGGTTGATTGGTGAATTGGAAATACCAGCTTGAACTGCTTTTTAATGGGCTCAAATACCCATCGAACTGTGGTCTGTTCGTTACTATATCCCGTATACAGTAGAGGTTTGGAAAGCAACTTGCAAGCGTCTTGGTGAATGTGAACGGGTAACGCGTGGAGCGCTGCAGCCGACGAGACATCCTCACTTTGAAATAGGCCGGAGCTGCCTTGGGTGGCGCGGTGTGCGCTCATTTAACGCAACGCTTGCGCCTCACCTATTTCACCCTTGGCAGCACGCGGGCGATTTTTCGTGCTGTGAGATCCTTAGCTCCAGGTTTCCGGTGAGACCCTGGCTTTCGCTTCCGCTCAGTGTTCAGTGATTGTTTAATGTTGATTAAGCTTTACAAGAATCGCGTTGTCGTAAAATTAGACCGCGGCTAAAATAAGGCGAGGGCGTCGGCTCAATCAGCCGAAAAGAGGAAAGCCGAAACCAAAAAACAACCATGGATTTGTACAACTTGACACGCGATTTTCTTCCTCTTGTAGACTACTCATTATGATAACGTGAGCAACTCAACTAATTGTTGAAATCTCTGCATATCGTTCGATTTTCTGTGAACGGAAAACTGTTAAGAGGACCGAGTGAGGAAGACGATCGATGGATCGTGAAAGTACCTGCAATCGTGGGATTATCGACGACGAGTCATGGGAAGTCAGTGCTGCAAATGCGATAAAGAAAAAAAGAATTACATTTTGGACTCGTCTCGTAGATCCAGTTATCGGTAAAGATATTTCTCGATTTAAAATTAAACTTCTTTACTCCACGTGTAAAAGTTTTTGATTTTAGGATATCTAAAATAATTTGAGGTTAGCAATTAGCCGGTCTTTATTGATTTTAAGCAAATTCATTTATTTTTTAACAAAAATTTGTTTTTCAAATGGAACTTTTTCAATTAAAGTATTGTATATTACGTATAATGGTTTATACACGAATGTAAATTTAGTTTTAAAAGTGTCATGAAGAAGAATACATTTGATTATTATTATTAAAGCGAATATGTCTTTTTTATCTTAAAGAAATTATATAATAATAGAAACAAAGTTAAAAGTTTTTTAATACGCACAAATGGTTCAGTATCACAAGTTTTATAAATGATCTAGATGAAACGATTAGTAATTGTCAGTTAGTTCTTGTATGTGATATACATCCTCAGCATATAGTATTTGTTATTATTAGACAACAAAAGGTATTTCGGTCATTTTTATATTGAGATATAATGAACTACAATTTGGTTCTTATCCAATTCGAATTTTTTATCTTTAATTACAATTATTTTCAATGTAGTATTTTGAAGAATAAACAATATTGTAGATCAGTAAGTAACAAAAGTGAGAATAATTATTGGTCAAATCTAATAATACAGGTCACGGTTATAAATGAATTAGAAATAACTACATTGCTAACAACTTAACAAAAATACTCAATAATATTTTTTATAATAATTTTATTTTTAGGATATAGATTACTAATTTCTAAATTATATTGCATATAAATATAAAAAAAAAAATTAATAAATTAATTTTAAAAACATACAAAGTTCAAATTGAAAGATTCCTTTTATTTATTTTCATACAATAAATAAAAAGATATATGACTCGTATGCAAAATATGAACAAGTACAAAAAGAGCAATTGACAATGTTATTTATCTAAATTAAAATAAAAATAAGTTTTTTAATTTTAACTCTTCAAACTTTATAAATAAGTAATTTCTCTTTTTTAAACAGTAATAATTTATTTTTGAATATAATTTGAAGAAAATAACTTTAAGAATTCGTATACTAAGATATAATGATGCTAATTTAAAATTTAATTAAAAGGCTTTTTATGAATAAAACTATAATAAAAAAATAATAACAATTATTAGGAAATTTTAATAAATATAAATATAAGTAGAAAATATAATTATAAATAATTTATTGATCATTATTTTATCTGAAATTATTGTACTTTTAATTTTAAAAGTTTTATAATTGTCTTTGTTAATTTTAATTAGCAAAAGTGCATTTAGTATTCACAGTATGTTATATTTACATTTCATTTTTAAGTTATAAAATTCATAATTCACACATATGAGTATGCAATAGCATGTACGTAAATGCAATGTAGGTATATTTATATCAAAATATTAAAAAAATTATCGGTTTTATATTAAGTAAAATTTAATTAAAAATAAAGTAAATTTTAAACGTAAGGTAAAATTAGTTAGATACCTATTTATTTGAAGTTAAACATATAAAATATCTATTTGAGTCCAAGGAAAATTCTTTTTAAAAGTTACACAAATTTAATTGTTCAGCATAACATTAAATTTCAAAGTGAAATCTCGAAAGATTGACAAACAATTTAATATCTAAAGAGAAATCATCTTGACATGAGTGAAAAATACGGGGTCTGGGGAGTCCACAAGAATGTACTGTACATAGTGAAAACTAGTGGATGTAAATAAAGTTCCCTACAGGCATCACGACAGTTTACGAGAGCACAAGTACGTGGAAGAGAAAACTCGTTCAAAGAAGATCTACAGCGCCGACGCGCAATGTCTAGAAATATCGCGAAGCGATGCTACAAGCTTGCTTTTTACTCACCCTCGTACATAATTGACGTAAGCTTGCGGCTCTAAACCAGACATGACATAACTCAAAAGATAATTTCAATAATTCGAAAAAATTTGATCGTCGAAACAAAAAAAGAAATCGAATGTTAGATCCTTATATTTACTAAAAAAATATAGCATTATGACACTTCAAAATTTTAAATATTTAAATCAAAGAATTAATTTTTTAACATTAATTTATTTTGTTTGTATATATTTGGATCAACAGATCATTATGTATATATTATTCTAGGTAGCATTGCAATGGTAAGTCGTGAAATAGTATTTCAGTATGTAAAAAGAGTTTAAATATAATACCGATTCCGTTTTTATTATATGCTAATGTAAATATTCGTATTTGAAGTACATTCATTATTTACAGAATACGATAATTTAAATTTTTATTAAAAATATATTTGCCAAAATTAAATAAGTAACAATATTTTTCAATAAAAACACTTCTTTCTAAGTCCGTTAAATCGAATTTAAAAAATAAATATCAACATCGAATTGTGATAAAATTTTATTACAGTCCATTAGATAAATACATAATAAGCAAATAAAACTTTTATAAAAATACTAAAATCAAAATTGTTAAAAATTAATAAGCGTATTTTTTAATTTTTATTAGTTTCATTATAATTCAAGTGCAATGAACAAAGTAATTTATTTAAACAATAAAAAAATTTTTACCCTAGTTACTAATATATTAATGACAACAATACAATACATATATATGTATATAAATACTTTGTATATGTAATATTATTTATTATTGTGAACATGATACAATTAATGTAATTGTATGTTGTTATATAATAATACGTATTTAATTGCATATAATAAAAACATATTTCGATATTATTTTTAACAGTTCCATGATATATTTATTTATTATTATAGAATAATATATGAAAATAAAATTTTTAAATGATTAAGAAAATATTAAAAATTTTTTTTATACGATAAGAGATATTGAAAGGTTGTATATAAAATGGCATATGAATTAAAACATTAGGTATTTAAATTTCAATATTATAAATTATTATACGTTTAATATAAAATAAACTAATCAAGAATCTATATATATATAGGCAAATAAATTTTACTTTTATAACTTAAGTTATCTAGAATTAAAATTAAAATTAAATCTCTCTAGAAAATACATATAATATACTTATTTTTAGGAGTTAAATTTGGTCAGTCGACTTTAACCACATTCGGTAAGCATTTGGTGTACGTATAAATATTCACATTACGTTGTCTTGCGATCTTGAGTAGCATTTTCATTGTTTGATATTTAATCCATTACATTTTATTTTAGATTATATTAATTAAACAATTTTAACAAGATTAATATCAATAAAAAATCAATTTCATAAAAAAAGATAAATTTAATAAATATTAATATTCACTGAATAAATATTTAATGTATAAAAAGTATTACTGTATATATACTTTAAAAACAAACAAAAATATTTGAAATTAAGAAGTGGTAAGTAAATTATATAAAATTTATTAAAAAAGATAACTGATTTAAAAATTTTTGTAATAAATTTATAATTTATATAATCATTTAAAGAAAAAAATTAATGAAATAAATGAAATAAATAATTATGTAAAACATAGGTAACATTTTGCGTCAGATTGAAATTTTTTGTTACTGATAAATGAAAGTTAAAGCTATGTTGACCGAAGTTTGTTAAGTAAAAAATTATTAAATATATTATAAAGTATATTCTCGAAAAAGGATATAAAATTAATAACTTTATTATTAACTCTATTATTGATTATTCAATATAAATATTAAACTTATAAATTCAATATATTAGATAATTTTTCAATTAGTATACAATTAAATAAAAAAAGTATTCTACATATTGGAATTATACTTTTAAAGTACTTTTATGATTGAGTAGATTATTTTAAATAATATATTAAAATATTGATTTTATAGTTATTTAAAATATTGTAGAATATGAGGATTAAATAAATAAAAGCAATAAATTATTACACTATATAAATTAGCATACGTAATACTGAAATATTGATTATTATTTTCTATAAATAATTTAAACATAAATTTCTATCACTTATTCTTTTTTAATGTAAAAGTAATCAATTCATACGATATCTAGAGGACTTGAGTGTATATAACAATGTTTTTTTCCGATCTTTTTTCTTTTTCACATATTTATTATGATATATTAATTTCAGCATAACTTCGAATTCATCTTTTAAGTAAAATGCGATTAAGATTCGAAAAAGAAAAATATATGGTATTAATAACTCGATGAAAATAGTATTTTTCACAAAGTTTGAATTTTCTTTATAGAAGTTTTCTAGCTAAATTTGAGCTAAAATGAAGTAATCCATAATTAATTTGCAGTATTCCTCTATTTTTTTCAATATGTGTAAAAATTTACTTATGATTTAGAAAAATTCCAGCAAAGTAATATAATTTTTTTAAATACAAATTATAAGAATTTTCTAATACTAAAAATATTTTAAAATATATTGTTTCGTTTTCAAACTGTTTTAAGTACTAAATGGTAACTTCAATATCGCCACTAAATTTGAAAAAATAATTTACTATGATTACATTTTTTTACTAGTTAGAAAAGCTTTTTACTACAACAAGAATTATTTGATTGAAGTATTTTAAATGAAATATGAAATAATTTTAAAAATTATAAATATTTATTAGTTTAAAAATAATAAATTATACAGATTTAAAAAGTTATTTAGATTATTTAAAGAATCATATAGATTTAAAGTATTTATTTAGAAAATATATTGTATTTTATTTAATATATTTCTAAAATCAGTTTTTTCAATAATTCATATATTAATTTATAAATATATAATTAATTTAATACAAGAATATTATTAAGATAAAATAAATCATTTCGCACACAAAAAATGATACAAAAATAATTTATCATTGCTCTCAGTGAAATCATCGTTACAATGGTATATTCAGATTTTTCTAGTAAGGAAGTTATTTAAAAAATATGCAACGAATTATTTATGAAATCTCAAAGTTAACTACTGTATATCTACTCTCTAAAAAATGAAATCTTTCTCGGATTTATTTACATTTTAAAGAAAATTACAAATACATCGGTAAATACTAATTAAAAATACTATTTAAAAAAGATAGAAAAGAAGAAAGTATGCCTGCAGTTCTTTTGTTGTCGGTGGGCGTGCGGTAAATTTCACTGACGATCCGTTTGTTTGTCGTGCGTTCAAGGTTGGCGCTTGTCCGAGAGTAACAACGACTTTCGGAATTCGGGCAATTTCGAGTCGTCGTGACGACAGAAGCTCGCGCAATGTAAAATCATCAGTTGAATGAGATGTGCGCACCTCTAGGGGGTCGCAGTTGTTTCTGATCAAGGAGAGTTTTTATGAGATAAATTATGTCTATTTTATCGCTATGAGACTTATATACTATAAATACTATTTTGATAACGAATTTTACAGACTATCTTGTAAAATATTCAAGGCAGCTATTTTATGTTTTTCACCAAGATTTTCTTAATTATATTGCATTAAAAAATTGAAAATTTTTACCATGATTTTAAATATGATATGACTTATTATTTGTCAATTTTTATTGATCGTGATTGTAATATTTAAAGGAAAATAAGGCGTTCATAATTTTATCGATTTTTTTGGTATAGTGATTGAGTTTATTTACACTTATATTGTTAGATAAGAAGGAAGAGATACAAATATAAAACTTTTACTTTCATTTATATAATTCAGAGTGCGAGTGAAATTAATAACATACCTGATTCCATATTTTTTACTCAATAAATAGTATTACTTAAGGGGGACGTTTATGAAAAGATAAATTTATTCATTAGGTACTAGTCATCCTATACAATACGATGGGAACGCATAATAAGTTTTCTGTATTTTTTGATAAACTGATGTCGTTTTCTCTATTTTTATTTGTATAATTCATACTAATTATATTTCAAAAAAATAATTAGTTTATTTGAATTTATTTTCAAATTAAAAAATTATTTTTTTCTATAATTTTGTTGAAAAATAGTCTTTGATTATTATTTATTCTATTGTTTTAAAATTACTATTGTAAATATCTCGTAAGTTATCTTTGTTGAAAAATGACTGTGCTATTCATTTAAATACATAAAATTTTTAAAATAAGTGCATAAATTTAAAAATTTTATTTTATTGGAAAATAAAAAAGGATAGTAAGGTAATAATTCTTGAAAATGACTTTGGTTAATCGTTTAATCAACATTTTAATAACAGGCAGTTATTCTATGATTTCTTTTAACATGCTGTTACATATTATGATTATTATACAAAAATGAAAATATGTAGATACTTAAAATTTATATAATTCAGAAATGTATTTGTATATAATTTTAAAAGTTATTAATAAAATAATTATTGTTTTAAAATAGATAAAGAATTTATTTTTTATAATAATATTTGTAATAGTATAAAAATCATGATTTAGTGTCAATGATAGATAATAGTTACTATAAATACAGATGAAACACATGATTTTGTCAAATATTACACATGGTAAATAATAAAATATTCAGAACTTTTTTTATAACGAAGTTTATATATTGTTTAAAAATATGAAAATAAAACTGATTCTTGTTTCGATTATAATTTTATATTATCATATTAATATATAACAGAAAAATATATGGATTAATAAATATATTTCACTAAACTTATTAATATAAAATTAATGAATTTAACACTGATTTTACACTTATTTTATTTAAAGTTCATTTATTTTAAAAAGCTATATAGTATTTCATTAATATTATCTGTTAAATCACATTAGTCAATCTTTATTTCTGAGATTAAGTTTACTATATTTTCTTAAGAATAATATATGGTCTTAATATATCTGTATTTTAATAATTAATAGATTAAGTTAAAATTAATTTATATATTAAATTAATAGCATATATTTATAATTTTAATTTTATTTTAGTTGTAGTTTTTATATTGTGCCATATTATTTATTCTAGAGTTATTTTTTATTTCTTCATTATAATATTTGGTAAAACCAAAATCATTTGATTTCGGATTATTTAAAAAATTTTTTATAGTTTAAAAAAATAATCAATAGCTTAGAAAATATCACTTTTATAAATATATATATTAAGTGCAAATATTTATAAATTTATTTTTTTTTAACTTGACAATTTTATAATATTATTACATTGTAACAGAATATATTAAATTTCTAGTAGATTTAAATATTATTCTTTTATTGAACAAAATACTTATTATAATGTATTACAATTATATTTTTATAACATAATTATTTATAACACTTTACACTTCTTTTAAAACTTTACTTATATATTTTTTATTACAATTTCAGTTATAAATTAATAGTTTATACTTCATTAAATTTAATTTTTCTTTATATTATTTTGGATTGCTTTCTATTTCATCTTTCTTACTCTCATTCATTGGATTTTATAAAGTCGCCTTATATCTTTTTTTTAACCTTTGAAATATTTTTTCCAATTAACATGCCTTTATTCTTAATACTTTGCACTCTTCCATTATGTGTTTTAATATCTCTTCTTTTTTTCTCAATAAGAAATAAAATAAACAGTTTATCGTTTTTTTCAGTTACAAATATTTCTTATATGTAACTTACATTTTACATCTATTCATATTACTTAATACTATTTACTTTTATAATTATAATCAACTGATAATATGATTTATATATATCATATATTTATTTTTTTTTTCTTCTTTCTTCTTCACTTCTATTACTGCATTACTTCATATTATCTTATTGCGAATCTTTTATTTCACTCCGTTGCTTGCATGTTTCTTTGCTGCAATGAATCTTGTACATTATTTATTTCTTATTATTTTTCATTCTAGTTCTCTATAATAAGCCCATCGATTTCTTTCTAACTATCTTACAATCTTTAGTTTTATCTTTTTATATTAACTAGTATTTATTAGTTTTAGTTTCTTTTTTAAATATTATAATATAAGTTGTTCCTAAAATATATTTTTAGTTTTATATATATTTAAAATAAGAATTAAATAATTCCTAGTTTGAAATTAATTCTGTAAGTGATTTTTATTAATTGCAATTTTGAAAAATGCGTTGATATATATTCTTCTAAATCTTGGATAAATTAATAAAAAAATTGATATAGCATTTATTAATAAATAAATATTTTTTATTCTGATATTTGGAGATATTAAAAGGATGTAGAAGTTCTAATAATGTTCATATTGGAAATTTATCATTGTATATCTAGGTAATTATTTGTTAGATTCATTTATTGATTGTAATTTAGTTTTAAATTTCAATGATTATTATTTGAGAAAATAATTTCGATAAATAAAAATATTCGGATCTACTTTTATGATGAATGCACATGCATATATATATAATATAAGATAAGTAAATATATATTATATTATTCACACACATCTAAAAATTTATACGTGCATAAATGAATACACAAATATATATTAATTCATAAGTAAAAATATATCAGAATTCAGTTCTTTTGTTAAATTTAGAATTTTATTATTATCAAATTTTAGTGGGTTTTATTGTTAATTTCGTATCTGTGACGGTCTATAATATAAAAAAAATTAATACCAAGCTTTGAAAAAAAGTAAAATACAGTAAAAATATAATAATTTATAATAATATAATATAAAATTTAAAAATAATAAAATATTTACATTAATTATAACAAAATTTGTGTATCTGAAACTTCTAATTTTTGGAAAAAGTATAAGAAAAAGTAGCAAATTGATTCTACTATTCTTAAAAACTATGAAGAATATAAATATTAGTATGTGAAAATGTTCAAAAGTTAAAAGTACATTTATTGTTTTATAATTATGAAATATTTGGTAAATTACATTTTCATATTACATCTGCAATTAATTATAATCTACAATTAAATTATACTTAATTTAGAAAAACAAAAATTTTATTATTAATAAACGTTTTAAGATATGCAATTTATAATATATTAACATCTTTTACACTATTTTATCAAATAACATAATAGTGAGATATCTGTGCCATCTACTATGATATGAAGATTGGCAGTAAATAAGTTCGTATTCTATTTTTGATTCTAAATAATGCTTATTTATTTCTATATTTTAATCAGGTATAGAGGAGAGCCTCCGATGCCTAATGATCGCTTCTGTGTGGAAAGTCGTGGTAACGTGGTACAGCTGACCCTACAGAACGCGAGTAAAGGTGACTCAGGACACTACGCTCTCGTAGCGAAGAAGTTGCCATATGACAATGAATCTGTGAGAATGTTTTCCAGAAGAGTATATATGAGTGTAGACGAGCCCTCCTTCACGGAGGAGGGTGAGCCACCCTTCTTTGTGCGCCGACTTACTGATCTCACAGTCAAGGTTGGCACAAGGACTCGATTTCTAGTCGAGATCCGCAGTACCACTGATCCAAAGGTAAATACGCAATTTTTTGTTTTCATCATCTTAAATGTTCTTTAATTATAATTACGAAACATATTTATTTTTTATTTCTGCTTTAACCTAATCTTCTAGTATCCATTATCTAATATTCGTGCAAATATTTTATATTATAAAAATTATTCACAAAATTTTCTTTATTTGAAGATATATTAAATGTGTGCGGTGAATGGTGTGTGTGTATGCACGTACGAAAACAAATTATAAAGTATAAATAACATTATTGAAAATACATTAATGTCAATATAAACAATTAATAAATTAAAATTTTTTTAAATAACCTTTATCTCTTATTTGTAATACTTTAAATAGTTCACATAGTAAAGCTCAGTTATTAAATTCTATTAATGCAGTATTATATTATTCAATATTCTATTGTACAAATATTTTTCTTAATTATGAACTCTCTAAATTGATGTTTATCATTTATAGAAAATTTTATACATTAAATAGCAGTATTTGAGTCAGCCAACAAGAATTTGGTATACTATTTAGACTTTAAAAAAAAATTGTAAGCTGACTAATTCAAGATTTTATAATTTTTCATATCATTGTGTCAGTTCTAAAAATTTTGTAATAGATAAAGATCAGTTTTATCATTTTTAAAGTAATTTCTAAGGATAAAGGATATGTAAAATATGTAACTTTTAGGAGATTATATATTTACAATAAACGGACATGCGATATCGATAATTTGAATGTAATAAAATTTAAAATATATAATTTTTACTTAAAATATTGACTTCAAGCAGATGGATTTATGAATATATATATTTATTACTAATTATTAATATTTATTACTAAAAATTTATGAAGTATCTATAATCAATATTTTTAAAAATCGATTTAAACGATGTAATTTAATTTCAAATAAACAATATAATGTTAAAATAAATTTATATGGAGTAATAAAAATTAATCTGTGAAAGATCCGAAAATTCCATTTAAAAATAATAAATGAAGAAATACATCAACAGTTAAATTCTCGTTTGAGTCTTAATCGCCAAAATTTTGTTTGTGTTATATCCAGCTAGAGCAAATGTGCATACAAAGTTTAAAGTACTTTGGTTTTCATGTTAAATCTTAAACAAACGTCAATTCCACATTTTCCGGAGCAGTGAATTTAAACGATGAACCTGGTCGGCGTGGTTTCTCAACATAGAAGTGATGTGGAGAGGTCCATGACCCCTGTGAACACTATTATTACTTTCGCGTTTAGTAGCACAGCTCTATCCAGGAATGCAGTTTTACATGCTTCGTGACATCCATAAAAATTTCGTAGACGCTTACATAAGTTTAATAGACATCAGAAAAAGAAAATTGGTAATGCTCAAAGTTTCGGAAAGTGCGGCACCGATAATGGATTTAATTTTAGATCTCTGGCAGTTTTTTGGCACAAATTTTTGGAAGAATTTAGATAGGATTTCTTTTCTAAGTAGGAAAATTATAAATTAGAAATGAGAAATTTTGATATTGGTAATTATAGCGTATAAGTTTGTGTAATTATTATGAAAAACAAATTTGATTTCGAAAAATATACTATTCCGGATAACAAACAGAGTCAAAAACATTTCATTTCCAAAAGTAATTTCGGATAAAATATATGTAAGTCAGCGATAATATTTTACATTGTTAAAATTATGGATCGAAGCTATTCTTGAATCATTCATCGCATTGTCCTAATAAGTAAAGTTAGATTCATAGTCTGGCAACCCAGCGAAGGGTCAAGAAAGTCTCCTCGGTTATAATCTGTTATTAGGTTCGCCAGCGGGGATCAACCATTGCTTATCTATTATTCATTATTTTTAGGTGACTTGGCACAGAAACGATGAGTCGATTCAGGTGGGACCAAGACTTTCCTTCGTACACGAGGGAAATTTTTATTGCGTTGACGTTGCTCCGGTGACCGTTGAGGATCAAGGCCACTGGACTTGCATGGCGGAAAATCGTTCAGGCCGTTCGTCTTGCACCTCTCACCTAAATGTCCTCGGCAAGTATTTCATGAGACTATATTCGCTGTGTAATAGATACTTTCAAATGACATACATCTCGTAACTACTAGTTTGTAACTGTCTTTATGCTGATTTAAAAAACCGAACTGTTTGATGTTTTTTTTATCGTTAAAAGCATTTTTGATATAAATCTTTTTTACGAAGGCGTTTCTGTAAACCATGTATAAATAAATGTCTATAAATGCGAAACTATTTATATTTATTGTGGATTTAAATTTAAATTTAAATCTAATTTTATTTAATTATATATTTTTAATTTAGTGACAATTATTTCTTTCAGATATATTCGATAGAATATAATTCAAAAGTACATATATAAATTAAAATTTAAAATAAAATAAAAAATATAGCTACGAACTATAAACTACATTGTTTTTATGTATTTAAATAGTAAATGTTCAAATAGTGACATAAGTCTATAATTTTTATTGGAAAACAATCTATGGAGTATCTAAATTCCTTTAGAAGAAAATAAATGATTTTGTATTAACTTTAATTGAATATTAAAAATGTGCCGTGAGTAATGTTAAATTGTAGAGCCAAATACATTTTAAGTTATGTAGAATAACATTACTTCGTTTGAATAATATAAATAAGTATTTTCACTATAATATATACTTTACAAACAAATTTGCATGCATTTAATTTAACTGTATCTAAAAATATTTGTATAATTTAAAGAAAATGATCTATTATCCATGAAATTTTATTATAAATATAATATATAGATTACTAAGATAAAATTTTAGTAATCAATTTTACTTGCGATACGTAAAAAATATGATTTAAAATAAACATTAATTTTTCAGTATTGAGTGTTAATTATGTTACTCAATAAATATTTTGCCAAAATAATTTAATTATTATATGAGTTTAATACCGAAATTATACCAGTTTTTTTCCGTATTTAAATATAGTTAATTTTAATATAATTCTAAAAATATAAATATATAATATATAATATAATAGGAAAAATGGATGATATAAAATGGATGATTTAATATTGGCTTATTTCAATTTTATTTGTATAAATTTTTAGAAAAAGTTAATTAATTATTAGGTGTGTAGTAACTTAAGTAAGCATATATGTAGATAATATTAAAATTATTAATAGAAATATTGAAATGGAAAATTTTTGATAATTAAATTACTACTGCTAATTCTAGTTGCGTGAAAACTGAATTTTGAAAAATATAATTGAGAAGTTAAATTACATAATAATTAATACAAATTTATGAATATTTTATTAAAATATTTTATTAATTTTCTAGTTCCGAAAGCTTATAAGCGACCAGAATTTGTTAGTGAGCTTCGAGCATTATTAACAGAAACCGGTACTGTATCTTTAGAATGTAAAGTTGTTGGAGTCCCTACACCAGTTTTAAAATGGTTCAAAGATAACAAAGAAATTAAAGCTGGCGATGTTTTTGCATTAACTGCAAACCCTGATGATCCAACATCCTTAGGAACATACACGTGTGAAGCGGTAAATTGTATGGGTACTGCTTATTCATCGTCTAGAGTGAGTATATGCCTTTTTTAATTACAAATCTTAATAATTCATAAATTTAAATATTATATATTTTATTAACACACATCAATATATATTAAAATATAAATTAAATTACTTTCAAGGTTCATGTTGTTGGTAAAGGAAGTAGAGAAGGATCTTTAAAGCCAGCTGATACTTTCATAGTAACTGGAGATCTACCTATTTTTAAAAAAATTTTAAGAGATGATTCGTGTAAAATTGGAGAAAGTATTTTACTATCTTGTCAAGGTAAACGTTATATAAATTGTATAGTCACGTATTATAAAATATTTAAGAATTGTGCAATATCTCAAATAAAAAAGATACTATAGATTAATAAAAGTCTAATAGATTATTCTGTGTATAAATGGATTTTATTTAAATTTGTGTTAAGTTCAAGTACCACCTTGGCCAAAAGAAATAGCTTGGTACAATAAAGATGGACGCGTACAAGCGAATGATCGATATAAAATTATGGAAGATGGACTTGGTGGTTACTCGATTCGAGTAAACCCAGTGGAAGCTATAGATGAAGGCGAGTGGAAATGTGTTGCGACTAATTCAGACAACATCAAACAATTTACAACGTGTTTTATCGCCATGTCTAGTAAGAAAGCAAGATAGATTTTATTTTTATAAATAATTTATTTACCTTCTTTTTTAATATATAAAATCGCACTTGTCAAATTTTTACAATATTCATTACTTTATTATTAGTTCCAAAGAACTATAGAAAACCTCGATTTATGGAAAGTTTAAAAGCAGTATTAACTGAAGAAGGTCTTGTGTCATTTGAATGTAAAGTAGTTGGTTTTCCAACTCCTCTATTAAGGTGGTTTAAAGATGGTCAAGAGCTTAAGCCTGGTGATGTTTACCAATTAACTGGAACTAATTCTTTAGGTAATTTCATAAGCAATAGTTATAATTAGATAATAATGTCAATTGATTAAAAAATAATATTTATTTTATAGGATCATATTGTTGTATTGCGAGAAATTGTATGGGAGAAGCCAAAAGTACAGCAGAATTAACTGTTGAAGATATTCAAAATCAATTAAATGAAGAAGAACGATTACAACTTTTGACTACAAATCAACCACCAATATTTATAAAAGGTTTAAGAAGCAGTGAAGCAAAAATAAATGAAAACTTCAAATTTTCTGTACATGGTATTATTTTAATGAATCAAAATAATTAAGATAAATAAAATTTTTTTATCTGTTAATTAGTAATTGTATAAATATTAATGAAATTTCAGTCAGTGTTCTACCGACACCTAATCTTGCTTGGTATCGTGATGATTATCCTGTAGAAAATGAAGACAGATATCGAGTAGAAAAAGAAACTCTAGGCATTTTTCATTTAGAAATTCAGAGACTCGAATTTTGCGACCAAGCTGAATGGAAATGTGTCGCCAGCAACGATTTTGGTCACAGCATAACATCATGCTTCCTCAAACTTATCATTCCAAAGCATTATAAAAAACCAAAATTCTTAGAAAATTTACGTGCTATTTTATCTGACGGTGGTGCTGTAAATCTTGAATGCAAAGTGATTGGTGTTCCACAACCCTTATTAAGGTGGTATAAAGATGGAGAGGAACTTAAGCCAGGGGATATTCATAGAATAATTTCTGGTCAAGATGGTACATGTTGCTTAGGTACTTATACTTGTGAAGCAACAAATTGTATGGGAACTGTAAGTAGTTCTGCATCGCTTCTTGGTTTTGAAGGTAACATATACTTTTTTTAAACATAAATTACAAACTATTATTTAGTTCTTATTTGAATTCATTCCATATATTAAAATACAAAGCAATTGAAAATTATGTTTAAATATTTAAAATTAATGATTATTAATTATAATTTATAATTTTAGAAAGTTATACTATATTCATACAATATTATATTTTCATATTGTTCAGTTTAAAGAATATTCTTTTCAATTAATATTTATTGTTTTAAATAGAATTTTAATTATTTAAATAAATATTTTATTAAATTATTTTAACGATTATATCAAAATGTTGAATTTTGTAGATCGTGTTGCTTCAGCTCAAGCATTTAATGCTACTTCTCCCATAGTTTCTAAAATAGAGCACGGATGTGAAGTAGCACGAAATCTTTCTTTATCAACAATCCACGAGGAAAGAACATCACAACTGTTAGACTCTGCTCAAACCGATCATTCCGTGACTCTTGATGATCGAGGTGAAGTTTCCTTTAGTTTCGATGGAAAAGAAGTTTCAATGAATTTATATGAAACACCTGATCTTACAGAAGAAGAAGCATTAAAAGTAGTAGAAATGTATGCAGATCAACTTTCTGAACATATTACAGGTCGGAACCTTGTTATTATAATTGTTATTAACTTTGTTATTATAATTTTTATTTTCGAATTTTATAATAAACGAATAGTCGAAAAAATGAATATTAATATTTTTAGAACATAATGTTGTGGAATTACCACCAATGCGTTTCGTTAAAGAGACTTCTACATCTCATAATTTATTAATGGAAGCAGTAGTTATCGATGTATCGCCAGATTATTTTATTAGCATCGCAGAAGGAGAAGATTTACGCACTGAAGCAGATCTTGAAGATATTTCAATGGCAGATGGTATTTCCCTTTCATCTCCGCCTATGACTGAATCACTAGATGAAGTTAATACACCAATGCGTCCACCAAGACGAAAACTTGAAAGTATTACTTCAAAGATCGAAGAACAACAAGAATCAGAAAGTTACCATAGTGCAAAAGAACGATCAATAACATTAAATCTGAAAAAGGATGATGTTGATATTGAAATGGACATTGACAGTGAAGCATTTGCAGATGCTGTTTCGTCTTCCTATACAAATGTAAAAGATAATAAAAAATTAAGAAAAAGAACTGTACAAGAAAGTTTAAATTTTGAGACTAATGATCCATCAGTAGATTCTATTTTTGAAATAATTAAGAAAAATGACAAAGAAGAAAATAAATCCAATAAAAAATTAAGGTTAGAAGATAAAATTAGCTTAGAAGAACCTCCAATAAATGTAGAACATAAGAAAACACGTAAACATTCATTAGCAGCTGAAGTTTTTATGGACGATAAAGAAGAACATCCTGCTTTAAAAATTAATAGAGATACTTTAATCGATTTACTTCGGCAAATTTATGAACCTGTTTTAAAGATAAGAGAAGCTTTAATAGATATAAACTATTATATAGAAGATGACTTTTTCATTCATGGATTTATTAATGATAAAATTGTAATTCCAATTCAAAATCTTTGTGAATTAATTAGCGATATTGAAACAAAAGCTTTAAAATATGCTGGTGACAGATCATTACATCAAAACTTTCGAATTTCGATTTTAGAAATTATTGGAGGACCAGCTGAAGAACTTTTAAGAGGACTTGAATTAATTGGATGTCAAGAAAATCAAAATAATGTTGAAATAAATTTATCAATACTTGAATCATTGGTAGATCCAATTGATGAAATTATTTCTGGCTTAGCAAAACTTGAAAATGATTTGTCTGGTCGAAATATTATCGAATCTCCAATTATTCTTGAACGAACGAAACGTATTGCTAATAGACTAGGATGTACTCTTCAAAAAATGAATAGTGAAATGGAATCTTCAATGATAAAATCATTACAGAAAATTCATGAAATATTAAATTCATACTTAAATAGCATAATATTAAATCAAGTAAGTTTTATATTATATATGTTCATTATTAGTATGTTAGAAATATATTTTGTATTAACAAGTCACTATACAATAAGCAAGCACTTTCAACTTTTACAATTAAGAATTTTCTATGTACAGTAATTAATATTGAATGTAATATTATAATATTATAATACTTAAGATAAAAATTTCATTACAATATTTTTACGTAAATAATAATTTATAGTAAACAATTTATTTACAATAATTTATAAACATGCATAGCTAAATTTTATTGTAACAATTTATTTAATAATAATTTTCTCAATAATAAAGTTATCTTTCTGACATATAACGTAATTTATTTATAATTTTATGCTACATCGAACATTTAAACATTCTAAAATTAAATTTGAAAAAGTGTAATGTGATAATATTTAAAAAAATTAGGTATCATTTTTATAATTTTAAATATTAAGTTTTTTATTATTATATATAGAGATATTTTTCGTTCAAATTTTATTTTAATATATATATTTAAATTTAGTTAAAACTAATAGATAACTCAATTATTTAAAACAATATTGTAGTTTGGTGGATGGACAGAAAACATTGATGCTGTACTTGTAGAATCACTTGCGCGACCTTTAGAAGATCTTGAGCATTCATCACGGTTCATAATTCAAGGAAAATATTGTCAAAATATACCCGATGTTATAATTAAAATGTCCGATGCATTTAATGAAATATTATCACGCCTAGATACATTAGTTGTTGCACTCGAAGGTTACGAAACAAATTATAGAACAAATTTCGTTGTCAATTTGAAAACTTCTTTAGTTGCAGCTGCTGAAGAACTTTCAAAATCTGCAGATGAAAATGTTGATGAAAATATCCATTCTACTTTACCAGAAATGATACTTGATACTCTTATTGATGTTCAAACGACTATTAATAATATTATACATGAAACAGAACAACGAAGTCAAGAGGATAAGAGTAAAATTATTTGTTCCTCTGAATTAGTATTAAATTTAGCAGAAATAAGAGAAGCTATATCATTTATAGTTCATAAAACTACTACACTAAAAGACGATGAAATAATTCAAGCATTAATATATTTAAAGAAACCTTTAATTGATTTGCAATTAATACTATCTTCAGATCAAGTATTTGAGAATATTTCGACAATACAAAATATTGTTTGTCCACTTGATTCATTACAAAAAATTGTTTATACAGTAATTCAGCATATTCAGAAATTAAAATCTAAGAATGAAGTTTTTGATGTAATTAAACAATTGTACAATTTAACAAAGGAATTGAAGCAAAAAATTTTGATAAATATAGAAAATTCTAAACAAGAAACACGTGATAAATATATAGCTAAAGCTAGCGACTTAGAGGAAAACTGCGGATCACACCAATTAATTAATAATTTGCAGACAGCTTCTGAGTTAAGTACAGTTCATTTTGAATTGGCGAGTATTTTAGAAAAATATCAAAAAATATTAGAAAATAGAGAATCTCCAATTTTTTCAAAAATTAATGAATTTAGACAAAACATTGGAAATGCAGCTGTTGAGATAGATGAAATATTGATAAATTTTCAGCCTAATACGAAAAAATTGATAGAAAAATTATCAAATTTAAAATATCCATTATTAAAATTACAAAATACATTTATAAATTTTTGTAATAAGACAGTAGAAGAAAAAATGATTATAGAATTACTTGAACCATTGAGCAGGTAAGAAGATAAATAAAAATAATCGATTATGTTTTTATATGTAAATTAAATTAATATTACTATGCTTTTATTGTAGTTTAAAAATTATCTTAATAAGTTTTTCCGACAAAGTTATTGAAACAGAGGATATTGGTTCAGTTATAAATTTAATTGATGACATTCAAAGAGATATAACATTTTATACAAATATGAATAAGACAATTGATGATACCATTAATTTAGAATCTAAGATTGACTACTATATAGAATCTGAAAATAAACATTTACAGAAAGATGATGAATATACGACTTTAAAAAATCGAGTTTTAGATGAAAAACTATTACTAAATAATATTGAGTTTTTATCTGTTAAAGAAATGGCTAATGTTGATATGATACAAGAAACGAATCAAATATCAAACCTGACACTTTTAAAAGAAGTTGATGAAGATCATATGCAATTTGGTATATCAACTGAATCGATTCACACAGAAAAAACATCGGGTTTTCAAACATCGGTGGAATCTCTAGATCAAACCGATAAAGGCTTAAACACTTTTAAAGATAAATATGTAATTTATCCTACAGACGAATTTGCTTCGATTATTTCGAAATCATTAGAAGAAATACAACAACAAGTATCCGATATTTTAGAAGAATTTGAACAAGAATCTGTAACATCACCTCAACCAGTGTCAAGGTTAGCAGAAGCTCTTGAAAATCTTTGTCGAACAATTTTAATAGTTCGTTCAAACGTTTCACAAATTATTCTTGAAATGTCTAGTGCAAATTCTGAATCCTTTCGTGCTGAATCTCGTGAAAGTACTGAAAGAATCTCACTATCTTTAAAAGAATTATTGCAACCGATTTTAGAAATTCGTGAAGCTTTGTCGCAAACACAAGATCACAGAGCACCTGAGCTATTGCTATTAAATCGTCTTGATGAACCTATTCGAGCTATTGACTTTAATGTATTACAGTTAGCTTTAGAAGCTCATTCACAAACAGTGGAAAGTGATGAATCATCAAGTCGTGTAAGTTTGGATGCAATGGCTCGTATATTAGAAGATATCGAATCTCAAATTCCCGTAGCTCTAGATGAAGCAAATTCACGTCAAAAAGTTTTATCGATTTTACAAAATGTTTCAAAACCTCTCGAAGTAATTAGAGAAAGAATTCATGAAATATCTTCAGATACTATAAAGAATGATAATTTAGAATTAGATGTTGCAAATACTCTCAATGAACCAATTGATAAATTTAGAGACAATTTAAATGAGCTGTTTTATGGAATAGGTACTACTGAATATCATGATGATAAGAATAGGGATGCACTTTTCATGTTACAGGTTTTAATAGAACCACTTGTTGAATTACAAAGTTCATTATCTGTTGTTAGAAATAGTAGAAAAACATCAGTTGTTGAAGCCGATTTATTAGATGAAAGAAAAAATGTTATTTTACGAGCAATAGAAGAAGTAAGATTTGGCATTGATAAGATTTTTAATGAAATTAATAAAATAGAAAAGACAAGTCAATTAGACAAATTAATAATTTCATCAATAAATGCATTAGAATCGGGTATGATTGTCGCACAAAATCAAATAAGGTAAGCAAATTAATTTAAAAAAATTATTATTTTATAAAAAAAAATATTGTATGTTGCAATTATTAATTTTATTCTAGAATTTTTATTTTTATAGTAATACATTTATTAATATTTATTAATAATAATGTTAATAGTTATATATTTTTTCAGTAAAGCTAACTATGTTCAATCTCAAAGCTGTTTAGGAACATTACATAAAAGATCTATCATACCATTACAAGTACTTGGAGAAAAAATAACTCTTATTAAAGATAAAATAGATTATGTAAAAATAAAACAAATTTTAGAACCGTTAGAAACATTATCAAAGCAAGTTCAGTTAGCTCAGATACAATTTTCAGAGTCACCAGATCAACCATTAGATGAAGAAGTGATTATTGAAGGCTTTTTATATCCTTTAAATCACTTACTTTCATCACTAGAATCAATAAAACAAATAGAAAATTTTTCTATTTGTAGTAATGATTTAAAAATTTTAAAAGAATTAGAAGAATGTATTTCAAATTTCCGTTTAGCACTATTATTGTTACAAAATGAATTAATACAGGAAGGTGCGAATGAAAAAGCTTCCATCATTGAAACTCTAACAGCAGTTTTAATACCACTGAATAATATAAAAGATACTATTAATACAATTTTAGAAAATATAAAGAAAATACCACTTGTTATGCATGAAAACTTTATAGATAATGAAAAGTTAGAATTACATGAAGAGGATTGTACAGATAAGAAAGAAAAAGAGAATATAAAAAAAATTGAAATAAATAATGAATCTCCAACTGTATTAACAATGGTTGATACGTTTGTCGATGAATTTATTGAAGTATCTAAACGAGAAACGGAAAGTTTAACAACATTAAAATTTGCTACTATAGAAATTATAGAGGATAATGAAAATGAATTATTTGATTTGACCAATGAATTAATAACAAGGATTGCTACCAAAACTAATGAATTGGATTTCGAACAATATGATGAAATAAAACCATTTCAAGAATTTTTAGAATCATCGATAATAGATTCAAATCAAGGATTTGAAAATTTTTCTATTAATACTATAGAATCTGTACCTAATTTTAGAACAGAAAAAGGAAATAGTATACACGTTTTATGGTCATTGATTAAAGAACCTTTAGCTAATTTACAACAATGTATTTCATTAATTATAGACTCTCCATCACTTATTGATAAAATAAATAAAGGGAAAATACATCAAGCTCAAGATAACATGATTATGGGACGCTTAACACATTTGCAAAAATCAATTACTGTTTTGCAACAATTAACAAATGAAGAATCAGAAAAAATAACAAGTACTTCTTGGGAAGATAAAAGTTTTCCCGCACTGAAAAATTTAGCTTTATCTTTAGAAGTATTAGGAGAACATTTACCTATAATAGTTGATTATGATATTTTGGAAAAATATAAAACAGCAGATGTTACAGAAGTACTTGATACTGTAACTGTAACGAATACATTAAAAACTTTAATTAATCCATTACAGAAATTAAAAGAATGTTTGGGATCGATAATTGAAGATCAAATACCTTATGAGACAAAACTTAAAGAAATAAAAACCGATAAAAAAGAAGTTATAGATAAAGATGATATTAAAATAACTACGTTGAAAGATGAAATTATTTATTCTGACGAAGTTACAAACAAATTTGATGATACAAATAAATCAGATAAATCCAAAGATAATGGAAAAATTACCAAACAATTATTTCCAAACATTGTTACAGAATATGATAAAGATTTAGAAATAATTACAGATGAAAAACAGAAAGTTGTAACTCATAATTTAGTGATTGAAAAATATCCAATTACCGAGAAAATAGTACACGATGAATCTGTTAAAAAAGTGGAAAGTCTATCATGTGTATTAATAGAGAAAAACCAGAAATTTAATAGAGATAAACAACAATCTAATGAAGAACTTAAAAAACAATCTCAAGAAAATCTGTTAGATATTGAAAAATTAAAATTTAATGAAAATAATAAAATAATAGAGTACACTTCTTTAATTACGAATGAGAAGAAAACATCTAATATTCTTAAACACAATATTCTAGAAAAAGTAACTGTTAAAGAAATAATCGAAGATCCTTTTGTTGTGTTACATACTTTACAATTAGAACAGCCAAATAAAGATATATTTATTAATAAAATGATAACAGAAGGGGAAAAGCAAGTAATCGATAAGCTTTTATCTATAGAACAGGTTAAACCTAATTTTCAGGTAAATGAACAAGATTCTTCAAAAGAAGATCTAACTATAATAGAAAATATTGATCATCTAATAGATAATACGAAATCTGATATAATAGAAAATAAAAAAATATCTATAGTGTTACAACAAGAAGTCTTAGAAGAATTAAATGTTGAAGATATGCCTAAAGAAAAGGAGAATTTAAAAAATGCATTTGATGTTAAAACTAAACACGAAGCAGATTTATTACTAAAAGAATATGTAAGTTTCGAGCAAATTGAAACTGATAAACATATCAAAGAATTAAAAGATTCAGATATAACCACAAATGAAACAAATAAAGCAATATTATTAGATGATTTGAGCGAACATACACATTTAGAAGAAACTGTAGCGACATCAGAAATATTAAAGAAAAGTGAAAAAAATTTGCTAGAAAAAATACCTTTATATAATAATTTTGATACCCAAGATTTAACAACTGCACAAATAAATATTATGACAGATAAATTACAGAATTTATCTCCAATAGATAATATGGAAAATATAAAAATCGATGGATTTAGTAAACCATTAGAAGATAATGATAAAAATTTAAAAGAAAGAAATAAAGCTGTTTTACCAGAGAATTTAAAAAATACGCAATCATTCGATAAATTATCGGAAAATGTACAAGAGCACGTAATAGAAACCGATTCAAAACTTGAATTTACATTTAACATCGAAGATAATTATAGAAATATAGAGCCTTTAGTATTTAATACACAAGTTGAAAATTTACAAAATGAACCTCTAAAACAACATTTAGGTATTCAAAATACAATAGTTGGAGAAAATATGATCGAACAAACTAATGAAAAAAATGATATCGATTTATCTTCTGCATTAAAAGAAATTGTATTTAAAAGTGAAAATGCTAACGAAAAAAATATTCCTTTACAAAAAAATGCAATGGCTGAAGATATAATAATTTTGGAAAGGTTGAATGAATTAAATAATGTGAATATTATAGAAGATTTAAAAGATCAAACAGAGGAAGAAAAGATATTAGAAGATACACAGAGGGAGTTTAAATCAATATCTACCATAGGAATGAATGATTATATGGACTCTACATCTAGTAACCAAGAAAAATCTAATAAAGATTTAAAAGATAAAACCTTGATTCATCTATGTTCTGAAGAACTTCAAATGAAACAATTAGTTCTATTGGAAAAGGATAAATTATATAATTTTATCGAACCTAATATATTAGAACTGAATAGGTTAAAAAATACTGAAGAAGTATATGATGAAAAAACAGTAGATTTTAAGCATTTTGAAGAGCAAAATAAAATTATCAAAGATACAGAATTAGTTAGACAATCATTAGAGAAAATTACACCTGAAAATATAACAATATTAGAAACAAAATTAGAAAAAACTGAAGATTTGATAGAACAAAATCAAAAAGATATAATAGGTTTACACAAAATTGAAGCAGCAAATAAAACTGTTAACTGTATGGTGTTAGATTTTATAGCAAAAAAAACTACTGATGAACAATTGGATAAGCGTGAAAGAGAAGACTTTAATAAGCAACAAAAAGTTGAATCTTTAATAACACAGAAAAGAAAAACAGAATTTTTATGCAATAAAGAGAATATTAAAAATATCGAAGAAATGCAAATTGAAGGAAAAACAGAAGTAGAAGAATTAAAAAATAATGATACAAAAGAAAACAACGAAAGAATTTTAAAAAATAAAATATATGAATTAAAAGAAGATGAAAAAAATTTTAATATAATTGAAGAAGTAAAAAAAATGAATTCAACAGTGGAAGTAAAAATGGCAAATGAAGCAAATAAATTAAATGAATGCGAAAACTTAAAAGTTTTAGGTTTATTATTATTTAATCAAATGAAATCTAAATCTGATTTGGATGATAATAAAGAAAAAGAAATAAATCATGTAAAATTTGAAAAACTAAAAGAAAAGGATAAAATCAATGATAAAAGCAATATTGAAGAGGTTGAAAAAACTGAACAAGTAATAACAAAAGATGAGTTTGATCAGGTATGTCAAATGGAAAAAGAGAAAACTTTATTAATTTCAATAAGAAAACCAATACAGAGCTTAAAACATTCATTAACATTAATTACTGAAAATCATTTATTTGCGGAAGAATTACATAAATTAGAAAATTTGAATAACAAAGGAAGAGAGGTAAAACAATATGAGCAAGAAGATGAAAAGATAAAAAAACAAAAAGTTGAGCAACAGAAAGAACAAACTGAAAATCTTCAAATACAGGAGGAAAAAGTTTATATAGAAATAGGAGCTCAAAAGAAAAGAATGGAAAATCAATATAAACAGCAAGAAGCTGAAAAACCTCAAATAGATGAGAAACAAGAATGTGTGAAGCAAGAAACTGATAACTATAAAATACAGGAGGAAAAAGAACAGATAGTACAAGAAAAAGAAAAGAAAAGAAAAGAAGAACAAGAAAAAGAAATAGAAGCTGAAAATATAAGAATAGAAGAGCAACAAAAACAACAAGAAACTGAAATGAAAAGAATAGAAGAGGAACAATGTAAGAAGCAAGAACATGAAAATAAAAGAATAGAAGAAGAACAAAAACAACAAGAAGCTGACATAAAAAGAATAGAAGAAGAACAACAAAAACAAGAACCTGAAAAGAGAAGAATAGAAGAAGAACAAAAACAACAAGAAGCTGAAATGAAAAGAATACAAGAGGAAGAATGTAAGAAGCAAGAACATGAAAAGGAAAGAATAGAAGAAGAACAAAAACAACAAGAAGCTGACATAAAAAGAATAGAAGAAGAACAACAAAAACAAGAACCTGAAAAGAGAAGAATAGAAGAAGAACAAAAACAACAAGAAGCTGAAATGAAAAGAATACAAGAGGAAGAATGTAAGAAGCAAGAACATGAAAAGAAAAGAATAGAAGAAGAACAAAAACAACAAGAAGCTGAAAATAAAAGAATAGAAGAGCAGCAAAAACAAGATGCAGAAAATAAACGAATAGAAGAGGAAGAATGTAAGAGACAAGAAAATGAAAAGAAAAGAATAGAAGAACAACAAAAACAAGAAGCTGAATATAAAAGAATAGAAGAGGAAGAATGTAAGAAGCAAGAACATGAAAAGAAAAGAAGAGAAGAAGAACAACAACAACAAAAAGCTGAAATGAAAAGATTACAAGAGGAGCAACGTAAAAGGCAAAAACATGAAAAGAAAAGATTAGAAGAACAACAAAAAGAAATAGAAGCTGAAAATAAAAGAATAGAAGAAGAAGAATGTAAGAAGCAAGAACTTGAAAAGAAACGAATTGAAGAAGAACAACAACAACAAGAAGCTAAAATGAAAAGAATACAAGAGGAGCAACGTAAAAGGCAAAAACATGAAAAGAAAAGAATGGAAGAAGAACAAAAACAACAAGAAGCTGAAATGAAAAGAATACAAGAGGAAGAATGTAAGAAGCAAGAACATGAAAAGAAAAGAATAGAAGAAGAACAAAAACAACAAGAAGCTGAAACAAAAAGAATAGAAGAGCAACAAAAACAACAAGAAGCAGAAAATAAAAGAATAGAAGAGCAGCAAAAACAAGATGCAGAAAATAAACGAATAGAAGAGGATGAATGTAAGAGAAGAGAAAATGAAAAGAAAAGAATAGAAGAGCAGCAAAAACAAGATGCAGAAAATAAACGAATAGAAGAGGATGAATGTAAGAGAAGAGAAAATGAAAAGAAAAGAATAGAAGAAGAAGAACAACAACAAGAAGCTGAAAATAAAAGAATAGAAGAGGAAGAAAGTAAGAGACAAGAAAATGAAAAGAAAAGAATAGAAGAGCAACAAAAACAAGAAGCTGAGAAGAAAAGAATAGAAGAAGAACAAAGACAACAAGAAGTTGAAAATAAACGAATAGAAGAGGAAGAATATAAGAAACAAGAACAAGAAAAGAAAATTTTAGAGGAACAACAAAAAGAAATAGAAGCTGAAAATAAAAGAATAGAAGTGCAACAAAAACAAGAAGCTGAAATGAAAAGAATAGAAGAAGAACAACAAAAACAAGAAGCTGAAAATAAAAGAATAGAAGACGAAGAATGTAAGAAGCAAGAACTTGAAAAGAAACGTATTGAAGAAGAACAACAACAACAAGAAGCTGAAATGAAAAGATTACAAGAGGAGCAACGTAAAAGGCAAAAACATGAAAAGAAAAGATTAGAAGAACAACAAAAAGAAATAGAAGCTGAAAATAAAAGAATAGAAGAAGAACAAAAACAACAGGAAGCTGAAAAGAAAAGAATAGAAGAAGAACAAAAACAACAAGAAGCTGAAAAGAAACGAATAGAAGAGCAACAACAACAACAAGAAGCTGAAATGAAAAGAATAGAAGAAGAACAAAAACAACAAGAAGCCGAAACAAAAAGAATAGAAGAGAAACAAAAACAACAAGAAGCTGAAACGAAAAGAATACAAGAGGAAGAATGTAAGAAACAAGAACAAGAAAAGAAAATTTTAGAGGAACAACAAAAAGAAATAGAAGCTGAAAATAAAAGAATAGAAGTGCAACAAAAACAAGAAGCTGAAATGAAAAGAATAGAAGAAGAACAACAAAAACAAGAAGCTGAAAATAAAAGAATAGAAGACGAAGAATGTAAGAAGCAAGAACTTGAAAAGAAACGTATTGAAGAAGAACAAACAACACAGAAGCTGGAAAATGAAAAGATTACAAGAGTAGCACGTAAAAGAGGCAAAAAACATGAAAAGAAAAGATTAGAAGAACAACAAAAAGAAATAGAAGCTGAAAATAAAAGAATAGCAGAAGAACAAAAACAACAGGAAGCTGAAAAGAAAAGAATAGAAGAAGAACAAAAACAACAAGAAGCTGAAAAGAAACGAATAGAAGAGCAACAACAACAACAAGATGCTGAAATGAAAAGAATAGAAGAAGAACAAAAACAACAAGAAGCCGAAACAAAAAGAATTGAAGAGAAACAAAAACAACAAGAAGCTGAAACGAAAAGAATACAAGAGGAAGAATGTAAGAAGCAAGAACATGAAAAGAAAAGAATAGAAGAACAACAAAAAGAAATAGAAGCTGAAAATAAAAGAATAGAAGAGGAAGAATGTAAGAAGCAAGAACTTGAAAAGAAAAGAATTGAAGAAGAACAACAACAAGAAACTAAAATAAAAAGAATAGAAGAAAAACAACAAAAACAAGAAGCTGAAAATAAAAGAATAAAAGGAGAAGAATGTAAGAAGCAAGAACATGAAAAGAAAAGAGTAGAAGAAGAACAGAAACAACAAGAAGCTGAAATGAAAAGAATAGAAGAGCAACAAAAACAACAAGAAGCTGAAATGAAAAGAATACAAGAGGAAGAATTTAAGAAACAAGAAGCTGAAACAAAAATAGTAGAAGAGCAACAAAAACAACAAGAAGCTGAAATAAAAAGATTAGAAGAAGAACAAAAACAACAAGAAGTTGAAAATAAACGAATAGAAGAGGAAGAATATAAGAAACAAGAACATGAAAAGAAAAGATTAGAAGAACAACAAAAAGAAATAGAAGCTGAAATGAAAAGAATAGAAGAGGAAGAATTTAAGAAACAAGAAGCTGAAACAAAAATAGTAGAAGAGCAACAAAAACAACAAGAAGCTGAAATAAAAAGATTAGAAGAAGAACAAAAACAACAAGAAGTTGAAAATAAACGAATAGAAGAGGAAGAATATAAGAAACAAGAACATGAAAAGAAAAGATTAGAAGAACAACAAAAAGAAATAGAAGCTGAAAATAAAAGAATAGAAGAGGAAGAATGTAAGAAGCAAGAACTTGAAAAGAAAAGAATTGAAGAAGAAGAACAACAACAAGAAACTAAAATAAAAAGAATAGAAGAAAAACAACAAAAACAAGAAGCTGAAAATAAAAGAATAAAAGAGGAAGAATGTAAGAAGCAAGAACATGAAAAGAAAAGAGTAGAAGAAGAACAGAAACAACAAGAAGCTGAAATAAAAAGAATAGAAGAAGAACAACAAAAACAAGAAGCTGAAAATAAAAGAATAGAAGAGGAAGAATGTAAGAAGCAAGAACATGAAAAGAAAAGAATAGAAGAAGAACAAAAACAACAAGAAGCTGAAATAAAAAGAATACAAGAGCAACAAAAACAACAAGAAGCTGAAATGAAACGAATACAAGAGGAAGAATGTAAGAAACAAGAAGCTGAAACAAAAAGAATAGAAGAGCAACAAAAACAACAAGAAGCTAAAATAAAAAGATTAGAAGAAGAACAAAAACAACAAGAAGTTGAAAATAAACGAATAGAAGAGGAAGAATATAAGAAACAAGAACATGAAAAGAAAAGATTAGAAGAACAACAAAAAGAAATAGAATCTGAAAATAAAAGAATAGAAGAGGAAGAATGTAAGAAGCAAGAACATGAAAAGAAAAGATTAGAAGAACAACAAAAAGAAATAGAAGCTGAAAATAAAAGAATAGAAGAGCAGCAAAAACAAGAAACTGAAATGAAAAGAATAGAAGAGGAAGAACATCAGAATCAATTGGTTGAAAAACTTCGAATAGAAGAAGGAGAAGATAAAAAACAACAGATAAAAAATAAAATATTAGAAGAGGGGGAAGTTAAAAAGAAAATAATAGAGGATGAAGAATGTAAAATGATAAAATTACTAAAATTTGAAGACGTAGAAGGTAAGATCGACAAAATTGGAATGATAAGATTAGATAAGAAAGAGGAATATAAAAATCGAGATATTGAAATGTTAACTCTAGATGAGAATAAATGCACGAAAAAAACACATTCCGAAATAGAAGGTATAGAAAATAATTGTCACAGAGGTAAACTCACACTTTTAAGATATGATAAAGAATTATTCGAAAAATCGTTAGAGAGTAAAAAGATATATATTGAGGAAGATAACGAGGAAAATTTAAAAGAACATATGAATGAAGAAAAGTCCAAACTTTTAATGGAACAGAACTTGATTTTATCCAATGTCAAACAATATCAAGGAAATGATGAAATATGTCGTCGAAATTCTATAAATAATATCCCATATATTGAGAAATGTACTTCTTTAGATAAAAATTCATTAAATAATCAATTTAGATTTATAAACTCCAAATCATCGTATAATATGCATAAATTTCTTCAAAAAGATACTACACACTATGATAAGCATAAAAGTTTAAATAATGATTTATGTTTTTCTAAACATGCAATTGAACAAAAAAATAATCTTTTGTATCCGAAAGATGATGTGAAACTATTATCGAGATCAAGAGAAGATTTTTTTCAACGCGAATACGATAGAAAATCACCCAGTCCCTCAATTTTTGCTGGTAAAAGTGATCCAGATCTTACATCATCTGGAAAAAATTTAAGAAGATATGATGTTATGAGAAACAAATATTCTATTTCATTGTTGAATTTGGAAACTGAACAAAAAAATAGAACATTGAATAAGTTGATGAAAAATACCAGAAAAGATTCTTTTGAACATTCTCCTTTTGCGCGAAAGTTATCACATGCGATTGATTATTCTATGTCAGTGTCGGACTGTCTTTCTTTAAGTCGTTGTCGCAGAAGATTTGAATTGCGAAATCCACCTATTATTTACGAGGGAAGTTCAGGATTAAAATCATTATCAAGAAATAAGTTATTAGCAGTAAGTTTATTTATTATACCCTAACAAACTATATGCCAAAAATTTCAATTAAATAAATCAATTTAGATTTTAAAAAAATAGCATATTTAGTTTAAAATAATTTTTCTGAAAATTAAATCTCTAAATATTGTGACGGTTTGCATTTCAAAATAATTTAAAAAAAATTTTAATTAAATATATAATTTATCAAGTATTAACATTATCTTTTAAATTTTCTGGTTTAACAAAAATTAATTAAAACTAAAATTTGTCATAGATAGTAATTTATATATTTTTAGCTCATACCTATGTAAATCTGCATACTGTTTTTAAAAGTTTTCATTTAATTAATCTCAAATTTTTTATTTGTTTTAGTAAATCTTTTGATACTGAATTTGTTAAATTATAATTTATTTCATCTATTACTGTAAATGATTTTTGCATAAATATTAATTAGATATAAAAAAATTTGGCTGTATTAAATTTTATAAATATTTTAAGTATTTATTTTATAGATTATAGTTGCATTTATAAATATTATTTTTGTAGAAATATTTTATATTGAATATACAATGTTAAATTATATTTTTATAGCGAGGAAAATGTCCAAATTTCTGTACAAAATTAACAAATTGTACAGTTGCTGAAGGATCTCATATACGACTTATATGTACTGCAATTGGGGAACCAGAACCGCAAATTTGCTGGACGAAAAATGGAGATCGAGTAAGATTAGGCGGACGGGAGAGAACAAAATATGAAAATGGAATGGCAACCCTAGAGATTACTGTTGCAGCACTTGAAGACTCTGGATACTACGTATGTTTAGCAAAAAATCTTTATGGTCAATCGTCGACAGAAGCTACTGTAAGAGTTTATCCAATCTATGAAGAATCATATTTAAGACCTTCGTTTAAATTAATAAGAAATGGTAATCAGATTTTAATCATATTAATTTTTATTTATAAACAATTTTATACATTTTATTAATGATTATTATAAGCTATGCATATATTTAACAATAAATATAAATTGACAGATAGAGAAACACATGTTCAAGGACAAACAATACCGTCATTTTCATGTTTAAAAGATGAACGAAATCTTCGAGGACATCGTTACAGATCATCTGTACTTGGTGATGGCATTTTTCGCTTACAAACATCTGAATACGATATTTCTGATATCGGGCAATATGTTTATACATCAAAAGATAAAAGTCTTCATCAGATTCGACATGGGATACACTTGGATGGTAATATTTACAATTTTTCTGTTTTAACGTAACTTTAAAATATTTCATTACAATTCATAGGAAATGAAGATGGAAAAATTCTAACAAAAAAAGACAAGTATGGTTTCAATAATAGGATTTATAATTTTCGAAAAAAATGTGAAAAACTTTCTCAAATATCTACTTCTCTCGCTGATTATAAAGTACCTGCTGGAGGAACTATAGCAGTACAAGTAGAAATAAAAGGTAATAAAACTATTAAAATACAGTAAAGAAACAATATTTTGCATGTAGAAATTAATTTATTAATTGTAAATATGTTTTAGATTCATCAGTGCCTAACGTTACATGGCTTCGTGATCGAGGTGAAAGAAAGGAACCAATTTCAAGTTCTAAAATACGTACGTTTACTGAATCAGATGTTTATACATTAATTGTACCTGAAGTAACGGAATCTGAAGCAGGAACCTATGTTTGTCGAGTGAGTAATGATTATGGTCACGTTGATACCAGTACGACCGTTGAAGTGATTCCTCTGAGTAAATTTGATGATTTGGGAAGACCAGCAGCTTTTGTTTCACAACCTTCTCAAAAAATGTTACATGTGTTAGATGGAGAAGCTGTATCTATATCATTTAGAATTTGTGGTATTCCTAGGCCTAGAGGTATCAATATAGTTATAATTTAATTTATTTCAGATCTTTTCATAATTATAATTATTGTTTAAAAAATAACTTCTTTCTTTATTTATAATTACATTATAAGTTTTTCTTATTTTCTTTCAATACTTTATTTAAATTTTTGTATTTAGTTATTTGGATGAAAGGTATACGGGATATTTCGGATGGACCACGATCACATAAAGAGATTATTGACGATTATGTTAGATTGACTTTGAACAGAGTAAATTCAGAAGATGAAGGGACTTACTGTATTCTTGTAAAAAATTGTTATGGTTGTGATAGATCATTTTTCACATTAAAGGTTAATAATACAATAAGATATTTATTAGTACCAATATTTTTTTACTTTTAAATTTATATACATACTTTTCTTGAAATGTAAGGTGAGACAAAGGGCAAGATCTTTGACTCCTACAGTAGAAAGATTAAGTTTATCTGATCGCTTATCTGGTATCCACATTAACGAACAGCAATCTTATCTCAGAAGTAAGTAATTTTAGATTTCAAAAATTATTAAAATAATTAATAATATATTTTTCATATTAATATGAAATTTAACAATATTTGTAAAATGAATTAAGAAATTCTAAGTAATATAATATATTTATTAATTATATTTTCATTTTAATATTGTTTATTTTAATAAAAATATTAATAAGCTTTATATCGGTAAAACATTTTCATCTGCAGAGAGAGGAATATACATGCAAAAGAGGTCAAAATAACTAAAAATTAATTAAGTTGACTACCCACACTGAAAATTTGAGGAAACCCTCTCATACTATTTTTGTCGAGCTCTCCCCGCCAACAACTATTCGTTATTAAAGACGCGTCTAACCAATTTTAAATTTTAGTTCGTTGTACGCGGTCCGATTACATCGTGATTTTGGTTTTCACTCGGTACGATATTTGACGAGTATTTGTACATTTTTGCAACATATAAAAATTAATTATTTATGTATAAATGGTTAATTTCATTATTGAATATATATTAGCACTTTCATATTCGTATTATTTTTCTAATAATGATCAATAGATAGAAACATGAACACTAGCGATTGTAAATTTTCTGATAACGACAATATTTGTGAATCTAAAAAAAATTTAGTCAAAAGGTTAAAGTTGATATGGTGTAATAGAAATAATTCAGATTCAGAATTACTGAATTATCAAGGTATTTAATTTAATATTAATAGAAAAATGTCTTTTTTACTTATAATTTTTTAAATATGTTAAAGTCAATTAAATCAGTTTTTTAAAAATATGTATATATGATTAATCAAGCAGATAAAAATTACATTAAATGTTCGTATTTTATTTTAAAAAAAACTTTCAATCAATATTATTTTTATTTTATAATAGTTGTATAATTAAGTTGTATAATTATTTTAGCTTAATAGAAGAAAATTTAAAACATTCATTTGATGTTTTTTATCGAATAATGGTAGTTACATAAAATATTTAGAACATTTCCGTTATATTGAATTACAATATAAAAATTTTTGTACCACTTAAAAATAAGAATAAAAGCATATTTTTATTGTTACTTAATCGATTTCTTTTACATTTAAATGATTTAGATGTTCCGGGACCAATTAGTAGTGAACCCGTCATTGTAGATGGAGGAAAAAATTGGCTTTCATTGAACTGGGGAAAAGCGGATCAACGAGGGCCTGCTCCGGTTGTAGCATATCGAATCGATGCTTGGCAGATAGGTCGAGATGGAGGAGCACGATGGAAAGAGGTTATGATACAAAATAATTAATAAAATTATATAATCTTTATTATCAAATTAAACTAATTTTTTAGAAATTATGATTTAAATCGTTATTTTATACTACGCAAAAAATATATTTATTGTATTTAATTCGATTTTTTAGTTTAAATTTAGTTACTTTTCATATTTATTCTTAAAATAACAATTTATGTGTTGAAAATATTATTATATTATAATATTATTATATTATATTATAATTAAAATTACTATGTATAAATAAGAATTATTAAAATATTTAAATTAAAATTTTCATTAGTGATGATAGCAAAACTTTCGAATAAATGTTAAAATATTGATTCTATAAACGATAAAATGTATATATTTTATAAATATATAAATTATTATTATTATCATTGAATCTTTTATATAATGAAATACTACTTACTTACTTAGAAGATAATTAAACTTATTAATTATATATCAATTAACAAAAATAAATTAATTTTTTTTAAATAGCTCGGTATTTCACCAATAAATTCATTTGATGCTTTCAATCTTCAACCTGGTGGCGAATATAAATTTCGCATAACACCAAAAAATCGTTATGGATGGGGTGAGTCAGTTACAATGACTGGTTCGACAACTATATGCGATGATGTTGAAATTCCCGAATTTACGAAAATTCTTCCTGGACAGCTTAAAGCACTCGAAACCTCAACCGTGAAATTAGAATGCGAAGTAAGATTTTCTTCTTATCCTCCATACATTAATTCATAAATCTTTGTTACTTTATTTTATGATTTATTTATAATTACCTATTTTAAATAAAATAGGTCACATAGTATTAGAATATAAATATTCTGAATTTATTTCAAAATACAAAATTGGAATATATATAATTATTTTATTTATATATATTTAATTAATTAATACAGATATTTAAAAATATTATAAATAAATAATATAAATTTATTATTATTAATTATTAATTTATATATTAATAAAGGTACGAAGTGATTCGAAATTTGATGTAAAATGGCTTCGAGAAACATCAGAAATTGAATCTGGGGCTGATTCTAAATATATTATAAACAATGATCAATCTAAGTGTTCTCTTATTATTAACAATATTAACGAATGTGATTCTAGTAGATATGTTTGTGAAGTTACAAATAAAGCAGGTAAAATATCATCTTATGGACGAATTTTGGTTGTAAAAGATCAAAAAATTCTAAATGCTGATGCTCGTTTAAAAAAAAGGTATAATAATTATTTTACTGAGTTTTATATCATATAATAAATATTCTAGTTTATTTGTATAATTGAAATAACAGAATTCTTGAGGGATTAATGGAAGATGGACCGCCACAATTTACAATGAGACTTCGAGACAGACGAGTACAAGCGTCATATCCTGTAAGATTAACATGCCAAGTCTTTGGATGTCCTGAACCTGAATTGACATGGTTGAAAGATGATAAAATAGTTACTCAAAATTGTAAGTAAAATATAAATAAATTTCCATATGCACCATTAATTTCAAGCGTAATGATGACAAATTTTTATGGTGCGAGTGCATATTATAATTTAAATGTTGTTTTCATAAACATATATTATTTAATCTCTATGTTTTGGTTTAACATTTAATAAACATTTATAACATACTTTTGTAATATTTAATATTACAAATAATTGATAATAGAAATAAAAATTGAAATTTTTATTCAAATTTGTATAAACTATTAAATATTTTTTGTATATAAATATATTTATAAGTAACATAGTTTCGAGTAATAATATTTAACTAAAAAATTCTTTTCATAAAATAACAAAAAAGTGTAATTAATCATTTATTAATTGTTTTAAGTGATTAATTTACTCACTTTCTTTAATATTCTGATATGCGCGTATACATATAAAAAAATTTTGAAGCATGGCAATAAAAAATTCATTGATACACATTATTGAATATCACATACATTGATGTTTATTTCATATTTTATATACATATTTCATAATCTAATATTTTAAAATGAATATACTTTAATAAATGCTTCACAATGTATTGATAATGTAACAAATTTAATTTACATAACACAAGTATTATGTCTGTAAAAACTTCATCCAACAGCTCAAGTAATTAGTAATTTATGAATTAAAAAATTTTTGTTTACCTAATATTACTTTCTTAAACAAATTTTATTTCTAATTTATTTCTTTTATTAAACTCTGAAATTTATTTTCAAAAATGATTTATCAATGATCTTGAACTATTCTAATAAGTAAGCAAGCAATAAAGATAAAAATTGAACTTTCTAATTCATTTGCAGTATCACGATCGATTTATAGCGACGAATCTCATTTCTATACGCTGGAAATAACAAAGGCAAGTCTAGATGATTCTGGATGCTATACAGCTTGCGCTAAAAACGTTAATGGATCTGTGTCTTGTCGAAGTGTTCTTGTAGTAGACAAAGGCATTCGAGCCTACATAGCTCCGCAATTCTTGTACGAATTAGACGTCGCGTATGCTGTCAAAGTTGGTAGTGATCTCAGACTTACAGCACAAATCGAGGCCTACCCTAGCGTTGGAATCGCTTGGTAAGCATTTTATTATTCACGTATATATTGGTATGATTATGTTTCCTTGTACTTTTTTTTCAATTAGTCAATACATTTTTTCCACTTTCTAATATGTTTCAGATAGAAGATATTATAGGGTTCCTTTTAATTGCTATTATTAAATTAAAAAATAAAAAATATATTTGTTACATAAGGCTCTATTTTATTTTATGTCACTTAAATCCTATCAGATATAAACAAATTAAATTATTCTTATTGTGTTATTACTATAAAATTTTAATTTTTTAAAAATAATTTTATTATTATTCCTCTTAATAGGATCAAATTTATTTTATTTTTACTAAATAATAAAACTAAAAAAATATATATTTATAATTTTATCTGTATACGAAGCTCATTTTAAACCTAAAAAATAAAATAATCGATGTACTATTATTAATGTATAATTACATCGTATAATTAATGCTTATATTATACGATGTAATCAGTTTGAATCTTATTCGAATAAGATTTTAATGTTAATTTTCAAATCATTTATTGCGGAATGTAAAATATAATTAATATAATAATATAATATAATGGAGAATAAATAATGGATAATAAATAACTTTTGCCAATAAATAATAATAATAATGGTAATAAGATTTAATAGTAATAGTTATATTAAATATTTATTTGTATATCTTTTTATACATAAAATAAATACAACTTAAAATTATTATTTTGTAATGATGGCTTTTGATTCAGCAGATTTAATATTTAATCAAATTTGTATCAAAAATTTATCTTAGGCATAGAGATGGAATTCGATTACGACCACGTAGAACAGCAATAATGACGTTAAGTCATGACGGTACAGCTGAATTGATTTTGGCAAAAGTAAGAACCAGGGATGCTGGTGTATATACGTGTACAGCAACCAATGAGGTTGGTAAAGCAGAAATATCTACGAAAGTGTGCATAATTGGTTCTGATGACAGCTTTAATGTTGCAAACAATGATTTATCAGTTCATGTTATCATCAATCCACCTGCTATTGATATACCGTATGTTTATTTTCTATATTTTTAAATTTATAGCTGTATAATTATGTTTTACATAACTTTATATTATATTTTCATTGTATTTAAAATTATTTAAATTTTATATTTTGGAATCAGCGAATTTTTTCTAGGAATTCGCTGCATGATTTTATACAATTCAGTATGAAAAAGAAGTAAATGTTGTTATTTGTATGTTCAAATTTATTGTTATATATTGGAACCATTGAAAATAAATTTCTTTAATTTTTTTTTACATTTTTAAACAATATGCTAGTTTATCCTTTAACGTTTTAAATAATTAATTTATTTGAAGAGAATTATTAAAATAGAATCGTAAGAAATATGTAAACAATAGAAAAAATTTTTCACATAAGAAAACTTATGCTTTTTTGTTATATAGTTATTCGAAAGTACCCCTATTCGTGACCAAACCCTTATCGACAGAAGCAGAGGAAGGAGATACAGTAATCATCCAGTGTGAAGTTGTGGGTGACCCAAAACCCGAGGTCATGTGGCTACGCGACTTTTTGAAGGTGAGTAGTTTGTTTTTCTATGTTTCACGTGTTAATAGTGTGAATATTCGCTTGCGCATGTAATGTACCTCATTATTGATGTGAACACTATTAAAAATCGGATCAAACGATAATGCCTTATTTTTTTAAGTAAATGAATCAGTACAATTTGTACTTTTACTCAATCCCCATACAATAACAACTCAGTAATAATGAAGTAATCGTTCATCCTTGCTTAAGTATCTAATCAAAATTTTAGTGCATGATTATGAATAACTTTAGAAAAAATATAAATTCTATTTCAAAAGGCAGTGATGATGAGACATTGAAATTGTGAATATTAGAAGGATCATTGTGAATATTTGAAGGATCTTTTATTCATATTCTATTGACACAAGTTCTATTGACTTTCTCATTTTAAGTATCTCATTGATTTTATTTTTAGAGAAAGCTTTAGAAAAATAGAAAAAAGAATATAAAATTATTTGTTCATTTTTAATGATTTTTCATTATGTAAAATCTTAAAAAGTTATTTTTAGTCTACACTGTATTTTATATGATTTTTAAGCTATATATTTTTTATTTTAGCTCATAAATTCTATTGAAAATATTAAAAAAATAAGAAGTGTAGTTTAATTACGAATACATTTTGTTTATTTTACTTCATTTTTTATAAGTTTGATGTGTATAATATTAATAAAAAAATACGAAAATAAAAAAAGTGGTGCATACTATTTATTAAATAATAATAGATAGATTTTAAAATATATTATCATTCTTGTAAAAAATAATTTGAGAATACTTATTTTAGAATATTTGAAAAAATTAACAAAAATGTAGTACCAAAAATATGTTTTAAACCAGTTATATTTAAATTTTATAAGGAATTATTAATATATAATTAAATATTGATAAATTCGATGAATAAATAATTATTTATTTATTTTTTCATACACAAATAATTATTACAAAACATTTTTATGGTTTATTTGAAAAATAAATTTTATTTAAAAGAATTACCAAAAATGTTAAACATTAACGAATAGCTTGAAGATAATAAAATAAAAAATGAGTAAATATGTGTAAGAATATTGATGCACTTACTTTGTTTATTATAATTTTTTTTTTAACACTTTGTTAAAAATATATAAAATTGTAAAAATTATTGATTTACATATAAATTTTTAACTTGAAACATTTTATTTAGTAAATAAATATTGTGAAATATATAATTGACATTGTAATACTCCAAACACAGTGTATCTGAGTGACTTTTTTATTATTTAATATTACAATCATTAATTAATATTATTAGAATGAAAATAAGAAAAAGATTTACTCCTCATTAGTAGGTTAAAGTGATCTATCATGTTTGCCATCATTGGACAATGTTAGTATGTTGAGAAAAAGGAAGACAGCTCTGAGAAGCTCGAAACAAATAGCCGATTCGTAGCACGAAGCATAATTAGCCAGCGCGATTAAAATCAATTTGGTGTAGAGGCGAGATCCGACAGTTTCTCGTCGAAAACGTAGCCATCAGTCAATCAGGAGATGCGGTTGATCTTGCGTCGGGCCGAGATCACCTGCCACCCGGAGATCGTGAAATTTCGCTTCAAAATCAATACGCAGTATCGAGGGGAGTCCAGAGCTCCTGGCGTGCCAAGTGTGTTTGCTCTCGCGAGCGACACTCGCCTATAGAGGTAGGATAGAGAAGCCTTTGCGTAATGAGCACGATCCGCGAAGAATGACGTGTACGGTGTACACTGCCATTTTATGTGGGTCAAGGTGCCCTGCGAAAAGAAATGATATTCATTATGCCCGTATTCGGTTCTCTGCGTGTACACGCCGTTTACTTTCAACTATTCATCATCTGGCCGATAATTGCAGAAAACATCGCTTTTCTTTCGCTTGGACAATCCTCCCCTGCCTTTTTTGCATTTTTATATTTTTGTTTCTTTTGCGCGCTTTCTCGAAATGTCTCATCCCTTGAGTCTGCTGCATTGCTCTGTCGATCATTTTTGCACGAGATTTTATTTGTTGTCATTAATATTCATGCTCTAAAGAATCCCACCCAGATACTTAAATCTCATATTTTGGATTGCCTACAATTACAAAATGTAGGACTAAAAAAACATAATTTGGAGAGAATCGTAAATTGATTTCGGTTAACGATTCCTTATTTTTTATTTGCTTATTTTTTTATATTTCGAAAAATGTCCCCGTAATTATGTGAAATTATTCTACAATATTTTGGGTGATAAATAGTTAAAAATAAATATAGAGAGATGTTGTTTGTTGTTGAATTTGTTCTTGTTTAGTTTTATTCCTTTATTGGAATTAAAAAATTTATTTTTATATTTATTGTTATATAATGTATTTTATATAAAGTAACATAAAATTATAGAAATTATAATATTTACGTCATAAAAATTTTACATTGCACATATAAAAATAAGCTTTTATCGTAAATAATATATAATAATTAATAATTGCATTTTTTAATACATTTTTTTAATGATAATCACTGTGTTGACTTTTTTTATTGTCTATAACATCTGCAATTCTGAAGATGAACGAATTTACATAAAATAATGCAATATATCAAATTTAGCTTATTATTTTTTTATTGGCTGATATTTTGAATATATTTTATGTATTTGAATATTTTAGGTGAATGAGATTTCATTATCATAAAATGAATTCTTCGATCAAATTTCTTACAAATAGTTTCTTTATTTTTTATTAAAATTATTTTTAAATAAAATTTTTTGCGAATTATGTGGTAATATATCATTTGAATATTAATACGAATAAAATTTCAGAATTAATTTCTAAATAGACTTAACAATTTTTGTTACCTATTCAAATTGATGATTAAATATATTATATCTAAATTATTCTCTTATGTATATTCTATTACATTATAATTGGATTATTGACATACATTACTATATTAATGATCGAAATTTGGTTTTTTATAAAATAATGATTTTGTATTTTTTTAATCGTATTTTCATATATGTATGTTACAAAAAAAAGTTCTTATTTGTGACAAACAGCGTATAAGGAATTTTAGGAAAAGTTAAAGAGCAGCAGATTCTTATTGATAGCTATAAAATATAAAAACCATCGAATTGAACACAATTTGAAAATGATTTGATTATATGCAAAAAAATACTTTAACCTCATTTCGATGATATAATGTGAAGAACATACACTATTATTTTATTAATGTATTATATCAAAAAACATTTAAACATGAAATAAAAATAAATTTTATGATGATGTTAAAAAATAATATAAATAAGTATTGAATATTTATTTGAATACAACTGCCACAATTAGGAATGTATACAACCAAAAAATTTACTCCATACAATGTCCTTATTTTAAAATTTGTTACCTTGTTACCAAGAATTTTTATAAATATCAAACAACGAAATCCACTTCATTTTTAACCTCAACAAACTCAATATATGAATTTATTTGTATCTTTGTATATCCGTATTATGTAAATTTTTATAAATATTGATAAAAAACTTAATAAGGAAAATAAAATAAAAATCTAATAAAATACTTTTAATAATGTGTGTGATATATTTACTATGAATAAAAGTTATTAAAAAACTGAATTCTATAATATAAGAATTATTAAAATAGGTATATCTATTAAGTCATCTTAAGTATGCATCTTAATTATATTACATAATTAAAAATATTAATTTTATAAATTGAATTAGTATAAATACATCGTTAGAATATATAAAAATCATTCGATTTGTCTAACAGTAAATCTTCGATATTATAATAATTCAATGGAATTTCAAATATACATATAAATGATTAATATTAAACTATTATTAAGTATTATTGGAAAAATGTCTACAAGTATAAAGAACACAAACATAAAAATCATGTATAAAGGTAATTCGTAATTTTTGTTTAAGTTTCATTTATTTACAAATTTTATAATAAAAAATAATATATTAGTAATTTTTATTTTATTGAATAATTTTTATTGAATTAATAATACTTATTATTTTATACTTATTCCAATTTTATTAATAATTTATTCTTATATTATTAACCTATAGTACAATATTCAAATATTTTAATATTCTTATGTTTGATATAAAGTGTAGTTATATAACTATTGATTTAAAATATGAACTGTTATAATAAGCTTTAATATTATTATTATTATTATTATTATTATTATTATTGTAATATAATATACACATAACTTATAAAAGTGCAAAAATTATATTTATTGTTTGTACTAATAATAAATCGTTTAAATGTGTGCGATTTATACTTGAGTAAAACTCAATAGTTAGCACTTCTTTTTTGTATAATAGAATATAGATAAAATTAATATATTATTAATCAAAATAATATTCACATATTTATTATTAATTATATTACTGTTTATTAGATTTTTAAAACAACTATATATATAAATTGATAAATATAACTATATTGTATAATATAATATATATTTATTTATATTGCATGTATGTAGAAAAGTTATATGTATAAGTTTCCCAAAATATTAAAAATTATTAAAAATTGAAATAAATTTTGTGACAGTCATTTAAAAATACTCTACTTAACATATGAAAATTACATATTTTTGCGGAAATTTTTGCGAAATAGAAAAAGAGGTGTTAATATTAAATTTTGTAATATTTAATTTTAAAGTTTATACGAGCTGATCAAGTTAAATATGCTAATTTCAATTAATTACTTTTGTATTAGTATTTGTTTTAATGGTTAAGATTTTTAAATATTGAAGTCAATTTTTTAAAGATAAATCTAAAAATAATAATTTTTTAATTGTAATTTATATAGTATATATTATTTAAGCTTGTGCAACTTCATAAATAGTATTGAATTAAGAATTGTTAAAAAAATTGTTAGAATGTTTGGGTTATTACGGGATTTGAGCAAAAATATACTATCTTTAATTTATCAAAAAAAATTTAAAAGTACTTCACGAACGAGTATATTTAAATTTATTAATTCAATTGGGACAGCAAGAACAATAATTGAAAACTAGTTTTTAAGGAATTAAAAAATGAGTACAGCCTTTATAGGTTCCTCAGTAAAAATAGTTTTTCATTAAAATAAAAAAGAAATAATTAAAATTGTTATGTAACATAAGAAAGTAATTTCCCTTTCAATAACGTCCTTAAGAAAATAGAGGGGCAGTAGTAGGGAGGCATCCAGAAAAATCCGTTAATCCGAACATGTACGTAAACGACTGAGCAAATATTGACAAAGTGTTACCTCAAATACTCTCCCCACTTTGATACTGTATCTCTGGCAATATTCCACTGGAACAGTCGTCGCGTGCCTCATACCTAATAGATCAAGGGAGAAGTGGGGAATGAGAGTTTGAGTGACAAAAAGAAAGAAAGAATGAGCAACGTTGGTAAGCAATCGAACACACATTCGGCACCGGCAATCGTGTGCTCTCTGTCACACGGAGCAGACGCGTGTAATGACGGATCCACAAACGATTGTAACGTTTAGTTTATTTCAGCTGACCTTCTGGGTGTGGTTACTTGTATACGGAAGTGTTTTTGAACCTTGATTTATAATGGAAACGCAGTTTTTCAAAGATGACAATTTTTTGTGTCAAAACAGTGCACCAGCTACGGCTTCTAAAAATGTCAATGATCGTTGGAGTTACTGCAGTTAAATAAGTAGTGCGGTTAAAGTCGAATACTGTGTTGCGTCGGAAAGTGATAGTTAAATTTTCACACTAATTCTTTTATAGTGATTTGAATTTCATTTTGTAACTGGATATATGATTTTTGGTATTGATCTATAACGAGTGAGTAGCTAAAACTGCCAAGAAGTTTTAGGTGTCAAGGCCTAGGAAAACATTTCTCAGAATCGTTAGTAGAGATTTTTCTTTGGATGGGATTAAATGGTTTTTTAAAAACTATTTTAAGCTTTTATTGCATGACACACATTGGCTTTAAAACTAAATATTTATGAGAGATAGTAAATATCCATAAGTACTGACGAAATAAAAAACATAAAACTGAATAAATTTTTATTATGATTTTTAAAAGTATAAAACTTAAATTCATAAATAAAAATGTATTTTTTCATAAAATAAAAATATGACAGTAATTTTAAAGCAGATAAAACTTGAATATAATTTTCAAAACTTACAAATATTTGAGTAATAGAAGTTTATTTGAGTACACTAATTCATTATAATATTTTTTGATTTATAGGAACTATATTCAGATGATAAAATAAGCAGTGTCGAATTTTTCCGACAAATAAATTTATAAAATTGAATATATATTCTGAAAAATTATAATTTAATTTTGAAAGAAGAATAATATATTTCCTAATTATTCACAGTACTAAATTATTTAAATTATGTTTATTACAATAAAATAATAATTTATAATTAAAGATTTAATTTTTATGTTGAAATATTTGTTGTTAATTTTTTTCTATAAACTTTTTTTTATTTTTTATTTACAGTTACATTAACCTATAATATTATTAATCTATATTTCAATTAAATATTTATAATTCAATACATATGAAACAGACGTAAGTAAATTTTAGATTTTTTAAAATTAATTAAAGAATTTTATTGGGAACAGATTATCATCAAAAACTATTTAAAAAAATTATAAAAATTAAAGATTTAAAAATATATGATTTTTCTAATAACCATTGACTACGATTTATCATTTTTTTAATTTTAATACAAGTATTTCTTTTAAAAATTTATGCACAAATTTATTATTTTGCTTAATTTTATTAATAAGATCAATAATGATTTCAATTTTACGTTATTATTATTTATTTAGATTTGGAATAATTTATGATCTAATTTAATAAAATCTTCATTCCTTTAGAATTAAACAACTTGTGATATTTACCATATTTAAAATATTTATTAATTTTAAAACGTGGATAGATTATTATATATTAGAATTAAGTTATATTAAGCAAAAATAAAAAATCAAAGTTTTAAATAGTCATAATGAACAATAAAATACAAAGGATACTTTATAATAAGTCTTATTAAATAGTTTGTTTTCACTTGTATAAAATTTACTATTTCTAAATTAATTTATAGAATTTTCAATATATACGACGTTTATTAAACATTCAAATTTTAATTTATTTATGTTTAATAGTTTTATTCAACAAATTTTATAATAATTGGAACAAATATTTCTACTAATTTCTATGAAATTTAAATGACGATTTTTTTTATTCCACTGCCATATTTTTTCATTATAATATTTTATAATGAAATTATAATGTATAATTACTCATTAGCAGTGTTTGTTTATTTAATTATTTTTTTATAAAATAATTATTTTATATATTTTCCAAATTATTTTTTAACAAGTTTATATAACTTCTATTAGCTTATTTTTGTATGTAATTATTGTTTTACTGTTTTTAATAATAATTTTATATTTATAGTATCCAACTTATTTTTTTAATATAATAAATTATTAAGGCATAATATTAAGTAATCAAGTATATATACAAAATTTAGTAAAATTTAATATTTAAAAATAAAATAGAATTTGTATTTTTTTGAAAATCATGTCATCTAAAGTGATTTATAAATTATATTATCATAATTTTGCGAAAAAATGGCGAATATTATTTTTAAAAAATGATTAAAATTAAATAATATATATTTTCAATCGTAAAATTCTTTTTTCTATAAATTATAAAATAATAACTTTTTTTTTTCTGAATTTATATTTTTAGGTAATACTAATCTCATTATTGGTTATATTAATCTCATATTCCATTGACTATTTTAAACAGACTATCAATTTCAAGTAAAATATTAGTTAGAATTGGTTACTAATAATTGATAAATATTATTTTCAAAATGCTTAAATTTATTAATTTAATTTTAAATGTTAATTTATACACTGTACACTATGAAAAATGACTGTTTTTAATTAATCTTTTTATATGTATTCAAATTTTTTTCTACTATAATGATTATCGTTAGTATACCAAGTTTGTTAGATCTAAGTAGACGCTTAATTATGATTATAAACTGATTTTTACGCTTACTATTTTCTAACATTATGCATATTATTTATATCTATATGTATTTATTATATATAAATTATAATTCAAACGTGAGTACCCATATTCATTTTAATCTCACAAAAAGTTAAATTAAAAAAAATACTTTTAAATGATATTGTTTTAGACTTATATTAACAACAAAAAGAATTTTGAATAAAACTATAAGCTTTTTATAAAATAATTTAATGTATATTACATATTCAATTTACTATAATAATTACTATTAGATTTACAATTAAATTAATAATTATAATTAATCATTCATACTTAATTTACGGCAATAATTATAAATTATCGACTTGTTGGATTATTATTATCATTAACCATTTTGGATTTAGTCTAGACCATTAATAAATTTTTATATTGATGTTACCCTGAAAAGTTAATTAAAATAAAGCAGGATAAATTTATATTAATTTATATAATAATGTTTTTTATAATTTTTACTAAGTTTTATAAAAATATTTCATTTTTTAAATACTTGTAAGAAAATATGAACTTTGATTAGTTATATAAAAAGAATTAAATATGGAACAGTTTTTTTTTGAGATTTCAATTTTCAAAATTCTATCTTTAAAAAAATATATAATAAAAATATAATTAATGTATTTACAATTATATATGTAATATAAATTATATTATTAAAGATTAAACACATCTTTACGTATAGTTTTTATATTTTACTCGAAATAATTTTTAAATAATAGAATTTTTGTCTAGTATGTAAATTAGTAACATTTTAACGACTTAAATAAATTAAAAATTTTTTATAGTTCTTTTACTACAAATTAAAAATTAATTATTTTAATAAAAGGATAAATTATTGAAATCATTAATATTTATAATGAATATATATTTATAATGAAAATGAATTTTAACAGAATAAATTTTATATATTTAATTAATCTGTTAAAACAACTAAATACTACTTATGTGCAAAATAGCTTAAAAAAAAAGTTTAATTACATATATCCCATTTTTATATTATTTAATGTATATGTAATATTGGTATTAAAATTAATAAAATATAATTAATTGATAGTATATTCATTTAATTAATAAAGCATTCACATCTTATAAATATAAAATATTTTGTTAAGAAATAAATCAACGATCGTTACAGTATTTGATTAAAATTAAAGATTTAAAATGAATGATTTTATATAAAGTAATTTACAAACTTTTAATAATTATTTCATCTCGAATTTTAAGTTAAAAAAGACAAATAAAGTAGTTTGTTTTTTAAAAATATATTAGAAATAGTTAATCCTAATGTTTCAATTTTACGGTTTGCTTAAAATATGACGCAAATTTATTTTTTGTAAATTTTTTTTTTATTTTTATAGTAATTAAAAGTTACATTAAAAAAATTTTTTTCTAATTCAATTAAAAATATGATTATAATGTTACATAAGCTCATTTAGTGTTATACAAGTTAGAATATTTTATAATTTAGATTATATACGCGTCTAAACAACTGAACAATAAAAAAATTATAATTATGTTTCTTGTAATGATTTGTCGTTAGATTCAATTACATACGTATGGTTTGCCGTATTTTCACTTTCATATTTTTTTCTTGAAGTTATATATCGAAATTTTAACAATCACCTCTTAAATCATTAGTACGATATAAAAAACCATTTAATATTTGAGCCACACCTCCTTCAAAACATAAACACTTGCCTCTTAAATATTCATAAGATACAGTGTATCATCTAATATGATGATAATAAACAATTCTTTATGCACCAATTGATCCAAGTGTTTCTCATTGTCATCGCCGTCATAGCTGTCGCGTCTTCGCACCTCGGACGTATTTGGATGGTGCTAGCAATTCTCGAGTCTAGTCGCGTACGATGAGCATACGAGAGAACATGCGACATTTTTAGTCGGTGAAACCGATAGTGTGCGCTTCGCACGCATAAAATAACATAGCAACGGTGATTCATCCACGGAACTCGATTAACCGAGATCCTGCGTATGGGAGTGTGGATAACAAGCAGAAGAAATGAGCGACGGTAATCGGGTGGGAGTTTAGTCGATCAACTTGCGATATTGCGTGAGTTTCGTTGTTTCTTTCTCGAGTTCCTTCTTTTGACGCGTGTTGCATTGTTCGTTCGTATATTGATTATAGATAGTGCGACATCAGTCAAATCTTATTCATTTTTTTTTTCAACGTCAACGTGACAGGGAACCGATGTATCTCTTCTTTATTTAATATTTTTAATTCACAGTGTTTTTTGCTTATACCCGCTATATTTTTCATTGCAATCCAAGACTCTTGGCATGCGCTTATTTGAAGAATATAATGTTTTTTATGTTTCAATAACACGTGAATATAACAAGGCGTAACAAAAATATGTAAAATCTTTGTTCATTATTTTTATTCACAAAACAAATTTAAGCTTGATTGAACTTGTAAACTATTGTATATTTAAACTTGTAAGCTATATTAATTACATTGTGAGCAGCTTGTTAACTTATTTGCTTTGACACACATACAAAGGAAAGTTTATTTTTCGAAATAATAAGATAATTTAAAATCTTTTACATAAAATTTTCTTTTTTTTCATTATTAATAATCATTTTAATGGAATAATAAAATTTAGTATATAAATACTGAAATTAAATGTAGTGATCTATAAATTTTTGAAAATTTTCGGTAATTATTTTCGTCTATAAAACTTATATAACATCTTTTATTATTATTTTAAGATATTTAGAATTATTTATTATTTTAATTAATAAAAATATTTTTTCTGAAATTAATAGAAATCTTAATTTTTAAGACTACAAACATATATGAAATGAAATATCATATTGAAGTTAAAGTAAAATGTACGAAGTTAATATTAGTAACTGAAATTTTTTATTCACGGTTTATTTTATTTTTATTTTATATCGAAGTTGTTTCCAACCCATTATTTTAAATATAATTTTTTAAATATTATAATTTTAATATTTTTTAAATATTCAAAAAACTTATAAAAAAGTATCTTATTTTAAATAAATTAAACTAGTTATTCAAATGTAGTTAAAAAAATAATGAATAATGTTATTTAGTAGTATTAAATTAAGTAAATTATTATTGAGAGAGTAATTATTTATTATGGTATTATAAAATTTATGGTTATTTTAAAACATTCTATTATTCAGATTTTTTTTAATTTTTTAAGATTTTTAACTTTTTTAACTTACATAAAAAGTATTAAAAAAATTATAAGTTCTGTTTAAAATATATTTATATTCTTAAATAAAAATTAAGACATTTTTAGTTACATACGTCATATAACTACACAAAATAATATTGATTTATTAATAATCATGAATTAAATATATGGAATTATATTTAAATTTTTTATTAATTAATATTTTAGAATAATTAGAATAACTAATGATTAAATAAAACACTTCATATTCATCTCTTGTATTAATCCTGCTTAAATATAATTTAAACCTACGTTTCCACATAATTCTGGTTCTAGCATACTTTGTTTGTATTATATAAAATTTTTATTAAGATTCAGAGACTTATTTTAGAAAAATTTTAGTCTAACATTCATATTTTAAAAAATATTATTTAAAATAAATAATTAAAATAAGTAATTGCGCAAAATTATTTTTTAAAATATTTTTCTGAACTATTCTAACATTCATTATAAATTGAATATATTTTTTCACGGAAAATATGAATTTAATTTTGACGACAGTTTTCTCAAAGTTAAAAGCTGATTATATCTCATAATTCTTTGTCTATTTGTAACAATTTCCAATTTCTTACAATTTCTTAATTATACTGTAAATTAAACAGTAGAATAAATTACATTGAAGTCTGTACATATTAAATTTAAAACTTTTAATTTTGTAATTATCATGAATAATTGCAATTGTTATACTTTATGATGTACCTATCTTTGTGAAATTGCTAATTTTGGTACCATAAATAGTTTTATACCTAGTATGTAACCAATAATGGGATACAGAAGAATTTTTATTTCATCAATTATCAGCTTTGGGCACAAACGATTTTTTTAGCCTGAAATAAAAATATGTGCCTTAAATACAATGACAGTATTAGTCATACTTTCATGTTTACAACCTAAACCTGAAGAAAAAATTTTTTTATTATAAAAAATGTAAATAATTATGCATAATAATATATAAAATGTAAAAATATTTATGTACATTTTTATAAAATTCCTATTTTATTCTTTATCCTAGTTACTGTAATCATTTACTATTTTTCATAACAAAATATGAAACTTAAAAATATAATAATACGAATAATAAATAATTTTTAGTAATGTTCTACCACTAAGAAAAAAGATTTATAAATGGATTTTTAAAATAGAATTCTAACGTTAAAATTTATTTACAGTTAAAACAGAATAAAAATATATTTTTAATATCAAAGCATATCCAAAAACATAATAAAACAATATTTAAAAAAAGATAAAAAATAGTATTTATCAAAGTAAATGTATTTATAGAATTTCATAAAATTTATTTATAGAAATTACATATTACGACAAATGTTTTATACTTAATTACTTTATAGAGTTATGAATTTAAATATAATTTAAAATTTTTTTCCTTTTTTAAAGTGGTATTTGGTTAAAAGCAATAATATATTTATGTATATTTAAGAGAAAATTGAAAGTACATTCTTGGAGATAAGTTTAATGAGATGTAGAATTCAGACTTTAAAATTTTTTTTATTTTTTTAATTATTATAAATATTAAAGAAAATTGCTAATATTTTCTGTTTGTTTTTCTTAAAAGATATTTTTCTTTTTATGGTTTTCTTATTCTACCATTGGTTTTCTTAGGATTATTTATTGAATAAATTATAGAGTTAGAAATTCTATATATGGCTTCGGAAGTGTTTTATTCTTGTATGTTGACTTTGTAAAAATGTGTTAAATTATTTATTTATCTTACTTAATAAATTGGTAAATAGAACGAAATGTGTGTATATGTATATATATATATATATTCTCAAAAGATAATATTAAAATTATCAATTTAGATATGTTTAATTGAGAAGATTTGTTAAAAAATTTTTAGCTACGTGAATCTAAATTATTGTAAAAAACAAAATTTTAACAAGCTTGAAATATAATAGTGACAGATAACTAGTTAAGTAATAGTAAATTTTTCAAAGAAATAAAATAAAATTTTATAAGTATTATCATGCATGGATATTAATAAATAAATCTAGTAATCTTACTATTATACTAAAAATAAAAGAAATAACAAATGTAAATAATCCATATCTGCATCCATTGCATTAAGTGGTAAAAATCATAATTAAATTAATTATAATTTTAAATACAGCTCTTCTTTTGCTTATTCGATTATATGATTCAACGTGTAAATATCAGTCAACAAAACACGAAAAAATAAAATGAAAAAAGAGAAATCTTAAAAAATACGTAAAACTTTTTAATAAATGATCTTTAAATAATCAGGTTGACTGGTTATTAGTAGCAGTACCTGACGTGAATCAGAGAGCATTAATTGATACTGAAAAGTCACTCAATTTCTCCAATGGCTGATTATATCACTGGAAAAATCAATCAGTTCACTCGATAAGGAGTGCGTGCATTTACTTTTCTCCCCCATACGGTGTGGCGCATCAGGAAAAGGAAAAGCACCGAGCGTTCGATTTTTATCGTTCGTCTCGTAGCCGCCGCCGCCACCTTCACCGACGTTAATGCTCCAGTACTTTTATCTTAGTGGATTGAAGCGCCAAAAAACAAGTAACCGTCGCTGGTATACTTTCGCTCCCTATATAGGCGACGACACTGGCAAGTACGATTGCTGGGGCATCTCTTTTAGGCCTACGTCAACGACTCGTTTTCCTTTTTCATTTTTTTTTCCTTTTCACCTCCTCGGTTGTTCATATTTTTTTGCTTGTTTTCGTATTATTAATTATAATTTTCATTGCACGCGTAAATATGAGGATACTTCTGTTTATGGTTGGCTCGATCAATTATATTTCTTCGGTGGATATCTCGTGGAAACAGTGCAAGTCTCGCGGAATTAATAATCTACCGTTATGTGACTGTCGCAGCTAAGCCAATGCCAAGGGCAACTCGTAATAATGCTACTTCCGTTATAATACAAGCTTATGCCATATTATGTTCACTTTTTAAGTAATATGAGCTTTTTCTCTTTGGATGAGCTACGTAAATATTGATGTTCTTTTTTCATTATTAAGAGGAAAGTTTTAAAACTTTTTAATGCTATATTACACGTGTATTGTATCGTACTAGTCTATTTTATTTTTACTATTTCTTCTTATTTGATTTTTATAAATTTACTTTAGTTACCATATTGACTAAATAATTAAAAAGGTTAATAATCATTTTATTTATATTCGCAATGGCCTCATATTTTTTTTATGAAACGATTTTTAACTTTTATGCCTGTAGATTTAGAACATCTTTGAAAATCAATTAAAACTTATCGAAATATTTATGTATGCAACATTTCATTAATTTTTTTGAATAACTATCTATTTGCTTAAAACAAAAGAAGCGTAATTTAAAATTTAATTAAATTAAAGATTTTAAATTCCAATAGGAAAATTTGAATATTATTTAAAAAGTTTTTATTTTATAAATATAATTTTAATTTATTCAGGTTTATAAAATGACAATGAAAAAAATTAAAGCACACATTCGAAATTTATAAAAAAACAAGTTGTAATATGTTCAAAATGTTTATTTTGGGCCAAAACAATCACCAATTCTGAATAAAATAGATCATATTCTTTGGAAAAATATATAAAATAAAATTTTATTTTCGATAGATTTCATTGTTCTTATTTAAATATTTATTAAACGATTTTTAACTAAGTTTTTTTATATTTAATTCACTAAAACTTTACAATATCAGAATTGGTTATTAACTATAATTCAATTGAACTTTCAGAAATTCTAAAGAGATTATTTAAAAAATCCATCTTTAATATTCTATTTAACAATAAATTAAAAAACACTAAATAAACAATTTATATTCAAATAAATTTAATAGAGTAAAATTAATAAACTAATTTTTTATACATTAAAATAAATCATATTTTATATTTTAACTTACAAGTATTTTAAATACCTTATATTAATGTATTTAAAAGTATGTATTATTGATATACAAGAGATTGATTGTTTTTAATGAATTTTAATTTTTATTGCTTTAGGTTGAAAAATGCTATGAATAAAGTAATATGTAATTATAAAATTATAAATACAATATAAAATAATTTAATAAACTTATTAGCAGTTTGAAATCCTTGAACCAATAATTAAATTATATGTTGAAGATTAACTTCATTATTAATAACATATAATCTGAACATTATTAAGAATATATATATAATATTAATATGTATAATTGACTTATTTTATTGCACATCTTGTAATAATTCTTATCAACTTAAGTGAATCATATTGATAACTCAAAAAGTATTGAAATATATTTTTAATTAATCTATAGATTTAGCAATATATATTTAATTCATATATATCATGTATTTATTTTTATTTTGATATTCTTAAGCTCAGTTTAAAAATTAGTAAGTGTATTATGATTTTCTTACAATTTTTTTAATAATCTTATAATTTATATTTATTAATATTTAAGTCTAATGAATTTTATTTATTATTAGGTATTTTGAAATTTTCCATTATTACTAAATAGATATTCGGTATAATTAATTAAAAAAATATAAAAATTTATTTAATATATATTATGTTATAAAAAAATCAGTTTTCACAATTAATCTTTATATATTTTTTGGTATAACGAATAAGTTCTATAACATAATTTATATAACTGATAAAATAAGCGATAATTATATTATTATAAAATATGTATAAGTAATAAAATAATAAAACATATTGTTAATTGTTATTAAAATATTAATATGGAATTGTATTCATTTATACAACTGATCATAAATTCAATTTCAATTTTATGTATATTTTTAATGTAATAATTATTTATCGTTACACTTAATTTTTTAACCATTTTTTTAAAATGGTAAAAAATTCAAGTATACGGACAAGTCGGTATGAACTCTATGATGAACATGAATATATATATATATTTATATACATACTTATATGTAAGACATATAAATTGTTCAATAAACGTATTAATATATTTATTACAATGTATTTAATATACAGAAAATTTTTTATTAAGGTTTTTAAGTTAATATTAATATGAAAACCAATACGTAATTCATGAATAATAATGTAATCAATGTTATTAATTTTTGTTTCCTGTAAATTAGGGATATATTATTTTTACAATACTGTCGTAAAATGTAAAATAATCTTCACAATATTGTATTCACAAGTACTGTTTTTTATATTCATAAATATTTAAATAAATTAATTGATATTTTCTTAAATTATCTTTATATAAATATATTTATTGTAAATGGTTAAGTTTAGTATTAATATAAAGTAATCATAATCATAATATTATTGTACTTAGTACAAATATCTTTTAGTTGCAAAATCATGTTTCTAAAGTGTTTTTAGTATTATAAAGAACTAGTACATTCCTTTTAAAATTAATAGAAAATCTTACTATGCTGCATATCTCTTCTCATATTTACCGTACATATAAAAAACTATACATCTTTCTAATGTAGATGAAATTTTTAAATTTAAAGTTTTAAATTTTTTGTTTAAACTTCTTGTTTAAAAACTTTTTAACGAATTTAAAATATTGTTGTAATTCACATATATATTAGAAGAACTTACATTTGAAAATAACATTTTTATAAAATAAAATATTTAATTAATAAATTATAAAATAAATAAAAAGATTATTATATTAGAAAGATAACGTATTAATAAAATAATCATGCTACTTTTTATTTAATCAATCAGTTTTATATTATTTATAATTGTAATGAATATTATAACTATATATTTTTATAATAACTTATAGAGCTATTGTTTTCAATTTATTTTATTAGTTATTATTTAAAACTTGAGAATTTTTTCGCAGATTTAATATTCAATATTTTAATATTTTATAACTTGAATTTTGAACTTATATAAAATTTAAATCCTTATTTTCTATATTAGAATTTTATATCAGGAAATAATATTTATTGGACTTGTCGAAAGTAATTAATACTAATATTCTAAGACAATATTTTCGTAATAAAAATTACTTTAATTACTTAGATGATGAATAATACAGTTCCATTAAATAAACAAGGCAATATATATTAAACATTCTTTTAATCGTTCTTAATCTGTATTTATAATTCAACTGATGTACATTGTACTGCATTAATAATATTTATAACATAATAATTAAAATTTATACATTTAAGAACCCTATTTATATTCTTCTCATGTAATAGTTCGTATATTTGCAATTACAGCCAGACTACTATCGTGACGCGACGCAGTTCCGGCATATTGGAACCGGTCCTCAATATTGCCTAGAAATTCCTCATGTGAAGCTTGACTATACGGGTACATACTCGGTACTCGCCAAGAATGAACATGGTGAAGCAAAGGCCGTGATATCTTTGCAAATTTATGCTAAAGGTGTGTAAAACAATTAAATACAATGAAGTTTTCTCTCTGATATTTCAGTTATAAAGAAATATTCTTTAAGCAGACAAAATAAACTTAAATTTTTTAAGTTTATAAACATTCATAATACATTAAGATTTTAATTAAATTAAGAAATATGCGGTTGTTTTTCTCTATTTATTTTTAATAATTTTCATTTCTTTCTATTTCATTTCATTATCATTTCACTATTAAACATTATTGGAAAAATAATTTTTAATAAAAAATTAAAAATCTGTTAAATAATATTTTATAATATTTATCTTTTAGATTTTAAAGCATTTAATTATACCACTTAGAATATATATGTAAATTTAGTATATATTATGTACTTATAGTTATTTCATTTATTAAAAAATATAGTTCTGAAAATTTATATATTGGTTTATTATATACTTAGGTATATATACATTTTACGTTGTGTATTAATTAGGTAGAAATTATGAAAATAATATGCTTCGCTAGATTTTGAAGAAACATCATGAAATAAAAATAAGATATATAAAATATAAAAAACAAGATATTTCGTTAAAAAAATTAAATATATTGTAATACAAAATACTTGTTATATTAAAATACTTTATATATTAGGACAAGGACATAGTCACAGCATGGATCAAACGAGCACAAAAGAAGGGTACTGTATAAATATTTTTATAACTAAGAAACTCATATATATTATTTAATTGTTTTCATAAACTAAATTAAGGAAAGTTCTCAGCGTTCCAATGATTAAAACCGAATTAAAAGACATTCGATGTTGCGATGGCGATGCTGTTACTCTAGAATGCAAGGTGTATGCACCGACAGAACCTCCTATTATTCGATGGGAAAAATCCGGAAAAGTATGGGAAAAATTTTCAGCAATTTATTTTATTTTTTATAATAACAGTTTTATTAAAACTATTTTATAAAACTTTAGAAAATTTAGAATATTGGAGTATATATTAAATATAATTAAAATTAATTGTAATTGTCAAAAAATATCATTTAAAAAATCAAAGAGTATTTTTTAATAATCTTTAGATTTCAATAAAAAATTTTGTATTTCTAATATTCTTTACAATTTAAATTTAAATGGTATTCGAAAATAAATGTGTACATTCTTAAAGTATTGAAATAAACAATAGCTTTTATATTTAAATATTATTCGATTTAATATTATTCAGCTATTAATTTTTGAATTATTATCAATTAGTCTTTTTGAAGTTGATTCATTTTAATTAATTACATCGTTTTTTTATCATATTACAATAAAATTACTGTAATAATTAATAAATATTTTATATACTAAGTATATTTTGTTCCTACAAGGAATCTACAAATAACATTTTTATTTAATTTTTTAGCCGTTGCCTTTAGACGGTGATTTTTCAGTCGAATTTAATGGTGAAATTGCAAAACTTACTATTCATCATGTTTATCCGGAAGACGAAGGTGAATACACATGTTTTGCAACTAATGAATTGGGTAAAGCCTTTACTTCTGCTTGCTTAGTTGTTGATGGTAAGTCGATTACTATTGTTTGATGAATAAACTGATGATTATGAATTATTTATGAATTCTATAAAAATAGTTTTTATTTATTAATTTCAACACTAATTTTAATACTTACAAACTTATAAAAAATAAACTAAATTAACATTTATTGTAAATTATTTTTTTTTAATAAATATTTTTATTTTTAGTGTAATTTCTATGCGTACTAAAACAATTCGAGACAAGAAATCACTTATTTTGTGAATCAATAAATTTATACTCAATTTTCTACTTTTATATCTATCATAATAAAAATTACAATTTTATTAATTGAAATAAAATTTTGTAAAAATATATAAAAATATATACAATTTGTTTCCTAATTTCCTAAGTACATCCATTCTTTTTGTAAGCATTTTAAATGTATTTTAAGCAAGTCATGCATTTAATTTCTGTATAAAATACAATTTTATGTAAAAACATAATTCGTTCATTGATATAATTAATGTTATGAGAGCTAAAAAAGGTAAATTAAAGTTTATTTTTATCTCTTTTCATAATTAAAACGGTGTAATTAGATGGCCTTAGTTATCAAGCAAGACTTAGTAAATTGTATTTTTATGCGTAGGTTTTCATATTTCACATTTTTGAAAGATATGCGTGACATAAATTATAAATTATTAAGAAACCATTTCAACGGTGTACAGGTATTAATTCATAGGTTTACTTTTTGTCCGTTTATAAACGGATGGTAAAAACGAAATCTAATAATCACATTATTCAATGTCGATTTAGTGTATTGAAGTAAATAAGAAAATTTTTGCTTATGTGCGTTCAATTGTGTTAATTTTTTAATTTTTGTAAGTAAAATTGTTAAAAAAAAAATACAATCAATAAGAAAATAGATTTTCGCAAAAATAATTATAGTAAAAAAAAATTTTATTTGCCGTTTTTCACGTTATTATTATTTATTTTTCTTCATTGCATAATTATAAATAAAAAAATATAAGCATTTTACATTTATCATAACAAAAAATAATTTTCTTCGTAGAAAATATTTTCAGTTTAAAAATTATTATAAGATCGTGGATTCTATCGTTTTATAAATAAATTTTAAAATGATAATTATTAAATTTTAGTTCCAGAAGGTAAGGAAAATATTGTTAGTCAGCCACGTCTCACTCACAAAACCCAAATTCTTCTCTCATCTAGTCAACTCCAAATTCTACACCAAGGATCCACACCCATCAGGAGTTTATCTCCTAGTGTTTCACGTATGTAAATATGAACTCTATTTTATAAAAATTAACCTAAAAATATAGAATAATATAAAAATCAATTGATTGTATAAATTACAATTAAAAAAAAAGAGTTAATTAAAAAAATTTATTGAAATTAATAAATTATATTATATATATTTAATCACTTATATTTTTTTCACTATCTATTTAAATATTCTTAAATGTAATAATGCTATTATCTAGTAAGAAGCAATAAATTATATTGAATAAAATAACAGATAATCTTTAAAGTATATTAATTATTAAATTAAAAATAGGGTATTATTTTTGACTGTAAAATTTTTTTTAATATTAATATTAATGCAAGTAAAATGAAAACACAGGTGAAAACATTGTAAAAAAATGTTTTTTGGAAAATCTATTTCATTTTTTTAAAGCAACGTGAACACACATTGACATTTTTTTATTTTATAAAATTTCAAAGAAAACTAATGAATTTTTGATAAATTTTCTGTGATTCTATCATAATATTATTATTTATATTATGAAACTTAATGTGTATTATAGATTTTTTTTCTTTGTATGGAATGAGTTATAAAATAATATCTAATTCAAATCTATAAATAATAGTTTTTGGTTCAGACGAATTTAGTACTTATATTCTAAGTATATTAAAATTCCTTACTGTGCAAATTTGAGTTTTAAGTTATATTATAATATATAATTTAAATTATATATATATATTAATATATATATATTGTCAGACAATTTACTTGTAGATGGCCGGGAACTAAGAGCAATGAATCTACCCCAAAGAATGGACACAAGTAGCAATTTTCGACGTAAGCTTAGAATTTGTCCACCAAAATTCTACTCAATACCACATAATCGCGTAGTTGAGCAGGGCGAGACGGTTCGGTTCCAATGCACAGTTGTAGGCCATCCAATACCTTGGTGTGTTTGGGATAAAGATGGTGTTAATATTATATCAAATTCGAGGATCAGTTTGACGGAAAAGGATGATGTAAGAATACTAGAAATACAAGAGGTAGTGCTAGAAGACGCTGGATTATATCGGGTAACTCTAGAGAATGATGTTGGTAGGACTCAAGCAACCGCTCGATTAGAGATCATAAGTGAGTAGACAATAATGAATTATATTATATTGCTATGTTAATATTTTAAAGTATTTCATAATTATTGAAACATCTCTGTGTGAAATAAAGTAAATTGCAATAGGTAACATTTTCCGTGAAATTATTTTAAAATATTCTAATATACATAAAAAATTTACATAAAAACTTTAAAATGATATAAATAAATCTATATCTCTTTAGTATTGTATTTTTTTTTACATAAAACAAATTATTTCAAATATACTTTATTTTATGAATATACTTTTTCATTAAAATTTTCTAGTATTTTTAAAAATCATTATTTTGATGTCATTTTAAAATTATATTAAAAATATTTTAAACATATTTTATTAGAAATACAGTAAAGACTCTCGTAAATACTCATGCACATAATAAATTTATCACATATATAAAGAATAAATAATACAATTTATTATTTATTTTTAAATATAATGTCTTCAACAATCTAATTCAGAGCAAAGTAAAATTTCTTAAAGTCATAATATACTGAATTAAATTTATATTTTTAAAATTCTAATATTACACTTGTAACAATTTAATTTAATATGAAATTTACACAGATAATATTTAAAAATTACTTGATGTGTGGTACAATTTATTTACATCGAATTCGTATATATATATATATATATATATTAAAAAATATATAGTTTTTAATATATAATTTTTATAAGCTTAAGTTTTATATCAATTTTTTATATTGAATTATAAATATTAATAAAATAAGTCTTATATAGAACACTAAATAATTTTTTTTAAATTTTTCTTTGATTATTAAACAAACATTCTAAAAAATTCATTTTTTTTTATTCCAAGTAATTATTGTTTAATTATTAATGAAATTAAGTTGAATGCATTTATTATTCTCTTCTTAAAACAATTAACATTTTTTGTATCTAAATTTGAAATAGAAAATTTTTAATATTAGTCTATTTTCTTATTATATGTAAACGTTGAATTTATAAATAGTATTGACCTTTTTTTGTTTAATTCAATTGATTTTTTTATCAAGTTACTTTCATTTATTCTCATAAAGATACATTACATTATTTTTATAAAAGTATATGAGTCATTATTTTTATTAAAGTACTTAGAGTGTGTGATATATTAAAAGCAAGGAAAAAATAATACAGTGTCAAGAAATCGTCTTGTAATTTTATTGAAACCTTCTAATGTTTTGAATCTCTTTCTTTACAAATTTAACCTAATTACCAACATATGATATGTAATAAAAATATGCCAAACCAAAATTTTGAAAACAGCATAATAAATCATAGTAAAGCCTTATGTAGATAAATTTTTTCCATCGCGAGACTGGTTATACGAATAAGTAATATATACATCCATATATACTTAACCTACAAATTGATTATTTTTAAAATAACAATACCTATTAAAATTACATTTTGTCTATAATTTGCTTGTAGCTTTACCACCAGAAAGAAGCTGTTCTATGTTTTTAATGCTTTTCATACTTAATTTAGTATCAATATTCATATACGACATTTCGGTAGAACTAGTCAAAGGTGTCCAATTCTCAGTTATTAGATCACATATAAGCGGTGTTGGATTCCTACAGATATATAAAAATTACTAAATTTCAAAATATGTTTATTGCTAAAAAGTGTCAAAATTCTATATGAAATTTTATTTATAACAAATAAATAGCATTATAATAAACATGGTTATAACTAAATACTAAATAAATTATTTTTAAATTAAAATGAAATCAGTGAACTATCTATTATGTACATACATGTTAAAAAATGTTAGGCAATTGATAAATGATAATAATGTTCACTCACCCAGTCTTTGCAAAATTTGTCCACATTTCTGTCATTTTCTCCATTATTCTGTAACTATCTGTACCCTTCCGAAGATGACGAATTCCCAAAGTATCAAAATAGCGCATATAAAATAAATATGGAACTTCATCAAAATGAGAAGCACCTAAATTCATTTTGAAATAATCTTTGGTAATTAAAATTAATTTACTAATAGAGTATTTAGTTTTTTTTATTAAAGAAATTTTTATTAGTTTATTAAATGTAGTTTGTATAATATTATGGTATCTTATAAAACTAATTATTTACTAAATATTATTTATTTATAGGTATGTGAAAACATAGATGGTTACTAATTTTAATTTATCAAATTCGTTTCTATTATAATTTTTATTTTAAATTAAATTGATCCTTTTAAAATTATTTTACACACAATTTTTAATTGTTTTTATGTATCCTTTATTCGATATTCATTATAAATAAATTATAATATTTACAGTATTACAAAATTAAAGAAATTATAATTATTTTTAAAATATAGTAAAAATTTTTAAAATAAAAATCACCGATAAATTTTATTAAAAATATATATTGAGCTAAATAATATTTTAAACGAAATTTAATATGTTTTCACTTGTCAGTAGATTTTCAAATTATTAATTACATATTTTACAAATTGTAATTTAGTATTTTTTAAAATAGAGTATTTGTTTTAAATATAATATATAAATCTTAATAATGTGCTTCTATATTAATAAAAAAGAATTTTTTATCATATTTTACCTTAAAAAATAATGCGATTATTTTAAGTCCTATTGGGAGTTATTTTATTTCTGATAAAAATATAAAAACATAAAAATTACACAAAATGAATTAATATAAAATTATGTTTTATCTTCTTATCTATATTTATTAAATTTCATATAAAAAGAAATTATCACAAACTTGTACAGAAGATTAAAAAAAAATTTAACCAAATTTTTTTTATTACGAAAATTGTTTGAAGTATGCTATGAAGAAATTTAGCTAGAGCTCTATTATTTCTATATCCATATCTTTCAAGCATTATTTTCACCAAAACATAAATTTTTTTTAACAGTTTGAAAACTTTTTATTACATTAAAAAGTCACTATAGAGTATTTATTCTTATAAAAGAATAAAGATGTATTATTAACATAAGAAATTCAAATAAATAATATTTATGTATAATTAAAACTATTCTAATTCCAAATACAAGGAGAAAGTCTTTACAATGTAAGAATATTTTAAAAAACATCCATATTAAAAAATATACATATTGAAAAATAATTTTAAATACTTAAAAAATTTGTTTATTGAATTATCTATTAGTAGGTACATAAAATAGTATTCTCAAAATAGTTTATGTATATTTGAAAGGTAAAATATATTAGACATCTATTAAATTATTGAACAAAAATTTTTTAAAAAAACAATTACAATGCAGAAACATTGTGATAGTCTGGTAAACAGGAAATAATAGATAATCATTTTCTTTAAACCAACACAATGGTTATTGGATTACTTGCTTGGTGAATGAATAAGAATTCATTATAAATATTGTATATAACACAAGTTTTACATACAATACTATCTTTTAAGTGGTCATCATTATTCCTTTGAAAATTGGATTATTTATCTTGAGCAAAGTTATTTTTAAACTAAGTATTTATTAAATTTCTAACGGTATAAATGTTTTCATTTTATATATAAATTTGATGATAGATAATTACCAATTCTTGCCTTTATAATTTATATATTTTAGAACTTAAATAAATATAAATGCATACGTACATATAATACATGTATTTATACATATATACATATTTATTTTATTATATTAGATTTAGAGAGAGTATATTAGATTTTGTAAAATAAATAATATAAATTGTGAAAATCTAACAAAAATAGAAGAGATACTTTTTAAGGACAATATATATATATATATATGTGTGTGTGTGTATGTATGCATGTGTACATTACAGAAATCTGTTTTCTACTTAATAGTGCTAGTCATATGATATATTATTTAGACATAACAAGAGAGGATAACAATTTTAAATTAAGTATTTTTCATTTTTCATTTTCTATTAATTTTTGAAAATTCACTTGAAGTATAAATAAAGGAATATTTTCAAAGATATGTAGTAGTAAATTTGATGAAATTTTATTAATCGTGTAAAAGCATAACTTTAATAGTGATCAAAATTTACATTTAAATTCATAAATAATGAAAACATTAAGGAAAGTTCAAATTCCTGATATTATTATTATATTAATTAATTAACATTAATATTGAATTTAAGTGAAATGGTAGTATACGTCATAAATATTTATATTCAAATTATAAAAAATATTTTATTAACAAAGAAAAAGTAGTTTTTTAAGGTTCTACTAGTCGTAATAGTAATATGATTTAATATATAAATTAATATAATTAAATAATTAAATATATATTGAAAAAATAAATTTGAGATATATTTTAAATAATGCAACGGTGAAGACAAAATAGTGATTACGGTAATTGATGGCAGCGTACTTCATATTATAATTAAAAATTTTTATATTAGGATACGTGAAAAAATATTAACGTTTCGATTGGCTTCACAAGTTATTTGATTGTAATACTTTGATATTATTTTGCAATAATATTAAACAAACCATTAAACATAATCAGTTTTTATAATTATTTGTATAATTATTTTTATTAAAATATAGCTTCTTACCGGTAAGTGATGTTTGTACCATAAGTTTCGTTAGTGATACTCCTTTGTCATAACCGAATATGTAAAAATACATAGGTGACAGATTTTTTTGCAAACAAAGTTTAATAGTTGTATGAAATCCTAGACTAATATACATTTCTCCCATAAAATCAATTATTTTAGTTGAAGCATCATGTTGCATGAGATCTGAGCAATTATACCATTCTCTTAGAGTACCCAACGTTAAATTGTATTGTGATAATAGATTCAAAAAATTAGGATGTACATATTTTTCGAAGTGCAATGCAACATCTGTCATGTCAGCATTTTGAAGAGCTAAAATATAAAATAAATGAAACAGTTGATTGAACATATATACGTAATTGTATTCTTTGTGTAAAATTACTTGACAAAGAGTATATCCCTTCTCGGTTATTATATCCTAATAGATAAGGTATATCTATTCCATTTTGAACAGCTATCGATAAAGGTATTGGCATAAAAGGATTTGCAGATTTATGATCCATCCCTGGTCCAAAAGGATATAATAACTGCATTTTTTCCTAAAATTAAAAAATTAAAAAAGAACATTTTTTATGGTACCATTTTAATATTATTATTATACACAAAATAATTGGCACATTTTCTTTTTAATTAAAATAAGATTTTTCTTTTACCTCTATACCTCGCAATTTTTCTTGCATTTTAACTAGCTTTAAATTATTTATCGTTCGTAAAAATTTAACAATATCTTTGGAATTATAAATTTCATTACCCAATAATTTACAAATAGCATATGCATACTGTTTTGGATTTGGTAACGATGCCCATGTATTCAAAATGACACCACTTTCACAAATAACTTTATGTATTAGTCCTAAAATTTAAAAAAGAAAAACTATATGTAAACTGTTTCAATGTTTTATTTGAAATAAATTTTAAGCATTTTTAAGTCATATACCTTTAGTCATAGGTGATAATACTAAATAATGTGCACATGCTGCTCCAGAACTTTCGCCAAATACAGTTACATTGTTAGGGTCACCTCCAAAATTTGCGATATTAAGTTGAATCCATTTTAAAGCCATAACTTGATCTTTCATGCCTTGATTTCCTGACATTATTTCATCTTCTAAATTCAAGAAACCTGCAGAGTGAAAACAGATGTATTAATTTTTTAACAATCTAAAAATTAAATATGTAAAATTGAAAAGTACAAAAATTTAATAAGATTAAGATTTATAAATCATTATACGAAACTATGTATTAATGAATTAAAGAATGGATTTAAAATTAAAATTTTATTAAAAATTTATGATTGAATATTATGTGACTATTAGAATTGGTAAAATATTTTAATTATTTAATATCAGTCCCGTTTAAATTACATGAAAGATTGGGATAAAATAGTAAAGTGTTATTATTTGCAGTATATTAAATAGTTGATAGTCATATAACATAATATTATATATATGTTTACATATTAATATTAGAAGCTTATATATATTTATTAATACGTGATATAATATATGTATATTATACCATGTTTTATACTTTTTTTACGAAAGTATGTTAATAATTCTAATACATTTTTAGTTGTAGTAATGAATGTGAATATATTGTTTTGAAATGCCATTAAATCTGTATCAAATGCTAAATTGTCTGAAATAAATTTTAAACATTCTTTTTTTTTTAAAACAGTTTTTTCGTTGTAAGAAACTATATCTTAAAAATATTTCATAAATTATAAATGAATTTTATAACGTACTTCATTGAAAGTATAATATAAGAATTTCTAAATAACAATTGAAAAATTCAATACTTATTGCTTCAATACTTTTTGCTGAACTTTGTTATTTTTTTAATCTTTATCTTTTAATTTTCTTTACATTTTATAACAAATTTTAACCTTAACTTATTAAACTCTATTTTTTAACACAAAATATATCTTATTTGTTTTTCATTAACAAACAAATTTAATTATCTATTAAATTTTTAAATAATATTTTTAAATTTGTAATAGCTTATATAAAAATGAATTATATAGAAATAAAATTAGACAATTTTAAAAATGACTTAGAAATATAATTTAGGTAAAAGAAGAAAATCCTAAACATATTTTCCTGATATGTATATTTTAATTTTTTTTTAAACGTACCAAATATACCAAGTCTATAATTAATCGTTACTAAAACAATATCTTTTCTAAGTAAATAATCAGGACCATAAAATGCATCATCTCCAGAACCAAAACTGAATGCACCTCCATGAATCCACATCATAACCGGCAGACGTGCTTCAGTTTTAATAGATTTAACGTAAACATTTAAATATAAACAGTCATCAGATCCTACATAGGATTGTGTAAATTGATCGAATTGAGCACACGCAGATCCAAAATTTGTTGCATTTCTTGTGCCTACCCATTTTTCTGGTGGTTGAGGATCCTGTAAGTTATTATCATCCTATATACTGTTATATATATAATTATATATAAATATAATACGGTAAAAAGTTATATACATTATTGAATAGAAATTGTGATAAATACATTTCAAAATAAAATGAAAACTAAAAAAACTTAATAAAATATTTTAATATGATATATAGAAATGTAATTCTAGTGTTTAGATACGCATAAAAATTCATTTTTAATTGCACAAGTTTTCATTTAAAATTTTTCTACAGAAAATGTTTTCCTTAAGATTTATTAATATCATAAATAAAAAATGCTGATTATAAGTTAAAAAAATGATTTAAAAAATTCGTTTAATTTTTTTCGTTGAATATTGATAATGCATATATTTAAAAAAAATAATAAAAACTATATATATTTGTAAAAAAAACTATTTTAAATAGAATATTTCATTATAGAAAACAAGAAAAAATGCATCAACGCAGAAATAATTATGATTTTCTACTAGTTTAGTTTATTTTAAGAAAATTAAAACTATAATAGTAAAATATATATCTTTGAATTGTAAATGCATTTTCTTTTATTTTTAAAAATTCTTTAAACTTTTGTTTGATTATTTTCCGAGTTAAATTAAAATTTATGTTAAACAAATATTCCATTTGTAAAAGAAAAATTATACAAAGGTTTCTTATGAAACTTTTTAATAATTGTGTTTTGCGTTTTAATTATTTTAAATATTTGTGTATTTTAATTATTAATTTTTATACAATTATAATAATTTTTTTTTAATAGTTGTAATAATTTAATAAAATTTTTATTTTTAATGATAATAAAATTTTCTACATGTTCCACGCGGAAATTTAGTAATACATATAATTTTTAATTTAAAAATATAATTTATTTGTGGCATAAAAATTAATATTTCAAAAATATTTTTCACTAAATATAAGCAGTATAAAATAACAATACAAAATTTAGTATATTCTTTAAAAATAATAATTAATTATATTAATATTTGTATAAACAAAGTGAAAGTATTAACTACTTTGTTAAATTCTAGAGACTGTGTTTTAAATATTAAAAAATGAAAGCTTTTGAAGATTAAATGTGTTCATAATTAATTCTTTTTATATATTTTTATTGAAAATTTAAAAATATCTCTAACCTGAAATCTAAGTTCACCAACTGGTGGTTTAGCGTACGGTATGCCTTTGAAAGCATAGTATTCATAGCCTTCGCTACTTTTCTGAATTGAACCGCTCAAACGGCCACAGCAAGTTTCCGCAATTGGCTTATCCATTTCAAATGATACAAACTTACTGAAAGGTTTTTTAACTTCTGCAAAATTCTTACTATCATTGATAATTTGAATACAGTGCACCATTTGCATTTTAAAAATACTTAATAAAAAATACGTCTTCCTAATTACGTTGATTTTTGTCGTATAACATGATAATGCGAACAAATTTTTTAACAATTTTGATTCTTATTCCTATATAAATTAATTAAATAAATAAATTATCATATACAATTTAATTTGAAATAATTATTTCAATATATATTCTATACTTACATATTAAGAAATGTTACAAATTTATTTATTCCATTTGGGTATCATTATTTATTAACTTTTTTAAATTTTATAAGTTATATCTATCATTAATAGAAAATATAAGAATCTATTTTTAAATTCATTCTATTTTTATTCTATATATTAATTTATTAAAACTATTTTTCATCTTTTACAAATATTTAATGATTATAATATTAAATGTTTTTCTGATATTTTTACTTAAAGTTTTGGATAAGAATAATTCGTTTATTATAATAAATCTACAGAATTTATCAGAAGATAAATTTTCAAATTGAAAATTTTGTTAAATATAGTATTGAATTCGAAAACTTCATTTGCATTCTAGTAAAATTTATTTCTATTCAGTGATAATAAATTTTACAATATACAAAATTTTTATATATATAGATATATATATATAGATATATATATTTATATAGCATGTTTCAATTTCTAATTTCTTTAAAAATTTATGAATGTATGTATAAAATATTGAAATAAATAAAATAAATAAAAATAAATACATTAGTTACCTTAAAAATAAATAATAAATAAATAAAAATAAATAAAATACTTACCTTCAAATTCTTCAAAAAAATTAATTAATACTATTTATAAAATTGGTACAAATACTAAAACTGTATGAGGAACACATTTTATTTTCTGACATATCTTTGAATAGTCCTTTTTTTTATTCTATGTTAGAAAAATATTACACATTGTCATTCCTATATATTTCTAATATTTTATGGTTTATTCATTGTAGATATTTCATTATAATTTTATTGCTACAAATATTAATTATTATTTTAATAATATTTAAGTATAATGAGCTTTAATTTTGCAGTGGCAAACATTATGTTACATAAATATATTATAATATAATACTTCTTTTGCTATAATTATTATTGAAATTTATTTAATTGAATATTAAACAAAATGAATATTTAATTGTTTTTAAGTTTTAATATATTTAAATCAAATACGATTACATATTTACATGAAATACGTGTACAAAAAAAAGTTTTTAATTATATATTTATAGTATTATATATAGTTAGTACTATCCGAAATACATAATAAAGAATAATATACAAATGTTTTTTTTAATTATATCAATTAAATTTCTAAAATGTATTAGTAAATTTTTAAATAAAATTCAATATAGTTTTAAAAATATATTTCAAAAATAAAACGTGCATGACGTAAGCCACTCATGATAGGGTCAGGAGGCTCTCTTTCGTTATTAATTTATATAATAATCCGATTTATATTTTTATGATTACCTAGAATATACCTAGAAATACCCTTTCGATCAATTGCTAGTTGTAGAAATCTACGCATACATCTATATATTTAAATATAATCTTCTGTGTCATCACTGCTTCTTATAATTTATATAATGTTATTTAGTTATAATTTATATAATATTATTTTTGAATTTCTAATTATACTTTATTGGTTTCTATACGGTAAAAAAATTAATAATATTTTTAATATTATATTTATAATATTAATAATATATACAATTTGTCAATAAATCTTGAAGGCATATTTTTTAATATTATGGTATCATTTTCAACATACAAAAATTTCTGCCAAGGTACCGGTAATTGCTATGATCATATAAAAAAAAAAATATATATAGGTTTGCATTCCGTTAAAGGGCAAGTAAAGTAAATTTTTTACCATTAATTATAATGAAATATATTGAATCATTTTTTTATTATTATTTTATTTTATTTTATATATATAGATATATATATAAATGTATAAAATAATAAATATATTATATAATATATATAAGATAAATCTGAAATGGATCGAAAATATTAAACAAAACGATTAGTAGAAAATAAATCTAATTATAGAATTATTATTATTTTATATCAGAAAACTTAAAAGTTTTTAATCACTAAAGAACATTAATAAATCAAAAAACTTACTACTAAATATTGGAAATAAGTTTTTAATACGACTATTATACTCTTATTTTGCAAAGTTATACACACAATTTTTAAATAATTGTTTAACACAAAAAATATGAATGTGGCTTTAACTATGTTTTTTAGATATGTTTTTTATATAACTCAATTTATTTTTCTAGATTTATTGAAAGCTTTTAAAAATTACTTTAAAAAATGTTTTCAAATATAAATTGTCACCAAAATTATCAAAAATAATATCTTATAAGAGATGATTGAATTTGTAGATATTATTTATATTTCTTAGATTTATGTAGAAATTATATATTTTTATTATTAGAAGATTATAAGAAGTAGGAAAGTATCATAGTTGTTTTATATGTCATCAAAACTTAGTGTTACAGCGCCATCTACTGAAAGCTTTCCACGTTAAAAAATACGATTATTTTTTATTATTAATTAATTACTTGCTGATTTGAAAAACATATATAATTAATGAAAATTAGAATGACTGATATAAGTTATTTCACGAAACCCTAATTTAATTATCGTCCATAAGATTTAGTATATTGTACTTTGTAAATATAAATTAAATACCAAGCATTTTAAAACTTTTTTTAACTATTCTCTCATCTTTTACAAATTTATAAAATTAAGTTATTTAACATTGTACGAGATCAATGTATAAGTTTTTCAGTTTCATTGGATACACCAAATGTATTATTATTATTATTCTACAATTATATATATATATATATATATATATATATGTGTGTGTGTGTGTGTGTAAATTTTATTTTATTGTATCGAAATCTTTTCAAACATTAATATATCACCAAAATTAAATTATTCATATTAGTTTGAACCTAATTCATATGAATTAAATTTTAAAATTTTATTTTATAAATCATTATATATATTTAGTTTTTTCTTTAAAAAACATCATTTTAACAATAGCATACTTCATTATTCTAGAATAGTATAATAATTTTTTAATTCTATTTTGCATTATATATTTAATACAAAACTAATATAATTAGTTTAATAATTAAATTTAATAATAAAAATTTATTAATTTATTATAAATTATTAAAAAAATTTTAATTCGTAAATTTGAATTTTTTAATGTTAATTCTGATTAAATATTAATCTATATATAGGAAAAAATTTGGTTTCAAATTTAAAAACATTATGGTCAAGTCGTGAGAAGGTAATAATAAAAAATCTTTGTGTAACTATAATTTCAAAAATTATAATTTTTACATATTTATAATACATAATCAATTTTAAATCAATAAATATATTTTGATTTAAAAAACTATTGTCATTATTTTTAATAAAAATTTGTAATACTGAAATAATTTTCTTACATCAACTCCTTTCATATAAAATATTTAAAAAGCAATATCATTTACAATTTATTTTTTTTGTATTTTTTTTGTGATAAGCATTCTTCTATACTCAAAGTATTTTCCATCTTCAATTCTTCAGTTATATTTAATGTTCGAAAATTTTTTTCACAAGTTACTGGTAACCAATAAATAGGTATTAAATCCGATGTTGTTGGGGTTGGCCTTCTATATATAATTAGTATACAAAAATGGAAAAAATGAAATGTGTATAAAATATTACCAAGAAGCAATTTTTTATTAAACAGTCATCTATGCATATATATTTTCTTAACTTACCCATATTTTGCAAAGTTTACCCACATTTCTACCATTTGCTCAATTATTCTATAAACTGTTGTTCCGCGTTTTGGACGATCAAGGTTTAATATATCATACATGCGCATACTAAATAAAAATTGCAATTCATCAAAATGTGCTGTTCCTAAAAGTAAAATAATTAACAATTAGTAACATTACGTAGAAATAATATTATAAAAAATATAGTAAACGTTTCTTTCAAAATTTATTCAAATAATTAAAAAAATTTGAATAATAAAAAACTTTAAATAAATGTATAAGTCATTTTACCTTTACTTATTGTTATCTTTTGCAGTATATACTCGTATAATTTAAAACTTTTTCTGATATTAAAATCAAACTTGTTATAGAACTGATTTAATGATATTAAGAGATATATAAAATTTTTACTAAATTTTATCAATCACATGCATTAAAAATATTTTTAGATTTGAAATATATAAGCATCAAATTGATTGGTATTTATTGTGTATATTATAAGGTTTGAAATATTTTAAAAATATTTTAAAATAAATCACTAACCTGGTAACGTTAAATTAATAAACGATTTCATGATCGAAAATTCTTTGTCGTACGTAAAACGATAAAAATATGTAGATGCAGAGCTTTTCTTAACTTGAAAGCTTAAAACTCTATGAATTCCTTCTAGAAAATGCATATCTGTGCAATACTTTATAAATTTTTCAATACTCGTAAGGGATAAATTTTTATCATCATAATAGAAACGTTTTAAATCACTCGGTGTAATACCAATTCTTTTTAGTAAATCTATATGAACAGGATTTAAATACTTCTCAAAATTAGATTCAAATTCAACCATCATATTTTCTTTTATTCCTAAAAATTCAATCATAATTTAGCAATAAGTCATTTAATAATAAATGGGAAATGTTTAAAATAACTTTATCGCAGTTAATTTTTAATAAAAAAATGCCTTTTAGTTACCTGGCGTATTCATAACTCCTTCATGAACATTACATCCTAAAATGAAAGGAACATGAACACCTTCTTCCATAGCTTTTGATGGATGGACTGGCATAAATGGTTTTTCCGACTTATCATCAACCCCTGGGCCAAAATTAATTCTACAATATAATCTATTCTAAAAAAATTTAGGAGTAATTATATAATTTAATATTTTTAAATTAAATTTTAAGATATATTAGTTATCATAATTTAAAATATTTATTTATTGGCTCATTTTATCGATAATTACTACAATAAAACTATCAAAAATTAGATTATAATTTTATCTGAATCAATGAATTTAAATGCATATAAATAGTTGAATTTCTGATTACATGTATATTTCTCTTTATTTATTTATACCTCGTAAGACCGTAAACTTTCCTGGACTTCTATAATCTTGGTACAATCAACTGTTCGTAGAAATTTCACTAATTCTTCAGGATTAGTTGAATTATTCCCTAAATTCTTACATAATACATAAGCGTCTTGTATATTTGGTGTGCTGGCCCAAGGATTACAAGCGACACCACTTTGCGAAATCGCCTTATGGAAAAGACCTTCATTCATTAAAACATAATTGTTACTCTGAGCCAATATATTTAATAAAATTTGTATAATTACGTTAAAAATTTATGTTTATATTACATTAGATATAATCTTTTAATAAATTAAAATTAATCAATATTAGTTCAACTATATAATAGATAAAAAGTCATACCTTTTGCTAACTTAGATAATGTCAAATAATGTACAGATGATCCTCCAGCACTTTCACCGAAAATACATACGTTATCTGGATCACCACCAAAACATTTAATATTTTCTTGTACCCATTGTAGAAGCATAACTTGATCTTTTAGACCTTGATTTCCGGGTGCACATTTATGTTCAAAATTCAAAAAACCTGCGTTAAAAACATTGTATAATACTACGCCATCAATAAGAATATTTGCTTAGAAATTAAATCTAAGTTATTAAAATCTATCTATTGCATATTTAATATTGGAAATAATTGATCTCGTGAATTTTAGACTGTTGTAAAAAATTATGTATATACGTACCAAATACTCCCAACCGATAATTAAATGTAACAAGGACGATATCTTTTTTTAAAAGGTAATCTGGTCCATAAAATAAATCATCTCCACTTCCAAAGATGAAACCGCCCCCATGGATAAACACCATTACAGGTAAAAGAATATTAGATTCAATGGATTTTACGTAAACGTTTAAATAAAGGCAATCATCACTGCCATGTATATTCTTAGATGCATAATCGCACTGGATACACATTGATCCAAATTTTGTTGCGTCCCTCACTCCTGACCATGGCTCGATGGGTAATGGGTCCTGTAGGTGATAATTAATTATTTATAGTATTTTTTTTTAGGAATTCACCTAAAACACTGCTTAATAACAGATTCTCTTTAAAATATATTCGTTGAAGAAAATAATACTGATTATAAATCTATTTTATTAATTATGTATCAAAATATATCAAATTTTTATAATAAATTAGCAAAATCATAAACAATATAAAAGCATAAATTTAAAAATACAATTGATACGTGAACAGGTCAATTCTGATGATGATTCTAATGTGATATAATAAGAAATCAAATACAAAGTATTTATGTATTGTTTGTGAATTATTTAAAAAGAAGTTATTACTAAATCATTTAGTTTTATCGTAGCTATTAACAAATTATTTATAAAATGATATTATTAATTTTTCTATAATTTAAAATATCTTACCAAAAAAATCATTACTAACATATATTATAAAAATAATACAGTAATACATGTTAAGCTTTTAATAAATTCAAAATTAATTTCTAATCACAGAAATACATTCGATAATTCACTTCATTTAACCTGATATATTTATGCAATTATTTTGAAAAATGTATTCCATTCTACGAATTTTTTTCGCGTTAAAGCTAAATTTCTTCATCTACTTGTTTTATATTTTCATATTTGTATGTATTTTAGAATATTTCATATATCTATAACATTTTTAAAACACTCAGTAATAATGATTTATCTGTTCTGATATTCAAGTGCTAAATATTGTAATTTTTTTGTGTAATAAATCAGTTATGTTATTTTAGATTGTAAATTATTATAAATATATTTTGTAAAATTAACAATAATTATTTTCCTAATCACGTAATTTGTCGCAGTTTGAAGGTTTTTAAATAAAAATAATATTTAAGTTAAAAAAAAAATAAAGTGATAAAAATAAAAATATTTAATAATTAATAATTATATCTTTTTTAATATCAAACTAAATAAAAAATATACAAGTACAAGATTTATGATTTTGATAAAGTTAAGATATAAAATTAACATTAAAAACAAAATGGTAATAAAAATTGGAAGTATCATATTATTGGTATTCATTATGATTGCTTGCATCTTATATATTTTATATTTCGAAGAATATAAAATTTTTGTTATATTAATATTTTTGAATATAAAATTTAAAGCAATTCTTTTAAATATAATATAATTTTAAACCTTCTTTATATTACTTTTAAAAAACAAATAATAATTGAATTAATTACAAAATAAATTTATTGAACATTGCGTTTCTTAGAAAATTTGTTGAGTTATTACGTAATAACCGTTATATTTAAGAACTTATAAACATGATATATTACAGCTCTATTAGTTGTTAACGCATTACCAAATTATACTAAGAAACTATGAGCTTTTTCTTGTATTAGTTTTCTTGAGATAATACCTCAAATGATGCTTAGAACAAAATAGCCTTTTAATTAGCTCATTTATTTTTCTTAATAATTTTTTAATGACATCGTAGTTTCAATATATATTAAGAAAAATATATTTCTTTGGCGAAATACAAATAGGTATTTAGTTTATTTTAGATCGTTGAGAATTTTTATTTTTAAAATATATTTTCTGAAGCAAACATGTTTTATTTATTCGTGTAAATTGGAAAAAATAACTATTTTAAAAAAAAATTTTCTATTTCACAGAAGAATTTAGAGAAAGTATATGATAAACTTTGAACCCGAATTTACTGATATTTTAATCATTGTATTAGCATATGAATTTTTTTTAACAATTCTTATAAAAAAATTTTTACGTAAGTAGATAACTATTTAAAATTATAAGTTATCCAATATATTTTATAATAAATCTATTTAAAAATAATTAATATAAATCTATAAAATGGATAAACTCATGTTAAATTTTATATTTATAATAATAAAAATTAATAAAGAAAACTTTCTTAACTCAAAAATAAAAATTTTCAGATTACGTTTTTAATTTTGAATACATACTGTAGTTAAAGACCTATATTTTTGCAAGGGCAATTACTTTATTAATAAAAAAATAAGTTTTAATAATTGAAAATTTGATTTTGTATATTTAAAGTTATACAAATTTTAAGACTTGAAAATCTTTAAAAGTACAAACTTTGTTTACTGTATTAATTTCTTTGCTATTCTTCAAACTTAATATTTTAAAAAATATAATTAAGAAATAAATAAATTCTTCTAAATAATTATTATAATTTATTGACTGTAGCAATAGATAAATATTTTTAATTTTTTAAAATTAAACTTTATTTAATTCAATTAAAAATTTGTTTTAAATGAAATATTTATTAGACCTGTGAGATAATAACAATAATTTTACATTCTTGAAATCAATAAAAGTAAGTAAATACAACATTGTAATATTTTTAGTGATTGTGAAAGATTTAATTTTCATTCAGATTTATATAACATCTAAAAAAAATGTATTTAGTTAATAAGAAACTATAAGTAAAATAATACCATTGCCTTTTAACTGACAACTAAATTTTGAAAAACTTAAACCTTATGATACGAATACTGACAATCTTAAAAGACGTCTTTACCTCGACTCCGAACAAACCACTTTTATCTTTGTTTGGCCTTACTCTTCCAGTTCCACTCTATCCATCTACAGCGAATGAATATCAATATTCCTCGAATAACTTGTGTTATATGTATTATATAGCCTACAGAATATTTCTAATTTCACTCCGAAAACTTCTTAAATTTAGTAAGCGTAAAGAAAAAAAAATAGCTTACTCGAAATCTTAAATCACCAACAGGCGGTTTAGCATATGGAATCCCTTTAAAGGCGCAATAATCGTAACCTTCAAAGCTGTGCTGAATCGTACCACGCAATTGCCCGCACGGTATCTGAACAACGATGAATTTACTCATATTCGTTCTCGAGTAACTGGCAAACGATGAGTGCAACTTCATATATCGGACTGGTCAGTAAGCTGCGTGCTACGCCACTTTTTCTCTTATTCGATACCGTCAAGAGAATGGGAATTCGAATGAGCAACAGTGGGATAACAGATAGATAGTGAAAATCTAACGAATGAGTTAAAATTATTTGTGATTTTTTTTATACTTATTATTTAACAAAGACTAATAATAATTAATATTTTTAGAAATAATATTTTTAAAACACGTGATATTGAATGTGTTTTGATATAAAAAAAATTAAATAAAACTATTTTTCGCAAATTTTGTGTAATTCTACGAATAATAAATAATATTAAAATTTAGAAATTTAGTTTTGTAATATAATAGTTAAAAAGATTTCTGATGAATTTAGATTTTATAACAAAGAACAACATAACCTAAAAGTGCAAATTGACATACAATGACATTCCATTCTATGAAAATGTATATTACACGCTAATTGAAAGTTCACGGTTAAAATAATCTATACTGATTCACATTATAGTGCTAACAGTAGTCTTAATATTTGTATTTGATTAACCGTTCGTATCGTATTTTTTCTTACAATGTTTTCAAACATTTTTCCTGTGATTGACTTCAATATTTTATCATACTTTCGTAACTTTTCACATTTTATAGTTCTAAATAATTTTATTATTATAAATTAGTAAAATTACTTTAAAATTCACGAATAAAAAAAATAATTGAAAATTAATTTCTAAATTGAATTTAAAATTCTCAATAAAGAATTTTGCCTTGTTACACTCAATGTTTGAAAAAATTTTATACAATTACCTACTTCTGTTTATAAATTACCAAATATTATATTTATGAAATAAATACAGATTGTTACAAAACTATTATTATTATTCAACGCTAATTTTGTTAAAAAAATTTGATTCATTTAAATTTCGTATAATAATAAATTTATTCGTTAAAAACAATATTTAATATATAAATGTATAAATTATATTTACAATATTTTACAATTTTAGAAATTATTTTTATATTTAAAATAATAAATAACGTAAAATACTTAGTTTATTAGATTTAACGATTTTTTTATAAAGTACTTTTATCTTAAATAAAAAATAATTTCTTTTTTCTTTAATTGCTAAAGTTTGGAACAGTGCGTAATTTTGTTTGTACAGCATTCTAATTACAGTTTGGTATACCAATAATATTTGTGTATACATTATTATACGAATTAATCCGAGGTAAAAAAGGTAATCCATTAACTAAAGTAATAAATTTACAATAAGTGCTGCATAATTTGGTAAACTGAATTTTTCTCATTGTTTTATTTATATATATATTTTCTATTGTTTACTTGTGGGTCGTGATATTTATTTTCTAAATAACTCGATTTGCGCCTGATATTATTTATTTTTTTACTTATATCTCATGTTTTTAATCATGTTAAACGATCTAGTATCCATATATGTTTTTATTTACATTAAAAAGGTTGACATGTTAGAACTCCTGACGATATGTATTACTCTAAAAAAATAACAGAAAAGTCGATAATTTTTTTTACTGCAATGTTCTCACAAAATAATGATTAAAAAATAAATAAATATATTCCTTTAAGTCAGTTAATAAATTTATAAACACATCCTTTGAATAATATTTATACAATTGTAATTTATATTTGGGAAAAATACATATGAATGTAATATATATTATATTTATTTATAAAATGTAAAATGTTAGTAGACAAAAAATATATTTATTTATATATAAATAATATTTTTAAAATATTGCATAATAAATATAATCATAAATTTAGAATAAAAATAATTCTTATAATTATTATTCAAAATATACTTTGCTCGTAAAAATATTTTAAAAGATTAATAGTATAATATGATACATTTAATCTACCTTATTATATATCATCCAAATATAGGATGACTTTGATATTTACCAATAATAACATTTTTTCTCTTTTAGTTCATATAACTAAAAAATGATAAAAAATAAACAAAACTGATCGTTGAAATTTAACATACTATGAAAATGATCTCAATTTTCATCATCTGATCCTATTTGTTTGTGATATTATTTATTTTATTTAATAAATTCGAATTACTTTATTTAAATATTAGGGCTTCAAGCTACAACATTATATGAAATATAAGAAAAATATTATATAATTTGAATTACGTATGTAATTCTTGTAACTGAATTATTTTTTTTTAATGTATTTTATAGATACGAAAATATAAAATATAATTATTAAAAGCATAAAAATATATTTTTAATTTTTATAGGAGATTTAAAATTTATATACATTATAGAGCACCATGTAAAATTATATTAAGAGTATAATAAGTTTTTCAGTGTTATTTTTAAAATCATATAATAATATATATACTAATATATTACAAACAACAATAAATATTTATTTTTATTATAGAAAATGTAATATAAGTCAGTGTATTAAATTTTAAATTCTTGAGAAAAATTTGATACATTTTTACTTGATAATGATTAGTTTAAATTGTATTAGAATTATTTCATGTAATATCAAATAAAACTTTTTACTAAAATGTTTACTTTACTTAAATTCTAATTTTTTGAATATTCAATATATCTTATTAAAATAATATAATAATACTTTTTATAAATAAATTTTGATGCTAAAAAATCTTTGATTATTTTGAGTATTAATAACCAAATAATAAAATATGATAAGGCTACGAATTTGTTAATTTTATTTTTAAATATGATTTTACTCGCAACGAATGTTTGTTCAAAAAAGTTGTTCAAGCTTAATATTATTTCTTGATCTTAATGGATATATAAATACAATAATATAAAACAATTTAACCAGTTGTAATATTATTTTGAACTTCAAAATTGATTCAATATTGTACATAAATTACATCAATAATTGTAATATATATGTATTACAAAATAAACATTTTTTTTTTTATTTTTGAAAAGTACACGATATGTGCTTAAACTCCTTAAGTTATTTTTCAATTATCAATCTTAAATCATTAAAAGTCTTTAACAAAAATGACCATTTAAAAAGGTAAAAATAAATATACAAAGATATATTGTAATTAATTAATCTTGAAATAACATATAAATTATATTTGTAATTAATTTTTTAAACCTTTCATTTTTGAAAACATTTTTGCATATCACAAAAAATTTTAAGTTTAATGCTTTTATTATAAAGCATATTAGTGCTAAATGTAACAGTTCAATAAATTTAGAGTACTAATAAAAAAAACGAGAAATAATTTTCAATTATATTATATCAATATTATATATAAGAATAAGTAATATAAAATTACTTATTTTGCACGATGATTTTTAACGTAAATATTAAATATTTCATTTTTTTTATTGGTAGACTCAAAGAATAAACTTTTGTGATTATAATGTTTAGCAGTTTTCATTACTTTATAATTTTTTGTTTTTTTTTTTAATGCATAAGTTCAAATTGAACTAGAATAAGTACGTTCACTCAGATTTAAATTTATTGCAATAATAAACTTTGATTATCTAAAAACCAGTATTATTTTAGTATTAAGCAGTAATACAAATATTGTGTAAATATTAAAATATATGAAAAAACCTACATTTAAAGATTTTAAAAAGAATTTTAAAGTTATAAATACAAAGGCAACTTAATATTTTATTTAATATATTATTCTAAATTTTCTAGTAGTATAATACATATTTTAAAAATATTTTACCTTTACTATATAAAGAAATGTTAGAATTACTTATACACAATTAAATTTGGAGAGCGAGTGTTAGCGGTGAGCTCCTGTTCAGCTTGAGGCGGTGCGCGAAAGGATTTTCAAACAGAGCGAAGCGTGATCGACAATCTTTTTATTTTCTCGATGCTGAAGGGTATAAGGACCTGTCCTCTCTAATATAACTAACTTATTTGCTTCATGGTCCTCTTATATAGAAGCGAAAACCCCCGTTACTTTGATTAATATTATAAAAACAATTACAATTCAAAACTATTAAAATTATATAAAACATTTTTTATGGTATTATATCTTATCTTTTTTTTTAGAATTTTTGGAAAGTATATAGTGTATAAAATAAATAATATATATAAATTGTTTATATATAATTATATAAAAATATATATAATTAATTTATTTTTTATATTTATAAATTATAAAACAACCATTTTAAATATTTAAAAAATAAATTTGTTTTTATTTTATATTATAAGAAAATTATCAATATTAGATTTTATTTATGCTTTTTACTAGATTACGTATATAAAACAACACCGGGAGCTTCTAATATAAAACATCATGTTTCGTAAATATTGCGTTAATAAAATTTATTTCCTTGTAAATATCTCAAATAATAATTAATATAGTCCTAGCTGACATTTTTAAAATTATAAATAAAAAATTAATATTGTCAAATTTCTCGAAAATATTCGTAATATTGTAAATTAAAAATTATTATATTATGTATTAAAAATAATGTAAATTCATAATTGATACATCATTTGATCTTTCTAAATCTAAATATATAATTTTATATTTTTATATTAGGTCTGAAAAATTATTTAATAATTAAATTTTTGTTTATGTAAGATTTAAACACAGTTTTATATTTTATATTTTAACTATGTTTTTAAATACTACTCATAAGATAATAATATAATGAAATATTATAGAAGTAACATTATACATACTCAAAATACAATGTCATGAAATAACAAATTTTAAAGTTCTTTGTCTTTCATGATACATAAAATTGGTCCATTTTATTTGACTGGATTTTTAAGAAGAATAATAATTTAACGAAATTATTTGATGACATAATATTTTTATTGAAACATAATATACTAATTAGAGTTCTACTTGAAAATAATAAATATTTTACAGCTTAAAAATGCTATCTTTAAGATTAATTTTATTTTTTAATCTAATTCAGAATTAAATATAAATATTTATTAATATTTACTATCCTTTAATTTATTATGATCCTTTAATTAATATTTACTATGAAAATTGTATTAATTAATTATTCTTCATATTTCTTCAATATTAGTATGTAAAACATCTTTTCTAAAATTTTATTCTATGAATAAAATAAATTTTAATCAAAATTTTTACTTGCATTTATTTACCAATAATTGCTTTAGAATAATATACAATTATCTATTATTATCTATTTTTATGTCTCTCTCTTATTCTTTCCCTATGTCGAATCAGTGATTATAAAACTTCTCGGTTTTGTAGAATGGAATACTTTTTTTGTTATAGAAACGTGTAGAGTATTTTATTATATTTTATGACCTATTTTTTTCATATTTTCCAAAAGGAAAACGTTGTTCCATGTTTAACATAGTTTCCATACATAATTCTTCACCTATGTTTAAATATCGAAAAACTGTATTATTTAATACTGGTAGCCAGTACACAGGGATTAGTTTTGAAATTAGAGGTGTAGGTCTCCTGCAAAAAATTATTCATTTATTCGTTCAAAGTTTTCACTTAAAAATATATTTTGATTTATATTAGTTATATTTAAAGTCATTGGTTCTGATAAAAAATTTTTGCTTTTCTATCTATCAAATCAAATTAAAAGTATACATATATGAATTTATTTTTACTAGAGTTTTTAAAAATTATTATGATGCATGATAAATTATATAAAATTTTATATTTTTTTATGGAAAAGTAATATTTGGAAATTATATATATATATATATATATATAATTATATTGTGTAATTTTAATATTTATGACAATTACTAGTTCTACAGAAAACTTAAAAAAATGTCATTGTAAATGTAATTAAAGTATTTTAATTTACCCCGTTTTTGCAAAATCAGCCCACATTTTCGTCATTTGTTCCATCAGTTTATAATTTTTAGTTCCTTTTTTCACGGGATTTATTGAAAGCGATTCTAGCAGACCTATATTAAACAGATGGAATAACTCTTCTCCATGACAAGCTCCTATGATTAATTTTTCACCTTAATAAATTGTAAAAGTTTTTGCACATTACTCTAAATATAAATATTACCTTTAACGAGAACACGCATATTTGTTTTTATGAATGAAAAACCATTTCCATATGTAAACTTATAAAGGTAAGTAGGTGCAGAACTGTGGTTAACTTGTATTTTAACAACTTTATGTATTCCGTCAACAAAATGTATGTCTCCCCATAAATCAGCAAAGGCTTGATCATTAGTTCTTAATATAGTTTCACTTCCGAAATATAATCGCTTCAAGTCTTCCGAAGTCAAATTATTCTTATGAAGTGTTTCAAAAACTCGAGGATGTAGATAAGTTTCAAAATCGTTGTATATTTTATCATATCCTTCCAGTTTCAAATCTTTGATATTTAATAATTTAAAATAATTTTAACATAATATAAATATTTAAAATTTTAGTTTTAATGAAAATTGATTGTTTATTTAAATTTTTATTATATGAATAATTTATATATTTATTGTAGACATGTATAAATATTTTCAAGTATGCGTAACTTCACCTATATAAATTCTATTCTACATGATTTTATATCATTCAATAATATAGGAATTATATATTTTTAATTATTTAAAAATTTTTTAAATAATAAATGTGTTACCGGGTAAAAAGAAAATTCCTTCTCCATTGTTATATCCCAATAGATAAGGTACATGAACACCTTTCTTAGCAGATTCTGAAGGAGGAATCGGCATAAAAGGTCTTATTGATTTATTATCTACTCCTGGGCCAAACGGAAAAACAAAACGTATTTTGTCCTGAGCAAAGATTAAATAAGAGTAAATTAAATTTATGATTGCATGATTCAAATACTTGTATAAAATTACATTATGTAAACTATAATCGATAAAAAATGCAAATTTAGTAAATATTAAAAAAATTATATTTTATCAAATGTAATTTAATTAATAATAAATAAATAAAATCGATTTTTATAAATTACAAATTATTTCATTAAATCATAAAAAAATATTTCAACGTTGTTGGAAATAACTAGTAAATTATAAGAATCAGTTTTTATAGAAAAATATGAATTATTAACAATATTAAAAACAATTTTAATTTTATTTTTATTTCTATTAAAATGATTTAATTACTTAATAAGGGATATAAGTAAAATAGTGAAAAAAAATTTTTATTAATAAAATCTGTAACCAGCACGTAACTTATTAAATTATACTTAAAATACTAAACAAAATACTCAAAATACTAAAATTATTAAACATATAATATAATACTCAAATTATTAAATAAAAACATATCTATAAATTTAAGTGAGTCTGTTTATAGTTTTATACTTTACTGTTTCACTTTCTAGATATTTAGTTTATAAATTTTATGCAAAATGTATTACTCACTTCTAAAGTTCTTAATTTTTCTTGAGCATTAATTAATGTTAAACAATTTATTTTTCGCAGAAAACGTATAATAGCTCTAGAATCATGTAAATCTTTTCCTAGCGTTGAACACAATTTATAAGCATATTTTTTTGGATTTGGTGGCATTAATGCCCACGTATTTAGAGCAACTCCACTTTGAGAAATAGCTTTATGAAAAAGTCCTGAATTAGGAAATAAATTTTTCATTAAACAGTCAATAGTTTTTAGAAATACTTTTTTAAATACCTTTTGCTAGAGGCGAAATGGTCAAATAATGCACGGATGCACCCCCTGCACTCTCACCAAAAATAGTTATATTATCAGGATCTCCACCAAAATTTTTAATATTGCTTTTTATCCAATGAAGGGCCATAACTTGATCTTTTAATCCCTGATTTCCTGGGGCAATTTCATCTTCCAAATTCAAAAAACCTATCAGAAGTAAAATAAATGTGTAAATGTAAATGATTTATTCAAGTTAAAATTTTAATTCTGTTTTTGGATAATAAATATACAACAATTTAATTTGGATTATTTTCTTTAAAACATTTTTTTTTTAGATTAATATTAAATTTTTTAACATTTATTTTTTTATTTGAAAATTTTTGTAAACAACTTATACATAAAAAGAAATTTTAATGAATAAAAACTCATATTTAAAAAAAGTCAAAGCATATTTAATCTGAATATTAGCTTTACCTAGAAAAGACATTAAAAAATCAATTTATATTAATTGTATAAATAGTATTATTTTATAATAAATCTAAATGGTAAATTGATTACTAAATAATTTCATTTTAATGAAATTAAGTTGAAGATAAATTGTAAAATTCTTTATTTTTTAGTATACAGTTTATAGTATATTATATAAAACTATAATATTGTAAATTAATTACATAATTTTTTATTTCAATATTAACTTATCATTTTTTAGTTGATAATTATATAAAGTAATTATTTTATATGTAAATTCATTTGTGAATATATTTTTAAATAATTTGAAAATTAAAATATATCAAGCTCTATGCAATCTTTTAATTAATATATTACATTAATTATTACTATATCTTTTTCATTAAAAATTAACTTTAAAATTTTGCATTAATTCAAGCATTATTATATATATTATATAATTATTATATATTATATAATAATGCTTATTATTATATTAAATGTAAAATATTTGATATTGTATATTTGATTTGATATGTCTATAATAATATTGCATTAATAAGTTATCAACAGAAAATATTACTATTCATATTAATAGATATATTATAATTATAAATTAATTATATTTACTTTACGGCAATTATTGAAATTATGAAATACAAAATAATTTTAATCGTGAAATAGAAATAACAGAATTACAAAATAATTGTTTATTATTATGAACATCTATAACTTACCAAGTACACCGATTCTATAATTAAAAGTCACTAAGATGACATCATTTTTCACTATATAGTCTGGACCGAAAAACATGCCATTACCAGAACCATGTAAAAACCCACCACCATGAATCCAAACCATTACGGGACTATGAGAATTTGGATTAATTGTCTTTGAATAAATATTTAAATAAAGACAGTCGTCTGATCCTGATACATTATGTGTTACAAGATCGTATTGTGCACAGATTGGTCCAAACTCGGTTGCATCTCGCGACCCATTCCATGGTTGCACTGGTTTAGGATCCTAAAACATAATTTTAAGAACTTCGCACAATAATTACAATCAAAATATTTTGAAGCGATTTCAATTGCTTCAAACAGCTTTTTCATATTTTCCAAAATTAAATGCCATGAATTATTTTAATTTTATTTTAATAAGTTTTGAATTTAATAACATTTCTTAATTCAATTAGTCTTATAAAAATGAATATTACTTTAAATATTTTATCTGTTCTGAAAGATGAATTATTTTTAAATATTAATCAACTAACAAACTATAAGAAACTATTTACCAAATTTTATTTTTCATTTCTGAAATTTTTAGGTTGCTTCTTCTTGCATAATCAATTTTAAAGTTACATATATGTATTTTAATTTAATAAAAATTATTTTGGAACATATATATTAAAAAAAAACCCATCAGATATGTACGTATTTCAAACTATTTGTATTTATCATTTAATAAATAAATGTTATAAACTAGGATATATAATAACCGTAATTATTTAACTTTACCAAGTTGTATCCTCGAGTTTCTTGATTTTTTAACTTTCTCCTCTAAATCAGTGAGTCCAACGTTAAATAAATTTAAATTCTCCAATTATCTTTGTATTAATTCTAACTTTTATGTTGTGTTTTGTATATTTACGAAAGCTTTATACATTAAAATTTATAAATTTGAATCTTTAAAAATTGTTAAACTATTTAATAATGATGTTTAGATATATATTTTGTTTTATAACAAAGTAAAAATTCGTTGAAACATTAAGTTATTCATCAGTTATCGGCAAGCAAAAGCTATATTTTTCATGTAAGCTAATTAACTGATAAAAAAAGTTTATGTATGTTTTATAAAAATCGTGTTCAATATTTATATTTTTTCCTAACGAAAACAAAAACTTAATTTAATGTATAATGTTAAAAATTCATATTAAATTTGTTATATCATTGAAAACTTATACTACATGTTTTAAATCATGAGATCAATAAAAAAACTTCTATGTACTTACACGGAATCTTAATTCACCAATCGGTGGTTGTGCATATGGGATTCCTTTGAATGAGTAAAAATCATAACCTTCTCTGCTGCTATTAAACGTACCACATAACTTGCCACTTCTTGTCTTGACGATTGGTTCTTTCATATTGAACATCTAGAATGGACTGAACTACCTGATATTTCATTAGATATTGAGCTACGATATATTTTAAATTTTTTCGAATATCCAATATTATTGTTTACTCATTGCTATGGAATGATGTACAATGGTATGTATTCCTGGCATTTAGATTCTTGACAATTCATGGCCGGGAGCGTCGTCAATCATTTCAACTTCAAATAAATCAATTTTTGGCATACTTTTAAGAATATTAGTGATTTAAAAAGAGATCAATTTTCCTTTATTAAATAAATGAGTTATTTGCATCACAAGGTAAAACATTATTTTTTTTAATTTTAATTTTAGGACTATTAGATAAATTTTGAGGCAACATTATTTTTTGTTACATTTTTATTTTTTTGTATTATTATTTTTGCACTTAATTATATACGTATTAACTAATAATAAGTATTAATTAGTAAATTTTACCTCCATTGTATATTTCCTATAATTTAAATTACATAACTGGTTACTTTTTGAACAAACAAAAGGGCAATTAATCAATGAGACTTACATAAAGTACGAAAAAGTATGAAAATCAAAAGTTTGGAATAAAAGGAATTTTTTTTCAATTTCCCTTAAATTTGATATTATGGTAGAATATTTAGTTACTTTTTAAATGTTATATTTAGTACGTTTAGTTGAAATTATGTTATATATTGATATTGATTATAATAGATTTTTTTATTTTATATTGTACATGAAATAAATAAAAAAAAAATAATAATTATAAGAAACTTTATAATTTCAAAGCTTTTTAAATTTATAATTTTTCTTTGCATATTTTTAACGAATAATACCACCATTTTTACGAATCCTTAATATTTGAATTTTTTATATTATAGATCGGAACGCATTAAGTCCACGACCAATTAGAACAAGAAGTATATCACCTCGAACTTACCCAACATTTAGTAGAAGCCTTTTGAGTATACCTACAAGACTAAATGGACGTTTTCAATTGCAGTGTAATATAAAAGGTTCTCCAACTCCAACTACAACTTGGTATAGGTAAATTTGTTATATCAACTTAACTTTTTTCATTAAATGTTTATTTTATATATTTATATATATTAATACTTTAATAAAAGATATTTTTTTTATTTATTATATGAAAAAATTATTAGATACCAAATAATTTCTACATGCATAGCTATTGTATGTGTAAAATTATGATTTATAATATTTAAAATATGGAAAAATAAACTAAAATGTAATTTATTCATTATATTATTATTTCATTTTTTATGATTAGACAATAAAATTCTTTGTAGATTGGTTTATTATTTTGAATTTTTTATAGTGGACCTACTAATATATTATTACGTTTTTTATATTAATTATATACAAGTATACTGAATTCGAATAAAGTATGTTCACTATATATTTATTTATTTATGTATTTGTTAAAAATATTGGATTTTTATTTTCGATATTTTAAATACGACTTAATTAATTATTAATTAATAATATTTATTTTCTCATATATTAATTAATATTCAAATTTTCATCTAAAAACTAAATCGTTCTAATTGCTAAATTATGGAGTCTTAACAATTTGTAAAACTTTGAAATAATATAATAAACTATTTTTATTGAATCATATTAATTCAGTATTAAACATAATATTTAGTTACAGCTAACAAAATTTTTACATATTTATCATTTAGCTTTTTTATGATAATTCTGTTCGTATATGTAATAATAAAAAATATAAATTGGAAATGTTTTTTATATTTTTTTTAATATTAACTAATAAAATCTTTAATCTTGAAAAAATATTCTTGTTTTTTATATAAAGTTTCTATCGATTAATAATTATTTTTTTAGAAACGGTACAAGACTTGAAAGATCTTCTAGGATAAAAAAGTTATTACTTGGTGAGAGGACTATCCTTGAGATATCGGATGTTAAACACAGTGATGCTGGAGAATACGTCTGTATAGCGAAAAACTTGCTCGGTTCAACGAGGAGTACTTGCAATGTTTGTCTTCAAATCTTCATTAAATAATTATCAATAAATTTTTAGCGTGATGATTGTATTTTAAAACAGTATTAAATAATGATATATAATTTGAATGAGATTTGAAATTCATATAATTAAATAATTCGGTTTTATAATTAGTTAATGTCTAAAATTCATATTAATTGTTAATTGTTAATAATAATTTCAATCTAAATACAATATAATAATATATACTTATATATCTAATAACTTATTGATTTTACTTGAAAACTTAACGTTAATAAGTACTAGTATGTATTTTATAATATTGATATAAAATATCTGTTGATGCTAGCAAATTCTAGTAAAATAATATAAATTTTTATTTATTTAATTAAAAAAAATGTTTGCAATTTTCAGTTTATCTATATAAAGAATTCGAAAACTTTATTACACTGTCGGACTAGATCTGTGCATTATAAGAATTGAATAATTTATATTTTATATCAGGGATTTTCATACATATAGTCTTGAAAATCTCGCAAATAAAAAATAATTTAAATTTCTTTCTACGAAACAAAGTAAACAAGTATATGAATTAAAAAATAAGAAATCAAACTAATAAAATACAGGTTAAATCGGACTGAAAGTCTATTTTCAACCAACAGGTAGTGGTACTGGATATTGATGATCCGTCGACTAAGGATCGTGAGCCTCCCAAATTCTTACAGCCTATTCCATGCAATGCCATCGTGATGGAAAGTCATTCATATGAATTACAAGCAAGGTTATCTGGTACACCACCCTTTACTGTTCTTTGGTTTAAAGATAATCATGAGATTGTCGATAGCGATTACTATCGTCACGTCATCTACGAGGACGGTGGCGTTGCACTAAGGTTCCTTAACGTTCATCCACTGGACGCGGGTGATTATAGGTGTACCGTGAGAAACGAATATGGAGAAGCGTCATGTTGCGGGCTCTTCATTGTTCAAGGTATGCATTTTAATTTTTACTTTCGTGAAATAAATTCTATCTCTTTGATCCTACTGTTTCAATGGGAATGGTATAACGTTAAATATAAACTCTTATTAGTATATGCATGATCTATTCATAAATAGTTTGATTTTATCACAAATTTTATTGATTTTAAATAAATAAAGCATTATGAAGCATTTTTTGAAAAACTGAAACATTAGAAAAGGTATTTATTGATTTAGAGTTGGAAGGATAAATTTTCTCTTTAGTTTACTAGTAAATATTTTATAAAATACATAAATATTTTATAAAATTTTATACAAGTAATTTTTAAATCTTTTTTTATTACTTATAATAGATTACAAGAGTGCATCATCGAACTTAATACTACATTTTGTAAAGACGCCTGTACCAGTTTTAGCAACAAAAGGCGCAAATGCGTGCTTTTGTGCGCGAATTCAAAGCAATCGTTCTATTGACATTGATTGGACGATAAATGGAAAAAGTGTACGAGAAGACTACAGATATAATGTAAGCAGATTTTAATAAAAATTTTAATTTTAATTTTAAATAGGTTTTTATGAAACCAATTAAATATTAAGTATAATATTAAAGTTTTAATAAAGTTGTAATGTTTATGAAAATAAATGTTCAACTTCTTTCATGTAACTGATCTTCTGTATATTATATAATACTATTATTATATAATACATAATATTATATTATTATATTATCTAATACTATTATTTAAATTTATTAATGTTTTAAATTTTTTTTCATCGTCATTTCATAAATTATTTTTTAAAGCATGATTAATAGTATAGTGACAAAAAGATAATTATTAATCAACGAAATCAAAAATTTTTATAAAGTATGATTTACAATTATGAAAAAAGATAAAAAATCTTAAACAACAAACATGTATTTTTTAAGTATTGTTGCATTGGATTACCTATATCAATTAAAGCGATGCTAACTGGTTTTTTATGTTGAAGTAATAGAATAATTATAGCTGCATTCAAATTATTTATAATTTACTTTTCAATAAATAAATATATATATATATATATATATATATATATGTATATAATAATATTATAATAACTTAAGTCATCATTTTTATAAAATGAAATTGTAAAAAGGATCTACTTATAAATGCATTCATCATATGCAATAAAAGCGATTCACTAAATTTAATTACGTATATAATTTAAAAGTTAATTTTATAATTTCATATAGTTTTATAATAATTAAATAATATTTTTTATTGCAATATATATTACGCCATTTATTAAAAATTATCTAATTTCTAACAAAAAAAGGTTCAATTGAAAAATTGAATAATAAAAAAAAAATTTACAGAAATTTTTATTTATAGTATGTGTTAGAATTTAAAAAATAAATTATAAATAATTTTTAATAATTTTGGTAATTAAAAAATCTTATTTATTTTTGTGGTATAAATAAATAGATTTTGTTTACATAGAATTTTTGTAAAATAAAATTTGGATTATGTTTTTTTATAATTCATATACTTTTAAGATTGTAATGAACTTAATGGATATTAAAATTTATATAATATGTGTCGCAAGATGAAATAATTTAAACAATTATATTTTTTCATGTATATATCAAAGTAGAAAAGAAATAAAAAATAATATCTATTAAGTGTTAAATATATAATTATTTAATATCTTGTCTTAAATAGTATAGGATTTACAAAAAATTTATTAATATTTATTTGATCCTAACAATATGTTTTAAAATGATAAGATTTTACAATAATAAAATGCAATATATCTTATAAAAAATCTAACTAGATTTAAATTTCGTACTTCAGGTTGAAAGAGATGGCTTGACTAGTATCCTAAGGATACCATCTGTCACACAGCGTGATTGCGGTGAGATACGCTGCACAGCGTCAGTTGTACGGGGACCATCCATAAGCTCTAGTACGCACTTACGTTTCAAGTTGTGTTCACCGGCTAAACGCAATAATATTTTGAATTTTATGGAGCCGAGATCGCGTAGCTTACCAAGATTGAAGAATGATTCCATTCAAAAGTCAAATGGACTATCGACACCAAATTTGCATGTAGATAAAAATAGCGTTAATCCAAAGAAACGAGCTTCAAGCGTTACACGTTTATCTTCTAAAACACGAGGGTCCTCTACTGAAAGTGTATGCGAAAAATGTAGTAGAAGGTCGGCTAATAGCCAACTTCGTATAAAATCAGTTAGAAAAATACAAAAAGAAGAAATAAAGCCTCGTAAATGTTCAACTTATGTAAAAAAACGAATAAAGGTACCTACTATAAAAAAAGTAAATTCCTTATCTGCCAATATTGTCGAAAGTAATAATGAAAATATCCAGAAGACTTATCCAAATGAAGAAACACGTGAAAAGTTAGATATAACTACAGATGCAAAATTTAATGTAAATGAAATCGATAAATCCATCGTTGAAATTCTTGCTAGAGAGAATATCGTTACTCCGATAAAGACAAGTATATCCGAAGAACGATTTATAGAAATAAATAATCAAAAACTTTCGAAACCAGTATCGCGTATAAAAGAGTTAACTAAAGAGAGACTCTCAATAAAACGAATTTCAAGTTTCAAAAATTCACGATCCAGCTTTAATTTGGAACTAGCTGATTACGATGCGAAAATTCATCAACTTCATAATAATAATCATAATAACAACAATGACGAAGAGCAAAGTGATAAAGAAATATTGACATATGTAGATCGAAATTTGCAATCTTTAACGCGAACAAAAATTAATGACTTAAAGAACGAACGAACGATGTTTGTTAAACCACAAAGTGAAATTTCCGTGAATCGTAAGGAAATGCCGGCTTCGATTGTGAGGCCACCCGATGATGTAATTACACTGAGGGGATTAACAATAGTATTGGAGGCCACCTACCAAGGTCACCCCGATCCAAGTATTCGATGGATGCGGGCGGTAAGTCAATTGGAGATCAATTAAGTACGCTATTTATTTGTTTTATTGCAATAAATTATATTTCATGCAGATTTTAATAGGCTAAAATCATTTAAATTGAAAAAATAATTATCTTTTACTTTATAAATATGTTAATAATTATGATAACTTATAAAAAATTAGTTTTTCTTTTTATGAAATTATGAATGTTTTGAGTTACAATTAAGATGAAGATTTTTCTTTTTAAATATATAAATTTAAAGCTTCAAGAATAAAGATAATTTACCGACTAGATTGGTAAATTTATGAAACTTCTTAAATATGTTTTAATAATTGCAATATTCAACGATTAAAATAAAATATTAAAATTTTTTGAAATATTAAATTATTTTGAAGTATTTTAATATTAATACAATTAATTTTAAAGTTAAAATAAATTGAGTCTAATGTAGTTTAAAATATAGATATGGTTTATCTGATAAAATTAGTTATTGATATTTGATTTAAGAATACATACATATCACGTACCATATATGTATGGGAGCTCGATATTATGCAGTTTAACGTTAATTTATCAATTTTATTATTGAATTTTATTACTGAAAAAAATAGATTTGAAAATTATATTTTAAAATATATTGTAGTGGACTAATCATAAAAAATTTTTAAGTTAATTCTAAATGAAATTTAGATATGTTAAAATATTTTTTTTTAATTCTATGACATTTTAGATTAATTTCAGTTTGAAAATAAAAATATTTTTTATGTAATTAAAATTTAGTACATTGTTCATTATTAAGGAAAATTTGTTTCTAATTATATTATTTTAATAATTTTTTGATAAATATTATTAAAAATACGTTGAGTGTATCACATTACTTATTTTATATCAATATTAATAGTAATATTAATATAATATAAAAAAAATAAAAAATAAATAATATTATTTATAATTAATTTTTAGCAAAATTAAATGAAAAAAATAAATAAAATAATAAAATAAAAAAGAATATTTATATATTGATTTTCATAAATTGATAAATACAATCTTATAATTTTGAAAATTGTCTAACATATTAAATTAATTATTATAATTCAAATATTTAACAATATGAGATACATACATTACTTTATACATTATAAATTTTTTATGGATCATTTTATTTAATTACAAGCATGCATCTAAAATATATAATACTGAATTATACGATAAATTCAGTACAAATAAGAATAAAAACTGATAATTATATACTTAGAAGTTTTTTTTTATTCGCTAGCTTTATAAACATGCACACACATAGATTTTTTAGAAATTATTTTTCAAAAGATTTAATTATTTCTTTTTTATTCAAATGAAATTGCATATTGTATGATTTAAAATTTAATTCTATTAATTTACAAAATTTTTAACTTTTCCTAAAATATTACTTTGTGTGTGTGTGTGTGTATATATATAAATAAATAAATAAATATATGTACACGCTCAAACGAATAGAATCCAAAGTTATTCAGTCATTTGCTGAAATATTTACAATTAAAATTGTTAATGTCTTCATTCGTTTTATTTTAATTGGTAATTTTAAACGATTTTAAATATAAATCTCGAAGAATTTATTTACTATAATTCAATATATTTTCGCTATTCACAACAAATTTCGAAATAATTTGCCTTGACCAACATGAATACAAATCTTATACTTATCAATACGATACGAAAATAACATATAGTTAATTTATCTTAGTTTTTTATACATTTAAGTTCTGCATTATGTTCTCAATCATCATAAAGGAATTTAAATATTTTCAAAAATACAAACAAATTACATTTTAAAATATTGGTTATAAAATTTATATTTATATGAATTTGAACTATCTATAATTCCTTCATTGTTCGTACTCCTTTTAATGATTTTATTAATATAAATTAAGAAATGAAATGAGTCATTGACATCAGAAGAATATTTATTGATAAGAAAAAGTAGTGGTATAAAAGCAAGTTTTATCAAATTAAACGTTTAGTTGGAGAAATATAATTGCTTGATATTGTTTACGAAAATTATTAAGATTGAAGTGAGTATGTATTAAATATATTTAAATTTATAGATTTGATATAATTTAATGCGACTAGTTTATTAAAAGTTCTAAGAATATATAGAAAATAACAATTCATTTACACTATGTATTTACAAGAAAACGCTTTGGTAATATTTTACGTAAAAATTAGTATATACACGTATACATAGGCATAAAGATAATAAAATTAAAAAATATATATTATTTAAATATGTCGAATTAGCATGTATTAATTTTTATTATAAAATTTAAAATGAGTTACTTAAGATTTATTTAGTCACCAAAATAATATTTTTTACAGAAATATAAAAGGAATTTTAGAAACAAGAACGAAAAATTATTATTTTATTATTATTATTATAATATTTATATGTGGTCTTATAACAAAAATTAAATCATCGTAATGATAAATTTTTTAAATAAATCTAAAAATTCATTTAAAAATCTTTAAAATAGCTTTTTCTATTTGCTTTTTTTTATCAGAATTAAATTTATTAAATTAAATTAAACAAATAAAAGTATTTACGTAATAAACAAGTGTTTGAGGTCCATTGTTTATTATTATACTTTAAATAATAAATATTTTTGTATTTTATATCAAATGAAAATTTTCTAAATTTAATAAGAAATAGCAGTTGATATTTTTTTAAATATATTTCTGAGATGTATATATTGTTTTGTATATTTTTATATAGTGTATATACATTTTAAAAGAATTATTTACTCTAATTTCATAATCATCTAACGAATTTGGTAATAAATGTGTTATCATTTTTTGTAAAACTTTGGAATATATTAATATACTATAAAGTACTTTCATAGATGATTATAAGGTTAATTTTAGGATTTATAAAATTATTATTTGTAATTATAAAAATCATGTGATATATTTTTCTCAGTTATAAAATAAATCATAACATAAGAATAATTAATAAAATATACTGAATAATATGTTTCAATTAATCTTACAGTAATTACAGATTTTTTTGATAAGAAAATGTAGAATTTTGTAATAAATTAATACTTATCCATTTAAAAAATATTAAAAGTGCACACGTTAACTATAAATGAGACGATATTTGACGTCAATATGCAGAATTCTCATTTGGTTTTTAATCTCGATATTTTTTCAAGCAGAATTCAATCGATAACATGGCTTCGCAACTACTATTTCTTATCGTTTTTCTTTCAACTGTATATTTGACTGTCATTACGGCCGTACCAAATGATTTAACCATTGGTTCTCGAGAGCCTAATGATATCCGACTACAACTTGTACACCTACGAAAAGCAGAGAGTTGGTTGGGACAAATAGTCGAAGTTACAGAAACGTTAGCATTACATGGCGCATCGAGAATTACGCAAATCAAAGCTCTTGATCAGCACCAAAATGGTTACGGTGCTCATGCAACTGTTATTGCTGGTGGAATCGGACAATCTTTTGTTACTTTGAAATTTGAGAGTCAGCGTTTCCGTAGTATTAATTTTATAATAGAAATCTATGGAAATTAAGAATTAGAATTATAAACACTAATTACTTATGAATTATAGTGATCGATTTCAATAAACTACGTTTTAATTAATTTAATTTTCAGAAATACAGCTATAGTTTATAATTTATTTTTAATGATCTTCCGTTGTCATATACATTTAAATCCAACAAATCTACTTCCAGTACCATAAAAGTGTTTAACAAGGTTATAAACTACGTAATTAAAATTTATTAAAATATATGAATAATAACAAACGAAATTAAAGAGATAAAATATCTTATAATCAAAATTAATCCATATGATAGAAATTTTTTTTTTGAATTTAGCTTTTAAAAATTATTTTTTTAATTTATGTTTAAAATTAATAAACTAAAGTAATTTATCACTTTAATTTCTATCATACTAAAAAGGAAATTTTAGTTAAGTCTTATATAATTTATATATGCATTTTTAATTTTATAGTCTTCTTAATAAATAAATTAAGAAACTATTTTACTAATGAACATATATTTATGCATTAATGATTAGAATCTATTAAATAAAATTTGGTTTAAATAAAAGTATATTGAAAATATCAAATGTATAAAATTGGCAGTTCAAAATCTAATATTGTTAACGATTTAATATGTTTAGCTAAATTATTAATTAAACTTGATTAGAAATTCCGTGATTAAAAACAATATAGTTGAAACGAATGTAATAAAATTATAAACATACTGATTCCATTATATTTTGCAACCGATTATATTAAATTGGTATTTTTTTTTGCTTTTTATTCCAAGTACATTTTAATACAATAATGTTATACATTGTGCTGATAAATATATCATGGTTACATTTAAAAAAATTCTCTTAATTATTTTAAAATTCATTATTGTTATTTAATTATTAAAATTTAATTACTACTTTCTAAACTTAATAAAAATATTATATTTTAATATTTATTAATGGATTTTTTTTATTGTTCATAAATGAAATTTTTTTTTCATTTATATATGGAGTAGTCATTATGTAATGTTTTATATAAAGAAAAGAAAATTGAGAAATATCAGACAAATTGTAATTATTACAATTTTAATAAAAATATCGACATATTATATAAATGTCATTTGGTAAAATTTCATTTACGTCATTTATAAAATTTAACTAAATTGAATAAGTTGCAAATATAAATTCATAATTTGTATAAAATTCAATATAAAAAAAATTAATTTAGCCCAAATTAGTGATAGTTATATAAATTTTTTATTTGAATAAAAGTGATTGAATTTACATTATTTTATACTGCTAATTAATTTATTCAATTTCTCTTTATAAATTAAATTTATTTTGTATGAAGTAAAATTATTTTAATAGAATTAATGTAAAATTATCTTGCCAAAAATAAAATTAATTACATAATTTTTTCACATTTATTTGGTTTTCTTTGCTTAATTTGGTATATTTGTTAGCAAATATTATTAGGTTTTTATTAATTGTAAATTATATTAAGTTCTCCATTTATATTCATATGTTAGCGAAATTTTTTTTTAACTGAAACTGCATCGTTCGTTGTTTGAGGAATAGTATCTGACAAAGCAATTATAACTTTTTATTTATTAATAACATATGTTATTATATTTTCATTTTTTCACATGTATATTTCAAAATAGCAATACCGTAACCTTAATTTATGTAATTATATCGTTTTTAGGTAAAAAAATAACTGTCTTTAGAAATAAAAACATATTTTTCTTTGTAAAAGGTATTCTAATTAAAAATATATTTATCAAACATTTATAATTTTTATAACTTTTTAATTTTAGAAAAATTTTAAAATATAATATTTGTACAGATTTTTTTTTCATATTTGTTATTTCTTTTTAGTTAATATCATATGGTTTATTATTTCTTGTGAAAATTAAATTCTTTTAATAATGACATTAATGTGATTAATAATTTTTTTAATCATAAATTTTTTAAGTAACAAAACGGAAATTAACTTGTCGAGTCTTAATATTAAAAAATTTATGGTGAGTATGACTGACACTAAAATTAAGTATGCGATTTTTGTATGAATATATAATTTGCTACGTCTCCCGAATAATTAGTTCATATTCCGCAAGACTATAGGATCAGCAATTTTTATTAAGAAGGTTTTAATGACAAAGTTATCATGACATTGAAAAATAAAATTAAATAACTTATAAAATTCTAAGTCTTTCTCCTACTTATTTTTCTTACAAAATACAAAAAAGTAAATTTTATTTAAATATAATTCTGTAGATTGTTTATTTTTAGTTTATCTACTAGTTATTATTATAATTCTAATAGTAGAATTGTCATGGTTCTTTAATATAATAGAGCAAAACAAGATTATCTTTTATTCGTGATTGTTTTATTATATATAAACAAATTTGAAAAAAATAATACCGTTATAATGCAATGAACTTTGAAAGAAACTATTTTTATATATAAGAATCGAATCAATATGTCAGCAATATCAATATCAATATTATAATCATCAATCAATATTATATATTTGGTGATTATGATATAAGAACCATATTATTAGAAAAATTCAATTAAATTCTCATGATATATATTTTTTATAACATTTTTCTTTTAAAGTTTTTTAGTGAAAGATTTTCTTGATGATTAATCGATTATCATCAATTTGAATAAACCATTTAACATGCTGGAAACATTTCATTCTCATGTCACGTCACAATTATCATCATATTCCTTAAATATACCAACAATTAATATTATATTATTGAGAATCAGAAACAGTGAAAAATTTGATAGATAAACAGACAGAGAGACAGACAGAGAGACAGACAGAGAGAGAGAGAGAGAGAGAGAGGAGAGAGAGAGAAGCAATTAAACGGTTACGTAACTGATTGAACTAGGCCTTCTCGTCACATTGTTGTCTCTTCTTTATGAAAACGTCAGCTGTTCCAGAGATATAAAACGATCTATTGTGCAAAATGTTACAAAGTAGAAGTATTTAATAATATATCTTTTATTAAATACTTGCATTGTTGCGTAGATTGTACATTATTATGAGCGAGTCATAATGCTGAAAAATGAAGATTGAATGAAAAGATTTCATATAGTTTTTAGAATATATAACGTATAAAAATTAATATTTTTTATAAATTAAGAATAATCTTATAAATAGTTAGTATATGTAGTATGCTCACAGGGAATGTGGTCGAGTGTACTCATAACTATGTATATTTAATTTTATGATATGAATAGAAATTATTGTTCCATTATTTTATCGTTTTTAAGATAATTGTTTTAAAAAATACAAAAAACAATTTGTATATATAGTTTTATATATATTTATAGTCTTTATAATTATCATATAAAATAGTAAATCTCAATATGTTAAAATTTATTGAAGATCTTTTTGATGTGTAAGAATTAGATTCACAAAATTACTTTCAATTAGAATCTATAAATGAATAGTAGTGTAGTATTTACATATGTTTATAAATAATATTTTACTGAGATTATATTTGTTATTTAGCTTTTAATTTATTTTAGAAATTTGCGAAAATTCTAAATATTTTTTACGAATTCACAAAAAAATGTATAATACTTTCTATAAAAATTAAAATCAATAATTAAGCTTTAAACGATTAATTTTAAGTATAATGTAAATATATTTTTTTTAATATCTACTTTAATATAAATTATTTTTTTATTAATATATTGACAATACAAGAGAAGTAAATACAATTTTTCATAATTTATAGATACGCTTAACAAAAGATATTTTTTATAAATATTTCACTATTTAATTAGAAATAATAAATTATGATAAGACTGTATATAATTCAAATTTATAAAAGAGAATAATTTACAGGCATCAATTTTAAACTTTTTACATTTTTCCGAGAAATTGTATTTTTTAATAGTTCAAATTATTTGAATATATATTATTTCTAAATAACTATATTATATATAGTTATTTATAATTTAACAATTAAAAACTGAATATATTAAATACTAAATATTCATTATCTTTGATTACAAATAATTATTAAACTATACTTTTTAAATTTTGTTTTAATCATTAAACAATTATTCGTTTTTTCGATTTAAAAATTAACTTATAAGTTTATTGAGCACGTTGCAACATATTTTTGGTACAGATATCGAGTTTTTTCGTAAATTAAACTTAAATTAAGAGGATTTACTATATACTGATAAGGTATGTTAATACAGACTTGGTTTTCATCAAAACTCGCGTCACAGTCCAAGATTGAACAAGTATAGCGCGACGATCACCGGCGGTCCACATTTACTTCTCAGCACGCTTTGCTGTTCTCCATAGGTACCAATACACGGCCCGACGCGCCGGAGCTTTAGTATGTCGGCACAGTTCGAAGTGTTCGCATGCATTTCTCATCTTCTCAACTTCTTTTCACAACTGCAACCACGTATCCATTACCGGCCCCGGATGCTCAGGACAATATTATCATTGAAAAGAGCTTTTTCGTGGAAATTTATAAGTAGCAAGTCTGTGCGTCATCAAGACCTTAAGTTATATTTACGTGAGAGTTTTGTATTTTAATCCGACACCATCATTGCGATTTGGTAAGGAAAGCTAGAAATATGTGATCGATTTTTTGTAAACATTGATTTTCGAAACTGATATTAGTCAATTTGATAATGAAAGTACTGTATTACTCTAACTTTTAAGTAAAAATTAGTTCAGTAACTCTATGAAACTATTATTAAGTATTATTTATCGATTATATAAACGTTTTAAACCATTTTAAATCGTTATAATTATTTGTCTAATTATAATAAATTTTTCTTGATTCCAATTTTATTTTCATTATTTTTATATGTTAACAGAATAATTTAAATTAATAAATTATTTAACGACAAAAGTTTTTTGTATTATGTTTTAAGATATAGTTTATATTCGTACTTTTCACGTAAAGCAGTTACGATACAAATATTCGACAGATGTATATTTTTAATACCAGCTACGTTTAATCACGAATGCTAAGAAAAAGTCTTCTGGTTTTATTTACATCTATTTATTAGGAGATTTGAAACTGTTGTCAGTAAAATTTCTCTACTTTAATGATATTTTTACTGAACGACTATTAATCATGGAATACATTATAATTTTTCTAAAAATATTTATATTGTTCTTATAATTATTGTACAAATAGAATAAATAATGCTTAAAGTAATAAAATATTTATTAATAAAATGTTATTAATCATATATTATGCTAAATATTACTATAATTATAAAAAAGAGTTTTTATGTATAGATTAAAAGTCATTATTTTTTATCTTGTTAAGAATACAATAGTATTAGAATTAATTATATTAAAAAAAGGTTGTATTTTCAAATAAAAGTAAACGTTATTTATAAACTACGGTTTTTAATTAAAAATACATTAGATAGAACAATATAGAATAGCATTAATAATAATCGAGAAAAATTTTTTATAAAATCTTGTAATAAGTTTTTAAATGACATTTCTACCTATGGCCTCGATAATACAAAATTACATGTAACAGCACAAGAAGCAGGACTTTCAAAAAACACGTGGTGAGTAAACACGCATCCCGTTATCATACTACCGGCCATTGCGTCGCTCATCGATGAATCAGCCATGTTCACAAAAATTGAAAACGTTCATTATTATCTGAGATTACGGCAACACGTGTCACTTCTCAGCGATTTTCATGTTTTCGCTTCGATTTGCTGGTCGATGCTGGCAAATTTGAAACACTTATCAGTTTTTTGTTCTATAGGCCATCGATAACAACGATAATGAACTTTTTATAAATCTTTATAAACGTATAAATACTTGGCTGCGTTTTTTCTTATTAATAACTATTTTTCATATAATGTGATTATTTAATTAAATATTATGGACTGATAATGAAAGAATAAAATTGATTTATTCGGGCAGATAAAAATAAATAATTTGCTTGAAACTACGATCATAGTAGGAATATAACATAGATACTTATGGATTCCTAGCGTTATATTCAATAATTTTTTAAAGATATTAAAATGTTAAATATAAAATGTTTCAAATATTTTTGATACCTTTATTTAAAGTTCAAATTTGTTATGATAATTCGCGATTTTATTATTCAAAATAAAAACAAAAAATTCATATTATTTATTCTGATTTTTATGCACTTATAAAGAAAGGAATAATTAACATAATTTTTATTATTATTATTTTATCAATCTTTAATGTAGGAATATTAATTTACATAAATTTAAATAGTAATGTTAAACTTAAATTTGAATTCAATGGTAGAAAATTTGAATTTGATTACTTACGGTACATATCAATTTTCTTTTTGAATCAATTTTTAATAACGTAAATATATCTTATACCCTTTTAAAATATTTATTAAAATGTCATAGTGCTAATAAAATTACAATCTTAATTAGATGTTCATATTTAAAAATTAATACAATTACTTAGATTTAATTAATTATATTTTCCAGTACTGCGTTCTTTTTATCTGTATATTTGTAAAAGGATCTTATTATTTTCATAATTTTATTGTTATATTTCACAAATTTTAATATAAAAGAATATTTGAATATTTGATAATTAAATTTTTTTTTGTGTTTATATTTTAACTTTTATACTAAACAATTCTCTGAAATAAACAAATTAATATAAAATATGGATTATTCTTAATACTGTAACTATATTTTTTAAATTAATATTTTAGCTTTATACATATTTTAATATGTTATTTCAAAGATTTAATCTTTTTTATTTGTATATAAATTGATATATATAAATAATCATTGATTAAAAAGTGTTAAAGTTAGATAATTATTGATAAAATCACAACACAAAATATGCACGAATGATGACTAATTCTGGCTATTTATTTGTACAAATGGAAAAGCTTTATCTTCACAATATAGTTAAATACATAATTATATTGAATGAAATATAATTCTATAATAATATTTTTTCATTTGTAATTGAATAAATTCATTTTTAATTATATTAAATTATTTTATTTTATTTTTGGTAATACATACAGTTCTATATTCTCTCAAAGAGCGTAAATCATCGAGAAATTGGTGTATATATATATATATATATATCCAAAATGAAATTTATGAAATAAAATATAATATTATTTTGATATTATTTAAATAATTATAATTATTTCATGTATTATAATTATTATTCTAATAAAATTTGTATAGTTAAATAAAAATGCTTTTCATTCTAAAGGGAAATTACAATGTTTAATCAAGATTTAATAACTCTTTATATTTATGAAACAATTATTTACATTTATTAAATTTAAAATTATAGTAAATTCTAGTAAAGTAAAATATTTTTAGTATAATATTGTATCAGCAAATTTAAATATTTTCTTTTACAGTATATTGATTAATTGATTTATTTATTTTTTAACATATAATAACCTAACCTGAAAGTCCTATGATTTACATTATAATTTTTAATGAAATCAGTGACTCAAAAATATTGGAGACCATTTTATATTATAAAATATCATAATTCGTTTTACAACACGATGTTAGTTACTCTATCCGACAAAACAAAAGACATCATCATAGTTAAGTAAGTAGATCGACGAAGAAGAGATTTCATCCCAATGAATTCAAGATTCTAAATTGACCTTGTCACTTAAAAAAGTAACAAGGCATGGGCAGCAAAAGCTCACGCTGCATGTGAGTGCAATATGAAAAAGCGCCAACTGTACTCGACACTTGATATCTACTGAATGAGACGCACATAAACTGAGTTTTAAATTACATACTCAGCGCGCTAACTTTAAACGAGCCATGAAGTAGAGTTGTTTTGCCCTATGATGATATATACTGTCCTCGTTATTACTTAGAACTCTCCTAACTGAGTTTCGTGAAGTAGAATTATGAGTACACATGGAGTAAAAATTTTTAAAGTAGCGTTTTCACTCTATATCTTCAATTATATTTTTATGCATTAATATATAAATTCGAAGAACAGCTGAATCTAATACCAGCAGTTGCTTATAGTTTATTATTAGTTTTAGGTTATATAAAAGACTGAATTGAATTATAGAACAAATTTTAATTGAATCAATAATTAATATTAATAATTTAATAACAATATGATTAAATAATAAGTATTATATTGATTTTCAAACTATTAAAAAACTGTTTTAAAAAATTCATTATTTTTAATATTAAACGTATGGTTTTCGATCAAGTGAAAGCAAATAATTTTTAATAAATAGTATAACAGTAACCTATAATTCGTAAATAAAATATGTAATAAGTGTTCTATTTTATGTAAAATAAATTTATTATTACTTATTTATTCAAATTTGGAAAAAATTCAGAACAGTAATAAAAATTTTTAAGTTAGTCATTTTAGATTCATTATAATTTAACGAAATTTGGCTAGATAACTATTATATCGTCTATTAATCGACACACAGTTACCGACTTGTACTTAAAACTATGCGAGTCTTTCGAAATGTTTAAAGGTCTGTATAAAGTAGGTATTTCCAATGATTTTTATAGGGCCGCGAGTTGGTGAACGAGGACAGGACGCACATTGACAGTGGGGGCGGACTCACGCGACTTACATTAGTCGAGATCACTGGAGACCAAGCTGGCAAGTATGCAGTTGCAGTGGAGAACGTTCTTGGAAGCGACTGCAGATTCGCAAGTGTTGCTGTTGAAGGTAAGGCTTGTCATCTTCTTTTACACCTGATGATGCAACTTCTGCATGATGCAACGAGTGTTATATTTTTTACATGCAAATTAATTAAAATTTTATATTACTTTTTTCAAATTTAAAACATAAAATACTTTTAAGATTTATCTTATTATTTGTAAAGTTGTCAATATTATTTAAAATTTTATTCATAAGCAGTGGGAACTTTTAATTAATAATTTTAAAACACGTATAAATGACAATATTTTCCTTTTTCAACTATGCAGCTCTATTACAAAAAACTTTTTAAATGTAATATCATGGTTATGTAAATTAAAAATATACCATCATTTATTATTATATTATAATTTAATATATAATTATGGTTTTGATTTGCAGATGACTTTTTATATCTGTGCAGTAAAAAAATTAATTTTATTAAAACGCATGTTAGTCCTTGAACATACAATAGGTATCCAATGATATCTAGTAATTATAGGATGAGGAAATGTGCGAGAAAAGTTTTTGTCGCTATGAGGTTTATTGTGAAAAGTACGGACACACGCGCATCTCGTGAATCTCGCTGTATACGCATGTACGGTTCAAAACGACTTAGATATTTTTTTTTGCTTTTAAACTTTTCTATTATTTTCCGATGGTACGATTGTTTCAATGTACAATAGCTTTGCCAATATTTTAATACTTGATTAATAACCTACGTGATAAGTCAGGTTATAAAGTAGGTTGGAGTAGATGTTTTTTAATCCAAATTTTTAATATTGCTATAAGTGATTATATTAATACACTACTTAATAATGATAAAAAGTTTTTATATAAATTATTCATTTAAAAAGCTTTCATTCTTATTAGATGGTTTCTTTAAACATAGTTTAGTTTTCATTCAGATTAAAAATGAATACTCAAAAATTTATGAAATTTGATATTCGTTTAGTCTAAATATTGAATGAAATATTACTCAAATCTCTTCCTTAAAAAATTATATAATAATTTTTGGTTATAAATATTTTGGTTATTAGTAATTTAAAAAATATATTTTTGATCCTGAACAGAACAAACACTTGGATTTACTTTTGAAAAAACGTCATTATAAACAATGTAATGTCTGCAAAAACCAATAATTTTCATTACGTCTTGAACGGTCGTAAATGCCCGTTCTTCGCTTTATATTTTGAAACGAGCCCATCATAACTTTTATTAAACAAGAGAACAAATATTGTCATTGTATGGAAAATATATTACACATATAATGTGTTAAAATTTTATTTTTATTAATTTATAATTATTAGGAAAAAATTTTTATATTTTTTTGATGAAATATTGTTGACTATAAAAATATAATAATTTATTAAAACAGAAACCTTAAATTATGAAACTTAATTTAGATACATTAAAGAATAAATTGTTTCAATAGAAATAATGATAATATTTTAAAAGAGATAAATTTATTATAATATCTCTGAAATATTATAAATTAAAGTAAAATCAAAAGGAAAGTATTTAAAAATAATTTCCATTAATCAAATATTATCTTTTAATATTGTATATTTTTAAAACATTCTAATTCTTGATTCAATTTAATTTATTTTAAAAGTTATTATATCTGTAATTAATTTAAATACTGTTTATTTCTGAAAAGTAGGAATTAAAATTTCTAATAATTAAGTTTACTTAATATAAATAATATTTCCTCAATCATTTGACTCTAGATTCAAAAACTTTCATAGACATGAGTACAAAATAAAATTTGCTTTACTAAAAATATTTGCACTATAAATTAAATAATAATGATATTAAAAGTATTAAAAGAAATTTAAATTTCAATATTTTTTATTAAATGAAAGTTTATATTGAATAAAAATTTCAATATAAATTAAGATTATGAAAATATAAAATTCTCTACTGTGATATACTAAACGAAGTAATAATTTTCACCGATCTCTAATTTAAAAATTCTTGTAAAAAAAATTGTAATTTTTAAATATGTTTTTATAAAATTTAGTGGATTTTTAAGAAAGTCTTTTACAATATACAGTTATATATATTTGCATATTGTTATTCATAGTACTATAAAGATAAATCTAGATTTTCTTTAAAAACTCTCCTATTTTTAATTTAATCTATTAAATAAACATTATTAGAGTTTAATGAATTTTTTATCCGGTATTATTTTTCAATAAATTTAATTGAAATCAATTCTATATAAGATTAAAAAAAGATTTTAATATACAAAGAAGTCTATTTTTATATTTATAGTAATTTTTAGCGCATTCGTTTTTACGTTATTGAATGTGTTATGTAAATATACAAACTTAAACATGCGGATGCACCGAAGTACATATTTACAAGAGGAATAAGAGGAACATCGTTCAAGAAGTATATTTATTTTTTACTGTTAATTTACTTGTATATTATTATTATCAGAATGAAATTTTTTTTAGGTATACCAAAAACGTAAATTAAAAACATAATCATTAGACATTCATTAACTCATTTTTCGGATTCACCTTAGAATAAGTATTCGGAATATAATTATATTTCGTGAATCAAATATTTATTATCTACAGTAATAAAACATCAATAATAAAATAAAATAATGAACGCATTATTAAATAAATATATTTCATAACATCATATTATATTATCTGTAGATATTTACAAATTTATTATAACATTTTTTCTTCATTTCTCATTTTCATTTTTATAAATACTACTTCAGCAGAGAGAAAGGTATCTTAAAACTTTCAAACATGAAAATGTCATAAAGTAAACATTGAACAGAATGAAATTTGATTTAAACTAATGTTTTCAATTTTTAAATAATATGAAGTGATGAACAATAGAAAACTTATTTTATACTAGTATCTTTTATTAAATTGAATGATTTATAATTTAAATATAATATGAATTAAATTTATGTTATATGCATAAGTTTCAATATAAATTAAAATTCAAAGAAATGAATAATTGTAATTTTATTATTTAAAAAGAATATCTATAGTTTACTGAATGATTTATTTATATAGTAATAAAGTTATTAGTTATATTATTATTATTATTATTGTTTTTAAAATTATCGATGAAATTATATAATTTAATTTAATATAGTAAATATACTTATTATTGTTTAGATCAATAATTTTAGTGTTATGAAGATTAAGATCCATTTTATAATATGAATAATATATATATATAAAGTTAACATATTTTCTTGAATAATTAAAAATATCGATCGATTTCATATTTAGCTATTAAGCAAAAGTCGATAATCCATTGAGATACTATATACAGGTTTCTGATATAAGAATATTAGATGTAATTATTAAGCATTTATTACATGTAATTAATATAATTATTAATTTTCTAACATTTGAAGTACTAAAAATCCAATTAAAAGTTCACGTAAATGAATAAAGTACTAATAAAAACTATGATCAAATACTAGTATAGAAATAAAATATCATTGTTTTGTACTTTTTAGGCCCGCCAGAACCTTCCTTTGATCCACCGAGTGTAACTCCACTGCGTTGTGATTCGGGGGAGTACGGGGTGAACGTCACTTGGTGCTCGCCCGCTTACGACGGTGGTTGCGCCCTCACCGGTTATACCCTCGAATGTCGACGTATCGGTGAGCTTTGCTGGTGCATCGTTGCTGAGAACTGTCACAGCCTAAGGTACGAAGTTACAGGACTATACGCAGGCGCCACCTATTTATTCCGTGTGCGAGCTCTTAATATTCACGGATCTAGCGAGCCCAGCCCGGAATCTCGGCCATTTAAGGTGTTCTTCCTGGATATGGATTACGCCGAGGACAAGCTCAAGGTAGAGGAGGACGAGGCTGATATGGACGATGGTAACAATTTTGCATATTTAGCGATGTTAGATCAATGTATAAATTTCTGCTTTAACAGCAGTTGTATTATACAGCATAATAAATTGTTCATCGCTCATTAAATAATTTTAATTTTCAAAATAAATCAGTAGAACATTATTAACATAAATAAACACAATAATATTGTTTTATCTCTTATTTTGCAAGAATTTCATATTAATATATAAAGTCTTTATAAAGTCATTTGAATAAAATAAAATAATTTTTCAGCTCTTAGAATTATATTAATACAGATGATTGTTACAGTGCTCAATAATTTAACTGATAACCTTGTAACTTATAAGTAACTTAATAATCTGTTATTTTTTACAAAGAAAAATATTGATCTTAAATTAAGCCGAAATTCTTAAATAAAGAAAGGGAAAAATTAGTTGCGATATTTATAAATAATTTAAGAAAACTTCACCTGCACATTTCTAATCATAAGATAATTATTATATTTATTTAGATATAAATATAGCTTATAATATTTTTCAAGTTTTTAATGTGAAAATTTTACTCCAAAGTTTAATATTTTTAAAATGAAATATTTGAATTTTTATCGTATCAAGCTGAAATATTCTACATACATTTTTCTTAGGAATGTTTAAAGAACGACGCATTTTTAAGATTGAGCATATTGTTATGATTTTATTATAGCATAAACGAGTGACTTCTCTGATAAAATAGGAATATTATAATAATTTTTCAATTATGAATGATTACAGACAAATTAATTTTTTTTTAATTTAACTTTGTTCTATTTTTCACAGCAACTGATAGCATCATGTAATGTAAAAAAAACATTATAAATTTCATTTGAATAAAAACTTTAATTTAAAAACTTTAATAGTTTAGAAATAATTTAGAATCGCAGATTTTTATCTTGTTATTAAAAACATAATATCATCTTAAAGTATAATTTCAATATATCATAATTTTAGATGAAAAGTTTATGATTTTACATTAATATTAAAAAAAGAGAATCTACTAAATAGAAACTTTTAAAAAATAAACAGTTTTTTAATAATATTAAATATAAATCAATTTAAGTAAACAAATGATTCATTCATCTTGTAATTCATATTATTGAAATAATGAATTTTTTATACAATAATATAAACGATAAAATATTAAAATTTAACAATAAAATACACAACGGAAATACTTATTATGATGCAACAGATCAAATAGTAATACTAGAAGAAGGGCATCTATTTAAAGAACTTTATGAACTTCACGAGGAACTTGGAAAGGGTCGTTATGGTTTAGTGAAGAGAGTTGTGGAGAAAAAATCTGCAAAATCTTTTGCAGCCAAATTCGTCCGAACTGTTAAAATATCGGATAGGCAGCAAGTTCGAGAAGAAATGCGAATTATGAATTTACTGAGGCACCCGAAACTTCTTCGACTCACTGCGGCATTTGAAAGTCCTAAAGAAATCGTTATGGTAACAGAATAGTAAGTATAATATTTTGTTTATATTTCTATAAAATTTAAATATATAATATTGTAATGTATAATCTATGTAAATAGGTAGAAATTACAATTATTACGAATCATCCAACTATATTTTTATTATATTCATACATACATATATTATTAAAATTCATTGTTTTCAAGTTAAGTATATTAAATAATTATTGATACGATTATTATTTAATTTTCAATTAAAAAAAGAAATTATATTAGCATAAGTAACTTTTAAAGATAAATATTACCTCAATTACTTTTTAAATAATTTTTTAATTTAAAATTTGTTTTAAACATAAGTTTAAAATTGTAGTGAAAACTACGTATGTAATATCGTAATTGTAAATAATACATAATTAATATTTTACGATAAACTCGATTTTACTTTAAAAATAATTTATATACTATGAGTAGTCATAAATTTAATGCTAAAGTAAATTTAAACATGCAAATATACAATGTCGGATTGCTACAAATATTACTAATTATTGTTCTGAACTATCAGTGAACGAAAATCAAATACGATAAAATTATAAGATAATTATTCATAAGGCTAATTATTTATTCAGTATATCTGGAGGAGAATTGTTTGAAAGAGTTGTGGCGGATGATTTTACGCTTACTGAAAAGGATAGCATTCTTTTCATGAGACAAATTTGCGAAGGCGTTAGGTATATGCATGAGAATAATGTTGTTCATCTAGATTTGAAGGTATTTTATCATTATTAATTATTTTGTATGTACTTACTTATACTTTGTCTATTTAAATCTAACTCATTATGCTATTTACGAAATGTACAAAAAAGAAGTTTATAATTATTATTTTTTTATTATAGCCAGAGAATATTATGTGCCACACACGGACATCACATCGTATAAAACTTATAGACTTTGGCTTAGCTCAAATACTTACTCCAAATAAGCCAGTGAGAGTACTTTTTGGAACTCCAGAATTTATTCCCCCTGAAATTATAAATTATGAACCTATTGGCACCAAATCTGACATGTGGAGTGTAGGAGTAATTTGTTATGTTTTGTAAGTAATTTGCTATATGTATTATTTTAATGAAGTCTATTTAATTGTATGGACCAATGAAATAAATTTTAATCTTAAGCTTAAATTAAACAATTCAATTTTTAAGTACTTTAAGAAACTATTTATTATTCTAAATAACGTAATTTAGAAAAAACATTTGTCATCAGATTTTCGAAGATAAATAATTTATATAATTCAGTTCTTAATTTTATTAATTAGATTAACTGGATTATCACCATTTATGGGAGACAATGATGCCGAAACTTTTGCTAATATTGTTCGAGCAGATTATGACTTCGAAGACGAAGCTTTCGATGCTATTTCTCCAGATGCTAAAGATTTTATTAGTAATTTACTTCAAAAGAAGAAAGAGTACGTGAATTATAAATATATATTTATAATTAGAAGACAAATTTTATCAGTTATTACAAGAACTTTCATTAATTATATTAAGTTTATTTAAATAGAATACCATACATGAATATTTGTATGATTAATAAATAAAAATTATGAAAATTAAAATAAAGTCAAAAGTCTTATTTGCAATTCTTATTTTAGATAAGAATTTTAAAAACTTTATTATATTTTTTATATTTTTGTATTAAACTAATTATTCAAAAAGATAAATAAGAGTTATTATGTGCAAAATAAAATATCAAATTATACCGATGAATTTCTTGTTATAGATTAAGAATGTCTGCAAAACAATGTCTTAGTCACTCCTGGTTGGCTCAACATACAGAGAATATGAGTAGAGTAGCACTACCTACGGACAAACTAAAAAAATTCATTGTTAGAAGAAAGTGGCAGGTGTGTACATTGCTTTATAAACATTATATAAAGTAAACATTTTTTTACATAATAATAAAATCATATTCGTTTACTATGTTTTTTCAATTATTTTATTTGTTAATAGTAAAATTATGTTGATTGTGTGTGTGCTTTTTATTTTTTTATTTTTTTGTAATTTGAAAGGTGGAATTATAATGAAAAAAACTTGAATTATAAAAGAAAATAAATACAGATAGTAGATTTAGAGATTATATTAGAAATTAAATAGATATAGATATAAAAAACCAAATATTTACTTTCATGTTCGTTAGACAATGTTCTAATTAATCATTTTTAAGCTTATTAATTTACAAATATACTCAAGAAATTATTAAATATCTTATAATATGTAGAACAATTTTAAATTCTTTAAAAGTTTTCTGATCAATTACTTACTTGTTATGAAAGGAAAATAATTTCATTTATTTTATTTATATATGAGATTTTTATAAATTTTTTATAGTAATTTTTATAAATAAAATTAACTATAATTCTAAAATAGATTAAATAATTACTATCATAAACTCACATAAAATTTTTATTTATAATCGTCATGATAAAAGTTGCGTAATTTAAACATCTTTTATAGCATATAATCTCACCTTGATATGATTCATATATTTCGAGCATGTTTTTGTTTTTGCTAACCTTTTAAATGTGCATGTGCGTTTGTTTTTCTTAATGTACAGAAGACGGGTAATGCGTTACGCGCTCTTGGACGTATGGCGATGCTCTCAGCGAATCGACGTAGTCCTTCGCTTTCGCCTACTTCTACTCGATCGCTCAGTGAAGTAACAAGATCTTTGGACTCCGAAGACAATCACGAATACGACTATGATACGAGAAAAACAGATAAAAAATCTCTTGAGCGTTCCATTACCGACAGTGATATAATGAAGAGAGAAAATGCAATTTTAGGTGAAGAACAAATAGTTCAGGATGTAATGAAACAAGATAGTAAAAATGAAAAAGATTTCACTGTATTGAGTAATGAATTAGCAATGAATGAAACAGATAAAGTCGCTGATGAGTTGCCATTTAAAGAAAGGGTTGATAGTAATTCTGATTTGTTATGTGAATCAAGAATCAAGAAAATAAATCGTTCCGAACGAACAGAAATATGTAACGAAAGGGACGAGGTTCCTCTTAATGTTTTCAATAGTAATAACTCAATTAACAGTAAAAATAATAAGTCTGAAGAAACAAATTTAGACGTCAAAAATAATGTAGACAAAATTGTAGATAAAATGATCTTTTTAGAAAAACAGTTAGATTTTGAGAAAAAAGAAATTGTAAATATTGCAAATATTAAAAGCAATAATGGATATAATGATTGTATTAAAAACAATAAGTCTGATGAAGTATTAAATGTAGATTACAATGATTTAAAAACAGAAAATATGAAAATGAAAAATATAAGGTGTTCCAACTTTAAGGAAGTTTATGATATGAAAGAAAATCATTCCAGTATATCAACTGAATCAAAAAATATCCAAAAAAGTACGTTTTTACTGAAAATTGATAAACTTCATCCTGAAGAATTAATTAAAAGTAAAAAATCAGAGATTATAGGATATAATAACGACACTATGTCAGAAAGTTTAAATGCTAATAAAGACATTATTTTTGATCGTGATGTGACTAGACGTAGCTTTCGCAAGTTTAATACTCAATTTGAAGGTTTGTAGTTGTTCGCTAATAACGTATAAATATTTAATATTATATGAAGAGGCACTTGCATGTTTTGTATTGTTTTTGTTTTGATTCTATTTATAATCTGATAAGGCTTAACAAGATTATATCTAAATGAATCTTTAAATAATAAATATTATTTTTATGTTTTTACGTGTATAGTAAAATAATATTAAATGGGAACATAAAAGAAGTCCAATATTATAATTAATATTAAAATTAAATTAATAATTGAAAAATATTTATATTAAAATTTGCTATTACAATATTGTAATCTTTTTAAAACTAACTTATGAATATTTATTAATAATATTAATAAAATGTTAAAATTTTCAGTAAATCGGCATTCAAAAAAAAATTTTAATAGAATGTTGAGATTCTCTGCAATATTTTGTATAAATTTTTGATAAAATATTTGTCAATAAATTTTATATTATTAAAACATTGGATACTAAAAAAGTAACTAATTATTCATTTAATAATTATAATTAATAACTTTAAAATATAAAAGTTATTTTAATATATTTATAATAAAAAATGAAACAAGATAAACTATATTTGCTTCACTGGATGATATACAATACTTTTTGTCGATAGAACTACCAAGAATATATTTTTTTATTTTATAAATTTATTTTTTATAATTTATTATAAGTATTTGTGTAAGCATTTTTAATATTTATTATATTACTATGTAGTATTCTATATCCTCTCAAAAAAGTGTAGATTTATAAATAGTTTAGATAAAATTAAAAACCAAATATCCAATTTACAATTTGTATTTGAAGTTTTTTTATATCAAACTTATTTATATAAGTATTTGTAAATATATCGCATAAAAAAATTAACTAATTATATTATAAACTGTATTTTTTTACGAAATATTATATAAATATTACATTTTTTTAAATGTATTTTTTAAACAGTCAACGCGGATGAGAACTCAAGGTTAGAAGGATCATCGAAACAGAGCCGGCTTTTTCTGCCGACTGGTAATGTTAGCCGGACCGCAAAGTTGTTTGAAAAGCTGGAAACTGAACAGGGAGCCACCGTCCAAGGGAATACCAGCAGAATTAACAGTAGAATTGGCGTCGTGGCAACGGCAAGAGATTTGGGAACTAATTCGACGAAACATACCAGTAAATCGCGCAGTGAGCGCATCCAGCGAGCTTTTGCCTTCTGGAACAAGTAGTTAAGCAAGGAATAATGACTGAGAGCCTTCGCAGAATCTTTTTTTTCTTTCATCCTATTATTTAAAAAAAAAAAAAAAGAAAGAAAGAAAAATATGTTTTCAATTGAGATTGAAAGTAAGCTGATCGAGTTTCGTTAAAGCCCGGATTTATTCATTTTTTTTATCGCTTTCAATTATTATATATAATGATTTCCAGTTTTTGAAAATTTCAGCATGAAGTTAAAAATGTAGAAAATTGTAATTCAATTTTAATTTTATTGTATTTCGAATTTTCGGAAACAAGGATATTACTGATTTCGCCTATACAATACGCCAGTAAATAAAGATGATTTTATTGAATCATAAATATTTAAATAGGTGGACAAGATCATTTTTAAAACTTGAAAAAGCAATGTTTTTTCTCTAGTATTTTTTAATACCTGATTGACACAAGTACTTTTTTGTACATCTATCATTTAAACATATGATAACCTAAATAGTTATCATAAACGGTGATCGTGCATGATACTTCGCACAATAATTTGATTTAGTTTACAAATGTATGTACCTTCGAAATTAAAAATTATTCATTTGAATAATACGTAATATGTAACATATACTTTATTTTATTGGAATAAAGCAGTTATCATATTTTGCTCAAGTTTAATTATGTTATTAATCCTGTCGTATATCTTTTCAGAAAATTTTATATTATAATGTTTATAAGTATAAAGCTATTAATCTAGAAGATAAAGTAGTATAAATTTTATTGAAGAAGTTTAATTTAAGAAAATATTTATGATGCTTTATTAAAATTGAAAATTGAAACAAAAAGTAATAAATCAAGACTTATGTTTTATAAACTATTAAAAAATAACCAAATGTTCATAAGTAGAAAACTTATTTTACTAATATTAATAATTTTATTGTTAAAATTATGAATATATTTGGACATAATGTGAATTTATTATAGAAAAATCATTAATCCTTACAACATTGTTTATTTAAATCATTTAATATTTATAAAATATAACAAACTATAAATTAAATAATAATATCTATAATATATAATTTTAAAGATTAAAATCTTGAATGGAAAAATTCACATTAGTATTATAATTTGTAAGTATTGAAAATTTTAAAAAAGATTTATTAATAACGTTATTAATTAGATGTCAAATAAAAAAAGTAACTTGTTTTCTCTGTAAGATATACCCATATTCCGTATGTACACATTCACTAATAGCAACTTTTAAAATTGACAATCTTTATTCGGCGAGGAATTGAAAAGAAGAGGTTTCGAAAGTCAGTCTATCCCATTATTGGGTTCAGAAGTATATGGGTCTTTCTATAGCTGTACGAAGTAAAACTTCTATCCAATCGGTGAATAGGGACTTTTACTTAGCAATTTTCTACATACACTGGAAGGAGCAATTAATTTGTTTTGATGACGTTAATTAGTTGCGACCCACGGGAGTAGACATGTAAGAAATGTGCCACATGTATATCTGACAAATTTGCGTTGAGAATCTTACTCACCTTGTTAGGTCGCATTCCCTCTCTAGCCATTAAAGGCTAAAGTACTCTCCTTCAAGTCAGTCATTTGCAAAACTTAAGTATTCTGCAAAGTTCTCCATTCTCCTCTTCCTTCTCTTCTACATTCGCGTGTTTGCTTTCTGCAGTAGAAAGATAGAGGGGCGAAGTAGGTGTCGTTATTCTGTCGTTCCTTCGCTCATTTTCCCTTCGTTTGGTCATCTACGGTCACTGACCTCTCTTTCTCAGTCACCAGTAGTCGCTCGGTCGTAACAGTTCAGAGTAGTGCACGCTTAACCTCTTCGACATCTCCCCAAATCTTACCACCCAAGCTTTTTTTGTTTTGGTTTCCTTAATGAGAAGAAATCAAAAATTATTTACATGCTTCTGATCAATTGCGCTTTACTGAACTTATATAGAAATAAAAGAATTTAAAATTTTTTTAAAGTAATTTATATTTTAAGTTTTCTAATATAAATTCAATATTTTAATACATTTTAGTATTCTAATAATTACACCTTATATAAGTCCACAACGCAATATCTTAAAAATTTTATTTTAATATAAAAAATGTTACTAAGATACAATTTACGTTATTTACAAAATGAAAATAGCAGAAATATTTGCGTTTATGTACAAATATTTGAAAAACATACATTTTAATACGATAATTGAAGTTCAGCGTAAATATTTAAATGAAGTAGATTAAGTATAAATCTACGGATGTCATAAATGAATTATAAAAGTTTTTAAAATTTAATATTTCATTAGCTTCAATTTAAAAAATTTATATTAAATATTTATATATTCAAAATTAAATAAAAAATTGAATAGATAATTTGAAAAAATTGAAAAAATAAATAAATAATTTTTATAGAAAATTTTATCATATCTTATTACATTATAGTATCATAAAACGATGAAATTATTTAATAAACAATAATAAAAAGTATTTTTAAATTAATAAACGTCACCTTCGAGAAAATATTTTTTTATTTTATATAATTTTTTAGAATAAATTTTATAAATAAAGTTTCATTAAATTAATTTAGGTACATATTTTTATAATGTTTGAAAATGATCTTTGTCATTTTTCTTAATTGTTTTTGTGTTTAAATATATATATATAATATACGATTTGAGAAAAATTAAAAATTACTACGAAAGTTAAACTTTTAAATTTTGTTCTTTGTACCTTACACATTTTTAATATTAATATATTTTGTTATATAAAATTATGTATGTATGTATATAAAAAAAATAATTTTCCAGTGATTTATTAGAGTAAATAAGGAAATAAAATTAATTTTGTTTAACAATTTGAATCAAGTTTATACACTTGCAATACAAAAAGAAATTAAAATAAAAATTAATTCCAAAAGAAATATTAAATTCATATTAATTTTTTAAGATACATCAATTTTATCGAAATGAACATCAATAGTATGGATTTGTTTAATTATAAAAAAAAAACATTCTATTTTGTTTGAGAAAAATTTTTTGTTCTCATTTACTTAGAGCGTATGTTTTTAAATACAGAACAAAATATAAGATGTTTTGAAAGTAATAAGAAGATAATTTTGATATAATCACAAGTGGCTGAAAAAATTAGTTGTGTCTGATCAGTATTTTTATATGTACTCTAGATTTATTAAAGGTGTCAATGTTAGTTAATATATATATATATCCCATACATGGTAATAAGAATAATGAAAAAAAATTGAATTAATTATAAGTTTTTTAATTTTAACACATGAAACAACCAAGTATTTAAAATAGGAAAAGTTAAAAGAAATTCTATAGTTAACGTATAATGTATGCATTTGAGCGTGTATACATTACAAAGAAAGAAAGACATCAAATGCTGACGTACAAGTTCTCGATGAAATAAAATACGAAAACAGGTTAAAGAGGCAAATGAACGAGCGGGAAAGGGTGGGGAGGAAGAAGAGATAGGAAGGGTCGGTCGCACGTTGTAGGAAATAATTGGTGCCAGGATACCGTTGTGCCTGAATGGAACGCACTTTTCCTCTGGGCCTACGCCTTGCATCTTCTTTTTCCCGTCACTCGTGACATTCGCTTTTATTCCGTTCGTGTTATTTTCTTCCGGTCACAGTAAGTTAATCGCGATGCTGCTAACATCAAACAATCCTAGATTTAACCGGCGTGGAATAACGTATGTGTTAGCTTAGATTGATAAAATTATGATTCAGAAAAAGCGAAGCGCACTGTAAGTTATAGAAACAATTATTATGTTCATATCACAGTTCTTGTTGATTAAAAAAGAAACTGGCGTGAATTTGAACCAAATCAGTATAAAGTCGTTTATAAAAATTTTGTGCCAATAATTCTCATAATTCTAATAATACTTTAAACTAATTTTTTAAATATGAACCTACATTTAAAAATAACTTGACTCTACAATTGAAAACTATTTAAGTTATAATACTATTAGATGATAAAAACAACTTATGAATAATCAATATTATAAAGTAATATTATTTTTAGTAATACTGCGTGAAAGCTTAAACATTTTAAAATAAATATATATGCATGCATACACAAGAAATAGTGATGTTTTATGCGCATGATCAATTTTTAGAACAATTCATCTTTACGTTTAATATTTTTCATGAATATAAATTTTTATTTTGACAATATTTTCACTTTTTATTTTTAATTTTTATAAGATGAAAAAAAGTTATTTTATGTATATATGTATAATATATATAGATATATATATATATATATAGAATTCGAATTATCATTAAAAATTGGAATGCTGTGAAATAAAATTTAAAAACATTAATTGTAAAAATAAAAATATTGAAAATAGTTTTTTTTTATACAGCTCAAGTATGTGAGACTCGTTTTAGTTTTTAATATATGCTAATGTACTATTCAGTTAAACTTTTAAACCTTTCCTAGAAAGCTATTCTATTCTATATTCTACAGATCCAAAAACCTAAGTTTTAGAAATATACAATTCCATAGTTATTATATAATTTTAAAAATATTTCTCACTATTTTGACTCTAATTTTAACATCTAAAATTTTCACAAACAATATTAACATATAATTTTATAAATTAATAAATAACGTATTCCGTAGTATATTATTAATTAATTATTAAACATTATTTGTCAAGCATATTTAGAACTTTAAAATTTAAACTATATTGAAGTTTACATAATAAAAATTATATCTCATTTTATCCTTTCAAGCCATCAGAACCATAAATTTGAATACTATTATAATAAAATCAAATGTTTGTCAAAAAAGTGAATTTTTATAGTGATGTGAATTTTAATGTCTACTGCAATGTGTGAATTTAAAATATATAAAAAATATTTATGTTAATAAAAAGAATGAAAAAAATTTAGAGGATTTGTTTTCTTTTCATGATACTCTAATATTATTTAAAATATTAAATATTATTAGTATTTTAGTAAATAATAATACTTAATAAAAGATAAGTCTTTTTAAAATAGATTTTTTCCATTACATAAATAGATAGAAAATGATAAATATTCAAATAATTGTATATAATTATTTTATATAAAATTTTTTCATATTCAGTAATATCTTAATGAACTATAGTTATATGAAAATGGTCCATTATGTTTCAAATATAATTAAATTTTAATAAAATAGATATTTGCATTTAATTTTAATCACAGATATGAAAAGTGTTAAAAATTAATACGTAATTTTATAAGTCTACATAATTATTAATACAAATTAGAACAATAAGTTTCATAACAACACTCAAATTAAAAAATGAAAAGTGGTAAACATAAATTTTGAAAAAGGATAATGGAAAAATAAAAGTCGTGAAACATCTTGTCATATGATATATCAATCGAGATGTGGTTTTATGGTTTTAAAAATCCCACGAGTGTCATTAACTAGATTCGGTGTAACATTATTTGTAAAAATCGTATAATTATTTTAAACAGTTTTAATAAAAAAATAAAATTTAACAACTAAAACTAAAAAAATGTTATTTATATAAAATATAAATATTTATATAAAGTTAATTTTATATAAAATATAGAATTATTATTTATTAAGTATTTTATTAAGTAATAACTATTATTTTATAGTATAACAGTAAAGTATATAACAATATTTTTATAGGTATAGAAGAATAAACATAGTTAATTCTGTAAAAAATATAAAATTACTAAAAAATTTCAAGAAGTTATATTTAAAATGTTAAATTATTATATATTTATATCTGCTATAAAAAAGGAAATTATAATCAATTAATTACAATTACTTTTAATAATTTTACATAGTAATGCTATTATTATTAAGTACTTTGTATTACCTAATTTATATTTTAGATTTTATGTAGTGTATTCATTTAAAAATACAATGTATTCATGAAATATTAAATATTTAGTTCTTAATCTTTTACTTTGTATTTGTAAAAAAAATTCTTATACATTCATATGTAATTTTATTATGGTTTCGTAATATTAAGAATAAATTTATATGTATGTATTTAGTGTACAGTTGTATTAAAATATGTTCAACGATATTTTAGGCAGTGAAATTGCTTTCAAAAAAACTGTATCTACTTCATAATATTTCATAAGATTAAATTACAAAATGTATAATCTTAATGCGAAAATGAATAAATTCATACCGAAAAGTAAATTATAAAAAGCTTGCAAATGATATATGATAAACGTAATTTCGTTTTTAATTGTTGATATAAAAGTTATAAATACTTATGAAACTTAATATTCTGTTTGTGAAAAATATCAAAATATAATTTAACTGGTATAACTTTATATACTGATATTCTACATCAAAATAAAGACAACATAAGAAAACATTGAATTTACTTTTGTGCAAGAAAATAATACTATACTATGTATTATTGTATTTCTGTCTCGTATTAATTCAGAAGTTTAAGCAGCCTGTCCATATAAAACCTCTGAGTAAATCTCAGATCTTATTAAGAATTCTAAGTACAAGAATTAGTTGTATACAAAAGGAACTGAGCACGAAATCACTTAAAATTCTGTAGAACAGACACAAAGTAAGAAAAGCACAGAAGAGGCCTAAAGGTGAGAGGAAGTAGAATGAGAGAAAAAAAGAAAAAGATACACACACACACACACACACATTTATATACAGACAAAGAGAGAGGAATATAGAACGAAAAGCGAAGAGTGAAAGAGAGAAGGGGCCTCTGCCGCAGGTTGGCAGGTAGAAACACGGTCACACGAGCGAGTTGCCGTCGTAGCCACACCAGTATTCCGTGTGTTCCGCGCGACAGGCGCACGCTCTCTGTTCGTTATCTGCCTATCAACGATAAACTATGTGGCGCGAAGATTCCACTGATGGCCGAATCGTTACCAGCTGATCGCAAGTTCTACTGTTTTCATATTTACCAGCCAGTTTGTGTACAATAACATACGTGTTGTTAGCGTGATGCCTCGTGCTATGCGGGTGCTGGCGAAACAGAAGTGTAACCAACAGAAAAACTGCCTACCCGTAAATTTAAATCATATAACTTTATTTACTTCTAAAATATTTTTATTTTGGTTTAAGAAATAATATGTGTCCGTACGAATGTAGCAGTGTTTAAGGATTAAATATCGCAATGCTTGGAGTAAACAATTTATATCGATAATAGATAGAAATTAATTTAAATATCTTTTCAAGTGTATATAACTATTAGAACACATGTTAAAAGTGTTAGTGATTCTATTTAAATATTAGTAAAAAACGGTATATTTAAATGTTATTTTGAAGATTATGATATCAAAAATGTTCGTCAATCATTTATAATGTAAATTTATATAAAGTTTAAACTAACTTTCATGATTCAATATTTAATGAGCTTTATTAGTTTTTTCGGAGTATTTAATATTATTCATTTACAATACTACCCTTTGTGCAGTATCCTTTTAAATATAGCAATCTTAATTTCTACCTTTGATAAGCATCTAATTGTAAATAGCCTATCAATATGAAACAGTTACGTACGTCATTTCATAATATTTTTTAAAATAAGTGTATTCATTTTTATAAAATCCTTGAAAATTTTGAGAACGGTGGTAAAGTAATGAGAAATATTAAATTCCAAATTTTTATATAATTAAACTTTTACAATATCTCATAAAAATTAGACACCGTATTGATCGATTTTCGCAATTAAATTGCATTCGTTATTTAAAATGATTTTAAATAAATAAGACGAAAAAATACATGAATTTATTCATATTATTAGCTTTAAATTATTTTAATTTTATTAATTTATTTATCAGAATATCATTCATATATAGAAAATATTATGAATTTACACATAAATTTCTTTAGGATATAAAAGTAATGTTTATTAATATCTATAATTAATATCTGAAAAAATTCGTAGATTGATCTTTTGAATTTCAATTCATCTAATAATAAAAGAATGATTAATTACTCATTAATACATAAAAATTTAATTCTATTATAATTATTTAATAATTCCTTAATAATAACTATTTTTTAGTTACTATTTATTGTCTATTATAAAAAAGAAATTAAAATATGTCTGTTCAATGAAAAGCTTTGATCTAGTACTTGTAAGGTCAATTTTGTAGATAATTTTAAATTTAAATACAACTAGTGTGAATGGTATGAATGATATTGATATCATGTAATATAAACATAATAAATATAGAATATAGGATACGTACATAATATAGAATTATAGTAGAGTTGTTTAAAGAAAAATATGTTAGATAAAAAAAAGAAGTCAAATAATTTCTAATTTTTTAAATTATGTATTTATTATATATTGAATACTAGTTTTCTTCTATATAAAATAATAAAATACAATAAAATAAAACTTCAATAAAACAAAAACTAATTATATATGATAAGATTATATGTAAATATAATTGAGTATTAAGGGAAAAGAACAAAAACGATTGTCAAATCTTAATTTTTTTCAATCAATAAAATAAATGTGTACTTTTTTATTATTTCTAACAATATTATTTGTTAAAAACTGAAACTTTATAATAATTATTTTATGAATTATATTTAAATAAAAATTGGTTACATGATAAATTTGAGCGATAATTCAGTATTTTCATTTGCAATTTATTTCTAATGTAATTCCTATACTTAACGTATAATGCTTTAAAAACGCTAATATGATTTCTTCACATAAAAGTTCTGTATTTTTTGATAGAAAGATATGTTACGATTGATATAAAATAAAAATATATTTAACAGTTTTTGTTGAAGAGAGATCATACAAATTTATATAAAAAAGAGATAATATAAATTTTATTTTTTGTTAATGAAACATTATGTATACAGATCTAGAAAACACTGACTGATTTTCATGTTTTACAGAAATATTTTGAAAAACGAATGTTTCGTAAATTTAAAAATGTTTTATTATGAATTAAAATTTATTAGAAATATATATTTTATATTACAAGAATTACATATTAAAATATTTATATTCATATATATATACTAATTAAAACTGGTAGCACTTTTCATTTAGTTGATCTTTGGAATAAATGTTTTATCAAATTATCAAGCTTCACACGTCGTGATAAAAAAGAACATCCATACACAGACTTTATTTAACGTATTTGCGCTACACTATACTTTCAATGTTGGCCTACTAAGACTGAAATTGTCTTACTTTTGTATGGTGCGGCTTTAGTTGATTTCTGCATTTGTTTAATGGATAACTTATGGTAAAATTATACTTTGAAATCGTGACGAATATTCACAATTTAAAAAAATTATCGATATTAATTATATAGTTTTTAATTAAAAAATGTAAATAGCTTTATTTAAACTAAAAAGAACTTAAATTTATTGGCTTTCTCAAAGTATTTTCTATTCAATTAAAAAAATACCTAATTATATATTATTTAAAAATTTTTTATAGTTTTAATTTTTGTTCAAAATGTGATTGTTTTCAATAAGCACCTAACATTATTTTGAAACTCATATTTAATAATTTTAGATACAGAGACAGTGCATAAAAAAAATATTAATTATAGATAAATTTAACTATTGATTTTATCTTTCAATAATTGTTACAAAAAATTTTAAATATGTGACATTGCCAAATGAAAAATTATAAAAAAATTTTTTTAATAAATTTATTATATTATACCAAAATACAATAAATTAACTTCAAATAAAAATTTTTGATATATGATAATTAATTTATTTTAAAAAAATCTTAATATTCATTTAATTGGGTCTTTAGAATTACTTATAAAATAAAAATTATGTAAAAATTATGAATAAAATAAAAAATTTTCTGAAAATAAAAGTAGTGTATAAAATTGTGTATTTTTATTACAATATTTAAATAAAAAAAAAATTATGTTTAATAATTAGTGTAGGAAATTATTTTGGATGCCTTAGTCAATTATGTTTCTGTATAAACTATGCTTCACAATACTTTAAATTCCACTGAAACATAGTCAAATAAGTTGTAAGAAGAGAAAATTGTAGAATATGTTTTTAAAAAATTATAAAAAAGCTATAAGCTATCTCTTATATTACTTAAATCATTTCAGTGATGATTTAAGTATTGTAGTAATAAAAATACTTATCCATAAGACAAATTATCGAGAACTATGAAATATTAAAATTTATATAAAATTATAACGTTATAAATGTTTGTAATTTTTTTATTATAAGTTATATATTATTATAATATATAATAAATTAGTGTTTTAGGTATTCCATTATACGTATTGTACACAAACAATATTTTAAAAATCTATAGTGTAAAAATACAGCTTACAATATTAAAATATAATAACTCTTGTAATCCTATTTTTATTGCAATAAATTATATATATCTTCGCATGCATACAAGTAACTGTAAGCCTTGAAAATTATGTTCATCCTCAAATAGTTAATATAACAACAAAAATTATATAAATTTTCAAAAATAAATATTATATTACATTGAAATAATTAAATGTCATTATTATAAAAATTACACATTTATAAATATGCATTTCTATACAGATTATAACATTTTGACTACTATATTATATGTGTTTTAAAATTGATTTAATTATCACATGAAATACGTAATAACTTTATATATTACTATTTATAAATTTATAAATTTACACATAAAAATATTCTATTTAAAAAAAGTATATTTAGATAACAATATTTATAAATAATTATAGGTTATCATAAAAATCTCGTAGTCAGAACTTAATCGTAAAAATGAAAATTTTTATTTAAGTCTTTTACAAAAAAAGACTGAATAGTATTGAACATATTTATGTAAAAGACTTAAATAAAAATTTTCTTTTGAATAAGGAAAAGCCCTTTGGAAATAGTAAACTCATGTCAACAAATATTTCACGCAGGTGCAAATAATTTATTTTTTTTAGAATTATTAAATAATAAAAATAATATATTTTAAAATAAAAAGATATATTTAGATGAAAGCTTAACGTGCCCAATGAGTCGAGAATCAGCGCAAGACGTTTTAGACTCAGTACAACGAATTCACAAACTTATAGACTCTATAGAAGAGAAACAGGTAATAATTTCATTATAATTTCACATTTTCCTGATGTAAATACATTCATTTTTATAAATATAATTTATAAATTTAAAAAAATAAATATAAAATTTGTTATAAGGAATATACTTATAAGAAAAATGCATTAGGTAATAATAATACAGAGTTACTTTTTTAAATACTTATAATCAAAATTCATGAAAACTTTTCGAGAAATCATAGCTAATGCTTTAAATGATAACAATCAATTTATCAATTGTTTTGAATATGCAATTTTTTTATTTTTCTGTTTTTAATCTGTAGTCTTTTAACTATAAATCTATAAATACTATTTAATAAATCTCTAGGTTAAAACATAGTATTAAGAAGTTTTAAAAATTATTTAAAAATTATTTTAATATATTTCCAATTATCAAAAGGTAAAATATATAAAAACATTATTCAAATATAATCATTTTAGATTTACGCTAATTTAAATTAAAAATTTAAAACACAATAAAATTATAAAGAATTAATTAAATATATTAAGTTAATTTAGATGAATTAAATAAATTAAATTATGAAATTATGAAATTAATGTTTTTAAGTATTTAGAAAATTTTTTTAAACTATTTTAAAAAATTGGATTTTAAATGTAATGAAGTTTATAATATCCTTAGGGAGAAATTGAAAGAGCTTGGTCCAATATGGAAAAGAATATGGATATTCTGAAGGAAATAGATAATTTAGAAGAAGGTGTAGCTATTGTAACCAATTGGATTTTAGGTCCAGCTGATTCTATGTTAAATTCTCACTACCAAATAGGTTTTGACGTAGCTTCGTCTGAGGAGTTGAGGCGAGAGCACGAGAAACTCGAACTAGAATGTAGGGTAAGATTGTAATGTTTTATTTTAATTCATGATCGGAATTTTAATCATAAATTCTAAAGTACATAATAATTAAATAATAATTTTATTATATTTTAAGAAATTATTAATTTTAGAATACAGTGATATGGATTTCTTAGAATAAAATTTAATTTCACAAATTAATATTTTTTTATATATTTGTATTTTCCAAAAAGTCTTTTTTAAATAAAATATTAATACCTAATTTTAATATTGAAAATTTTTATATAAGTTCAAACAATATGATAAAATAATGAAGTATCTGAATTATTTTTATTGTAATCTTTAAATAATAGGAAACGTATGGAAAATATGCAGAGCTCTTACATAAAATAGATAATATATCGAGTGATTATTTATCTGAAGATTTAAAGTCGCAAAGAGATTTTATGGATTTCGTGTGTAGAAGTTTCGCTACAAGACTCGAAAGGCGTAGAAATGTTCTTATTACTTCTCAAAGATTTTTTCGTCTCGTTTCTGAGGTAATTTAATTGCACTATTGTTTTTTTACTGAATTTGATTTTATTAAAAGATATTGTATTTATTTAGTACTTCGATAAAACAAGTGAAGTTTTTGATAAGTTGATAATGGGAACCCGAACGTGCAACCTTTCGAACGCTGGAACGAAGTTGTTGAAGCTTGAGCGAAGTCAACATAAACTAGGTAAAAATGTATTTGATATCGATATACTTTTATATACGACTTATTATTCAGAACATTACTTATAAAATTTTGTATTGTTAACTTTTTATAACCATTTTATAGAAGCGTTGGAAAGAGAATTAATTAAAGAAGGTGAAAAGCTATCTGATGTTCTTTCGATGCCTGTAAAAGATGCTTTATGTCGTGATGTTCAAATTAATTACGGTGAAGATATTATAAATATTCAAGATATTTTGGATGCTACGAATGCAAGAAAAAATATATTCAATGATAGCGTTGAACTTCAAAAACTAACATTGAAACAAATTGCACTAGTGCATACGTATGAAAGTGACACCGAACAGGTTACATAAACATTCTGATAAAATTTTATAAAATATTCTTATTTTTCTAAAATTCTTTTAGGCTATTCGATGGTTAAACGATCTTTTTGATGTATTAGTTGGTAGTCATGTTGAAATTGGATGTAATGTAACAGAAATACAAATGCAGAAATTGGAACACCAATCGTTTCAAGATACAGCAAGGGTAATGCAATTTATAATTATTATTACATTTTATAATTTATATAAATATAAATAATAATTTTCATTTTCTATAATTTATATATTTCATTATATATACATATATACTGGAGTATGATAAATCGGTTTTTTGAAATTTATTAAAATACAGAATTTATAAAATGTAAATACTTTAATCTTCTTTCAATTACAACAAGAATCGATAAATTTGAGTTTTTAATATATAATAATTTACGCTTTTTAAAATCAAAATTAAATACAGATATTATATTCTATTACAGATAGTGTAATTATTATATTAATCAAAATAGATTATAAATTTCTATTTCTATTAAATGAGTTTTAATGATTTACAAAAAAAAAATTTAAATCCAAAATATTATATGTTATACATTTTTTTTTTGCAATTACATTTTAATGAAATCAGGTTCGCTTATCATTCGTTCATCAAACATATACGGCTAGCAGTTTTATATTTGTTTTTAAATTTGTTTTAAATCTGATATAATAGCCTAATAAATAATAATTTTATGGATTTTAATTATTATAAAAAGTTAAAAAAAATTTTAATTTACTAAATGTAGTTGAGTTATAAAAAATAATAAAAAAGTGAAATAAAATTCATTTACTTAAAGGGAACATATGAATACGGTTGTCAACTAGTAAACGGCGCGCGAGTTTTACGAATTTCTTGCAAATTGGACCTCATAAGCAATACATCATTACTATCTAGATTACGACAGGTCTGGCGACAACTTCGATCAGTTAGTCAGGAACAATTGACACGTTTAAGAGTTTGTGCTGTATTTCATCGCAATGTTGCCGACGTAAGTTATTATTGTTAAATACAATAAAATGTTGCTTTTCTGTTTTATTTTTTTAATAATTATATAAACCAACATCAACTTTACGCGTTATATCACTAATAATCTAATTTTTCAAAATTAATTATCTGCGCAGTATTAATATAAATTTATGCATTGATTTTAAATATCTACATTAATTAATAAGATATTTTTATTTTAAAGGTACATAAATTTGTTAGAAAATTTTGTCTTATCTAAATGAATAAGAATAAATAGCATATAGACTATATATTTGAAGTAGATTGTAAAGAAATTTGTATTTTTAGAAATTGTATTTTACATTTTTATACAAATTATAGACATAAATATACACTTAATAAATAAAATTATATTTATAAAATATATTATATATTTAATTAATTGATGTTAAATTAATCCAGATAATTAATAAAAAAATTAGTATTATTAGATTTTCTTCACAATTTACATATTTAATGTATAAGTATTATATTTATTCTCATTTTTAAAAAAAAACTTTTAACATTAAATGTACACAGAGTTTATTAAATTTTTGTAACAGTGTTTGTTTGTATTTGTGTTTTTTATACCGAAATATTTTAATCTAGTTTTTATTCTCTACATTTAAAATATATTATTAAAAAAATATATTAAAAAATTTATTAATATATTGTATTTTTTTTTTAAATCTAATATTTCAATTTAACTCAATATTTTTATTATTAATCTACACAAATATTTTATCTAAGTATGGTTTATTTATATTCTATTTCTTTTTTATCAATATTTATATAATTTTTAGGTAAATATGCAATAATATATATAAAAAAATGAATTTTTTACATTACCAGGGTAAACTAATATTAATTCAATATTAAAATTTGTTTTATATTTAAACATATTTTATTATTATTTACACCGCTGTATTAAAATCTTTCTATTAATAACGATAAATCGGAAATGTCACTTGGTTTAATTTTAATTTACACAAAATTTCGGTTTACTTCTAAATTTCCTCAATTTAATTTCAATCAAAGACATATAAAATAAATAATATATTAAATAATTTTTTTTTAATTTATTATTAGAAGAACTTGTAAAAAAACTGATTGCAATAAATTATAAAATAAATAATAAATTTAATTATAAGTAAATAATATATATCAAATGAAGAAAACAAATGAATGTTTGTTTTTATCCAATTGCATGCAGCACTGCATGAAACTACGTGAGATGATCGATACAGTGAGCTCATTTTCACCAAAAAGGAGTAGGTCAGCTACACCGTCATCATCACCAGAATCGTCGGAATATTCAACTTTATCTTTACGCCCAAAGCCTGAGATCAGAGATGTGCTGGGGAAGCGAGAGAAATTGCTTCCAGAAGTTGGAAGGATGGTGCGTCTTGGTAGACTACTAAGGTCGCGGTTGAAAGAGCCATTAGCTTATCAAAGGTAGGTTCATAACTGTTTTGTGGATCGAATTGTTTGATTTGCAACAATAACTTATTTGTCATAAAATTAATTATAAACTTATCTATATCAATATATTAAATATCAACTTAGTGCACTTATTTTTTATCACTTTTATAAACCAGACATATGTAAGCATAAAGAAATTTAAATACATCAATACATGTGAACATAAATTCTTAAATACTTACTCATATGCGGATATGAACATGTATTCATTATAATTGGTATACTTGATTCAAATGTTGGAGATAAAAAAAGTTGATTGTAAAATTTAACAAAATATTTAATTTTATATCTTTTGAACATTGAATTTGTAAACATTTAATTTTTTATTTTTAATTTTAAAAAATATTTATATTTTTATACTAGTAATAATTTAAAATTTTTAATCTATAATTGAAACCAAAATATTGAAACTTACTTAATTTTTAAATTCCTTAATTGGTATATATCAGATTATAATAATTAATTTTAGATAAAACCGTAACTTATTTCAAAATATAATAAAAATTACAATATTTTCATAATTTTTACACTGATGAAGTATAATTGATATAATTTTTCTTTTTCGTATTATTTATATTGTACGTGGTAAATTCAAATAGTTTATAAATTCTTTTAATTAAGTTTTTTAAAATTCCCGCTTTGAAAGAGCAACAGGATTTATGAATAATTTATATGATATCGATAAAAACATTCCATTTTAAAATTTGTTTTAATGAAAAATTATTTTTAATAAATATTCTCTTATAATTAATTATTTTATTAAGAATATTTACAATATATTTGTTTATTATGAATAATCAATTAATGAAGTAAACTATAATTTTTATTTTTGAAAAGTTTCGTTTTTATAAATAATTATAGTAATTCAATAAAGAAATGCATGTGTAAATAAATAAATATAATTTATTCTCTGAATAAGATAAATATCCTAAATATCCGTTAATTTTAAATTAAAAAATTTGTATTGCAGCGTTGAACGAATTGCGATGATTGTGAATTTAATTTTTGAAAAACTAGTTCTCATCTATATGTGGTGGTGATGATGAACGTTTTCTTTGGATTATGAAAAGGAAAAATTAATACATCAATCAAGCCGTATTACCCAGGTGGTAACGCCCAATAGATTTTAATACTACGTGATATGGCAGGCTAACAGAATTAGAAACGTGATTTTATATTTTTCAACTATTTGAACGCGTCATCTTTTCTACATTCTTGTGGATCTCAGTTAATTTCATTACTTCACTCTGTATAGCTCTCTCTTTATATTTCACCTTTTTGTTTTATTTATTTTATGTTTATTCTGTATATGGCATTCTTATTTAATTAAGAAACGTTTTATTTTTAAAAGTTTAAATTCCTTATACTTAAATTAAAATATTTACTTTTACTTTTTAAGTTTCAAATTTACCTGATAATCTGTAGAAATCAAGATAAAAGGAAAATATAAAAAAATGGAACTAAATTAACGTTTTTTTATTTCTTATTTGTCTAGGTTAAACAATTATTGAAACAAATTGATTCATTTTTTAGATATATGTATCTGATTTTTCTTACCGTGCAATGATTTCATTGAGTACCTTTAAACAGATCCAAATAGTTTTTACGTTTTTCAATTTAATCTATTAATGCAACATTTAATTTATTAATTTATTTTATTATAAATGTCTAAATAAAGTATAAATTTAGATTAGATATATTTAAATTGTAAAATTCTGTGTAATAACAAGTAATCTTCTTCTATAATAACATTAAAACACTGAAAAATATTAAAATAAATAAATTTTGCTATTTATTGACACCAAAGATATCATGCATCTTTATCTCGTGAACTAATTTTGATCTAATGTAGTTTAATGCGTTTGAAAATTTTGCAATCTTAATTGGCCTAATTAATAGGAGAATATTCTCATAGTAAACTTGTTTTAAGTTACGAGATAGATGGAATATATATATATAAAGTAATACGTGTTTTTCCAAAATCACAATAAGCATTTCTGTGTTGTATAAAACGTCTTTATTTTACAGTGACACAAAAACTTTGGAAAATTTCTATATTTATTATAAAACACAAATTTTATTATCATGTTTCAATAGTATACATACATAATTATTAAGAGTAAATATGACTCAAATAAAAAAATAGACTTTCATGAAATCTGTGAATAAATACGAAACTTTTCAAATCTTCATTTAAACGATACTTATAATACAAAAAAGTCAAAAATATTGTATTATCAACAATTTTTTATTATCTATTCATTTCTATTCCCTTTCCTCTTTGGTTGCACTTGTTCATATCGTCAGTGTTGGCAAGCTAGCATTTCTGAGCTTAAACAGTTCTCACTCGCATTTGCAAGCGCGTGTATATTTCGAAAAGTTGCGCTCGTAGCGCTTTCCATTACGTAATTCCCAGGAAAACGAAAAAGACGAATACGAAAATCGACTTTGAATTATAGTCTATAGCATATCGTGTCTACAAATATTGTCCCTCCGACGAGATGTTTTCCGTTTGATTTTTTTTTTTTTTTGAAAAAAATGATAGAAATGCACTCCAGTTTTTAACTATTCCTTATCTTATATTACTTGAACCTCCTTGATATTGTTCTTAATTTACGTGAATTCTAAAACAAAAGCAGAATGCCAGAGTTAGACACGACTAACAGCAGCGGCAATCTGTCGGCCGTTCAATCCATCTCTGCCAAATTGCTGGAAGTAACGAGGCTTGCTGAAAAACTAGACGCGAAGCTGTGCGAAGCAGGTGCTAGAACTCGAGCCTTGGATCCCATCAGTGATGAGGCGAAGAAGCGGGAACTGTCCGTTTCCATGGAGAACAGGATTGACGCTACACAGGTTGCAGTATCTTTTTACAAGCTCATAGATATACTAATAGTGGTAGAAATATAGAATCTACTTCTAAATTCTGCTTATTCCATTTTATCAAAATGTTTATATTATTTTTCAAATATCTTTCTGAAAAATTATAAATGATACGTTTGTCTCGTTGAACTATATGTGTATAACAATATTGAAACCTTTTGAAGTACTGGTATTTGTACAAACTAGAAATGAATATAACAAATACCTAAATTTTATTAATTTTTAATTATTTTACATAATAATTACAGAGTAATTACCTAATATATTCATTCAAAACAAACTATTTCTTTCTAAATCATATTTGACATACATCTCTAATTAACATTAAACTTATTTAGCAAACTTAACCATTATTTTAATTATATTTTTAGAGTTAATTTTAAATTATCTGTAAAATAAAAACAACGAAAATCAATAAATGATATTTTTCGATTCATCATTAAATTAAAATTTATTATACAAGTTAAAAGTTTAAAAATTAAAATTATAAAGAATTCGTTAAAAATTAAATATTAGACATTGTACTCTTTATATCTGAAATACTTATTTTAAAGGTTTCAATTTAATATTGTGAAAATTTAATAAGTCATCATTTAAATTTTAGATTTTATAATTTTATTAAAGTGGAATACTTGCATAAAAAATTTAAATACGTTGTAAACATATATATTACGCTATAACACTTATATTTTTTACTCCACATATTATTGTATTTAATTGTAAACATTTAAACATTATGCACGTATATATGCATCTTTATTCTTAATGATATAATTAAATTTAGTAACTTATACAAGAAAAATTAAAAAATAGTTTTCGTATCTTTGTTCTATTTTTAATTATTATATTTATTTTTGTAAAAATTGTAGAAAGTTAGAATTCTGAATGTTTTTGTATTAAAACATTTTATAATAATATAAATAATAATCTTAAATTTGTTGTTTAAAACATTGTTGTTACGATAGTAGAAATTGGATAATAGATTTCAATAGTGAAAAAGTATATTATTTTTATCAGAAAATCTAATTTATAAAATTAATTTATTTAATACACTTTGAATATGTACTTTTATAAAAAGAAAAAAATAAGTTTTTTTTAACATAATATAAATACATTTATATTATTTCAAATTCTCACAAGATATTAATTAAAATAAAAATATATTTAACAACCAATTTTATAGATAGTGTAAGTATGTATAATACACAGTAATTAAATGTCAATATGTTATATCAAATATGAATTTTCGAAAAATTCAAGTAAATTTTTAATAATGCTAATACAACTTTTTTCCTTATATTAAATTTAGAATTTAAAGTAATCAATATAAAAATCGTTTATGTAATATGAAAAGTAATTAATTATATAAGTGATTGATACATTTATTAAAGCCAAATATAGAAAATTATTTGTATAATGATGCATCGATACCAATTCTAAAAATACAATTGAAATAATAATTAAGTTTACTAAATAAGTTTAATGTCGATTAGCTACATATGTCAAATTTGATTTTGAACGAAAAACATTGTTTTGAATGAAAATGTTATTTTTAGACGATGTTTAAAATTGTATTGAAATAATCAGACGTCTAGAGCATCTACTCTTAAAACCTTTTCAAGACGATTGAGAATTTACAATCAATTACAATTTTTAAAATAGAATTATCAAATAATATTAATTTCTTGTAGCTTATGTAGAAATTATTTAATGCGTTTTAAAGTGTAATTTTCGTTGAATATTATATTTTAATTATTCGAAAATTAAACGTGTGATATTATTAAATAAGTTAAGTAATTATTTTATAATTAAAAAAAAAAATTTTCAAATTTCTAATCTCAATTATAAATAATAATAAAAAATAAATACCAGTATTTTTATTTCGTCAGTTAAATGAATTAGATATATTTGTTTTAATGCACTGGTATTTATTAAACATTATTCTTACAAATAATTGATAAGAAATATTAGTATATGTATTTTATTAAATTAAAATATCAATTAATTAAACATTAATTAATTTCATATGTTTTCTATTCATAATGTACAACATGATTTTTTAAGAAGTACTTATATCTTTATTTAATAAACTTTTGTTTATTAATATCATTTGTATTTAGTTTTAATAAAACTAACATTAGATGTAATAAAACTAATCTAATTAATTAAGTTTTTTCTAAATTATTACGAAATCCTTTGATTATTAAGCTAAATCATTTTTTTAAATAAATGTTGTTTTATTAAAAAATGTAAGTAAGCTTTCTTAAATAGACATCATAATTTTTTTAACACGATAAAGTAGTACCAATAATCCATGTAATAATATATCTACGTATAAAAAATTTAAGAAACTAATGCATGTAATAATTGCTTCCAAATAAAACTTAATAATTAACATATGAAAAAGTGATATTACAAAATTACTGCAAATAACTTATAACTCAATTATAAGTATACCTCAATTTAAACGATTCATAACTTAAATGCAGGTCAGTGTAAAGGGATCAATTCAGCCGATTCAAGAGAGCGATCAGACTATTATTGAGGATTCGAACGCCGAAGAATACGTGACAGCAACCGAATGTTCGAGTACACCTGTGCCACGGTCGCGCAGCGAATCATTTCTTTCATCGGAGTATGAGGATGCTCCCGTTTTAACGAATTGGTGAGCGAGAAAAGATAACGTTCCTCAACGTTTTTGAGCACACTTTGACAAAATCTAAATGGAAATTTATTCTTGGAGTGGCGCAATTGAACTCATTCACTTTTATTTAGATCGTTCGCTTTGTACTGGCTCTGTTCGCCACTGCGGACATGACGACGCCTCGGGGAATATATTGACTCCCGGCATTCGCTTATGCAATTCTTCTAATTTATCATTTTTAAAGAAATTTTATGGTTAATTTTAGCAAAAAATACTTAAAAATATTAAATAACAAACAATGCTGTTATTATTTTATCGTTTAGATTATTCGTATGAATTAGTTATTGGATAACTAATGCCTTAATTAATTGTATTATGATATATTAGACAAATAATATTCTTTTTTTATCTTGATATTGATAAAACATGATCTAAAATTTAAAGTTGATTTTTCAGTTATTTCTATAAAAATGATTATTTTAAACAATGTGAAATATGAGTATCCGCGTACTCTTAAATAGAATTTAAAAATGAATAATTTAGAAAAAATAATAATCGTTTTCAATAATCTAAAATCTGAATTTTCTAAAAATATTTATGCAAGAATTGTAATTTTTGTATGAGAAATTCATCAAAATTCTATAACTTATTAAAATATTTATATTAAAATGTATACCTTTGTAAAATATAATTTTTTTACAATACGTAAAACTGATCAAAATTGTAGTATAAAGATGAAAGAATAATAAAACTTTTTTGTAGTATAAACACAGAAAATGAATCACGAAAATATAGTGAAGCACTTCCAGTTTCGAAATACAGAACTATAGTATCAACGAGTTCGAATGACCAGGAAGTTGTTATAGAATACACTCCTGATGGAGCAACTCTTATCCAACGAACAATTCAGGTAAATTCTCAATCAATTTCCAAGAGTTTAGAAATTAATATAAAGAATAGATAAATTATTTTGAATCGTATTATTCACTTTTTTATTTTAAACATTTGAAAATACATTAATATTTAATTTGTTTATATTTATATTTATTCTTAAAATTTCAATTTATGATTATGAAATGTTCTATTATTTTTTAATAAATTTTTTTGAGATAAACAAAGTCAATAATTTTATATATGATGTAAAATATCTTAAATTCAAGAATTGAGTATACAGAATCTAAAGATTAAATAATTTATACCAAGTTCAGATATGTGTAAACTTTTTTTAAGCTTGATTACATTTGAAATAGATAAATTTGCTTGACAAAGAAGTATTTGAATATTAAAAATATGGAATATTATACAAATTATTGTAAATATTTTATAATTACACATTTTTTACAATTATTTTATATATTTTGTAATACTATAATAAAGAAGTGTGATACAATTCGAAATTTTAAAGGTTATATTAATATCAATTTGTCTTGATTTGTAGAAAATCGATCTATTAATGTCTTTATAATTTAAATTAAATTATAGCACAAAAATATTTTAATTATATCTTTCGAAATATTTTAAACAATTCAGGTATTTGCTTTATTTTTATGTAAGGTATTACTGTCTATTTTCTTAAATATTGTTTTAAAGTTTCTTATTTTCAATAACATAATTTTAAATTACTTTTATTTGAATAAAGACAGTTGATATACAAATAATAATTATGCATTTAAAACCAATTTAAGATCTTAAAAATCACTTAATCGATTATATGAACATAAAAAGTAGATTTTGATAAATTATTGACTGAAGTTATTTGTATCAAATTATCGGATTTAAATTTATATCTGAAAATTATTATCCATATTACCTAAAAATTATATATTTAATTTTTTATCGCTTAGAATAAAAAAATATTTAATTTATGAAAGTAGTTAATTTTTTCAAAAATAATGATTATTATTTACTATCGGTAAAGGTAATTGTTGATATTTAATTAAATACATGATTTGGTAATAAACAATAATTATTATACATAAACAACAGGAAGCTAATGTGCAGACTGTAAAAAGATTAAGAAACCAATATTGAAAGGTTAGCCAATTTAATGAGTAAAGTACTAAACTTCACAGGAAAAAGAAGGAAAAATTATGAAAGAGGTGACGGAGACCACGACTTTACGAGTTTCACAAAATACCCACATGGGTATCGCCTCGTATAAGCTAGTCGCTAATACGCTGAGCGATCAGAAGGAAAACGTTACTGTGCGAGAGCTTAAAAATCTTAGTCATACATTTGTTATTGATGAACCGGCCCCGAGGACAGTCTGTCAGACCAACTGCGAGGAGCACACATATGCTAGCGCCAACGGTGGTTACGAGAACTATCTAAAGTCCTATGCGGAAACGGTGCCCGCAGATGCTATAAACGAGAGCAGTAGTTATAACAAACAGGAACTCCTGGAGATCGGACGAACGGTAAGTGAAAACGTAGAGCAGATGGAACAAGAAAATTCAGAATAAAAAATGAATGCAGCTATACCAGTATTGGTCAGCAGTTTTAACTTGATCGAATGAAGATGATATCACAGTCACCAAGCGCCTGACAATTCCACTAATCGAGCTTATAAGCATTGAGAAAAAGAGAGATAAAAAACTTGTGTTGTTTTGCTTATTAAAAATTTTTTGTATCAAATGCAGTTATATTATCGAAAAATATTTGTTATTGATATTTCGAATAACAGTGTTTTCGCTATTATGGAATGAAATACATAGAAAGCAATAAAATATAAAAACATATATATATATACATTCAATTTTTTTCAAGGAGAGAAATCTGAAAAAGTTTATTAAATACAATCAATATGTTATTTGTTAATAGTAGTGGAAATATTAATTAGCTGTAATTAGTGTATATTTAAACAAATGCCTGTATTGAAAAGGGTATTTCATGTGTAAATTATATTGTAAAACAACAGATGCATAAATATTGCATTAAATATTTCAATGCACATTTTTTCATAATAGAAATCAAAATTGTTACTTCTTCATGTATTTATTATTTTTTTTATATCAATTTAATTTTACGGAACTTTAATTTAAATTACAAATTAATCATTCATAAATATAGTAAACATTAAGAGTAGCTTTATTAGTAATTATAAAGGATATTTAATTTGTGACATTATTGAAAAATCATAAATAATAATAATAATATCTCTTTATTTGGTTATAAATTATATTTAAAACGAAATTTAACTTAAAAATTAAGAAAATTAAAAATTTTAATTATAATTACTAAGTATTTATTTAATTATTAAAAGTATGAATAAAAATATACATATTTGATGTATTTTAAATTTAACAATTTTTCATCACTATAACAACAAAGTTTTATTGAAGGGTATTTATTTCTGACTTAATATTGTAACCCCTATGCATTATAAACCTTAGCTATAACGTTTGTGCATATATCCATTGTTATAATATTCGTATTTTACCTATATTTTGTGTTTACATTTTTGTTAATATTTTAATATACTGCATTTTAATAAATACTTATTGAAATGCTGCATGCAATTTGTTGTGTTAATTAATAATGTTTTTTTAAATAAATTGTGTTCATCGCTTATTAATGTAATTAAAAACTTAATGGAAATAAAAACTAAAATTATATATTCTTATTCATTTAAATAAACATTTCAACATTTATAAAGAAATTAATTATATTGCATTATCGCACAAATTTATCACTCCTTTACTTTTTAACTATTATAATTAAAATAAAAATAAACATATTCTTTTATAATATTAAGTAAATAGAATATTTAAGAATTAAAATTTATATATAATGTAACGTAGTAAAAAATTATATTTTATTCGCTTAGACCATTTGTAGTTAATCTTATGTAAGTAGAACAAATAAAATAATATTTTACTGAAAGTAAAACTTTTAATTGCAGTAATAAATAAAATATTTTTATTCTGTGAAATCTTAAAAAAATCTATTTAAAATAAATAATTCATGGTGATGATTCTTCTTCATAAAAATGAAAAATGAATATATATTTTAATTATTTTTATAACATGGATAGTATTTTTTTATATCAAAAAGAAACACAGAAAAATATTTTGTATATTAGAAGTTTTACTAAATTAAAAAATTATTTAAGTAGTTTTGACAATTAAACTTTAAACAAACTTTTAAACAAACTTGAAACTCTTAAGTTACTCAAAAATAAATTAATCGATAAGAAATATAATTAAGAAAATTATAAATAAAGATGATTGTGAGAAGTATACCAAAAACTTTCCAATTATCATAAAGAAGACAGTTTAAAATAGATAAACTTTTCGTATTATCTTTAAGTTAATCTTATACTCTTATTAATTTTAGAGCAAGTTATCTTTTATTTTTGCTTATATTTCAGCAACTCCTTTTGACATGTTCATCTATTTACATCTTCTGTTTTCTTTATGATTTCTTAATTTTTAACCATTTTTCTTTTTAATACAAATGGGAATAATATTATTCAACAGAATCATCAATCACAGAAATTATTTAAGAATTATTTTATTTAAGCAAATAGCTTATACTTAAAATCTATTATAAGTAATTTTAAACTTTTATGAAACTTTAAAATTTTTATAAAATTATTAGCTAATCAGTACTATGAAGATTTACTATATAAAAATAAAATCTACAATTAAGAAAATGATTGATACAGCGTTATAATTACATTTACTTTTACATTGAAAATAATTGTATTTTATTATCAATCATTACTATATATTAAGCATTACTTGATTACAAAACGGTAAATTTGAAATTAACATTAATACTACTAATGTATATATATATATATATACATATACTACAATATATATAATAATATTAAAAATTATATATATTAATTAAATGAAAATTTATAATAAACTATGAAAAACCTTATCTGTAAACATAAAATTAATTTAATTAAAAATAAATTTATTGTTGCTTGATCACATCTGATGATAAACATAAAAACGATATAGAATAGTATAGAATCAATAATAAAAATACTTTATTACCTGTTACAAATTTTTTAAATACAAATTTTATTTTCACGTATAATTTATTTTAAGAGTTTCGATTTTAAAACGTTGTTTTTATATTAATAGGTTTTACATTTTATCAAGAATTTATTTTATTGTATTTAATAGTTAATAATAAATATTATTATTATAATATGAAAAAATTAAAACCTTATTAATACATTTTACAAAATAGGTAACGATAACAGAATCTTATTTCAATATAAAATATTAAAATTTTACTATGCTATAATAAATATAATTTTTATTCATTTAAATATTAAATATTTATTTTTGTATCGCATTATCTCTTCTTTAAATGCGTAAAATTCTTTTTTGTTATGTTATAGCTCATAACTCAATTACATAAATTTGTACAAAAAATGTTAAAATATAAATTGCACAAAAGTTATTAAATAGTTGTTTACATAAAGAGTTATCTAATGGTATAATAATAAAAAAATTAAATTGATATAACATGACATAGGGATTGTTTTATTCAATCAATCGAAATAAATTGGAATACATATACATTTTTAAAAGTCTTTTTTAACGTTTTCAATACAGTTGAAAATAAATGAAGTAGGTTTTATAATAAATTATAAACAAATGAATAAATGATTTATTGTTTTTTTTAAACTTTAAGTGATTTATTCTTATAAAAAAATTATTTATTTGAAAATTCATAAAAAATGTAATTAAAGAATATGAAATATTTTATATTTATCATAATACTACTCTGATCTGAAAATTAATACGACAAACAAATTTAATCATTGATTAGTTTGAAATCAATTTTTATATCGAGTTACATATTTTATAAGGCAGTATTACCAATAAAACTTAGAAGTTTTTTCCTTTTCTTCATTTTAACGTGTTCCCTACCCTTTACTTAAAGACTAATAACTGTGTCATTTTGTCGGACGACTTTTCTTCCTTCTTCTTAGCATTTACTGACTTTTTCTCGTTTGGCTTGCTAATTCAAAGCAAAGATTAAGCAAAAGATCCGAGAGAGTAAATCGACAAACTAAGATTCTGCTCCCTGGCACGCGTATATTTTCTAAATTTAGGTGAGCGAAAAGTTTACCTCAGAATTCCGCGACCAGGCCCTAAGATCCGCGTCAGCTCTTGTCTTTTGCGTCTCTATCTTTATCCGGTAGGTTTAGAAACGTATGTGAGTGCCTGCGTTACGCGTGTAAGAGCCAGGGAGTCCTCCCTAGCGGCGGCGGCGTCGTCGATGGCGGCGCTTCAAATTGCGAGAATACAGTCGGTAGCGTATGTGGATCACGGCTCGCCGGCCAGTGCCGGCTTGTGCGCCGAACGCGCCGGAATATTGTGTACGCGCGTTATTGTAATTCTTTATGTACATGTTCATGTATATATGTATGTATGCATGCGCGTGTGTTAATAAATTGAATATATGTATATTTTATATATATATGTATATATACATGCTTACGTGCGAAAAGATCGGCGTGGCGATAGTCGAGCTACGGCCGGCCGCGAGTGACGTTATGTCGCTGACAGCTCTCATCGACTGGTGCACGTGAACAACCTGATTGTTCGGTAAACTTTGGCAAGACTCCCTTCATACTTATTTTGCTTGTATTTTTATTCTTTTTTGTTTATTTACTGAAACGCGATTGTTTGCGAAACGGTGGATCAAAGGTTATTATCGGAACTGGGTATTCATATACTCCTGGGACTGCGGGGAAGTTTATAACTATTGTAGCATCTAAAAGAGTTTAACTTCATGTTATTTTTACCTCATAATAATTCTTTCTTAAAATTTTTCAGTTTTAACCAATGTCTCAAATTTCTATCATACACACACACACACACACACACACACACACACACACACACACACATTATATGTAGAAAATAGTATGGTTTTGATTTCAATAATTCATAATTTTTCTGGAACTATGTGTGAATTAACATTATGGCATTTTCTTTTCAATTCAATTGTAAATATTAATAATTGATCAAATTTGTTCAAATAGTATTTATTACAATTAAATTATATTTAATAAGTAAGCATGTTAAATTTCATAATTGTTGTTAGTTAAATTTAATATTTGACAGAAAAGTTAATTTGACGAATTTATTAACTACATGAATTATAAAAAAAATTATCAAAATGTTAATTATTAATGGATATATAAGTGTAAAAAATTAAAAAAATTAATTATATAAAAAGAACTATAGTTAAACTTATTATTAAAGTTAGTTAAACACATTATTAAAATTACTATTCTACGCGTACTGAATTTCATATTTTTATAATTTAATAATATAAAAATAATAAAAAATAAGTTAATGCTATTTTATGTATAAATAAGAATCAATTGTAATTTTACAATAAAAATTTATTTTAAATTGCAATAAATAATATTTTTCTTTTAAAATTATAACTATTATTTGTATATTCGATAAAAAGTAATATACCTTTATAATCAAGAACGATGTTCAGTTAAATGAAAAAAAATTATTTGTATCTCCTAATGTATTTTAAATTATTTTAATTTGTACAAAAATTATTTTGCATCTATGAAAATATATAATAATAATTTGTGGGCTGTTATATTCATGAAAACATAAATATTGCTTTTTTTTCAATTTAGTACTGAAATTTATCACTAATTATAGAATGAAATTAATTTGATATCTAGATTCTTATTAAGTAAGTAAAAACGTCGAACAGGCAAAATCCAATGTTAGTTAATGATAAAAAAATTCAACTACTACAATTAAACATCTCTGGAAAATATGTAGTCGGAATGTATATCCATAAGAAAGAATCAAGTTAAATTTTTTTTGCAGTGCTTTCAAAAAAGTAGAGAACGTTAACTAAAGTAAAGTTATACCTGCTGTACATTTCAAGGAATTGAATGAACAGTCTTATCGTAAATTTAATTCGTTTTAAGTTAAATTGAAAATTGTACTAGTACTTTTTGAGTCGATGATAACAAAAAGTTACTAATATCCAAAAATCATGGTAAAAACCTCGAGAAAGGAGAATAATAATAAATAAAAATAATTAAGGCATAATTTAACAATAGTAAATAATAAGATATCGGCTATTTGCGCGAATGCATTCATATATAAGAAAAGATAAAACTCGTCTCGTCCGCAAATTTTATCCAATATAAAAATGTACCGTAGTTATATGTGTTTAATAAGATGTGCAAGCGCACCCGCGTTGTGGAATTTAATCACTTATTTTTTTACTTTTTTCAAGACAGGGAGAAATTGAGAGAGAAAAAGCAAGCGAAGTGAGTGCGAGAAGAGATCGAAACTTACCCAAAGTTCGACGCAATATTTCTTATTCGAAGAACGCCACCAGTCAGGCCGGTTTTATGCTCCTTTGAACCAGCTTCTCTCTCTCTCTCTTTTCTCTCTCTAGTTTGCTACTCTATAAATTTCGTGCGTGTAAATATGCACGTATATGTAACTAACATTATACTAAATGAGGAAGAATATATATAAGCTATATGTGACAACTTATACACGCGAAGTTTTTGGTAAGCTACAAGGAATTTTTGGGAATTTTGCGTTAGTTTAACATAGAAAAATGCATGAAAAATATTTACAACATTTTAATAAATATCCTTTATACATAGTAAATTTTACATAGTAAAATAAATATTTGACATTTAATTTAAAAGTAGAATTTATCGAAACTCAATTTTGTTATATAATTCAAATTTTATACGTAATATTTTATGAAATACATAATTGAATTAATATTAATCGAGAATAAAACTTAAATAATTGCTAACATATATTTATTATTTATATATATTTATATATGTATTATATTTATATATGTATTTATATATTTATATATTTATAATTTGTAAAATTTAATTTTATACATTGTATTATTTAATTTATTTTTAAATACCTTACACTATCAAATATATTATATAGTATTATTATATTCTCATAGTTGTATATTAGATAATATGACCTAATTTGGATCCACTTTTTACTCTATTGCTGTTTTATGTGAAAACCAGAATATTTAATACTTAAAACAATACATTTATAAATTTTTATGAACTTCAAAGTAAGTGTAATATGATTTAAAATATAAAAATAGTATTACAAAAATATATTCTATAAAATTTCTATTAATAATAACTACATATTTTTGAAAAATTTAAAGAACGGAATATAAAAGGTTCTTTGCACCTTTTATTATTTATGTGATAAAAAGAATATTAAAATTTGAATTACAAAATAAACAGTAACAAATATTCCACTTTAAAAAATATTATCTTTGCTAATGCTCATTCTTATCAGAAAATCAAGGATTTTATACGATTACGATATAAAACCTATTTTTAGTCATATATGACTATGAATTATGTATTAAAAGTGTAGATAAACATTATTTTTTTGATAAAAATATATTCAAATTAAAGTATTTTTAGAATCATTATTATTCATAGCGTGTTATATTATTAATAAAATTTATTATAATTGAGCACGAATTATAAATATACATTTACATCTTCTATTTTATAAAATTTTTATTATTTTTAATGTATACAAGTTGTTTTTTGTCAATACTTAAATTATATAAAATTATATTATATAAATTATATAAATAATTAAAAAACGTTGAAATTAATTAACTTTTATCAAAATATTTGTTTTGTAAATATAATATTTTTATTAAGTATATATACTTTTCTTCATTAAAAAAAAAGAAAATATTAATAATTATAATGTTTAAATTAAATTTTATTTGTTATGTAATAACAAGTTATAGACATAAACTTTACACTAATTTTTCGTAAATCTTTCATCACGAGTTTACAGTAACATCCAAATAGTTAGTAACATAGACTTCGTTAAATGATTAAATTACTTTCATTTAAACAAATTTATTGATCAAGTGTTATAAAAAATAAACATACATAAACTCATATGCTATCAATTATGCGTCATGAGAAGCACCTGAAGAAAATAATCCAAGGTCAAGAAAGTTGCAGTAATGCAAATAAAGAAATAAGACATGATATGCGACATCTATCATGAATTTTAAGAGACGGTTGTGCCACGAACTCGATTCATCTTTACATCGAAAATTCTAATTAATGAAATCGATTGTGTTTCATTCAAATTTAATAATATGCTAATATTGCATGGTGTATTAAAAAACATAAGGAAAAAACTGGGTTTATTTGAGTAAAAAGTCCTATTTTCGTTCGATTTCGGTCGACTTTATATTACCGAGTGAACGTAACTCATGAACACGAACAACCGACCGAGGTTTGGTGCCTAGCCACGAATAATGGTTCTCCGAAGATTTTCAAGCGCATGTTTTGTTATGAGTTCCGCAGCGAAGTGAAGCTAATTAATAATTTTTTCGATCATGAAATTTTAGAGATATCTCAGTTGAGGAATAATAAGGTCATGTTTCTTTAAAATGTCTCCAAAGACTGTAAAATCTTTCGAAATAAACTGAATTATAAGTGAAATCGTTACATACATCTATGAACTTTTTAGTTTGATTTTTAAAATTTTCGAAATTTAAAACATGATTTCAACATTAAATTTGAATGCAAATCTGATACAATATCATAATGTAAAAAATAATCTTTAATAGTTCATCTAATATGTGTAACACTTATGGGATATATTAGTAAATTTATGAACACATGTTTTTAAAGAACAGCACATATGTAAAATTTTTTTAAGTATCAAAATTTAATTAATTAAATTAATTTATTTTGTATTTAATAAATGTTTTAAAAATAATCATAATTTATAACATGCAAAATCCTTCTTTCCAATATACTTAAATTAAATTATGAATTGAACTTTCAAGAAAACTAAAAATAGTGCAATTAAGTACAAAGTATTTATTTAAAATTTTTTTATTATATTTTTAAATCAATTTTTTTAATTTATATGTGAATATTAAAAAATACACAAAATTTTTTTATTTTTTTTATTTTATTATTTTATTTTAAATTTATGATATATATTATTTAGATATTTTTAAGATAATCAAGAAATATATATATATGTATAGGTTTATTTATTATAAAAATAAATAGTTAAAGTAATCTTTGAAAGATTAAATTTTACGATAAAAATTATTTCATAATAACTTCATTCCAAATATAAATTTTAGCAAATATTAATGTTATTACAAAAATATTTTATAATATTAGATCTTTTTATGATTTTTCTTAATACTGTATATATTATTTACAAAATATTGACTAATATTTTCAAAATTATGATAATGAAAAAAGAGTACATTTTAACATGATTATATAGTTTAAATATTTATTTTGTTATAAAAATTTTTATTTATGAATCAAAATTTTTTTATCAGATTTAATATTCATCTATCATTTAATTCGATAAAATTTTTAAATAAATTTAAAAATATAGGTACGTATGAAAATTCCTAAAAAGATTTCATATTTATTGTAACTTCATTTTGATTTCAGTGATTCTATTTGAATTTGAAATTTTTTCCAATATTTCTTCTATTTTTATTCTTCAAATGGTGCGTTTCTTATTTTTGATGTTTTTATTTAAACGTCGAGATGAACACAGATAATCTTATTTAAAATAATAATAATGATAATAACAATAACAATAACTATAACAATATTATCAACAACAAAAACAACAACAACAACAACAACAGCAACAATAATAATAATAATAATAATAATAATGGTGTTGGTGGTGATGATGATAATGATGATGATAATGATGATATTAAAAAAAAAGAAAATTAGGCCGTACATTTTATTTTAGTATGTATATTTGTAATTTACATAACAATGTTGACTTAGGCCCTATAATTCTAAAATTTAAAACATAATTTTAATCCGATTACAGCCTCTGTCTATGTAATTTAAAATAAAAAGTATTAGAACTTTCAGAGATATTTTCAGAATACGTAAGCATATATAAATGTATATATTAATTAGAATAGTTAAATTTATAAAGAATGTATCACTAATTATATGAAAATGTTATTTTAAGTAATTATTAAAATTTAATAAATATGCTATTTCTTGACTGTAGAGCTCATAAGAAATTCAAAAAGAATCTTATTTTTAACATAAACACAATTTTCCATCTTATTGCTGTCTTTTGAGTATACTGCTTTCGTAAATTCACATGTGACAGGAATCATTAATATATATGTATATATATAAATCTATACGTTAAGATTTTAACAAGATCTTTACCGGCCTTGGTATTTACCTCATTCTTATATCATGAAAGTTTTAAATATAGATTATCCACTAAATTAGATTCGAGTTTAGTAACTAGATTATAAATTGGTATTCAGACGAGTAAGGACGGGTCAACGAATAATCCTTCAAATATTTTAATAATTGCAAATTTTTTTCATAGTTTTGCAAATGAATTAGAAAATATTTTTAATTACCATTAATAATTAAATAATTAAATATATAAATCTATTAATATAACTTAGTACTGCATTATAAACTTATTAAAATATAAATAAAATTTCATAAATTGGAAATAATTTATTCGTTTAATAATAACTATTTTAATGGTCTTATTTTATTTTATAACAGTTATATATATTTTGAATACGTAAATTACTTTTATTGTCTTTTTAACATTCTTATTGATGCATTTATTATTTAATTTTTTTTAAATAATCCTTAATAAATGGAGAAAATGTATTTCTTAAAATACAATGTATCGTGTTGAAATAAATTTTAACCTTTGTTGATTTCACAATATTAATGGTTTTACTTGAACGCAATCTAAACATATTCAGAATAAGTATAGTTGTTTCATATATAAATGTATTTGAATACAATACTTCATAAATATAAATTTAAATATAAAGTGAAATAAATATAAAGAAGTAAATTAATTGTATCTATTAGTCAGTACTACAATGCATAAGCCAATTAGCGATAAGAATAACTGTTATAAAAAAACAACATACGTTTGCATATTAATCTACATTAATTTAATTCTATTTTAAACATAAATTAAATTATATAATTAATTATTATTGAACTTTTTTCTCTACTTTATTTTTCATATTTAAACAATTTAATGAATTTCTATGAATTTGAATATATTTAAAATATTTTATATGTAAATAGTATTATAATTTTACAATATTCTCTGATCATATTATTAAAAAATACTTAATTATAGTACTCACAAAATATGGATAAAATTTGGATTTGATTTATTTTCGAATGTAAATTAATATAATAACTAAAATATTTGTACAATTTCAAATGTATGCAAAAATATAGAATCGCCAATGAGTGAAATAATTTTTTGAAAATCAAAACCAACTAAACAATAATCAACATTACGTTTATGATTTTTATAGAAATTAGTTTTTCGTATAGTAAACCACCTACTAAAAAAATGTTACTTAAAAACTTTTTTTCAAATAAGACAGAAATAAAAAATAAAAAATAGAAAACTATGCCCGTTTAGTGTGTACCCCAGGAGACACTCGGTATAAGAATGGTGAACGGATGCGAGATTGTGGGCCGATCCCAACAGGAGAATGGTCATGCAGACGATGCTGTGGTTGAGAGCCAGGGTGTCACGCGAACTCAAGACCAATCTGTCGTGTTGGACATCATTGAAGAGAGTAATAGGATGTCAACAAGCGTAAGGGGTAGCGCGAAAATGACAACTATCGGGACTATAGCGCTACAAAGTGGAAGTACGAGACTCGTCATCGCCCTTCTAGAAGTAAGCTGTATGATCGTAAACTGTTTATTACTCTTAAATTTTCGATGCTACGTGAAAAATGGCCAGATACCAAATAAATTATAAAAATTTCTTTTTAAATTTTTTCTATAGCACAGTCATTGATAATAAGTCTTTTCAACTTCCTATTTCTTATGTTTCTTAATATGTGCACTTTTTATAAATATAATTTTAAATCATAATTAAATTAAAAATCTGGTCGTTAAATTTTCTCTCTCTTTATTTTTATTTTCTCATATTATTAAATATACCCGCGTGCACCCACGCGCACGCACATATATATATATATATTTAGAAGAATTCAAAAAATTTAGAACAGAATATTTTAAACATAAAATTTCACTATAAACGTGTAATAAAACGAATAATATTATATTCTATATATGTGTATTTGTGTTTGATAATGCAAGAAAATAAAAATATAGACTTATAAGCAATTTTTCTTCATTATTCAATTATATGTAAAAATTAAATAGTATTTGATATTAACAAATTTAAAAATTTCACAGTAAATTTATGAATAAATAATAAATTTTTAAATAAATTAAAAAATTTGTTTTACACATTAGATTTTGTAATACCCATTAATACATTTTATTATTTTATTTAGTCAATATTGGAAATAAAATAAGGTTCTATTATTCTATTTATTAATTTTACAATAATTCTTTAATATAATTCAATTCATATTTATATTCTGATTATTAAATTTGATAATGCTTACATTTACAACGACTAAATACTTATTTTATTTAAGAAAATAAGTTTATAAAAATATAAAATAAAAATTATTTTTAAATTATATTTTTGTGATTTTTAACAGGTGAATTATGTAAAAATTAATTATATTTAACAAATTCTATAATTTATTTATCCCTTTTTTATTTTACTATGCATAAAATATATGAAAAATAAAAATTTTATCTTGACATTATTAAAATATTAAATAATTGGTAAAAGTGAATTACAATTTAGTTTAAATCTACTATTTTTTACTGAATCTTGATACTTTAAAGTGTCTAATTCAATCTCAGGCCATACATTTAAGGGTATGTATGGCCAGGCTACAAATTTAAGGGCAACGAGCCCATTCTTTCAACCAACCACGGCTGATAGAAGGTAAGAAATGGAGAACCAAAACAAGTTAATCAACCCAGGTCCTATAAAAGACTAGTCTTATTTTCTCAATAAAGAACGAGTTTTTAGAAGAGAGTGATATATTTAAAAAAAGAAAACCATTGTATAGGAAAAAACCACTTGAGATAAATAAACTCAAGGCAAGAATAATATGCAAAATACAATATAAAAAAAATATATACAACAATAAATATATGCTTAAACTTGACACGATGCTTTCAATAACCGCAATTTTTACGCAAAATCTTGATGTCTGTATATGTGTAAATACGTACTGTATTTAATTAAAAAGACCTCGTAAAATTATCATAATGAACTATACTGTAGATATTAAGCATTGAATATGAATGCATAATTTATTGCATTATAAACAAGGAAATTATAAAATATAGAAATTTATCTTTTAGATGAAATACCGAATCTGAATATGACATCAATTATGTATTTTTTTTAAATCTTGCTTTTTAATAGTTTTTTATTTAATTAACTCCAATAATAATTTAGTCTTTGAAATGTAAATAATCAAAACTCAATTGAGTTAAAAGTTTGATAAAAAAATAATTGAAAAGTTTAGATAACTTATTTTTGAATTATTTATTTATGTTTATTATTATTCATTGTAAAAATATTCTCTTTCATATCTAAAGCTTTTATTTAAAATATATATATTAACTACAGTAAAAATTGTAAATTAATATAGATTTATTTTAATTAAGTTAAATAAATTTATTATTTTACTTCATTTTTTTCGTAAAATAAATCTACTTTATTAAGTATTATCCTAGTTAAGATCTATAAATTATATTTTTCCATATAAATCTAACTTTCGAATATAATATAGTTAATAGTATTAAATTAAAGCAAATAATAAAATATAGATATAGAATCAAAGGTTTAATTTAAAATTTTAGTTCTTCAAAAATATATACTAATTTGTGAATACGAATACAAAATTATATGTTATATGTATATGTGGCATTTCATTGTTTCTATACTGGTATGATGCAACTCGACATAATAAATAACTCGAAGAAGAAAAAATAGTTAGACAGCAAAAAATGCAATCTAAAGGTTCACATAACAAATATCTTTAAAGAAATAATGAAAGTGATTATTTATTCATTTATATATTTTTCTCTGAGTTTCACAATTTAATAAATTTTAAAATCAGTTGAAACCACATTTGAAAATATTAAAAATAATGGTTTATTGCGATATACAATAATTCATAATAGAAGAAAAGATTATTTTTATTATTATACCTAAAACATTTTTTTCTTCACTGCATATTAAATATTACTATTTTTAGATTTTTAAATAAAAATGACAGTGCTCAGTGTAGCTGCATTCTTCAATTTTATATATTCAATTAAAATATTTTATTTTTATCTGTATAAACCATTATTACTTTTTAAGGCTCAGAAAAAGATAATTTTTAGAGTAACTACAATAAATTTTTACTTAAATTGAAGTCAATTTTAATTTGGAGTACTATTAATAAAAATCATATTTTTTTAAAGTAATAATCATGTACGTTTATTAATTCTAATTATAAAAAAATATTTAAGAAAATGCTAATAAATTTAAAATATTTCAGATCAATGCAGAAAAGGTTATTAACAAAAATAAAATTATAACTATAACGATATTATCTTTTTCTTTTATAATATTATATTATAGTTTGGAATTGATTACTTTTAAGAAATAATAAATTACAGTATTGTATACAAATGACGGATTATTTAAAAAAAATTGTGTTACGTTTAAAATATATCAACATTTTAAAGTTGAAATGAACTAACTTTCAGTACGGTTTAATAAGCGCTGAACCACAATATACTTAAGTTTTAAAATATTATTTTTAATTTTATTGCATATAATATAAAAAAACTTACAACAATTATTCTTGTACAAAGGTTAATTATTAAGTTGAGTTTAATACGTTTTTTAAATACGTAAATATTCAAAAGTATCGATTGCTTAAATTTCGATCAAAGTTTGTATTAATTGTTCATTTTAATTTTAGATTGTTAGTGTTAAAATTTGTATTATATTTACATAATCATTTGAAGATCTAATTTATAAATAATATCATTAATTTTTTCCAGTTACATGTATTTTATTGTCAGATATGGGTATTATTACATAAAAATTTTAAAAATTATAAAAGATATATACACATATTTTTTAATATCAATAGATATTGCTATTAAATTATTATATTTTATGTGATTTTTTATATTACTAAAATATACTTTCTTCGTTTTTTATTAAATGAAAATATTCATTTGTATTTTGAGGATTATTAAAAAAACTTCTTTTTTGATTAAATTACTGTGAGTATTAGTTTCTTAATACTTTTAAATAATATTAAAAAGCATTATTAACTATAACTATATATCAATAAATCTTATTTATTAAATATAAATATCATTACAAAAATCATATATTAATTTAGAAATATTATAATTTTTTATATTGTGATTACGGATCACTTACATATTATTATTGTACCTAATTATCTATTGTACCCAAAATACATCATTTAATAAAATAAAAAATCATTAATTTTCTTAATACCAAAGAAAAGTTTGTTAGTTATTAAATAACTGTTCAATTTATTAATTAGTATGTAAACATTTTTTCGGCTATTGCAACATAAAATTGGAAATCTATGAAAATTCTTTATCTGAATAATGTTGACCGATCTGAATAATTAAATAAATTCTCAATCTTGAAGAATTGATACAACTGAACGTTTCGAAATTTCAAATAGGCAACACGTTCAACGTCATCATTTGCGTGTCCGCGTAAATTTTACTGCACGTTTTCCGCATGCTCAGAAAGACGTACGTCTTTTGCCTACCGAACGAACTCTTGTCCGTTCTCTCGTCACGAAAATAAATAATCGTCTAGAAACAGCGAGGGTAACGCTACTGAAGCAAGTCAAATTTACCCGCGCGTAACCTTTCCCAGAAATTACACGAATTCATCTTTCTATCATTTACTTAGTATTAAATTGTTAATTAAAAATAGTAAAATTATTAGCTTACTATTTTTTTAATAATATAGTGTAAAAAGTGTATAGAAAATATCACAGACTAGGATTTTAGTAAAATAAAGAAATATATCAGTAATGAAATTATACATTGTATAGATTTTGAATTTTTTAAATTTAATTCAATAAAATATAATAAATATTTATTTTAATAAAGAGAATCAATTCTTTTTTATAACTGAATATAGTGATTTTTTCACATACATAAAATATACTAGCGTTATGGATATGATATAATGGTTGCGATTAAAATAAAATTTCAGTTATAAGTTTAAAATTACCTTTCCATTGAAAATCATACATATATACTGTTAAACTTTTGATTATATGATATGATAACTGTAGCTATTAATTTTATATTATTTTTTATTTTGATAGCTAATGGTACTGGTATGCTCTGCTTCAACTGCTATTTAAATGTGATTTATGCATTTTACTTTAGTAATAAGTACTTAGTAGTTAATTATACGTTTATATAATAGGATAGCTTGTAGTACAATTTGTATTTGAATTATTTTATTACTCTTTACATTAAGTATATATTTATATATCACGATTAAAGTTTGTGTATTCAATATAATACACACACACACGCACACACATATATATATATATAATTTTACCTACCAAGCATAAAAAAAAATTTTTTTTTTCAATATACGATAATTAGAATCTTAAGAATTTTTTCATGGATAATTTTTTTTTATTTTTAACATAAAATATCCATATTACTTTATTATTTCAACAAACATATGTGATTGATTTTTCATTTTTTATTTTGAATAGCTTATACTTATTCATTATTTATTAAAATTTATAAAATATTTAATATTTTTATTAAAACATATTTATAATATCATGAAAAATTTTGAGTAATAAAGAATTTTAAATATCAATTGATGTAAAGAACAAAGTATAATTTAAAGTTTTTAATTCACAATATAAACTATAATAATATGAGTAAAAACGTTTACTGTACATATTTTTTATTTTTTCGTATATTCTCAGACTTCTTAATTCTTTGTCGATGTATAGAAAAGAGTTTTAGACCGAGAGTATTTGGAGGGTAATAGAGAGAAAGAGTGAGAAAGGTACAGAAAGACAGAGACAGATAAAGAGAAACAGAAAGTTCTAAAGTAAATTCTGAAATAGTATCTGAGCCAACGCCCAAAAATAACACACTTACGCATCATTAAAGTGCTCGCAAGTAAAAATTATTGTTAATGCATTGAAAAATCTACTCTTGACAAAACGATGCTATTGAGATGCAAACTGTTTGATACATTTTTGGTGCCGACATCGAGTAGATGTTGTAGTTTTAAATTTACAGCTTTCTTGTAATTAAAGAAATACGGTTTCTAGGTAACTTTACCTGCTTGCTAAAATTTTATATGTCAAAACTTTTTTGTAAATCTATCGAACATTTCTCTAATAATTCCCTACTTTCTTCATTTCTTCTCTCTTTCCTCTCTTTCACTTTTTTAATTATAGATTATGATTTTTTAGTGTTTGCTAATTATAATAATTTTTTTGATTAATACGAATATGTTAAAAATTCTTTATAAAGTTATTTATATAAACTAATTTAAATAAACAATCTCGAATATGATCCTATTCATCAAAAAAATTAATATATATATAAATTTATTAAATAAAGATTATATTTATAAAATATTATACAGAATTAAAAAAATGTAACTATTGTAATATAGGTACTATTAAAACACAAAAAGCTTTTCGTTTAAAAAGAAACGTTAGAGAAAGAGTTTTTTTAAATATGCGTGTTACTGCATTTGATATGATCAAAATGTACGTGTAAGTATAATAATATTGAATAGTTTATGTATTTATTTATATATACATAAAAAAATATGAATATGTTTATGGCAAAAACAAAATAATTTATTTCTCTAGAGCGATATTTCTGCAATAAATTTTCAATATTTTTTCCTTTTAATGCTATAAAAATTTTAATTAATTTAATTCTTCACTAAGCAATAGTTAAGGTTTTTTATAAATTTTATTTTCATATTATTCACTGATTTTAATTATTGAAAATTTTTTATTAAAATTTTTATAATCATTTTATATGAATGCTTTTATCAAATCTTCAATCTCATATTTTCGAAGAAAATAATACTTAAAACACGAAATAATAATTTTTAGTTATAAATTATAAATATAAAAGTCAACGTTACCATTTTTATTTTTTAAAAAATAAAATAAGCTTTTACGTCAACATGGGATTTAAAGCTAAATAAGTAATTATCTAGCATAAATATCTTTAATTAATATATCTTAATAAGCACTAATGAACTTAGCAAACTAAAAATTTCCATTTAATGCAGTAAAAATTTAAACGAATATTGGAATATTTAGTGATGTTATAAGTTTAATATTAATTGGTTTAATAGGTTGTATAACTTTAAGTAATCTATATTCCAACTGTACGTTCCTTAATTATATCATGTACAGTTTATACAGTAATAAAACAAAAGTCACAATTGATTCTAGTTTCTTTTGCGCATAAAGCGCACTGTATAATGTACGTTTTGTTAATAAATGAATTTTTTAAATCATTTCCGATTTCTATAGAGTTAAAAAAGTGTCATAGAAAATATTTATCATTGGCAGCATTAGAAAATCATATGAATCTACAGAAATGTGCACGAGATTTCATAGACTTCATTAAAGCATGCGTGATCGTCTTCCGAATATGGATATGATATTGTTTTGAGGCACGATAGCTCTCAAGTATTTATTCGTAATACTCTGGTGTGTATCGCCAAAGAAATCGATTGAATGTTACCAGACGATTGATCTTTTTTAATTCGCTGTGAGCGTGCTGGAGCTTCTATAGACGAACAAAAAGTGAGCAAAAATATATTAAATTTAGTTATCGACCTATAACGGAAGTTACATTTTATTAGATGCTAGTTAATTCAGTCATTCAAAATTAGTATTTGTATACACAATTAAAAATGTAAATACAAGAGTATAACACTTCAATTTAAGAAAAGTAGAATATAACTTACAATTCTTCATACATTTGATGTTAACTATGAAAAATTAATACAATACTCATATCAATAGCCAATAAAGGAGTTAATGAATAAAAATACTTAAAACAGTTAAAAACAGAAATATATTAGAAACATTTCTCTTCAGTAATCGTTCTTTACATTCATTTAAGATAATTTTAATATATTTTTAACTTCTTAATGTAATTTCGTAAGATATTGAAAAATTTAACAGATATTCAATTAAAAAGAGAACTTTTTAGTATAAATTAAAATAATTATTAAAATTTTTTCAAAAATGTTGAATTTTGATTAGTAACATTTTTAATAATTAATATTATTCGAAAAATTGACTATTACTAATGATTAGGTAATACTGATTCGTAACTAATGAAATTAAGTTTTTTAAATTAGGTTCATAATTATAATTTGAAATGCATTATTATGTAACTAGAGCATTGTTAATAATCATATTATAAGAGAACTGTAACTTATTAAATATGTTAAATTTCAATAATCTTTTAATTTTCTTAAATAATATTCAAAGAAAAAAATCAATATTTTAAAATTGTTTTTATTAATTAATCTCCTTAGAATAGAAAAAAGTATTTTATAGATATTTTATAAAGTAAATTTAATTCAATAGTAATTAAAATTATTATTTTATCATGCCAATTAGCATTAATATCAAGGAATTATTTTACTTAATAAATTATTATTACTTAATAAATTGTACTGTTTAAATTGTGAATATTTAAATCGACTGACATATATATATATATAATTTTTTCTTGAAATAAATAAATAATAAATAATATATATGTATATATATTATGAGCTATATAAAAATAAAATATTAAAGAAATAAATTTCTTTTTAATTTTTTGAAAAATTATGAAATATTTAATGATCATAAGATATTTTAGAATTTATATAAAATTAATATATGAGAAATATAATTTGTATTTGTAAAGAACATATAAAATATCATAAAACTAGTCTCTACATTATAATTTCGACGATAAACTACAATTTTTTATTTAGGTAAACTTAAATATGAAATTACGTTACTTGTGTGATTTGCAGATCTTTATATTTATAAGTATTGTAGTTGATACCACAAATCAAACAAAAATCGAAATGGCCATTGATATCATATACGATTTATATAGATATTAATATAGACGTTAATATAGACGCATATCTTTTTGTTTTCATATTGTGATATCTGATACTTGAGTAACGATGGTAAAAATCAGGTCTTTATATCTCTCACTTTTTCACAAAAATCATGTTTCAAGTTTCTGTGCAATAAAACTAATCTTACATAAATGTAATAGGTTCAAAAATTTTAATATATAACCAGCGTATAAAATTATTTTAAGTATAGTAAACCAATACAATTGAAATACATCTAATGAATTTATTAGTACAAATGGATTATAATGAATTATTTTAAACTATATAAATTTACAGATTTATCTAAAAAAATTTTTTTATTCTAACTATTAAAAACGTGTTTATTTTAGGCACGTTTTTAATATCTTATTATCTATAATATTACTCATACAATCTATTCATTGTTAAATATATATAAATTCAGTATTAATTTAACGAATGGTGACAATCTCTGATAATAATCTCTTTCTTCAGATTTCATGAGATTTAAGAGTAATAAAATATTTATATATATATATATATATATTTTCATAATATTTCATTAAAATTATAATGAATTTAATAAAGAAAGTGGAAATGTTGGAACATTCATAGCCAAATTCTACAAATTTGCAATACCAATTTTAAAGATATTAAATCATTTAAAAACAGCTGCTGTCTGTTAAGAGATCCACAGTTTTATGTTACTTTGCAACTACTAATTAACATGTGAATTTTAATGAGTTACATTTATACAATAAAGTGCATGATTTTATAATTTATTTTGACAATATTATTTTTTCTTTAAAACGAACTTATATGTAAACATAAAATCCACTAGTATTACCAACAAGCTTTAGAGCTTTAAAATTATAATTTTATAAATGATTTATTAATTGTATTAGATAATTCTAGCCAATTGTGACTTAGATTTGTTAATTAATTAGCCAATCATAAAGTTCATATGTTACCAATTCATGTACTAACCGTAATGTGACTATTAGTCATGCAACAAGTTTTATATAATTAATTATTAATGCGGATTATTTACGAATTGGAAAACCTGCTTCTGAGATTCTTCGATAAAATCTGCCGAAAAAGGCACTGAATGCGTGTGGGTAGTCTGTAGACAGCCGGAAAAAAGAAGAAAGAAAGTGAGTAAATGATAGACTGAGGCAGGAGAAAGGACGTCTGGTATATCCACAGAATCGCCCCGGCACTTAAAATTGGCGATGTACTAATGATGGAAATGGAAGCATATATGCAAACTTTCTTTCTCCCCGTTGTTGTAATACGTATTCTTTCTTTGAACAACTTTCAATCTCATTATATGTTTGCTTTTTCTGAAATTTTTTATCCTTCTAATAAACACGTACTGATACGGGTTCCGGAAACAGCAGAATCTGAACAAAAAAGACTCAGAATAACGCATACGCTTTCAAGTACAAACAAAAATACGTATGACAGGCACGCATGGACACATATACATGGAGTCTATCTTATTCCATCTTTAGGTCTTGAAAGTCCGGGCAACCGTTGAGTTCAACGTTCGCTACAAAGTTAATTTCTCTCCTCTTTGGACCGACTTGAAGCAACTTGCTCTTTCTCTTCGAGAAGTTCGATTTTCAGCACGTCCGGGCGAAGAGTCGCCGTAGCAGCCGCTGCCACTTGCTGACAAATAAATCGTAGAAATTGGCATCCTTATGATCATGCGCTATGAAAATATTTTCTAGGTACTGCTTATTATTTCCTTCTTGAAATATAAAATTTCATATATATTTTATGCATTCTTATCTCTTCTTTTATCTTTAAAATCATCTATTGAATTTAATACTGTGTTTATAATTATATATATATAAATTTTAAGATCTATATTTAAAGTCAATATATGTGTGTAAGTAGAAAGAATATTTTGAAAAATAATATTTTCAATAGTATTACTTCCATTATTATCTACAAATCATAGATAACGTTTAAAAAATTTTATAGTAAAGTTTCTGTAATTCATAGAAAACCTTAATATTTGTTTTAACTTCTTTTAAAACTAATTTTTTACACAGTAATAACATGAAAATAAGATCTTCAAATAATAATCAATGCAAATAATGAATCCTATTTACGGCCCATTATAGTTAAATAAAATTCTGTCTCAAATATTAAAATTTACAAGTTTTATTTTTACACTGTAATCTTAAATTTATAAATATTGTACATTATCTACTTATGTTTGATATTTTCTATAAAAAGTGTACGACATTAAATATTTAAAACTAAAATTTCTTAAATTATTTTAAAAATTATCTAGTATTTATGTCAAATCGAATTTTAGTGGTTTTAAAATATAAAAAAAGTAATTGATGATTTTATTAAGAAATATATTATATGGTTTTTCTACGTTTTTTCAAGAATATACCCCTTTACTAGGAATACTAATGAAAAAAGAACTATGTACTTTTAGTAAAAAATTATAAATGTGTTCAAAATGAATATGAATATATTTAAGTTAATTCATTAAATGAATATAATGGTAAAACATATAGTTTTTCACAATAGAAACATAAAATATACATAACTATACATACAAAAATTGTATAACATTGCATCATGCATTGAATCCTTAACAAATGTTCTATTAAAAAACAATGACGCGATCATCGCTTTCAGTGCCCAACAAGCATAATCCGTATTAAGTTTTCTAGTGGATATAAATTGGAATCCGTGCTAACGAGGACAATGCAGTCATGAGGAAACCACATCAACGCTGAGAGTTGTATTAGTGCTCATACAAGTCCAGAAAATGTAAACTTGGTACTTTACGTCTTACAGATTTGTAAAATGCAATCACCGATGCTCATGTTTTAGCTGATTCCAAGAATTTCACTAAAATCGCGAAAGTTCTACGAATTCAGTACTGTTATTTATTCAGCAACGAAAGGGATACTCCCGTTCTACCAAAGCACTCGACTTATTTATGTTTTTAGACTCAACTTTTTATGTTTTGCGAGCAGTATTTTTGGATGGTTATTAAAAGCGACATATCGTTATAAATATAACTTATACTACATTTATTTCTTTTGTTTCTAACCTACTTAATAATATGTTTTAAAATATACTTAATTAGCATACTGTATTTATTAGAATTTACTACAACCGTACAAAAGACACGATGCAAATAATTTACAAAATTGGTTTCGTTTATAACTAAAATTTATCTATTTTTTTAATTATGTTAATAGAATAAAAATAAAATTCTTAAAAGTATATTCTGAAATCAAATCATTAATTATTTATAATTCATGTACATGGTTTTTATTTGTGAAACAGATGTAATTTTAATGAACTTATATATAAATTAGCCTTAAAATAAAAGCTAATAATTATTTTTTGAGCTGTATTAATAATAATGCTTATCAAATCTTGTTTAAACATCAATAAGACGCAGTTTTTATCTTCATTATTCTTATTCTACTACAGTTAGATGTATAAACAACTACAACACTATTTTCATTCTATCAATAACATTTAGTAACTTTTATATACGTAAAATCAGTATTCTAGAAGTATATTAGTAATTATTATGCAAAAGAACTACGAAACGTGAGTAATATATTAACTACTATAAACAATCTTCATGATATTTATACGATACTCTAGATTTTTAAAGCAGGACAAGTTATCATGCTTTTAAAGTAAATATAATGTTTTTTAAGTATTAAATCGATATTTATAAAACAAATTTTACTTGATACATCAAAGATACTAATTTCTCTCTAAAAAAATATAAAAAAATTTTTATTATAATTAAAAACTGAAAAAAATTGAACAAAAAATTAATCATTTATTTTAGATATTATATTACATAAATTAAAATGTATAATTACATTTTATTTTAAACAAAAGCATTCCTTAATTAGATATTTAGGAAATGAAGCAAGAATTGTTAAAAATTTTAAATAAAAATTTGATACATATTAATTATATTATCTTATTATTTATATCGTGTATAAAATGCAAATTACACATAATATTTTATTATATATAATTTTATGTAATTTTTAGAAATAAGTATTCGTAGATCTAAATTACATATTTTCTTATACACAAAAATAAATCTAAATAATCCAATCATTATTTAAAGAAAAATATTATCGTTGATAAAAAAATTCCGTTAAAACAATGATGTTCTTTCTCCAATAATTCTGTATATAAAGTAGTTTATAAGTAAAAACAAATTTCCTTATTTGATAAATACTATTATATAATAAATTTTATTAATTAAAATATCACTATTTGACTTGCATTTTAATTAAATATACTGAAGGTGCATATTTTTGGAATATTACTCTTTATTAAATATTTACTATTAAAAATATATTATTTACTAAAATTAATGATGTAAAAATAAGATGCTATATTTATTTTAAAATATTAAATACGATATGTAACCAATAAAATTTTTTACACCTGTGCATTAAAGGAAATTTTATGTTGATGAATATATATTTCGTTAAAATTTCATTTTGGCAAGTATAATGTTAACTTTGCACATTGGTAACAGGGATAGATTCTTTAATTTAATAGCATATATATATATATAGTACAAATTACATTTTAAAATGGTTACAAAGTGAAATAGTAAAATCAAAAAAAGATAAAAAGAAAGAGAAGAGTAGTAAAACGATCAGTAAAATGAACAGAGAGAACATAAATAAAAATTATTTAAAATTTTTAAATATTAAAAATTAAGAGAACATTAAAATGTTCCGAATTTTTTTTTTAAATATCTGTATGCTTTCAAACTAAAATTTTTTTTCTCTAGTATTTCAAGTTTTTTTAAATAAATAATATAAAGGTAAAAGTAAATAGTGGATGAAATATAATACAAAAATCAACCACCCGATCAATTATTATTATCATGATATTGTATTTTCAAGTGATAAGCAAACACAAATAAATACCCTAAAAGTGATAGCCGTTTTATGAAGATAAACGAGAAATGTTTTAAGAACTTGTCTTTGATGGTTGGCCAATGTACCTTGAGAATGCGCGTTCGAAAGGTATTGTAGAAGTATAAAAACTCTTTGATTATTTAAATGACGTAAATAAAATGCGCACTTTAAACGCAATCGTTTGTTAGAAGAAGGCTTCACTATTATAAAAATATGATAAATTAAAGTAATAAAGTTAATTTAAAAATTAATAAAGTACAGTATAAAATAAAGTTTGTAGATTAGCTGGCAGTTTTTTCCTCTTCATAAAATTTAGTTCTTTCTTTTAATATAATATACGATGAAATTAATAATCAGGGAAATAAGCTACCACATATGACTTTTTAGTTCTTTTAACATGGTCAGTATCAAAATATCAAATTACCTATGATCATTTTATTAAATCACTTATAAAATCGTCGTAGCTTCAATTTATGTCATACTGAATAAAGAAAAGTGTATATCAATGCGACTTATAATGTAAAATTTTAGTATACTAATGTAATACAATATAATGTAAAAATAATTTTCATCGAGATTTTTACTGATATACTACCAATTTTTTAATTATATTTGTGTAAATTACTATTTTAGATACGTTTATTTATCATATCTCTTGTAATATTTTTAGAAACAAATGATTCAAAGAAATTTAAAAAAATTCATGGTATTTTTATTAAGTTTTTAATGTAAATTTAATTTATTTTATTATACCTTTTAACAAGATATAATAGGTTATAATAATTTAAATAAATTTATTAAAGTATTATAGAATTTAATTTTCAGATTTTGCAAAGGTTAAAAAATATTACGTATTTTTTATAGAAATTTTTGATTATGTGAATGCTGATAAAATGTTAGCGATAATAAAATTGGCAACATAATGTGTTAAATGAATATTTGTATTAATTTTACTTAAAAAAAGGAAAATAAACCAATTAAAAAGTTAGGATTGAATATATTAGAAAAGATATTTTAGATATATAGATATATAGATATCTTAGAATACAAAAATCATATAAATAAATTAAATATACAGGTTTTTTGATTAATTCTTTTTTTATCTTTCGCAGAATGGAGAATATCTAAGATTAAAAGTTTTAGACGTGCAACCGGAACTAACGAAGCTCGGTGTCTCATCAAAGGATGCAAAAGAGCTGTTAAATGCCCACAATGAAGTACTGTTTCGATTACAGGTAAATATATAAAAAAGCGCAATTGACAGCAATAGAATTTATTTTATAAATATTACAAATTTTATTTATATCTACAATACATTTAATATAAAAAGCCGAACTTGATATAATTGTAAAATAATCAATTATATTAATTTAAAAATTGTATTCTCTTAAAGAGCTAATTGTCTTTAAAAATTAATTTTTGTAAAAAATTCAATATTTCATTCATTGTTTATTACATTGTAAGTCATCAAGTTTTCAATAAGAATTGAAAAAAGTTCACTTCATCCTACTTATATTGTATTTATTATACTTATTGTTAAATCAATATCTAATTTAAAATACAAATATTTTTCTTTAAATGTTATATAGAGCAAACAAAGCCCGGTGGACGAATTATTAAAAAAGGCTGATGGAGTTATATCTACGCAAAAGCCAAAAGCAGAAGTGTATAAAGCAATGGCTGAAACTTTAGCTAATGCTTGGAAAGATGTAAATGAACTTTTGCAACGAAGAAAAGAACTTTTAGAAAGAAACGTATTTTTCCATTGGTAAAAATTTCATTATTTTATATTCTTGATCACAAAGTATAAAAAATGGTTTTTTAATGAAGTAGAACTTTTAAAAATTAGGAAACGAATAAAAAAATTTTTTCTATACTGATGAAAACTACTAAGCAGAAAACTTGTACAGAAATAAACTTCAATATCATATTAATTTAAATAAATTAAAATTTTACAGTCAAGCAGCAGAATGCAAAGAAAGTATGAGTTCTTTAGAAATAGCTTGCAATGATACTGTTTTACCGATCGAAATTGAATCAGTAAAGAATTTCATAAAGAAAATTCATGAATTAAGAAAAACAATGCTAGAAACTTTAATGGGTGCTTTGAAAGAAGGAAAGTTATTATTAGACCAGCTTCGTGAAATTGCAAACGAAGGAACTCTTGACTCGAGGCCTGATAGAATAAAGGCCGATGCAGAAAATGGTAATAAAATTAAAAGTATTTTAATTATAAATCAATCTATATTGATATCTTTAAAATTATAAAATTTTCCGCAATAATTTATTTTAAATAATCAGATTATGAAATATTATTTTTCATCTCTTATACGTAATATTAGAACTAGTTTTAAATATTTTTTGAATCCTTTAGAATATTTTATAACTTTATAAAATTAAAGACGATTTATCGAATAAATTAAAGCATTATACCGATATTAATTTTTTATATAACAATTATGATACATTTTTAATAGTATTATTAAATTAGAATACCAATAATTATCAGAATGAAATTTAATTGTAGTAATTTGTAATAATAATATAAAGAATAAATATTTTTTGACATTAATAACGCAATAAAATAATTTTACACAATATAAAATTTGTTTATAAGCTAAGAAATTTGTATATAAATTGTAGAGATATGATAAAATTTTGAAACACTAAAATCTTGAGTTCTAATTTTAAACTTCATATTATCACCTACTTGATTTCGTATAATATTAGTGACTATAGTATTTTTTAATTTTAATAAAATATTAGTGTATAGTAATAAATTTAATTGATTTAATGAACTAGCAAGAGATAATAATTGAAATAATAATTAAGAATTATAATATTATATATAAACCCATATTTTCAAAACAGTAAATTAAAATTAATTTAAATTTTATTGTGCTTATAAATAATCTTAAATGTACAATTTCGTTTTAAAAATTCGACATGTGTAGCAATGCATAAGGTAGAAGATTGGCTGGAAGCATTACATGATAAAAGGCGCAAAATTGAGTTATCCTTTCGCAACAGAAAAGCAGAGCTTGAGCAGTGTCTTGCCCTTGCACTTCTCGCCATCGATTTGCGTGAACTTGAGGATATACTAAATGCTAGGGTAAGAGTATTATCATGTAGCAGTGATAACCTTGGTGACTCTTCCGCTAGTGCTGAAATATTGCTCTTCGAGCTAAGAAAACTAGAAACAGAGGCTAAGGTGCGTATAATTTACTTAATCGATTCATGTGCTACTAATATACGTTTCTGGAATAAATGCCCATTAATATATCTATTCTATAGTATAATCATCACTAACTAAAATTACTAAATTATATTATTTTTACTCATTATGTACAAGTTAGGTAATCATTTAATCTTAATTCTAAAATCTAATCGATTTTGAAGAAATTATATTGCCAACTATTTTAATATATATCTTTATATTTAATATTTGATCACATGTTTAAATTTTCTTTCACGATATCGCTTTTTAGAAGTCGCTATTTTTACAGGTGTAAGACTTATCAATCATTCAAATAGAAAAAAGAGTTTGTTAATTCTTGATTCTATTAAAATTTATTTAATTAATTGATAGATATATATGTGTGTGTTTATATATATATATATTATTATTTTTTATATAATTATATATTTATATATAATAAACAATATGTGTGTATAATTTGCTTTGAATTATGTAACAATATCAGAACTATCAGTATAAATTTATGAAACTAAAAATAATTAAGTACATTAATTTTAGTCAATAAATTTTTTAAACCTGAATTTTTATAAAAAATTTTATCATTTTTTAAAATTCTTTGTACAAATAATTATTTTTATACAATAAAGGTATTTAGATATCAAAATTTCAATGATAAAATAAGAAAATAAGTAAAAATAATTGAAATATAAAGTAAATTAAAATAATCAATTATAGGATATGTTACATATATATGTATTGGAATTTTGAAACTAGATACAAAGATATTATTAGATAATAATAGATGCATCCTTATATTAAGAGTAAATGATCATTCAGTACCAAACTATATATCAATGCCAGTCTGTGTATATATATAGTATTGTAATTTGTATTTAGTATTAAAGAGCTATTAATTTTTTATAGGATTTCCAGGACAGAGCTATCAAAATAACGAAATCAACGGAACATCTAGTATCCTCAGGACATTTTGCCGGTGATCAGGCGACCGAACAAGCATATGCGATACTCGGAGCTGCAGCCGATTACATAAATGATCTTGATCAATATGAGTTGATTTTAAATCGTGCTGTTGCGTTCTTTAAAAGCGCTCGATCGGTAATTTTTTTTTTTTACTATTTTACGGAAAAATAAAAAATACTAAACAATGCTCAAAAAATATGCAACCCCTATTTGACGTATAAATTATATTATATATGTCCTATAGAATTAATTAATAATTTTAGCCAAGTAATTGATATATACAATACTTAAATCATTAAAAATTAATTTTATATACAAAACAACTTATATTTAAAAATTTCGACAGAACCACTTTAATATAATAAAAAAGATTTGTATTTCAGGATTTTTTCATATCCATAAAAAATAACTAAATATCTTTAATTTTTACATAAAAGCTTAACATGTATTATTTTTACTTTTCTTTTAAAGCAAATATTTTTTATTATTTTTTTTAGAAATGTAAAGTTTCTATGACCTAATCATAGTTTATGTCTAAAGTTTTTTTATTCCCAATACTTTATCTTTTGGATTATAAAATCATAAAAATTTTATTTATAATTGAATTAATCAAGAAAATTATATTTTAATTTTTTTAATTTTTAATTACAAAAAATTAATATATAAAATTAATATTAAAAATTTTATAATTAAATACTATCATTTAATTAATTTAAATTGAAAATTTTATAATAAAAAAATATAAATCTTCTATAGGTGTACACTAAACTCGACCAATTAGAGATTCAATTGGCTACAACAGAACATCCTCCGCATTCTCCTGGACTCGCTAGATTGCACTCTCAATCACTCAAGACTTTGGAAGAAATAACGATCGGTACACTGTCAGAAGGTCATGCACTCCTGGAAATTACTGGTATAGGAACTCCTGGTGCTGAGGTAAATTATAAATTTTATTTATTTCTCTCTTACTCCTTCAATTTATACTTTAATATCTGCACAATTTTGAACGTGATATTATATTTTTGATTGTAATATTTAATTTGTATATTATTTTATATTATACCTATTATTTTTGTAATCCAAGAAGGTTATACTTCAAAATGGTTTATCTATCGTATTTCTGTAAGATTTTGGTGTATTAGAATGCTATTTTATAAAAAATATTCATTAACAATTATGATTTAAAATGATTTTGAATACATTTGAAGTGAGTGTAATGGATTCAGTAATTTCTACGGAACCGATTTTTATATACGAATAGGATTTTAATTATTTAAATTACATAAATGTTAAAACAAAATTATTATTTTTGAATAATTGTATACAAATTTAGTTTAAATTTCATTCTAATATATATGATATTACTCGAGAAAAAATTCACTGAAAATACATTTAAAAATAATAATCATTAAAATATCATAACAAGAAATAAAAATATAATAATTCCTAAATATATCTAGAATTAAACTAGTCACATATGGTTAAAAATTAGTTATTAATACGAAATGTTTAATTCCTGTTGTAAAACTATACACTTAGAATAAAATGATTATATTAATGTCAATATTATAATAAATTATCGTAATTAAAAACCGTACAATCATCAACAATAATTTCAATGTTTTATATTAGGGTGTAAGACGTACAGTAGAAGAGATTGAGGATCGCAAAATAAAACTATTTAGACGCTGTACAGCTCATCGAGAAGAAAATGTACGTATTTCACACTGCCTTGGTAGATTCCTTGAGAAACACGAAGAGCTATCAACTTGGCTTTCTAGTATTGTTGAAGCTTTTTTAAGAGGTCATCAGGACATGGGTAGTAATTTACCGATGGCTCGTGATTTTTATAAGGTGATCTGAGATTTTTATTATTATAAATTTAATTTATAATGATACTTAACATATTCTAATTATACGTAACACATAAAATATAATATACTGATTTTGGTTTTTTTACACTTATTAAAATATTTTACAATTATTGAATACTGATGTTATTGTTTTTAACTAGTTATTCATTATTTCATAAGTATTTTCAAAATTCATACCTAAATGTACATATAAATTTTATACAATAGTAATAAATATATTTTTGTTCGATAGCTACATGTGCAACTCTTAGAAGACCTTGATAAACGTGCTGAGGAAGTATATCAACTTGACAGTGAAACTATACCAAGAGATATATTGGAATACTTACAAGAGTCGGATCGCGCTGATATTTTTGACAAGGTTGAGGCTCTTAGAAGTTCTTGGAATATGTCGAAGAGGACAATAAAGGCTAGACTACAGTTAGCTTCAATGTACGTGGATTTTCATCAATCAGCATTCGATTTAGAAAAAGAATTAGATAAAATCGAAGAAGTTTTAAACGAACATGCGGATGATATGAGTGAAAAGTATATGAATAACTTAGAAAGAAATTGGACGACTTTACAACCTCATTATCTTAATCTCACTGCTAATGGCCGAAAATTCTTAGACGAAAGCTCTAAGGTAAATATGAAATGAGTATAATCATTAAATATAAGAGTGAGTGTGAAATAATATTCCGTAGTAAGTTGAAGACTGTAATTCAGTATATTTTGCGATGTACTCAATTTGTATTCAAAAGGATTACCATAGTATATACCATAATTGTATTTTATACATTTTTGGAATACAAATTAGTTTGGTTGATACTTCTATTATTCCTTTCGAATTAATAATTATAATGTTTTTAAAGTTACCTCTGTAAAGTACTTTTTCTGGATTCGGTTCGTAGTTACCCTTTCCTTTTCAAGATTCACTGAGACTTTACGAATGCACAATTATAATTAAATTGAAATGATATACACAGTTTGTCAACTATAAATATTATTCCGTTACAAAAGTTAAATAATAATAATAAATAAGATAGGAGTTATAATATATTATATGAAGACTGGTGTATTATTAAATCAAAAAAGTTAAAAACACATAATATTTAAACAAATTGAATAATTATTTCAGTGTTACAATATAATAATAAAATTCTTAAAAATATATTTCAGATTTATTTCAAAGAAATTAATGGAAATTGAATATTATCATTTTATAAACTATTATTTTGAATCTTTTGTTAATATTAAAATATATTTATTTTTAATCTAAATTTTTACCAATGATATCAAATGATATAATTATCATAGAAACAATTTTTTTGTATGATACATTAAAATTCTTGATTATTATTTATTTGTTATTTAATATGAAAATTTTTACAAATATAAATTTGTAATTGTTAAATATATAAATTCTCGAGAATGAATTCTGACATAAAATTAAATATATAATACATATTTGCTTATTAATTGTAAGTAAAAATCGTTAAGATATTAAAAATATTACCAGTAACTTCGAAATTATTTTTATAGTTTAAAAAAATATTATTTATCCAATTTCTTTGTTTTAAAATTAAAAAAAAATTATATATTTTATACTCTTTATACTGTATAGATCGTAGATTCTTATTTGGATATACCACGGGCTTGTCTATCTATTGAATCAATTTTAGAAAAATTTGCGAATCGACAATTTAATGTAACACAAAAATATGAGACTTTGGTAACAACAATAACAATTCAAAATGAACTTCGAATAGAACGAGAAAAATACTTTGAAGAAAGTACAAAAGTAAGTAAAAATTTTTTATGAAATAAATTATGTATGAAAAAAAAGATATATGTTTATAATTGTTATTTTTCATTGTAGAATATACAATCGATTTCCAAATTTCTGAAGCAACTTTATCCTGTAATAACTTGTGAATCCATAAAGCCAATAGATATTGTGAAAAATCTTGAAAATTCAAAAATGAAAATTGTAGCTGAAATAAATCATGCTATGATTGAATTAGATTCTCGTGTTAAAATTATTGCACGTTTTGGAATTAAAAGTAAATACAGATTTATTCTACTAAAAATATGGAAAAATTATAAATACAGTAAATTAACATAAACTTATTGAGATAAATAATAATTGTTTAACTTTAATAAATTAAGTGCATTAAAGGTTTATGTAAAATAATTAATATAACAACATAGATTTTCATATAATAAATCTTGAGAAATTGAAATTAATAGTTTTATTTTTTTTTAAATAGATGATAATTATAATATTGAAATCAAGAAGAAATTATCTGAAATCTCAGAAAGTTTACGATCAACCTCATTAGATTATAACAGTCTCCTCGATAATCTCATTTCTGTATTTGAGAAACTTTCGCAGGTATTATAAACTATAAAAATAAATTTTATTTTTATTAATAAATTATATTAATTTGTTAAATTTTATAATATAAAAATTAATAATATTTATCATTAATATAAAAATAATATAAAATAATATAATGAATTCTAATAAATACATTTCTTCCAAGAATTTGTATAAAAAAACTAGAAATAAAAAATACTCTTATTTCGATATAAAATTATTTTTAATTATAGTACTTCTATAAAATTTTTTAAGGTGTATCAAGAAATTGATGCTAAAAATAAAAATGCCGAATCCTCACCAACTCTTTATAAAGAGTCTTTGCACGAGGTGCGTGTACTTTTAGAGCGTCTTGATAACTTTACCAAAACTACTTCAGAAATATTTAAATGGGCAAAAGAAGAATCTGAAAAAATTATTATTAAAGTCAAAAATTTGGAGCCGCCTGAAGCTGCTAATCAAGATATTGAGAAGCTCAATCAAGCATTTAACCTAGTTGTTGATTTTTGGAATATGTATTCTAGTTCAACAAAAACACGTCTTCAAGAAAGATTAGATTTTTGTCTTTTCGGAGATGATTTAGATAAAATTAATGCTGAACTACGTGATTTAGCGGATCAGTTGACAACAATTACTGGATGGTTAGGAGAAAGTCTCTCAGCGGCAAACGGAGCTTCCGACGCATTCTTACAATTTGAAAAAACATTAGAAGTAAGACAATATTATCATTTAATTTATGATGTTACAAAGTACACAAATACTAATTTATTTCCGAAATAATGATTGAATTTTTTAAAACTGTATGTCGAATATACTGTATTGCTATAAAAATTTTAATTTCAACATTTAGGTTATATTGTAATCAAATTATAATTCAGACTTAGTAATCATTTATTTTTTATCTATATGAAAATACAATTAAACATTAAAAAAGTAAATATTAAACGATAACGTAATACCTTCCATAAAATATTCAAATCAGAATAGAAATGATTTCCATAATAATTTTGTTCATACTCAATTTCAAAAAGTAATTAAAAGATACATTGTAATTTATCGTGTACAAAGTTTAATTTTAAATAAAATAGAAAATATATAAATTGATTTTATTTGGTATAAATCCTATTTAATTATTCGATAAATAGTTTTATGGTGATGTTTTTATGGATTTTCATTATTCAAGGTTAAAAATACTTATTTAAATTTATTTACCCAAAACTTATAAATAATCAATTATTTAAAAAAAATTCAATTTTATTCATCGATAGATACTATCACAAAGAATAGAAGAATTTGTAAGAAACACTGAAATATCATCTGGTAAACATTTACCTAAGATTCAGAAAGAACTAACAGGCTTGCAAGATAAACTAAAAACTTTAAAGAAGCTTACTGAAGATACTAGACAAAAGATCAACTTAAGTATTGAATATTTTGAGCTTGTACAAGAAGCAAAAGAATGGTTTAAAGATGGTAGTAAACTTTTAGTTGTTATAGCAAAAAAAGCCAAATTTGTGAAAATTTCAGAGGATGCTTCAACTCTTCTTCATGATATTGATACTTTCTTGAAACCTGGTGAAGATATACAAGAAAAAAGAATACAAAGAATTAAAGAATTATCTACAAGAATATTTGGTAAGAAATATAATTATTATATTGCAATTAATGTGTATTTATATTATTAAAAAATATTAACACATCGTTTATCTATTTTCCAACTTTATTTAAACTATTAAATAATATTAAAATCTAAATAAAGATATAATATTGCTTCTAAATAAAAAAATAAAAGTTTTTTAATTTCACTCGCTAATAATTAACAATATATAGTAAATAAAATTATTAAAATAATTAAGAAAATTATTTAAGTTTACGTAAATGTAATATCTACCTCCGAAAGTTTGCCACGTGAATCATTAAAACAGATTCAGCTTTATTACTTTATATTTCAATTTGGATTCAATATTTTTTAATATAAGTTTTTATATACGTAGGAAAAAAAATTAGCAAAATTAATCTTTTATCACAAATTATAAATAAAAGTTTTTATATACGTAGGAAAAAAAATTAGCAAAATTAATCTTTTATCACAAATTATAAATAAAAGGAAATTTAATTACAATAAGCTTTTTTAATTTGTTATATTAGGCATTATATAAAATTTAAAAAAAATTATGTAACATTATTGACACTTTTGAACATATTAATTAAATATACGATATCAATATTTTTTATTCATATATTATATATAAAATTTTATACAATAAATTTTATAAATATTTATTTATATTAGTGGTTACTGTGAAAAACATGTAAAGAAAATTTAAGATCTTTCTTTCACATATAATAAGATGTAAGTTGTGTTTACATATCATAATTAATAATTCTTCATTAATACATCAAAAATTGAATAAAAATAAAAATAATATACGTATTTTCAACTATTTAGTTATTCTCAAATTATTAACTTATTTAGAAAAGTAAACTAAAAAGTTAAATAATTAATGTAACCTAATTATTTGAAATTCAAATATGTTATTAGATTTTTCTCAAACACTTTCTTCAGCTGAATAATAAAAAAATTATTTTTAGTATTTAGTGCTAATACTGTTATAAACATTTATTGATATAATTAACTTTTTAGTCAATGTTTTTAAAATTTTAACACATTAAATGATTTTTTTAAATTAAAATTATTTATAAAATTTTTTCTTTGAAGTATCAAAATAATAAAATAATACTTTATAGGTAAATCTTGTTATTTATAAAAATAAATCAAATGAGGTATTTTTTATTGAGATTTGTAAGTAAAGAAATTAAAATACTTTTATTTTCGATATTACATATTATACTCAATTTAATTACTACTAATATGTTTGTGTTAAATTAATAATTACTAAAAGCCATAATAAAAAATACGGAGATAACAATTAGATAAGTTCAACAAAGTGTAAAATCTTATTCATAAATCATAGGAACGAATAGACTGCCTCAATTCAGTGATGTTGTGGTAGAAACTCGTGAAATGTTAGATTCGTTTGCCGTTATTTCATCGGAGTTAAGGACACTCGTAGAGAATTTATACAATGATAAGAGCATGTGCGAAAAGATTCGATTGGAACGCGAAGAAGCAGATACAGAAATCAGAGAGGCACGGTTGGAAGTAAGCGCCTTCCGAGATGCAGCTGCGGAAGCGGAAACTGTCCGTAAAGTTGCGGAAAGCGTTGCCGCGGAAACCCTTGAAAGAGCAGCTGAAGAAGCTCAGAGAATTCATCTTTTAGAATCTGAAAGGATTAATGAAGTTGAGGAGTGTCCTCAGAAAGTAGCGGAAAGGACAGATCAAATAAAGACTACGAGTGAAAGTGACTCCTCTAACAGGAACTTTGTACAGGAATCCATCACTAAAGAGATTCACATCATGCAGAAGGTACGCTTCAAAGTAAATTCCATTTTCCTTACGTCGATAATTGTTCAAATACGAATATCAAAAGCTTTTATTAAAACGGCATAAATTTTTCGGTTTTGAATTAATGTCATATAATCTATAATTTGTATTTCTTTTATTATAAATTTAAAAATAATAGAATTTTTAATAAAAAAATATACGAATTTTTTAAAATTTTACATACTGTAAATATGTAAACTACTTTAACTTATTATCCTGTAAATTTTTATAAATTAATCAAAAAAGTTTCTTACTCATAAACATATATAAAAATTCTTCATTTACACAAACTTTTTTATTCATTTACTTCTAATTAATATGTCTATTAATTTTTATTTAATTATCATATTCAAATTATTAATTTTATTCTAAATCTTTTCTCATAAATAATTTAGGATTTATTTTATTTTATGTTGGAGATTAAAAAACGTTTATAAACTAAAATTTTTTATAACATGAATGTTTTTATATAGAATGTGTTATTTACTTTAATTTATGGTTATTAAAAATAATTGCATAAAAACACATTTATATCTTACAAGTTATCTTATAATTTTATCAAAAATTTATTTATAGATTTATTTAAGTAACTACAGTAATTATTTTACATCATGAAACCATATTTTGATTTTTTAAATAAATTTTTTATATATGTTGTTCAGTTATTGAAATAAAAATTTATAATACACTTAATTTTATAGCTATTGAATAAATATCATAATTTATAGCCATTATGCAAAACAATTTAGAGATGAATTTAATCATATTTTTGTTTAAATTAACATTAACAAATCATTTCTAATATATAATATCTCAATACATTATTTTTATTTCTTAATATAAAATATAAACGCTGGATTGAAATGATTGTAGACAGAAATAGAGGAAGAGCGCATTTCTACTATCAAGCAAGAAGAGACGCCAATAATAGAAACGGTTGAGATTTTAAAAGATGAGGCAATTATTCTTCAAGAACAGCATTCGGAGATCACAACGATTGCTAACAAAATTTTCATCAAACCCGAATTCACAGTTCCACTTTACGATGCAACGATACAGGAAGGCGAAAAATTTCGCTTCGAGTGTTTTATAGTTGGTAATCCAAGATCCGAAATCAGTTGGAACAAAGATGGTATTCCGATATCGAATAATCCAGATTATTTAACGAAATACGAGGATAATGGTTTATGCACATTAACGATCGAGGAAAGTTTCACTGAAGATTCAGCTAAATTCAGCTGCAAGGCAACTAATGAAATGGGATCAGCAGAATCTGAAGCTATTTTGACAGTTAAAGGTAAATTTTTGATTATATTATTATTTTGTTGGAATAATTTACAATTATAATTTAGGATTTATCGATAATAAAAATAGAAATAATATTATAAATATTAATAGTGCATCTTGTTATTACATCAATTTCTCGATTTCATATTGAAATCTTTTGAACGCACTGCATTATTATTATAAAATCGATTAAAAAATTATGAATTATTTTAATTGTATAAATAACTAAATAAATCTAATGCACCATAAATTCTAAAATTATTTAAAAATGAATTTTTATTCATATTTTTAAATTATCCGTGGTAAAACTTAAAATAAACGAAGTTTTACATTTAAATTTTAGATACTAGAAAAATTAATTTGACTTTCTAAATGTATAGTTTTTTTTTAAATATATGAAATTTATTCCTTATATAAATATATAATGTAGGGAATTAGTTAATTTTTACTCAAATGCATTATTTATCAAAATTTTCATAATGGATACAATTAAAATTCAATGAATTATAAAATTAATTATTTAATTTATAATTATATATAATTTATTTTATATTATTTTAACTATTTTGTATTTTTTAATGTAATCACTAAAACATTGCAAACAAAATAATTTAAGAAATTTATATTTTTGCCTTCTACAAATTCAATGAGCGATAAGAAGAACGTAAATAATATACATAAACATACCAATAAACTCCAGACAGAAAATCTAATTTTACTTACATTTTTCATCGAATTAATTTAATTTATATTTTAAAATATTCTTAATTGACAGGATAATACTTTAAACAAGTAATTACAAAAAATGTAAAAGTAATTAAAAATAATTTTTATGATTCACTATATTTACTAAATATTTTATTGTTTTTAAGTAACGTTGGATCATTTCTCTAATATTGGCAAAATAATTTTGAATGTTAAAATAATATAACTAAATATTCTATTTTATTTTTTCAGTCTGAAAATACTTATAAGCTGAATTAATATTTTTATAGAGACTTCACCTGAAGAACAATTAAATCCTCCAGTGTTTGTAAAGGAGTTAAGTTCTTCTGTAACTAATGAAAGCTCTACACATCAGTTAGAATGTACAGTACAAGGAAATCCATTACCAACAGTTCAGTGGTTTAAGAACGATATTAATATAGATAACTCACCAGATTATATTACAACTTATAATAATGGTGAGGCTATTTTGAAATTTGAAGGAATAAGTCTCAACGATCAAGGTACATACGCTTGCAAAGCCTTTAATAGGATTGGACAAGCCGCTACATCTGCGACACTCACAGTGGAAGGTTAAGGAAAAAACATTTAATTGATTTATTTTTTCATCTAACAATATTTTATCTTGTAATATATTATTAAAATTTATAAGATATTTTTCTGAAAATAACATTCGAATATAATTTATCGGTTGAATGCATTAGTTCAATTTAAAAATATAAAATTTGTAAATATTAGAGCATAGTATTTTAAATGTAGATATTTTAAATGATTTATTAATTTTTCATTTTAGCATTGAAATTAATGAAAGAAGTTTTTATTCAAGCTCCGAAAATTATTGTACCTCTATTGAATCTTACAAAGATGACTGGAGAAGAATTAACATTAGAATGTGCAGTAATTGGAACTCCTCCTTTTGAATTTATTTGGTTACACGAAGAAAAATGTTTAAATCAGGATGAAAATATCAAGGTAAAATAAATAATAACTCTTTTTATTTTTAATTATTCGAATTTCAAGCGTTAATTTAATATATTAATGTAAATAAATGGTTTATCTATTTCAAATTCTATTTAAAAATTATAAATCTATTTAAATAGATAGTTTAGTATTCTGAACGATTTTAACATTATAATAAAGAAATGTATAATCGCTTTTTAAATCGAACATGGAAATACTCTTTTGATTACCTATTAATTGTTCATAATTACACGAAAAATTAATATTTTTTAAACTTGTATTTATCATTCAATTAATAAATCATTCAGTTCATCAATCAAAAAGATTGATTTTTGTTAGTATAATAATTAATTAACTTGGAAGTCACTGTTAAATAAAAAAGATACATTATTTTATCTGTTCATATTGTCAATTTAGTTTCGTATGTTGTTAAATTTTTTATTGTAAAAATAACGATTGTTCGAAAAAATTTTAAATAAATGATATTTGAATATACAATTACAAATATACTGAATAAATATATAAATATATAAAATTATAATTTCAAAAATTTATATATTTCTAAAGAATTTTAATTATACAATATAATTGGAAATTAATGGAATCACCTCTAAATTATAAACTATTTAAAATTTATAGTATTAAATCATATGATTTTGAGTATTTTTAAATCAGCATATTTTACAAAATTTAGAATAGAAAATTAAAGAATCCAATGAAACTAAATTACCTGATTGAAACATTCAGTCTTGTAGCTAAGATTTTGAGCCGAATTCATTAGCTCTCCTAGGCTAATGCTCGCGAAAGGTCGCGGTGCAGCCCTTAACCCCAGTCCTATAGTTCAGAAGACCCGCTTGTCTAAATCGGTCGGCGCGCTGTCTCTGTCTCTTTGTTTCGCATCCGCCCTTCCTCGGGGCTCACTCGTTATTTTTAGTTTCGTCCGCTCGCGTTCACTCGTTCTCACCTTCGCTAAGCAAATTCGAGTAACAAAAGTCAGCGGCCGTAAGGCAAGGAAAGAGTGGAGGCTAAAAAGGAAAAAAAGGACAAGGAAATGACCCCGGTACGGCTTGATGTGTTTGTCGGCAGATCCACGCAGACGTGGAGACAGGAAGGTGTAGCCTCACCGTGCTGGAGGTGTATCCCAAGGACGAAGGCAAGTACGAGGTGACGGCACGCAACGCGGCCGGCGAGGCTAAAGCCGGCTGCGACGTCACCGTCAAGGTCAGGCCCTTGTTCATGGAATCGAGGGAGTTCGAACTTCCACCCGTTCAAGATATGGATCCAAAAGCACCGCGAATTCAGTTGCCCTTAAAGGATCTGTCGATTATCGAGGGCGGAAGTGCTAGGTTAGACTGCGTTATTATAGGACAGCCAGAGCCCGAGGTATGAAAAATTTTTATCTATGTCGTTTGGAGGATGATGAATTGTTGATTTTTGATATTATGTATATAAGCTTTGGAAATTAAATATACTTTAATATAATAAGATGAAAAAAGCAGAGTAGTCACAATTAATAAAAATATTCCAAAGTGCAAATTGGAAAAATTATTGAATCACCATGTAAACCAGTCTTCAAATATGTAAATATTTTACATTTATTCAATTGACCAGGATTTAATTCTATAAATATTATTTTTAGTAAAATAAAACAGATGGTGTATCTATCTATAATGCAATCAAAATGTATCTTAAAATATTATGTTAAATTACATGTTTATGTAAAATAAATAATCACCTATAATATAGAAAATATAATGACAATAGGAGTTATTGTTACTTTATTGCAAAATAGTACTGAATCTATTGAAGTGTATAAAAATAACGTTTGTTGTTTCATTCTTTATTTGATGCTAATCATGGACTATTACGTGAACATGATCATGTATCTATCTTATATACAATCTTTTCTTTTAACATTTAAAATTATTATTTTAATATGAAAGGAATCGAAATGTTTTCTAAATATATTTTTATTCAAATAAGTTAATTGTACGTTCGTTTACTAAAATAACAATATTAGTTTTCTAATAATTTATATTTTTGAAGGATAAGTAATTAATAAAGAAGATCTAAAATATATTTGTATGTATATGTGAAAGAATATATGTTTAAAAAAATCAAGAAAAGAAAATTTTTATTATTATTATTATTATCATTATTGTGCTTTATTAAACAATATATATTTATGTATATCGATATAATTTATAAATTCTACAGCATATTACGCATACATTAGTTTTTATATGAAATTTAACATTTGGCTTAAATTTACTTAGTTGCATCTTAAAATTAATCACCACTCACAAGACTATGTAATACACTTTATTTCAATTTCTTAGTTTTGACCAAACAAAGTTAAACAACTAAATTCTAAATTTTCTTTTTTATAACAAAAACTTTCATCTTATTTTAAATTCATATGAAATATAATATTGTTCATAAATTTAAGTACTCTTATGATATAATTATATTATATTTAAAATTTAACTTGCATTTACCCTTTTTCGCTATCTTTTGCCATCTTTGTTCTTATTTCTTCACCTCTAAAATTTTTTCTCATCCTCGCATATCAGAGGTCTGAGAACGATGCAGCGTTTCTGCGTATTTTTGTTATCCTTTGTGTCCCTAGTTTTTTCCCTTAATGCTTTCTTTTTTTCTTTTATAATTTCCAGTGTATCTTGTATAATATTCCAATTTTTTTTCCTCCCATGCAACTCTCCCAGTTATTTGTCCAGATTCCTGTTTCTTTACATTTTTCTAACATATGCTTAAGAGTTTCTTTCCTCTCCTCGCAAAGTCTGCATAATTTTTGATCTTCTGTCATCCATTATTTATTAGTATTTTTACTTTCCCAGTTTTAAAGATGGAGAGTATTTTTAAATTCTCCTTTCTTTTTGTAATATATACATTTATTATATTCTAATCCTCTCCTAATTGTATTTACACTTCTTCTGCATAAGATTATGTTTTGATATGATTTATCTATACTTGCTTTTGTTGGTCTATTTTTATATTTATTGTTTCCTCTCATATCATATCCATAACTTCCATTCTTTCTGACCACTTATCTCACAACTAACCTATGCTTAGCCAGAATTTTATTCTTACTGCTGTTTAAGTTTTATCTTTTTTCCCTTTTTCTTTGTTATTCTGAAACTTTCTTCCTTTTTCTATCTGTGCTTTAACACATTCTTTTATCATATTTGCTCCTTCACTTTTTAGGATGATATTTTCAAATTTTCGCCCGTATTACTTCCTCAATTGCTTTCTTCTTTGAAAAGAAAAATTGTTAATATTATTTAATAGAGGTTTCAATTCGCGAAAATATAAATTTTTGTATTCATATTTGTTAATTTATAAATTAATAAAATTATGAATTTTAGGTTATTTGGTACCACGATGATAGACCAGTTAAAGAATCAGCAGATTTTCAACTGCTTTTTCAAGGTGATAGATGCTCTTTAGTAATCCATGAAGCTTTTGTGGACGATGCTGGTATTTACAAAGTTGTCGCGATTAATGCTGGTGGAGAAGCATCGAGTAAATGTTCTTTAACCATAACACGTGAGCTTCAAATTTTATATATTTTTATTAATAATACAGAAAAATGAATTAAAGTTTTGTCATATGTAATATAATTTTACCGAAACTTATAAGCAAATAATATAGATGCAAAAACATGTATATACATGCGTATAATTTTCGTAACTGATAATATAGAAATTCTTCAATCAATAAAAGGTTTTTTTACAGAATTAAAAAATAAGTTAAACAGAAATAAGTTTAAAAAATTAAATAATATTTCTTTTTAATGTTTATGAAAGATTTAAAAAAAAATAGCCACGTTACTCATTTACAAGTATTATGATTCCAAATTAAACTTGTTTTATATTTTAATAATTGATAAGTAAAATACAAAAATTCTTTTCTAAGTAAATATTTTGAATAATATATATGCTCATTTATTTAAAAATTAAAAAATAATGTTTTTCAATTATATTTATAAAAATGAATTAATATGAACTTTTAGGAAAATTAAAGTTTTATTATACATTAATTATAAAAACTTATTATGTAAAATTTTTTTTGTCATTCTAAAAGATAAAAATATAATTATAGCAAGAGGTGTCGAGGCCGTTGAAAGTTCACCAAAATTCACAAAGCTGTTAACAGATTTACTCATAGCTGAAGGCGAAGAAACTGAATTTGAATGCGTAGTAAGTGGTGAACCTAAACCGGCAGTGATTTGGCAGTTGAATGGCGAGACAGTCACGGAGTCTAACCGCATTAAGATTATCGCTGATGACAACGGGCGTAATATCCTCAGAATTTCACCCACTAGTCCTGAGGATAAGGGCAATTACACAGCAAAAGCAACAAATGATGTTGGTGAGGTAAAGTCTTTTGCCAAGCTTGTAGTCAGAGTTCTAGGTGACTTTCAGCGCAAAGATGATGTAGTGCAGATGGAAGAAAAACTGGTGCCGCCATACTTCAAGGAAAAATTTACAAGTAGAATGGTACCTGTAGGTATCACGACCAAATTTGAATGCATAATTATGGGAAAGCCCTCACCCAAGGTCAGTGCATTTTTTTCTGTTTTTTCTATTTTTTCAGAAATAAATATTTCATCAATTTTAAATATCTATTTCTATGCTAATGAAATAGAATATTTGAATCCTTAATTTTCTATTTTTGTTATTAATTTGAATTGTAAATAATTGAAGCGAAAAAAATATATTCGATATTAATTAAAATTTAACAATATTAACAATTTATGGAACATAAATCCATAAAAAAACATTACAAAATGGTTTTGATAATTTTAATCTAATTCAAAAATTTATTGGTGAATATTTTTTTAAATTCAAAAATATTTAAAAAAATAAAAGTTAAGAAGATATAGTAATATATTTTATTTGGTAAATTATATGTGAAAAGTAGTTTTCTGAAATTTTTACATGAATTTTATGTTCCTTTAAAAATTATAAATTCTATTTTAATTTTTATTGATATATGTTATAAATATTATTACATTTAATATCAGTTATAAATTCTTAAATAATAAAATCAGTTATAAATTGTATTTTGAGAAAATAAATGAAAAGTAAAGATTTTAAATTAAGAATCTTAGTAATACTGTTGTTAATATTTTCTAATAGTTGGAGTTTTATTGAATGATAAATTTAGTAGTTTCGTAATATAAAACAATTTATTACTTGAGTGAAATACAAAGAATATGATATCTCAATTAACATCTGTTTAATAATAATTTTTTAAGAATTTAATCAGTTATGTTTTATTTTTTGCCTTTAATTTATTGAAATTGTACTAAAAGATTAAGATATTACTTATCGTATATATTTAAATTATCAATAAGTAAGTTTACATCTTGAATTCTAAATATTTTCTTGTTAATTAAATTCACTTTGAAAATTTTTTTATTTTGAAAAGTTTTTTCAGAATCAAAAAAATTACATATTTAAAATAACTTTATTAGTTTACAATTTATATTTGATTTGGTTTTTATACATTAATAATTGACACTTTGTAACTAAGATAAAGTATTAGAAAGATTGTTTAATAAAACAAGATTTTAGTTAATAAAAATTTATACAATTTTTCTTAAATTTAAAAATAAATAGTATTTATAGAAATTTTTGAATATAGAAATATAGACAGATGTACATCGGACTTCTTGAAAGTATACAATTTTTTAAATTAATAGCATTTATATACATCGATGTTAAGCATTACATTACTAATTTAATAATATTAAATTAATAATATTAAATTAGTAATATACCAGTTTATAAAAAGGCTTTTTAGTATTATGATCATATTAAAATTAATAACTAAAAGTTATGTAATTTTTACATATGTAAAATTAACAGTAAAAGTTTTCTTGATATTAATTCAAAAACTTTAATTTATTGAAGAATAAAAAATAATGTAAAAAATTACTGTCAGGTCTGAATATCTTATATATTTCATTTTTCTAAATCAATTTATACAATTACAACAATCATCTACAATATAAAGTATTAAATACTAAATATTCGTAACAACTGTTTTAATAAATTTAATCTCAAGCAAATTATTTTTAAATATTGTATAAATATATGTGCTAAAAATTTTTTAATCTATAGCTTCCTTAAAAACTGTTATATTTGAGAGAAAAAGATAAATCTCTGAAAAAGTATACAAACACATACTTCTATATTTTAGTAATAATATTAAACATACAAGTATATTTTTATATTTGTTTGATTTTATATTGTACAATTTTTTAAATAAATGTTTTCATGTTCGTCAATAAATATTGTTTTGCTTTGTGAATTAATTTTTAATTAAGCAAGCTTTACATAATAGGAATTAACAATTTGAAACTTTTCATAATAGTCATTTTTTTTAAATATAAAATCCAGAATTTGATTTAATTACTTTTATAAATGTAGAATTAGTTAATAAACTTAAAATTAATGAATTACACGTAAATTAGCTTTACAAGTAAATTATTTTTTTTGTCTTATAAATTAATAAATAATATTTATTAATTTCTGAATACGAATATATGTGAAAAATATTACTTTTTATGTTTCAATAAATTCTTCTCTCAAGTCATTTGTTCATAATATTTATGTTTTTATAAAATTATTACTACCTTTTAATTAATATTTACCATTGAAATGTTTTTAAATTCCTATAAATTAAAAATTAAAAGTGTCTTTATTGGAATTTTACTACTTGTTGCATGCATAAGATAAGGCATAAGAGAAGTAATCGACTTTTTTCTTATTTTCACTCCCAATTCTTGGTCATTTGTAGTCTGAATTATTAGGAGATAGAAGTGGTATCGAATTCATAGCGGGGGGGAACGTATCTGTTCATATAAAATATTTTTCATTTCCTCTGAATAGTGAATTCATAGTTAATTTTTAGTTTACTATATTACATGAATATTTAATACGTGTCTTGTTTCCCTTGTTGCCTTGTCGGTCATAGCGCATCCTCGTGCAACTGTTCGAGGTAAACTTTGATTTTTGGGAAGCTGTTTCATTTAAATAGACTGACGAAATTATTTGCCATTCTGGGAAACATTAAATATGTTGCCGATTTCTATTTTTACATTGTTATCAGTTTTTGTTGCAGCATTTACTAAAAACTTTAGTGATAGGTGTCACCAATATGTGACATTCAGCACTCATCCTCTACTACTGCGCATGTGCTTAAATAAAATATGAATTATTTAACAATAAGATGACGCGGATTCTTTTCAAAAATTTTCTACAATTTTCAAAGTTATTGCTTCAAAAGAATTATTAATTCTGCTTAAGTTTATGTAAATGAGAACTAATATAGATCATGACCTGCGCTTACCGTGAGATCGATAAATGGGAATTTATTTAGGGTAGTTCGTATAAAGGAATATCTCGGTAATCGTGAATTTGAAAAAAAAATGTTTCAAATTGAGTTTTATGTTGCTCATTTAATTCATTATTTGCTAAATTAACATAAAGTTTTAATTGAAAAAAAATTAATAAATAATTTAATAAGAGAGAACTATATTCATAATTGAATTTAAGCGATAAATTTTCTTTTCTAAGACACATAATTTTTATATATTCGGAAAGGTGTATTGTTAATTAACACTTTGTTTTAAATAAATTTGTATTTTGTTAATAGAATATGTTTTAGTTGATTTTTACTTTTTATTATAATCGTTTAGATTTTACAAATTGAACTATTACAGTTCGAATCAATCTTAAACATGTCTCAAAAACACTCTTAAATTATTTATTGTATTATAATTTAATCGAATAATTTATTAAATACAGATTCAATGGTTTTTTAACGATAAACCAGTTCACGGAAAAGATTTTCTAGTATCTGTCAGCGGTGATCGACAAGTATTGATTATTCCCGAAGTAAATAATGTACATGAGGGAAATATTTCGTGTGTTGCGGAAAATGCAGCGGGAAAGGCCAATTGCGAAGCAAAAATCGAAATTGGTAAGCAAAATTTAATTAAATATTTTCTAATATAAATTTGAAATATTTGTCTATATTAAAATATTAGTTTATAGACAAAAAAACATGTTTTTAAATGAATATAATTTTGGTTTGTTTTATTACATTATAATAACAGTTTTTAAAACTATAACATATATTTCAATAAATCTTTATGCATCTTGATTAATTTCTTAAAGAAAATTAAGTTATAATTAAATTACCATGAAATTATAGAACTTTAGTTTAATAATTTTGATTACTAATACGTAAAAATGAAGAAATAAGATACAAATAGTGCATTTCAAGAAATTGTTATGTTATAATTATAATTTTATCCACCTAAACTATAAATTCATAACTTAAATAATATGACGTAATTTTAAGAAGTAGATATATAGAATTATGTAAATTATGTTGAAATATTATGGTTAATAAAATTTTTATTACGTGATCAATGGTTTTTGTAGTTACTATAGAATTAATAAGTATCAATTAATTCAAATTTTAATGTAATGTTAAATAATTGAATACGATTTAATTAAAAATAATAAAAATATAGAAAAAAATCTTAAATTTATTGAAATAACATATTTATTATAAAATTAATAATAGTGCAATTAACAAATTGCAAAACAATTTTAATATATTATAATTGAAATATATACTGTTTTAATATAAATTATAATCGTTAATTTTACCGATCAAAGTACACCAGTTTAACTTTAAAATCATAATGGGAAAAAAGAATTTTAAGATCGGCATCAAACATTGTTAAAAATCAATTCTATATTAAATTAAACAAAAATTGATGTTGTGTTTATAATTGAAAGGAAAAAAGAGGATCAGTTATTTAAAACTCTGTGACAAATACAAGATCTTTTTTCACAGGCGAAGGAAAACAGATAGAATAAAATTTATTCTTTTCGCCTTTTACTACTTTTACTAGCAACAGACGAATTGGGGTTGCGGGGCGTCAGAGGCGAAAATAACGTAGAAGCTCGTGCAATGGTGCCACGAGTTATTAATACTTGAATTTCCCTGCTATTCATTCACAACAGTGTCGATTTTTTCTCTGTAATTACGAAATTATTATTTTACGAGGAGATAATACAGAGATTATATAAACATATTTGTTAAAGAATGTTGATTAATTAATTATTTCTTATTTATTATTTTTAATATATTTTAATTAAAGTACATATCACAAATAAATCAATTAATTAATTTAATTTTTGAAACATGTTTCATTTATATATTAAATTATCAAATGAATATGAGTATTAATGTTTTTATTGAAATTAAAATTATATATATATATATATACATATATAGTTCTTATTCGGCATTTACGCATTTACAAATAAAGAAAAATTATAACATTTAAACTATAATTATTATCGTTATAATTTCTCCATGATATATTTTGAAAAATATAGTTTGGTAATGTACATAAGAAAAGATTATTCAATGGATGAGATATTAAAGCATTTAAAAAATATATAATAATATCGTTTTCTTCATGTATCAGTAATAAATAAGTTAATTATGCAAATGTATTTATGTGTATTTACAATAATTAATAAATATTATATAAATATAAATATACTATTATAATTCGAAAAAACTATGAGAATAATTTTGAATATTTTCAATATTTTATATGCAAAATTACAAATTTTTGTATTATTTACATTTTTTTAAAAAAATATTAATTAAATTTACGTTGAGTACTCGAACAAGAATATTTTTTAATTTTTTTTTAATCTTCTAAAGAATTTGTTTATAATAATGTTAAATATTAAATAAGTAATATAGCTACAACTAAATGAGTAAGTAATGTATAATATCAAAAATAATATATATATATATATATATATATACGAAAGTTTAATTTTTTTTAATTCATGAATAATTAAAAATTTTAAATATCAGATCAAAAACTATAAATGTTACTAATATTAATAATATATAGCTATTTTTTGATAATTTAATTTGAATCATTATGTATTTACACACATGCGCGCGTGTATGTATGCATAATCTATTAGTAAAAAACAAAACAAAACAGTATCGTATTACAGAATTTTTGAGAATTCTGACAATTTAAGGTAAAAATCAGTATACTCTAGATGATAAGTCAAATTGAAAAAGATGGAGAGAGAGAGAGAGAGAGAGAGAGAGAGAGAGATCAGTTGCGGAGAAGAATATGTGAGAAAAGGAGTTCAGAAAAAGAAAGTGCGATTATAGCAACTGTATTTGTGTGTGCATGGAACGTGTAGAAATACGTTATTTTCGTCGGCACAAATGCTCACTAGTCGTGGTGAACCGTCGTCTCCGTGGTTGTCGTCTTCATAAGTCGGTTCGTCAGCCACCGCTGTCGCCGCCACCGCAACTACAGCCCCTACCAGATAATGTAAGTAACGATAGCCCCTCCGCGAGTCGATCCGTCTATCGCTGGTCGACATCATTATACCAACAAGAGAATCCTCCATTCGAACGACCGATTTGAAAGCTTTCTTCTTCTTCTTCTTCGTTACGTCGCACTGTTCACGATTCTTTTTGACCTTCAGTTACTACTTTGAACACTTGAACTTATCAAGTGTTTACCAAGTCAGTAACATCTTAAACGAAGTTAAAAAATATTAATATAATTATTAAAGTGTATAAAAATAGAAATTAACAGTAAAGATGATGTGTTAAAAAATTACATTTAAATCGAATTTACGCAAAAGGTATAAATTGTGTGGAGATATAAAAGTGTATAGAAATAACCATTAAAGTGAACAGAAATTAGCGGGAGGTGTAACCGAAGGTATATGTATATATATGTATATATATATATATATATATATATATACATTGAAAGTGAAAACACGTGTAATGTATGTAACAATGTTGACAAATCTCCAATTCTCTTTATTTATTTTGTATCAAACTGGTTCAAATATCATTTAATAGGTCGATGGATCAGAAACATAAAAGTGGTGTTCTTTTATAGAATAGCTACTGCTAATTTTATCAGTCTTATATCCCCATTTATTGGACTTTTCTTAAAGAGATACCCTGTTACCCGAGTTTGAAATAAAAAACTGATAATTAGAAGCAAAGTATAGTTTTCGTGAGCGAAGTAACACGTGACTTAACCAAATATATGTTACATAATTTTTAATAGAAGTATGTGCAATTTAGTATAATGAGATGATATTATAATCAAAATGGATTATTAATAAAAATTTCATGACATGAACCTGTGAAAAAATTTGTATCGTAATTAACGCTTGGTATATAATTATATAGTTAGTTTAAATTGTTTAAATTTTTGTTTCTTTTATTTCCATGACGAGGGCTATTATAAATAGTATTTGTTACGTAATAATGAATATGTTTCAAATCTTGCATAGATTTATTATTAATTTTAATAAGAAAATTCAAGAAATTAAATATGATTTAAATATAAATTAATAAATATATAACGATATATGTTTCTTAAAAATAAATAATAAACAATATATTGTTTAAAATCGAATATAAATTTCAATTATAATGAGTTGAATTATTGATACATCTTTATGAATTATTACAATTGAAATAAGTTATAAGTTAAAATATCTAGATTTGTTTTAAAACAAAATATTTATAATTACAGAAGTTTTTATTATATTTCCTATTTAAATGCATATGGCTAGTCTTCGATTTCACTGATTTAGGTGTTCATTCTGTTTTCGGTTTTCTATTTTACTCGCTTCTCAATGTCAGGGTAACCTTGTAAATATTTTATAGCCTGCAACACAGCATTAATTACAAATGATTTAATACGAGTAACTTCTAATAAATAAGTTCTAAGTTTTAATCATCAAAGTAAAAACTAAATTTTTCATAAATATTGAAATTTGTAATAACACTGAAATTTATAACTTTATGTATGTCATTTTGATTATAAAATAAAATATTGCAATAAATAGTATATTTTTATTAGAACAATACAAGAAAAACCGTTATAATTAAATATTCTTAAATTAAAATGAATAATAAATAGCACTAATGCATATTTTTCTTTTTAAGCTTTCTTCACGTAAGATATTATTCGTTTAAAAATAAACTTGTTGTCATTTAAATCTATGTAATATTTTTAAATTATCATAAGTACACGCTATTAAAGAATTTATGCAATTTATAATAATCAATTTACATACATCTAGGTCTATTTTTAAATCTATATTTAAATTAATATTTTTGTATATTTTGCTTGAAATTATCTATAAAGTGAATACATTTGTTTAATCTTCTTAGTATTATTAAGTTAAATTATTTGAGAAAATCTTTTTAAAGTAGTACATTAAATTTTTTACTATAATTAATTAATTTAAAAAAATGTTAAGTAATGTAAGACTATATTGTAATGTAAGCGCCATTATTTATTTATATTATATAAATATTAAATATGATCATTAAAAAAGATTATTTTGAAATAAAATAAATAATATAATTAAAAAATATTCAAAAAATCTTCTACACATTAATAATCACTATTTGATATTATATTTCTATAATTATAGTAGAAAAACAGGTAAATCGTAAAAGTTTAAGAAATTCGAGGAGCCGCTTTAAAAAACTTGTGAATTCTCAGTTTGGCGAGAAATGCGGGCCAGTAGTCAGCTTGAATTTCTCGCTCCAGATAGTTGCGCATTCTCGAATCTGAATTTATCTGGATTTATTTGCACGATATTTTGGAGAGCTGCCAGGGACAGGCTTTCAAAGCTTGTATATAGTGCGTTACAGTATCTTTGTCCGTATACAAGTACTTGTAGACGTTTATCAAATATGGTCGGATAGAACCATGGACGTGATGAAAAAGTCATGAATAAATGGTAGTACCATGTTTCGCGCGATGATAAATCTTTTAAAATTTATTTGTAAACTAATTTTTCGAGTCAAATAATTAAACTCAAAATTCTACGAAAAGAAACTCGGTAATAATTGTAATCTGCCTTAGTTATATTAGAGCTTAGGAAGAAAATATTTTACTTTTCTTTTTTTACTTGAAACACAAACTTTTTACCTTATGAAATTAGAATATTAATTTATAAATTCAGAACCATAAAATTGTATATCAAAATACATTAGTTTATCATTTCTAAATGAAAAGCATCTTTCAAAATGTTTTGAATATCTTATAGTTAGTATTATGACGATTATTATAAATTAATTATTTTTTAATTATTGTATTAAATTTATATTTGTATAAATAATTTATTTTTCGATAAATTTTAAAAACTTTAAAGTTTATTGAAAATTTCATTGCTGGTTATATTATTGTTAACTTACATAGATAATTTTACATAAATTTTATATATTAATTTCATTAATATACGATGAAAATTTACTTAATTATAAACTTTTCAGCAAAAAAAATATTATAAAAAATTATAAAAGGAATAAAACTATTTTTTAATAAATATTTTTTAATAGTAGTAGCATCAAATTTCATTTTGATCAGACTTGATACAATTTTAAACTAATATTCGCATAAATACATAAATGTAAGCATGTTACTTCTCTGTACATTAATATCTCGACATATTTTACATTATGTATAATTGGAATATTTTATTAAATTTAGATATTTTATCATAATATGAAATCTATTCGAACAATTTGATTTATACAATTAATTCTACTTTTTCTTTAATCATTTTGATATTCAATATATTTTATTAATTAATTTTATTTCATTACATTAACATTTAATGATTATAATAATTTTTTAAGTAGGAGAAAAAGATATAATATGTTTGTAAAATAAAATGTAAGGCCAACAAAGAAATAAACAATATATAAAATTAATTTTTTTGGATTTACAGATTTTTAAATACTCAAAAATAAATAAAGATAATTGCTAACGATTTTAAAGATTTTAATAAGTTATAAATTTTTATTAACTGGAAATGTATTTAATTTATTATATATTTTTTTTAAATTGGCACAATATTCTGATTAAATATCTCTGGAGGTGTAAAGAGAAACATCATGAAAGGTTAGTAAAAATAATTGAGAAAATATGGAGATAAATATATAAATAAAAGTCTTTTATATAGTGCTTACACAATTAACGAATTCATTAGCTGAATTATAACGGACCTGATTAGTATTAACTGTGTAGAATGTACTAGCAGGTGTGATTGCGCGCTTCTTGCTTTCGTCATTTAATGAATCAGGCCGTCTATTTTTACGTTGCCTTCCGCGCGACTCAAGGGAAAACAACTGCGAGAGTGAAATGATATAGGTTGTCTTAGGATAATCGCTATTACCGTAAATGTAACAGTAATGTTAGCGTCATCTTCGATGACTTATTATATATCTCTATAAAAACTACTTTAAACGATCGATCTGACACAGGCGTTAAAAAACAAGAAGTAGGAAAATGAGGAAGGACTAAATAAGCTAACAAATAAAATAGTTAGTTACAAATACCGTGAAGCCAAAGATCGAATAGGGGCATGAAAAAGAAGGACTGTACGAGACGACGCTTAATTTAATTTCGTCACCAACCTTCAGTTCAAGAAAAATAAACTACTTGACATTCTTATTAGTCTTTATATTCTTTTAATCATTGTGTAATTTACAAATCTAGAAAATCAACTATTAAACAAATTAAAAATTATTCGATAATTAGAATTTTAGTTCTAATATTATTTTATAGCAAATATTCAAGAAAAATTAATTCTTCTAGATTTTTGATAAAAACGAATTAAAATATCTAATAACCCTGTATATTATTTATTATGTACAGAAATTTTAAATATAGAGGTAATTAATTAAATAACACTAGGAAGTATAATATGATTTTACCCTGACTTATGACATTGATTTTTGTATATATAATTGCTATTTTGAATGTGGGTGTTCAAGTTCATTGGTTATTCAGATAAGATAACTTCTTTTAATACTTGAAACTTTTAAAATTAAATAAACTGTAATTGAATATAATATATAAGATTTTATTAAAAACAAATGTTATATAACATTTATTTTCAATATTAATTTATATCCAGAAGAACTTTTCAATTCTATTTATCTATTAAGATGATTGATTTGATTTAATTATACATATTTGTCTAGATTATTTTTATATATTTCAATTATTTAAGTTAATAATTATTATATAATTGAATAAATATAATTATAATCCAATTAATAATGTGTAAAACTAGTTATCTTAATAGCTTAATTATCTTATAATTATTTTAAAAATTTGTATAATTGTATTAGTTGCTCTAATATTTCTAATACTCGATAGTGACATGTTTTTTGCTGATTCTGTATACACTATGAATAGATTCATATAAATTTTAAAAAAAATATGTACTTTAGTTAAAAATAGTTTAAGTAAATTCTTCATTTAAAATGTTACATTAATATTTATATTGTGTATTATTAAATTTATAATACCTAATGTTGATGATAGTTTATTGAAAATCATAAATATATAATATAATATATATAATAAATATATAATATATAAATATATATACATAAATATATAATATTTGATTAAAATTATAAAAATATTATATATATATATATCATTTTATTTTATATATATAATTTATTAAGAAAAAAAGTATATTATAATTGCTACTAATTAAAAAAAAATGTATAAAAAAAGACATTTCTTTAATAATAAATAATTTTAATTGCACGGTTTTATGCGTAGTTGTCAGTAATTAGATATCTATAAAAAATAAAATTATGATTATATTACAATTTAATTATAATCATAAAATTCTTACGATTATAATTTATAGATTATAATTACTTAAAAAAGTTAAAGTTATCTTGTGCGTAATAATATATCAAATCTGGATTTCTAAAAATTATATGAATAATTTAATAATATGAAAAAAGTATTTGGATACAAAAACATTTTCTTTCATTTTATTTGTAATTTTATAACAGATTATTATCGGTGAGGTTAATCCTGCAAATATTAAAAAAATGAAATAATTACTGTAACAAGGACAGTGTTAATCGCCGATTTTGTGCCAAAGCATACGCGTATTGCTTTAAGTTATTTAAGTATCTATATTTATCAAATAATGGATCGAGAAATCATTATAATATGTATTATACATATTATATACAGGTGGAGGGGTCTCAGTAGGAGAGGGAAGTAACGAAACAATCCAAGTACCCAACGTAACAACCGAAATGCAGGCGTCTAGTAGTAGTGACAAGTTCTTCACGAGCGAACGAACGACGGGTGAAGGTGGTCTGAGTGATAGCCAGACAATGACAAAAACTTCCTCGTCAATAATGGAATCTTCTACGACACATACATCTATGAAAAAGGAATACGTGACAACAACGAGCTCTTCGAAACTTTTGAGTTCTCCGATACATCCTACAAGTTTATGCGTCAAAAAATCATCACAAAGTTCTGAACAATCTAATTCATATAACGGGATCCCACCTGTAGTTCAGGTTAGTTTTAGTAGTTCTTAATTCTGAAAATTCATTCAGACATATTTGTATTAAATTCAACATATCTTCGGAAAAATCTAAATTTTTTGTATATAAAAAATTTAATCATGTAATTAATTTATAATTAAAACTGATGATATTCTTTCAATAAAACATTGCAATTAACGAGCATTAAAACGATATATTTTTAAATACAATTTTTCATTAAATAATTTCATTAAATTTGAAAAATAATTTCTAAAAATAGAATAGTAATATTATATGTTCAAAAAATTATTATAATATTTAATTTCTCATTCTTTATTTCTAATAATGTATTGTTATAAATGACAGTCACAAAAAATAGAAGAATACGAACGAATAATACAAGATGCACCAGGTGAAATCCGTCAAGAAAAGACAGTTATTGTTACTCAAGATTCAGGAGGTACACGACAAAAGGAATGCAAACATCAAATTCAAGTTCAAAAGCCTTGTAGAAAACAAACTGCTCCACGATTTGTTACTCCTATCACTGGAATGATAGTTGATCAAGGATGCAACATTGCGCTTGAAGGAATTGTAGATGGTAATAATTTTTTTATACTACGTCATAGTATTAAATTTGAAACAAAAAAATCCTATTAAATATTATAATTATATTGTTATACTATAGGATTCCCACAACCAGTAATAACATGGACTAAAAATGGTCAAGAATTATTACAAAAAACTGGTTTAAAACTAAGTTACGATCACAATCATGTAAAGTTAGAAATAAATGATGTCAAGGTCAAGGATGCTGGTAGATATACGTGTACAGCTAGAAATGAAATTGGAAATTCAAGCAGTACCGCTGATCTTGTTGTGAAAAGTAATTGTCTTTAATATTTTTTGAAATTATGTTATATAAAAACGAAGTTGTATTTTAATATTTTTTCTACTTAAAAAAAATAGAGACTATCTTTCCACCTGTATTTGGTAGAAGACTGCAAGCACAAGTAGTAAAAAAAGGTGATAGAGTAATCATGGAAGTTGAAATCACAGGTACACCTGAACCAACAGTTACCTGGTATAAAGACGATGAACCTCTCATAGAACCAGAGTATAAAATGAAACAACAAGGAAATTGTTATATTTTACTTATTGATAAAGGTATGATATTTGAATAAATTGTCACTTTATTAATATTTTGTTGAAAAAACTAAGTTCTATAAAATTAATTCGGTAAATAGCGGAGAAAGATCATGCTGGTAAATATATGGTTCAAGCAACAAATCCTGGAGGAGAAGCACAAAGTATTGCTGATTTTGCCGTATTTGAGCCAACACCTGATACAATGGTTGAAATGCATAAAACTTTAGTCTACGAAAATGTTCAAGATAAAAATGCTAGAAAGGTAAAAATATATCTATATATGTACATATAATTTAAAATTATCAATATTTAGTATAGTTCATATATTTTATTAGTTATAAAACTTAAATTAAACTTAAATAAACTTCTTATTCAATTAAAATTATTTAAATATTAGCCTTGTTGTGGACAACCAACTGAGATACCTGGAGCAAATCTAACTACGGAACAAATAACAACAACAATGATTCAGCCAAGTGCTGCAATAAAAACTCCATTCCCTCCAACATCCTCGTCTTCCACAATACGAACTATTCAACCTAATATAATTGACGAACATCAAAAAGCATCACGTACTGAAATGATATCGTCCTCTGTCGAGTCTCATAAAAGTGAAACAAAATCCGAACAAAAGTTCCATATGAAACTTGAACACAAACCAGCACCTTTTGATGCTATAAAGAGAGAAGAACAAGAAGAAACTAGCGTAGTTGAGCAGAATATTGAAAAAAAGTCAGAAGTAATCGAGACTGAAAATATTGAAACATCCAGTATGGCTCGTAAAGATGCTTTAAATTTCTTCGAATCTATGTCAAAAGGAAGCGATAGTATCCCTAAAGGCCCAAGAGGAATGATAAAATTAATAGACGAAGACGATGGAACAGGTCCCGGATGCGATGTTAGAGTTGATCAATTAACAAAAAATTACGAACGTTCCACTAAATTTGAAGAAGCTACTCACGAAGCACCAAAACCAGATATTCAAGCTGGTAAAAAAGCTGTACAAGAAATTTTTAATAAATTTGAAAGAGGTTCGTCATCACGTGGTATTGATAATACTATGTTTGATTTTCCCTATGAAGAACATAAATTAGCACCCTTGCAATGCACACGAACGATATTAGAAGATGTTACAGCATCTGGATCACCTATACATGGAACTTTAACTATTTCAAAATTAGAAGCTCAATCAGAAAGTGCAGAAGCAATGTTAAAAGGATTTAATCTTGTTCCTGAACCACCTCCAGAAATTAGATATGCACCTAAACCTGAAGAGATAAAAAAACGTCCAGATGTTTCAATAAAAGCCAAGCAGTTGCAAGAATCATTTGAAAATTATTCTCCAATTGATGCACCTATTGGAGGAGTAAAAACATTTCCATCTTCCATTCCATCAAAAATACAATCGAAAACATCGGAAAATATTTCCGCACGTCCACTTTCTATTCCACCACCTTTTGAACTGAATAAAAGTGAGGTTAACCATGAATCATGCATCAAAAGGAATAGTTATGATAAGAAAGAATATGATGGATATTCATCATCTACATCAACAGACGCATTAGCAATGGAGAAATCATGGGCACATAAAAGTAATGATTCTAGTAGAAAATCTTGGCCGCCTCAACAGCGTAATTCTATTTCATTCACAGATAAGCAAGAATGGAGTCTTCCCGAACAAAATTATAAAGTTTCATCGTCAGAATCAAAACAAGAAATTGAATTAAAGCCAGAATATCGTTGTACTCAAACTACTATTGAATCTTCAAGTTCTTTAGAAAAAAAATCCTATGGGTCTAAGGACGTTCATGTAACAGAGGAAAAAATGGTATCAAAACCTTCTCCTCCAAAGCCTAAACCTATCATTTACAATGCAGAAACTATTAAAGTAGATCACACTGTAAATACTGTTGAAGAAAAATCTGTAACAGAAAAATATGTAGCTGAATGTGATGTTCATAAAACAGAAACTACAGAGAAAAAATATGAAGCAACAAAAAAGAAAACCTCCAGACCATGGCCTGATGGAAGTGATTTAAGAGCTCCTACATTGGTTCGAAATGTAACAGAATATTCGAAACCTACTGTTAAGCTTTATCACCAAGCTCCTACCGTTAATTTAGAACCTGGAACCCCTCCAGAGATAGCATATACGTCAGGACCATATTTGCATGAAAAAAAGTTTGAAAAAATAGAAAAATCTTTGCAGAAATCATTAGATCGTAAGCCTAATTTTATTCCTTCTGGTGCAGTAAGAACAATACCACCTGTTGCACACTCGAAAAAAACACAAGAATATATTTCTAAAGATTATAAAATAAGTAAATCATCAGCGCCATCACAGTCAACAGATTTAATAAACAAATACTCTAAAAGTTCATTTTATAGTGAAAGTGATTATGAATCTGAAGTTGACAACACTTTAAAATCAAAATGGCGTTCTTATGAAAGCGATAATGACCAATGTACAAGTGGATATAGAAGAGTTAAAGCACCAGAATCGACACAATATTGCAGACCAAAATCTACAGAACCTGAGCCACTTCCTCCATCGTCTTTCGAAGTTCCTGCAACAAATTTAACAGGGCCACCAAGGCCAGTTGTTACTCCAAATTTTAAAGAAATAAAAGTTGAAAAATCATCTTTGCATTACCAAAGAGATCCTCGTCAAAGTCAAGAAAAAAGTAATCAATCCCAACTATACTGCACGCTACCAAAACCTGGCTCACCACCAATATACGTTCAACCAACAAAATCTTTGACAAAAACTTTAAAACCTGAATCGCCAAAGTTAAAAACTAAAGTTTTTCAGCAAGAAAGTGGATATATGGCTGATACAGATGAGCCTTTATATCTACAACAACATAAATCATTTTCTGAATCGTGTTCTTCATTCTCTGAATCTAAGTCCAGTTTTCTGGAGACCAAAAGTTACACTAATGCTCAACAGAAAAAGGATAATTTACTATCCTCCTTAAAACAAACTCAATCTTACTCAAGCATACCTAAAACTAATGTACAACGAACATCTTTTGTGGAGAAGATAATTGAGAAGTCACCCCAGCCGCACTATAGATCGACTCCTTTAAAGGTTCGAAAGAACATAACATCGTGTATTAACTATAACTTTATGTTGATGTTTGTTGATTTTCGTAACTTATATAACTTAATTTATAAAACTTTTAACTAATATATTACTAGGATAATTATAGTTTTGTATTTCTTATTGTATTTTGTAATTGCCTTTAAAACTGTAACATGTTTATTAACATATGTAACATGTCTATGATATTGCTATATTTAATATTTTTTAATAAATACAAATGAATGTATTAACTTGTTATTTAAATAATATATTGCTTTTTATATTGATGTTTTTAATAATTAAAATTCTAATAACATATTAACTATTTAATTATTTTTCTATTATTACAGGATAAATCTCAGATGTCACAAAGCTCATCGAGACTTTCTAAGGGTGAGTTTCGTGAAAGTGATTACGAAAGTGATTATGATAGTAGTAGAATATCATCTCTTTGGAAATCTCAAATGACTACTGAAACATTATCGGACATAAAGTCACAATCATCCACAATAAAATCAGTAAAATCATCCTTTTCGACTTCAGGTTCGTTTAAATCTCGCTCCAAACGCTATTTCTTCTTCTAAGGTGAATGTCCCAGCTGCTTAATAATTCATAAATAAATAAAAATATAAATGTAAATTTATTTTGAATGTTATAGTATATAAAAATGAAAATTTGCAACGTATATTTTTGTAATATACAAAAATTATACTCAAAATATAGCTTATTATAAAAAGTAGAAAAATAAAATAAAATTTATTGTACAAAAATTTGGGACATTTTCCAGATATAAAAATTTCTGATTAGTAGTTTGTTTGTTTTTACTCAGAAGTTTCTTTTTCAGCTCATGATCATTACGACAATGGAAAAAATTATTGCTTTTTCAATTAACTCCCTCTCCTTTCCTATTTCTATTGTGGATTGCTTCTTCATTTCTTTTTTTACAGCTTTTTACCTTCGAATATTTTTTTGCTAAGCTTTATAAAAAGATGAATTAAATTTTTTCGTGCATTTGCTTGTTACCTAACGATTTTTTAATTTTTCTGCGACATCTATCTCAGATTGTTTTACATTTTACGCTCATAACCAATTATTTTTGGCTTATCTGACTTCTTCTACTTTAATCATACTTCACATCACGTATCACTCGTTAGAAAACACCTCTGTTCTAAATAGGAAAGACAACAGCGCCTCCTTTATCATTTACTGAAATAATGAAGGAATCTATCAATAAAAAAGAAAATATAAGGAATGAAAGAACTAGGCCTAAATCTGTTCTACTCCCTGGTTCTCCACCGGAAATTGCTTATGCTTCACAAAGACAGTCCTATTATGAGGGGGGTAGTGGTGCACCATATCACAATGCTGTAGGTACAGAAATGAAAAAAACTGTCCATATGGATGAGTCTACAGAAAATACGAGGAGAACTGTTACAGTCGAACAAACAAGCCGAGTTATTAAGTTTGGTGAAAAGCAAATACAACACAAAATACATCTGTCAAGTGGGCAAACTACCAATAATCAGCACAAAAAAAGTTCCTATAATGTTCCAACACCTACAAAATTTATTCAAGGCCATTTTCGCGAATCTGACTATGAAAGTGATATAGATACTAGAAAAATTCGTGCTAAATGGGCACCGAGCGAAAGTGAGACAGAGGAACCACAATATCGTAAAGTGCAGCCACCAAAAAGTCGAACTTCTATATCACCTATAGTGACTTGGCCAAGTGAATCGGAAACAGAAAAATCAGAGAGCGAAAGGCGTTCTACTTATATAGAAACTATGAGCAGTCGACAAATCTCTGAAAATCATGGACTAAAGCCTGGTTCGCCACCGGAGTTTGGATATGCGCCCGCATATGGGTTTAAGAAGACCGCGAATCGTAAGACGAATCAGGCAATTTTTTCTTTTTTAATATTCATATACTAGAAACAATTCAGAAATTTCAATTAATTATATATTCTATTAATAATTATCCCTTAGTTTATTTTTTATCGCGATATTATTAATTGATTTATCTTCGTGTAAATCGAAACTATTTTTTATAACGGGTAATAGTCGGTGATCTATTTGAATAATCTACAATTCGCAGACGTAGCCACGAAACACATAAATGACATGACGAGCAGCTTCAAATCGAAAACCGAGAAATTCGCAAACGACATACAATTTGATTTAAAGAAACGAAGTAAACCAATTCTGAAACGCTCCACCTCGACCGATGCTGGAAGTACCACAGACGGTGGAGATGATCCAAGAACGTATAGGGAAGAATCCAGGGTAGCACAATATGGTAACACTACTAAGTTCTTATATTAATACTAGAAGAATCTACAATTAACTTATATATTAATTTTTTTGCCATAAACTTCTATAAAATTAATTTTATTGAAGAATAAATAACATCAATGAGATAATCAATTTTAAGTTTGATATCTCTCACATTTTTTATAAAACTATTTGATAATACAAGTAGTTTTAATGTAAATGAATTATTTGATTTCATACTTTAGTTACATAATCAAGATTATTTAACATTAACAATTGAATCATTTCAATTTATTATTTACAATAGTTTAATTTTAATTTCCTTATAGCATTTTAGATAATATTTAAAAAAATTGTTATTTAAAATTTTGTAATTTATTTATAATACGTTGAATATAAAATTATTTTTTCTTATAATTCTAATTTATATTTATTGAAATATATGCGATTTTATATTTGTATTGTATTTTTAATATAATGCTTAATAATGACAATTATGAAATGGGTTAGACTATAATAGAAAATTTTCTAGAGACTATTCTCCTAGAAATTAATAATATTAATAGATTAATGACAATATTTATAGTAATAATTATGTTTAATAAAATAAGTACGAAGTTATTTATAACTTATTTATATAGTTTATCATTGAATATTAGAATATCACTTACTTATATGACTAAGATTATTTTAAAATACGTATAGACGTTTATAGAAGCTACGCTTAGTACATACCATACAACATACAATAATGAGTCTATAATATAAAAAAAATTGTTATAAAATTAATTGATATTTTTTAAAGAATCCAAAGCATGATTTAATAATAACTTTTTTTTTTAATTTATTTTTAGTTTATTTATTTAAAAAATACTATACTTAATTATAAAATTAGTTTAAATTTAAATTAAATTAATTTTTATTCTGCTTTGTAATTAAAGTTTTTTAATTAAAAATAATGGATTAAATGTGTCGTATTAACAATTTAAACAAATTGTAATTTCAAGTAAAAATCAATATGGAATAATAAATTTTATATCGAATCTTATAAATATTTTGAAAAAAACTAAATTTACTTAAATAATATAATAATTATTCTAAATTATTGAAAATTAGAAAATATTTATTTTTATATAATTTTTTTAAATAGCAGTTTTTCACTTCATTTAGAAAAATCAATGGTAATTAAAGATAAAATAAATACCTTTAAGTATTTGTGAATAAATACAATACGTAGATATTTAAAAAATACGGATATATTAAAAAATCAACTTAAAGCAAACGTGAGTATTGATAATAAACGGTTTAAAATATTATTGAAATATGTAAACGCAATATAAATATAATTATAAATATTAAAGATAATTTATGAAATATTAGTTTACGTATTTAATATATTTTATTATAGGAGGTATTTTTTGTAATTTCATAAATATTTCTACAACTTATATATAAATAATTATATTTTTAATTTTTTCAATTATAAATTTATATATATAAAATATCGCATATGGTATAATTATATTATATTTATATACTTACAACAGGATTTTTATTTCCTTATATATTTTCAATAGATATTTCATTGTGTAGATTTAAAAGAAATTAATTAAATATAATTTAAGAATATTTATTAGATCCTTTTGACAATAAATATATTTATTATTGAAAATTTAATATTATATAACGAATTTATTTTTATCAAAACACTGTGCAAGTATCATATTTCTTATGTACGTACCGTGAACTATTGCATTAGAAGATTTATTAATTTTACTATTATATTTTTATGTAAACTTCTGCTATTTACATATTTGAAAAATTTTTTCTCAGCAATTATTAATTTTAATTAAAAACTTAATTCTTAATTAACTTCTTAAACATCCTATTAAACAATGTTAACAGATTCTAGAATTCAATATGATAATAATGAACATTATAATATGAATTACAATTATATATATAATACTCAAAGCTATATGTTCAATATTTTTAATAAATTTTCAAGTTGAATTTTATAATAAATAATTAAAAAAATTTTTATATGCAATTTTATGATATAAGTAATTTTGAGAGACTAACGTAAGAAAAGTTCTGAAATGTGATATAATCATGAATTGCATGTAGGTAATAATAAATGGCATGTACATCATGAGGATATTTCAAGCAATAATTTGTTAGGAAATTAAAAACGCTAGTGTCGCTTTTTTATTTTCTAGATTCATTTTTTTTCATTTCCATTTATTTTATATTTATTGAAATATAAAATTTTATTTTTTTAAAGCAAACTATTTTCTATTTAACTTCATGTATTCGTATTCATATAAAGTTATTTGATTCAATTACTTGAATCTAACAACAATTCTATGCTAAAATGTGCTTTTGTACGTTAGTTCATTTCGTATGTCATTCGAATATGTAAAAAGAAAAAACAATCATACGCTAATTTAGGTTCAAAGCACATTGATCCAGATACCGGTCTAATTTACTTCAAATACGATTTTGGCTACGAGTTTGGCGTAGTGCTACCAGGTGAAAGCAAGTGCATGATGACAAATAGTAGTTTAAATAACAAGAACCATCGCAAAACCAGTGACATCAATGTACCGATCATCCATGAATTCACGCATCGTAAAGAAAACAGTATTGCTAAAGAAAAAAATTGCCATACTTTTCCACGAAAGTCAGCTGGAAAATTTGTTAAAACGGTCAAGTGGGAGCCAACCTCTGAAAGCGAATTCTCTGAGGCAGAGGATTTTAGAGGATTAGAAAAAAAATCTTCTGCACCACCGAATTTTATAATGCCCGCATCGTCACCGTCACCAAGGTGGGATCCGATGTCACCGAGTCCGGCCTCCTTAAGTCCAAGTTTACCAAGTCTCAGTCCACACTTCGGAGGTGGACCATCGAGTAACGTCGATTCGACGCCAGGTACCACTCAACAAACACAAACGACGTTGTTAAATACGACAGATGGAATATTAATTATAAAATGATGAGAACCAGTATTGATTTTACTAAGATTATTAATTGTACGAGAGATTATTTTTATTACGTAATTTAACGTTATTTCATTAAACATGTATTAATTTCAGTAACATTATTAAATTTTTTAATGATTTCATAAAAATTTTATAATAATCTTAATATTGATATAAAATTCAATTCTTGAAAACTATTTTTCATCCATATTCATTTTAGCCTGAAATTTTATAGCTAATAGTTTTTTAAATTATTTAATTGCATTTACTTTATCTATTATATATAGTATACAATTATAATCATAAATTATTTCTTTAAAGATTAATTATTGTTTTTTACTTATAAATTATATATTAAGATATTGAGTCATTTTTATCATCGTTCATGTGTTTATTGAGAGCCTTCTTCACCTTTAATGGACCTAATTAATGGAATTTTAAAATAATGCATACTTTTCAATATTTTCGATTGCTTCCTTAATTTTTGCATACAAAGATACGAATATTCTTTACATCCTTTTTTAAATACTCCTTGGACTTTAAGCTGTATTTATTATAATTGACTGATAAAAGAAGGAAATTCTGTGTTACATTTTATTTCAAATCATTTAATCGTATTCATCTTTCATTTACAAGTACTTGCACGTTTTCCTCGTTTAAAACATAACCATATCTACTTTTTTACACAATATATTATATTATATATTTTGAAAAGTTGGTAATTTAATCAATTTGTTCCTAAAGGATTGTTGAAAAAATATACGTGATTTTTTTCTTTCTTAATATAGAAAGATCATATAATTGAATTTATGTTACAGGTTTTCCATGGTCTATAACTAATGGCGAACGTATAATTCCAGTCTCTACAGAAGTTATTAAGCCCTACATTGAAATTTTGACTAAAAAAACACCAATATTTATTACGGTACCATAAATATTTATTACTAAATAATTAATTCAAATTTTTTCTATTTAAATAAATAAAAATATGTTTTATTCCAATTCACCTATTTCAAAACGTAAATTCTTAAAGATTATTATTTAATTGGATAGTTTTTAATACATGAATTATTAAATATTAAATTAAATAGTATTGAAAATATAGACAATAAATTAAACTAGGACCTTATAAAAGAAGAATAAAGATAAGAACTTTCTACAGTCTGTAGTAAAACAAAGATTTATATCTATCTCATATTTTATTTTTATACTAAAAATATTATAAACAAGAATAACCTTTGATACCTTTAAAAAAATAACAAAATAAAAAATTTTGTGTCAATTTTAATATTTATTATAACTAAAAGTAATTTTGTAATAACAATATTTTTGTATACGAACATATTTAATGTTAAATTTATGCAAAAATTGTATAAATATTTATTAGTTACTTTGTAAAAAAAGTATTTTCATAATAAATACTAACTATCGCTATAAGTTTTAAGGAAAAATTTTTTCAAGATCTTGAATGTTTTTAAATTAAATTAAATTAATTTTAGGTTATTTAGTTTGAAGAGTATCATATTCATTTTTTAATAAATTTTTAATTAACAAATTAGTATTAGAAAATATAAAATAAATAACTATTTTAATTAATTTATAAAGCTTATTTTATCTTTTCAGCCATTGCGAGATATTGCGGTGATAAATGGACAAACCGCCCGATTCGAATGCATTGTACAAGCAGAACCTCAACCTAATATTATGTGGTCTAAAAATGGTAGGATAGTTGAAAACTCGAACAATGCTGAGATTTATTATCGCAATGGTGTCTGTCGACTCACTTTACCTCGAACTATTCCTGGTTAGTATTTTATATTTTTCATGAATATCATTATAAACATTGTATATTGTTAGATACAGGTTTGAAAATAAAAAAATTTCTTGTTTTCTTCATTGACTAATTTCTAATTTTTCAGATGACGCTGGTACATACACCTGTACAGCAACAAACGATTTGGGTTCGATCACGACATCAGCGACCTTGCAAGTGCCAGGTAATAGACGCTCGGTATACGGAATTTAATTAATACACGCCAATCATAGAGGGTGGTAGTACATCTTGAAATTAAAAATACAAAATCAAACACGCGGTGGTGATGGTGGTGGTGGTACTGCATGGATATAAAGTGTAAAGAGGGCAAGCGAAAGAAAGATGACTTCACATAAAACTTAAAATTTCGTGACATCCCGCTTCTCATATTCATTTTATTTTTTTATTTTTTTTTTTATAATCATTTATATGATATGAACTGAAAGAAAGTTTGATTTATCGTTGTTTGGATTGAAAATATAAGTGAAAAAGACAAGCAAGAAGAAGGTATTTGAAAAGAAGTTAGATAATTAGTTAATAGAAAGATTCGTGTGATTTGTATCGCACAGATGCTTAGAATATAAAATGGACAGACTATAAGTGCAAAGTCAATAATTTCTGCCTAAGCATTTCCATAAATAAAATTTTTTCTCTCGTTATTACAAAATATGCGAGATAATAAATCGTTTTCTAGTCACAGGCACGCGCTTAAAATATATAGATTTTCTATTATAAAAGTACCAAAATAAAAAAACATGAAATAAGACTTGTTACTCAAATGAGATCTTAAAGGCATAATATTTATAAATTTTAATAATATTATAAAAATAAAGTTTTTATTTCAAATGAGATAATCATAAATTTTGTTTAATAAAATTCTAAACGATCATTTGCTTTATTAATCACAATAATTCATTTCTAATCATTTTATCTAGTCATTTTATCTAATATTTCAATTCATAAGAAATTAAAACTTCTGTCGATCAAAGTTTTAAATATTAAAGTTCCTCACGGTGTTGCAGACTTTTTCGTATTGTATAAAATATAGTGTCTCGATTGCATTTTTTGACTGTACGAACTCTTTTCTAATTCTTCCTCTGACGTAATTCTCATTCGAATAAAACAAACTTCTATTTTTGTTATAAATCCACTTCATTTTACTACGAAGTAGCTGCTACGATGTCACAAAAATATACGATGACTAAATCCTCTTCACAATTTATTATTAGAATTTTATGTATCGCAATACATATTATTTATTGGGGATTTTTAATTTAATTTCTGAATCTGAGGAAAACGGATCGATGATCGCAGATTATAAAAAAATTAATTCAGAAGTTTTATAATTTATAATAATTATTTTGGATTCGAAAACTTATTCAGTATAATTTTAATTGATTGTTATTCATTATTTGCACATAAAAATTGTAATATTAGTAGAAAATCTTGAATTAAAAAAAAAATTATAATATAATTAACGAAGAGAATGTTATTATTAAAGTATAATTAATTGATATTGTAATCATTATTATTAAAAATAATGTGATTGTTTGTCAACGTCACCAATTACAATTACAGCTATGTAAATAAATGTGTGCTTTCTCTGCAATAAGCAGCATCTTTATTTCTTGTCATTCCTGTAATCATCCTTATACAAAAGAAGAATGTTTAATGTAAACCAATAGTTTTTTGAATCTTCAAAAAAATATTTTATGCTATCAAAAGAGTAAATTATAAATAAATAATGTTTAAGTTTTAAATATTCTTATTTGTTTATTTTTTATCTACGTATACTTATCCATTCTATCAAACTTTTTAATACTCTAATTAAAAAATGTTTTGTAATAATGTTATATTAGTCAATGATTGAATAAAACTATAAAATCTACAAAAATTTATAACACTTCTATCTTTAATTACATTAGAATTATATATCAAGTTATAAAAAACAAAAATATCATTTTATAAACTTAGATCAAATGAGCAAATATATATGTAAACATATTTTTTTCGTCTAATAGAAATTTTGTATGTAAAACAGCATGATAAATTGTAGGTATATAATTCTAATGAATCAATGAATTTGAAATTAAAAGGTAAAATAAATTTAAAGACATTAATAATATTATTTTTTCCAATACACAATACTATTACTAATATGGTATAGCAAGTTAATAAATTGAATGCATGTTTAACTTCAACGATGGTAGTGAATGTTGTAAATAAGTATATACAAATTCATATAAGTATATAATTTATATATATATATATATATTTATATATATATATATTGGTTTAAATTCATCATTACAATGTTTATGTATATTTATAGTTAATTGTACATGTACGTGACAAAAATCAATAGAAATTTATAATTACATATTGGTTTTTAATATTCATAAAAGTAGAAACTATAATATAATTGTAATAAAAATATAATATATTACAAAATTTAATTGTAAAACTATAAACTGAAAATTATTTTTTTTTTAATGCATATATAAGAATTTAATGGTAAATTTTAATAAAAAAGAAAGCTTGTATAAATTTAAAAACAAATCAAATTTGATTTTTGCCGTTTTTACGCAATGTGTAAGAATTATAGAAGATGACAAGCCTATTAAAACTAGATTGCAAAGTAATTTCAAAATATGTGAAGGAAATCGTCACTTAGGAATCTAAAAATAAATTCTCTGTAATAATGACCTTTTATTCTAATAAAACACTTTTCTAAATTTTCAGCTTTATAAATTACTTTTTAATTTTTCAAAATACGAAATAATACAAAAGTAATTAAAAATTATTAATAAGAAAATTGTTTAAAATAATTTATTATTATTTTTAAATTATTAATTAAAATTTTTTTTAAAATCATGAAATAAATATTTATGATTTAAATAATCATAATAAAAAGATACTCAAATTGAAAAAGTAAATAGAATGCTGCAGAAAAAATGTTTTCACGATCACTTTATTCCTTGACAAAATATTAAATTGATTCAAATCTTTCCGTTGTTAATACAATTATAATTTTTTATAGAAAATTAATTTATGATTATTAAGTTAAAAAGTTTTATTATTATCTCATAGATCTATTTAAGATATTTATATGATATACATAATTTTTTACAATCTTAATAACATAATTCTTAATAAAAATTACCATATTATAATAATTATTATAGCAAACTATAATAAGACAATAATATATCATTTTTTATATATATCAACATCTCCTACAGAATTAATACAATATGAATTAAATTAAAAATTTCAATCAATTAAAAAATTAAATATTTAAATCAATAATAATTTTGTTTAGTTCCAAATATTATATTTAATTATATTTAGTAGGTATTAATGATTTATTTTAAATTTAGTGAAAGAGTTTTGTCGTATAAATTAAGATAATAAATTTTTAATTATTCAAATTATTAAGAATATAATATCATTTTTATTCTATTATAAGAAATATTTAATTAAAAATTTTAAAAGTTTAGTATTTTTCCATTATAAAAATAATAAAATAAAAATTGTATCTAAGTTTTTTTCTACTTACTAAAACTACACGATTAATGTTTAACAAAGTGTTCATATTAATATATAAGCATGTTAATTGAATTATAATCTATATACCTATCATATTAAAGCAAAAATTATTGCAAATAGATCGTTATTATAAGTGTTACGCAATAAATAAAAACTAGAAAATATTATTTCATATTTTATTTCGTGATAAAGCAAAAAAAAAACTTGTTTACATTATAAAATAATTTTCTATTGATTAAAATAAAGAGTATTTTATTTATGTACACTAATTGACAGAACTAAAAATATATATATTCCTCAAAATTTTAAATAATAAAATTATAAAATTATATATAAAATAATATATTTTTCCCTATAATATTTATTTATAATGTATTAAAATAAAATTGTGGCATAAATATATTTTCAAACAAAATTTGAAAAAAGTAACAATAATTTTTTTAAATATGTAATGCTATTTAAATGATAATACTGTATAATAAAAAGGTTTCATCGATTCACAATAATAATGTTTTTGATAATCATATTCATAATTTTTTACGAACTTATTTAAAATATACTTGTTTGAAATAGCTATTCAAACTCTCGCAAATCCATTAAATGTTTAAAAATAAAGGTTATAGTAATTGTAAATATTAATAAAGATAACTACTCATTGTATGAACCAAAAATTGACATCTTTAAATTAAAATATCTTCAAAAGTCCTGTAAATGTATATATAATTTAAATATGGTTATATTATTACTACAATTTTAGTTTATTAGTAATTATAATTAGTATTAATGTTATCAATTTCTGAAAAATAACTATACGAATGATAATGTTAATTGAATCACAATAATTCAAAATTTAATTTTTTTAAGAGGTTTCATTATCAATGTACTTTTGGAAGTTTAATTAAAGTATTATTATTTTATTTTATTTTATTTTATTTTATTTTTTTTTTTTTGTTTATTTTATAATTTTTTTAATTTTTTTTTTATTTTATAAACAAATACATTATCAGTATAATTACAGTATACTATACGTAAAAACCAATAAATAAATTTAAAATTTGAAGTTTTAAAAAAATCTTCAGATATTAAAAATTTTTTTGATGTAATTATTTGAATGCTTTTATTTTTAACAATTAATATAAATTTATATAAATTAAAAATATTTAAATTAAATCATGTATGTTATCTGTATCTTATATTTTTATAATAATACAAACTTTCACTTTATTAGTATAATTACTGTTTCAAATCATGCTTGATTGCACCCTAAAGTTGATTAATATAATATAGAATTATAGAATAAACATAATTAGACAAACCTGAGCTTTGAAAACTAAATAATATACTTACTTATAAATAATTAATATATTAAAAAAATGGTATATGAAAAATTCAATTTTAATTTTTATATCAATTAAAACAATTATAAATATCTAAATTTAAAAAAATATATATGGAAATAATTTAATAAAAATAATGAACTAGAACAAAAAGGATTATTTAGTACCGACACAATAGATATATGGAAAACAAAACATTGTAAAATTACTCAGTTCCAGGAGGTCAGGCAAATACAGAAGTCGCCAAAAATACCTTTAGGTCACCGAAATAATTATTGGACTATAGAATGTGAAAAATAATGGATGAGAAATTTAAAAAAAAAGAATTAAAAAAATGTAAATTTGGATAGAGCATAAAAATTATTATTGACTACAATAATTTTTTTATAATATAATATTTAATTTGTAAAAAAATTTTTATGGTTTATGCTAACAAATTCATTATCATTAAATCAATTTATTTATGTATTTATTTGTTTAATTAGAGAAAAATAAAAAATAAAAGAAAAATTTTAATTATATATATTAATCTATCCTAGATATATCTATAAATGATATATATATTCTATATATATATACTCTCTAATTAACATGGATAAGGATTCCAAGTCAATATAAAAAAATCAATGATTTACTATTTTATGCGTTATCAAAATATTGGTTTTTCTTATAATTATTTTATGTAGTATCAATATATTCCTTTAAATTTACAAAAATCATAGTTATTCGTTATTCTATATTATTAGAATATTAGATTATAAAGACACACACAAATTTTCGTTTAAAAATGAAAATATATAATATTATTATCTAATTTTTATTCTTTTATACTTTAGCAACTATACGAAAAAAATAAAAAATAAAATTTAAATGTGTACCGAGTAAAGCAAAACGAGTGCATTTACAATGATTATTTTAAACGCGACCTGATTGCTTCCTGAACCACGTGTTACGGCATCTTTAGTAATAAGATTCTCCAGTTTGCCTGCTATACAACGAGAGATAGCCTTGGCCGAGGTCCAACACTAAGTTTGATTCGGGCTTTTATTACATATAGGATCACCAGTTTGCTTATGCCCAGCCTCGATAATTTGACCTGATTAGAAAGGCTGATTGATTGAGCTTTCTTTATGATTTTCAAATAATTAAAGATACATTAAAGTTTCGGAATTTTATACGTTTAATAAAATAATTTAGATAATATTCAATCAGATAACTACTATTTAAAAACTATTTTAATAACTATTTAATATTAATATTTATATAATTAGAAGTTATATAAATAGTTTTTAATCATATAATATAAAATAATTGATGATTAATAATTTCAGAATTTTTTTAATAAAATAAAATTAATTTTTAATATTTTAGTAGACCTTAAAAATATTTATATAATACTTATTTTTGTTAAATGTCTTAACTTTTTAAAATTAACTTTTTAAAAAGTAAAACGTGTGTTATAAATAAATTATTTTTATTTTCTTATAATAATAATTTAAATTTTATTACATATAGAGTTGTATTTACTATTAACACTATATGATCCAGTAAATATTCTTAATAGAAAACAATTTAATAAAAATTGTCATTTCTTCTACGTATTTTTTAAGTATAATGTTACGCTCATAAAAATGATATAGATAATAGTATAGCAAAAACTTGTACAAACTGAAAAAATTTATGTCCACTGCGTAAATTTTAATATACCTGTATTTTAAATAAAGCATTTAGTTTATATAAAATAACATATTTTTTAAATATCTTATAAATTTTTTTTCATCATAATATTGATTTTTGATATATTATATCTATTCCCTATAATAGAAACTCAGCTAATTTATTATATATTAAACTCTAACTAAAAAGTAATATAATATTTTTTTAAAAAGAAAAATTAAAATTTATGAATTATTATTTATTAATAACAACTGTTTTTGTAAGTAAAATTTATATTTAAAATCTACAATTGAAAACTCAATATAAAATTATAAAAAAAGTATATTCTTGTAATCTTATAATATAGTCTTTAATCAAAAGAATTATATTTTATTCTATATTTATTATACGAAATATATTATTTTATTATATACTAAAATATTATTTTTAGTATTTAAGAGGTTGCATGTAGGTACCTTTAATAAATAAATAGATCATAGCAGAAGTATTTTCTTCACAAAATACATGTAAAATGTTTCCTATTTTATTGAATAAATATTATTTCTTTATCACTGAGCTTTAAATTATAAAGCCTATTAGTTATACATTTTTAATTATACTTTAACGTTGTTATTATGTCATAATTTATTTTCAAAACAGTATTCTGTTAGATTATTACTATATATTCTTTATTAATATTTTTCTCAACCTGCAAAATAGTTATAAATTCATTAAAATGTCAAAACTTTTTTAAAAATGAACAATCTTTATTAAAAAAATAGAATGACTATTGAATAAAAAAAATTTACATCAATTATAGTGATTTACATAAAAAAAACAATTCAAAAGATTTTTTTCATATAAAACCTCATGCTGTATAATATAAAAATTTTGAATAACTATTGAGTCAATATTTTTATTCAAGTAAAATGCACGCATTTATGTTTGATGAAAAATTTAAAAAAAATAACAAGTTTTTAACAGTTATTTTTAAGTTTTGTTAGTTTATATAAAAAAATTCTTTCGACCATAAATTATTACTTCTACTTTTATTTTAATAATAATTTATGTATAAAAATAAAATATTAATTATTATCATTTTTAATTATAATGTAGATTAACATTTTATTACATTTGAAAATATTTAAATAGGTAATTATTAAAACTTAACTTTATATTTGAATGATTTATGTAAATATTAAATATTGAATAATAAGAGGTCATTATTTATTTAATTAATTGTAGTAAAAATTTTTTTAATAATACTTTTTAATAATACTTTTTTAAAAAAATTAAACTATAGACAATAAATACAAAAATAAGCTAAAAAAAATTTTAAAATAGATAACAATATTATTCAGTTTTTTTTATTGCAAATAATTTACATTTACAAAAAAAAAGTTGGAAAAAAAAATTAAAATATGCATTTTTAAAAATATTTAAATTTTTTATAGGAAATTTTATAAAGATATTGTACTATTTAGAAAATTTAAAAAATTAAGTAAATTCAAATTTAATATAAATTTTACATGAATAAGAATAATCTATAATGATTTAAATAATTAAACCAAATAATCTTTAATGACATTTTCTACATTAAATCATATCTTTAAATAAGATAAAATAAATGGAAATATATACGTTTTAGAATTTCTTATTTTGTTTGTTTATATATTTGTTCATATTTATTATTAACACAAATAATATTTTTATCATACAAATTTTAAAAAATAAAATTAATTATAATTGTATAGAGTTATTATTTATATATAAATTATATATAAAAATAATTAACTAAACTAGTTTGAGAAATAAATATTTCGATATTGAATACAGCTTTGATCGACAAATTAACTTTCAGGTATTTTCATAGCATCACAAGGAATTCAAAAAAATAAATGTTTGCCAGATAAATTATCAAAGTTCTTCGCTTTTAAGGATCTTTTTTTATCTCCACAAATTCACATTAAAGGACCTATTCTCTTCGCAAGTAATGATTTTGAAAAAAAATCTTCTAAATTTTGGTAATATTAATTTCATAAATACCTAATATTGAAATTTTATTTTCTAATTCGGCTATAAAAAACTGAAAAAATTTATATTCGAATTAAATTAATAGTTAAATTTTATTTCTGTCTCTTTTCAGTATCCTGACTAAAAATTTTTATATAATTAAAATGAATAATTAAATTGAATTGAAAAATTATTTACTTTATGAATACAAAAACATTTTAATATTTAATAGTATTTCAGAAAACTTTTTTAAAAAGCATTGATTATTTTTGGAAGTAACATATTTTATATACATAGAATTTATATAATATAAAGTATATTCGTTTAAAAACTGTAGAAAATCAACTTAATATCAAATATGAATTATATTAACGTTTTAGAAGCAAGAATAAATAAAAAATTCTTGTTTTATTTCAATTTTAAAACATAATTCTTTAGAAGAAAAATTGATTTATAAATTATTTTCATAAAATAAAATTTTTCATAAATAAATAGTTTTTCAAATATAGAAAATATATTTTATTTTTTTGTTACAGTAACCAAAATATAGATTACGATTCAATAAGTCTACAGGAAGTGGGAAAATGTCTTGAATTTTCAGATAGTGACATAAGTAAGGAGTCAGTTAAACTTTATTTTTCACTTTCATTGGAAACGGAGCTTAAAACTGGATATTCGACGAATAAGAAAAATAAAAGAAATAGAACCGGTAAGTTATTATTACTAATTTTTATTTTTGAAGGATTCATTTATACTTAACTTATATCTTGTTGATGTTGAAACTGTAACTTCTTTTGGAACAAATGTATTCTCTTGAAATTGTTATCAGTTACAGGAAAAATGTATGTTTTCTAGTCTATCATATAGTTTTTATAATTTCCTAAAGTTTTTATTTTTTTAAATTATTTTTAATATATTTAATTCTTCGAAATAAAAATTTACAAAATAAAATTACTAAAAAAAATTATTAAAAAGTAATCCAATATTTGAACTTTATTTTTTAATTTTGATCTTTCTTATTTTTTCAAAACAATGAATTGAATTTATAATTAATTTCAAATTAATAGTTAAAAAATTATTTTTAATTATATAATATAGTCGTAATACAATATAAAAAAAGTAATAAAATATTTATAAAGAAATACTTTTAGCCTTACTGGAAAATAAATAAAAACAACCATTCTTTAAATTTTCATGACTTTACTCAAAGAATTTATATTTGTTGCTGCTTTAAAGTTTCCTTAAAACCTCTACTTAATCTATTTTTTTAAAAAATTAATTACCCACTATTGATAATATACGTGCAAATAGTATAAAAAAATAACTATCTATATAATACATATAAGTAGTAAAATGCTCATACGTCGACATGATCTAATATTAACTTGATTTACCAAAAAATATATATTATATTTATATATAAAGTTGTTATAAGCTTTAACAGAAAAACAGAACTAAATATAAGGTTGACTTTAACGGCGAATGTACAAATAAAAATGCTAGTACTATAACTCCATGAGTAAGCAAGAAAACTCAATATTTTGTTTAAAATTTTGAAATGCTACATCGTTTCTATATTGCTCAAAAGTTACAACTTGAAAAGAAAGAATAAAATAAAACAAATTTGGATTTTGTTTATCGATAAATAACATTTTGTAAAATAAAAATATTTTACAAAATATTTAGTATAATAAAGAATAAATTTAAAATAATATTTAAAATATACCTAACGTATTCTAAAATTAAATATTCAATAATCTATATATATTAATTATTATGCAGTTAAACTATTTTTATACGTTTCCTATTATTATATTAATATTTTTACTTTAAAAAAACCTATATTTTTTTAGTTATTTTTTATGTATTAATAAAATTACTCTTTAAAAAAATTTTATTTTCGTTAAATATAATATTTCTTAAGAAATAAAATAAGAAACTATTTAAGATTTTTATTATTATATAATATAGAGAAGTAATTTTATTTATTATAATAAATTAAAAAATTGATTATAATATGTCGCGACATTTATAGCAGCAATCATTTAAATTTAAAAATGTTATAATAAATAGATTTTATTAATTATAGATTTAATCGGATTTAAATTTTATATCGTGTTTAAAATGTTATCAGAATTCCAAGATTTTTTAAATTTATTTATAGCGTCATTCAAACATTTTGATCCTAAGAAATGTTACAGAAATATAAATAGTATTATATGAATGTGATACAGTTTTTTGAACAGTTTATGTGAAAATAAGATGACTCAATACTTAACAAAAATACAGCTCATAAACTAAAACTTATACAAAAATTTATTAAACTTATACAAAAATTTATTAAAATTATTAAATTATTTATTATTAAAATTATAAAAAAATTCCTAAAAAATTATACCTTTAATTTTTATATAAGCTATATAAAAAATTAATTTTTTATTCATATTTTGAATTTTTCGTATTTTGAATTTTGCAATAAACGAAAAATTATTTTGATAAAAAATTTTATAAAAGATATTATAAAACATAAAAAATTATGTAATCACAAAAAATTCATCACAATATATGTCATCAATTCTCAATTTTAGTTAATATTTTTATTTACAATATAGATCACGATTGATTATATTTAAATTTTAAAAACTTTTATGTATTTCTATTATTCACATATGAAAGTTATCTACTAAACGTATCATTAATAAGTTTTAAAGAAAAATCATTATTACAAGACCATATAAAAAAAATACAATTTTCATAAAAAAGATTTTATATGAATACATATAGGATTATAAATAAATATAAAAATTTAATTCTTTATTTCTTGAATATTATCGATTATTACTGTTTCTATATATCTTTATTAATTAAAAATTTTAAATACCATAATCATTAGAATATATTTCTCGATTATTTTCAAATACATTTAATTTTTAGTATCTTTTAGTTTATTCACTTATAAACTTTATTTTAGTATTTTTATTCAATTATGAAATAATTGTTATTGTGTAAATTTATTAATTTTTTATTGGTTATTCTATATACCAAATTATTATGTTCTTATTTTTTGTTAAAAATATATTCATGTTTATTTAAAATTTTTAAGTTAGTTTCTTATAATTAATTTTTTTATTATTTTTCTATTATGAACTCATTTCTCTGTATAAATTATAATTATATATTCACAAAGAAAATTAATAATTTATACAATAATAATAAAATAATTTATTTAAAAAAAATTTATGATTAAGATTAGCTAATTATTAAAAGTAGATAATTTAAAATAAGGAATTATGTTAAATTTTTTAATAAATTACTATTTTACTCATAGTAATTGCATTAAATAAAATTAAATATATATTGTACAAGTATTGCAAAACTTCTCTTAATGTTTGGTTACACAATGTACAAGGTGGATCATCGAATCCTACTCCTAAAAAATATACAAGTATTTAACAGTAGTGGTTAAAAATCCATCAAGAATAAATATAAGAATTATATAGCGCAACATTATATTTTATGCTTCTAACAAAGTTACTCTTCGCTAAAAGGAGTTCAAGTTGTACGCACTGAAGGTCGCACGAGAAAATTGAAAGGTCGAATGGGAACACGTCACGCAATGGATAAACTTTATAAAACAATTGCATCTCTGTATGTGTATCCAAACATATAATATGAATGCCCAGCTTTCCCGGTGATAATGTAAGAGGCGACACTAACGTCAACGAACACTGACGTCGACAAAACATTCATCATGGTGGCAATGGTCACGAACCGTACATATGTGCTAAAATTACAATTGCGAAAATATATGCTACATCTTTCTCTTTCTGTTTCTCTTTTCTTCTCTACCAACGTAATGCGAAACCATGTATTTTATGCGATCCGAATTACATGAGCACGCGTCTGTGCTGGATTTATCTTAACAGCAAATGGCAAAATGATAGAGACGACAATACGAAACTCTGCTCCCCGGACTCTAGCATCTCGCTTCGTTTCATCGTTGTTGCTTTCGTAATTAGTATCGTAACCTTTGCAACAATATCTATTATACAGCTTCTTGTATTCAATAATTTTATTATATGACAATCATATGATAAAATATCATCTTTTTCTTTTTTTAATTCTTCAAAATTTAAAAAAAAATTAGGTGGGGTTATCTGCTGTTTAAGTATTCTGATTCAAAAAAATATTTTATAAGAGAATTATTAACGATTGTTAAGTTCAATTGAAGTCAACTATTAATCTTTTATATTTAATATGTCTTCTTAGTCATTTATATTTTGTTGATGAAAGTTATTTCATTAAAAATATTCTATAGTAATATATATATTTTAATACCTTAATAAATTTTTAAAATTTATTTTAAAAATAAATCACGTGTAAGATATCAATATAACTTTAAATTCATTAAAAAAATTTCATGTTATTGTGAAATCAATATTCTACTCTTATTTCTGAATATCTAAATAAAAATCACTCGATTCGTGAGCTTATTAGTCATGAATAACGAACGGGTTTTAAGAACTAGATAAAATGAAAATACTACTATAATTTTGTCACATTTTATACTTGAATATTTCGACTGTATTCTATATTAAAAAATTAATGAAGTCACTCTATACGTTGATAATATTGTTGTATGAAAAAAATATTTACATAATCAAAACATAATGAAATTGATAAACCTTCATTTTTAAGCATATATATCTAATATCTCAAAAATATCAAATTAAATATATCTAATACTGAATACTTAATACTTAATATTATAAATTATTAGTATAATTTAATATATTAACTCATTTTGATCTATATGAAATTGTCATAACCAGTTTTCGTAAAAAAAATTGTGTTGTGTATTAGCAATACTATTTTACTGATAATATTTACAATACTATAATATTTAAAAAAATAAAATATACATGAGATTTATATAAAGTTTCAATTTTTATTTTTAAAATAAATTAAATAATTCTTTTCTATACATTTTTTAATTTTTAATTATAAAAAATCTAATATCCTAATTACATTTATCCTAGTATTATCTAATTAGATATCTATTTTTAAATTATGTATGTTCTTGTACCAATAATAATGTAATTAATTATTTCATGTTCCAAATACTATTTTAAAATCACATGTAGTTTTATTATATATGTTTTTCAATAAATCTAAGCTAATAATATATTTCTAATCAGTGCGTTAATAAGCTCCAATAATATTTTTGATATAACTCAATATAATCCTCTAAAATATGTTTAGAAAAAAAAAGTATTATATACATTAAAAAAGAATCAAATTAGTTCAAGTATTTTTTAGGTAAGAAATATAATATTAAGTATAATATTAACAATATCTTTGAAAGATTTTATTCAACGTAAGCATTCACTATAAAACATTTGCTACAACAAAGTAATTACTTTGAGTTCTACAATTTCATTTTAATTCGTATAAAATAATTACTTTCTTATAATAATTAATTTAATTTTGTTAATGAATATTACTCCAGTATTTAAAATCTAGTAATAGTCAACTTCAAATACATCATTTTTTTAATATAAAAATTATAAAAAAAAAACTGATAATACATTTAATTAGAAACTGTATGTGCTAGTAGCAATGTTCATATAATAAAAAAAAATTTGTTACTTATCTATAAGTATTTCGTATATTTCGTAATAATTTTATAAGATTATACTTGATTTAATCTAAATATATTGCATGAAATAAATGAATTAAGTTGCAAATAATAATAGAGTATAATAGAACATAGAAGATGCCGAAAAAAAATCTGCTGAAAGTAAACATGAATGCGTTTCTTTTCCATAGTTGCATTGAATTAATGAATAACAAAATCTATGATTTTAATTATTTATTTATATTTTTATGTATGGTTTTCGGAGAGATGTGTTAATATTATTAATTTAAACAATAATAAAACAATAAAAACATACAATTAATTATGTATACCTGTATTAAATTGAAACAGAAACGCACGCTCAGTAGTCGAGACATATGGGAAATCTAATTATAAAATAAATGATAGTGCTTCCGAACGATTGTTCAAAATTAAATAAACAATGTTTAAATCCTTTATGTACCATCAATAAGGTCACTCTCAGCATTTACAATTTGACTCATACTATAATAATAAAAAATTTTTTAACATTCCAAGAAATTCGAAAAAGAGCAAGTTTTCGAGGTAACAAGAAAGAAAACAAAAAAGAAAAATATGCTGGAATAAAATGAAGAACGTATACGATAAATGAAATGAAAATAAAGTAAAGTGAGAGAGGTAGCGTGGGCGGATAAGTTTCAAGTTTGGTGAGAGAAAGAGGCTTCGCAACTGGGGACTGGACTGGGTGATGTAGAGCGCACAAGCATGCAATTTCTTGCCAGGAGGCAACTGAGACACGAGCAACTTAACGGTTTTTCGATGCACCTTTCAATGCATATACGCTTATTTTTCCAAGTTTGTTTTCCGTTTTTATTTTGCATCGGCTATATGAAGACTGAACACTTTTCTGAATACGCTATATATTCTTATCATAAAAAAATTACTATTGGTTAAAATTTTTATTGCAAAATAAGAAGCTGATTGACGGATATTAAGTATTAAATATATATATATATATTAATATTTTCAAAAATCTTTATTTATAATTTGATAGAGAATATAATTTTTTAGATTTCAAACACGTATTTTAACTTCTAATATATAAAAATAAAAATAAAAACTATTTCGAATTTTTTTAAAATTTTTATAGTTTTTCATAAAACAAACAATTTAGAAAATAATAGAACATTTGTAATTGTTTTATTAGATTATAAAATATATAAAAACTGAAAAATATTTCAACATTATCAATTACCATTTATTTTTATTAAATAAAAATTTGATAAATTTTCCATATTTTAACTTAATATAAAATGCATTAAATATTGTTTTAACTAATTATTTACACTTTACTATGTGTTCACAATACAACTATGTATTAATTTTATAAGATAAGGTCTATTTTTATTGTTAAAATCTGCACTTCTCATTCTACGTACTATCACAATGATTTATTAACATAATTTATAAATAAATAATTAATATTTATGATTAAACAAGAAAATGTGAAAATACTTGCAATATTCTTTACTTTAAATCTTCTTTAATTAGGTGATGCAACCAATATATTTATTTTTATATCTAGTATTCCGCATGTTCTTTAAAATAAAAAGTAATACCAATTAAATAATTCAAATATGCTAATATGGTTGTGTACTAGATAACATAAATATTGACAATAATTTGATATAAATATTATTCGATAAAAATTTATATAATCGTAGAATAAATCAAAATTTATAGTATTTTAAAAAAAATTTTTTTAAATAAAATTTATTTCTTTTTAAATAATAAAACATGAAATTTTTATTCATATTTATAGTTTCTGATTATTCTAATATATTATATTTAATCAAATATTAATTTCATACAAAAACATATTTCTATTAGTTTTATTACAAATATGAGTAAAAAATTAATTTAAAATTTTTTTATTTTTCAAGGTTCTTTTTAAAATTATTTAAACGTAGTAACTTCTTATATTAAATACGCTTTTCTTTTCTTGATAAATGACCTCATTTTGCGCCTAATAACTTAACATAGAAGTAATAATAATAATAATATTAGTTTAAAATAAATGAAATTATTTTTTATGAAAATACTTTTAAAAAATTAAACTTCAAATTTTATAATGTAATCATCAGGATCATACAATGGTAAAAATAATTTTAGAATAATGAGTAGGAGTCATCTACAAAATAAATAAATTTAGAAATTTTATGCACTATTTTATTATGTATGTGTATTAATAATATGTAATTATTATTAACCATGTATTAAATCGCACCGTGTTAAAAACTAATGATAGAATGTTGAAAAATCTTAAATATTGAAAGATTAAAATGATCTTAAGATTCAAGATTTTAAAAAATATTTGTTATTTTTTATTAAATGATAACATTTATTTTAATACATAAACATGAGTTTTTAATAAAATGTGATCAATGAGACACAATACATTTATAAACATATTTTTTTATCATACTGATTTTTGTAAATAAACAGTATAAATATTATAAAATTTTAAAAGAAAGATTTTCTATAAATATATATATATGGATTTGTAAAATATTTACAATTGATTAGAAAATTTTAAATATATTAATAGATAAATTAAGAAGAACATTGTGCTTAATTATTAATTAAAAATTTCATTATATCTATATATTTTCAATTTATATTTGAATCTGAAGCTTTATACTATAAATTATACTGTCAATTCCATAAATAAGGGAAATAGCGAACAAGTGCTTTAGATAATAGAGATAGTCTAAGCAAGTAGCAAGTCGAGCTTTTCCATCTTACAAATGCATTAACAGTTCCTAAGTAAAGAGATATTTCGGTCCGTATGCTCACTGACTCTCGCCTATACTCTTCTCTTCAACGTCGCGACGCTGGGCGTCACCCCCACCTACCACATTTCCCCTTCTCTGCCTCTCTCTCTCTCTCTCGTATTCTCTCCCACCATAACGTTTCCTCATCTCTCTTTCTTTCTTCCCCCTTCACTTCTAACTTTCGATGCGCCGACAGAGGCTTACGAGGTATCTTGGTACCGGCTCCATCGTAATTCGCATTCGACCGACGTCTTGGTGTACGGACAGAGAGAAAGAAAAGTTTCGGGGAGAACACACGCGTTTTTTGGGTATGATGACTTGACTTCTGCCGACTGAGCCCGCCGAAGGCACTCGGCAAACAAAACATACATTGTTGTTTTTGAAAAGAAAATAAAAAAGAACTAGGTCGATATATATTTATATTTACATATTCACATTATAAGATAATACGAGCGAGAAAGGAGAAGCAACTATAACAGAAGCAGCAAGTGTCATTCTTATCATTTCTTCTCTTATTGATAGAAACCAAATGAATAGACAAGCAATCACGAATGCAACACTCTGTTAAAAAGAGAAAATTATAAAAATTTTAAATTGTTAAAAGGAAGAGAAGAAAAATACAAGATAAGATAAAAGTGTTTTAATTATTTTAGTGCTTGTGCGTGTTCCACGATATATTTTCTTAGCCTTCTCAAGTATAAGGCGATAATCGACGATACTCTTCATATCCACCGTTTCTGCAGTGGATGAGAATTATATCATCGTTATTAGTTATTTATTTATTTGTTTTGCCCTCGGGTGTCACAGTACAAGCTGGAGAACTTGAAAATCGCTCGTCAAAATGAAACGCCAGCAGTCATGGGACATGCAAAAGCAGGAGTATTCTCAGGAGCGAACAGAAACTCAAGTTACGAGGCAACAAATCACCCAACAGAGAGGTCAGTTGGTAAATTACAGATTTTTAATGACAAAAACTCCATCGAGACTATTTAAAATAAATATTATATCATGCTGGTTTCAATTTTATAAGAAAAGTGTAAATCTCGATTGTATTACTAAGGCAGGTATTTCGTATTTTATATAAAAACTAAAAAATTCCGTAACATTTCTTAACTATATTATATTCAAGCATAAAATTGCATTTTAAATTGAATTATAGAAAATCTAAAATAAACTATTATTCCAATATATGAGGAGAAATACACTATATGCTATATGTATTTTACCTCTAAGGCTAAATTTAATTTTAATAATTAAGCAATCTAGGGATCCCATTCCAACATCCGTTTCTTTCTATTACAAAGATATTATACTAATTCTATAATCCTAATGTTAGAAAGATAAAGTTAAATTATTGCCTTCATCAAAAAACTGAAATTTAAAATTAATTTTTATAGAAAAAAATCAACTTTCGTAAATTTATCTCTTAATGTAATATAATATCTCAGAGAATTCAAAATTATCGCACGGTTACCCCAAAACTATTTATATTTACACACGTACTATTAATAAATTCGTAAATATAGCTCATTTATTAATATTTAAAGAAAAGTATTAAAGTGTTCCAATTTATTCTTCAAATTGAAATAAGTTAAATAACATTGGTCGAATAATTACATATTTCTGATACTTCTAGCCAGTCTAAGCATAAATTTTATTTCACATTGAAAATAATTCAGGAAAAAATCTATCGCCTCAAAATTCTATGAATACTAAAGTTGCCAGAAAAGATATAAAAATACCGAGAGAGACAATCAGTCAGACAAATAGACAGACAGACGGAAAGATAGATAGAGACAAACAGAGAGAGAGAGAAACATATAAAAGAACGGGTATATGAATTGAGTAGCATGATTACATTGGCAGCACCCTCGTATGCTGCGCTCAGCATAGCGTGTGGAAGAACTGTTAGGAACGCACTCAACCGATTCCGTCGCCGCTCCTCGTTACGCTCTTCGTTCTTTTAAATCCCAAGTACATTCCGCACGCACATCAATCCGCTACCTTAGCTATACCCCAGGACTTGAGAGCTCACAAGCGTTAAAATCAAATCAAAAGGAAACATGCAACTAGCTATAATGAAAACCTTGCGACGTTTCGAGATTTAAAGGTGAATTAAGGAATTCTAAAAAGTCATAAAAATACTGAATCCGTAGAGTTATTACGAAACATAAATCTGTGCTTACTAATTTTATTTTTTATTTTTTATTTATTGCGAATAATAATAAAAAATTTTAATTATTTCAAATGAGATGGACATAAAATTTTCATTAATAATGAAAATTATTCCATAACACACAAACTATAGTATCCATTATTATATGAAATCAGGATTGATTATTTAATTAAATACAATAATTAATAGAAATATCATCGGATTTTACTATTTTAATTTAAGAATATATTAAACTAATTTATAAAGAACTATGAAAAATATTTAGTGAAACTGTGATTTTGTATACTTAGATAGAAATATTCGTAAGTTTTAATTTAATAAACAATTTTAATCTTTCTTTATTTCCATTACTGAAACATTGGCATAAAATTATAATATGTAAAAATTACATTAGCAAGTATGAAAACTCACTTCAAATATTTCTGTGTATGAACACCAAACTTATAATGTATATAATTTGACATCGCTTAAAATAAATTTCAATATTCTCTTATTAAAACTAAATCTAATATTTTCATAATTTGTTTTAAAAAAAAATTAAAAGAAACTCACAGAAAATATTAAAATAAAATATCAGAATAAAAGTCATAATAACTTTATAAAAATATCCACTTTCGATAAATCAGTTGGCCTTTTAAAAATCCATAGTCAACGGTGGTGGATGCAAAAACCACGACTTTTTCCTTGTCGACTATACTAAGAGTTCTTCTACATCGGTATTCTATTTTCGAGTGAGCTCTCGTTGGTACCGAACTAAATTTAGGGTTTGGCTTGTATGCGCTCCAAAATTCTTCATTCCCCTTCTCTCTCTTTTAGTTGCCACCGTGCGTCCGTACCAAGATTGAGGTGGACACGAAAATCGAGATTCGTTCTACAATAGACCTCTCGTCTTATTCGAGGTTTCGTACGGAGAACTAATAGCTGCTAGGCAAGCAGAATATTGCAAAGATAATTGCAGATACCCAATTTATAGCACCTCACTTTAAATCCCATCTTAATAATTAAATTGATTATGCTGAACTTCATAAGTTTATTTTTCCTCTTGCTAAAACAATTATTTTTTTTTGTATTATCTTCTTATGCTAATAAAAATAATTTAGCAAATTTAAATATACTTTTATAAAACTACAAATTTAAAGTGCTTAAAAAGTAGAAAAGAGTTAATTATTTAAAATTTATTTGCTTTAAAGGAAATATTAAATTACATTCATTTCTAAATATTATTTTCATTTATTTTTAAGAAATAAGTGATACTTTAAAATTTTTTTGATAAATAATTGATTTAAATTTCACTCATACAATTTTATATTCCAAACTTTTCGTTTTATCATTTTATTTTATATCATATTTATTATTATCATTTATTATCTGAACTTTAAATTTTGTATTTTTAATTAACGTATAATTTAAAAGGTTTTAAATGTTTTAAAAAATTTATTATCATACAAACATATTACTGACTGTAGTTTTGTTTATTCAGCTATTAATCATCAACCCAAAATAATTTTTTCGTGTTCTATTTTTAATCCTTCTTTTGTATAATACTATTCTCATCATTCTGTCCTATAAATTGTAGACAGTAATGTTCTTCATTTCTACACAAAATTCTTTAAAACTAAATTAAAGAAATAAAGAGATTTATACTAAAATCTATGGTGAACAATTTTAATGTCAAAAGTAAAAAATTTTTTATACAATGTTTTACTATTGTAACTCACTCTATCATACTCTAAGCTTATTTCACGTTCTTCCTAGCTAATTATATGTACAACTTAATTTATAGTTTTATATTATAATATTGAGATTGTCTCAAACTGAGTATAACTGAATTATAAAACTTTGAATTTTCATATTTTTGTATGGACACATTCTTTTTGCAGTACAAATACAAAATTGGATATGATCCAAAACATAAGAAAGTAATAGATAAAATAAAACGATGTTCATTACCAACATACCTTCCAGTTTTATTGGTCTCCGTATGATGATAAACACGTAAATTATTGTTTCGATCTTGAAGTCTAAAGTATTCTAAAGTTAAATATACACGCTCGCGCACACGCGCACACACACGCACAATTTACAAAATACATTTAAACTGAATAAAATTCGGTATAAAATTATATAGAATAAAATGACACGTTTATTTTAATTTATATAAATACTTATTTTTATTGATTGCATTTGATCAACAATTGTTCAATTATAATAATTAAAAAATTATCGGACTATTATATGTACGTATATATATTGTATACATGGAATAATATATTTTTCAACGTACAGCTTTTTATGTACAAAAATAAGTTTCTTCTGGTAAATCATAAACAATAAAATTATTTTTATAAAATCTTAATTTAATGAAAAATATATCTTATAAATCTTAATCATTTATCAGTAAAATCTAAAAATAACCCCTATAAATCAATAAAGGTTAATAATGAATTAATATGCGTACTTTTAATTTTTTTTTAATTAAAAAAAAAATGAAAATACATTGTAAAATCTTATGTTTATGCCTTTTTTAATTAATTACGAAATAAATTTTTTTATGCCTTTTAAAAAGTCCCAGAAATCATTGGATTCATGTAATACTGAAAATAAGAAAAATACATACAAGATATGATATACGTAGTGAATTGTGAAATGTAAATTTTTGTCCCACTTACCAATCGTTTAAATAGAAAAAAAAATTATAGTAGCGAGTACAATACAAATTAAATAAAGGAAATTCCCTAACTGCATAAATTGCATCTTCGATAACATGGATGAAATCGACCATATTTGTTATAATAGGAATATTAAAACTGAACATAAGAAATCACTTATTGTGACTGAATTTAATACTCATTCAATATAAAGTAATGAAAAGTAATTTATGATAAGCTAACTGCTATTTTCATACTTGATATTTTTTATTTATTTATTTATATATTTAATTAATTAATTATTTATTTATTTATCTAATTATTTAATTATTTATCTTGTATAATAATAGATTCATAATATTGAGAAAAGAAAGAAATAATTAATTTACTTAAATCATAATTTGTACAATATTCAAATTTATGTATAAATTAAAAAACAAACTACATTTCAGTTATATTCAAAGATATTTTCTTAATCTCTTAAAATTGTAATATTTATAAATATTATAGTAAAATTGTTTTTTAATTAATATATCTATGTTTTTTAGTAGAAAAACAAAGTTTTTAAAAAAAAATGTATGTAAATTTATTATCACAGATATAAAAATAATATTCAAATAAAGTTCATATGTTTGTATATATTCCCTGCATTGAATTTACAATATACTTTAAATTTTTTATTTATGGTACTATCTATGCTTAATTTAATGTCTATTTCATATTAATGGATAATTTAAAATTATTGTAATTTATTCATTATTTTCGTTCTTTAGAATTAAATATATTTATCTTTAAAATATAAACAAAACTGTCTAATTGAATGAAAAAAGTACTGAATGTAATAAAAACATTAATATAATAACTATGCTAAAAAATTTAATCTTATATATTTTTTCTTTCAAAAATATTGTAACCATATACTTTAAAAATGGAATATATAATAATAATAAAATAAAACTAATTATAAATAACTATTACACGATTAATTTTTAATTTAAATCGATGAACTCTCTAAGCTTTAATTTTTTTAGTATGTAATTCAATATTTTATATAACAAAAAAATTAAAGTTACAACTTTGTAAATTTTTCAAATATAAATATCTTTGCTATGTTTTAAGTAGGATCAGTTTTTTTGCAAATATATATTTTTATCTTGTTTTGTACGCAACGTGCGTTATCACGATATAATTTAATTTTTAAAAGATATTGATAATATAAATTAAATAAATTTCTTGTGTATCATAAAATTAGTTAACGAGTAAAATAATAAAAAATAAGTCAATTGAACTATTTCAATTACATTTATTATTGAAATGAACTATAAAGGTTTAGATAGATTATATTAAATTGATCGTTTACTTATATCCTTTATTCTGCTCTTATCAATTTCACCCGATATAATACTTTTCTCTTTTGTTAAAAATAAAGTTATTTTTTACATTTTCTTTGATATACACGTAAGAAAATACATGATTTTCATTTATAAACTAACTTGTGATACACTTACATTTCATACTCACTTACATTTAAATGTTACTAATAAGCATTAGTTTGCTTAAGGTTAAAATATAAATTTTATGTCAATCGTTTATTTTAATGAAAACTATTAGCATAAAAAAAATTTGAAAAATTTTCAATGCATAATTCATATAATAACTGTATTAGTGTATATTTGTTTGAATAATGTAGTTAAATATAACGGTTGATGGAAAGTTTTCAATGATTCAGGATTTTAAAATGAAAATAATACTTATCATTTACATATCGAATAATTTTTATTATCTATAAGAAATTATTTATTATTTTTACAAATTTATTTTTATTAAAGATTTTAATAGTTCATTTATAAAAATTATTCAAAAATGACTATTGACTATTTATTTTAAATATTTACAATATAAAATAGTACTAATATCTAATAATCTGAAAATGATTGACAATAATAAACAATTTGAAATTCAACATAGTAATTTTTAAAATGTTTATTAAATTAGCTTTTCCAATTCTACGATATTATAAAATACACAAATTTTCAATTATGTTTTCATCATTCTAGCGGTTTGTTGATTTTAATAAATTATTAATTTATTTTTCACAAATTGGTCGTTAAAACAAATTATTATAGCAGAAAAAATATAAAATAATTCACATAATACAAAATTTTAATGAAAAAAAAATATTAAATAAGAATAAAAGCGATACATTAAAAACCTGTGGGCCTAATATTTTTAGCGGATTAAGGGCTACGTCGACTAACTTTAGCTGGCGAAAAAGATAGAACAGCTGATATTGTGAGCTCAACGACCTGACGAATGTTGAATCTTAAAGATTTGAAAATGATGCTTAGATAGAAATTTAACTTTGAAACTTGTGTTACAAAGAAACATAAAAAGGAAAAAAATAAATTAACTATCACTTAAAAAGAAGAATAAAATCTATAATAAAATTGGAGAGAGAGAAAAAATTGACATAAAGAGTCAGATGCGTACATATGCCGATATTCCATGTCATTTTGGGCATTGATTACATCTGTATAATATTTTTCGTATGAAAAAAAACTAAATATATATATATATATTTTTTTTTTTTTTTTTTAAAGAATCTTCATTAATATTTCCAATTTTTTTTACATAGATTTATAGATTTTCTAGAATAAAAAGTTTTATGTTTAAAAGTTATTTATACCTTAAGAGAAAAAAACTATTATATAGAAGTTAATTTAACTTAAAATATGAGATGCATTAATTTTATGATAAATACTTAATTGTAAAAAACTTATATTTAACAAAAATTGTGGCTAAAACAAATATTCAAGGATATTATATTATAATCTAACATGTAGTATTATTGGAATTCGATTAAGTAATTTAATAAGAAACCAAATTAAAAAATTCATGCTCTATATATGTACATTAATTAAAAATATAATTCATCATTCTCTTTCAAAATATCTAAAGAGATGATTAAATAATTCAAAGAAGTAATTATTAAAAACAAAAAAGCTATTCGTTTTAGTTTGAATAACAAAAAAGTTTGAATTAGTATGTAAATATTATATAATAAGATAATCATACCTAATTCGTTTAATATATTATTTATATATATTTAATATATTAATTACATTATTTAAAACAATAAAGACATCGGGTAAAACTTCGAAAAATGTGAGTCTTAGTAGATTAATAAAGAAAAATCATTAACAGAAACCAAAAAAGTGAAACGTGAATAAAGAAAATCAAAAAAAGTAGGCAGAATGAAAACGAAAATTTTAATAGTTATACAATTGCAAGAGACGAGAGCGTGAGGACAGTGGGCACTAACGTCGCCGATGTCGTTGACGTTGCCACTACGTAAAATGGGTCCCGGTAACGTGATCCCATCTCGCACAAAAATAGGCACCGTCTCGACTTGTGTATTCTAACCAGCATCGATAGTCAGAGCCTATTTCTCAGTAATCCTTTGTCGCGTCTTTTTGTATTTTTATTTTCTATAAAAGATTAATTAAAAATTTTCGGTATTCGGATCCAATAAAAAAATTGAGGAAACAGAGAGAGAGAGAGAGAAGAGAGAGAGAGAGAGAGAGAGAGAGGAGAAGAGGAGAGGAGAGAAGAGAGAGGTAACTAATCCAAAATGTGCGCCCACTAATGAATAATACGTTTACTCTATATTATTACTCTACACTAAGAAAATAAATTCTCTGCTTGATTTTAATAGGCGAATATCTTACTTCTTTACATAACTATCTAATATTTCACTAGATTATGATTTTAATTTTATAAATATATTAAGTTTCATATATGATATTTAAAAACTGATGATATTAATAAATTAAAATTTGTAATCTTAAATGTAATATGAATCCATAAAGAAAGTTTTATTTTGAAATTGTTCATTTATTTCTGTATAAAATAATATATAAAATAGTATATCTTACTTTAATTTAATAAAATTTTACACACTTTTAATTATTTTAATCTGTGATTTATAAGAGAAAATTAAAATTATGGTTTCTCTATAATTATCTCTTAAGTTAATAAGTATTATGATTCAAAAAACTTACTCATATATGTAGTACGTGATAAATTAAAAAAACATTTAGTCAATTTTACCATTTACATTATGTAATTCAGAACAAAGAAAATTTTGTTTTAGAAAATGCACCTATAGTTTCATTTATTGCTCTAATTATGTTACTTTTAATTAGCTTTTATGTTTTAAACTTGAAAAAATATATTAAATGTCTGTGACTATTTCAAGACTATTTAATATTACTCTTAAATTTATAAAATATTGAAGTCTCAATATTATTTTCAATATTTGAATTAAACCAATAATTATTTATTTTTATTTTATAACTTTAAATAACAGATAAATAAAGAAATATATTATTATCATATTTTGATTAACTAATAAATTTTTCTGTTTAAAAACGATATTTGCTTTAATACGGCAAACTTTATATTTTGGATTAATTTTTTTATTTATGAAGTCATAATATGAAACCTGAAATGATAAAATTATAAATATATATCGAAAGATATGTATAAATACAGATATATTATTAATAATAAAAATCTTTGATATTTCAATCTAAGAATCTAAATTTTATGTTTTGTGATATCAAATAATACTATCTGTTTGTTATTGATATTAGTAATACAAACTGAAATAATAATACTATTAATCGTCTATTGGGGTATACTTTTATTGTAAATAAAAAATTTATTAAAAATTTAATTAAAATTCTTTTTTTTATCCATAAATAAAAAATAATTTTCTATTTTATAAACAAAATATTTAATTCTTATAAAAAAGGTTTTATATAAAATAGATATTCGATATAAATTATATATCTATATAATATATGTAGATATTCCTGTAAGTTAATCTATCTAAAAATATCCTAATAGATATGAAGCGTTTGTTTAAATTTATAAAATGAGCTTTTTATTCATGAATAGTGAAATTGAGAATGATATCCTGATTAGGATCAATATATCTACTATTTTTATTATGTTTTTTTTTCAAACTATTTAATATACATATTTAGAATATAGAAAATTATGTAATAATATGTGTGAAAAATATATGTATGCAAGAATTATACTGTAAAACGTTCAATTTTCTCACAAGAAGTTATGAGACATATTCATAAGAATATCTCGAGATTATTTGATAATAAAATATTTATTTTATTGCTTTTATAATCTATATAAAGAAAAAATTTAATACATCAAAGATAATAATTTTTTATAGAAAAAGTATCATCAATGTATTATTTATAATCCTATTCTAATCTGAGTATTTTACTTAAAAACGACAACATATTTCAAAATTAATAAAAGTTAAATAAAAAAATGTATGCAATGTAAACTTTAGTTATGATCTTAATGCATTGCTTTAAATTAAATAAATGTAATTTTAAAATATTTTCTTACGTAAAAATTAGTTTAAAAAATTATGACTGATGCAAATTGAAATTCATCTCTAAAAATTGTTTATTAAGTTTATCAATATTTTTAATTGAAAACTTAATTTTTTTCATTTAAAATTTATTTTCTGTACTATTTCAGTCCAAGGGGAAATGATTGTACAGACAACTCCAACAGTGCCAACGTAAGTGTCTCATATTTGTTAATTTTAATTTTATAATATACTATCTACAACGAAAAAAGATACTAGATGGTTTTATTTGAATTAAAAAATAATTTTCTAATTTAAATTTAGTTTTACGGGTAAACCGGGTGATCCATCACCTCCAGTATTTGAAAAAATTTTTAAAAATGCAAGATTTGCGCAAGGTGGAAACGCTATATTCGAAGGTCGTGTCAAAGGTAATCCAAAACCAGTTGTGTCATGGACTCATAAAGGCTCACCACTATTCGAAACACACAAAATTCGTATGTCCTATGATATCAGAACAGGTAATGTGAAGTTACAAATAAATCAAATTGGACCAGGAGATGAAGGGGAATACACTTGTCATGCTAAAAATCAATACGGTTTGTAAAATTTCTTAAGTATATTTTTTGAAAAAACTCATAAATAATTATTATCTAGTATCTATTAATTTTTACGTTTTATTTCGTCTTTAAATATTTTTATGAATAACAAGTCATTATTTATAACTGTATTATTGTATATAATTTATAAATAATATGAATTTATTGTAGGAGAAGGAATTTGTTCAGTATATATACAACCAGAAGGTTTTGGACCTCCTCAGCAACAAATGGGTTACAGAAAAGATTATTCACATGATTATCAACAAACTCTTGATAAACAATATAATAACGGTAGTAGCAATATAATCACTGAAGATTTTAAGGTATTTAATTACAATAAAATATAGTCAATAACGCTCTTGTTTTCTAATAATTAAAATATACAGTTATAAATCTTTTATATTAGGTTGACACTTTTGAATATAGAATTTTACGTGAAACAGAATTTCGAGAATCAATTACTCGACGATATATAGGCGAGTCAGACTCAGAGATTATATCGATAATTGATAGAAGTCTTGGACCAGTTTCTCCACCACAAATTATACAAAAACCTAGAAACTCAAAATTGTTAGAAGGTTCTGAAGCTGTGTTTTCTGCTAAAGTATTTGGAAATCCGAAACCAAGAGTAAGATTACAATTTACTTTAAAAAAATGAATGCGTTTAATGGATATAAATTATAATTATTTTTAATTCAAATTAATATCTCTTATCATTGTCGATTTTATTTAATATTATACAAATATGAAATATTTATAATATTATTATATAAAAAATACTATTTGCTTAAAATTTATATTTTCTTTATAGTTAACATGGTTTAAAGATGGCCAACGCATACAAAATTCACAACATATTGAAACTGTATATTCTAATCAGCAAGCACAACTTAAAATTCATAATGTTACATCTCAAGACAACGGACATTATTCCCTTTTAACAGAGAATCCACAAGGTTGTACAGTTAGTTCGGCGTACCTAGCCGTCGAATCTAATGATCAAGTTGACCACGCTCCAATTCAATCGATACATACTAGTAAAGAGAGCATTACAACTTTTCAATCTAATAATTCCCAAGAGTCTCTTGATACGGGAAAAGCACTTGCACCAAATTTCGTCCTTACTTGCAATGATCGCGATGTTACAGAAGGAAAAATGACAAGGTATTTTAAAAAACATAAGTAACTATGCAAAAAATATGAAAAATGATTAAAATTGATCTTAATATTAACAAAATATTATTATAGATTTGATTGTCGCGTAACTGGACGACCATATCCTGAAGTTACTTGGTATATTAATGGTTACCCTGTAAATAATGATATAACACATAAAGTTTTAGTCAATGAAAGTGGTAGCAACTCACTCATGATAACAAATGTTAGTAGATCAGATAGTGGAATTATAACATGCGTTGCTCGAAACAAAGCTGGTGAAGTTTCGTTTCAATGTAATTTGAACGTAATCGAAAAAGAACAAGTTATAGCACCAAAATTCGTTGAAAGATTTACTACGACTACCGTAAAGGAAGGTGAACCCGTAATTTTTACTGCTCGAGCAATTGCAACTCCAGCACCCCGAATCACTTGGCAGAAGGTTAATAGTACAAAAAAACGTTATCATATTTTTTTGTTTTTTTCATATTTAATAGATACTTTTATTAATTTAATTCTTAAACCAATTTATTCTATTAAATAACTGTTAAATAAGATAAAATTTTATAAATTATATTGTATACTACATATTTTTTTTTAAGTGTGAAATTCTTCAAATGTTATAAATATTGTATTACTTAATATTGTAAAACTTGCTCAATTGAATTACGTACTAATTATTGAATACATATTTATCATACTAAAAGAGAATATAAACACATATTTTTTAAACAAAAATTTTATATTTTCAATTATACTAAACATGAATAATATTATAATTTTCAAGGCATGTATTTGCAAAGTACCATATTACACTATTGAAAACTTTAACAAAATTTAAATTATTTAAATTGGTCTTTAAAAGTAGTTTACAAAATATATCTTTGAAATACAACAAATATAAATTTTAAGAAATAGCAAATAATTTGTATAAAATAGTTTATAGAAATTAAATTATAGATGTATAAACATAAAATTAATTATTTTCAATACGGAATTAATTTAAGAAATTAAAAAAAAGTATATAAAAATCATTAAAATAAATGTAAACATAAAATAAAATTTTTACTCATAAGGATGGTGTACCGATTACACCCGGTCCCGACGTGTGTATTATAACGGACAACAGTGGAGCTTCAACTCTGGATATTCTGCAAGCAAAAATCAATGATGCTGCTTGGTACCAGTGTACAGCACAAAACGTAGCTGGCTCTACTGCCACTCGAGCACGCTTATTTGTCGAAACACCAAAATTAGCAGCCCCCGAACCACCAAGACGCCTGAATTTACCCCGACCGACGAAAGTCATCGAACCTGAGTGAGTGTAAATATTATTAATTTTAGCTTTCAATTTATATAAAATTTTTCATTGTTATATAAATTTATCTTTCAATTTTTTTATATTAATAAAAATTTTATTAAAGTTATTTATATTTATAATTTATTTACATTCTTTTTTGGATCTATAGATATGCACCTGGCCCTGAAGTGATCTATCTGAAACATGTAGAAAGAGCAAAACCGTATTTATCTCCAGTTGAAGAAGATAGAATTTATTCACCTCCGCATTTTATAATACCATTACGCGACGCTCATAAGATCGAAGGTGGACGTAATCACTTTGAGGCCAGAATCGAACCGGTGGGAGATCCCACTATGAGAGTGGAATGGTATTTCAACGGAAGAACCTTAGATGCCAGTAAGTATATACATATTTTTTTTATAATAAAGTAAATCCTTTTAAATAAATATTTAATAATAAATTAATGTAAATCATTAATCTCTACAGGCTCGCGAGCTACTTCTATTTTCCGTTTTGGATTTATTGCTCTAGATTTAATAAGTATAGTTATGGAAGATAGTGGAGAATACGTTTGTAGAGTAGTGAGCTCTACTGGGGTAGCAGAATCTCATGCCAACCTCAGCGTAACACGTAAGTATTATAATTAAAGTTTTTGTCTAATTTAATAAAATACAAATAAACTATTATCTTTTTTATTATATATAGCTCGTGCTACGATCGAACAAATTAGCCAAAACCCAGACAGTCTTCGTTATATTCAACAGCTCGAGGATTATAGCAAATACCAAAGACAGGAAAGCGTGGAGGAGACTTTTTCTCAGCGACCAGTTTTCATCCGACCACTACAGGATTTGGGAGAACTACAAGAAGGACGTAATGCCCACTTTGAAGCACAACTCACTCCTGTGAGTGATCCTACAATGAAAGTGGAATGGTACAAGGATGGAAGATCAATTACAGCCAGTATGTAAAATATTATTAGTTTGTAAAAATAATATCAAAAATTTGTAATTATAATATAATTTAAAAATACAGGCTCAAGAATTAGTACCATCTTCAACTTCGGATACGTCTCACTTAATATTATGCACCTACGAAGTGAAGATGCAGGCTCTTATACAGTACGAGCTATAAATCGCTTAGGAGAAGCCATCAGTTCTGCGTCTTTACGTGTCTTTGGTAACAAAAAATAAACATTACAATATTCAATAATAAAGGAGTAATTTATTAATCGGTTGAATTGTTTGTTTTGTATACAGCACGTACCAGTGTTACTACTGATCTCGGTATCCCTGAACAACAAAGATATATCGAAGCTGCCGAAGAGTTAGAAGCTTATCAACAAGCTGCGCACCAAAAATATATTTATGAGCAACCCGAAATAACAATCCCACCGGTATTTAAAACGCCTATAAAAGATCAAATAAATATTCGAGAAGGTGGATTTGCACATTATGAAGCTCAACTTGAACCTGTCGGAGATGCTTTACTGCGAGTTGAATGGCTAAAAGATGGACGGCCTGTTGAAGCTAGTAAGAAAATATTTATATTTCTATAGAACAAAATTGGTTTTATATTATTGTATAATATATATACTAAAAACTCAGTTGATTATTAATATATTATAAGAATAATTACAATGAATTTATTAAATATTAATAAATTATCGATTATTTATCAAACTCTTGAATTATTTACTTTAAGGTTCACGAATTACTACGTTCTTTAACTTTGGATATGTTGCGCTGACAATAAAATATGTTACAATTCATGATGTTGGTATTTACACATGTCATGCATACAATCGTGCAGGAGAAGCACATACTACAGCACAATTAAGCGTTATTACAAAAAATGATATTATTTATGATAGTCAGCATCCTAGTGGATTACAAAAAATTCAAAGTTTAGAGGACTCCAATCGATACTCTCGTAAAATGGAAGAAGAAAAGCAAATGAATCAACCACCTAGATTTTTGGGTCCATTAAAAGGTACAAATAAAATTGTTGAAGGACAAAGAGCTCATTTTGAAGCTCGTATTGAACCGCAAAGTGATTTAAGTATGAAGGTTGAGTGGTATCACAATGGTCAACCTATTACTGCTGCGAATAGAATTCAAACATATCATGATTTCGGTTATATTGCAATTGATATACTTCAAGTACGCGCAGAAGATGCAGGTACATATACTGTTATTGCTAGAAATAATTTAGGAGAAGCAAAGTCATCTAATACTATGACAGTTGAGAGTAAGTTGTTAATAATTTATTACAATAAAACTTAATTTATATTTTATATATCCGTTTAATATATTATTGATATTTTATTATATAATATATTATAGCTCGTTCCAGCATTGACACAAGTAGTGTGCATCAAAGTGCATATGAAAAAACTCAGCGTTTTGAAGAATCTAAGTTTACTGAACCTCTATATTATATTGAAGAAATTTCTAAGTCAAAACCAATATTTATTCAACCTTTAGGTAATCCTTCACCAGTGAGTGAAGGTAAAAATATTCACTTAGAATGTAGATTAGAACCTATGGGAGATCCCACGATGCGTGTTGAATGGTTTCAAAACGGTAAACCAGTTACTGTTGGTTCAAGATTTAGAACTTATTATGACTTCGGTTTTGTTGCACTTGATATTATTCACATAAGTGCACTTGATTCTGGTGAATATACAGTGCGTGCAACAAATCATTTAGGATCAGCTCATACATCAGCTTGCATTCGTGTTATTGGTCGTTCAGATATAGTAACTGATACACAAAATGAACAGTCTTTAGAACAAATTCAAATGCTCGAAGATTCATCGAGATATAGAAGGACCCTACAAGAAGAAGTAATTGTACAACAAGCTCCACAATTTACACGGCCGCTACATAATATTGAAACGGTTGAATTAACAAATGTTCATTTAGAATGTCGTTTGCAACCCGTTGGTGATGCATACATGAGAGTAGATTGGTTTGTTAATGGTAGACCCGTAAAAACTGGACATCGATTTAGACCATCCTATGAATTTGATTATGTAGCACTTGATATATTAGGTGTTTATCCCGATGATTCTGGTGTATATACATGCCAAGCTCGTAATCAGCTTGGCGAAGCTGTAACTTCCTGTTCAGTAAGAGTACATGCAAAAAAAGATTTAATTTTGGAGACGCAACATCCAGAGGGTCTCGAACGAATTCAGTATTTAGAAGATGCATCCAAATATAAAAGACATGAATTCGTAGATGAAATTGTTAATATTAAACCTAAATTTATTACACATCCTAAAAATCAAGAAAATCTTCGAGAAGGTCAACATGCTCATTTTGAATGCAAACTTGAACCAGTCACAGATTCAAATTTAAAAGTAGAATGGTATAAAAATAGTCATCCAGTTACAATAGGTAAATAGGTGTTTAATAATTTTAAAAAATTAATTTTAAATCATATATTACAATTTTTTCCTAAGTATATCTTTTCATTTATTACTATATCAATTCAATATTTTTAGGACACCGATTCCGTCCGATTCACGATTTTGGTTATGTTGCCCTTGATGTTATTGACCTTATTGCAGAAGATTCGGGTACTTATACATGTAGAGCAGTAAACCTTGTTGGTAGCGACGAAGTATGCTGTACACTAAGTTGTCGTTCTACAGCTCAAATATTAACAGATACTCAGAATGAAACCGGTCTTGAACAAATTCATTATCTTGAAGATAGATCAAAATATCAACGACGAGAAGACATAGAAGAAACAACAACCCAAGCACCAATCTTTACAACTTCTTTAAATAATGTAGAAATTAAAGAAGGACAACGTGCACACTTTGAGTGCAGATTAATACCAGTATCTGATGGAACCATGAAAGTAGAGTGGTTCCATAATAATTTACCTGTGAAAGCTGGATCACGTTTTGTAGAAACTAATAGTTTTGGTTTTGTTGCTTTAGATATAATGTATGCGTACCCAGAAGATGCAGGAACGTATACTTGTCGAGCTAAAAACGCTATTGGTGAAGCCATAACTTCTGCTGCTGCTATAGTTCACTGTTAGTGTATTATTAATATTACTTATAACAAAATAAATATAATTAACAGAACATTAATAATTATAATAATACTTCATTTCAGCTAAGAAATCCATTTATTTGGAAACTCAAAATGAAGAAGCTTTACAAAGAGTACGACAACTTGAAGATCATTCTCGCTATCAGCGTAAGAGTATTCAAGAAGAAACTGTTTCACAAGCTCCAGTATTCACCATGCCAATAAAAGATTTAAATGTAGCCGAAAATCAAGCTGCACATTTTGAAGCTCGTGTAATTCCTGTAGGAGATTCTAAACTTAAAGTACAGTGGTTACGAAATGGTGTTCCAATTTTAGCATGTAAGTGCAATATAATAATGAATTTAAAGTTTTATAATAATTTTTTTTATTACTTATGTGTTTTTCGTATTTCTATAATTTTAATTTAATATTTCTATAGTTTTATACTCTTTCTTGAATAATAACACTTCATGAGTATTAAAAATTTGTAACAAACCAGAATAATGCTTAAATAATCGAAACTATTTTTACAGAAAATATAATTCAAAAATCGTGTATTATAAATTTAACGTTTTGAAAAATAATTTATATATTTTTAATATATTTAGCTAACCGTATTACAACAATGCATGATTTTGGTTATGTTGCTCTAAACATGAAATACGTAAATCCAGAAGATGCTGGAACTTATACGTGTAGAGCAGTTAATGATCTTGGAGAAGCAGTGACCTCAGCTACTTTATTTGTACAATGTAAGTAAATACTGATTTCTATATTAAATTATATGAATTATTGTATACTTATAACCATTAGTTTTATTATAATCCTTTACATATTCGTCTGTTGTATTCTTACGTAGCCAAAGCAGCATTACAGTTTGAATCGCAACATGAAGGTGCGCTGACAAAACTTCAAGCATTAGAAGGTATAAATAAATATCAAAGACGAGAAGAAGAAGATATAGTTGTTTCAGAAAAACCCAGATTCACCGTTCAATTAAATGGACCGAAAAATTTAGTTGAAGGTCACAGTGCACATTATGAATGCCGTATCGAACCGTACCCAGATTCTAACTTAAAAGTAGAATGGTTCCATAATGGTAAACCACTATCTACTGGACATAGATATAGAACAACTTATGATTTTGGGTTTGCTGCTTTAGATGTCTTATCAGTTTACGCTGAAGATTCTGGTACATATACATGTAGAGTAACGAATAATCTTGGCCAAGCACAAAGCTCCATAAACCTTGATGTGAAATGTAAGTTTAAAATTAAATTTCACTATTTAAAGTGATGAAAAAATGTATTTTTTGTATTGTATCTGTATAAAAATGTACATTATAAAATATTTATTTTTTTATCTATAATATCAACATATATTAATTTTAGCTCGCGATTCAATTATTCGTGAAACTCAGCACGAAGGAGCATTGAAAAAAATACAATATCTTGAAGATGATTCGCGTTATAAACGAAATGATAAAGAAGATATAATCATCGCAGAAAAACCTAAATTTGGAAGACCATTAAAGAATATTGAACACTTACCAGAAGGTAAAAGCGCTCATTTAGAGGCTACATTAACACCAGTGAATGATCCAACTATGGTTGTTGAATGGTTTAGAAATGGAAGACCTATTCCACAAGGACATAAATTTAAAACTACTTATGACTTTGGTTACGTGGCTCTAGATATTTTATATGCTTATCCTGAAGATTCTGGAACTTACATGTGCAAAGCTAGAAATGCAGTTGGCGAAGCAGTAACGACTTGCGTTATTTCTGTGGATTGTAAGTATTTTAAATTTAAAAATATATATTTAGGAAAAGATTTCTGTATCATTTTTTACTTATAGCTAAGCAAGGTTTATATCTTGATACTTTGGATGCACAACGTCTTGAAAAAATACGTCGATTAGAAACAGCTGAAATTAAACAAATAGTTGAAAAAGAAATTGTTCATGAAAAACCAATATTTCTTACTGCTCTCAATAATTTAGATCATCTTAAAGAGGGAGAACATGCGCATCTTGAATGTCGCGTAGAACCAATTAATGACTCTAATTTAAAAATAGAATGGTAAGAAGAATTATAAATAAATGTTTTAATTTTAATTTCGAATCTGATTCAATTTTAAATCATTAATTTTGTTTTAGGTATGTTAACGGAAAAGCCGTAAAAACAGGCCATCGTTTTAGAACAACTCATGACTTTGGATACGTAGCTCTCGATATTTTGTATAGCTACTCAGAAGATTCCGGTACTTATATGTGTAAGGCAACGAATCTTGCAGGAGAAGCTGTAAATACGTGTACAATAAAAGTTGGATGTATGTTATTTATATAATGATGAATTTTTAAATTAATAATAAATTTTAGAAATAAATAGTTCAATACATGTAATTTTTATTTTTTAGCTCATCGAAGTTTAATACTCGATACTCAACATCCTGATGGTCTTGAAAAAATTAGAGAATTAGAATCTCAAGGTAGACCTGCAAAATTAGAAATCGATGAACCTCCTGCATTCCCACCAAGATTTATTACTGATCTTCGAGTACGTAAGACAAAATTATTATATTACACATAAAAATAAAATATATTTTAAGTTATTGTAGGTTAAATCACATAAAAATAAATAATTTATATAAAATGTAATAATAATAACATGTATATATATATATATATATTCTAGGGAACAAAAGAAATATATGAAGGGCAAACTGCTCATTTTGAATGTCAAATTGAACCGTTACACGATGCTAATTTACGAATTGAATTTTTCCATAATGAAAAACCTTTGTCTTCTGCATCTCGATTTCATGTTACTTTTGACTTTGGTTATGTCGCACTCGATATTAGCCATGCCGTTCCAGAAGATGCTGGACAATATTCTGTACGTGCAATAAATGCTCTTGGCCAGTGTATTTCTTCAATTGAACTTAATGTTATACCTAAAGATAATATAATTTTGGAATCTCAACGACCTGAAGGATTAGATAAAATTCGCGAACTCGAATCACAACAACCATGGAAGAGACCTGAAGTGTCTGAACCACAAACAAGACAGCGACCAGTATTTACGCAACCATTACAAAATATCGATAACATACTTGAAGGTCAAATAGCTCATTTTGAGTGTAGGTTGATTCCAGTTGGTGATCCAACGCTAAAAGTCGAATGGTTTAGAAATGAGAAACCATTGGAAACAAGTTCGTTTATTAATTTTTACTATTTTAAAAATGTTGTATAAATTATTGTTGATTAATTGTTAGAATATATTTTATATTCTAGGTTCTAGAATTATGAAAGTTCATGATTTTGGTTACGTATCTCTTGATATATCTCATATCCGTGAAGACGATGAAGGTGTTTATATGTGCCGTGCTTTCAATACTTTAGGTGAAGCTGTAACAACTGCTTCCATGAAAGTTCAATGTAAATAATAGTAGAGACTCTATAGTTATTACATGTTTCTTAACTTTATTAAAATTAAATTCCTAATTTGTAAATATGATTTGATTTTATAGCAAAAGAAAGCATTCAATTAGATTCACAACATCCTCAGGCTCAACGTAAAATTGCTTTATTAGAGGCTGATAAACCAAGTCGTCTAGAAGAACCTGAGAAAATATTTGATAAACCAATATTTACCCAATTATTAACAGGACCAACAGAATTATTGGAAGGACAAATTGCTCGTTATGAATGTAGGGTAGTTCCAGTCGGTGATACAAATTTAAGATTTGAATGGTATATGAATGGGATTGAACTTCAAATGGGTAAGGCGAATATTTTTATATTTTTCTCTATATATATTTATGTTTATTTAAACTAATGTCTTTTAAAGGCTCTCGTTATCGTGTTAATCACGATTTTGGATTTGTCACACTTGATATAATGAAAGTAATTCCTGAAGATTCCGGGGTTTACACTTGCAAAGCCATTAATAAGGCAGGAGAAGCTGTTTCATCAATTTCATTGAAAGTAAAAGCACGTTCAGCAATATCTGGTGAAGTACTACAACCTGATGCTTGGCAAAAAATACAATTAAAAGAAGCCGAAATGAATAAAGTTCCTGAAATGTTTGTTGATACAACACCGCAACAAGCTCCTGTTTTTACAACACATTTAAAGAGCTATGATAAATTAGTTGAAGGACAACATGTTTATTTAGAAGCGCAAGTAGAGCCAAGAGCTGATCCTTACCTTCGAGTAGAATGGTTTAAAAATGGAATTACTCTTCAAACAGGAACACGCTTAAGAAGTACTTTTGATTTTGGTTTGGTTTCATTATCAATAAACGGACTTCGTTCCGATGATTCCGCAATTTATACATGTAAAGCTACTAATTTACTTGGAGAAGCTGTGTCAACATCTAGTTTAAAGATTGTAGATCGACATTGGCTTCTTAGTGATACTCTACATCCAGATGCTCTTCAAAAAATAAGTGCTCTTGAACAACCTCCAAAAGATAAAATAGAATATCCGGAACCAACATATGAAGAACCTATATTTATTAGTCATCTCAACAATGTAGAATGTATTGAAGGTGACAATGTTCATTTCGAATGTAATGTTGAACCATCAAAAGACCCAACCATGAAAATTGAATGGTTCCTTAACGGAAAACCATTACCATATGGTTCAAGATATAAGTCAACATATGACTTTGGTTATGTAGCTCTAGATTTGAATCATGCTTATGAAAAAGATTCGGGTATAATTACCATAAAAGCAACGAATTCTAAAGGTACAGCTCAAACTTCTGGTACATTAAAATGTATTAGTAAACAAAATATTTACTTGCAAACTCAGCATCCACAAGGAGAAGCTGGCTTAGAAAAAGTAAAAGAAGTTGATGATGCACAAGCTTCTAAAGGAAGAAAAGTAGGTAGTAGTCCGGAAAAAGATTATCCGAAGCCTGAATGGATAATTCCACTTCAACCAGAATTTAGACTTGGAGAATCTGAACCACTTCATTTAGAAGGACAGTTTGAACCAAAAGATGATCCTATTTTGAAAATTGAATGGTATTTCAATGGAAAATTATTACAACATGGTTCAAGATTCAAAATGACGTGTGATTTTGGATTTGTTACTTTAGACCTTACAGATGCCTATGATAGAGACTCTGGTATATATACGTGTAAAGCGTATAATAAATCTGGTGAAGCATTTACATCCTCCACAGTATATTGTTCTACAAAAGAAAGTATTATAGAAAGTTCTCAACATCCTAAAGGAAAAGAAGGTCTTGAAGCAATACAAGATTTAGAAGAGTCTTTAAGAAAACAACCACATACTTTTCCAGAAAGCGAAGGACCTTATCCACCCGTTTTTATATCGCAATCGGAGAACTTATCTAATTTGTCAGAAGGAGAACTTGCTCATTTCGAAGGAACACTTATTCCAATGGGTGATCAAACAATGGTTGTTGAATGGTTCTTTAATGAAAAACCAGTTGAAGCTAGTCATCGAATTCGCACAGTTTTTGCATTTGGAACTGTAGTTCTTGAAGTACATGGCACCAAAATAGAAGATTCTGGAACTTATACATGTAGAGCAACAAATAAATGGGGAAATGCAGAAATTAACTTGAATCTAGAATGTATTGATAAGTCAAAAGGACAAAAACCAAGATTTACAACTCAAATACAATCTTTGGAAGGTCTTAAAGATAATCAATCAGCGCATTTTGAATGTACTTTAATTCCAATTGGGGATCCAAATATGAAAATAGAATGGTTTCATAATGAAAAGCCAATACGTCATTCATCGCGCTTTAAGATGGTTTCAGATTTTGGATATGTCGTAATGGATATTGCTGGTGTTATGTCACATGATAGTGGTGAATATATATGCAAAGCAAGTAATAAATATGGTGAAGATTTTACAAAAGCATTATTAAAATGTTTTGGTAGAAGTGGAGTATATCTTGACTCTCTTCAACCAGATTCACTTGCAAAAATCAGAGAACTAGAAGCTTATACTGGTGATCAACAAGCAACGCCGTTATCTCCAGTTGGCGAAGCACCGAAATTCATAACACAAATCTCTGACATACCAAAATTAGTTGAGGGGCAATCTGCTCATTTCGAGGCTAGACTAACTCCGATAACAGATCCAGATTTGAAAGTTGAATGGTATTACAACGGCAAAAAATTACCGCATGGACATCGTTACAGAAGTTTCCATGACTTTGGTATAGTCATACTCGACATATTATATTGTTATGAAGAAAATTCAGGAGAATATGAATGCAGAGCAGTAAATAAATATGGTACAGATTTTACTAAAGCAACAATGCGTTGTTCGTCAAAAGCAAATTTAATAATTGAATCACAGTTACCAAAAGGTATGGAAGGAGGATTAGAAAAAATACAAACATTAGAAGATGCAAACGTCAAAACCCATGACAATAAAGTAACAGAAATTCATGGGAGAGCTCCAATGTTCACAGTTCCATTAAGTAATGTAGATGGTCTTCGTGAAGGTGAAAGTGCCCACTTTGAAGCTCGTTTAATACCAATAGATGATCCAAAATTAAAGGTAATTTTTAATTCTCCGAACGAAATAAAAAATATGCATTTATTTTTACTTTAACTAAAAAATATTTTTTTTTTTAATAAAACTTTAATTATATTATATTTTTTAGGTGGAGTGGTTCTGGAATGGAAAACCATTAAAAACTGGTACACGATTCCGAACATTCTGTGATTTTGGTTTTGTAATTTTGGAAATATCACCAATTTATCCAGAAGATTCTGGAGAATATAGTTGCCGAGCAACAAATGATTATGGTGAAGCAGTAACAACATGCTCATTGAAATGCACAGGCAAACGTAGTATAATTTTAGAATCTCAATTACCTAAGGGAATGGAAGGCACAATCGATAAAATAGCTGAACTTGAAGGTCTCGGTATAGAACCAGGACAAGCTAGTCCAGATGATGACACTGGAAAACCACCAGAATTTATTACAACTCCATCAGATTTGACTCTTTCTGAAAATTCACTTGCTCATTTTGAATGCAGATTACAACCTGTTAATGATTCTAGTATGAGAGTTGAGTGGTTCCATAATGGGAAACCTCTTTTAGCTGGTTCCAGAATAAAAACTATATATGACTTTGGCTTTGTTATTCTTGAAGTAGCTAATTGCTATCAAAGGGATTCTGGTCTTTATACTTGTAAAGCAATAAATAGACATGGAGAAGCAACTGTGTCTTGTAAGCTTCAAGTCAGGGGTAGACAAGGAATCATTTTAGAGCCTCAACTTCCTAATAATTTCAAAACAGGAACAGAGAGTATTCAAAAATTGGAAGAATCGCTTTATAAAAAAGACGAAATTTTACCGGTAGAAGACAAACCTAATCCACCTAGATTTATAGTTGAATTACAAAATGTGGAAGTTAATGAAGGTGATGCAAGTCATTTTGATTGTCGTGTAGAACCTGTAGGCGATTCGACTATGCGAATTGATTGGTATCATAATGGAAAACCATTTGCAACTGGATCTAGAGTACATCAAATTAATGACTTTGGCTTTATTTCTTTGGATATGGCATATACATATGCAAGAGATACTGGTGAATATGTTTGTAGAGCAACAAATAAATGGGGATCTGCTTCAACTAAAGCAGTCATTACATGTAGAGGTAAAGACACAAAAAAAATTAAAAAATTGATTGGTAACATTTCGCTACTTAAATATAAAATCATTCTTTTTTATTAATTATTTATTATTAATTTATATTAACTACTTAATATATTAATTAAATATAATAACTAAATTAAATAACTAACTACTAACTTTATTACCTTTAGCTAAGAAATCAATTGATTTCGACTCTCAACTTCCATCTGGTATGAGCGGTGAAAAATTACAAGAGCTAGAGCGAGGACCAGTATCGATAGTTCCACCACCTGAAGCACCACGTCAACCACCGCGATTTATAACACAAATTAAATCTGCTACAGTTGAAGAGAATGAAACAGTAAGATTTGAATGTCAAGTAGAACCAAAAGATGATCCAAATTTACGAATCGAATGGTACAGAAATGGAAAATTAATTCCCGCTGGACATAGGTATAGAACAGTTTATGATATGGGATTTGTTTCCATGGATATTCTATATGTATATCCGGAAGACTCAGGAGAATATATTTGTAAGGCTATTAATGATCTTGGTGAAGATACTACTCGTGCTTCTGTTTCTTGTAAAAGTGAGTATATTAAACTGTAAACTTAAATTTCATGAAAATAATATCTGTAAGTATGATAATAAATTATTTTATATTTTTAGCACTACCTAGTATAATTCTACAAAATCAAGTACCTAAAGGCATGAAAAAATCAGAGGCATTGATGCAAATGGAAGCTACTATTAAGAAGTATACCTCAGAAATACATCTTACGGAAGATGATTTGTACGATGCAGAGAAAAAACAACCACCAAGATTTGTTACTCAAATTAAAGATCAAGTAGATCTCGTCGAAATGAATAGTACTAAATTTGAATGTCAACTAGCACCTGTTGGTGATCCAAATATGAAAGTCGAATGGTTCTTAAATGGAAAAGCATTGCCTCATAAAAATAGATTTACCCCCATATATGATTTTGGTTACGTAGCAATGAATTTTGGTTGGGTATATCCAGAAGATAGTGGTGAATATGTTTGCAGAGCAACAAATCTTTATGGCAGGGATGAAACAAGAGCCGTTATAAAAACAGCAGGAAAACCTGGAATTATTTATGAATCTCAACTACCAAAAGGAATGAAAAGTATAGAAAAAATTCGTGAAATGGAAGCTGCTTGGCAAGTGTGAGTATAATAAATTTTATGTTGTAAAATAATAAATTATTTTACTTTTTATATAAGAAAAATTAATATTTAAAAATATTTAGTATTCCTGAAGAAGAAACTGAAGTAGAAAAAGTTCGAGCACCCCCTATTTTTGTTAGTAAACCTGAACCTGTTACAGTTGAAGAGGGGGACTGGTCTAGATTCTGCTGCAGAGTTACAGGATATCCCAGACCTCGGGTTATGTGGCTCATTAATGGCCATACTGTAGTTAGTGTAAGTAAATTTTGGTTTTTTAAATATTTTATTGAAATACATAAACATAAAAATTTGCAATAGTAAACATAATTTTTGTAGATAATTTAAGGAATATTTGTATTTTAGGGATCTCGCTATAAATTGACCTACGACGGTATGTATCATTTAGATATTCCAAAAACACGACAATATGATAATGGTAAGGTTGAGGTAATTGCAAGGAGTTCAGTTGGTGAAGCACGTACGGAAACTACTTTAACCGTGAAGCCTCGTAGCGATGATTATCGTGGAGTTCTGAAATCATCACCGAGACGTGAGTATAAAAACATGCAATCAAAAAATATAACTTTTGAAGTAATATTAAACTGCATTGACTACATTTGTCTATTCTATTTCTAAAATTTATATAAATAATATATTAATTAGAAAAAATAGAATTTTACAAATAATAAAAAGTATTAAATTAGTGTAAAAATAAAAAAAAGTTTTTTATTTTTTTAAAACTTTGCTAGTTTAATATAATTTTTTAAAGTAATATTTAATCTTTATTAGTTATAAAAATTTCAACGAAAATAAAACAAAATTTAAAGAATAAAGTATATATATAATCATAGAAACGATATAATGATCCATTTTATGGTATATACATTTAATTCGAATACAAACAAATTAAAAACCTATCCAGTATCACATGGTTTTCCATATCCTATATTTCACAATCCTTTTCCTATTATGACATTCGGCTGCCATAAAGTGATTCAGAAAAACAAGTTCAGCTATTCTTGAAAGCTAGACAGAAGACAAACGCACAGTCGACTATAAAAATATCATTTGATACATGGATAAATCAATCATAGCAGAAACTTATCAGGTATGATTTTTATAAATCATAAAATTTTGATTCCATATTGTATGTAATATTTGAATAATGAAACTTTTATGCAACATACTTTTATATATTTCATATATTTTTTGTCCTAAACCTTTTTATTTTAAAATATCATTCAAATTATATAAAAATTAGTTATATTATTTTGAATCTTTGTATATGTGTACATATGTTTTTTGTATACTTGCGTGAATTTGCGTTTTTAAGTATAATGCAATATAATTGTAATAAATAATTCTTTACGAATATAATATTACATATAATGTATTATTCGATAGTACAGCATGTTATTTATTTCAAATTTTTGTAAAGATTTCAATTTATATTATTAAATGTTACAATGGGGAAAGTAAAATTTTAACTTTATTGATGTATCCTTTGTTCATTAATTCTAATATTGCAATAAAATATTTATTGCAAAAAAAAAAGAATTATCATCATGTTTTAATAAAAAATATTTTTATTTGTGACTTACAAAGTCTACTTGTGTTTTTTCCTATCCACTATATAATACGTTTACACATAAATTATACTCCTCTTAATCAACTATATAATACATTCCTAGTATAATAATGTTTATATGTAATTTTTTTTATTGTTTTTTATAATAAACCTCGCATGTATCGAATCGATAAATAAGGTAAAATGGATCAATGGTATTATTATATATGTCATAATTTATAATAAAGAGATAAATTAAATAACAGATTTTTTCTTTAGCATGGTATGATCATGAATATACAGAAAAACAAGAAACTGAATTAGAACGTGTTTTTGACGAAAGAACACAAACTATTTCTCAAGGAACTGCTATAGCTACGGAACATCTTGGACAAAAAATAATTAAAGAACCCGAAACAGAATGGCAAAAATCAGTAAAAATAAAAAAAAACGAAGATTATTATAGTAAGCTAATGAATCTTGAAGAAGAGCAAGTTCTTAAAGAAACAAGATTAAGAGAATCATCTCATCAATTTGCAATACCAGGGGAGAAAGTTGTTAATAGTTCAATCACAAAAGGCATGGCTCAAAAGTATCAAGAAACTTTGTAAGTTAATATTAAAAAGTACATTATTATTATTCATGATAAATTCCTAATTATTGTACAAAATTTTATAGAGAATCACAGCCTCGAGAGATATTTGAACCAACATCAAGTAAAACAACCAAAAAATTCACAACTCAAATAGACATTGATTCTCAACAACATAAAGGGCCTAAATATCCTCCTGAACCATCAGAATCAACTATTCATGGCCGTGAAGTTCATATTGCTAAGCAAAAACAAACACAGAAGGAAATAAAAGATGATGTCGAAATAACAAGAAATATAACAGCAACAGAAACAACAGAAGTCGAGCATAAAGCTAAAACACAAGAACGTGTCGTTCAAGGTCAATTAAAACCTTCAACTCCACCGGTGTTCACTAAAAAAATCCAACCATGTCGAGCTTTTGAACAAGAACAGGCTAAGTTTGAAGTTGAATTTGATGGCAATCCTTTGCCAACAATAAAATGGTTTCGTGAAGATTTTCCTATCACAAACTCACCAGATTTACAAATTTATACTTTTAGTACAAAATCTGTATTAATAATTCGACAAGTTTTCATGGAAGATTCGGGAATATTTTCAGTTATTGCTGAAAATAGAGGTGGCAAAGCAAAATGTAGCGCCAACCTTGTTGTTGAAGAAAGAAGAAGGCAACCATGTAGAGGAGAATTAGTATCGCCAAGCTTTATCAATACTGTACAGAATACAACCGTTACTAGCGGTCAAATAGCAAGATTCGATGCAAAAATTAGTGGTTCAAAGCCTATTGACGTATACTGGTTAAAGGTAAACTTTTTAAATACACAATTTATAGCACATTATTTATTAATTAATTTTTTTATATATTTATTATTATATTTAAAAAAATTAATAGAATGGAAAAAAAATTAGTCCTGATATTCGGTACAAAACATTAGAAGAAGATAACACTTATACTCTTCTTATTTTGGAAAGCGTTGTAGAAGATACTGGAAAATACGAATGCGTTGCTATTAATAAAATTGGCGAAGCTCGATGTGAAGCTGACTGCACTGTACGTCAACTTGAAATATCATCTAAAGCTACAAAACCATCACTAACTGACATTGAAAAAGCGCCAACAGTATTACAACCTCTTACAGATCAAATTATTAAGGAAGGAACTTCTGCTGCCTTTTCTTGTAGAATTTCTGGAAAACCAATCCCAACTATTCAATGGAGAAAATCTGATAAAGTTAGTTTCAATTTTTTATATAATTTATATATATATCATTTTTAAAGAAGATTTACTATGATTTCATTTAATATTTAAGATACTAAATCTTGAAATGCTTTTGATAATAATCGTATAAAATATTGATGATAATAAAACATTTGAAGATTTTGAAAAATTATTTTCAGAGTTGTTAATAAAGAGCTTTTTAACCCAGTTGAATATTTCATATCACAATATTATAATTTAAAAACTCATATAATTGACAAAAAATTCATATACTTTTAACTTTAAAAAAACGTTTAATTTTATTTTTGAAATAATGTTTATAAGTTAATTTATATAAAATTATTTACTATAGCTGATACGAAAATAAAAATATTTAAATTATATAAAACATTAAACATATAATGAAATTAGTTCAAAACATAAATATTTAATTTTTATAATAAACAAATAATAATGCTAATAATAATATATAACAAATATACATGCATTTTGAATTGATTATTTTACGTATATTAAGTAATTTTAATATTTAAATATAAATTAATTATATAATGGTTTATACTATTTATTATATATTATATATTATTAGTTTACACTAATTATGTTTTTACTATTGATATATTCAATATTATTTATTAATTATTATCTTTCAAAAACAAATTATGTATAAAGGACAGGTTAAGAATCAGTTTAGATTTTATATGCATAAATAAGTTTTTATTTAAATTAAAAAATTAAAATCAAAAGTAAAATTGTTTCTATTATTCAATATTGACAACTCATTTTTTAAAATTATTAATTGATGTTTTGTCATTTTTCAATGTATACTAACCTTTCAGTTAGCTTGAAAAAAACTTTATTATCATCAATGCTTCGTATATTAGTATGTAAAAATTAATTTTTACATTTTTACAATTTTTATATACGTTGAATAATTTTTATTTTTTATCTTTAATCTCAATATTTAGAAAAATCTGGGCAGCCATTATTTAAATCTTAAACACAATTTAGTATTTAAACTAGTTTGAAATTTGTAGAATTTAAAAAAATTTATGAAAAAATATTAAAATAATAAATAGAAAAAAATTATAAAAAAAATAGAAAAAATTTTTTACGAATAAATTTACGTATATTACTTATAGATTATTAAGCCATCCAAATATTTCCAAATGCAAAAAGAAGCAGATCTTTGCACTTTGAGGATTTCAGAAGCATTCCCAGAAGATGAAGGTGTATATAAATGTATAGCCAAAAATCCTGCTGGAGAAACCACTACAACTGCTAATCTTCGAGTTCTTGGTGAGTAAAGATTTTTCTGTTTAAAGTTACTAATATAGTTATACTATAATTCATAATTAATTTTTTCAGTACCTGATTCAGCTGATATATTACCAAAATTAACTCCACTTAGAGATCAGATTGTTTTAGAAGGACAACCTGCTCAATTTAAGACCCAAGTATCACCCGTTAAACCCAAACCAACTATCAAATGGTACCGTGAAGGTGGTCTTATTCCGGAATCTCCTGATTTTCAGGTAAATATGCTTCATATCCAATAATACAATATAAAAATTATATAAAAAATTAATTTCTATTTTCAATATAAATATATGTACAGTTTAAACATCATTATTAATTTTTGAATAAATATTAATTAAAAATGCATTCCAAATAAGAATTGGAAATCTTCACTCAAAATCATATATATTAAATTACAGAATTTTTAGTAACATTTATGTAATATTTATTTAATTTTTTAAAATAATAATTAGATTCTCTAGGATTTGATAAGTTTTTTAGATAACGAAAATAAATTTTAAAATCTTTATGGTATGAAAACTTTCCATTTAAATCATTAATTAATACTTATTAAAATATTTAATTTATCAAATCATTTTTAATTATATCACCTCCACTAGATGTTTTTTCACTAATATTTGTAATTGTTTATATATTTATAATCTATAAATAATACTTCTTGACGAAGATGTTTTAAATTTGATTAACTTTTCATATAAACATTAAATTATAGTAATTTCTTTCTAATTATTATAATACGACTAATTAAAATATATAATATAAAAATGATTTTTATTAAAAAAATATGTAAAAAATGTTGTAAACAATTTATAAAATTTTTAGAAAAGAATTATAAAAACTATTTTTTATAACATCAGCTTTGAACTTAATACGAACATTCATACTCTGAATATTTAATTATAAATCATATTTACAAACCAAAATCAATGCTGCCATTATATATCTATTTATATTTGAGCAAGATAAGAGCTTTTCTAATTTTCTGATAATATTATAAATAAAAATATAATAATTGAACATTTTACTAAATAAATAATATTTTATATTTAAAATTTTTAAAGTATTTGTAAAGAAGTATTCTCAGTGATTATTCTGTAGACATGTCTCTTAACTATATAATCTTTTAACATACATTTTAGTATATTATAAAATAAGAAATTGGGTATATATAATTTAAAATTTATATAAATTAAGTAATTTACTCTAAAATCTGAAATAATTATTTATAATAACTTGTAAAAGAATTAAAAAATGATAATTCTCAATTAGTTTATTAACTAAAATAATGTATTTTTAGAATTTCTTATTTAGTATAACTAAATATTTATTGATAATTGTAAATAATTTGTCTAAATAATATATATACCTAAATGATTTTAATATTATATAGAACCAAAAAAATATTTTGGAAAAGAAAATTTATACGTAGTCTTCAAACTATAAAGTGTACCTTATACTACTTAATATTAGTATAGAAAAATTAGCAGGGTATTAGAAAAATTAAGTTCTAAATTTCAAATGAGATATATTTCTATAATTTTTTGATTTTTTATTATTTTCTGATTCTTGAGCCTCTTTCTTACGAAGTATATTATGCTCAATACAAACATCAGTGATAGTTTTATAATAATTTTATTAATATAAATTAAAAATTTGTTTATCAAATGCAAAATTAATTTTTTTGTTACAGATGATTTACGAAGGGAATAATGCCGTGCTTCTTATAGCTACTACCTACGAAGAAGATACCGGCATATTTACCTGCCGTGCAACCACTTCAGCAGGAACAGTTGAAACATCGGCGAAGCTCATCGTTAAAAGTAAGAATTAAATTCAAATCTTAAATTGTTATGAGAATTTGAAATGAATGTTTATTCGTTTGATAAAGCGATAAAAAATTTAATTTAATGAATTGGTAAATTTTAAATAAGGGGATATAAAAATTTTTAATTAAAATTAAAATATATTTAACGTCGCACTACCATAACTTGCAATTTTAATGTTTATTGCCGCTTTTTTTAACAAAATCTACAGTTGTTAAATTCATTAAACTTTTGCAAGTCGGGTAGTTTCTTCTACTAACAAAGAAAATAATTCATTATGTAAAAAATAATACAATTTCACAAGACGAAGGTGGTGCTGACAAATATATAAAAAAATTTAAACAATACAAGGTGTAACAACTAGGTGTAGAACTGCTAACAATACTGTATTTTATGTTCAAAATATTAATATTAATATAGCGTATTTTTATAAAATAATAATCAGACAAAGTTTCATAAAGATTCTTAAACAAGTGTCAAAATAGGAATATCTTATATGAGCATATAGTTATTAAGAATATCATTGTTATTTTTTGTCGAATATTTATATAAAATAATGTTTTTGTTCATTATAACACATAAATTTGTAAACATCGAAAAAACGACAAAATATGAACATCACCTAAATATTATAAGATATAGAGACCATTTCTAATATTTTACTAATAAATTATTTATTGTACGATAAAAATCTAATAAAAAATCTATAAAATATAAAATTTTCCTTGTCAATGAAAAACGTTTATTGGTATTTGTTACTAAATATTGTCATAAATATTACTATTTATAAGAAAACCGATCCAAACAATAATTTATATAAAATAACAATAATTAAGAATTAGAAGCAAAGTTTTAAAACTTCTGGAATAAAACATTAAGAATATTAAAAGTCTGTATGTCATAATTAAAAGTAAACAAAAAATATCGAATACAATAATAAAATGATCATTTTAGATCGCCTTCATCAAACTATTTTAAAATCCTCAGAAGAATCACGAAGCTTAAAAATTCTTCTTCCCCTCAAAGGTAGGAATAGCTACAATTTTTAAAATGGTTATTTTTATCATTACTTCGAAATATCATTTTGTTATTGTGTTATTTTATGCGAATGGTGGTGATTAATAATTACAACACTATGGCAATCGCACAATTCTAAAAAACAAATGCAAGCCCACGCGCGAAAAAAAATTGAAGATCACTAAGCTTTATTTTTTGTAACCTCTTTAGATTGGCGTCAAAATCACGTGAGTCACAACGTAAGTTATTTCCCCCGATTTCACCAATGTTCTGTGCCGTGCGCACTCGGCCTAGCCTTCTTAAGTTATTTCTGAGCACGTGATGTTACCGGGCTATATTTGGCCAGGTTCTAGAGACCCCTCCGAAAGAAAGAGAGAGAGAGACACATATAGAGAAAAAGAAAAATAACCAGAGATATAGATCGATTTATTAAGAATAAAAGAGATTAATAGAACATTTTTTGTGCGACCCCTTGAAAAATCACAACACCTTGTACATTATACAATCATTGATTACGTGTCTATTTAATTCATCATTCGGTGTGACTCGCGTATCCTTTTTCCTTCAATATCTCCTCTTTAATAATTTGCATATCGTATTTAATGTAACAATCATTTAACAAATACTTTTATATATTCGAGTACATACATAAATAATTATTATTTTTAAAGAATAATATGAGATATCTAAAATTTACATTAAAATTCTATAAATAAACGTATTACTTTTAAAAAATTTCATGATTTGAAAACATATTTTTTATTTAGTGTGTTTAAAATTATAATTGTAACAGTATCCTATAATTGCATATATTTTTTTATTTTTTTCCTTTAATAAATCTTTATATTCACTAAATATAGTATTCAATTATTAAAAAATATCAATGAATAAAAAAAGAAAACTAAATAAAAAAATTATTTTATTTTAAAAATCAAGTATAATATATATATATACGAAATGCATATTCATTTCTATTTAAACTGATTAAGTTTTTAAAAGTTATTTAAAAAAATACGATTTTATAAAATATACAAAATAAAATATGCTCAAATATATAATTAAATATCGATTTGAAAAATAAAATATGCAAATATCATTATATTTGAACATATTAATAATACAAATATTAAAGTTTAAAAATTTACCATGTGACAATCAGTATTAAGATATCGTTATTCTACTTGGTGATCTTACACTTGTGTCAAAAATTCAATGTATATCAAAACGATTTTATATAAATCTTCTTGTAATTTCTTTATAGTATAATACATTTATTACAATGTTATCTTAGTGTTATCTTTAATTTAATAAAAGACTTACAAAATATATTATAAATTTGTAAAATCAAGCTATCTCGAATAAAGGAGTTGAATATAAATGTAAATAGAAACCAACGAATTAGTAATGTAAGAGAATATGAAATGAACTCCTATTTCGTTCATTGGAGTCTAGTGAATATTCAACCTTAAACAAAATCATCCAGCTGACTTGGCATCTAAGGAATCATGAGCCATGGTCAAAGGTTCACTTATATACATTATGCGTAAAAAATATTGATGATTCATCCCGACTTAGAATTTCTTCTTCGTCATCACTGCCGTGTACACCACCACTACCATTGATGTCAGAATTGTCGTACTCATTATCATCACCTCTCTAATGCCGAATTTTCGTAAACTTGTCTAACCCTCATCAGGAAAGAAGGAAAGGCGGAGAAAATCAGGGTTACTACTAAAATACTATTTCAGCCGTCGCAGCCGACCGCTGATTCAGACCTCCTGAAATATCGTCACAAGAGTCAGCGTACTTTGAAAATTTCTAATTAACGGCAAACCGCTTGTTCACTTAAGGTCCGTCTATAAGCTCGTAAGCTTAGCGCAAGTTTGAATAGCTTTTTCTTAGAGCAGAAAACAAGAACTTTTTCTATAAAAGTAGAGAAGCTGTAAAATTTAAAAAGCGATTTAAAAAATTTAGACAAGAAAATTGAAATTTCTACACGCAATTGTTATTTAAATGGAACGGATATTAAGGTTGATAAAAAATTTAATTATTATTGTGATATTTTATTCAAATAATATAATAAATGTTACCGACAAATGTAGCAGCTATAAAATATATTCTATAACATTGTAAAATATTCTTTTGATAGAAATACATAAGAATAATTATAAATTATAAAATAGTCAGTGTATTTAATCAAAAATTAAAATTATTTGATTAAATGTGTAAATTATAACAATTTAATAAAATTATTCAAGATAAGTTAATAAATTTTCAATTTCAATGATAAATAAATAAATATATATGTAATATAAATCAGTTATTCGCAAAAATAACAAAAGTTTTAATGTATATAATATCGTTTAAAAATGCAATAAAAAACTATGTTAGATATTTTTGCCTAGTATTTACAATACTATAAAATTAAAAGTATAAGTATGTTATTGCATTAGTTAATATTTTTATATACAATCTCTGTCTTCTTATACAAACAAAAATTTTCAAATTTTTATGATTGCACTTTAAATTATACACCACCTTCGTCGCATTGTTTCAGACTTGCACATGTTTGTATTCTGTAAAATAATGGGTGTTCTTCAACAAATTAAATCGCGATTTTTCAATATTCGAAAAAGAAATTACATCAATAATATCTATATATATATATATATATAAATATATATAATTATTATTATCTCTTTTGTCAGAGATTTCTTTAAACAAATACATCAAATTAATAAATAATTATTAAAATATAATAAAATGATGAGTAGGTTGACATTTTAATAAATTTACATTACATTTGCATTCAATGACGTTTCATAAAACTTTGATTAATAAAAAATGCATTTATTTTGTTACCTTATTTTGTTATTAATAATATATTTTATTATTTGAACAGTTAAAATTTACATTATAAATTTACAACATGGTTTAATATATAATTTAATACGTGAATAATTTTATTCAGAATTGATTTTACCTTTCACGATCCGAAATGTCGATGGAATAAAATTTGAATTAATCAAATTTGATTTTCAATTATCCATTTTTAGTAAGAAAATATACACTTTAAACCTAATATTTTTATAAAAATTTCAAAATAATTAATTGAAGAGTGATCGCAAGTTTGATGAAATCATGAAAATGAATTGTCGCTAAAATGCATGTACTTGAACATTTGCTTGCGCGAATAAGTGCCCGCATACAGTCATGCACTCGTATGTGCGCATGTAATACATATCACTAATAACAAAAACTTTTAAATATTATAAGGAAAACAGAACAGTAAGTTTAAAAAAGTCTACAAAAATCACAGAATATTTTAAAATTATTCTCAAGTAAAAAGTTCTGCGGAAAGAACTTATCTTAAAATAATGTGAACATACAGTAACTTCATTTTCGGCTACGTAGGAAACTCACACGACTTGTTAATGTTTTCATCTCAAGCTCTACTAGATGACTATGAGCAAGTGTAAAAGCCAAGGAAGCAGGCGTTAAAATGTAGTGGCAGAGCGGCGTCACGCACGCGAGCATGAAATCCCCACCATTCACGTCCCGCGTTTACATTTCTTTAGTTATATAGTATACTTATTTTATTTTTACACGTAACTTATGGCAGGTCAAATTAAATTACTTTGAATAGTATTGAATATGCAATGACCTTAGATTAAAATTATTTAATTTGATCATTAGATTAATTTTATTGTATTGCAACTTGCATTGTATTGCTAAAATTGCATTCAACTTTTAAAATGAATGTACATTAAATGTTACCTAATATTAAAATAATATGATAATTTATTCGAAAAATTTGAAATTGTTTGTTTTTTTTAAATGTTTATTATTTATTAAAATAATTTTTATTAATTTTTTAAAAATTTATACTTAATATTACGTATAATTATTTATTATTTGAGAGAAGAACCATTTTTATAAAATTATTCGTCAAATAATTTATACTTTTCAAGTTAATGAGTTTTATTAAAAATTTAAATTTCTACATTTTATATTCAAACTTATTAGAATAAAGTAGAAAAGTGATTAATGACACATTAAGTATATTTTCATCAAAGTCGCGTGCATCTCACATTTCTCGTAGTCATGTCTGCCGAGTAACAAATGGCTTCTTGCCATTTTCATTTTTTTAAAGTATTTGATCGTGTAACTGAAGAGTTTTATTCAGAAAACGAGATCAACAATGCAACTAATCAAACTATATTTTTTTTTTAATTAGAAAATACTAATGCTACTTCTAAGCAATTAATCTGTATAATTTATTATGAAAATTAATACTAATTTATATTAAATAAATTAAATAAATTTGTAAATTATATTTAATTTATAAACAATTAGGTACTTATTAATTGTAGGTAAAACGTTTCTAAATAAAATAATTTGATATTATATCTATTCTAAATTATACATTGCATAACGAATAAAATAAAATAAAATTGATTGATGTAAATTCAATAAAAATATTGTTTCTTTTTATTATTTTCTCAAAACAAAAAATTTATGTTAATATAAAAATATATGAAATAACGAAAAACGAACAATAATTTGTTAAAAAATTTAATAATTACATTTTAAAAGTTTTCGTCTATATATGATAAGAAATATATTAATATTTTACATAAACAAATTTAATTTATTAATCTTAACATATTATTTACAACAAAGTAAAATAATAATATTTTGAGTTTTTTAAATTCTCTTAATAGATATTTAAGTATAAAGAATTAATTCAAATATTATATATGAAAATAAATTAAAAAAGTCTTCAAACTTTTTATACAGATTATTGTTAGGCAGATTTATTCTTAGATTGATATTCTAGATGTACTTATATAAAATAAAATGTTTTAAAGAATAAATTATAAAAAAAGAGTATCTATGTAAACAGTTATATATTTTTAAAATGAGAGAAATATTTTTTTAAATATAATGCCAAATAATTATATAATTTTTCTCCTTCAGAATCTTATTTTTGTTCGCGTAATTCAGTAAATTTGAAGGTAAAGATTTAATTATATATTACACGTGAAAATTATGTTCAATTAAAAATTGTATTCTTTCAATTGAATATTTAATAAATTATGTTATAAGAAATTTTAACACGTCAAAAATGAAACCGAATAAAATTTTATAATTTTTATATTTAATGTTATAATTAAATTTAAAATAATATATATATTAATACTTATTTAATTATAATCAGGTTTTTAAGAAATTAAATTTTTAAATCATAGTCCAATATATCTATTTTAAAAATTAATCCAACATATATAAATATAAAATGATTTATATATATATTTATATATTAATTATTAATTGAACTACTATTAGCTCAAGGTTATTTTTTATGTGTAATTTATTGAATGTATTTCAAAATCAGATAAATGTTGCATATATAGGGACTTGGAAGTAATTCATCATGCATGCATCGTAACAATTTACTTTAATAGTTGGCTAAAGTAACAACAGCTCTGCCAACTTTGTAAGACGATTTATGAGAATAATTTCCTATTTCAACAATAAATATTATTTTATTAGCAATTTCTAAATCTAAATGTAATATGTTTTTATGAAATTAAGAAGTGCTAAATTAATAGTTTGAATAACATAAAATTTGACTTTCTTAAACATTTTTAACTGAAAAGAGTTGTTATAAAATATAAATTAATTAATTACAAATAGTTTGTTCATTGATACTTGTAACAATAATAATTGAGTAAAATAATTAATAGCTTCACCTAAATTATAATTGTTAATATTACTACTATGTTTAAAAATTATAATTAATTTTTTTAAATATATTAATTCATAATTACATACAATCACTTTTTTCGATGTGATTAAAAATAAAATAAACAATACAATTTTAAGTATAGTTAATTTGAAGATTTATTTCTTATTTCAGAAAATTTTTCTGATTAATGTTTATAATAGAGTAATACTAAATTGTCATTCTTTAATTTATACCTAAATTAGAAATAAATTAGAAAAAACAATTATATAAATGTTTAAACTAATTAATATATATTTTTAATACGTAAAACAATGCGCTATAAATAGATTTATAGTATTATAAATATTAATTAGCATAAAAATTGATTTTCCTCGAATTAGTAATGTTTTTGACTTAATAATTTAATTTAAAATAATTTAATAAAAAAAAATGAAATGGCAAATATAATGTTAGAGTTAAACTTATTCTAATTTAACTATTATAATAATAATACTTAAAATATTATTGAAAAAATATATAATAAATTATTATAAAAAATAATTGAAAAAAAATTTTTTTAAATAAAAAATAAATGTATTTATTATTTATTGAGTTTAACTTTATAAAAAAATTTTTGTACGTGATAAAAGTTATACTTGATTACATTATTCAGAATTTAATTATACTAAATACAATTAAATTCATACGATATCGTTTTATTTTTATTCAGTTTTAATATTGTAATTCTTAGCGCTAATATATAAATTCCTATTTATTGCATGCTATTACTGTCATCAATACAAAATTATTTCAATTAAGATTAGACTATAAAATCATTAGGGTTTTAAAAAGAAAAAATATTTTGATTTATTCATTAAGTAAATTTTGTTTTAAAAAATTTATAAATATCTTACAGTTTACTTGGAAAGATTATCTTTTGTTTGATAATAACTTTTTTATTAATTTTTAACATTAATCTTCGATGAATACATATATTTTCCTTGAAATTTTTATTTTCATGGATATTATACCAATCATTTATTTAGAATAAATAAACGTATCAATTGCAAAAGTAGCTTAAAAATTTACTTTTTAACTTTTTTTCTTATAAACATTGGTTATCAAATCTTGACATTATTGATTAATAATTAATAATAAATATTCTTTTATAATAAAACTTTCCAGAGAATATAATTTTTTAAATGAATTTTTAATTATTCGATTTTAAGGGTAAATTATATTAATACATATTAAATAATATAAAACTGTCATTGTCGAAACTCAAATTAAAATCTTATAAATATCTGATCTGTCTACCAAATTTTAGGAAATATGTCGTATGAATTTGCTAAGTAAAAATTTTCTAAATTTGATTATAATTAAATCGCAAAAAATCTAAAATCAACTATGAAATATGAACTAAATATTTAATCAATTTTATACCAAATCTGTATGTAAAATTGTTATATTAATTATTAGTTTTATATATAATTCAACTATATAAAAAAGACACTGGTGTAAATAAATACAGTTTAAAAAGGCTACATATAAATATTTCATATTTATTATTAATTAATATAGTAAAATTATAAAATTTCAAAGAAATAATACTTTTTCAGAAAGAAAAAGTGTGTACTATCAAAGCACTGTACCAGATACCGATAATATAAAGGGCCCAGAAATCAAATTGATCGATAAACCAAATTTTGGCTCTAAAGCTGATCAACTATCAGGAAAAAAAATATCTAAAGAGATTATTGAATTAGATGAAGAAGGAGTTCCCATAGGTACACCATTACAACCTGGAGATGAGACTTTACCATGGCGGAAAGGTCGTGTTTCTCATCGACCGAGGTCTTTTCTATCAACTCCTTGGAGAAAAGTAAAAATACGTCCTCGTGATACATCTCTTGATAAATTACTGCAACGTGAAGAAATTGAGACAATAAAACCATGGATTGAGGAAGAAGTAATATTAAAGAAAGCGCCGCATGTACATAAAGAAATTCCAAAAGAAAAATTCGAAGCATTTGAATTGCGACCAGCAAAAATCGAAAAACGAGAAATTCAAAAAGAAATTTTACAAAGTGTTGAATTAAAGCCGGTTCCAAAAGAATTAACTCGACAAGAGGCAATACTAGAAAAGCTTTTGGCTATAGAAGATCTTACTGAATTATATAACGAAGAAGAAGACGGAATATTTTTTAATACTTCAACAAAAATAGAGGAAGAAAAGTCATGGAAAGATGAAAAAATTATATTAAAGCCATCCAAACCAATAAGACAAGTAATATCAAAAGAAACATTGGAAGAAATATCACTAAAATCCGCAAAACCGGAGAAAAAAGAATTCAAAAAACCTATATTAGAAAAAATAGAACTTCGGCATATTGTAAACGATAAAGATAAAATAGAAATATATGAAACTGTTGAAGACTCGAAAATTGTAAACAAATATGAAGATATTGATGAGCATAAAAAAATTAGACCTTGGACAGAAGAAAATATAAACTTGAAAAAAACAATAATAGATAAAAAAGAAATTGATAAAGAACAACTAGAACAAGTAGATCTGAAAGAAACTGTAATAGAAAAAACAGTAATTAAAAAACCAATATTAGAAAAAGTGAATTTAAAACCCGTCGATAAAAAAGATAAAGCTGCAACAGAACAAGATGCATATATTAAAAAATTTACAATTATTGATGATTCACATCTATTAAATATATCTGACGAAACTGATATATCTACTAAAAAAACAAAACTATGTTATCCGTACGAAAATTTCAAAAATATAAAACCATGGACTGAAGAATTAGTTAAATTACAACCTATTCAACGTAAATTCGAACCAGAAAATCGAATCGATACGGAAATACTATCTTTTAAACAAACCTATAGTATACCTAAAGATTCTCTTGAAACCTCAGAAATTTATATTAAACCAACAAAAGAATATACACAAAAAACAAATAAATGTTATATTAAACAAGAAGATAAAACAATAAATATGACTTCACGTAAAACTAAAACAAAATCTGATAAAAGAAGTTATTATAAAGATACAGAAGATAGAGAAATACTAACAATAGATCAAACTATTACAGAAAAGCAAAAAGGAACTAAAGATAATAAAACTGAAAGTACTATATCTTGGCAACGACAAAAAAAGAAATTTGAAAATAAACAAGAATCAGATGAAAAACAGGACACAGATTATAAAACGTTAGATACGTTTGGAAAAACGTCAGAAGAATTATTAATTCAAAAAGAAAAGCCAAATGCAGAAGTTGTTCCTAAAGTAGTTTCTGAGGATAAAACAGAAGAACAGCCAGTGGAAGAGACTCATTTACCATGGTTACGAGGTAAGAAGAAACCAATAAGAGTTGAACAAGATCAAGAAAATATCGAAGACATTAAATCCGTAGTTTTAAAACCCATAAAACGTGGAAAGAAACCTGAAATAAAAGAGGAAACTCAAGAAATTACATTGAAACCAACTAAAAAAATGTCTGAACCTAAAAAAGTTACACAAGAAATTTCTCTGAAACCAGTGCCAAAAGAAAAACCGGAAATAAAGAGTTCAAAAGATTCCGTCGATTTAGTGAGTGAAAAAGAAGAAATTGAAGAAACTAAAATCTCTTGGAGAAAAGGAAAGAACAAACCCAAAGATAAACCGTTATCAGATGAAGTACAGGACACAGATTCTTCAACATTAGATACGTTTGGAAGAACGACAGCAGAATTATTAATTGAAGATGAAAAGCCTAGTTCAAAGGTTACACCTGAAGTAGTTTCTGAGAATCAAACAGAGGAACAACCAGTGGAAGAGAGCCATGTACCGTGGTTACGAGGTAAGAAGAAACCATTGAAAGTTGAACAAGATCAAGAAAAAATCGAAGACATTAAATCCGTAGTTTTAAAACCCATAAAACGTGGAAAGAAACCTGAACTAAAAGAGGAAAATCAAGAAATTACATTAAAACCAACTGAAAAAATGTCTAAACCTAAAAAAGTTACACAAGAAATTTCTCTGAAACCAGTGCCAAAAGAAAAACCGGAAATAAAGAGTTCAAAAGATTCCGTCGATTTAGTGAGTGAAAAAGAAGAAATTGAAGAAACTAAAATCTCTTGGAGAAAAGGAAAGAACAAACCCAAAGATAAACCGTTATCAGATGAAGTACAGGACACAGATTCTTCAACATTAGATACGTTTGAAAGAACGACAGCAGAATTATTAATTGAAGATGAAAAGCCTAGTTCAAAGGTTACACCTGAAGTAGTTTCTGAGAATCAAACAGAGGAACAACCAGTGGAAGAGAGCCATGTACCGTGGTTACGAGGTAAGAAGAAACCATTGAAAGTTGAACAAGATCAAGAAAAAATCGAAGACATTAAATCCGTAGTTTTAAAACCCATAAAACGTGGAAAGAAACCTGAACTAAAAGAGGAAACTCAAGAAATTACATTAAAACCAACTGAAAAAATGTCTAAACCTAAAAAAGTTACACAAGAAATTTCTCTGAAACCAGTGCCAAAAGAAAAACCGGAAATAAAGAGTTCAAAAGATTCCGTCGATTTAGTGAGTGAAAAAGAAGAAATTGAAGAAACTAAAATCTCTTGGAGAAAAGGAAAGAACAAACCCAAAGATAAACCGTTATCAGGTGAAGTACAGGACACAGATTCTTCAACTTTAGATACGTTTGGAAGAACGACAGCAGAATTATTAATTGAAGATGAAAAGCCTAGTTCAAAGGTTACACCTGAAGTAGTTTCTGAGAATCAAACAGAGGAACAACCAGTGGAAGAGAGCCATGTACCGTGGTTACGAGGTAAGAAGAAACCATTGAAAGTTGAACAAGATCAAGAAAAAATCGAAGACATTAGATCCGTAGTTTTAAAACCCATAAAACGTGGAAAGAAACCTGAAATAAAAGAGGAAACTCAAGAAATTACATTAAAACCAACTGAAAAAATGTCTAAACCTAAAAAAGTTACACAAGAAATTTCTCTGAAACCAGTGCCAAAAGAAAAACCGGAAATAAAGAGTTCAAAAGATTCCGTCGATTTAGTGAGTGAAAAAGAAGAAATTGAAGAAACTAAAATCTCTTGGAGAAAAGGAAGGAACAAACCCAAAGATAAACCGTTATCAGATGAAGTACAGGACACAGATTCTTCAACTTTAGATACGTTTGGAAGAACGACAGCAGAATTATTAATTGAAGATGAAAAGCCTAGTTCAAAGGTTACACCTGAAGTAGTTTCTGAGAATCAAACAGAGGAACAACCAGTGGAAGAGAGCCATGTACCGTGGTTACGAGGTAAGAAGAAACCATTGAAAGTTGAACAAGATCAAGAAAAAATCGAAGACATTAGATCCGTAGTTTTAAAACCCATAAAACGTGGAAAGAAACCTGAAATAAAAGAGGAAACTCAAGAAATTACATTAAAACCAACTGAAAAAATGTCTAAACCTAAAAAAGTTACACAAGAAATTTCTTTGAAACCAGTGCCAAAAGAAAAACCAGAAATAAAGAGTTCAAAAGATTCCGTAGATTTAGTGAGTGAAAAAGAAGAAACTGAAGAAACTAAAATCTCTTGGAGAAAAGGATATAAGAAACCCAAAGATAAATTGTTATCAGATGAAGTACAGGACACAGATTCTTCAACATTAGATACGTTTGGAAGAACGACAGCAGAATTATTAATTGAAGATGAAAAGCCTAGTTCGAAGGTTACACCTGAAGTAGTTTCTGAGAATCAAACAGAGGAACAACCAGTGGAAGAGAGCCATGTACCGTGGTTACGAGGTAAGAAGAAACCATTAAAAGTTGAACAAGATCAAGAAAAAATCGAAGACATTAGATCTGTAGTTTTAAAACCCATAAAACGTGGAAAAAAACCTGAAATAAAAGAGGAAACTCAAGAAATTACATTAAAACCAACTGAAAAAATGTCTAAACCTAAAAAAGTTACACAAGAAATTTCTCTGAAACCAGTGCCAAAAGAAAAACCGGAAATAAAGAGTTCAAAAGATTCCGTCGATTTAGTGAGTGAAAAAGAAGAAATTGAAGAAACTAAAATCTCTTGGAGAAAAGGATATAAGAAACCCAAAGATAAATTGTTATCAGATGAAGTACAGGACAAAGATTCTTCAACTTTAGATACGTTTGGAAGAACGACCGCAGAATTATTAATTGAAGATGAAAAGCCTAGTTCAAAGGTTACACCTGAAGTAGTTTCTGAGAATCAAACAGAGGAACAACCAGTGGAAGAGAGCCATGTACCGTGGTTACGAGGTAAGAAGAAACCATTGAAAGTTGAACAAGATCAAGAAAAAATCGAAGATATTAGATCCGTAGTTTTAAAACAAAAAAAACATAGATTAAAATTCGAAGATGGTCCAGTTGATAATTTAGATGATGTAAACTCAGATTTTAAAATTTCTTCATTTGAGCAGGAATGCTTTGATGGTATGGGAGAAATCAAAGGTAAAGTTATTTTTATAATTTTAAAAGAAAAAATATAAAGGACCATACTTTAAAGAAATTATTTACATCAATATTTCATTTATAGAGAAACATAAAACTTTAGCACCGCGATTTATTCAAAAGCTGCAGCCAGTCATAGGTGAATTTAGTAAGCCAGCGAAATTTATATGTTCAGTAGCAGGAAATCCTATTCCTCGAATTAATTGGTACAAAAATGAACAAGAACTACATGCAAATGATAAATATATAATGACTGAAACAGACGCTACTGCTGTATTAGAAATAACTGATATAAATGAAGAAGATATTGGTATGTATTCATGTAAAGCCTCAAATCCTGCAGGAGTAGCAACATCAACCGTGAATCTTGTTATATTTGGTAATTTATTTATTCAGGAAAATCTTTTTTAAATAGTGTGTGACCTTTAATAAGATATTTATTGATAATATTTACATAGAAATTTTTTGAATATATTTGAATTCAATAAAAATTTATGTTCTGATCTAGTTTTTCAAGAATTAAATATTATGTTTATTATAATTTTGTAATTAAAAACACTTCAGAAAATCTAATATACCTACTTAACTAATAAATCTCTAATAAAATTTGTTAAACTAATAATGTTTATTAATTACTTAAAATGTATTTTTTAATTTGTAAAAACTTATTTTAATTGTTATTTATACAATCGGTCTAATAATATTCGAATAATTATTATCTATTCACTAATTTAAAAATATGTAGGATTTTTATTATAATAAAATCTTAGATTATAAGAGTGTTATATATTTCAGAAAAAGAAGAGGAGGGTGTTGCTGCATACTTTGTAAATCCTATAAAACCTTTAGTGGTTGAACAAAACGAACCAGCAATTTTACAATGTTTAGTTAATGGAAATCCTATACCAGAAATTAAATGGTATCATGGTGAAACTGAAATTAAACCAAAGAAACATAAGATTGAAATTAGTTTTGCTCCGGAAACAGGTGAAGCAAAATTAATAATTCTGAAACCTACGCCAGAAGATGAAACAATTTATCGAGTACGTGCGATTAATAAATATGGTCGTGCTGAGTGTAGAGCGAATCTACTTATTAACACAGCTATTGTATCGAAACCAGAAGTACTTCATGCGCCAAAAATAATTCAACCTCTACCCGCGGTAGTGATACAACGTGGCAACCCTTTAACGCTCTTGGTGAAGTTTGAAAGCACCTCTGAACCAGAAATTAAATGGTTCAGAAACAATATTGAAATTATTTCCTCTCCAAATAAACTAGTTAAAATATTTGAAAATATTGCGGAGCTCTTTATACCAGAAATAGAAAAAAAAGATACAGGAAAATATGAAATACGTATTCAGAATAATGTTGGAGAAGCCAGAAGTTCTGGTTCAGTATCAGTAAAAGAGAAAGATGATAAAAAGGATGAAGCAAAGGCACCAAAATTTATTCAACTAATCCAACCACAAATTGTAGCTCCTGGAGAAGTTGTTATATTGGAAACAGCAGTTGAATCTTACCCTACAGCATCGTTTCAATGGTTCTATGAAAATCATCCTCTCGAAGTATAAATTTATTATATTATATTTTAAGAAATAACGATAAAAAAATTTGCAATAAAATTTTATTTATATAAATAACTTTTTAATAGCTTCATAGACAATATTTCTAACAAAATATTCTAATAAAATATGCACTACAATTTCCTATTCATTAAATTTTTTATTTAACATCTTAAAATTCGTAATTTTTTACATTATTTTAATAATTTCATAATATTAAAATAATATATAATTCATTTTTAGAGCACACATGAAATACGTATAGTTACAAAAGAAAATAGATCAGTACTTATGATTAAAGAAATACAAGCAGAATTGGCCGGAACATATACATGTCGAGCTGAAAATGTAGCTGGATCAGTCACGAGTACTGCTACAATAAATCTTCAAGATATACTATGGGAAAAAGCTGTCGAACTTGTATCACCTATTTTCATAAAAAAACTTTCTCCAATTCGTGTTATGGATGGGGAAAGCGTAAATATGACATGTGTCGTTCAAGGTAAGCCAATACCAAAAGTCGAATGGCTTCACGACAATAAACCTATAAAAGAAGGAAAACAAATAACAATTTTACAAGATTCGGAAGGTATATGTAATTTAACAATTAACGAGGTATTTCCGGAAGATGCTGGAGAATATATATGTCGTGCTCTTAACTCAGTAGGTGAAGCCATATGTATTACGTCATTAGTTGTTGAAGGTAATTTTTTATGTAAATTATGTTATTGTTTTACGTAATAATTTAATTTTAAAGATTTATATATTATTTAAGTAAAATATAATATTTATATATTTAAATTATTAAAAATTTATATATTACATAGTACATATTACATATTTATATAATATATAGAATTAAAAAATTGTGTTGGATAAACATTACAACAAAATTATATAAAATTAATTATTTTAATGTAGCATATGAATATATACCTGACTCGGAAATAGCATCTTCAGCAATTGCGACGTCACTTATGACTGGTCAAAGTGGATCTGAAGAGGATTTATTGTCTCCAAAAGTAACGTAGACAGAAAATTTTTATTAACTATTTTTATTAACTATTATCCACTACTATAATAGTTTTACATGTATAATGACGATAATAACGTATTGAATTATTATTTCAGGAAACGCCATTGGAATCCGATACAGAAGATACGGCTCCAAGCATAGCAAAAAAACTTCCACAAATTACTTCTACTAAAGATGGTGAATTAACTCGGTACGTATTATTTTTTTACCGTAACAAATAGTATTTTAATGAATATATTAATAGTGAAAATATGACTGAATTAATATTACAATTGTATTATCATTAAACTATAACTGTATGTATGATAACATGGTTGTATATTGTTTTTTAATTATATATATATATATATATAATTATGTACATTTTAATTATATGCATATATAATACCGTGATTTACTTGAAATTAAATTTAGTGCTATATTTTACCTAAAATAAAATTATAAACTGAAGAAACGACTATCTCATTTAATTATTTTTCTAGAAGAATATTATTATTCTAAAAGAAAAGTTAGATATAAAAGTTATAAAAATATAAATAAATAATATATAAAATCTATATTATATTAATCATTATTGTAACTTTCTTAATTTATTAATAATATTTAAAATAATTAATATTCAAAATTTTAATAAAACTAATTTAATTTTTAAAATAAACATTTCTAATTTAAACTCTACGATTTCTTAATAATTTTTGTACATAAAATTGAACCTTACTTTTAAGAAAATAAAAAATCTCCGAAATAATGTTTTTTCTTAAATATTTTGATATATTGATTGATTATAATTTTGATTAATATTTTCAAGATTGGAAGTAAAAGTTAAAGGAAAGCCTAAACCTAAGATTAAATGGTATAAACAAGGTATAGAAATTCATGCATCTAAAGAATTTCAAATTGAAGAATTAGAAGATGGAACAGCTATTCTTACAATCACTGAAACTTATCCAGATGATACTGGCGAAATTATACTTGAAGCTCATAATTCATTAGGAGTATCAACTACGGCTACTTATTTATCTGTAGAAGGTAAAAACTAAATTTTTTTTCAAATAATGAATATAGAAAACTTTCCATATAAATAATATTTCTTTAATAATGCAGAATTAAAATTATTTTCAGCTATATCGACAAGCATTCTCATCAATTTAATTATACAACCTTTTATATTCCTGTCATTTCCTTTTAATAAAACACTGAATACAAGAACAAATAAATATATATACATTTTATCATAATTTACAAATTATTTTTAAAAATTATGCATTATTTTATACAGGAATCGTTGGAACAAAAGAATATCGGAAACCAGAATGGGTCACGCAAATGGAAGAAATGCAAGAAGCTCTTCGAGGTAAGGATAAAAATTTTGTTAAAAACTGAAGCATGTCTGTTCGCATGTTTGCATTTTCAATTGATAGTTCAAATATTAAAATTATACATCACCATAACGGATCGTCAATATTCTATAATAATTTTATTAATTAATAGACCAATTATAAAAAGTAATTCTTCAGCAAACATTTTACTTAATATTACGATTAAACTTATGACTAATTCGTCTTATTTTTATGTATAAAAATGCATGCGAAATTTTATTACATAAGAATAATATAATTAATAAAAACTAATTCAAAGGTTTGTTAAAAAAAAAAATAATAAACTAGAACGGTATAAAACGTCGATATATCACGTTCACAAAATCTGGCAGAAAATCGATCAGCGAAAAATTTTTTAAAAGGTAAATAAATATAATTTTAAATAAATAAATAAAAACTTTAAAATATGACAACTAGAACAAAGCGTAGATTATTAATTAAATTTAAAGGTATTAATGATAAAGTATTGTTTTTGTTAAATAATAAAATAATAAAAGTTCAAATAAACACGAAAAATAAAATTGCTATACGTTAAATTGAAACAAGTGAAACTTAAAAAATCCAAAAATTATTCAAAAAACCTTTATCCATAAATAAGATAAAAGAAATTAGACAAAATTTTTAAAATATATATAAAGAATTTTATTCAAAAATATACTACTAAGATATACTAGATTCGGCTTATACTAGATTGAGCTATTACCAACAAAAATAACGAATTAATTCATCTTAGAAGATATATTCTAAGCAATTTTTATCTTTCTGTGATTGAATAAAATTTTTAAGTATGTACTTAGTGACAATATATTTTAAAAAAATATAAAATTATAAGTAATTCAAACAAAATAGAAGCTAGAAAATTTAGTTACATCACATATGAGTCATTAGGAAAATACTATACGTACCCTCAACTTTTCGTTTCTGGAAAATTTAATGATCAATTTAATTACTAATGATTGGCATCTTTAATTGACTCAAAAATGTATGCTTTAGAGCCAAGCCAAATTGAATTACAAAATTTTCGACAACTTTATAAAACAAATAGTCACGAAGAACTTCAAGAGTTTTTATTACTTGAAAGTCTATGTACCGACGATATCGATTTAGCTGAAAATATGTCAAATTCTAAAGTTAATTTTATACAAGATGTTAAAGAAGAACAGAGAATAATCTCAGGTATTTTTTTACTAACATTTTAATAGTCATTTATTGAAGAATATATAGTTTATTTTGAATAAATATTAATAACTGTAAAATTATTGATTTTTTTTTATACATTATTAAAACACGGTATTATTGGTAATATGTTCAGTGCTGCATGGTGTGTTGTATTTTTTCTCATTAGATTACTGACTACAGGTTGAACTTCCTAATTCATCAAATTATGTATACAGGTAACAATTGAATAAATGTAATAGAATGAACAATGATTAAAAAAAAAATAAAATTTATTTTTATTTTACAGCTACTCGGTCAATACCTCGTTTTATCCAAGAATTTACAGATACTTATGCTCAAGAAGGAGAAACTATTACTTTTGAATGTATATATTCTGGCAATCCAGTTCCAGGTAAAATTATATTATTAATTTAACTTGTAACTTACATTTAACATGATTCATTTATAAAAAATATGGAATATATAATATTTATTTGCTTATAATACTTCAAATAATTATATGATATTAAAATAAGAATATACTTCTAGACATTGTTTGGTTTAAAAACGATAAAATAGTATTGAACAATGATAATGTCAAAATAAAAATTCTTGAAGATGAAAAGAAAACGACATTAACGATTAAAGAAGTAACCCATGAAGATGCAGCAACATACGTTTGTAAAGCTACTAGCGATATAGGATTAGCTACAACCAAAGCTAAACTTCAAGTGACTGGTAATTCATTCTTATTTCATATTATAGATGAATTAAAAAATAAACTTTTTAAATAATTTTAATACTAATAATATTTTAAATAGACATTTTTGGAAAACCATCTAAATCAATAGATGAAACAGATATTGAGAATGTTTCAGAAATTGTGAAAAAACCACATAAGAAGAAAAAACAAGAATTTAAAAAATCCAAGGAAGTAAAAGAAAAAATAAAATCTGAAAGAGTTAAAAACGATACAAAAATTATTGTAAAAGAAACAGGAACACCATCTGAACAATCAGAAGAAAAGTAATTTTTTTATATTTGTATAACTCAAATTTCTGATGATTACATATGTTAAATTATTAATGTATCGATAATTAAATTATGTGCCTGTAATTAAATGTGTAAAAATCTGAAATATATCTTTTACAACATTGGTTAATTTATTATTTATAATATATTTATTTTTTAGGAAAATCATCAATAGTCAAGAAAATCAAGTATTGGATAGCACAGATACATTTGAAGAAACACCTCGAAAGGTAATTAATATGAATATATATTTTTTTAAATATTCTTATTAAATATACATTAAAACCTGATAAATAATTTTACATATAAATTATATTTATTTATTAATTTAAAATATACATTTTTTGAAGTATTAATGTTCACAATTTTTTTAATATTAATAATTTTTTAATAATCAATCAGAAAAATTTTAATAATTTTATAAAATTCTTGGAAATTATTTATCATATTTCATAGAATGTAAAACTTTTTTTAAGCTTTCACGAGCTACAAAGATAATACCTGTGCAAGAATCACTAATAATAGAAGCAACACCAAGTATGAAAAAAGTTGATGATAAACCATGTGATAAATTACCAAAACAAGATGAAAAAGCAGAAAAAATAATTGAAGAGCAGCAAAGTATTGTTACATCAGAAACAATAGCTGAAGATACAGCATCAGAATTTATTATTGAAATAGCTAATGATCAAGCGCAAATGACATCTGAAATATTTGAAACAATTTCAGTATCTGAAATTCACACAGAGACTGGTATTCGTGAAATTAAAAAGAAAAGAAAAAAACCTGAAAAAGTCAAAATAACTAAAGAAGATGAAATTAGCGAAGTAAATGTTGAGCAAATTATTGAAAAACAAAAAGAAAATATAGCCCAAGAAGTTCAAGAAATTATGGAAGTATTAAATGCTCCAGAATTCGGACCCGGAGAACAACCTCTTCGAGAATTAGCTACCATCGGATATTTGATTAGACAAGGTGTCAGTGTTATCGAAATCAATGATATCTTATACAAAACTGACAAGTTTCCAGGTCTCAAAACTCCTGATGCACAAAATGCTTTAGTACAACTTGTTGAACGGAAAGGTTATGGACCAATAATAAGTCAAGTTCTTACAGAAGAAACTACTACGGATGAAAGTATTGTCGCTGCTACTGTCGGCTTCAGAGCGTTGATGAAAATGGTTGAACTACAACATGCAACCGTGGAAGAAGTAATTACACATTTTACCCCTGAAGATTTTCGATCTAGAGCATGGGAAGTTACAGAAGTAACAGAGGTGAAGTTATTAAAAAATAAATTATATTTTTCCATTATTAATGTTAGTATTATTAAGTATTATTAGATTTTTTATTAACTTGGATTTATAAATTTTAAATTCAATAAATGCTAAAAATATAATATTAATTAATTTGTTTCATTTCTTTTCAATATATTCACTTACTAATATATTAATAAAATTTTTCTCAATCGACAATACTTGAAATGAATACAATCTGAACACACTGAAAAATATTTAAAACACTCTTCTATAAAATTATATGACTTAATAAAACATATTTAAATTTTATATAAGTTTATAATATATTTGTAATAATGTATTTATAATATATTTGTTAATAATTAGCATGTTGAAAGTGAACAAACTGCAACAGAAAGAGTTGAAATTATTGAACAAACAGAAGTCCACGTAATAGGTAAGTTGTTAACGTGTGGTTTGAGTTTATGTGCAAAGCCAAATAATACAGCAACTCAAAAACAAATTATAATGCATGTTCGACTGTATTTTGCTTTACATAATATTTTAATCTATCCATCGATTCTATGAAATTTTATTTTAATATTATTTAAATAAACAACTTATTTTATAAAATTTTTTAATAAACTGATTTAAATAAACAACTTTTTTAATAAATTTCTTGAATATATTTATTATATTTATTTAATTCATAACTTTATATCTTAAAGAAGTTCCTAAATAAATTATTAAACGATTAATGAAATTCATAAACGTCTTAACTTACACGCACTAAATACTACTTCACAAGGTTTTTATTATTTTGTACATTTATATCCTATTGTGTTATATATTCTTAATAAATTTAAATCTTGAACAGGATAATGAGTTTATAATTTTCATAAAAAAAGAAATTTTCAATTTAAATATTAGTTTATTAATCAATGTACTTAAATTAAAAAATAAAATGTATAATTTTAAACGTATTACACATTTACTATATAAATATATAAAGAATTTTATTAAAGATAATTTTTAAAAAGTTAAACACCTGCTCAATGTTGTGAATATTATGATTCTGAAATTTATTGTTTAAAATTAATCAATCATCTTGCATGTCACAATTCCTTGCATATAATAGAATAAATATATAATAAATCTAGTTCATAAGAATATTTTGTAAATGATTGTGAAATAAAAATATTCTAACTTTTATTAAACATTATTCTTTTTCCTTGCTTTATTTTATATTAAATCACTAAAATAAAATTCCAAGAACAATTATATTTGATTTCAGAAAGGAGAGAAGATAAAACAGTTGTGCAATTGCAGGATGTTCGAGAAAATAAAGGTTTGACTTGAAAGATTTTATCGCATGATTTTAGTTATACGTATGTTATTATGATAAAAATGAAAAAATGTTCTGAAATAATTCTAAAACTTCATTAAATTATAATAAATTCATCAACCATTTTTAAATTTTTAGCCAAAAGAATTTTTATTAACTTATATTATAACACATATAATAACTAATATTAATAATTAATATTAACTAGCTTAATTAGCAATATTTATAGCAATATTTTCGCATAAAAATATTAATTAAAAATTTAATGAAGATAGTTCTAGATAAAAAATTAATATAATTTATTAAAGTTTGTAACATCAAATCAATATTTATCATTTTTTTAATCAAAAACTTTTTTATAATTATCACATTCAAAATGAATGTAATTAGATGTTAAAAATATTTAATTACAATTAAATTTATAAATTTAATTAAAAAATTTAACCTTAAAAATTTTTAATTCATTTTTTCTTATTATATACTATAAGTTTTTCTATCAAAATTATGTGCGTCTAATATTTCAGTTTTATTTTTCTATATCTTACTTTGTTATGACCACCTTTCACACAATATTAACTTCAATTTCATAGGATGTTTTTGAATATGAATAAATATATTATAAATTAAGAAGCATAAAATTGAATAAATATAAATAATTGATACGATTCGTTATTGATACTTGCAATATATCAAACCGGTCGATATGCAAATTTAATGATATTTTGTTTTCATGATCTTAAAAATATTCAGAATTCCAATTAATAATCAGATCATGAATTATAAAATATATTTCTGAATGAAAGTGATACGAAAGAGTAAATTATAAAATGAATAAATTATAAATATAATGGGTAAATTTTTTAATTTATTTCTATTTGAATAATTCAAAATAAAAATAATGTACTGCAAAAGTACACACAAAGTACATGTACTAAATTCCTCCAACATTAATAAATAAATGCATAAAAACTATTTGACATTTATTTCGTTTTTATAAAAGAAATATTATCAAGAACAGATGTAATCCAACAGCCAACAGTATAGAAAATGAAATATAAATGCAAAATCATCAAAATGAGCTAATAACATAAAATATCCACAACGAAATTAGATTAAAAACATTTTAAAATTTTTTTATTTTTTCTATTAAACTATACAAATACAATGTTCATAATAAAATAAACATTTTTGTAGCTATTCACTGCAGCAAATTAAAATAATTTTTATATGTTTTTAAAAAGTGTAAATATGCAATGAATATTGAATATTTTCATTATAATTTTCATTAAAATATTGTTAAAAAGTTTTATCAATAGAAAATTTCAAATATTCATTATAAGATTCTCCCATCTGAGAATATGTCTATTATAAATCTATTAATAATAATGATTAAAAAATATTTAAATGATATATTAAAGAAATATATAAATATGAAAAACTTTTCTATCCTTTATACAAATAAAATATTTAAAATTTTTTTATTTTTATTATTAATATTAATTTCAGTTAATTTTCTTAAATTTAAAAAAATACTTTAGTTAAATAAAAAAAATAAAATAAGAACTGTATAAAATAATATCAGTTAATTTTTTAATAATTATTTAATTGATACTTTTTTAACTAATATTATAAATAATGAAATAGTAAAAAAAAAATAGTAAAACAAAAAGTGAAAGTATATAATTTATTCTCATTAATGTCACAGTTTGAAAATTTTTTTATAAAATACATTGTATTATTTTTAATGCTTTTTTTTTATGTGAAATGTATGAATTTATGTTCAAAATACAAATTCTTTAGTATTTAAAATATTCTCGTTAAAAATAATATTTTTGAATAAAATATTTTGATATAAATAGATAATAGTTAATTCTTGGAAAAATGTTACGATATAAGGAGAAGTGCTTAAGATCTTTTAAATATTATATACTATATAATTACAACTAATGCAAATGTGTATATTCTAAATAGAATTTTTAACCTAAATATAATAAAAATTATATTTATATATGGAAGGTTTACTACTATTAGAAATTTAATAAAAATAAACACATTGACTATATCCAATAATTTTAGTAAATAAATATAAAAATATTTTATAGTGAAAAATATAAAATTAAATTCATCTATTAATTTTGTTGTAATAATACATTAATAAATAAAGGTAGAGATAAATAATAACATCATTCTATTTTTAATATTTATAAATTTTTAAAAATAAGCAAATTTTAGATTTTACTTAAATAATATATTTTAAATTATTACTTTGATATAAATAAAAAATTTTAATCAACAAAGACTAATAAAAATGAGAAATATATATATATATATATATTATGATACAATATATAGACACATATAATTGATAAGTCGTATAAGAATTATGTGATTATTAATCTGTGCATCATAATATTGTATAGGTAAATTATTAGTTTAAATAATGTGTATAGAAATTCATGTATTATCATAAATAAAGTATTAAACACAAACAATTTTTTATTATAAAATTGTACATAAAATATTGATTTAAATTACAATATTTTTTACACATATTAATTCAAGGCACATAATATATTAAAAGGTATAATAAATATTTCGGGATACATTTTTTAATTAATATACTATTCTTAGGTAGTTATGTTTTCATAAAAATATTACTGCCTCATTTATATCGTAAATTTTTCTTCTATTTTTTGTTCACAATCATTCAAACTAATGCTTTTATAAAATAAAACAAACTAAATTTAAGAAAAATAATTGAAAAAATAATAAATTTTTCTCTTTGCCCTACATTGATTTAAATTGTTATCGATAAACTTTCTTGCAATGTTGTAATGAATTGTATTTTTTAAAAAGAATATTTACAACAGTTTTTTTTAGTTTATTATTATTATTATTATTTAATTAACTAAGACGTTTTAATTATTAAAAATTAGATTTATATTCCTTAAATTATTTCAAATTTATTATAATATAAATAAGCTTTATCATTATTCTCTATCATTATTCTTTATTTTTCATATATCATAACTTGAATTTACTTAATATATTATTTACATTGTTATCAATAGCTTCATATTTTGAGCATTTATTTTTTTATTTAAACATCATCAATTCATTCAGAGTCGAATACGTTTTTTGTGTATTGTTTCGCTATCATATTTTAGTTGCGTGAATTTATTTTTATATTCTTTCAGATGCATGAAGCTTTGTTGAACGAAATATAGCAGTGACTTTCCGCTTACGCCGCTATGCTTTCCATGCGCATTAACCTATATTTAAAATATGAATAATTTTCCAGAAAATATTTTATAAAACAAAAAAATTAATTAATAATACAATCATCCTTTCTTATCCAACCTTATATCAAGATACCTTCTAAAGCTTCACTTCTATTTTTATTTAAAGTGTAAGTATAAGAAATAAAAATAATTAAGAAATATTATAATATACAATTTACGAAGATAAGTGCTAATATTTCTAAGTTTATGGCGTTTGTATTCCTGTTTAAGTAAATTTCTTTGTAAATAATACATTTCTTTTCTTATAAAATTTTTATAAAGTAATAAATAAAGAAAAATAGTAATTTAACATTAAAGCTAATAATTATGAAACTTAATCCACTTTTCTTTTTTATAATTTTCTTATTATTAATACATTAATTATATTTAAAAATACAATAACTTTTTTATTTATTTTGAAAGTGATAATAAAATACAGACATTTGCACACTATTGCATGTGCATATACACACATCTTTGGGTGTATGTACATCTAGCCGTACATGAATGAATAGATGTATGTCTGAATACACCAATTATCAACAAATATACCCCGTATTTCAAAAGAAATAAAAAGTCACTTATACACTTCTTTTTATTGTAAAAGTAATTTTTATTATAAATATTCATTGATTTGGCCATATTATTTTTTTGTATTTTATCAAATATATTACTATATATTATAAATTTAAAAAAAAATAAAAATAAGTTTATATACTTCATATTTTTAAAATATATAATTGGAAATACCCAATGAGTAGATAAAAAGCAATGTCTAGTTTCTATGTGTATATTTAATATCCGTATATAGTTTTATATATTACTTTTTATTTAAAAAGAGGATGTAATATCAATAAAAACATTATTTAATACAAATTGTAAAATAAGTTTACACGCAATGTATAATTTAAATATAAATTAAATACTAAATAACTAAAAATTTCAAATAAATTCATAATATCCTCATTTTTTGAATAATCTATCACTTACTTGAACAAGGATTCGTAATATTAAGTTTTTGCTCAACACATAAATTATTACCTTATAAAGAACTATTTATCAATTACTCGTTTTCTACTAATATGACAAATGAATGGTTTAACTCTCAAAAATAATCTAAATAATAAATAAATTAATTTAAAACTGAGCAGAAAAGTATATAATTCTACACATAATCTAATACACCTAACATTCTCACATAATTTTCACAGAATACGAGGACACTCGGCAAGCACACATCACACTGCGCAAACGAAAAGATACAAAAATAGAAGAAGAAAGTGAAGTTGATGATACACATCAAATTAGGGAAAAGGGGGTTGAAATTGTAACAATTGATGATGAAACACAACTCAAGATTAGGAAAGACAAAAATGAAGATCATCAACAAATTCAAGATATTAATGAAATTATTTCTGTAGAAGAAGTGATTGATACTGTTATACAAAAAAAGAAAAAACAACATTTAATGAAAGATAATACAAAAAATGAAATAGAAGAACAAGAAGAACAAGAAGAGGAATTAAGAGAAATGAAAAAAGTATTAAGGTCAAAAAAATCAAAAATAAGAAGTGAAGAATTACCTTTAGAAGAAATTGAGGATTTAGAAATTATACAAGATTCTATAGTACCATCTCTAATATTAAATATTCCAAGTCAACGAAATGAGATATTTTCAACTAACACAACAATTGAACAAGCACCCTGTAAACCTAAAAATGAGAAAGCAAGAATTAGTTTAGATGCTGCAACAGCCTTAAGTGAGGAATATCTTGAAATTCAAGAAAAAGAAGTAGATAAAGTTAATATGCATAAACCAGAGAGTAGAAAGGCTTCGATTTCAGTAATACCAATTCAATCATTTTCAACAACAGAAACAATGATTCAAAATAAAACTGAATTACTTTCGAATATTTCTAAACCTATTGCAGTAGAAGCAACTTCAACTTTTATACCAACTGAAGGAATAATTATATGTGAAACTTATCCAAATGAAGCAAAACTAACAAATATAGACATACAAAATAAGGAAGATGCAGCTAAAGTAGAAATAACTTTAAATTTACAAGAAGCAAAAATAATCAGTGAAATGACTGCTAATGAAAAAGAAATTTTGGCTAAAAATTATAAAGCACCAAATACAGTACAAGCAGAGAAATCAGTAATGCCTCAACAAAGCCTTTCAGTTCTAGAAGTTCAACAGGGAGATAAAGAAGATAACTTCAAAGATATAATTACTATAAAAAGTGTATCTAAAGTAACACTTAATGAAATTGAATCTCTTCAAATAGAAGAAGTTTATCCAGTAGATAAACCTGGTAAATACTATCCAAATCTAATAGTTCCTACAGAAGTAGCGACAACTGAAATAGTTGAACAAAAACAACATGTTACGGAAGAAATGATTGTAACTGAAAGAGAAGGAAAATACGTACCGAATAAATTACCAACATCACAAATTGCTGACGTAAAAATTTGTTCTGGTACAGAAGCTCTTATAATTCGTGAACAACCGATTCAAGAATGTGAAGATATCTATTATCCCGATCGTAAAGTGGATGTTTATGAAGCAAAGCCAAAGATAAGTCTATTAGAAAGTGTTAAAGTTTCAACTATTGACTCACAGCAACAGGAATCCGAATTAGCAATTGAACAATTAAAACAACTTAATGCTAAAATTAATTTGGAAGAAAATTTACCCATTTATATATCAGAAGTATCAACGGTGGAAAAGGAAAAACCACATACATCAGATAAAAAACCAGATATGAAATTAGCAAAAACAACCATTTTACCATTAGAATTAGGAATAATTTTAAGCACTACAGTTCAGGAATCAGAAGGAAAATATAAAGATTTTATTAAACCAGCTACTGCAATAGCAGAAGTTAGTGTTCGATCTGAAGAACATATTAATATTTCAGAAATAGAAACTGCAGATTATCCCACAGAATATAATGAATCATTAAAATATATAACGGAAACTGGTACTGTAGATATTGAAACTACAGAAGCAAAATATATACAAGAAATTTTAATTCATGATCAAGAATATACTTTAGAAGATACAAATAAACCAAATAAATATTATACACAAGTAAGATTAGATGAAATGAAAGGAATAGAAGTACTTCAAACTACTATCGGAGAAAAGGAAGGATATCAAAAAATAGACGATTTTCCTGACAGTCATAAAGGAAAAGAAGTTTCTACCCATTCCTTCCCATTAGTATCTTTACAAGTAGATGAAACGCACTTAATTGATAATATTGGATCTATTACCGAAGATCAATCTAAACCAGTAATTGCAAAGTTAGGTGGTAATGATCTTGAAGGTATGATGATCAACGAAATAGTTCCTCTTGAAAATGTATTACTTACAATAAAGGAAATTCATCCTGATTCAACAAAAGCAGAAATAAGTATTAGCGAAGCTGACAGTATATATACAACAGAAATTGTAGCTACAGAAAAAGAATTAGAATGTGATTCGTCATTAGAAATGAAAGAACTTACTGCTGCTACTAATTATTCTACACAAATCGTGGCAACTCAAGAAATAGTTACAAGTGAGTCTTCTACTAAACCACTATTTTCGAATCTAATTGAAGAGAGAAATATTATTCCATCTGAAGTACCAATGGAAAGCATTACTATTAGTATTCAACAAATAGCAGAAAAAGAAGATGTGTATGAAACAGATATAAAACCAAGTGAGAAAATAGCTGTCGTTGAACTAACAGATGCTAGACATGGAGCGATAACATTAGAAATAATAACAAGTGACAAAGAACAGCCTAATATTTTTGATGAAATTAAGCCTCAAGATGCTATAGCAAATTTAAATATTTCAGCTCATACGATTGCAACTAATTCTGAAACATTTGCAGAACAAAATACTAGCGATATCAATACAAATAGTACAGTTACTAGTATAGCATTACCACGCCAAGAAACTCGTGAAGAACTAATAATTACAGAAACAAATATAGCTGAGACGGAAAGACCAAAAGAAAAAGATGTATATCCTAATGTACAGTTTGCAAATATCGATTTTACAGCATCGGAACATTTAAGTATTAATGAATTTAATACAGTACTTAATAAGGTATGTATTATAAAATAATATTTAACATATTACTTAAAATTAGTTGGTTTATTAAACAAGAATTACATAAAATACTCATTAATATTCTTTATCTTTCTAAGTAAAATATGTTTATGAATTAATTAAACATATAGTTATTTAAAATATTATATGCATGTATTGTATAAACTATCTTCATTTACAATAATTTTTTAAATTCAAATGTACACTTAAAATATGCCAATAATAAAATTTTATCTTAAAATTCATTATCTATTATTTTATTATTCAAAAAAAAATTTTATACTATAATAAATTTAAGATGTGAATGAAGTTACAGGGTATGAGTAAGAAATACATTTAAAAATAAATTCTTAATATGAATAATTAAATAATTTAAATACTAATATTAATAAATTTGAAACTGTGATGAAATTCCGCAGCTAGGCAATAAAGAGAGAAGTGAAAATATAATTTTTACAGTAAAAACTGTCGTATTACATTTACACTTTAATTATAATTAATAATTTTATCAAAAATCATATATTTTAATAAATTTTTAAAAATAAATATAACCAAATTTAAGCATATTCAAGCAAATGATTGAAAACTTATTAAAAATATAATTTATTCATTACACTAATCAAATCTTGGATTATTTATCAATCTTTACTTCATAAAATTCAATTTTTTATTATACTGACTAGTTTTATAATAAACTTATATTCAATTTTTTAATGTAAATAATGCTCATTTAAGAACTTTTTAATACAAATTCATATTAAATAGATTTTATTTTCATATTAAGCGTAACTATCTGGTTGATATATCTCATAATCTTGAATTTTGTATATTATATATGATCTTAAATAAAGTCTTAATTATTATTAAAATTTTAATTTTAATAAAAATATTGAAAAAAAATTTTTTTTTAGGAGGAATATTATAAAACAAAGGATTTGTTAACTGCACAAAAAGTTGGCTTGGATATAATTAAAGGACATATAGTACCACAAATAGAAGAAACTGTTGTAGATAATAGTATGGACATCCTTAAAAAAGAGTCCTTAAAACTTGAAATAGCTAAACCAAAACAAAGTGGTCTCGATATTGCACAAAAAACTGAAATAACTGTGACTGAATTAGAAGCCCCATTAATATTAGATATCCAGCCAGATAAAAAGAAAATTGATATAGCTTTTGAGGAAGAAACAAGTTTTGAAATTACAATTACAAATTCACAAGATAAAGAAGATATATTATCTGAAAAAGAAAAACCTCTCACCCATAAAGCAACGGTTGATTATGATCTTCAGAAAGTTGCTTCTACTTTTGAAATTCATGGTGTTAACGACGTAGAAGATTTATCAAAAGAAAACACAATCAACATCTTACCAAAAACTACATTGTTACCTTATCAATCAAGTCAAATTGAAGAAACACTAATTCAAGAAAATGAAATACCCTTTTCTGATATTAAATTTTCAAATAAAAAAGCAGAAATTTCTTTCCAAATTGATGAATCTTTAACTATATCTACAGTTAATGCATCTGAAAAAGAAAGTGAACTGGATTTTTATATTAAAACAGAAACAGAATCTGCATCGACAAGTATTATAGCTCATTCAGCTGTACAAACTAGTGAAATAAGTCCAAACTCTAATATTGAATATTTTGAACCTACAGACGTTTCAATAACATCTGCAATAATGGATCATATACCATTACATAGTATAGTTACATCTGAAGTATCTACTACAGATAAGGAAATACCACTTCCTTCTTTCGTTAAGCCTGATAAAAAAAAATCAGATATTATTTTCGAAGAAGAAAAAAGCTTACAAATAATAGAGACAGTTGTTTCAGATACGGAACAGAAATATGTAGAAAAAGAAAATATAAATTCGCAAATAGCTAAAATCGAATTTGATAGTCATAAAGTAGCAGAATCAACAGAAATAGCCTCTGAAATTTTACCCGAAAATTTAATTAGTAATTTTCCAAATTCAGCTTTGGCGACAGAACAACATACTCTATTTGAAACTACTATTCAAGAAGAAACCATTTTATCTGATAAAGAGAAAATATTTAATGATAAACCAGCAATGTTAATCAATGCCAATATAGAAATTAGTGAAAGTATTGGAATATCTACTATAAGTGAAATTATTCCAGAAGATAAAGAAGAAAATCTACAAGATTTTGAAAAACCAATACCAAAATTAGCTTGCATTGATTTTAGTGGTCATAAAGTGGCTGAAATATTCGAAGTAGTTACAGATATATCATCAGAAAAATTAGAAAAACAGAAATTGAATCTTATTTCTGCATCTGAAAAGCCAATTACTTTAGAGAGTGTAATAACAGAAGAAATTCAAATTAATGAAACTGAAGGAGTACTAAAAAAAGATAAAGTTCCTGTAAAAGAAAATGTTAATACCGATGTTATTAAAGAAACAGGTTTAATTGTATCTTCAATTGTATTAGGAGACCAAGAAACTAAACTTAATTTACAAACAATACCAGCCAAAAAATTCGCTAACAAAGAATTTATTAGTAACTATTTGCTCCCTGAAACTATAGAACATATAGTAAATGAAAGTATAAATGAATTAAACAAAGAAAAAAATGTTACAGTTCAAAATGCTTTAAGCAATGTTATTACAGAAGAATCTTCTTTCCAAACCACAGTAGTAGAATCTTTGATAGATATATCAGAATCAAAAATAAAAGATTTAAATAATTTGATAAATGCAGAATTAAAACAAGATACTCGGGAAAGTTTAATTATTACAGAAAATTTAATTCAAGAAACAGAAAAATTATTAGATGAAGAGAATAGACCAAATGCACAAAAAGCATTAATAGATATAAAAAATATGCAACCTATTGAAATATTAGAAATTACAACTCAAGATAAAGAAGAAACATTTGTTTCTAAAAAACTAAATGAATACACTGGAAATCCTAATATTGTCGAATATATTCCTTTATCGATTTCAGAAGTAATATCTAATGAAACTGAAAGTACTTTACCTGATGTAGATAAGCCAATAAATCAAACAGCGCAAAACAAAATATTATTATCTGGTCGAGAAATAGCAGAAACAACTGAAATATTAACAACATTACAAACTGATGTTCTTGAAGATGAGAAATATCCTCAAAAACAAATCACCAAAATTACCTCTGATAAATTATCAGCTTTAATTGTATCTGAAATAGTAACTGACGAAACTGAAATGAAATTAAAAGATCAAGATAAACCTGATAACAAATATGCACAATCAAATTTGATAGGTCAAGAAATTGCTGAAATATCAGAAATTCTAACGCTAACTTCATTAACTGAATTAGAAACTAGTATTCCACATGAAGAAGCCGGTGTACCAAAAGTTCAAGAAATGTTACCTCTAAAAGTTTCTGAAACTATATCAAATGAACAAGAAAATTATTTTGAAAGTTTAAAGATACCTAGTCAACAAAAAGGCCAATCTGTTTTAATTGGAAGAGAAGTTGCAGAAATTTTCGAAATAATTCCAATGACCACAAATAAAACTTTCAGAAAAGATTTGTTTGAAGAAGCCACGGGGAAAATTAAATTTGATACAATGCAATCTTTACAAATATCTGAGACTTTATCTAGTGAATTAGAACAAACTTTAACTAGTAGTATTACCCCTGTTGCAAAAACAGCAGATGCTAATATTTTAGGACGAGAAATAGCGGAAACGACAGAAATATCAGAAAATTTAAGTGTTAATAAAATGTCGGATTTTAAAATTCCAGAAACTCATATTGAAAAGTTATTTATTGATACTCTAACTTCAGCTATAACAACGCAAACAAATTTGAACGATTTAGAAGGACATATCTTACCTATTAATGTCCCTGATTTTACTAACATTGAAGTACAACTAGTTAGTAGTAATGCAGTTGAAACTCTTGAAGTTACTACTACAAATAACTTAGAAGAATGTCAACAAAATGTTATACCTAAAGAAAGAAAAGGATCGGAAACATTAGAAACAATATCACCCTTGACAATTTCTCAAATTATATTTAATGAATCCGAAGATTCATTAACCACAGCAATAATTCCAACTAGTAAAATAGCCAATCAAAACTTAGATGGAAGAGATATAGTTGAAAATTTTGAAACATTAATTTTAAGTAATGTAGAACTACTTCCAGATGCTATATTACCTGATAAAATCAAAGTTGAAAAATGTATCGAAGGCTTACCGTTACCTATAATTACACAACCAATTTTCAATGAATTTGAAAATAATATCTCGGATACAGCACAACCTAATGAAAAAAATGCACTTCCAAATATAACTAGTCATGAGGTCGCTGAAATACTCGAAACAATACCATTAAATAATATTAATGTACTACGACCTGAAAAAAGTATGGAACAAAAAAGTATACCACAAATAGATGCTTTAAGTACTGTAACTATTTCGGAAATAATTCATAATGAATTAGAAACTGAATTTCCTAAACAAAGTATACCAAATTCTTTTACTGCTCATTCTCAAATTTTTGGAAAAGAAGCAACTGAAGTAACTGAAATTTTAACGGTACTTAATACAGATAAATTGACAAAATGTGATTTACCCGATTCACAAAAAGCCTTACTAGATCTAGAAGAAAATATTCCTATAGAAATTAGTGAAACTGTGACTAATGAAATAGAATCTTCACTTTTAATCAATAAAATACCAACATTATCTTCAGCTGTTGAAATTATAAAAGAACATAAAATATTACAAACAACAGAAGTAACCGCTATTTCAAGTGTAGAAGAATTACCAAATAAATTAATTCCTGAAAACCAAACTACGACAGAAAAACTTGATATATATTTACCACTAATTATTTCACAAGCTCAAATTAATGAAGAAAATGAATTAATAGAAAGTAATAAGATTCCTGATAAAAGTAACGCTGAAGTAAATATAATAACTACAAATGTCGCAGAATGTTCTCAAATGGTGCCAATGTCAAGCGTTAAAGATTATAAATTATCTGAAATACTAAAGACACAGCATGGTACGCAAAAAATAGATACATTGAATCCATTATATATTTCAGAAACTATACCGACACATTCTGAAAATAATCTTCTACTTAAAGAATTACAAACTGAAAATGTTGTTAATATAAATATAATCAATCAGGAAATAACCAAAGTTTCTGAAATTATTCCTTTAACAAATGTTGAAAATTTAAAAAATGACTATTTTCCTGAAACTCAACAAGGTACAAAAGAATTTAATACATATTCTTCATTAATTGTATCTTCAATAGTATCCAATGAACAAGAAAGTAATTTAGAAAGCTCGGAAACTCCAAATAAACAATCAGCTCATTTTAATTTATTCAGTCATGAAGCTACAAAAGTTATGGAAGTTATACCATCAACTATTGCAGAGGAATTATTAATAACTAAATTATCTGAAAATCAAGAAATTGAAACTAACATTCAAGAATTATTATCTGTAAACATTTCACAGACATTTTTAAATGAAAAAGAAGCATTATTACCTGAATTGAAATCGATAAAGGAAACTATAGCCGAAACTAACTTTAAAGAACAGAATGTAGCTCAAACAATGCAGATAATAACTGAATCTAGTGTTGCAGAATTTCCCGACGAAATTATTCCTGAAAGACAAAATATAATTCAGAATATAAATCTATTGCATCCGCTGATTCAGACAGAAGCACAAATAAATGAAAAAGAAATATCACTGAAAAACATCGAAATTCCATCTGAAAAAATAGCTTCTATTAGCTTACGAAGTGATGAAATTGTAGAAATTACCGAAATTTTAACAGTGTCAAATGTTGAAGAATTCATAGAATCTAAAACAATTCCAGAAAAGATAGGTGAAATATCACCAGAAATAAAAGCTAAATCTACATTATCCACGATTAAAGTTCCTGAATATCTAGAAATAATTCCCTTAAATAATGTACAAAATTTCACTGGTGAGAATATACCTGAAAAGGTAGAAGGAAAATCTATACAACAAAATATCGAAACTGTAGCTATAACAGAAATAACATGTGCTGAAAAAGAAAAATTCATAATAACAGAAGATACTACAAAAGAATATCATGCTGATGTCATATTAGAAGGACATACAGTGCCACAAATAATAGAAACAATACCATCGATTTCTACTAAAAGTATTGAAATAGAATTTATACCTGATAAAAGTCATATTCAATGTAATCAAATACCATTTGAAAGTATACAAAGTAATGAAATTGTTGTACAAGAAAATGAAAAACCCTTTGATATTGAAAGAAAATCTTCTCTTGTACGTGCTCAAATCGAATTTAAAACATCTGACGGATTAGAAGTAACCGAAGTGATTATGTCAGAAGCAAAACCGAACGAAATAAAAACAAAAATTGATAAAGATGTCAAAGCTAAAATCGAAATTACTAAAACACATATAGCAATTAAATCAAAAACACTGCCAGAATCATCAATAACAGAATTTACATTAACTCAACCAACCAGTAAAATAGCAAAAAATATTAAAGACATTCAACATAGTATTAATGTATTAGAATCAAATACAGGAGAAACTGAAACAAACATTTCCGAACATCCCCAACCATTCCCAAAGAAAGCCGAAATTACATTACAAGCGGATCATTTAAAATGTATTGGTAAGTATTATCCAATCCAAAATTATAAAATTACATTTACTTCTAAAATATATATCTACCAAATATAATACACAAAAGTAATTGAGTTATCGTACAATATATTCAAAATAAACTGAATATATATATATACTATATATATATTATATATATCAGATTAGGCCATAGTAGCTACTTAAAATCGACGTATAAATTTAATACTTCTTTTAAGAAAAAATTTATTGCTAAGTTATAAATAAATATATTATTTGCTTTTTATGATTTTTCGTTTAAACTAATAACGCATATTTTAATATGGAAATATATCTTTATTATAAAAAAATATAATCTATAATCGTTTCTTCTTCTACCCCCGTAATTATTAACTTTAAAAATTTTATTATCTAAACAGATATTTTCTAAAAAATAATTTATAATTTACAAATATTATTTTTGGTGGATATACCAAACACTTTATTGGTAAATAATTTATATTAGATAAAATTATTGCAAATTTTTTTATAATTTAATAAGTTTTTTATTGAGCAAATTATTATTATTAACAAAAAATTATACGCATTTTTATGTAATTATATTTTGACAATTGTGTATAAACTAAATTTTTTTTTAATTTATATTTTATTAAAATTTATTTATTTCAATTTCAAATTTTTATAAAATTCATATTTTTTTAATTTTTAATTTTTATAATACAAAAAGTTCATTAGAATGCATATTGCAATATTAATAACAATAACAAGTATTGTTTTAAAGAACATTGGTATGCTTATCATACTCTTGCATTAAAACTTTCATTAATTAATATTTTATGTAAACCTCCCAAATAACAATTAAAGAATCTTCATTTATCTACTCTTCATATATAGATTTAAAAAAATTTATTGCATTTACAAAAAAATTTTTTCTGTAAGTAATCTTTAGACCAATTTATACTATAATTACACAAAAAGAATAATTTAGGTTGAGTGAATAGAAGTCTTATATTATTTAAATCTCTACACGCAAATCTTAAATTTAATTAATTAGTATTAATAAATTAGCAAATTAAATTAGTTTTCTATCTTTAAAAATAATTATGTCCTGCTTTAAAATCAATCATTTTATTTTATCTTTAAAAAAAAATAATCAGTTTTTTGTTTTAAATTCTATTGTGGCCTAGCTTCTTAAGTACCTAATACATTAAGAACTGAAATTAATCAAATTTAATAAATTATGTTATCAAAAATACAAATATATTTCAATATATTTTTAAATTAACATAAGAATAAATAATTTATTTAATTAAAGAAATTACCAATCATTACTTTATTTTAAATCACATATATTAATTTATCATTGTAATTACTATTATTTTATAGTTTAATGTTACCTAATTAATTGTAAATGAACTATATTAGATTAATTGATATTTATAATTTTTATCTATTTAATACAGTATATAAGTATTTTTTTGCAAAACATCTTTTTTTTCAAATATACTACATAAATTTTGTCATAAATAAGTACCAACTATTTATAAACATTATTAAACATCAAGTAAATTTGTTAAAAATAATTTTTTACGATATTTTTTTCGTATTGAAAATTGAGACGTAGTTATTGATCTTTGAAAATCATATTAGTGTAGTATGTATACATTTTGAACCATTAAGTTTAATCAATGAATTTCAAAAAGATTTTAATATTTACTTAATAAACGATTCTGCAGAAGACTATTCATTAAGTATGCTTTTCAATTATCAATTACGTTGCCACAGCTTGTATCTTAATAGAAAGGAATTTTTTTTACAGTACTTTTTTATATACCAAAATAAACAATTTCGGTTTTACAATCTCTGGTAATTATATAAAAATATATAATTATTAAAAAATATCATATTAATATGAAAAAAAAGTAAACAATATTTATAATAAAAGAAAGGTATTAAATAATTAATCAATTAGGAAAGGTAAGTTTCTATATATTCATCAACAAAAATTATATTCTAATTCAGAAAACATAAACAATAGAAATAAATCTGCTGCTTCGAAATTAATAATAAATTAGTGTATAATTTATTATTGATAAATGAGTAATAAAATCCATTGCATCAGATTAATTTGAAGTGAAACAAACCGTAATTCTAAATCACTAAAACATATTGTAACAATATCAAATTACACTAATTATCTGACATTTCAGAAACAACAGAAGCACCAGTCCAACAACACAAAATTACAAAAACACAAATAAAACAAAAACAATATCCTATGAAACAACAAATAAGTACAGAGTCTGATTCAGAAATAACAGAAGAATATACAACTAAATTTAGAAGAGGCAGTAATGACGATAATACAGCAATAAAAACAAAAAAAACAATTATAAAGAAGAAACAACCAACTTCAAATGATGAAAGAGTTGTCATTATAGAAGAAGAAATAGAAAATTTAAAATCCACACTACCTTCAATTCCAAAAAAACAGTTCATGTCAATCGAAGAGGTTACTGGAATTACTGATATAGAAGAAATTACGCCAACAACAATACAAGAAACTGAAGATATTTCAGAAAATGAATATGATAAACCTAAAAAGTCTGAAGTCAAAGAACAAGTAAAAATTATACAAGAAGTAGTAGCAAAAGGAAAAGATAGAAAGATAACTAAAAAGAAAATGATCAATCAGAAAGAAAGAAAACAATCGGCAACAGAAATGATTACAGTTCCCAAAGAGAGAAAGACCCCCACAATAACAAACGTACCAGAAGAATTAATTATTAGTCCTATTTCCGAAATAGCAGAAGATACATTACAAGACGAAATTAAAATATTAGAAAAAGTGACAGTCATTGACGATAAAACTCCAGAAGGCAAAGATAAAAAGACAACGAAGAAGAAGCTAATAAAACGAAAGGACAGGAAACAATCGGTTACTGAAACCGTTACAGTAGAGGAAGATGGTAAAGCACCGATTACTACTGTTAATGAATTACCAGAAGAAATTGTAATATTTGATAAAACCACAACCCCGATACCATCAATCGAATACCAGAAACCGGAGGAAATGGAAGAAGTCCGCGAACAAGTAACGGTAATGGAAGAAGTAACTCCTCAAGGCAAAGAAAAGAAAACCACGAAAAAGCGTATAATCAAGCGAGTGGGACCGAAACAAATCATTACGGAAACTGTAATTATTGAAGAAGAAGGAAAAGCTCCAATAACAATAGTGGAATCGCTTCCGGAGGAGACAATTATTTTGGAAGAAATAACCGCGCCAATTCCGGAGATAAAATATAAGAAACCAAAGATATCAGAGGAAGTAACGGAATTAGTCACTGTGTCTAAAGAAATTACTCCAGAGGGTAAAGATAAAAAGACAACTAAGAGGAAGATCATAAAACGAAAGGACAGGAAACAATCAGTTACTGAAACCGTTACAGTCGAGGAAGATGGTAGAGCACCGATTACTACTGTTAATGAATTACCAGAAGAAATTGTAATATTTGATGAAACCACAACCCCGATACCATCAATCGAATACCAGAAACCGGAGGAAATGGAAGAAGTCCGCGAACAAGTAACGGTAATGGAAGAAGTAACTCCTCAAGGCAAAGAAAAGAAAACCACGAAAAAGCGTGTAATCAAGCGAGTGGGACCGAAACAAATCATTACGGAAACTGTAATTATTGAAGAAGAAGGAAAAGCTCCAATAACAATAGTGGAATCGCTTCCGGAGGAGACAATTATTTTGGAAGAAATAACTGCGCCAATTCCGGAGATAAAATATAAGAAACCAAAGATATCAGAGGAAGTAACGGAATTAGTCACTGTGTCTAAAGAAATTACTCCAGAGGGTAAAGATAAAAAGACAACTAAGAGGAAGCTAATAAAACGAAAGGACAGGAAACAATCAGTTACTGAAACCGTTACAGTCGAGGAAGATGGTAGAGCACCGATTACTACTGTTAATGAATTACCAGAAGAAATTGTAATATTTGATGAAACCACAACCCCGATACCATCAATCGAATACCAGAAACCTGAGGAAATGGAAGAAGTCCGCGAACAAGTAACGGTAATGGAAGAAGTAACTCCTCAAGGCAAAGAAAAGAAAACCACGAAAAAGCGTGTAATCAAGCGAGTGGGACCGAAACAAATCATTACGGAAACTGTAATTATTGAAGAAGAAGGAAAAGCTCCAATAACAATAGTGGAATCGCTTCCGGAGGAGACAATTATTTTGGAAGAAATAACTGCGCCAATTCCGGAGATAAAATATAAGAAACCAAAGATATCAGAGGAAGTAACGGAATTAGTCACTGTGTCTAAAGAATTACACCAGAGGGTAAAGATAAAAAGACACTAAGAGGAAGATCATAAAACGAAGGACAGGAAACAATCAGTTACTGAAACCGTTACAGTCGAGGAAGATGGTGGAGCACCGTTACTACTGTTATGAATTACCAGAAGAAATTGTAATATTTGATGAAACCACAACTCCGATACCATCAATCGAATACCAGAAACTGGAGGAAATGGAAGAAGTCCGCGAACAAGTAACGGTAATGGAAGAAGTAACTCCTCAAGGCAAAGAAAAGAAAACCACGAAAAAGCGTGTAATCAAGCGAAAAGGATCAAAACAAATCATTACGGAAACTGTAATTATTGAAGAAGAAGGAAAATCTCCTGTGATTATAGAAGAAAAATTGCCAGAAGAGGAAGTAATTTCTGATGAAGGATGCGCAACAGTACTGGTTGAAAATATAAATGATAAAGATTTAGCAGATAACAAGAAGAAAAGAAAAAAGAAAAAACCAATTATAAACCCTGATAATTGTGAAGAATTACAACAACCTATATTTACATCTACCGTACTCGATGTAGAAACTGAAAAAAAAAGAATTATACTGAAAAAGAATAAAGATAAAAAAGATGTGCTGAAAGACCTACAAAATCTTATTCCCATGATGATAGAAAGAAAAACATTTGTTCCAAGTAAACTAAAAATTACAGAACCGACAGAAATACCGCAGTTTATTGGAATTAAATTGAAGAAAACAGTACTTCCAAAAAGAAAAGAATCAACTTTAATGCATATACCGAAAATAAGACTAAAGAGCAGAATAACATTTGTTACCGATTGGCCTGTAACTTTACAAATTCCAAAAGTGATAATTATAGATGAAAATCCAAAACAATCTGGCATACTCTCTAGAAATATAGAAGAAGCGGAAAAAAGTTTGCAGAAAAAATATAAACATAGAAAATTACCCCAAAAACCAACAACATATCTCGAAAAGTTAGATCAAGATGATGAAGAATTAAAACATATTCCGTTAGAAAAAATAAATGATAAACAACCATATGAAAGATCGAAAAAAACTAAACAAGATGACAAAATCGTTGATAAAAAACAACTAATTCTGGGTAAAGGCGTAATTAAAAACGATGAATATATACCAGAAGAAGTAAAATTGAAGAAAATTCCAAAAAAAGAAGAACTACCAGAAGATAAAAATGAAAAAATTCCCAATAAACTGGAAACTTCTACAGATGATGGAAATGTTAAAAGGGATGTACCGGATAACACGATTAAACCAATCCAATTCAAACCAACAAACTTCGAAATGATTGACCAAGAAAAATATCTACCAGAAATAGAGGAAAAACCTAAAAAACCAAAGCAAGAACAAAAACCGAAAAAATACGAACGTCCAGAAAAAAAAGTTAGAGTACAGAAAGTAGATGAAATACCTATTGTTCAAGGTGAACCTAAACCAATCGAATCGGTTGATGATATTAACATTAAATTAAAAGTACCAACTAACAAAAAATCAGATGAAACCAAAGAAAAAATAGTACTAAAACCATGGGATAAAGAAAATAATAAACTTGACGAAAAAAGAAATCAGGATGACGAAATTATATTTTCACCGATGCCAGCAATAAATGAACAACAAAATGAAGAAAAAAATAAAGATAATAAGAAAAAGAAAAAATCAAAGGTACGATACAACTTGCAACAAACAGAACATGAGGAAACAAATTTTTTGGAAGACATAACAGTACCCATTCCCGACAATAAGTATAAGAAACCAAAGATATCAGAGGAAGTAACGGAATTAGTCACTGTGTGTGACGAAATTACTCCAGAGGGTAAAGAGAAAAAGACAACGAAGAGGAAGCTAATAAAACGAAAGGACAGGAAACAATCAGTTACTGAAACGGTTACAGTTGAAGAAGAAGGTAGAGCACCGATTACTACTGTTAAGTGAATTACCAGAAGAATTGTATATTTGATGAAACCACAACTCCGATACCATCAATCGAATACCAGAAACCGGAGGAAATGGAAGAAGTCCGCGAACAGATTAACGGTAATGGAGAAGTAACTCCTCAGGCAAAGAAAGAAAACACGAAAAAGCGTGTATCAAGCGAGTAGGACCGAAACAAAACATTACGGAAACTGTAATTATTGAAGAAGAAGGAAAAGCTCCAATAACAATAGTGGAATCGCTTCCGGAGGAGACAATTATTTTGGAAGAAATACTGCGGCCGATTCCGGAGATAAAATATAAGAAACCAAAGATATCAAGGAAGTAACGGAATTAGTCACTGTGTCTAAAGAAATTACTCCAGAGGGTAAAGATAAAAAGACAACTAAGAGGAAGATTATAAAACGAAAGGACAGGAAACAATCAGTTACTGAAACCGTTACAGTCGAGGAAGATGGTAGAGCACCGATTACTACTGTTAATGAATTACCAGAAGAAATTGTAATATTTGATGAAACCACAACCCCGATACCATCAATCGAATACCAGAAACCGGAGGAAATGGAAGAAGTCCGCGAACAAGTAACGGTAATGGAAGAAGTAACTCCTCAAGGCAAAGAAAAGAAAACAACGAAAAAGCGTGTAATCAAGCGAGTAGGACCGAAACAAAACATTACGGAAACTGTAATTATTGAAGAAGAAGGAAAAGCTCCAATAACAATAGTGGAATCGCTTCCGGAGGAGACAATTATTTTGGAAGAAATAACTGCGCCGATTCCGGAGATAAAATATAAGAAACCAAAGATATCAGAGGAAGTAACGGAATTAGTCACTGTGTCTAAAGAAATTACTCCAGAGGGTAAAGATAAAAAGACAACTAAGAGGAAGATCATAAAACGAAAGGACAGGAAACAATCAGTTACTGAAACCGTTACAGTCGAGGAAGATGGTAGAGCACCGATTACTACTGTTAATGAATTACCAGAAGAAATTGTAATATTTGATGAAACCACAACCCCGATACCATCAATCGAATACCAGAAACCGGAGGAAATGGAAGAAGTCCGCGAACAAGTAACGGTAATGGAAGAAGTAACTCCTCAAGGCAAAGAAAAGAAAACAACGAAAAAGCGTGTAATAAAGCGAGTGGGACCGAAACAAATCATTACGGAAACTGTAATTATTGAAGAAGAAGGAAAAGCTCCAATAACAATAGTGGAATCGCTTCCGGAGGAGACAGTTATTTTGGAAGAAATAACTGCGCCGATTCCGGAGATAAAATATAAGAAACCAAAGATATCAGAGGAAGTAACGGAATTAGTCACTGTGTGCTAACGAAATTACTCCAGAGGGGAAAGAGAAAAAGACAACGAAGAGGAAGATAATAAAACGAAAGGACAGGAAACAATCAGTTACTGAAACCGTTACAGTCGAGGAAGATGGTAGAGCACCGATTACTACTGTTAATGAATTACCAGAAGAAATTGTAATATTTGATGAAACCACAACCCGATACCATCAATCGAATACCAGAAACCGAGGAAATGGAAGAAGTCCGCGAACAAGTAACGGTAATGGAAGAAGTAACTCCTCAAGGCAAAGAAAAGAAAACAACGAAAAAGCGTGTAATAAAGCGAGTGGGACCGAAACAAATCATTACGGAAACTGTAATTATTGAAGAAGAAGGAAAAGCTCCAATAACAATAGTGGAATCGCTTCCGGAGGAGACAGTTATTTTGGAAGAAATAACTGCGCCGATTCCGGAGATAAAATATAAGAAACCAAAGATATCAGAGGAAGTAACGGAATTAGTCACTGTGTCTAAAGAAATTACTCCAGAGGGTAAAGATAAAAAGACAACTAAGAGGAAGCTAATAAAACGAAAGGACAGGAAACAATCAGTTACTGAAACCGTTACAGTCGAGGAAGCTGGTAGAGCACCGATTACTACTGTTAATGAATTACCAGAAGAAATTGTAATATTTGATGAAACCACAACCCCGATACCATCAATCGAATACCAGAAACCGGAGGAAATGGAAGAAGTCCGCGAACAAGTAACGGTAATGGAAGAAGTAACTCCTCAAGGCAAAGAAAAGAAAACCACGAAAAAGCGTGTAATAAAGCGAGTGGGACCGAAACAAATAATTACGGAAACTGTAATTATTGAAGAAGAAGGAAAAGCTCCAATAACAATAGTGGAATCGCTTCCGGAGGAGACAATTATTTTGGAAGAAATAACTGCGCCGATTCCGGAGATAAAATATAAGAAACCAAAGATATCAGAGGAAGTAACGGAATTAGTCACTGTGTCTAAAGAACTTACTCCAGAGGGTAAAGATAAAAAGACAACTAAGAGGAAGCTATAAAACGAAAGGACAGGAAACAATCAGTTACTGAAACCGTTACAGTCGAGGAAGCTGGTAGAGCACCGATTACTACTGTTAATGAATTACCAGAAGAAATTGTAATATTTGATGAAACCACAACCCCGATACCATCAATCGAATACCAGAAACCGGAGGAAATGGAAGAAGTCCGCGAACAAGTAACGGTAATGGAAGAAGTAACTCCTCAAGGCAAAGAAAAGAAAACCACGAAAAAGCGTGTAATAAAGCGAGTGGGACCGAAACAAATAATTACGGAAACTGTAATTATTGAAGAAGAAGGAAAAGCTCCAATAACAATAGTGGAATCGCTTCCGGAGGAGACAATTATTTTGGAAGAAATAACTGCGCCGATTCCGGAGATAAAATATAAGAAACCAAAGATATTAGAGGAAGTAACGGAATTAGTCACTGTGTGTGACGAAATTACTCCAGAGGGGAAAGAGAAAAAGACAACGAGGAGAAAGCTAATAAAACGAAAGGACAGGAAACAATCAGTTACTGAAACCGTTACAGTCGAGGAAGCTGGTAGAGCACCGATTACTACTGTTAATGAATTACCAGAAGAAATTGTAATATTTGATGAAACCACAACCCCGATACCATCAATCGAATATCAGAAACCGGAGGAAATGGAAGAAGTCCGCGAACAAGTAACGGTAATGGAAGAAGTAACTCCTCAAGGCAAAGAAAAGAAAACCACGAAAAAGCGTGTAATAAAGCGAGTGGGACCGAAACAAATAATTACGGAAACTGTAATTATTGAAGAAGAAGGAAAAGCTCCAATAACAATAGTGGAATCGCTTCCGGAGGAGACAATTATTTTGGAAGAAATAACTGCGCCGATTCCGGAGATAAAATATAAGAAACCAAAGATATCAGAGGAAGTAACGGAATTAGTCACGGTGTTGACAGAAATTACTCCAGAGGGGAAAGAGAAAAGACAACGAAGAGAAGATAATAAAACGAAAGGACAGGAAACAATCAGTTACTGAAACGTTACAGTCGAGGAAGCTGGTAGAGCACCGATTACTACTGTTAATGAATTACCAGAAGAATTGTAATATTTGATGAAACCACAACCGCGATACCATCAATCGAATACCAGAAACCGGAGGAAATGGAAGAAGTCCGCGAACAAGTAACGTAATGGAAGAAGTAACTCCTCAAGGCAAAGAAAAGAAACCACGAAAAAGCGTGTAATAAAGCGAGTGGGACCGAAACAAATCATTACGGAAACTGTAATTATTGAAGAAGAAGGAAAAGCTCCAATAACAATAGTGGAATCGCTTCCGGAGGAGACAATTATTTTGGAAGAAATACTGCGCCGATTCCGGAGATAAAATATAAGAAACCAAAGATATCAGAGGAAGTAACGGAATTAGTCACTGTGTGTGACGAAATTACTCCAGAGGGGAAAGAGAAAAAGACAACGAAGAGGAAGCTAATAAAACGAAAGGACAGGAAACAATCAGTTACTGAAACCGTTACAGTCGAGGAAGCTGGTAGAGCACCGATTACTACTGTTAATGAATTACCAGAAGAAATTGTAATATTTGATGAAAGCACAACTCCGATACCATCAATCGAATACCAGAAACCGGAGGAAATGGAAGAAGTCCGCGAACAAGTAACGGTAATGGAAGAAGTAACTCCTCAAGGCAAAGAAAAGAAAACCACGAAAAAGCGTGTAATAAAGCGAGTGGGACCGAAACAAATAATTACGGAAACTGTAATTATTGAAGAAGAAGGAAAAGCTCCAATAACAATAGTGGAATCGCTTCCGGAGGAGACAATTATTTTGGAAGAAATAACTGCGCCGATTCCGGAGATAAAATATAAGAAACCAAAGATATCAGAGGAAGTAACGGAATTAGTCACTGTGTGTGACGAAATTACTCCAGAGGGGAAAGAGAAAAAGACAACGAAGAGAAAGCTAATAAAACGAAAGGACAGGAAACAATCAGTTACTGAAACCGTTACAGTCGAGGAAGCTGGTAGAGCACCGATTACTACTGTTAATGAATTACCAGAAGAAATTGTAATATTTGATGAAACCACAACTCCGATACCATCAATCGAATACCAGAAACCGGAGGAAATGGAAGAAGTCCGCGAACAAGTAACGGTAATGGATGAAGTAACTCCTCAAGGCAAAGAAAAGAAAACCACGAAAAAGCGTGTAATCAAGCGAGTAGGACCGAAACAAAACATTACGGAAACTGTAATTATTGAAGAAGAAGGAAAAGCTCCAGTAACAATAGTTGAATCGTTTCCGGAGGAGACAATTATTTTGGAAGCAATAACTGAGCCAGTTCCGAAAATAAAAAAGAAATCTCAAAAGAAAAAACCGCTTAAGAAAAAGGTGGACTACGAAGATTGGGTGGAACCAGATTATATCCCTACTATATTAGAGCCAATGCCTGAAAAAATTGAATATGCCCCTAAACGAAAAAAGGAAAAAAAACCAACACCTGAACAAATGAAAAATCTCGTTCCTTTAAGAATTGAAAGAAAAGTAATAAAACCAATTAAATTGCAGATTTCAGAACCCACTGAAATACTTCAATATCCAGGAGTGAAATTGAAAAAGACAACTCTACCAAAACGAAAAGAATCGAAACCTATTAAGGTTCCAAAAATACGACTGAAAAGTAGAATAGCATTTATATCTGACTGGCCGAAACCCATAGAAATTCCAGTTATTGCAATAATAGAGGAAAATCCTCTTCAAAGTGGTATTTTATCTAGAAATATTGAAGAAGCAGAAAAAATATTAAAGAAGAAATATAAAAAGAAGAAACTTCCAGAAACAGAAATACTGATTTGGAAAAAATTGGATAGAGAATTTGAAGATTTAAAGAAAATAACCTTTGGAACAATTGAAGAAAAGCAACCTTATGAAAAACCAACGAAAACTACAAAAAGACAAACCATCGAAAACGAATGAAAAATTGAAATTAGGGAAAGGAAAAGTACCTAAAGAGGATTTCATTCCAGAGATGTAAAATTAAAGAAAATTCCACCTATAGATGAAGAAGAGGAAATTAAAAAAGAGAAAAAACCAATACCTGTTAATAAATCTACAGAATTTATAGAGAAAAAAGATGATCAAGATGATACTCTAATTAAGCCTCTGGAGTTTAAACCATCAGATATTAATGTAACAGATCTAGAAAAATATCTACCCATCAAAGAAGAGAAAGTAGAGGATCAACCAAATGAAAATGTTCCTGGAGAGTACAAACGTCCTGATAAAAAGAAGAAACTTCAAGAATTCGGTGAAAGTCCCATAATAAAAGGAATACCTAAACCTGAGAAATCAGAAGACGATACTGAGATTAAATTTAGAATTCCGGAAAAAGAGATGCCAGAGGAAGTACCTGAAGAGATTTCATTAAAACCATGGTGTAAAGACAATTTTAAACCAGAAAAAGAGAGAGTTATTGATGATAAATTAGAATTTGTTGCCGAAAACATTAAATCACTCCCTGATGAAGTGGTTTCTGAAAAACCTATGAAGAAGAAGAAGAAGTCAATTAAAAAACCAACAGTTGAAAAAGATGCTCCCACAATTGCAGGTTTAACTGAAGATAATGAAAATACTATTCAGGAAATATTAACTTTGCAAGAAATAACACCAGATGGTGAAGACCTTAAAAGAACTAAAAAAAGAGTTTCTAAACAGAAAGGTAACAAGCTCTTTGTCACTGAGATAATGACTATAGAAGAAGAAAATAAAGCACCATTAACTTTTATTTACGAATTACCAGTGGAAGAAATTTATTTGGATTTCAATCCAGCTATGATATCTGAAATAAACATTGAAAAACTAAAAGATTTTGACGAAATTACAGAGCTAGTTACAGTTGCGGAAGAAAAAACACCAGATGGAAAAAATAAGAAAATAAACAAAAGAAGAATAATAAAACGTAAAGACGAAAATCAATCTGTCACTGAAATTATTGTAACTGATGAAGAAGGAAAACCTTCCATTACTGTAATAGAAGAAATACCAGAAGAAAAAATTGTCTTTGACGAAACAACCACGCCTTGTTCTGATATAATATCAGATTTTCCTCAAGATAGAGCAGAGTTACGAGTACTAATAACAACAAGAGATGAAATTACTCCAGAAGGAAAAGAAAGCATAATTACTAAAAAGAGAGTTAGTAGACGGATAGGAAGAAAACAGTCAGTTGTTGAATCAGTTACAGTAGAGGAAGAAGGTAAATCTCCCATAACTACTGTAAAGGAAATGCCAAATGAATCCATAATTATAGATGAAATAACAGCACAACTTCCAGATTTTATTCATAAGACCCCTAAGCTCTTTGAAGAGATAACAAAGATAGTAACAGTTATAGAAGAAATAACACCTGAAGGAAAAGATAAAAAGGTAACAAAAAGAAGAATCACAAAACGTAAAGGAGAGAAGCAATCAACTACTGAAACTATTACGGTGGAAGAAGAAGGGAAAGCTCCAGTAACAACAATAGATAAGTATCCAGAGGAAAAAATTATACTTGATGAGGAAATTATCCCACTGGCAGAAATAGAGGATCAAACATCTAATGAAATTGTTAAAGAGAGAAAACTAATAACTGTTGTACAAGAGATTACACCTGAAGGAAAAGATAAGAAAACAACAAAGAAACGGGTAATTAAGCGTAAAGGATCTAAACAGTCAGTAACAGAGACAATTGTTATCGAAGAACAAGGAAAATCTCTTGTAACTATTATTGAAAACTTACCAGTGGAAGAATTTATAATTGAAGAAACTACTACTCCAATTCCAGCAATATTGTATGAAAAACTGAAACCCTCAATGGAAGTAGTAGAACAAGTCATAGTTATAGAGGAGGTAACTCCAGAAGGAAAAGATAAAAAAACCATTAACCAAAGAGTTACGAAACTTAAGGACAAAAAACCTTCGATAATTGATACCATTAAGATTTTAGAGGAGGAAAAAGAGCCAATTATCTTCATCAATGAAGTTCCTGAACAAGAAATAATTTTGGATGAAACTAATGGTTTATTACCAATGTTACAATACCATAAACCTACGGAAACTCTACAGATTAGAGAACAAATAATTGTTGTAGAACAAAAAACATCTGAAGGAACGAAAAAGAAAACAACGAAAAAAAGAGTTACGAAAAAGAAAGGTTCAAAACAATCGATCGCCGAAATAGTTACTGTTGAAGAAGAAGGAAAATCGCCAATAACATTTATTAATGAGACACCAGAAGAAGAAATAATATTTGATGAAACAACAAGTTTACTCCCTGTAATTGAATATGGTAAACCTGAAGAATCTGAAGAAATAAATAAAATAATAACAATTGTGCATGAAGTAACGCCCACGAATGAAAATAAAAAAACTACCAAAACTAGAATTACGAAACGAAAAGGTAGGAAGCAATCCATAAGAGAAACTGTGGTTGTTGATGTAGCAGGAAAAGTTCCCGTATATTTTGTAAATGTGTTTCCAGAAGAAGAGATTATCTACGATGAAACAACTGGTTTACTTCCGCAATTAGAATATGGAAAACCTAAAGAAACAGAAGAAATTAAAGAACAAATAACAATTCTACAAGAGTATACACCAGAAGGAACAGAAAAAAAGACAACTAAAAAACGAATAACTAATAGAAAAGGACGAAAACAATCAGTAACTGAAATCGTGAAGGTTGAAGAGGATGAAAGGTTGCCAATAACTTTCATTAATGAAGTCCCTGAAGAAGAAATTATATTTAATGAGACAACGGGTTTACTGCCTGTAACGGAGTATGATCAACCAATAGCTAATCAAAAAGTATCAGAACAAGTGATAGTTATACAAGAGATAACCCCAGAAGGAAAAGATAAGAAAATTATTAAAAAGAAGTCAACAAAACAAAAAGGACGTAAGAAGTCAATAACTGAAACGGTAACGATTAAAAAAGAAGGACAATTACCAATTACTTTTGTATATGAAATTCCGGAAGAAGAAATCATTTTTAATGAAACAATCGGTTTACTTCCTACAATAGAATATAACAAACCACTAGAGACTGCAGAAATAAAAGAACAAATAACAATCATTTATGAAGTGACACCAGAAGGAAAAGAAAAACAGACTACTAAAAAACGAACTACTAAACGAAAGGGAGATAAGCAATCAGTGACTGAAACTGTGAAAATTGAAGAAGAAGGAAAAATTCCAATAACATTTATTAATGAAGTACCAGAAGAAGAAATTATCTTTGAAGAAACAACAGGAATTCTTCCAGTGACTGAATATGGTAAATCGGAAGAATCTACTGCAGTTACCGAACAAGTAACAATAGTACAAGAGGTAACACCAGATGGTAAAAACAAAAACACAACGAAAAAGAGAATCACAAAAAGAAAAGGAACTAAGCAATCAGTAGCAGAAATTATTACAGTTGAAGAAGAAGGAAAGTTACCTCTAACAGTCGAGAATATAGTCCCAGAAGAAGAAATTATTTTTGACGAAACAGCTGAGTTAGTTCCTGTTACAGAATATAATCAACCTAATGGAACTGCAGAAATCTCAGAACAAATAACAATTGTTCAAGAATTAACTCCCGAAGGAAAAGATAAGAAAATAACAAAAAAAAGAGTCACAAAACGAAAAGGAATTAAACAATCTGTAACAGAAACAATTTTAGTTGAAGAAGCTGGTGAAATACCGATTACATTTATTAATGAAATTCCAGAAGAAGAGATTATCTTTACGGAAACAACAGGTTTACTTCCAATAATTGAATATGGTAAACCTAAAGAGTCTGCCGAACTAATTAAAGAAGTTACTATCATACAAGAATCAACACCAGAACAACAGGATAAACACGCTACAAAAAAGAGAGTAACTGAACGAAAAGGACCAAAAGAATCTATAACTGAAATTTTAACGGTAGAAGAAGAAGGGAAGCCACCAATAATGGTAATAAATAAGCTTCCAGATGAAGAAGTTATTTTTGAGGAAAGTATAAACTTAATTCCCATTATAGAATCCCCTAAATCAGAACAAGCTATAGAAGTAAATGAAAAAGTAACAATTATAGAAGAAGTAACACCACAAGGTAAAGATAAAAAGATAATTAAAAAAAGAATAACCAAACGTCGGGGAAACCGGCAAAACGTAATTGAAACCATTCAAATCGAAGAAGAAGGAAAAATTCCTATTTCTTTCGTAAATGAAGTTCCAGAAGAAGAAATTATCTTTGAAGAAACAACGGGTTTAATTCCAGTTATCGAATATGGTAAACCTCGTGAATCATCAGTGGTGACCGAACAAGTGACAATGGCACACGAGCTAACACCAGATGGGAAAAATAAAAAGATAATTAAAAAGAGAGTTACAAAATGTAAAGGACCTAAACAATCAGTAAAAGAATTTGTGACGGTTGAGGAAGAAGGAAAAATACCTACAACTTTTGTACATGAAATACCGGAAGAAGAGATTATTTTTGATGAAACAACTTCTGTAACGTCAAGTAAAGAGAAAGATGATAAAAATAATCATGAAATAAAAAAGAAATCTCAAAAGAAAAAACCACTTAAGAAAAAGGAGAACTATGAAGACTGGGTGGAACCGGATTATATCCCTACTATATTAGAACCAATGCCTGAAAAAATTGAATATGCCCCTAAACGAAAAAAGGATAAAAAACCAACACCTGAACAAATGAAAAATCTCGTTCCTTTAAGAATTGAAAGAAAAGTAATAAAACCAATTAAATTGCAGATTTCAGAACCTACTGAAATACTTCAATATCCAGGAATGAAATTGAAGAAAACAACTTTACCAAAACGAAAAGAATCGAAACCTATTAAGGTTCCAAAAATACGACTGAAAAGTAGAATAGCTTTTATATCTGATTGGCCGAAACCCATAGAAATTCCAGTTATTGCAATAATAGAGGAAAATCCTCTTCAAAGTGGTATTTTATCTAGAAATATTGAAGAAGCAGAAAAAATATTAAAGAAGAAATATAAAAAGAAGAAACTTCCAGAAACAGAAATAACTGATTTGGAAAAATTGGATAGAGAATTTGAAGATTTAAAGAAAATACCTTTGGAACAAATTGAAGAAAAGCAACCTTATGAAAAACCAACGAAAACTACAAAAGACAAACCATCGAAAACGAATGAAAAATTGAAATTAGGGAAAGGAAAAGTACCTAAAGAGGATTTCATTCCAGAAGATGTAAAATTAAAGAAAATTCCACCTATAGATGAAGAAGAGGAAATTAAAAAAGAGAAAAAACCAATACCTGTTAATAAATCTACAGAATTTATAGAGAAAAAAGATGATCAAGATGATACTCTAATTAAACCTCTGGAGTTTAAACCATCAGATATTAATGTAACAGATCTAGAAAAATATGTACCCATCAAAGAAGAGAAAGTAGAGGATCAACCAAATGAAAATGTTCCTGGAGAGTACAAACGTCCTGATAAAAAGAAGAAACTTCAAGAATTCGGTGAAAGTCCCATAATAAAAGGAATACCGAAACCTGAGAAATCAGAAGACGATACTGAGATTAAATTTAGAATTCCGGAAAAAGAGAAGCCAGAGGAAGTACCTGAAGAGATTTCATTAAAACCATGTTCAAAACAAAAATCACCTGTTATACCTGAAGTTGAGCAAATAAACTTTGAGGGTGATATATTAAATCTTGATAAAAAAACACTTTCATCTGATGATGATTCTGTTACTAAAATAAATAACACAAATGACATTTCACAACCTGTACACAAAAAACCAAAACATAGAAAAATGCCAAAACAAGCACAAGACGAGAATAATATACTTAAAGGTGAGTTTTCTCACTGATTTATTGAGAAGCTTTTTCACCGCATTATGCGAATTACTTATTAATACAAAATATTAAAGTCAAAAATTTAATATTTCTTGCATGTATAATTTTTTAATTTATATAAACATATATGCATATGTGAACATATTTATGTTAATAAGATTTTATATTTTAGGTGCAGAGGAATCAGCGATATTTAAGGTACATTAAACAAAATTATATAATTTTATATGGGCTCGAGTGTAATATTTATAAATATATATTTAAGTAAAAATTTTTATTATAATTTAGTCAAATAAGAATTATTTGAAACTTAAAATGTAATAATAATATTTTTATTTTTATACATTATTGAATATTATCGCCGTACAAATCAACATATTTAAATCAATATTATAAAGGAATATATATTTAATTAATATGAGCACCTTTATGCTTTCAAAAAACTATTTAAATCAATTATAAATTTCTCATTATTAAAAAAAATTTTTTTTGAGTTATCTTTTAAGAATATTAATATCAGATATATAGTCTGATGTATAACTAATTAAAATATTTTAACAATTATTATTTACAAATTAATGACAACACCTTTAAAAAATCGTATTTTTAAAGCTAATTAATCTTTCATTATTATTCTCAATTCCAAAATGAAAATAAATCAATTATATATCAATATCTTCAAAATTCAAAATATTATAAATATTATGTATTACAATCAACAATTGAAGGCATTTCTAATAAAAAAATTCAGATTTTTTCAATTAATCATAAACAAAAGTTTTACGAATTTAGAACAAAAATTATATATTGGCAATAGATTTTTACCGTATTGCAATGTTAATTTAATTTAAATATTTAAATTTTTTATAATAATTTATTGACTCTCTGATAACTTATTTATTATCATAGAGTACATAACAATAGAAATTTCTAAGTTTTCAAGTATTTTTGGCCTAGCCATTACAAAAAATCTATGTATGAGCCTCAATTTTTCTATTTTTAAATTATCAACTAATTAAATATTTATTTTCTATAAAACAAAATCAACTAATATTAATTTAAATTTTTTTTAAATATATATTTTGATTTATGGGGATTTTAAATATTTTCGTGTACCACATTGTTTAAATGATTTTAACTACTATACATAAGAAAATTGATATAATAGCACAAAAAAGAATCAATTATATAAGTCAATGAAAAAAATAGTATTAGAATCCATATTTATACTTATTAAGAATTTTAGACCCTAGCTGACGAAAAATTATTAAGAATTATTAGGAAAATTTAAAATTACAATTTAAAAATTCTAAAAACCCATTTTCTTATAATTGTAAGTAAATGAATAATATCAAAAGAAAAAAGTCGAACATATGATTATAAAACGCTTAGTAAATACTAATAAATGTATATTAACATATATTAAGTGTAAATAAATAGATGAATTTATCTTTACATATATAAAATTTAATAGTTTAATATTAATATCATTTTATTTAGAGGAAGGTATATTACTCGAGCCCTATAATTAATTTTATATAAAAACTAATTCATTACATTTTTATTTTTGTTAGGACACTGAATTACCAAAAGATAATATTAATGAAGAAATAACATTAGATTCTTTAGACAAAATTGATAATATTTTAACACCGATAAAACCAAAGAAGAAGAAAATTAGTGATAAAATAAAAGTAGAAAAACAAAAATATCCAACCGAACTATATGAGAAAGAATTTAGTGACAGTTATGAGGAAATTGATGATATTAAACCAGATAAAGCAAAACAAGAAGTATCTTTAATGGAATCTGTTGAAATTATTGAACCGATTATTCAAAACATTGCAAAAGATATTATTGATGATAAACCAAATAAAGAAACAGCAGTAAAAAGACCTGTAGATATTGATGACAAAGAAAGTTTAGATACAACTGAAGTTATTTCACAAATAACTATAACAAAAACTCCTGAAGACAATATAGACGGTGCTATAAAAGCAACAGTGTTATCAAATGAAGAACAACAAAAGAAAAATGTGTTTGATGCTATTAAATATGATATGGACAAGGAAATACCAAAGGATATAAGTTTAATTCCAAAATCAAAAAAGAAAAAAGTGGCTTTTCAAATAGAAAATCAGGAAGTCGTATTTCCTGAAAAAATATTTCTAGATGTTTCTATAAAAGATATACCATGTAATTCTGAGGTTACCACAATTGAACATATAAATGAAAGTACAATAATGCAAAAACCATCTCAAGAATTAATTCAAAAGGACAAGGATGGGGAAAATTCATCCGATTCTCAATCGTTACACACAAATGAAAAATTAAAATTGATAGATAACATAGATACAACTAAAATAATTACAAAAAAGAAGAAGAAGAAACCTATTAAGATAAAACAAGATAATGAAGAATGGGTAGAACCTGAATATGTACCTACCGTACTAGAGCCTATGCCAGAAAAAATTCAATGGAAACCTACAAAACAGAAAGACAAGAAGAAAATTCCATCAGAAATAAAGTTTTTAGTTCCTCTTAAAATTGAAAGAAAAGAAATAAAACCCATTAAATTGCAAATTTCAGAGTTTACAGAAGTACCTCAATATCCAGGAATGAAATTGAAGAAAACAACTTTACCAAAACGAAAAGAATCAAAATCTGTTAAGGTTCCAAAAATTAGACTAAAGAGTAGAATAGCTTTTATATCTGACTGGCCGAAACCCATAGAAATTCCAGTTATTACATTAATAGATGAAAATCCTCTACAAAGTGGTATTTTATCTAGAAATATTGAAGAAGCAGAAAAAATATTAAAGAAGAAGTATAAAAAGAAGAAACTTCCAGAAACAGAAATAACTGATTTGGAAAAATTGGATAGAGAATTTGAAGATTTAAAGAAAATACCTTTGGAACAAATTGAAGAAAAGCAACCTTATGAAAAACCAACGAAAACTACAAAAGACAAACCATCGCAAACGAATGAAAAATTGAAATTAGGGAAAGGAAAAGTACCTAAAGAGGACTTCATACCAGAAGATGTAAAATTAAAGAAAATTCCACTTAAAGATGAAGAAGAGGAAATTAAAAAAGAGAAAAAATCGACACCTGAAAAAGATAAAAAGGATACACTACCTAAAAAACAAATAGAACCAGATATTTCTATAAAAGTAGATGAATTTAAACCTACTCATATTGATACATCAGAATTGGAAAAATATATACCCCAAAAAGATGAAAAATCTGAAGAAGAAAAAGCGTTAAAAGAACGTGAAAAATACAAGCGTCCTGATAAAAACAAAAAAGAACAAGAAGTTGATCAAGTACCGATATTAAAAGGAAAACCAAAACCAGAAAAAACAGAAGATGATACGGATATTCAATTTAGAGTTCCAGAAAAAGATAAACAAGCGGAAATTTCTGAAGAAAAACTATTGAAACCTTTGAAAAAAGAAACTTCAGAAACTGACAAAAAAATCAAACCTTCTGATGAATTAATATCAAAATTATTACCTGAAAATGTTAACGTAGACGACGAAATATACAAAAAGATAACAAATAAGAACAAAAAGCCTAAAACCGAGACTGACAGTTCTGATGATCAAATACCTGATAAATCTATAGAAGGAATAATTACAGATATTCCAAAAGATCAAATAAAAAAAGATAGTACAGTTGTACCAGCAGAATCTTCCCGGAATATCGATAATAAAGAAATAAAAATTATTTCAAAGAATGCTAAAAAGAAAAAACAACTTAAGAAGAAGGCGGAATATGAAGATTGGGTGGAACCGGAATATATCCCTACCATATTAGAGCCAATGCCTGAAAAAATTGAATATACAGTTAAACGAAAAAAAAATAAAAAACCAATACCTGAAGAAATAAAAAATCTTGTACCTATAAGAATTGAAAGAAAAGAAATAAAACCAATGAAATTACAGATTTCAGAGATTACAGAAGTACCTCAATATCCAGAAATGAAATTGAAGAAAACAACTTTACCAAAACGAAAAGAATCAAAATCTGTTAAGGTTCCAAAAATTAGACTAAAGAGTAGAATAGCTTTTATATCTGACTGGCCGAAACCCATAGAAATTCCAGTTATTACATTAATAGATGAAAATCCTCTACAAAGTGGTATTTTAACTAGAAATATTGAAGAAGCAGAAAAAATTTTAAAGAAGAAAAATAAAAAGAAGAAACTTCCAGAAACAGAAATAACTGATTTGGAAAAATTGGATAGAGAATTTGATGATTTAAAGAAAATACCTTTGGAACAAATTGAAGAAAAGCAACCTTATGAAAAACCAACGAAAACTACAAAAGACAAACCATCGAAAACGAATGAAAAATTGAAATTAGGGAAAGGAAAAGTACCTAAAGAGGATTTCATACCTGAAGATATAAAATTAAAGAAAATTCCACCTAAAGATGAAGAAGAGGAAATTAAAAAAGAGAAAAAATTAACACCTGACAAAGATAAAAAGGATACACTGCCTAAAAAACTAATAGAACCAGATATTTCTATAAAAGTAGATGAATTTAAACCTACTAATATTGATACATCAGAATTGGAAAAATATATACCCCAAAAAGATGAAAAATCTGAAGAAGAAATAGCGTTAAAAGAACGTGAAAAATACAAGCGTCCTGATAAAAACAAAAAAGAACAAGAAGTTGATCAAATACCGATATTAAAAGGAAAACCAAAACCGGAAAAAACAGAAGATGATACGGATATTCAATTTAGAGTTCCAGAAAATGATAAAGAAGCCGATACACCTGAAATTGTTACTCCTCCGATTCCGTTTGTAAAGAAACTATCAATAAAACCTTTAATAGAAGGAACTGGAGATGAAATACCTTTGGAAAAGTCAAAACCCATCAAGGAAGAAAAAGTAGAAGAAGAAATTGTTGAAGATATACAAATTAAACGGAAAACGAAAAAGAAACCAAGTATTAAAGATAAAACAGAAGAAATTACAATCACAAAGCCTCTTGATGACATAGCGGAAACTACAAAACTCGAAGACGTTACCGTTGAGTTGCCATTGGAGAAGAAACCTACTGAGGAACCTGTTGTTGAAGAAACTGCAGAAGAATTAACAATTAAAAAACCGACACCAGTTGAGAAAGAAAAAGTTGAAGAAGAAATTGTCGAAGATGTACAAATTAAGCGGAAGCCGAAAAAGAAACCAAGTGTGGAAGATACAACTGAAGAAATTACAATCACAAAGCCTCTTGATGACATAGTGGAAACTAAAAAACCCGAAGACGTTACCGTTGAGTTGCCACTGGAGAAGAAACCTACTGAGAAACCTCTTGTGGAAGAAATTGTCGAAGATGTACAAATTAAACGGAAGCCAAAAAAGAAACCAAGTATTAAAGATACAATAAAAGAAACTACAATCATGAAGCCTCTTGATGACATAGTGGAAACTAAAAAACCAGATGACGTTACCGTTGAGTTTCCATTGGAGAAGAAACCTACTGAGAAACCTGTTGTGGAAGAAATTGCAGAAGAATTAACAATTAAAAAACCGACACCATTTAAGAAAGAAAAAGTCGAAGAAGAAATTATCGAAGATGTACAAATTAAGCGGAAGCCGAAAAAGAAACCAAGTATTAAAAATAAAACAGATGAAATTACAATCACAAAGCCTCTTGATGACATAGTGGAAACTAAAAAACCCGAAGACGTTACCGTTGAGTTGCCATTGGAGAAGAAATCGACTGAGAAACCTGTTGTGGAAGAAATTGTAGAAGAATTAACAATTAAAAAACCGACACCAGTTGAGAAAGAAAAAGTTGAAGAAGAAATTGTCGAAGATGTACAAATTAAACGGAAGCAGAAAAAGAAACCAAGTATTAAAGATAAAACCGAAGAAATTACATTCAAAAAGCCTCTTGACGACATAGTGGAAACTAAAAAACCCGGAGACGTTACCGTTGAGTTGCCATTGGAGAAGAAATCGACTGAGAAACCTGTTGTGGAAGAAATTCTAGAAGAATTAACAATTAATAAACCGACACCAGTTGAGAAGGAAAAAGTTGAAGAAGAAATTGTGGAAGATGTACAAAGTAAACGGAAGCCGAAAAAGAAACCAAGTGTGGAAGATACAACTGAAGAAATTACAATCACAAAGCCTCTTGATGACATAGTGGAAACTAAAAAACCCGAAGACGTTACCGTTGAGTTGCCATTGGAGAAGAAATCGACTGAGAAACCTGTTGTGGAAGAAATTGCAGAAGAATTAACAATTAAAAAACCGACACCAGTTGAGAAAGAAAAAGTCGAAGAAGAAATTGTCGAAGATGTACAAATTAAACGGAAGCAGAAAAAGAAATCAAGTATTAAAGATAAAATCGAAGAAATTACAATCAAAAAGCCTCTTGATGACATAGGGGAAACTAAAAAACCCGGAGACGTTACCGTTGAGTTGCCATTGGAGAAGAAATCGACTGAGAAACCTGTTGTGGAAGAAATTCTAGAAGAATTAACAATTAATAAACCGACACCAGTTGAGAAGGAAAAAGTTGAAGAAGTAATTGTGGAAGATGTACAAAGTAAACGGAAGCCGAAAAAGAAACCAAGTGTGGAAGATACAACTGAAGAAATTACAATCACAAAGCCTCTTGATGACATAGTGGAAACTAAAAAACCCGAAGACGTTACCGTTGAGTTGCCACTGGAGAAGAAACCTACTGAGAAACCTCTTGTGGAAGAAATTGCAGAAGAATTAACAATTAAAAAACCGACACCAGTTGAGAAAGAAGAAGTCGATGAAGAAATTGTCGAAGATGTACAAATTAAACGAAAGCCGAAAAAGAAACCAAGTGTGGAAGATACAACTGAAGAGATTTCAATCACAAAGCCTCTTAATGACATAGTGGAAATTAAAAAACCCGAAGACGTTACCGTTGAGTTGCCACTGGAGAAGAAACCTACTGAGAAACCTGTTGTGGAAGAAATTGCAGAAGAATTAACAATTAAAAAACTGAAACCAGTTGAGAAAGAAAAACTTGCAGAAGAAATTATCGAAGATGTACAAATTAAGCGGAAGCCGAAAAAGAAACCAAGTGTGGAAGATACAACTGAAAAAATTACAATCACAAAGCCTCTTGATGACATAGTGGAAACTAAAAAACCCGAAGACGTTACCGTTGAGTTGCCACTGGAGAAGAAACCTACTGAGAAACCTGTTGTGGAAGAAATTGCAGAAGAATTAACAATTAAAAAACCGACACCAGTTGAGAAAGAAAAAGTTGAAGAAGAAATTATCGAAGATGTACAAATTAAGCGGAAGCCGAAAAAGAAACCAAGTGTGGAAGATACAACTGAAGAAATTACAATCATAAATCCTCTTGATGACATAGTGGAAACTAAAAAACCCGAAGACGTTACCGTTGAGTTGCCACTGGAGAAGAAACCTACTGAGAAACCTGTTGTGGAAGAAATTGCAGAAGAATTAACAATTAAAAAACTGAAACCAGTTGAGAAAGAAAAACTTGCAGAAGAAATTATCGAAGATGTACAAATTAAGCGGAAGCCGAAAAAGAAACCAAGTGTGGAAGATACAACTGAAGAAATTACAATCACAAAGCCTCTTGATGACATAGTGGAAACTAAAAAACCCGAAGACGTTACCGTTGAGTTGCCACTGGAGAAGAAACCTACTGAGAAACCTGTTGTGGAAGAAATTGCAGAAGAATTAACAATTAAAAAACCGACACCAGTTGAGAAAGAAAAAGTTGAAGAAGAAATTATCGAAGATGTACAAATTAAGCGGAAGCCGAAAAAGAAACCAAGTGTGGAAGATACAACTGAAGAAATTACAATCATAAATCCTCTTGATGACATAGTGGAAACTAAAAAACCCGAAGACGTTACCGTTGAGTTGCCACTGGAGAAGAAACCTACTGAGAAACCTGTTGTGGAAGAAATTGCAGAAGAATTAACAATTAAAAAACCGACAGCAATTGAGAAAGAAAAAGTTGAAGAAGAAATTGTCGAAGATGTACAAATTAAACGAAAACCGAAAAAGAAACCAAGTATTGAAGATAAAACCGAAGAAATTACAATAACAATGCCTCTTGATGACATAGTGGAAACTAAAAAACCCGAAGACGTTACCGTTGAGTTGCCATTGGAGAAGAAATCGACTGAGAAACCTGTTGTGGAGAAATTGCAGAGAATTAAACAATTAAAAAACCGACACCAGTTGAGAAAGAAAAAGTTGAAGAAGAAATTATCGAAGATGTACAAATTAAGCGGAAGCCGAAAAAGAAACCAAGTGTGGAAGATACAACTGAAGAAATTACAATCACAAAGCCTCTTTATGACATAGTGGAAACTAAAAAACCCGAAGACGTTACCGTTGAGTTGCCACTGGAGAAGAAACCTACTGAGAAACCTGTTGTGGATGAAATTGCAGAAGAATTAACAATTAAAAAACCGACACCAATTGAGAAAGAAAAAGTTGAAGAAGAAATTGTCGAAGATGTACAAATTAAACGAAAGCCGAAAAAGAAACCAAGTATTGAAGATAAAACCGAAGAAATTACAATCACAAAGCCTCTTGATGACATAGTGGAAACTAAAAAACCCGAAGACGTTACCGTTGAGTTGCCACTGGAGAAGAAACCTACTGAGAAACCTGTTGTGGAAGAAATTGCAGAAGAATTAACTATTAAAAAACCGACACCAGTTGAGAAAGAAAAAGTCGATGAAGAAATTGTGGAAGATGTACAAATTAAACGAAAGCCGAAAAAGAAACCAAGTATTGAAGATAAAACCGAAGAAATTACAATCACAATGCCTCTTGATGACATAGTGGAAATTAAAAAACCCGAGGACGTTACCGTTGAGTTGCAATTGGAGAAGAAACCTACTGAGAAACCTGTTGTGGATGAAATTGCAGAAGAATTAACAATTAAAAAACCGACACCAATTGAGAAAGAAAAAGTTGAAGAAGAAATTATCGAAGATGTACAAGTTAAGCGGAAGCCGAAAAAGAAACCAAGTGTGGAAGATACAACTGAAGAAATTACAATCACAAAGCCTCTTGATGACATAGTGGAAACTAAAAAACCCGAAGACGTTACCGTTGAGTTGCCACTGGAGAAGAAACCTACTGAGAAACCTGTTGTGGATGAAATTGCAGAAGAATTAACAATTAAAAAACCGACACCAATTGAGAAAGAAAAAGTTGAAGAAGAAATTGTCGAAGATGTACAAATTAAACGAAAGCCGAAAAAGAAACCAAGTATTGAAGATAAAACCGAAGAAATTACAATCACAATGTCTCTTGATGACATAGTGGAAATTAAAAAACCCGAAGACGTTACCGTTGAGTTGCCACTGGAGAAGAAACCTACTCAGAAACCTGTTGTGGAAGAAATTTCAGATGAGTTAACAATTGAGAAAGTAATACCTAAAGAAGAAAATATTATAGATGATGTTCAAGAAATTACATTGAAAAGGATTCCTCCTAAAATAGTTCCTAAACCTGTAGAAGAAAGTTACGAAGATATTACCATTAGAAAGCTTCGCTCTAGAAGGAAATCTCGTACGGATACGAAAGAAATTACTGAAACAGTAACTTTTAAACCTAAAAGAGTAACTACTAAAGAAGAAGTTGAACAAGAATTTAAAATTTCTCTGAACACATATGAAGAAGAAGATATATCAATGTCGGGTAAAGTTAAATTAAAACGAAAAAAAAACAAACCATCTTATTCAGAAGAAACGGGCGAAGAAACTATAAGAATAATGGAAAAATATGATGATTCTGGACCTACGATTGAAGAAATAATTTTGGATTCAGGTGAAGATGAATACAGTATACACGAACTTAAAACAGATCAATTAAATTTGCCACTTAAGATAAAATCTAAAAATAAATGTGAACCGTATACAGTAGAAGAAATTGTAGAGGATGTTCGATTGCCTCTAAAATCTGATCGAAAATATTCACGTGAAGAAACTGATGAATCATTAGCTTTAAAATTGAAACCGAAACGACGAATTTCTACTTTTGAAGAAGGTTTGAAATTTTTTTTATTTTTCTGGCTTTCATTATTGAATCATATAACGCTGCTTTCAGGGTACTAAACGCTATGTTTTTACACGCATCTATTTTTAAATAGTAAGTAAATCTGCCCTTGAATCCTATTTAAGCTAACTCACACTTACTCCAATATTTATTTACCTGCATTAGAAAAGCATATCGGTAAAGCGGCTATAGAGTTTATAATTATAAATTAATATATAAATTTTTTTATAATTTATACAATTATTACAGGAGAAGCCACTCTTAGTTTAACAACAGAAGATGATATTATTGAAGAAGGTAGTGTAATCTTTACTTTGTTATAAAAAATACTGAAACAATGTAATAATATAAAATATTTAAAATAGGTATAGAATACGTTGTTCGAGATGGCGATACAATGTATTCCATTTGTTCATATATAGCTGAAACTGACGAAGCCATTAATTTAGTAGAAGGCGAGAAAGTTTATATAATCGGTAAATTTTAATTATTTATTATTCTTATATATATTTATATACATATCTTAATAGTGTTAAGTTATTATTATTTATAGAACATACTAATTCTGACTGGTGGTTTGTAAGAAAAAATCTCACTCAGGAAAAAGGATGGGTTCCAGCACAATATCTTCTTGATGAAGGACAATATACTCTATATTTGCAACGAAAACTACATGAAAAAATTGATAAATTACCTGTATTTGAAAGTAAGATAATTTAAAATATATTTAATATTTAATTGTAATTTTTTTTAAATATTTTACAATTTTAATAGAACCTGCGCCAGGTGATAAGGCTTTTGCTCCTCGATTTATTGAAAAATTACAACCAATACATACCCCTGATGGATATACGGTACAATTTGAATGCCAAGTTGAAGGTATTCCACGACCCCAAATTACCTGGTTCCGTCAAACAGCAATCATTAAACCTTCACCAGATTTTCAAATGTTTTATGACGATGATAATGTAGCTACATTAATTATTAAAGAAGTTTTTCCTGAAGATGCAGGAACATTTACTTGTGTAGCAAAGAATACTGCAGGGTTTGCGTCAAGTACTACGGAGTTATCAGTCGAAGTTCTTGGTTCTGACCATGGTTCAGATGTAACTATACTTTCAAGAAAGAGTTTATCAAGGTAATTGTTATTCAGAAAATATTATTCTAAATAATCATTGATTTTTTACTGTCCAAAAATTTATATGAAATATTATATAATTAAATATTCATAAATGTCTATAAAATATTATATAATTAAATATTATATTAAATATCCAAAAAATGTACATAAAATATTATATAATTAAATATTATATTAAATATTATACTTCATTCCTCTGAATAAAAATATATAATAAATGTTTTTTATAAATTAATTCAGTTCATTGTCATTTTTATAAAAAAATTAATTTATACATTTATTAATTCATATCCACACGCACAATATATATAAAAATAAATTATATATTTTCAGAAATATTCTGGTAATTCTTTAATTCAAAAAATATTTAGATTAAAAAAGTAATTATATTATAAATTCTTAATATATACGATCTTAAAAAACCATTAATCATTACACTTAAATTATTTTAAAATTTTTTTAATCTACAACAATTTCTTAAATCAGATATGCTTGCACTGTTTTATGTCAAATGTCTCTATTATTTTATTTGAAAATCTCTAAATTTATAAATTAAATTAAATAAATTAAATAATAATTAAATAAATTAAAATAATAATAATAAAATAACAATAAAAATTAAAATAATATTATCATTTTATATATGCTAGTATAAGCACATTTTATTGTTTACTTTTATAAATTTCTTAAATCATTACTATTGTTATATTATTTTATTATTATTATTATTATTATTGTTATTATTATTATTATCTTTTATTATTGCAATATTTTATTTTGTAATTTTTTTTATAATTAAACTTATTCTTTTTGTTACATAAATGGCTAATATATACATAAGCACAATTTTCCATAATTAATACTACTATTATATTATGTAAGGACAATATATACAATTGAAATACAAAAAAGTAAATATAAGACAAATAAAAAATTTCAATTATTGTATATGATAATATTTTTATCTGTATGATGAAGATACATTATTATATATATATTATAATTATTTGAATAACATTGAACATGTATATTTATATAATTATTTATATAATGAATAAATTACCAATATTTTACAATAAAAGCATTTTTGTATGTTCTTTAATGTTTGATTTTTAGGGAGTCTTCATTAGCAGATATATTAGAAGGAATACCGCCTACATTTTCTCGACAACCAAAAGCTAAATGCGTTCAAGAAGGAGACGATATTTTACTTGAATGTCGACTTGTTGCTGTACCGGAACCAGAAATTACTTGGTTTTACGATAAAATGAAAATAACAACTAAAGAAAATATTACTGTTATAACAGAAAGTGATATGCATATGTATTGCAGTATAATGAAAATTACAAAAGTACTGAAAGCACAAGAAGGAAAATATACAATAATGGCGAGGAATAGAGAAGGAGAAGCTACTATTGAAATTCCTCTTAAGGTAAATAAAAATGCATAAAACTTGAATTAATAGTGTAGTTTTTCTTAATTTATTATATTTTGAATATTCTTAAATAATATATTTATATTATCATATTTTTTATTAAAATATATAATATTCAATGTCAATGCATTATAACCATATTTTAAATATTAATCATAACAATAATTTTCTGCAGGTTCAAACTGGTAATAGAGAACCACCAGAAATATTAGAACCTTTAAAACCATTTGCTGTACGAGAAGGAGAAACAGTAGTACTCTCTACACAAATTGTTGGAAGTCCACTTCCATCAATCTCTTGGTTGAAAGATGGAAAACCGCTTCGTGGATTAATACCAAAAAAAGACAGAAATATAAATACATTGACCCTCATTCAATCACAAATTTCGGATTCTGGAGAATATTCTGTTGTAGCAACAAATGAATTAGGAACAGCTGAAACTAAAGCTGTATTAACTGTTGAAGGTATTATGTACAAATATTAATACATTTAAAATGAATTATGTTATTTTATTATAAAATTAACGATTCTCTTTTATTATGCGAATAATGTGCTTCAAAATAACCTCAAAATTTGCATTTTAACATATATTACAGCTGCCGATATATTAAATGCCGCGCTTGCTCTTGCAGCAGAATTAGCAAAAGAAGATTATGCAATACTTCTTCCACACAAGGGTATTTGCTTATGTTTTATAACTAATCAAAATCCCCATAAACAATTCTTAAATTTCTTCATTTAGTATATTATTTTAGCCTTTGTATTACAAACTTTTGTATTATTTAATTTCTATCTTGATAAAATAATTATATTTTAATAAAATACGTTTAAAATTTATCAATATGACAAATTTATACCATTATAAATAAGAATTTGTTGAAACCTTAATTCTAAATAGTATAGTAAATATTCATAATCTAAAATATTATTGGAATAATTTTTCATAAGATTGACGCTTATCATTACATTTTAAAAATAAATTAAATTATAAAAGGCTTATAATAATATTTTTAATATATTTTTGTGACTTCAATGTGTTCATTAGTGTTTATTAATATTTTATTTTTATATTTATGTATATAATTATACTAAAATATCAAATTTTTATATAATATTTCTGGAAAATTTAATTCCTTAACTTTTAATAAGAAACAGTCGATGAAATGAATGAATATATCTGTACCAAAGTTATAATCCTGAAAATATTAAACCATTGAAATTGTTTGAAAGTATAATGGATAATAAATAACCAATAATATTTTTATTTTAATATCTAATATAGATATTATTATACCAAAATTAGTAAGAAGAATATGCACGTTATAAAAATTTCTGACAGTTATAAAAAACAGAAATTTTATTATTGATCTGTATTAATCACGGTAAAAATTTGTAAAAAAATTACTTATAGGTTTCATTACCTCAATTTCATTATTCAGAATAATATTTTAAGGATTGTATATACTTACTTCAAGCATATAATTCAAAATATGTAATAAATTATATTTTATATATAAGTCGAGTACCTATTTTTTAATTAATGTAAGGAAAAACTTGTTTTAGAAATTAATCAAAAATTAAGCTCAGCATGAATGAATATATATAATAATTTTATAAAAATATTTACATTTTAATCGAAAATAAATCTTTATAATAAATTTTTAATAAATACATAAATAACATTTATTTATATTCATAAACACTAATCCTTAGATGTATTTATTATTTTATATTAAAACCATTATTTTTTGTTTGGAAATTTTTAATAATAATAGCCAATGGTGATTATAGTCAGCTGAAATTAAAATTAATGTTTCAATATCTATTTAAATATTAACAACAATTTTGCTAATTATTTCGATTATAATAAAGATTAATAGATACATTTATTTTTATATATAAATAAAAATATTTTTTAATTTTCTTATATACACAGAAATGCCAAGTGGCGCCCCGGAACCTCCACTATTCACTGAAAGGTTCCAAGAATTAATAGTTCCAGAAAATGGAAACTTTAAACTTATAGCTAAAGTTACGGGATACCCTATTCCAGAAGTTACATGGTTAAGGTAATAATTATATAATTAATTTATTTAATAGTATTCAAAGTTTGTAAAAAAAACACACTTTTATAAAAATAATTATTTATTAAAAAGAAAAACTTTAATATAAGAGCATTTTATAAGCATCAAATATACGGATTTATCTCTACAAAAAATCTGCTAATAATACTTCAAGGAAAAATTTTACAAAATATTAAATAATCATGACACATAAAATTAAACAAAAAATAGAAAATGTTAGTTTAAATATAATAAATTTTATATTTAAACTAAATCAAACTTACAAAATTTTAAATTCAAGTTTTTTAGTTTCTCTAAATTGGTCAAGCTAAAACAAATAAATTGATCTAAACTAAAGATATTCCAAATATTTAAAATAGTTTTTCAATATCTTTAAAAAACGATTTTTAATTGATAATCATATAATAATTAAAAATTATTTTTCGATAACTAAAAAAAACATTATCAAATTATGCGATATTCTAAATAATAACAATACATAATATATATTAAAATAATAAAAAAAATTTAAGTACTAATTATATTTTTTGAATTTAGAAATAATAAACCTTTGGAAAAATCACCAAATACAACTGAAAGTTATGATGGTGAAAATATTACACTAGAAATAAAAAATGCAAACTCTGAAACTGATGCAGGAGATTACAAATGCGTAGCTGTAAATCCAGTTGGAAAGACCTCCCACGGTGCTAAAGTTACTGTAGATGTAGATAAAGTTTCGTTTGTAAAAAAACTTGAAAGAAGAAAAACTATAGATGAATATAAGACATTAGAATTGAGTTGTGAGACGTCGCATACAGTATCTACAAAATGGTGGCACAATGATAAAGAAATTAGTGGAATGGATTATCGCGAAGTTATTCAAGAAGGAAAAACTCATAAGCTTGTTATTAAACGTATTAGTCAAATAGATGAAGGAAATTATAAATGTACAGTGAAAAATCAAAAAACATTCTGCGATGTAAAAGTTAAAGGTAAAATATTATAAACGAACTCAAAAGAATTTTATATTATTTTCTCAATACTAATCAAGTATATATTTGCAGCTACAAAACCTGAATTCATAAAAAAATTACAAGATTTTGAAGTTATAGAAAGAAATCCAGCTATTCTCGAAGTTGAAATAACATCTCAAACAGCCGATGTAACATGGTTTAAAGATGGTATACCATTATCCCCATCGATTAAAAAGCTAGAATTTATTAAAGAAGGAACCATCAGAAAGCTATTAATTAGATCTACATCTATTCAAGATGAAGGGGAATATACATGTAATCTTGATGATCAAAAATGTACTGCAGAAGTTACTGTAGTTGGTAAGTGATATTAGACAAAAAAAATTATTTTATTTTTAAATATATATTTCAAATAATAAACAGAATTTTTAATATTTAAATAGAAAGTTTATATACAAAAATAGAAACGAATTAATTTATTCAAGAAATGTATAATTTCAGATCATAAATTTTTGGAAATATTCAGCTAAAAATTTACTTTTAGAATCAATAAAAATTATACTATTGGCTATATATACTATTACTTTTTAGAGAAACAAAATTATTATTTAATATGTCTTGATTTAATAATTCTTCTTTTTTAAAAAACCTCCTAATAAAGACGTTTAAGATCGTGACGTTTTGTAATTTTATTTCAAAGGAGTAAAAAACAAGAAATTTTCAAAATTTATCATTTTTTATTTTTTTATTGAAACATGTTTATAAAATTCTTATTAATTGGTGATTGTTTTACTGTTAGTTGGAACATCTCTCCAGTGACAAAACATTTATTTAAAATAATAAACGAAGTAAAATTAAAAAATCAATTTATACAAATGTTCAACGTCTATTAATTGAATAAACCCAAAGAAAAGTCTAATAATTAAAGATTTTTAAAAAATTATAGTTAAAATAATATTAAGAAAAATTTTTTTCACAGAAAATTTCTTTATACGATTTTCAGAAAAATTCACAGAAAAATTCTTTATACTTTAAATGGGATTTTAAAAATTTGTTAAGCCTTCTAATTTCTATGAATAAATTAATAAGTGTATTTTTTATACCACTTGTTACAATCCCATTAAAAAAAGTGAAAAAATGAAATTTAGTAAAATGATACTTTCAAAATTTTTAATTGAGAAACATATCAATAATTGATAAATTATTAATGATAAATCATAATTGATATAATTATAATTGAGCTGTATATAGAATATATTCTTCTTAGAAAAATCTAGTATAATGAGATACGGCTTGTGGAAATTAATAACTTTTTTCATAATGTTACTAATATTAATCAAAAAATTTAATTATTATTAATCGAAAAATCTTTATTTTATATTTTTGTAGTCATTCATTTACACGTGGCATGTATTCGTCGAATTATACTGTAAAAATATAACTAACTAAAATATCTGTATATATAAAACCTTTAAATATAAAATATTTACTTTTTAAGTTTTACTTAAATAATATAAGGAAAATATATAATTGTAGTTGCCATTATTTTTGTAGTTCAGTTCAAAAACTAAAATTTACTTTTATTAATAAATAGTAGTAAATTTAATAAAATTCCTAGTATATTAATTTTTAGATTAAAAAATATTTTTTAGTTTATAGAAAGTTACTTCTGTAGCAAATTGTTAAAAAGTACGGTTATGAAAGAAGTTTTAATACAAATATTCCATAAAAATAAAATGCACTAACAAATAGTTAAAAATTTATAAATTTAAGTAGAAATAAGTCTTATCTACTAGTAATATTCAAAATTTTATTATACCCAATTTTGACTCGTTCGAATGAGTGAGTACACATTTTTCTTAAATGCATCTCGACTTAGCGTATTCCGAGAAGTAAAATTCCTCCCCTCCCTTTCAAAGTAGCGCGATAGATGTATTACCGTGGCTGGACGAATCACGCGCTGCACCAACCAGTTTCCTCCGTACGTTTTGGAGGTGTAGTGCAAGACCACTTGAACCGCTAAGCGCTACCACAGTGAGATGATAGAAATAATCGACGCTCATTAATCAAATAAATCATAATAGGGAATTGAGCTGAGCAACGGGAATAAAAAAAGCTCCCGAGTCAACCACGAACATAATTGGTCAGAGAAACCGAAGTAAAGAGAAGAAGAAGAACAAGGCCCGAATAAGTAGTCTCCACTGTTTTTCCTCCGTGGATGCTATTCGCCTTCCCTCTGTCGCGTTATACTGCGATAACTTTAAAAAAAATCTTTTTTCCTTACTTTTCATCCTACTAAAATACTCTTACAACATTATTTAGTTAGGATATGCTTATAATATAAAAATTAAAATTTTAAATATACTCTACAGAATAAAAAATATTTTATATTCATAAAAAAAGAAATTTTTTTAGAGATCATGCAATATAATTTAATGTTATCGACAATATTTTTTTCAGAATTACCACCTGAAATTATCACGAAAATGCAAGATGTTACAATAGCAAAAGGCGAAAAAGCAATATTTGAAATTGAATTAACAAAAGGCGATGCATTGGTGCGCTGGTTTAAAGATGACCAAGAACTTCAATTTTCAGAACACATTCAACTTTCTATAGATGGCAAACGTCAAAAATTAAAAATTTATAATTCTGAGCCAGATGATGAAGGGATTTATTTATGTAAAGTTGGCGATCAAACTTCTACTGCTAGATTAATAGTTGAAGAACCTGGAGTTGAATTTATTAAACGGTTACCGGAGGCAACTTTAGTTCCACTGAATGAAGATGCCACATTTGAAATAGAATTATCTAAGCCAAATATTCCTGTTACATGGTTCAGGTTAGCATTTAAAATTAAAACTTTACAAAACAAATAATTTTATAATAAAAATGGTTATATTTTGTTGCGTAATATTTCAAATGATTTAATTTTAGAAAAGGACTTAAAATTGAGGAATCACCAAAATATAAAATTATAGACGAAGGATCGAAAAAAAAATTAATTGTTAACAATTGCAGTGTGGAAGATGCTTTAGAATACAGTGTAACGGCGACTAATGTTAAATCTTCTTCAAAATTAAAAGTTGAAGGTATTTATAATAAATTTGAAGACATTTTTTACGTAATAAATAGTAAACAGTTTTAAATGTTAAAAGTTAAAACTGTTAAATATAAAAATTAAATGTTAATAGTTAAAATAATTAGTTTTCTCGAACTTTACAGTAATAGAAGCACCACCAATAATTAGCATTGATTCACCGAAAATATATAGAGTTAAAGTTGGGGATGATGTAGAAATAAGTGTAAGCTTTACTGCTGCACCAAAACCAACAGATGAATGGACTGTTAATGGAAATGTAATTAAAAAATCAAAACGAATTATACCAATTCTGAATGATGAATCAGCTGCATTAACTATTCAAAAAGTACAAAAGGAAGATATTGGAGATTATACCTTAAAGGTGACCAACGTTCACGGAGATGCCACCGTAAACATCAAGCTTATAATCATAGGTAAATAAATTTCTAATTTAACATAATGATTTAAAAATATTATTTCAATAATTTATTTATAATTTGTATACATATTATTTATAATTTATATTATATACTACTAATTATCATTCTTTATCAACCAAATAATCTTTATAATAGTAAGAAAATATATTAGTATTTATTAGTATTTATTGAAGTTATTTAATAAGATTTTGCCATACATTATTTGGTTTGGTTAACCAACGTTATTATTTTTAAAATAAAAGTTATGATAAAAGTTAATTTTTCAATCATTTTTAAAAATAATCAAATGTATCAACTATAATTTCTGATATTTATGTAATATTAAATATAATTTTTTTTTAATACAGAGGTTCCAAGTACTCCTAGTACTCCAGAAGCCACTGACATAACGAATAACAGTGTCACGCTTCATTGGATGGAACCAGAGTTTGATGGTAACTCTCCAATCATAGAATATATTTTGGAATATCGTCAAAAAGAAACAACTACGTAAGATAATTATTCATAAAATATTATTTTTTAATATATGGTTTTGTAATCAATAGAATTTTATAAACAAATTTATAGATGGACAAAAGTATCGGAAAAAATAACAACAACTTCATATACTGTGAATGGATTAGCAACCAACAAAGAATATATCTTTCGGACAAAAGCTGTTAATATAATTGGTCCGGGAGAACCTTCTCCTAATTCAAAAATAATAAAAATTTTCGATATATCCGAAATACCTCAAAATGAACCTGGTGCACCAAGAGGTCCATTAGAAGTATCAGGAATGACTAAAACATCATTCACTATTAAGTGGGAACCACCTGAAAATGATGGAGGATCACCAATTACCGAATACATTATCGAAATGAAAGAAACTTCAAAGAAAACTTGGAAAAAAGTATTTGCAAATTATTTCTTTTTTTATTCAACATAATTTATGTTTAAAATGCTTTAATTTTTCCAAAATCTTTGTCATTTCTTTAAACTCTCGACAAAAAATGTTTTTAATCAAAATCTTTAACATAGGCTTTCATATAGATGATGATTATCGCGTTTAAACTAAATTTTTTTCGAACTATAAAGTTTAAAAAAAAACTCTAATAAATACTTTTCTTGAATTGCAGATAGAAACAACAAAAGGAGATATAACACATATAGGAGTGACAGATTTAAAAACCGATACTCCTTATGATTTTAAAATAATTGCAAAAAATAAAATAGGTACAGGTATACCTTATATTTCAGAAGAACCTATTATCGCCGGTAAAAGGTTAAGTAAGTATTCGAGTTTTTTATTATTAAAAAATTTTTTAATTCTCTACTAACTATAATTAAATATTTATACTTCATTATATTGCGTGCACTAATAACTTACAGTAACAAAAATATGCTTATTTTTTTTGCTTAAATAATGCTTAGAAATAACAAAAATTTCGGAAGGAACAATATATGCTTTACTTGGAACATTTCCTGGGACGAAAATCATAAATTGCAAGAGTAAGTTCTATTACACATGTTGGCCTAAAATTAATTTAGAAAGCAAAATTAAAAATATTTCAATAAACTAATCTCAGTACTTCTAATTTAGCACCACCATCACCACCGACTAATGTACATGTTACAAATATAACAACAAGAAGTGTAACCTTAAATTGGTCTCCACCTACAAGTACGGGAGGAGTCGAACTTACAGGTAAATCTTTGAAAAAGTTAATAACATTATAAATTTTAAAAATCTAATTGACAGTTTAATAAGATTCATAATTTAATAGAATGATATTTATAAAGTTGAAGAATCTTTGTTATTATAAGTAGTTTTAGAAATATTATTATATTATTATAAGAAAAGATTATGGATAAACTCTAATTGTTTTTTAAATTTGAAAATTATATAAAAAATAAAAGAGAATTAAAAAAAAACTTTCAAAATAATATTCAGATAATTCTTTATATATATACGTATATAATTTTATTAATGTGCATATGTAAACATAAAACTAATATAATTTCAATGAAAAACTTTAAAAAAATCTTTTATTTAATACGAAATTCAAATTCCTTCAACAGGCTATATAATTGAGAAAAGACCTTTAGCTGGTAGAGGATCAAGATGGACAAAAGTTGTTACTTTAGATGGAACAACAAATTCTCATATCATAGAGAATTTGAAAGAAAGCGAATTTTTATTTAGAGTGTTCGCTGAGAATAGCATAGGATTAAGTGTACCTACGACATCAGAGCCTGTTCTTCTGAAATCGCATGCTAGTAAGATCATTATTGCCATAGTAAATAAAATAGTAAATTATTACCTAAATACCTAACTTATATTAATTAATGTAAATTAATTTTAAGCATATTTATGCATTATATTAAAAATTAAAAATTAAAATTATACATAAAACATTTTTTGAATTGATAGAAAATTAAAACATTAAATTTTTTACAAAATTAATTTTAAGAATTTTTTTTAATTGGAAATTAGTAAAAAATATAACTTAAGAAATTAATTATTCAGCGGTACCATCACCACCAACAGCACCGTTAGAAATTAGACAAATAGCTGGTAATACGATAGCAATGGAGTGGGGAAGACCGGAATTCGATGGAGGTGCACCACTTGAAGCGTACAAAATCGCTGTCAGAGATATTAAGAAGACAATGTGGATGGAAGTTGGTCGGGTTAATGCCGGTATACAAAAATTAACGATCAGAGATTTACAGGAGAATCACGAATATCTTTTCAGAATCTATGCAAAAAATGAGGTCGGTTGTAGTGAACCACTAGAATCTGAAGAGCCTTTTAAAATATTACCTGCATCAGGTAAATACTATATAAATATATTATTCATTCATTTATCTAGTTTTCAAACGTATTAAAAAATAAAAATTTCTGTATTCATTTCATAATCATAACAATGATGTTAATAATACTACAATAACAATAACAATACAAAAGCTAACTTTCATATTTAAAGTTCTAATTTTGACATCGCCAAAAAATTTATATAAATAGTTTTATAATATAAAGCAATTTAACAATTATAAACAAATCATTTACTAATTTTTTAAATACAATATTACATTATTTTTAAGATTAGTATAAGTTTCATGTAGTTAAAATTTTCAGATTCTTAATATTATTTTGAAATTAATAAATGCAATTATTTATTAATTGAAGATATTATTGAATATGTTATAATAAATTATAAAAACTATATAAATTCACCTATCTATAATTTACTAATAATTATTAAATTTTTAAGCTGAATTTAAAACTGAAAAATATCATAACTTTAATTAAAATAAAAACATAAAATTATAAATTAATATTGCATAAATCAATATGAATAAATATGATGATCCTATAATAAAGCTTTTAATTATATTATTAATTACTTTATTTATTTACAGTGTTCACTTAATTACATTTCCAAATTTATTTTAACGATATTTTTTCATAGACCTGGCAGTCATAGAGCCAGTCGCCGAGACACCAGATCGAGGAGAAACAACGTCCCTAAGCTTCAGCACTGAGAACACAAGTTCATGGCTTCGGGATCATAATATGGATGCAGATATTCACTCATATGCCAGAGCACGATTACTCCGAAGGGATGAGTACTTTTTCCGTATATGGCATTATGCAAAGAGGTTATTTGAATAAGTAATAATAATTATTATTGTAATAAGCATTTCCACAAGTATCGCGAACTCTATTCGTGTACTTTCTTTCCGATTATAAATATATATTTAGAAGAAAAAATATATATATTTATTTTTCCGTCACACATGTGTGCGGCACCGTATGCACGCATTTCTTTATTTTTCGTATGAAAAAAAAAAAACAAGAAAAATGAGATTCGCAAACCAACGTTGATTTTATCGCAAGACTTAAAAGAAATTATAAACAATAAAAAATAAAATATTTAATAATAATAACCTGAGAGACTACGGCTCATGTCGCGAGATTCATCTATGATGAAATTCCTTGCGTGTTCCTTATATAAAGAATTAATAAAAAAAGCACTGGAAGGTGGATAACAAGGATAGGTGGAGATAATCAGAATTATTGTATATTGATTTGGTCTCCTGTAAATCAAAATATAATCGTAAAAGTTCAATTTATAGATTAAATAATTGAATAGCGACTAAGTACGAGTGCGAAATCTAGTCAATTCAAACCTTTTTTCGGATCGCATTTGATAGGATGTAAATCAAACAAAGTATAATAAAAAATGAATGTTAATTCCCTGAATTAATTAATACATAATTTATTTAAATACATGTAATATTATAAGATTTATCTTTATTTATTATATTATTCATACATATTAAATAAAGATATAGTGTCTAATAAAGAAAAACTTGTTCCTATCCTTTATGTCCCCTTCACTTTGTCGCCTAGACTCCAGTCTCACAGAAAATGTAATAAACTCGTCCAAATAGATATTTTTCAGCATTAATATACGAGTTAAATGTGATAAAGTAATCGTTCGCTCATGAAATAAAGTTAGATATATATTTAAGCTGTACGAATTTTATTGAGAATACGTGTGTTATAAACCTCATAACGTATTTTATTTATGTATATTGAACTACCGTAATACTATAATATTTATTAATTGTTACTATTATACTAATTAATATCTCCATTACCATTATATTTATTTAACTTACTTATTTCCAGTGTAATGTTTAATCACAGAAGCGAATAAATGAGATATTTCATAAACAGTGACTGAAATGGTCTCTGATATTGTATTTAATATATAATATAATTTATTTTTCTGTATAAAGAGAGAAATGCCACCCAATATTGATATCGTGAGACGTAAAATATAGGTGCACTAACATCGCGCATTATGCAATGTTGTGTCGCATACTCTCAAAGTGATTTTAATTATAATATATCGACTTAGTTAATAAAAAGCAATTAAATTATTATGCGTGACTAAAAAAGATCATATTTTTATTGCACCTGTTCCCAATTGGTTAATCATTTCAAATCAAACTTTTGCCAAAACTGAAACATTTTTTTTCTAACATAAAGACGACTACTATCTAAAAAAAATTGAATATAATACTGATATATATCTCTTAAAAAATAGTATTAAACAATTAGAAATACTGTTGTATTATTTAACGATTATAGAAAGTATCCTAAAATTTATATAAAATTTATATGAATATAAACCCATAAAAATATAAAGAATTATTAAATATTTTTATTTTATAATAACTGATCTTATATTATTAAGTGAAGATACAAAATATTAAACGAATAAAAATCTTTATGTATCACTTATTTTGATTTATTTAAAAAAAAATACAATTAATATGTATTTTATAAATTTAATATTATGTATTATCTTTATACGTGTTCAATATCGCTTTATTGTTTACCTAATATAGGTCAATTTTATTCTCTATATTTAAAATATAGCATATTCAATACGTAACTAATTTAGTCAGGGAATAATTCTCAGTATAGAAGGTTCATTCAAGTATCATATTCAAATAATTATATTCATATTACAGACGTTTATTACATTCGTTTTTTATATTTAATTTTTTGAAAGATATATTTATAATCGTTGCAGAACTTTTATTATAATAATTAATTTACCATCTTTCGATTTCTTAAATTGTACATAAATTATACATAAAGAATATAATACAATATTCTCAATATTCTCATGAAAGTTCTTTTTTGTTAAAATATAAAATAATGTCTATATCTAATTTGAAATATATAATTATTAAAATAGATAAAATAGTTTGTATTAAATAGGTTAAAATCAATATTAATTTAACTTTATACGCAAATATATTATCAATAAAATTCTATTAATATATCAAAATAAATATTCAAACACTAAAAAAATAAATATTAAAATTAAAATCAAATAATTTATTTAAATTACAAATTATTTAATGATTTCAATGATTGTATTTCATCCTATACTTATTATAAAGTATTGTTTATTCATATTCATCATAATTCAAAGAAAACGCAAAAATATTTTCAAAGAAAAATATTGTAAACATTTTTTTCATTGAACAAACCATTATTATATTATTATCATCGTGTTTCAATAATAGTTTTCTTGATATAATACAGTTTTCTTGATAACTTTGATTAAATGTAAGATTTCAACTAAAATTACATTCATAATTTATTAAAAGAAGATTTAATTGTTGAAAATCAAACGACTCGAATACCTAATAATATATTAAGCACTATTAGTTAAATAGTGAAAAAAGTTTTTGTAATATAAAAAAATCTTCCATAAATTTATTATTTTTACATATCATTTTAAATTATACTATTCAGTGTAGCTCTTATTAATACACATAATAATAAGAAAAAATGTAAGATTAAAAAAATAACTTAAACGAGAACAAAAATAAATTACTGAATACTTAATCTATAGAAAATATAATTGAGAAATTAAGTAAATTCAAACATTTTTAATTATAATCATTTATCTATAAATATATTAAAATAAAAAAAAAATTATACAAAAAAGCTACATGAGTTTGAAGTTATAATTAAATCCATACTCCAAACTATAATTACTTTATTCTAATTTTATTTAAATACATATTTTTTATTCTACTTTATAAAATCCATATTAAAAGTAATATCTGTCTATCAAATAATATTAGAATCAGTATCTATACTTATACAATTGCAATATTAATCAATAACGATCTTTCAAAATTGAATAAACAAAAATTAGAATTTACAATAAAAAATTCTTCTATATTATATACGTTGTAATCAAATCAATCTATTTATTTAATTTTCCAAAATAGAAACCATTATATAATTATGATTATTTATCAAAGGTATTATAATGAGTCCATTTATCATAACAGTTAATATAAACATCAATTTTTCGAAAAATTGAATTGAAGTTTTTATTTATCATAAAATATTTTTAATTTTAAATTGTATAACTTATAGTTACTTTTTGAAAATAAAAAAACTATAATGTAAATTATCATACAGCTTAAATGGAAAGTGTTAAGATGGTTGCAGCCTCTCGCTGTTCACTTTCTTGTTTACTTTGAAATGTGATGACATATTTATAAAAGACTTACAAAATTTTTCACAAACAATCTAATAAGTAAATTTTAAGTGATAATATTAAAGAATGACTGCAATATTTTTTTATTAATATTAAAATTTATAAGATAAACAAAAATATGAGAAAAGTCACAGAAATTTTAATTGAAAGATAAAGAATGAAAAAATAGTATAATTTTGTATTGAATTGAACGCGTAATAAATAACACCGATTAGCTTTTGTAATATATTTTTGACAGTTTGGCAGATAGTTTCCGTGACTGTAACTTTTATCTTATGCTGCTTCGTCTATCTATTCCCCCCCTCAATTTTATTTTCTCCTCTCCCTCTCAATCTTTGTCTCTGTCTCATTTCAATATATAATTTGTAAAAATAAATTTGTAAATAAAATGTATGAATTATTAGTTAAATATTAAATTGTATTTTTATATTAAATACTGAATTGTTAATTACTAATAATAAGAAAAAATTTGAGTCAAATATACAATACATTCGTTTCATTGCTTCTGAAAAGATAATTTATTAATTCATTCAAAAAAATACTTTAAACGTAGTAAACATATTTTTATATTTTCAATCAAATTTACTCATAAACTATTATATGCATATATACAGTTTTTTTAAATCTATAAATTACAACAAATTTAATAAGACTTTTTTAGGAACTTATAATGAAATTTTTTAAATTACGCTATTAAAATTTAATTTATCCTTTGTAAAATATTACACACAAATTTTCTGTTATCTTATTTTTTCATTAATACTTATTTTTTCATTAATAATTCATAATTTCACTAATACATAAATATTACTTAGTTGATAAATAAATATAAATAAAAGAAATAAATAAAACTGTATTAAGACTAATATCTAAAATTTTTTATCTATCTCAATTAATAAAAGGAAAATTTATGTAAAATAAAGTTATTTCTGTAAAAGTAATTCCAAAACATATAAGAGTTTTAATTATATTTTTTATAAAAATTTAATACTTTATATATTTTTAAATATTATTTATTGAAAATAATGAATACTAATTTAATTTATTTAATTTCTTAATAAGATCTTAATATAAAAAAGAAAAGAGCTATGTTAATATTTTTCAAAAATGTTATTAATGGAAATCTACATTAGACGTAACTCGTGCCAAGGTGCCGAAAACTTTTTCCAGAGCTCAAGAAGAGCTCGGAAGTTTCAAGTATATCGAGGACAACTCTCCTACAGTTTTCTAAATACTAAAACATTAAACTAAGTGATGTATATATACAAGACTGCGTAAACAGTACCTACCTAAAAATGTGGATCCTGTACTGATTTTTGTAAACCCTTCCTAGTGGGCGCGTGCGCCTCCCGTTAACAATAAACATTGCCTGTACTCATCCTTACAAGATAAAAATGAAATATATCTTTTTTTATATTTATCATTTTTACTATATATTTATTTAAAATAATAAATATTATACCCTATTTTCTGAAATTCAAATCAATAAAATTAATAAAATTTAATTACAAATTAATTATAGCCCCAAAAATTATAATTCTATTAATGATTCCATATCAATATTTTATTTAAACAATATTTATTGAAATCTTGAGTGATAATACATAATTAGTACAATCAACTAGAAAATTATATTATATTAATAATAAAATTACACTTATAAAAATTATATCATTCATATTCATTAAATCTGCGGATAATGAATTTTTATGCAGTATAATTTATGAATTTTATAAATTACTATTATATATTACGTTTTTTAATTTTTTTCTTGGATTATTTTTTATTAAAAATTTTGTAGACTTTGATAAAAGCGAATAAGATTCATTAGACGTATATTTGTTTCAATTTAAATATTTAATATAATTGATTATTTTAGATACATAATATTGTAGTGAAAACGCTTTAGGGTAAAGTTATTTCTTGTCCATAATATTCTATATTATTAAAAATATATATATAATGATATCAATCAAATATATCATACTAAAATTTTAACTTAACATATTCAATATTAATTTTATTATTTTAATATTTTAATACATAATACAACTTTTTTTTTTTATAATTATTTGTAATTTATAATAACATCAAACAATTGAAAAAAAACTCGTTAAATATTTTATGAAATACCTAACTTTATCTACATACATGGTTCTTTTTACGTAATGGCTCTCTTTACATAATAGTTCTTTAAAAATATTTTAAATATATAACATGTATCTGATTTTTTTATTTCAAATCAAGGTACTTTGCTCTATTTTGATATTTTATATGTATTAATAATTACGAAATTCAAGTAATATGAAATAAAGTTATATATTAAATATTAACATAACTTCTATTTAAAGTCTTATATTTTAAGGTACGAAGTAAAGTAAAACAGACGATCGCATTTATATATAAAATTAATGGGTAGCATATAACGCGTTTTATAGCTCATTTGTACATAAACTACAGAACATTTGTTCACTGCAATCGCGAGAATCTTACGCGGTTTCTGAAATAGCATTGATTTGAAATAAACAAATCTTATTTCGAGATCGTCTTTGGTCCTTCTCTATCTTTCTTTCTCTTCTTTTCCCTAATTTCTGTGTTTTTTTTTTTATTTTAACTGCACGCTTTATGTCGAAAGACTTCCCCTTCCCCTTTTTACTCGAACATATTCCTCACGCTATTCTTCTTTCTCCTATCTACTTTAGCGCACCTTATTGCCCATCTTATACATTTCCTTGAGTAGAGAAACATTATCCAGATGCACAAGAAGTTGCTACAGAAATGTGAAGGGAAAAAACTTCAGTAGCAAGTTCATTTATGAAATTTTGTAGCATTTTATTTAAACTTAGTTTATAAATAAAATTAGAATTTGTAAGTATTAGATTATATGAATTAATTATTTTAATTTTTTTAAATAAATTTAAAAATTTAAGTAAATTAATTTGTATGATAAATAAACATAGTACGTATACTGATTAAAACAAATAATTGTATATTACAGTATATAACATTAACAAATGATGAAAATATAAATTTAAACTATAAAAATTTTTATATGCCTAAATTTTAAAATATTATGTTTGATGTAAATTGGAATCAAATTTAAAATATTGTAATGATGTAAATCATAAAACTTTATTCTTATTTTATAATTATATATATTTTATAATTCTAATGTAAGATATAAAGTCAAATAATAGTAAACAGCAAAAAATTAAAGTATTTTTAAATCAAACTTTATTAATCGTACTACAATTTGTTTTATTTATTTCATAATATATTTTTTAAAAGCAATATGTATTTAAAAATATAATTATATAAGATTTTCTTTAACAATCATAACATAAAACAGTTTGAAAAATAACCTACACTTTTACCTATTCTCCCCTCCCCATTTATCCTCTATTTTATGTAGAAATCTCTCTTAAATGCGATAACATTAGAATTTAAACATGTTTTATATATTAGACAACTAGTATAGTTTATGGCAGGAAATAATAGATTCATTATTACATTCATTATTATTTATTCACTTATTTATTCATATTTTTAAATCCATTATGTAATGTAAATACTATTTTATTTAAATTCAGTTATTAAACACATGAATTAAATTAGGTGTTTATTATTGTTGTTATTGTTATTATTGTTATTATTATTATTATTATTATTTGGGTTGTTGTTGTTGTTGTTGTTATGCTAAAATGGTTTTATATAATACTACTAATTATCTAATTCTACCTTTATCAAATATTGATTTACAAATACAAAAAAATTTTATTCAATTTTATTAGCAGAAATATATTAACCAAATCTATTAACTTTTTTTAGAATTTTTTACATAAAAAATACTATTTTTAAGTTTTTTTTAGTTTTACTGAGATAAATAAAAAACGAATATATAAAATAATCTTAAGTTTATTTTTAAGAAAACTAAAAATATCATTATAATTATCTTGTTATAACTAAGTTAATACAAAGTGATATTTCAAAGATATAAATTTTAAAAGTAGATCTTATACAATGCACAATTGTACAAAAATGTGTTCAAATTGTATTAAAAGTATACGATATAATATAAAGACATAAGTTTTTTAAAGAAAAAATTATCCTATATAGGATAAAATTGCAGAAATTATTTTCAAAAAACATTTAAGTTAAAAATAAAACAAATTGTTTCTCGAAATATTTTAAATTTTTAACTTACAAGACATCGATGCATATTCAAATAAAGCTCATGTACACATGAAAATACTGTAAAGGAAATCATAGATTTCATTACTGATATATTAATGCTTGGCGGCAGCTTTGCAAAGGGACAGGCGCGATCAGCGGTATAAAATTACGGCGATGGTGTAAACACACGGAAACCTCGGCGGTACGTGTGATGAAACGGCTTGGGTGGGCTCGTTTCTTGCATAAAGATAAGCGCTATTTCACGTGCTACCCAGAAGCTCCAAGCTCTACAAATCTAGACTCAAGAAGCTTTGAATCCTTTCATATAGTCCTGTGCACATGCCTTTTATATTGTTCTCCTTATTTGCGCTTAAATCTTTTGTTTATAATTTATATATATTTGCTTCCTGTTTAGATATACTTAAACGAATGCAACATGCAACTTTTAACGAGAGAACAACTTAAAAATTAAACTTTTAAATAAATATTCTCTTAATAGATTGATAGTTTTTACACTGGTTTTACAAAATTTACTCTGCTCATAATAAAATACCAAAGATTGCATTAAAAAATTAAGTATGATATAACCTGTAAAAATATTATTCTCATTTTATGTAGCCCTCAATACACTATTTCCTCGATATGTAAATAAATATTTCTCACAATTATTAAATTTCATACATAAACAATGACATATATTTCTGGAATTTATAATAATTAAATGATATATTGATCATTGTATATAATCGTTGAAGATCATATTCTGCTAAGCTTATAAAGAATAATTTAAATATTTTCCTCTGTCGTATAATATCTATATCATATCTATATCAATATCTATAAAAAAATTTAAAACTTTGAATATTAAAAATTTTAAGAACAAATTTGAATATATTTTAAAATACAATAATGTTAAAAATAATGTATTGATAAATATAAAATACATTAAATCTTTAATTTCAAATTTTAATTATTTACATAAAAAATGTATTTAAAAATGAAAACTGAAATAAATTTTTATTCAAAATTCAGTCAATGAAAACGTTAATAAAAAAAATTAAAGCTCTTTATATAATATATCTAATGCAAATAAGACGTTTTTAAAATAATAATTTTTTCGTAATTTATTTTAAATTTAATTAACCTAAGACAATAATACAAAAATTAATGAGCGTTTGTTTACTTTTATTTTTCAGTTTATCATAGAATTGACAGTGACAGTTAATTGACAGTTATTTTAGCTCAACTTGTAGATAATTCTTAATTGAAATATTTACGACAAACTTATATTATACAAAAAAATCTTAGAAAAAAATAATCTGAATTTCGAATTACAAAAAAAATTCTCTTTTTAACAAATTTTGTTGCTATTAATAAATAAAAAAATACATTTAAGGTTTATGTTTCTTCGAAATATGATAAATTGAAATAACGTTAAATACATAGTATACATAAAAACATTATAGTAATATTTTTTTTATTTAAATGCCAAAATCATTTTTGTAACTGGGTACATTAATTTAATTTTTTTACTTAAACATACATTAAAGTTAAATATAATATTTATATGTATTAACTTCGATACAAAATAATTAAATATACATGTATATATATATATTTAATTGTAATACATACTGCAGTACATATTACAACCACTTTATCAATATATATAAATATAACTTTTTATTTTTAATTATTCTGTTAATAAATCTTATTTATTTCATTTTATTTACGTTACTTATAATTTATATTTTATACAATTATTTTTACACTATGAATTGTTTATTATAATTTTTAGCAAATATATAATATATACAACGTAAGTTGTATAATTCTTAATTTCTGGATTTTTAAGACTTCTTATGCATTAATATATAATTATCTTAAAATATTTCAATTCATTAATATAATTAATTAATAAATCATAAATTTATACTGATTTAATATTAAAAATCAAAACAGTTTCAATATAAAATATATAAATTAATACAAAATGTAATTAAGAAATAGTGTGTGAACATAATCTTAATGTACAAATGTTAGTAAATTTTTTAATAAAGTTTCAAAAACATGAATTTTCTAAAAGTACTCGATTTTTATAATTTGTACTAAATACTGCATATAAAATGAACACATTGATTATTAATTACATAAAAACAATGTCCTATTTGAATGAATTTAAAAAAATATTTTCGTTCCCTCAAATATAATTCCAGTTTACATAAAGCTGTAAAAATGTTATAACATGTGACTAGAAAATAAAGAGTTAACGAAAAAATCAAGAGACATTCATTCTCCATCTAATCATACATAGATCTAATTATACATAGTACCGAAGCTACTAAAAACGAGGAAACTCGAAGACGATATGTATTCACAGTCTGCGGTTTCCTTATATGACTGAGAACACGTGCGAGCAAACGGATAACTTTCCGCGTCGGGTGGTCTGTCATATCGGTCTACATGGCGGGTTCATTTTTATTATCAAAAAACTGATGAAGGCTGTTTTGCGTTGTCTCACAACGCATCTTTAGACTCGATAGATCCCACGATGTAATGTAAAAAAATTTTTATTACGTTCACTATAGTAATAACAACATTTTCATTCTTTAAATTTAATGCTCTAATTTTTCCAAAATACATAATTCTCTAGAAATTAAAGATATAATAACAATATACATTAATTTGATACATTTGTTAAAATGTTCCTTCATTAATTTAAATAACAGTTCTATTATGTTTAATCAATTCAACATGTATAATAATCATAATGAACTATTTTCATTTTTAAACGAATACTTGGAAACATGGTGTAACAGATAGTATATAACTATTTAAATTTTAACATTCATTTTTATAAATTATATATCTTTTGATACTATGACATGAGTATTTTCATTAAATTTTTGTATTAATTTTATAAATTACAAATACGCACAATTATTAAATATTTAAGTAGATAGAGGTATATCTCGTTAGATGAATTATAATTCATATTTATTCCGGATTTTTACGCTTAAATAAATATTTTTAGATTTATAACTTCAGAATCGAATCTACTCCAAATTTACCCATAACATATGTAAATATGTTAACAGGCAATGTATACAAAGTGTTTTAAGCTGAATCAGTGTAATATGAAGATATTTACTTCAACAAGTAAGTTTAAATGAGCATTAAAATTTTTGAAAATTGGTAGAAATTGATCGATGAAAAACATATAGCTTCTAAATAAATTGCAGTTAAACTTTATTTTTAATTATATTCGAATAAACTTCTTATTAGATATGTTAAAAGAAAATGCGTTCGGATTTTTAATAAAAACGAGAAAAATAGTAGATTTTAATAATTCATAAATTTCTATAGTATATGCGTGAATTTATATATAAAAATTTTTTCTAAATTAGTAAGCAATATACAAAATAATAATGTACATCAGTATTTTATTGACGGTTGATTATAGGGTATTTCAGGCTATAAAATACTTATACACGTAAAAAAAATATTTTTGAATAAACAAATTCGTAAATCAATGTATTTTAATTATATTTATTTTATTATTTCTACTTAAAGTCTTTAGCAATGATTCATTATTTATCGAAACAATTTATTTATATTTGAAAAAACGATTAAATAACTTCAATCTATAAAAGTATTGTTATTTAAAAAAGAATTTTTGTTTATTTGATATAGATATTAAATATATTATTATAATGTATATTTTAAGAGAAAATTTTTCCTTTTTTGTAGTTTTTAAAAATTTTGGAATATATATTATTATACAAAATGCAATTATAACAATTTATTTACAGTACTAATATAGATAAAAACCACATTATTTTTAGAAATTATGAATTAAATAAAAGTTGCAATCGAGTATTTAGAAATAATTTATTTGATTTAATACACTATTGTTATAATAATTTTCAAATTATCTATTTAATACACAATAATATATCAAATATAATATTTTCATATATTTAAATAGCATATACACAGATATATGAAAATTATTATAAATCGGTTCTATTTATTTACTGCGTATAATTTTTTTCATAATCTTAACTATCTTGAATATAATTTATAGTTGAAAAAACTTTGTATATCTTATAATCTCTCCTTTTAATAAACTATTTCTAGGATATAAAATTTTTAAATAATTTTTAAAATATTTTTATTTGTATTCTAAAAAACTCTGAAATCAAATTTTAATTTTACTTAAATCTAAACGTGTCATGTTACTTAAAACAAATCATCAAGAGAAATTCTTATCTTTCTTACAAGGAAATGAAACAGTAAAAGAAGTGCATCGTTCCAAAATATCAGGATTATTTTTCGTTTTAAATCTCTAAAACAACTTAATTAATAACTAATTCTAATTACCATCTTGTTACTAAAATAAATTAGAACAATTGGCCTACCTTATAAATTTTTTTTAACTTTATGCTACAGGTTTTAAATTTTATTATAATTTAAAAATAATCAATTTTTTTTTTAATATATATTTGTAACTGAAATATTTAAACATTGCTTTATTAAATACTGTCCTTCTCTAAACAATATATTCATAAATATATATTACTGTAGTATATATTCTTATTGTTTATATTTAGAAAATATTAATAAATAATGTACTTTAATATCAGGTTGAATAAAATTATTAAAGAATTTATTTATTAAAAAATAAAGATAAACAAAAAATAAATTGTTAAGCATTACGACAATTTTTTTCTTCTAAATATTCGTGTGCTTAATAAAAAATTAAAAAATTGATTTTTTAATAGTATATAACAGGAAATTATATCCATAGTTTTTAAAATATTTGCTATTAATTTCAGTCAATCTTATGAAGATCTTATTTTATGAATAATTTTTGTTGATTATGCATTTCAAATATCTGTATTTTATTATGAATGGTGATGGCACAATTTAACACTGACAGCACTGAGAACTTAAATGACTAAGTTTTGTCTTTTATCATTAAACCGTTGAATGTACCGATCATCGATAATTAAATACATATCAGAAGTGTTTATTTTTGATGAACCGATACCGCATGTCAAATTTCAATTGATGAAATGACTAGACTATATATATATACACTTTCTCATGACTTTTTTCAACGAGTTCTTCATTTGTTTACATAAATTATACTTCCATTAACCAGATTGTATAAAATAATTCACGTCTGCAAAATCATTATGTAGGCTGTTATAAATATAATAATGTAAAAGAATCATTTGATACTTAAAATATTACAATTATTTTGTTACATTAATAACTATTAACAAATAAATACTGTAGAAACTTTAATAAATATTTTATTTATTTTTAAACAAGCTACTAAGAGGTGCATCCAATAGTAATCTACAGAGTCAATGAATATTAAATGCTTTTATTTTGCTAAAAATCCCAGTAATAAACATTTCGCTATGTTTCATTCATTTTATATAAAAAAATTTGTATTGTTTATTTATCAATATACTAATAAAAAATTTTATTTCTTATAACTTACAAAAAACGAAAGAATATTTGTTCTGTTTGAAATTCAGTTATACATTTCTTGTTATAATACATTGTTATAATGTTCTTAAATGATTTATTTACGCAATCATAATTTTGACCATTAAATTTTTATTAATAAAATTTTTTTTTCGATTTGCACGTTCGAAAATGCAACTTGCTTATTATATAGTATAAAAGTAATTTGCATTAAAAATTATACAGATTTAATTAATTAAAATTAATTTTCCTATAATTATTATTTAATAATAAACCAGGTTTATTTATTACATTTTTATGTTTTATTTTCTTATTTATTCTCTACATGTTTTTAATCAAAATGTGACCTTAACTAGAATATAACTTAAGATTCTAATTGAGATATTAATAATTGTAATTAGTTCGTTTATACAATATATATTATTTTTTCAGTATAAATCAGATGTTTGATGTTAGTTTTAAGTATATTTTATACTATCAAGATATTATAGTTGAAAATATTTTTTTTTGATAAAAATAATTTTGCAAACTTATATAAAATATCTTTTAATTCCCTAAATTATATTAACATACAATAACATGCATATAAATATTTTTTCTATTAAAAATATTTAATTAAATTACTACCAATATAATAATTAAATTGAATTTCAAAGCTAAATTATTTAAAATTACAAACATTACAGCTCTTAAATAAGCGCAAGTATTACTTTAAAGGTATCAAAATAATAACTTTTGCAATCATATTTGTTTTTATTGTTATAAAACGTAAATTTAAAATTCTTATAATCATAAATATTGATTATTTTTTTATCTAATTTTTTCAAAAAAGTTTTAACGCATAAGAATTTTCTGAAGAAGTTTAATTAAGTCTTTATAAGAAGTCTTTTGTAAATGATAAACTCACAAAATTTCTAAATCACGATTTAAAAAGTAAGCTTAACATTCAAGAATTTTATTTTTTAAACATAAATTTACAAATACTTCAAATTATTTTAAAATATATATAATTATTACACTGTATATAATAATTTAAATACTAACTAAATCATAATATAATTTTAAATTAATTCAAATAGTGTAATATTTGAAATTTTAATATTATAAAATTTGTTTTTTATAGATATCTTCAGAAAATTAAGATATAAGCATCAATATAATTATTAGTAAATTTTAAAATAATTATTTCAACTTCTTTTTGTGTTAAAATAGAATAAAACAAAATATTTAATTTTATTATCAATTACATTTTTAAAGTATTTTCATTAATTTTATATTGCAGAAAATATTGATTGTATGTATTATAATTTTTTTGTAAAGACAGAATGCAATTTAAAATTATTATTTAATCTAATAATATATAATCATCAAAAGTCGGATAGAACCCTATACATTTGCTAAGTATCTCTCCTCTAAAGTATATTACTCGCCCATACAACGATGGTAAATGCACTCTGACTATCCGCCATTGAAAGGGTTAGTGTCAAGTCCACCAATAACTAGCCGTCTTTTCGAAACTTTTTCGTACTCTTAGTACCGCCTCCAATTTGGCGCTCCGCCTACCTCTTGCAAATCCCCCAATAACGTGAAAGTAGTGCCGCCGAACGACAACTGCGGACCCTTGACTGTAGTTTTGGTTTTTCTTGAGCTGCTCCTGCGCAGTCAAGCAAAACGAGAGAAACCGAGTGTGATAAGTGATTAGCTGCTCTGCATCTTCTATCTCGACTCAACACTATCTCATTCAAGTGCAGAGAAAATTAAAAAGTTCGATCCGCGTAAATAATTATTATCTTACGAAATTACATCCCTTAAAACTAATAAAAATTTAGCTTATAATGTATAGTTTTAAAGCAAGAAAACTATAATGAAAGTTTTGAGATGAAATGCTGCTTTACCGGAATAGTTTACAAAGTGACAAATGTGTCCAGTCTAGAACTCTAGTCATCGTGTGTTGTGGTGTTATGTGCAGCTGTTTGATTAAGTTATTCATGGAATTCAAGTGTTACATTTTAACATACAGTTTGAAATCTCAACTACAACCCAATTTAATCGCCAAGAAATTTTTTTCTACATAATTTTTAATTAGTATCTTATGGAAATATGACCAACGAGTCTGAAACAGTGAGCTCGTCGCAGCATCTGCATCTACGCGATCAACATCATCTAAATCAATCACAGCATAACGACTCACAAATTTCTCACTCTCATCCATCCGTCTCGCTTAATTATTCAATATCGAGTAATAATACAAGATCAGTTTCTAGCAGCGTGTCAAGCGTCATGTCCAGTTTAGCTCAAACTCAAAATCTCGATCCATTACTACCTATCTCAAGCTCGACAGTCCAAGAACCATTATCGCGAAAATCAGGATCACGTCGTCAGGAAAAACCGCCTTATTCCTACATTGCTCTCATTGTGATGGCCATCCAGTCAAGTCCAGGAAAACGCCTTACTCTTTCAGAAATCTACGCATATTTACAACAACACTTTCCTTTCTTTCGGGGCTCGTATCAAGGATGGAAGAATTCAGTAAGACACAATCTCAGTCTAAACGAGTGCTTTATAAAGCTGCCCAAGGGCTTAGGCAGGCCAGGAAAAGGCCATTACTGGACTATTGATCCAGCTAGTGAGTTTATGTTTGAAGAAGGCAGCTTCCGTCGCAGACCGCGTGGATTCCGTCGTAAATGTCAAGCTTTGAAACCTCAGTATCCGCAATATTTTGCGACGGCATCCGCAGGTGTTCAAGCTACTGGATACGAGAATCTTGCAGTTGCAGCTACTGGAGTCGATTACGCTACTGGATATCAAAATCAATATCAAAGTTACCCTGAATACGCGATGTACGGAACTGCAACTAGTATCGGCGGAGACTGGACGTATCCAGAACCGTCATATAAACCAGCTCCACCACCACCACCACCTCCACCACCTCCGATAGCCGAAGTTACGTATAAAACAACCGAAGTAACATACAAGACTGGGAGTGATGCATCGGTTTACAGAAATGGTGAAGGAATTTTATGCAAAAGCGAAGTTCCTTTCACTAGAACAGCTCAGGACCAATCGGTTAATTTTAGGCCAGATAGTTTCCAAAGTAGTCTCAAGGATCATCAATTACAAATTCAGCATCATCACAGTCATCAACAACAGCAGCAATTACATCAACATCATCATGAGTTCAAAATAGATACTGACAGCGACGGTATTTCTGGAACAACAACTACGTACAGTAAATGCAATGGCGTTTCGAATCCAAATAACAATCAGAGTCAGGATTATTATACAACCTATGGAGGATTAACGGGCAACGCAACGCAATCTCCATCAATAAACGTTAATGCGGCAATACAGGCGATTCAAGCAATGCCGTCAGGATCTGGAAGCCCTATTCCAAGTTCATCACACGGAGGATGTCATACACCTATCACAGATCATGGTAAAACTGTCTTTGAATTCTTTTTAACGTTAATTAGTTTTTAATATATGTATAAGATTTATTAACGAATTATTTTATGATTCAAAATATATGTTACTTAAACTCGGAATACTTATAAAATAAGTTCTAACATTAATCGAGCATTTATATTAAATTGTAAGATTTGTGAAAGTATTTATATTAAATGTAATTGATACGAAAACTTCAAAATATAAATTAATATTTTATTCAATTTTAATACGCATTATTGAAAGCAAATTAATTAAAGCTCTATCATTCAATGATTGAACATAATAATTATCGTAAATTCTATGAAGGAAAATATATTTCTTAAAATATATTAATATATTATAGATGTAGTAAAATTATTTGTAAAAAAAGTTTTTCCAATTTATCTAAAATATGAATTTTAAAGTTTGATAATATAAAGTTTACTTTAAAATGAAAGTTTTTAAATACTGGTATAATTAATATTTTAATATAACGTTTTTGTAAACATATATATAAAATTATATTAACATATACTTAATATTATTATTTAGCAAATTTTGAGTGATATTAGTGTTGATTCTTTTATTAAAACTCTCAATTTGAAACGCATATTATTTAAGTTGTATACATTTTTATAATAATTCACTGTCTGTACATTTATAATATCTTATATTTTTTGTAACATTTTTGATTTACATATACATTTCATTTTTTATGAATTAATTATAATTAAGAAAAAATTAATTATAAAAAAATTTTTGTATATTTATTACTTTTATTTACATTTATAGTTTACATAAAAATTTATATTCAAAAATTATTCTGTGCTCTTAATAATATTATTCTTTAATCCCTATATATTTGTTAAATAAATCGAAGTTGTGAAATTCATAAAATATTAATTCTTTGAAAAAACTGTTTTTCCATTTACAATATTGACTTTAATTAATACGAATATGTACCTATTATACTTTTTTTAAATATTTTTTTCAAAATAATCTTGGTTTAAAATAAACTTTTATATATATAATATTTCAAATTTTTATTTTAATATTAATTTTTATTTATTACACTGTAGCTGATTTATCTTTAAATTAAAATTTTTTATTGCATTTACATTGATAAATTTTGAACTAATAATACCAATTGTATTTTCTTATTAAATTTATTAATTTCAAATTATAAAAATTTATTATTTAACAATCAATACAGCAGAAGAAATTTAGAATTATATTTTATTACTTTTATTTTATATTTTTTTAATGTTCAACATATTCAATATGTATATTATTTCCATTAATAAAGTGAACTCATCTCATTTTGACATAACTATTATTTCTTTTTACATAAAATCAATTTAATATTATATTAAAAAAATTTTTTAATTTAAAATTTTTTAATTTATTTAAATATTTAAATATTTTTTTATATCTTCAATAATATAATTAACTGCAAGAAGTTCTTAGAAGCTTTATTCTATTATTTAATAAGAATTTCATTTCTAAATTAAATTTTTAATGTCGTAAAAACAAAAAATATTGATATTTTACACAATTTATATTTTTTTAATAATTTATTTATAAGCATACCTCGATTTTCAAAATAATTTTGAAATAGATTGTTTAATCTTATTTATGTTATAAAAATTAATTCATTCTTTGTTTGTTTAAAATATAATTTTATCCATCATATCATTTTATTAATAATATCTAATCAATAAATTTGGTTCTTCCGTTGTTTTGAAGGAAACGTCAAAATATAAATTTTTTTTATTCGTATTTTTAGGTTTATTAGAAAAATCGTTCCTTATATTTGTTTACAATTTTTTACCTAGATACTACAATATATCTTATAACAATTTAATTTGAATCATCTTATACAAAAAACAAAAAATGTGACAAGAAATAAAAATGTTCTACTAACAAACTTACAATAAATTAATATGGTTGAAAGAATATATGTTGTCAAAGAAAATATTCTTCTTTTTAATAATAATAGTGATGTGTTTTTTAATCATACATAGATATATTTTACCGTAAATGTATTTTGTAACGTTTACCAAAAAATAATCATCAAAATATTATTCTGAATAATAATTGAATAATTTATAATTTTTTATTTTCATTATGTCCATCTATTAATTTTGAAGTGACTAAATATATTTTTTGAACATATTAAATTTCAATTTAAAAAAAAAATTAATCATTTAAAAATCATGTATTTTAAGAAAATTACTTGTAATAAATCAGTGAAAGCTTCTTACATTTGTAAACATTAATACCATATTAATACTAAAACTTCACATTAAATATGTAGAAATAAACCAAACACGAGTAAATTTCTAAGTTGCAGATTCTCAGACATTTTCTTGCTCTCCCTTTTTGTTTTCTTAAAATATTTGATGATAAAGCGACTATAAATTTATATGACTTTGAATAAATTCTTTCTTTTGCAATAAACAAATTTATTCTACAAAGAAAATTCCATAATAATGTATTATACGACATATTATGATTAACTAATTTAAAATATAAGTTATCATAGAAGATAACAAAAGTAAGATTAGTTTAATGTACCACAAGAAAAACATTTTGGCTCGTGCGAAGATCCTATGTAGCGTAGTTGAGTCACTCATTTCATGATCGAGATACCAATAAAAAAGATAATATACGAGAAAAAAAGGCAGACGAAGAAGCGGAACACTAGTGAAGTGTCCACTTGAACTTAAAGCACACTCGAGATCATCCAGTACAGTCACAGACATTATAAAGATGATTTCTTCTAAAGATCATTGCAATCTTCTGATAATTTATCTATTTATCTTTTTCAATTTTTTCATATATTTTAAAAATTGTTGATAAATTTTTAATTTTCGATTCTATTGAAATAATTACACAAAGCAAGGAAATGATTTTGTATAATTTAAAAATGTTTCTTTTACTTTTGTATAAAAAATTATTTCAAAGAAAAAACTTATATTTCATTTTTTATACAGTCATTAAATTTATAATAGCATTTGTTTCTAATGCTATTTACATAGTAACATTTTATTATCAAGTTCATATCATTACATAATTTATAATTGTACGAAAATTAGCAATTTTTTCAATAATACATTCAGTAAACTGCTAAATTTCAATGCAAAAAATTGTTTCATAATCGACAGACTGAGCAGTAATGTAAACTAATGCTGTATTAATAATTTAGACCAAAAGTTGAATTATATGAGCTACAATGGTGGCTTAAACTCATAAGAGGTCAAAATCACTCGTTGAAAAATGCATAAAAATTTAAAATAAGTTCACGATCTTGTTACAGGTGCAAGAATGCAATGTGCGAGCGGTAACAGCTCCAACAGTTCCGGAGGCGGGATAATTGATAGAAAACCGTACTTGGGCCACACGGCTGGCTCAATGACTTTAAATTCATCACTTAGCGCACTCGGTTCACTTGGATCGCTGAGCCTGGGAAATATCGGCACTCTCGGTTTCCCTGGGGCAGTCACGAGCAACGTTCACGCCAGCGCTGCTCCGGCCACTTCCATATACTACGACCAAACCAAGTACACGATGTGAGAAGTATTTCGCGAGAAGAAATAGAGAGAGAGAAAGAGAGAGAAAATCTTATGCATGTGTGTATGTGTGTGAAAGAAAGGCGATCAGATGAAATGTTATACACTTATAGGATCATTTCTTTATTGGTAGTCAAATTAAAACTAATATTTTTGTTGTTTTCCCACTACGTGCGACAGCTTTCAATTTGACCGTCGTACTTGTATGTATGTACGAAAACAATTCATAAATAAAAATTTATTAACTCACGTGGAAACGACTTTTTAGAAACAATCCTATTACGTACATATTATCAATACTAGTAAATGAAACATTGAATTTCATAGCTTTGACTATCAATTAGTATTATAAATGCTCTTCATAAAGAACGATTTCACTTTAATAAAACTATTTATAATCTTATCAGTGTAGTAAAAATTTATTTTCATTACATTTCTTTTTACTTATAAAATTTATAATATTTTAGAAACAAAATTTTCCTGATATAAATACATTTAATGAACGTGAAAATATTTTTCTAAAATAAGTATAGGTTTCTAATTCACATACCAAATGTTCTCCCAATGAGTCTTCAGTAATATAATGTATAGTATTTTACTTAAACGAAGTAAGAATATATTTCTAAAACAAAAATTGCTGAAAGTTGTAAAAATTATTTGTTTTAAGTTTAGGATAACCGAGTCTGTTGACTATACATGCGGTTATTTTTGTGAATAGTTGTTTGACATATAATACTTTGTTTCGATATTGAAAACAAAGACAAGAACGGTGTAGCCTTTAAGCATATTGAAACAAAGAACAACAGTGATCTTGAAAAGAATAACGTTATTCATTTTGTATTTTGGGTGTAAATGAATAAAACTTCGATAAAATTCGTTCTATGTATAGATAAAAATCGATATCTTATGTCATATTAATTTTAGTTTCTTAGTATGTTAAATATATTGGTCATATTAATATATTATATATAAAGTTATCTATATATATTTTTTTATATCCCATTCCACGATTGTAATACATTTATAATATTTAATAGATTCTAACGACTGCACGTTCAGTTATTTAATTTTAAAAGCATCCTAATGATTTTCCGTGAGAAAAAATGAAGGCGAAACAACATGCTGCAAGCAGATTTTCAGGGTGCGCACTCTTTCTAGTTTGACGCGCATGCCATAAAAGAACACGTGATTTTTACCTCTTACTTTAGTAGACGGTTTAGTGCCTTTTTTGTAACAGTCATAAATTTAATTATATGTCCTGTTGAAAATATTGAAATTTATAATTTTTAATTCATTTTAAATAGCTATAATTATTAAATTTATTCAAATTTGTTTCTTACCATTACATGACAATTATAAATTTCAATATATATATATAATAATCAATTTATTATGAGAACTTTAAGCGATAATTAATTAAATTAAGCTATTAGTGGTCCATAATTGGTTTTTTATTATAGATTTAAGTATATGGTTATAGTTAATATATAAAATTACATAATGAAAAAGATCTATATAATATAATGATTTTGTTAAGACAAAAAATATTGTACCAAATATTGAGTTCTAATACTTTATAATATAAATATTTAAAAATAAATTTGAAAATAATTAATATATGCTTAAAGCTTATTAATTGCATTGAAAAATAAAAATTAATCAACAGTGTATTAAAACTTTTATTATGCCAAAAATAAATAATTATAAAAACTTATAAAAACAATAATAACTCGTTTGAAAATCATTTAGAATACAATTAACTTAATATTATAATAAACGTATACAATTAAAATAAAAGTTCAATGATACAAATGTTTTGATATAAGTATTTGTCGCTGAGACTTATCGTAAAAAATATTAGTATCTTATAATTCATCCGATAAAAATGGTACTTTCAAAAACAAATTCAGAATTTCACATTGTTCTTCGCTTTCTAAGAAATTGAATTTTAGACATCTTTGATAGACCAGACTTTGGCCTAGAATCTCCAGTATGTGCAACGACGTGCAAACTGAGTCACTTAATGGTCTCGTTGACAGCATAACTTCGCTGCCTTTAGCAGAAACTTTGCTAGAGATTCGGTTGCACGATTTTATCTATATTCACTTATTTTTAAGTAAATTAAATATTATAAAAAATGTGTTCAAACCAAATTAAATTGTATACATGATAAAAATATAATATATTCTACACTAAAAATTATTTATGTTAAATAAGTTAAAGTCAGTTATTCAATATATTAATATAATAATTTATTTTTTATATAAAACCAGTTTCTAATTATGATTTTATCTTATAAATGAAGAGGTATTGAATATTTAATAAATATGATTTTTAATATATATAAAAGTTTATATATTTAAAAGAATCATCTCACAAAATTCTCATTTAAGTTAAGTATTAATACCTATTATTAAAAATAATGACAAAAATTTTTTAAATTTTCAAAATAATGGAAATAATAAGAATTATTAATATATTTATTACATACGTAAAACTTAAAGTAAATCTGCAAATAGATACAATACAAATTTTTATCTTTTTCCATTTCATATATATTATATTCGAATAATATATGATAAATCTATTGTTATTGCTTCTAAGACTTTTTTTGATGATACAATAGAATATAGCTAAAATTTTACTGTTAATAAAATAATCGTATAATATCGTTGCAAGTTATAAAACATTACGAAAATAAAAATTATGAATTAACAAAATTGAATTTATAGCACGTGATTAAATCATTTTATCGTTGTTTATTTGATTAACCAGCTGTTTCCTTATAACAATTTGATACGTACAAAACTGTATTAAAATACTTACATTACATTAACTTGAGAAGAATTTAATATTCACAGACTTACAGGGTTGAAATTAAACTTGATGCATATTACGTTATAAACGTGTGAGCTCGAAAAAAATTGTCATCAAGATAATATGATAGGATGCCAGTCATACAATTGCGTGAGAAGTCGAGGAAACAAGAGTGAGAGCAAACAGTAGAGAGCAACAGAGAAAAAAAGTAACTGATGAAGGAAGGGGTTCGCTCTAAAATAATAAACGTATCCCGGTTGTAGCTGAACTGTTCAGGGGCAGTGTATAGAAAGCAGCGTGTGCAATGCCTCTGCGACTTTACATTGTACAGCGCAAGCTCGCAGGAAATTTCGAAATTTAAACTTGACGTGTTAGTTTGTTTTTCCGTTTTTTTCTTTTTTTTTATATATCCAACCAAAGAATTATAGGTGGTCTTGAAAATTCCTTGAAATTTTGTCGGAAACATAAAGTTACTTGCAAGATAATCTTCTTTTTTCTTTCTTTATTATGTCTGTTAAATTAATTTTTTTAATATTCATATATTAAATTACATAATAAATTTATTATGGAGTTTAAAATAAAAGATAATTATCGTTATTGTGATATGTAAATATAAAGTATCGATACATAAAATAAATTTATCAGTTGAATTATTTTTTAAATAAAAATTCTAATTTTTTGTAATAATGTACAATCACGAAGTAATTCAATATAAACCTCAATAAATCGATAAATTATTCGAGTAAAAATTATTTTTCAGAATAGTTCAATGAATATATATATATATATATATATACTCAAATGTATATTTGTTTGAAAGTAAACAATTTAAATTTTTGTTTCGTTTTTATATGGAAAAAATAAATTTTAAACATTTGCTATTTAAATTTTTCAAAATTATTAAATTAGTTTTTTTAATTACTATACATTAAATTAAAAAATATATAAAGTAAAAATTGTATAAAACAAATATAAATTGTACATACTTGCAATTTAGCTTAGTCATGTAAAAAAGATTCATTTTATTAATATTGGATAATTATATACACAATATATAATTTATTACATATGTATACAATTGATAATTATTTATACATATATACCATATCTATATTTATTTATATAAATAGTTTATATTACATCTTAATAAAATACTATAATCTTACGTAATATTTTTTTAATAAGAAAATTAATACAATATTTTTACAATAGAAAAAATCATTATTAAGATAAGCATCTACCTAGACAAATAGTTCAAGAAAATTCTCAAAAAATAAATATGTAAAAGTATAAAATTATCTTATATAACGTAAAAAACTATCTTATATAAATATATAAAATCCGTTTTAAACATTTTATTTATTATTTTATATGGAAACTGGATCGTTTTAAAATTCAAGATTTATGCATATTTTATTTAAGAACATTTTTAACAGAATATATTTTTATCAATTATTTTTGATAAAAAACTAAAATTTTTACAATTTAAATACCAAAATGTCCAAATGTTAAATTTTTAACTATATATTTTTTTAAATTGTCATATGTTCTTAGTAATTAAAAAATTTTTTTCGAAATAATACCAACATAATATTATATAGTTATATATATTCTTAATATATTATCAGAAAACTAAAAAAAATGATCGTTTAAAATTTTTTGTTTTCTCTTCTAGATTAATGAACTATAAATGTAAAATAAAAAAATCTCATAAACATAAGCTCATATATACAGTAAGGTTTAAATATGATATTTCTTTTCTATTTAGAGAATAAATTTAAAGTACATTAAATAAGAAATTATACTTCTTGAATATTAATTATTTTTATTGGTAAAACTCGAAACATTTTTGCAAATATAAAAAAACTAGTAGATACGTTTCTGGGCTAAGTAAAATGAAAAATAAAAGAGACAACTTACTTTCTTCCAATTAAGTTTACGGTATATTTATAATTACATCTCATAATTATAGCGCGCATTCAATACAACCAGTTCGGTATTATCGAATATTAATTATTATTAATTGCTTAAATTACACATACAGCTTTATACTATTAAATTGTTAAATTATGATACAGATATATATAAGTAGTGTTCATCGTAATATTACAATATATATTTTATAAAAATAACAGGGTACGTATGTGAAAATATTTCTCATGCAACATCATGAAAAAAAAGAAATATTATGTCAAGTATAAAATTTAAATGTTGTCAAAATGCAAGCAGTATACAATATTTTAATCAAAACATTATAAAAGTATTAGTACAAATGAAATTATTAAGCATTATTAAGTTATCATTATTTAGTTTTTATTTAATAAAGTATTATTAATTAATATTATAATTAAATAAATGAAAATTAATTTACAAATAGTCACGAGAAATATTTTAAAACATTATTAAAAACATCTAATTAAGTAGTTACTTATATCTATACTTTTATAATCTGACGACAGAGTCAACAGAGCATTAGATGAATCATATTCCAACCTATGCATCTCTTTCTATTTTTTAATCTTTAACCGATGATAAACACTGTGTCTCGTAGCTGTCTGCACATGGCGCTTTGTATTTCATTGCTTGTATAGACGCTTCATTACAATTGTATATTTTTTCATCCTATCGTTATAAACAACGTTTTTTAAACATTTACAAAACCCTTATCCGCTAAAGTATACGTAACGTCTAAGTTTGTACGAAGAATTTCTTATTGACAATTATTTTACATAATCTTATTAAAATGAAAGGCGACATTTGTGAATAAACCATCAAATTTAATAAATAGAAAAATTTTTAATAATTTTTATTAAAAATTGTAATCATAAAAGCATTTTTATAAATATAAAATTAATTTAAATTCGATTAAATATAATTAAAATTTATTTGTACTCATAATGGTATACATAAAATTAAAAATATATTATTATTTTGGAAACCTAATAAATAATTTAATAATTTTATATCTAAACCAATATTTAGTGTCTAAAAATTGAGAGTCCAGGATAGAATTAAATATATATATATTAGAGATAAGATTGTTAGAAAAAAATTAAAATATATATTTGTGTTATTAAATTTTATGCTTCAAATAAATTAAATTGTATTTTCGACCAACTCTGAATAATAATTAAATAACAATTCTTTTCAAATTTAAAAATTATGTTTAATTTATAAATTATGAAGGTGAAAAACACGTGTTTTATTAATATGTCATGTAAACAATTTTAAAAAGCTTTTCTAAGAACATATTTTTTTAAAAGAGAAAATAAATTAGTACTATAGCATCTATAATGACTGAAAAAATTGTTGAATACTGAAATATTTAACAAAAAATTTCTACCATTGTGAATTTTAATATTTATCAAAATTTCTAATATGGTGAGTTGTATTTACGATTTATAAAGTACAATATAGAGATAATATTAAAATTTTTTGCACAATACTACATACTACATACATAATATTAAAAAAATATATACGTGTTCAGAAAGAAAATAATGTGATTTTCAAAAAATTATTAATATTGTTATTAATAGATGTAAATGAAATTTGAATTTATTGTCATAGAAAGATTTAAAAACCTAACTTCTGCAGCTTAAATATAATATGTAATTTTTATTATCATAATCGGAATAAGATATGAACTGGATATAATTGTAAATATAAAAAAAAATTAACTTTTAAGAATAAACTGGAACTGAATATTTTATTCATATATGTTTATCTTCTAATCTTCTCATTATTTATTAACTAACTTTAATATATGAGTCGGGTAACATGAACAGGCAACTTTTGGCGCCATTTCTTGGCGCCACCAACGTCGTCTACTACCGCTCAACATCGCGCATTCAAGTGGCTACTTGAGGAGAGAAAATTTCCCCGTCTCTTCCTTTTTTTACTAATATAATCACTATAAACTTAAAGCACCAATACAGTTTGCTTTTCTTTCGTTTTTATTAATAAACTCAAATTTATGTCCAAATCAAACAAAATTACAAACAATCTACCCTCATTTATGAAATTTTTATTTTATTTTACTTAAATTTATAATTGTTTAGTTAAGTATTTTCTGAATGTAATTTTAGGAAAATTAATTATAGGTTGCTTATTACAACACACATAAGCAATTAAAAACAAATTGTTTGAAAATAAAAATTGAAAATAATATAATCTTACGTTGAATTGAGTATTTTTAAAAATCTGAAATAATATTCTTTTGAAATCATAACTATTAAAAAAATTTAATATATTTAGATCAGTTATTAATTTTAATTAATTTTAATATATAGATTAATTAGATATTAATTAAAACATTGTTCTTATCACTTTTCTACAACTACAGTACAATAAGAATTTTAGCATTATATAGGTAATAGTTTATATATTTAATTATATACTTAAAAAATTTCATTTTATTATGCTGATAATTTCAATTTGTCTTTTCTTTAAATTGTAATTTCAAGATAATAGATATAGTTTTGTATATATCTCATAGATGGAGGTAAACACCTCGAATTGCATAGATAATTCAACTTGCATAAAAAAATTGTTGTATAAAATAACTTAATAATTTTTATTAAAAATGTTATTTTATTAAATTTATAAACTTTATTTCATTATTATTCTAACCTTTTAATTGTTCATAAAATTTAAAAAGTCAATTTTGCATGGTAATAGAATTTGTCTCACTTATCGATAGAACATTAAGCAAGCATTTGAAGTTAAAGTAGAAATCTGTATTATCGTGTGAAGACATAATTACATTTTAATGATAACTTTTAATGATAACTTTCTTTGAAATTTATTATTTATATTATTCTTAAATAATTCGATAATTTAAAATTTTATTTAATTTAACTTTTATTTAATTTATTCTAATATCTGAACTATTAATATTTCCATAATTTATTTAATATAAATATTATTATATTTAACAATACCAATATAAATTAAAATTTATTGTCTTAGTTAAAAATCAATATTTTTTTAAATACTATTATACCTATTTCAATTCAACATATGAAATATTACTGAATCTCTATATAAACGAAGAAAATGAGATCGGTGCAGCCGACTTTATGTACTTCATTCCAGACTAAATAAAAACATTGTGGAACCCCTTCGTATATTTTCTAAATCAATATTGAAGTCCTTGCACAGCCTTGAAGTAACAGGTAGTTCTCTTACTGATCTACTTTTTCGCAAAATTATATTTAACAATACAATCTGATTAATTTTCATGAAAAATGATTATTGTATTTTTACTGAATATAGAAAATTCATCGTTTTTCTAATTTTTGAACTTTATATTCTCAATTAAAAATATCATAGATGTATTAATAATACAAGCATATTGATTTTATGTATTGAATCAATGTATTCGAAATATGAAATTGTTTGAAACCTGCCGGATTCTAAAATACATTCAAAATATAAATTTTTATTTGAAAAACTTTTCGTAAAGATTAATATTTGTCGAGTACAAAAATAATTATTAAAAAAATTGTTTATTTAACAATTATAAATTCTTTATGAAAAAATAAATAAATACACATAATGGCTACTGTTATTTCATAAATAGATTAAAAAATGGTTTTATTTTTCAATAATAATAATAGAATATTTTATTATGGTTTTTTTTTTTATTTTATAATCTTATTCATTATTTTAATAAAATTTTTTTAATGTAATTATATCGAAAAAATATCGAAATTTTAATCTTGGATCAATATAAATTCTAAAAATACCAAAAAGCTTCAAGTACTCTATAAAGTATAAATTATATTCCTGTCAATTAAGTCTGTACTCCTCTCAATTTTTCTAATTAATTAAGATTATAAAAAGATTATGTATATAAACCTTCTACATATTATAAACAAAATATTTTTATAAATATTATAAACAAAAATATTTTTATTCGTGATATTATATTTATTTCTATGTATCTATTTATATTTAATTTATAAGTAAAAGAAGCTTAATTTTTTGTGTTTGATAATAGGCTAAATTACGTAAATTTTCTACCTGTCTACGATCATATTGATCTCATCAAATTTATTAATGTATTGATAAAAAGAAAATAAACGTAATAATAGTTTATGCAAAAGTAAAGAATAGTTAATTTCTTTAACAAAGAAAGTACTGAAAACTGAAATTTAATATATTATTGTAATAAAATCGAGTTTAAGTCAACTCATAACAAAACGGCCTTAGTCGACCTTTCCGTTTTGTATCAAAAATGCCTCATAACCACTTAAGTTCATTATGTGTTTTAGTTTTTGCTTGAATTTCTTGACTATTTCTTAGGTAATGCAATACACTTATTGTCCTTTTTATCGCTACGTAACGAATTTTTGGTACGCTTTAATAGGATAATAAAATTGTGGATGATTTATAATTGAAAAATTTTCTTTTTCTCTTTGTTCAAAGCCCTTTTATTTTTTATTTATGAGAAAAGAAGTTTTTCATGAACTATTTAATAATTTGAATTCTTAATAATTGGATTAATAGTTTATAACTTTACATAATATTGTATAAATGCATCTTTTAATACTTCTGGATAAATCGACAAAATAAAACATTTTCTATTTTATTCTTATAAATAATATAATAAAACAAAGTTATTGCTGTATAAAATAAAATTATTTTCTGAATTCCAATTTAAAGATTAATTTTTTATTGATTTAATTAATAATAATATTGAGTTTAAATATTGTTGTAAATTTATATTAAAAAATAAAATAAATTATGTTCTAAATACTACATAACATAGAATTTTCTAAATTGTAGCATTTATATATTGTATAGTTAAATAAAAGAACTTTATAGTATATTTATAGAATCTATATATTTAAATTATTCTAAGAACTAATTCTTAAGAAGTAGTTGAAAATGAAATATTTGAAAAATCTGAAAAGTGTTGTTTTATTTAAAATATTATAGCTTATTCTATTATAATTATAAACTTATTATTATAGTTTAATATGATATAATTTATTAAAAAATTGAACTTTCAAAATAATATATATTTTAATGTTTTTTTTAATGTCAAATATTTAGTCAAGATATAAATTCAATGAAAAAGTTATAAGAAATATTTAAGTACAATATGGAAAATATTTTAGGAAAATAAAAATATAAATTTAAGATATATGAAGATATTAGTTCGTATATTATTAATATAGAATAAATTATACTTTATCTTTACGTAATTAATATTTGTAAAAAAAGTTTCTTTTATATTAATATCAAGTTTTATTGTTTCATTTATTCAATTAAAAACAACACTTATTTTGTGTGTCGTAATTATTTTGTTGATAATTAGATGTATATATATATATAATTATATAAATTAAAATTAGATTTTCCAATAATAATTATTTTATTAAGAACATGTAATTAAAATTATAAAATAACAAATTAATGTTCATTATCTTAAAGAAGAATAAAATTCTTCAATTTTAAATATTAGATAAGTGTAATATAAAAATTAGATTTTGGATGAATGAAAATTTGGAATTAATTTTAAAAAGCTTAGTAAAAATTTGTACTATATATTATTAATAGACCAATTTAATAATTTACATTGAAGTTTAACAATTCATATCTCTAATAAAATTTAATATATTAAAACTTTAGTGGATACAAAATATCTATATAATTTTTTATATTTTTAATAATATGCTTATTATTAATTGCAGTGTAGTTACATTTTTTCAAAAAATTTGTATCACTTATAAAATAACCAGTTATTAAATTAGAAATGTTTTCCATAAAATTTATTGTAATCTTGAATATATAAATATACCAAAGTATTGTAGAAGTAAAAAAAACCGTATAAAAAAAAAAATATATATATATATAATTTGATATACATATGTGTATATAAAGTATTTTATACTGTTCAAACAAATTTTTTCTTAAATGATTAATTACATGAAACTATCAAGCCATGAAGCATTATAATGATAAGTTTTTAAAAGATAGAACATTAATTACTTATTTTAAATCAATTATGATAGTAAATTCACTGATAATATTTTTGAGAATAGAAATGTAACAATAAAACATATTGTACAATTTTTTTAAACTTCAATATTTGACTATAAAACTGTTTGAATTTTAAAACCACAATTAAAGAATGTTTACCGTAAAATCACTAAGTTTAACATATTGTTTTTAAAATATTAATAATTGCTAAAGTAAAATAATTAAATTTTTAAAACATTTACCTTAGACTTATATTTTCATATAGTTAACTCTTCAGAATATTAAATAAATAAATGAATAAATAAATATATAAATATGAATATAAATGTATGGATCATTACTCATTGTTAGCTCCACATAATTTCGGGTTTAAGAAAAAATTTGCTTAAATAGAATAAAATCAACCCATTATTTATAAGTATATTTTCCCCTCTTTTTTTTCACGATTGATTTAACAGTAAATTCAAACACGCGCCCGTGCACGTGTGCGTATTTTCGTTTTCTCGCTTAGAGTATACACATAAAACACTCATGCATATGCTCGTCAACATTTGTTTCAGCTTACTTACATACCTTCACTACTCTCTCTCTCTCTCTCTCTCTCTCCTCTCTCTCTCTCTCTCTCTCTCTCTCTGTCTCTCCTTCTCTCTCTCTCTCTATTTTTCTCCCTCTTTTCTCTTTTTCACTGTCCCTTCCACTCTCTTCTTCCTTGTTTCTCTTCCTTCCTTTTTCTGTCTTTTCAACAAACCTCTGGAGCATCTGGAAAGACTTATAACTATGCGGAAGAGCAGAGACAAGCCTAAGCGGAAAAAAGGAAAACGATAAATGAAAGTCCGGAAAAATTTGAGTAAGGAAGACGTGCATGAGAACGAGCTTGACGGATATGCGGCAGCGTGCCATGGTCAATCCGCGTGCGGTCGCATTGTAGATTAGGCTCTTGGCAGATTATGAACGGGTGGACGGCAAGGCGCCACCAGTTAATCCTACGACAAGCAGCAAGGACTGCAAATCTTTTTCTAGTCGTCTCGGTTTGCAATGTAGACCAGTCGAATATAACTCTGTGCCTTTGAGATTACGACTTTCCACGAAAAGTTATGTGGGAAAGTTCTTTGATAAGCGCAACCGAGGTTGATTATCTGATAATTTTCGCAAAACAGGCACGGTCCGTTTTAATTGGGAATTACTATGGTTAAAGTTTTGATTTTTTAAAGGAGATTCGTTACGTAATCTGTGAAAATAGCAAGTCAAAAGATTGAAAAAACATTGTTTAACATTGGCGGTTAATGTCCATTTTCGATGTTACTTGATAGTATTTAGGAAACAAAAGATCTTATTATAATACAAATACTTAATATAAATATAATTATATTCTAATTATAATTATTTCTAATTATAAATCTAATTATATTCCATATAATAATACGCTTTTATATAAAAATGCAATATTTCCATGTAAATTATTTTGTTTGTCACGCTGTAATTAATAGATTCGAATAATAGTTAGTTGTTCTAAAATTAATATTTCTTTTTATTTAATGAAAGTTTTTAAGAGACTGTTTTTATATATTTATTTCTGATAAATCACAAAAGACATAAAACTTATAAATTATTTTGGAATGATTCGACTTATTATAGTATTTTGTTTCAAAAACTGCTGATTAAAATGTAAATATTGAGCGTATCTAAGTATAATGAAATAATATTATTTCACTATTATATATCTATAATAAACTTTATTTTTAACTTTACTATTATAATATTACAATTAATTTTTAATGATTCAAAATAAATAATTTAAATTTTAGAACTTAAAAAGACAACAATTAATAAACACATTCTTAACAAATTTATAAATTTATTATATTTTATAAACATCATTGTTGAAATATATATTTAGAATGTGGAATTTAAATTGATTAGATATATATATGTTAATATTTATTAAATTTAATTATAAAGTTCAAATCATATACTTTTATTAATTATTTTAACTTTATATTCTCATTATTTAAGATCTACGTATTTTTATTTTTATTTATTTATTTATTTTTTTTATTTTAATATCACAACCTAACACATTTTATAGTTGAGGCTACTATGTCCATTTGAGGTAAATAATTTCAAAATTAATTTTAAAAACGGTAAATAAATCTATTGAATGTATAGAAAAGATTCTGAAAAAAGTGTCATTAATATACATTTCATGGATTAGAAAAAGTTTGGTTTAATACCAAAAGCTAGTAAAATTTTGAATTAAAAATCTTAAATATAAAATCGGAAATTCAATAACTTAGAATTTTAATCGTACTTAATGCGAAAATAAATATGATTAATTGTGTAAATAAATTAAAGGCATTGATTAAATTGTTGATATAATTAATGAAATTATCCTGCATACATTAAATTTCCATAAGCCATAAATGTTTATATTTATTATATTTAATTTTTTCATTATTTCTATTCTTAGTGCATTTTGTTTATTACATTTATTATACGTAATTTAATATTATATTAATATTATACGTAAGAGACTTTGAAATTAACTTTAATTATGAAATCATAATAGTCAATCATAAAGGTCTTATTGATTTATTTTTTTCAAGGTTATTTTATATTATCCTTAAACAATTACATTATCTTTAAACAAAAAGGTACATATATTTTATACTACATTTTGTCACATCCTTAGTATTTTATAATTATAAATTACTTGATAAATATTCTAACCGAAAATATTTTAGTCATAAATTATAAATTAAGTTTTTACAAAAATGGATATCTAAATTTGCATCGCATTATCTTATTAACAATTACTACACCTAATATTCTGGAGAGGAAATAAAATAATTTATTACTAAAATTACTTTAGCACGTTTAAAAGTTTCATATTTGTGATACTTTAGAAATCTTCGCAATATTAGCTATTCAACACGCACAAGGTGTACATGCAAGGATTGCCGGAACGCAGCGGAAGGAGAAATCGCGCGTGCCTGTACAGGAGACAGTCGATATGAAACTGGAGATCAAAGGCTGGCGACAACGGATATGGGTATAAGCGTCTTTCTGTCAAACTCTTATACTGTCGGCTTCCTTCTCTCCATCAAAGACCTGTAGACGGATAAACGCAAGCAGCCGTTTAGCGCGAATCCGTCGCTAATTTTAATTACCAGCTGATTTATGTCCTCGTTTCAATGCGGTGTATCCCTTTTTCAATCGTTCGCAGTTGTGCCTCTTTCCGGGAGAGATGTCTTTTCTCGTGACGTCGTTTTTATCTCATTTTGTTGTTCTTGTTTGACTTGTCTTTGAGAATTTTAATGAGTTCTAATTACGCAAAAGATTGAATATTCGTAGTTTAATTGTCAGACTTGACAATTAAAGCTACTAATTTTTCATTCATCTTAGACACTTAGAGTTTATTTTTTTATTAACAAATTTGTGAGAAATTAAACTATAATAAAAAATGTTTGTTGAGAAAATAAACAATTCGTTTAAAATTCCGTAACATACTCTGAGCGACGAAACTCATTAAGAGCTGTGGTCAGTAGCTTAGAAATGTTTATGAAATATGTGAAGATTGAATCATGTACGCCATTCAGTTGTACTTATATTTTATAAATATATGAGAATTAATAATATTTATATTAGTAGTTGTACTTATATTTTATAAATATATGAGAATTAATAATATTTAGATTAGTTATTAAAAATAACAGAAATATTTATACGTATCATAAAATTAGCTGAGAAAAGGGGTTAATTTAAAAATCAAAAAATAATTATAAATCATCTATTTTTGAATAGTTTAATTTGATTCTGGAAATTATAAAATGAATACTAAATAATATTGCCATAATTGATTTTGTATATTTTTTATAAAATATCAATTATGACATAATAAAATTTTCAAGGTTATTTATTACTTGTATACGTATAAAAATATATAAATTAATAATAAATTTATAATTGTTAAAATTAAAAATTACACATCGAAAATAATATTTGAAGGAATAATTTTATAAAACATTTTTATAAATTTCTTTTGTTATAAAATATAAACAAAATATTTTTTTATTTTTTGTATCTTCTCCATATTCTTCTGATTTTTGTGCGAACTCTTCTTGAAAACTGGAGGGCTGCATATTTGCTCGAATAAGTACCGATGCAATATTCGGTTTGCTATGATGCCATGGTCCATCACCCTTGCGGCTGTTTTCAATCACAACAAAGAAACCGATCCGTAGGCAATATTTCTTTCTACTTTCATGTATTTTCATTCCTGTTTTCATTCTCATTTTCATTTTGTACCCTCTTTTTATTTTTTTCAACATCTTTAAGAAAAGAAATATCTTAAAAACAAATTTATACGAACATTTATTTCTTCTTCTTTTTAAGTTAAATTAGTTTAAGAAGAATTCAGTAATAAGTTTTTTAATATTTCCTTCAATTAATTATTGATAAAATACCTAAATTATAGAACTTTAAAAGTTTTATTATCAAGATATTTCAAATATTTAATAATTTTTTATTTATTAAATATTTATAATTTATATATTTAAAAACTATACTATCAAGAATTTAAAAGTTATAAGAATGATACGATCAATTTCTATCAATGAGATAAAGATTGAAAACGCATTTCTACTATATCACCATTAATTTTATTTAACAAATTATAATAATTAAAAACTATAAGATATTTCACATAGTCTTCATCGTTTTGTGAAAAAACTTTCTTTATAACATTTTTATTTCTTAATTCGAATAAATATTACTTAAGCTTGTATTAATCTTTTTATCATCTGACGTTTTAAGCATCAGAATTTTTAAATGCACATCCGTATATAAATACAAATTTATATAACTCAACTTTTCATTTAAAACATTGAAGATAAATCAAACTTAAAATGTACAATCAATAAAACTAAATGCTTCTTTTGAATTGATTTTGCATTTAAAAATATGAATAAATGTGACTAATATATATTCTTTCTTACAAGGCATTATTATTAAACCACCGTATCCTCGAACGAATGAGAACGCGAAATTCAAAGGAAACCATCAAAGGATACTCAACCATGTCTACTTTGTTACACCGACGTTTTTTCCTTAGTTTCAAGGCGGGGTACCGGAATTGGGCCATTAGCAACGACAGACGTATTGCGCTCAAAATACATGTGACCCGGGCGCTTACTCCGAGCAGACAGCATGGCACCCACAACAGAATATATTATATAAGAGATATAAATATATAGATAGAAAGAAAGAGAAAATAACACAATCTATGAAGAAAATATAGTTGAATAATTGACAAGGTCTTCATGTTTGAAAAAATGCTAATCCCATTATTATCGAATAGAAATAAAGCTTGAGAAATCAGTTAGTTTTCAAAACTGAATACGCGAATGGACTATTAAACGTTAAGACTTTAACATTTATTGAATAAACTTATAAATTATTGCCACTAATTAACTTTTAAAATTATTGTTTTGTCTATATCGGGCATCGATAGTTAATTATGTCGTGTTTCAACTAGTAGTTTGACTTTGTCCCGTAAGTCTGAAATTTAATAATCTTGTATTAATTGATACAAAGCTCTTACTAATGTAAAATATTAGTTTTAAAATTTTTTTTTTTTACATTTTTAATTTACTTACTAAAATTAATTTACATTTTTAAATTCGGTTTTATTGTGATAAGATATTTTAGACTGTAATGAGAAAACATTTTATTTTAACTAATTTTGAATTTATGTAATATCGAAAAGAAAATATTTATACAGTAGGCAATTTTATTTATGACATTTTATAAAAGTAAATGTTTTATAATAGTATAATAAATATATAAATATAAATATTAATAAGCTATTTACCGAAAAAATTACATTATTTGGTAAATCTTTTATAAAATTAAAAATAAATTTTTTTAAATTTATATTTGCACATTATAAATAAAAAACAGATATCACTGCATATAAGTTTAAACCTTAAAAATATATTTCTATAAGCTATAGGGTATAGAAAAAATAAATTTTTTTAAATAATTATTGAGATTATAAGTAATAGTTATTTATTAATTGTTAAGTAATTTGTGAATTTCTTAAAATATATACATATATACACATATATATGCATTAAAAATGAATAGAAAGTTTATATGTATAAATTTGAAGTGAATTACAGTTTCTTAAATCAATTAGGTACCTAAACGAAAAAAAATTTTTCTAATTATCACAATTACGTTGGTCTTATACGAAAATATCGTACATTGTTGTGGATGAAGAAAATGATAATTTAAAGAATGCCTAATATATGTTTATAAACATGAAAACATATAAGTCGAAACTCGTAGTTGCAACACGTAAAGTGTCGCGTAAAAAAATGCTGTTATTTTATTTATGCAGTCACCGAATTTTACTTCACGTATCTATTTTACAGAGAAGTTTCGTTTCCTTTGCTGTGTATATATTATTCTAGGAACGCACATTCCCAAATTTCAGACAAACTGAAGTTCAGCAAGCGCATCAATTTTCTAGATCGAACCAGACAGCTTGGCACTCAAAGAACTTTCAATCAGTATTCCTGACTGCTAAAGTCATGGAAAGAAGAATTAAGGAAAAATTAGTCCTGGATACTAGGCATGTCAACACCCATTTATTGAAAGGCCGGTGGATATCATTCTTTTTTACTCGTGACACGCACGCGCATGCACACGTGCTCGTACACGCCCACACATAAAAAAATGACACTGTAAGATAAGTATAGCCAAGAAGCTATGTCTTGGCTTAATTTTGGGTTGATTCGCATATTATTTTAACAGTATTTCATTAACATTTGTAAATTTAATGTAAAAGAAAAAATGTATGATTGAAAGTAATTTAAAAACTATTTCCAACATCTTTACATACGAATATTTCGTATTGTTTAGAGTCTATGTAGAGTATAATTTAGAATATACCTGAATTTTTCATAAATACATTATATTTACGATTTACCAACAAAAAATGGTGAAATAATCTATTTACTATGTGCCTAAGTAGATAGAAAAATAATTTTACGACGAAGTTTGTTCTCTAATATCTTCACACTCATAAAATGATTTTTGATTATGAATGTTGACATACTTCATTTTGTATTATTAAGACCGATTAATTTGTTATTATTAACTTGGTATATATAATCTATTAAATTACAAATTTATGATTTAAAAATAGATAAATTAAAGTAGTGATTAAAATGGAGTCTGTAAGAGTAAACTATTAATGAATAATTAATTTACTTTCGTTTTGCTCCTTCAATTTTTAATATGTATTAAATTATATATAAATATAATAATTTATAATAATAAATTTATTTTTATTTCTTAATACCTGTTGTAAAAAATTTATACATGTACTTAAACAAGAATAAAGCAAATGCTACGATAAGAAAATGAGTGAAATTACAAAACTAATGAATTAAAAAATAAATAATTATAATAAATGTAAATTTCAGTGATTTTAGTAATAATTAAATATAATAATAAAATATGAAGATAATATTTATTACCTTATTATTATTACTAGTTAAATTTAATTTAAGTAATGTAAGTTTAAGCTTCAATTATTAATTCATATAAATATTCGATTATAGCATGATATGTTTTTTTATTCGTGAAATTATTCATTTCTGTAGTTTACATTAAAAAATTTGATGAAATTGATCTATAATTCATGAGATTTAATAATTTGTATAAATATTGGTATTGAGTATGTAATTTACGTTACAATTTTTTTATCAAGAATAAAATATAATTTTTAATTTAATAAAGATGAATTCGATAAATTGATTATAAAAATTATTATATTTATAATTTAAACAAAAATTTATATATATATATAATTATTATGGATTTACATGGAAGTAGGATAATTTATATGCTAAAAAATAAATTTTTCACGAATAAAAATTAAAAAAAAATAAAGTTTACACTTAATACTTATATGCAATAAAATATGTATACTGCAAATAATTGAATTAATATTGTTAAATGATACATTTAAGACAAATTTGGTTTTAATTCTTATTTAAAATACTAAAGTTATCGTGTAAGGTAGTTATAATTTAGTTTACAAAATATATTTCATTTTTAATGATATATTAAAACATGTTATCAGTTTTACTTATACATATATTAAATGTAATAATTTTATAATTTTATATGAAACATTTTTTATAAGAAAACTAAAAATGGGATTACTTTAGATCATATATAACATATAAAAACTACAAATAATTTATTTATCGAGATGTTATGATAACATTTTTTTAAAACTATTTTTTCGTGAATTTTTATATTATAACTACAGAAATTATACAAAAATGTTTTGGTAATAAAAATTTTTTAAAATATTGTTTATATATCTATAATAAATTAGTACGAGTTAATTAATAAAATATTTTTATTTTATATGATACTGTTCTTAATGATTAAAAAATAATAATAATTTAATACAAGCTCTTGAAGAAGAATAATATTTATATAAAATATTCGTCAGGAATAAATTAATATTTTGAATATTCAAAGTATATAAATGAACACATTTTATATAATAATTGAAAAATTAATAATATAAATAAAATTATTAATGAAGATGAAATTAAAATAAAAGTAATATTATTTAAATAATTAAATCCAGTAATTCCAATATCGTACACGTTATAAAATTAAAAAAATTTATAAATATATTTTAAATTCACTATTCAGTATTTTATAAAAATTAATTATTAGAATGAATTTTAAAAAATTAGTTTTAAATATATTTTGGTACTTTCTTATTACATGATTAAAAATTTTTTTCTTTTAAGAAAGATGTAAATTATGTATTTTCTATATTAAGTAAGTCTTTTTTTTTAGCAAAATTAGTATAATATATGGTAGAGGATATATGTAAGTATAGCTTTTTAAAAATTGGAAACTTCATAATTTCTGATGAATGCATATTTTTAAAATACTTTAATAAAAAATAAAGTTCAGTTATATAAAATATCAATTTCTACATAAAAACATAAATAGTATTATAAATTATTTTATACAAAAATATATTGGTTTGTCAAAAATATCTAATAAAGAAATATATTCAATAAATTAATTATAATGATAAACTAAAGTTTATGCATTTATTTATTTTAACACACCTTTTTTCTTCTTTATTTCGGCTATTTGACAGCGTGATTAAGGGCCTGACGTAAAGGATAGCAGATTGACAAGGTTCTGCCTCTTCCTTCCTTATCGTTTATTCACTTCTCAGATAACATTGCTTGGTATTTACAAAGTCTAAAGCCTTTGTCAGCACGTGAGAAATTCTGGGAGTGTTCGTAGTCAGGTTTCCTCCCAAACACTCTAAAAATCTTGTTTTCGTTGAAAAAGTGGATAATGAGGGTAAAGAGGAAATGAATATCTTCTTACGGATTCTTACACGCACGGCAAGATTGATTGATATAAATAGCTTATTAAATTACACTCATTATTTATAAATAGAATCTGCAATATTCAAAAATCAAAAAGACCAAAACATAAATTTATTGTCTATTTAATCATAATTTAGCTGATTAAAAGAAGTTATTATATCAAAGAAAATAAAAAAACTTATTAAAATATACACTATTTTATCTTATAATTTATGAAATTTAAAGAAGAAAGTCATATAAATTGATAATTTACTTATAAAAACTTTTTTTTAATTGTTTTAACTCATTGATAACTAATATTTTTAAAACATTGGTTACAATTCATTACAATTATTATAGTTTTCAACAAAAAACAAGTTATTTAAAATTAATTTTTAACAAAAACGTTTAATAAATTTTAAATACAGTTTATTAATATATAAATACTATCAATTAACTTCGCTTGATTTATTGTTATTATCGTTACTCTACTACTATTATTATTATTATTATTTATTATTATTATATTATTATTATTATTAACTATATATTATATTATTATTGTTAGTATTGTTATATTATTAATGCTTTTATTATTGTTGTTATTGGTGTATATTTTTATTATTATTAATATACAAATATTGAATACTAAGAAAAGTTCTTAGAATAAACAGATGTAAATGAAAAAAATTAATGTAATTTAGAATAATTTAGATTGATACATAAATATTATTTTTAAAGAAAAATAAGACATTTAAATAATTAGAACAATAATTAAACTTTAAATAGAATATTAAATTATTTTTAAAGTTTTTGTATAAAATCAGTACATATCTGTGTAAAGTAAAATTCTTAACACTGTAAAAGTAATTTAAAAAATAAAAATATAAAAAAACTTATTGTTTTAGAAGTTACTCTACGAAAAGTAGTCATTTTTCGAATTAAAAAATAAAAATCTCCTAATGTTCTGTAATTCAGTTTCAATAAGGCTCGCTATTACTTGTTAATATGTTCTTTTTCTGGTTCTTTTTTTTTACATATTCTTTTGGTAACAGACGTAAAGAAAACTCATGACGTGGTTGATGTATTTTTTCTCCCTCTTTATTCCGTCATTTTCTTTTAGTAGCCATACTGCTGTCAGTCCAGCAAACTGACGGTTAGCTTCAAAAGCACACTATAATTGCTCGCGTTTTCAGTCGTAGCTGCAACCGTGCGAGTAAAAATAATATGGCGCATCGAACAGGGCCTTTTGTTGTGTACTTGGACGAGGGAGTGCCCGGCGATTTTCATTCGTCGCTTGTTTAGTGCGTCAGACGCGTGCTCCATCGGCCTTCTCCTCGACGCGTGCTCCTTTCGACTTTGAGCTAAGCTCTTCCCTACGGGGTTCCCGCCCACGCCAGCAGTCACACACACCCACAGATTTATTCGTGCATTCGTGTCTCCAGGAATAAAGGCAAAGTTAGGATCCCAATTTTTAATTAATCACTTATAAAACAGAATTAAACATATTCGAAATAAAGCATATTAAGTTATATTAAGAAATAATATATTTTATTAATTCTTGAATGATATAATATTCTTCTCATTAAGTTTCGTTTAAATAGTTGAAATTTATGTAACAAAATATTATATATTTCTCGTAATATAAAAAATTATTATGTAATAAATAATTTTTATTTAAATAAATCATATCTTATTAAAAAATAATAATTATAAAAAAATTTGTAATATCATTTTTATGCAAAAATAAAAATCTGATACTATTTATATTTACTTACTATAAAAATATATTGTTAAAGTATTTATAAATTTTGCTTTACTACAAAGTTTTATATGAAGGTGTCTTATTATAGGCATGGCATGTAATTCTTCAAAATTTTAAACATTTTATTGAAGAAAAAAATTTCAAACTTTAAAAGTTGGATAAAACTATAAAAGAACATTTTTCTTTTATACTTAAGTCTTTAATACTAATATTTCATGTTTCCTCTTAATTACAATTATGTTAATTTACTTTCAGTGAATGTTAGTGCTTATATATTTTTTTAATCCAATCCTAAAATTTTTTCTGTTATATTTAAATTGATACTATGGAGTTTTAAAAAAATTATTACCAATATTATATATTCATAGATATTTTTTATTTAGTATTATTTGATAGATACCAACTATTGTTACTTTTAATAAAACTTAGAAATGTTTAATAAATATCATTGTATCAAGTATTAATAAATTTATATTTGATTTTAATTAAGAAAACTGGTTATAATATATAACAATAAATAAAAAATGTTTCTTTTTTTCTAATTTGATTTATAAAAATTACTTGAATATATAAAAATGACAGCTCGATTTGAATGTAATGTCAATTAATATATTTATAATAAAATGGCTTTTTTACGGAAATGCGTATACAACATTATATATAAAATATATGAGAATCATTATTTCAGAAAATGTAAAATTAATAAAATTATAGATATATTCAGTTATATATTTTACAAAAATATTGAAAATGTTAATGCAAAATTTTAATATACATTATCAATTAGTAATATTCTACTGTATATCGGTACCAAACAATACATTAAATAATAATTGAATTTTATTTATTTACTTTAAATAGAACTAAATGTGCTTGTCATAATTCATGCTCCATTATCACTTTAAGGGATGAACAAAAACACAATTAAAACTGAAAAATAAAGTTAATTTTCTATTGTTTGAAAATTCTACGATAAAAGATATCTCCAGTGCAAAATCTGCTTTAATACAATGTGAAAAGATGAAAAAGCTGACTAGTATTAGATCGGCAGTTGACGCGGTTAGGAGGCTTTTCTCTTTTGTATTCTTTCTTTTTTTGTTTACTTTATCCCATTTTTAATGCTATTCATTCATCTTTCTTTTCCTGTCTTTCATTTTTTCCTAATTATTACAAATACAATTTTTTTCCCAGCATCATTTTCTTTTTAAAAACGTTATAATAGTGATGTGACATAACATATTTATTCGAAAATAATTAACAATGAATTGTAATATAATTAATAGTATTATAATTCGTTCGTGTTCATTTTTCCCATTCAAAAAATAACTAAATGCCATTATTAAAGTAATAAAATCTAAACTACAATATCCTCCTTATCAAATTAAGATTTTTGACAGTTTGATGTTTAAAGTATATTGTTGGAATATTTTTTCTGTATTATTTCACACATACTTGAAACTTAATAAAAAAAATATGTATATATATATATATATCTAAATAGTGTATAATTGTTACACTGGCCAAAATCTGTTTAAATGTAGAAAAATTTTCAGAAAATTCCATCTACTGCCTAAGCGCATATAAAGTCAAGCCATATTCGACAAGCAGAGGAACCAGCATGTTTTGACACGACAGCACCTCGAGGATAATCCTTTAAACGTCGCGCACCAGGCGGTCTTCCCTCTCTTCCATACTTTTTTCATTTCACGCAGTCCAGGCCCGCGACGGCACGAGTCTCCGCGTTTGGTAATTCTGGGTAGTGTGCGATATACTTCCTGAAGGTTCCCAAGGCAAAACCGGGCGCGTGTTGGCTTGGTGCGAGGTGGTTCTTAAAAGCCTCCTTAAAGGTTAGTTCTGCTGGTGGCATTTCAGAATTTCAGGATTATAAGCTGCACATTTTAAAGGAATATTCTTAGCGCGCTGTTTTCAGCTGGATTATAACAAGGCTGATGGAAGGAATCAGGGGATTCCCCGACGAGCGATTGACGTTCTGTTGTCACTGTTGGAAAATAGTAGAGTCGCGATTGTTAACGACTGCTATATTTACTGTTTACTGGTAGATTTGCACCAGATACCAATGTTCGCTTTTACAAAAATAAACCCCGTACAAGGAAGTTTATTCGATTTCTGCATCTAACAATGAAATCATTGTGATTCGTTATCTGGATTTTAGAATAATAATAATGGGCATTTTAATATATATATATATAATTGCTCTTTTTTTTAAATAGCCATAATGGCTTAATTCAATTCCTATACTTAAATACTTATAAACGTTATTAAAATTAATTTTTAGATTGATTTCTAATAAAAAGTTAATTTAGATTTTAAAATGTTAAATTTATATTCATATTTTGGTAATCATGACGATAATTTTTATCTGAAAAAATGTTGAAACTGATTATGAGTATTAAACTCATTCGAATTAATAATACTATATAATATTAGAAACTTTTTAATGAATAATTCATAAACTATTACCATATCTAATACTAACAAATTTATACAAAAAAAATTAGGAATGTTAATTAGCCTAATAAAGATTTTATATTCTTAGTAATTGTAGTGTAAGTAGTAAAAAATTTTATATTCTTATTTATTTTATTCTAAATTTAGACGATATCAGCCTTTTTATAATATGTATTTCAAGATATTTAAAAAATAAAAAATATAACTTATTATCATTAATAATTAAAACTAATGCAGCAGCTGACAATACCAATTAATTAGTAGTTTAATCATCTAATACACAGAAAATATATATACGTAATTCTACAGCTTTGCATTTTAACTTCATATTAAAATCGCTATTTATTTTATAAAAGAAGTAAATAAACTATTAAAGATTATGAATTACAGTTTTCAAATTTTAGAAGAAATAATTTTTCATTGTCCATGCTAAAAAGTAACTAGAATAGTATTGATTGTTTAAATTATATCCCATAAACTTGATAAAAATTTAGTTTTTTATAAATGTCTTAAATATTTGTGGATATCAAATTAAGGCCTATATTTTTTGTTTTTCTTGAAAAATATAATGTAAGGCTTAATTATTTATATTGTTCTTTAGATTTAATTATGTTAGGAAGAAATATTAATTTATATTGTAGTAGAAGAAAATATCTTCCATAATTGTTTAAAACATGATTGATTTGAATCCACTTTATCAATAAATAATAAAAAAGTTAAATCGAAACTTTAAACTTAACTTACAACTTGAACCAATAAATTCTGTTAAAGTTTGTGTTGAATTTAATCTGGATAATGTATTTTATATGTAAAAATAGTGGTTGAAATCAAAGAAACATTAAAATACATTATCAATTTTTTTTTATAATACTCAATATATGTTTTCTAAATTTGTTTATTATAAGTTCTTTTTTAAATACTTTTATTGTATAGAATACATCCATAAAAATTACATATATTTTATGTAATAAAATACACCAGGAAAATTTTTTCGAATAAGTGTTCTGTATTTATATATTGTTTCCAACAGATTAAGATTGAAAAAATAAAATCTACTAAATATACAAAGTTAATAATATTGAATTTAATATATAAGATTTATTTTATCTATTTATTTTTATTGAAATGTAAAAATTAAATACATTATTACTTTTTATAATACCTTTTTAATTAAAGAAAACAATATATATATATACAATAGTATAAAATCATACATTTGATTACTTAAATAACCTTTAACTACAATTTTTTGACATTATTATTTTATAAATTTTACTAAGTTTTTCGTTAAAAAATTTCTTTTAATCCATTTGGCAACGTATATTCTAAGCGAATAACAAAGATGGCTTTGTGCTTGTATTAACGTAATTTCTTATACCTCGGTGTATTCGTTTTTTATGCAAGGAAGTGTCTGTCGAGCACGCGTAACGTCAAGTGTAAGTGCCTTAAAGCCACCCAGTATAATCGATCGAATTATAATTCTTAGACATCAATACTGCATAGTCATCTTGGATCAAAAGTTCTTTCTGTCTCATTTTCTTCCTTTCTGTTTTTTTATCCAAAATTTTTATCTTCTTTTCTTGTTTTTGTTTAATTTTATATAAAAAAATTACATAAATACATACATATATATATATATGTATATATAAATGTTTTTATTTTTTTTTATAGTTTTTATTAAGCTCTTGTGTTGATATATATATATATAAACATGAGAGCGTCTAATTAAAAAACATTATTATTTAATATTTAAGTAAATATAAAAAATTTTTCAAAGTTTTTTTAATATGACAATCTTACGATACAAAAGAAATATTAGTACTAAGTTCATTATTAAATAAAAAATTTGAAATTCATAAATTCATAAGTTAAATTATCATATAGAGTATTCTGCTTCTAAAAAATATGAAGTACAAGATAAAACATGCACTAGGTAAAAATTTAAACTGTTTAAGTAAATTGCAAAAATTCTCTTAAAACAAGTTATTAGATTATGTTTTTACAATAATTCAAGAATTGGTCTTCATTTATTATATTATATATATATTATCTATTGTATTCCGTTTTATAGTTGCTTTTAATATTATTTATCATCATTGTGTTAAATAGCTACCTTCAACGATGTCACGATTCATATTTTATTTTAATTATAAAATTTAATTTGTAATACTAAATAATATGGTACTTAAGTTTCTCTTTCATGTACGAACGACAGGAATTATTAGTAAGTTCATAATCACACTTCAATATTCATCTCAAACCTCTTTTTTATTTATTCAAGGTACCTTTCTCCTACAGAGTTTGCAATCACTCTGCACACGCCTACCTAGTTACGTGATGAAGTGAATCCGCGAGATATCCATAAGTCATTGATGACTTGGAACACAGATTACCCAAAAATAAAGAGGGTGAAGGAAAAAGAAAAACAGCGTGAAAGTAGGAAAGTGGGAGAAAGGAAAAAGCAGTAAAATTTAAAAATTATAAATGTAATTATTTAGTCCTCCCATCGACGATGAATCGTTCATTGATATCAAGAGTACGAGAGCTGCTATGACTAGCACTTGTCGTGGGGCTTATGAAAACCACACCTGCGCTACTTGAATCTGCATACATATTTTTAAAGTATCTATTAGGATTCTTTTTTTTGTTTTCTCAGGCGTTATGGATATTTTCGCTTTGCATTACTGTTTCCTTTTCTCTTTATTAAAATTGATTCACTTCAAATTTTACTTGTTACGGAAGTAAAATTTCTTAAAATTTTATCAACAGATGTATAACCGAATATAAATGCATATGATTAATAATGCTCCAGGAAGTAGTTCATGTTTTCTTTGGAGAATATCCTACGTTAACATTTTTTCAGATGTCTATCTTTTTATATAAGAAATAAAATTCCATTTTTTCAAAGTAATTGTTATTTTTTTTTAATTTAGCTATTTTTAATTAACTATAAATTATGAACAATACACTTATTACAAAACTAAAATAATAATAGATAGAAACTTTCAATTAATCCTTTATTATTTACAAAAATATCAATATCAATGTTATGAATAATTTTATTATTAGAAAAACTGTTCAGTTATGTTAAATAAAATTAATATATTTTAATTAAAATGCAAATTTATTTTAAACTGATATTGTTTAGATAAAAGACAGCAGAACTTTCGTCACATTCAAAATTTATTTTATTTCATTATATTATTATATTATATTGAATTATTTTTATAAATAATATCATTATACATAGTAGTATGAAATATAATTAAATGTAAATCAATGTATATGTATCAATATATATTTTAAATAAATAAAGTATGTATGTATTAGTTATTTTTACCCTTTTGAAGTATTTCGATTTATTGAATCGTTTTGAATTGAATAAGTTAAAAATTATTATTTAAGTAAAAAACTCATCAAATTAAAAATTCTTGAGGTAGGTAACATTAACATTATCATTATTTAAAAAATATGCTGAGCGCAACTTGTTGATCAATAAATAATTAAATAAATTCATAGACATGTATATTTATTTTTAATCTAATGATAATTAAGTCATAATTTTGTTCCGAATATTTTTAACTTCAGACTAATGTTAATGTTGTTACTGCGCTTGTTTATCTAATCAAATAAAGGGTGTAATTGTTGTTTATATTACATATAATGTGCATATCTTATAATAGTTAGGAAAAAATGTCAAATTTTTTACTCAATCTTTTATTTGACGAATAAATCAAAGAATTTTTTCACTAATTTTTGTGTTAGATTTTTTATAAAACTATCGATTATTATAATTATTGATTTCATTTATTATTATTATTATTATTATACATATAATCTTATTAGCAATATACTTTTATTCAATCAATATGAATTTGTTTTCGACAAATATAAAATAACAATTTAAAGTGTATAATTATTGTGATATTGGCTATAATATATCAACCTTTTTTAAAAGTTCAAATAAAAGAATAAAAAGTAACTCCTATACACTTGCTTGCAGTATTTTCTCATTTAGTAAAAGAAGGAAAGGTAACCATATCGGGGTTTTCCAAGTGGTTGCAACACAAGAAAAATAGCCTATATACATCATCCCTCTATTTGAGTGACGAGTCATCCAGCTCTGCTGCTTATTTCGAGGTCCACAAGGCATAAATGTTGCTGTTAAGGGGTTTTCACATGTGTGCAACACATCTTAGGACTCTTTTTTTACCTGTTTGAAGATTTGATGAACAAATTTATCCCTTGAGTTTTGATCGCTTCATGGCGTACTTATAATGTACCTTTAAAACAATCAGAAACTCAAAAGAATTACGGATAAAATAAAATTGAATCATTGAATATATACTGTCCAAATTTTGTATTTTTAAATACTCTAAAAATACAGATGGTTGGAATTATAAAGAAAAAAATGAAAAAAAAATTTCTACTTTATTTTTTTACAAAATTTAAGTATTTATGGCGTTTTATAATTTTAATATTGGAATATACAATAGTCTTCTTTAAAATTTAAATAAAATGATTTTCTTTTATTTATTTTTATCCTAATATTGCATTATGCTGATACTACATAATTAGGAATACTGAAAAATAAAAATATATTAACATAATAAAAGATTTTTATTTTTTTTTATTTTCATTAATTTTCTTGAAGATAAAGAAATTAAATAAAATATATGACATTAAAGTAAAATTTTTAATATACTTAGTAATACTGTAATAGGGAATTGATAATGAAGTATTCCATATATAATATTTTATATGTATATTAAATAAACAGACATCAATGATATTATAATGTAGTGTTTTAATGTAAAATAAATAATACTATACTATTTTATTTATTAATTTTGATAGGTATTTTTAACCAAAATACTTGTTTTATAAAATACAAATTATTATGTAGAAAAATTTCAAAACATAAAGAATGATTAAAGTTTTATGATTATTATTTATTTTAATTACAAACATAATAAAAATATAATAATATAATAATTTTTCACTACTATTATTTTTGCACAAATAAAATTATTAAAAACAAAATTAAACGATCGAATGAAATACAGAAGAATATTAGAACAATAAATTAAAAAAAAATTTAATTAATCTACTAACATATCTATAATTAAAAGTATTCTGTCCTCAAAATTTTAAATATTTTAATATATTTTTAATAATTAAAGTTTATTTCATAATATTTGTGCAATTAATTGAATCTTGATTTTGTGTTTATTTCGTATCAAGCTGAAATTAAGAAAAAATGGTCCTTTAGATACATTTTGTAAAATATATTTAGATAACTATTTTTAAATAAAAAATTTTTCTAATATCATAAGTCATGATAATTTCTAAAATGTAATATATTTCATTCGTATTTGATTTAAGATTTATATAATTATTAGTATGAGATATTTATAAATATAACACTTTATTATAAACAGATTTTATATAAAAAATGTTTTATATAAGATACTTTAAAAAATGTTTGGTTAGTACTGAAGTATTGTATTTTTAAAAAGTTTTTAAATAAACTCAAATAATTTATTTTATTATTCGCTTAAAGAAGTTAAAATTTTTTAAAATATTAATATTAATTTTACTTACTTTCGAAAATAAATTAGTATTAATTTCGAAAATAAATATATAAATAAGTAACAAAAATGCAAGTATATTCAAAATTAATTACATTCAACATTAAAAAAATTAAATAATATATAAGTAATAGCATATAAATTTATTATATTTATATATTTTATAGAACATAAATTTTACTAATTCTTCAAAAATTTTTAATTTGTTTATCTATTTATCTGATTTGAAATTTTTTTGTATATATCTCGCGAAAAAATTCAACACAGATAAAATTTTTTAATAAATGAGTAAATAATTTCAGTCACGTTCCCTGTCTTCATTCACAACTGATCGCGAGATCGTCAAATAGGATTATATTAAGCTGTTTCGGTGCAGGTCGCGTTTAGGGTTCAATAAATACCGAGTCAAAATGGAGAACGTCGAAGATGTTTTGGTAGGATTGGCCAAAGAGATGCAGTGGCTGAAAGCTATTGAAGGGAAAAAAGAGTGACGAGGAGATAGCAATGTAAAGGGAATGATTTGACAGGTGAAAGACGCACCCGGGTCAAAGTATCCTTTCATCTGGTTGTGTGTTACTTTGCACCCACATGAAGTTTCTCACATTCTACGTGCTGTTGTGTTAAAATTAATCTTTCCTCATGGGTCCCATTTTTTTGGCTTAAACGTACAGCGACAACTTTCAACGCACTCATTGGTTATTATACTATTCAGAAGAATATTGAGCATCACAAAGCCTTTCAATTATAATTTAAATTTCTTGTATTTCCAAATGTTTTAAAGTATGTTTTCAAAAAATATATTTCAAAGTAATTATAAAATAATTTCGTCTTATTAATTTATTGAAATTTTTGAAAAATATATTATATATTATTAAACATTAAAATAAAATTTTTTAATATATATTAAATTTATTATTATGTATACTGTTGTAATTTCTCTAAACTAGTAGATTTAAAATAAAACAAGAAAGTATAAATAAAATAAACATATTTTTCTAAATTTCGTATATTGTATTAGATCGAATTTTATGAAAGTATAGATCTTATTTAATCAATTTTTCAAATTTAAGAAAATATATAAAAATTTATTATTAGAACTGATTAAGAAATAATTTCTGCATTTTAAATTGAAAACTGAATTTTAAAAATTATCCTGTATTGAAATAATATAACTAATGAAATAATATTTACATGTTTATTACATTAGATATACTAAAAATAGTGATCATAAAATCTATAGTCGTTTATAGAATCAAAATATGGTATTTTAAAATAGCGAATCGAATGAAATTTCAATAAACAAACTATATTTTTATTAAGTTAATTAATGATTGATTTACGTTAAAATGGTATCAAATATAAAATAATTATTTTTTTTATAAATCGAGTCTAGAAGTTTATAATTCGAGAGTTTTTAGAACTTAAATGCAAGCAGTTCAGCGCCCCTTTACAAATACTTGCGGATGGCTCTTCTGACGAAAATATAACGATTCCACACACATATAAACATAACAAAATGCAAAACGGTTGATGTGTAAACTGGCACTTCCTTCGTAGTATATTCTGTATAATTTCGACTCGTGGAGTGACTTCACTATCTGGTTTGAAGAATATTTCCTAAAATATATCATAATACGTCACTTCCTTGGCTTTTAAAATTATTAAATGCGTAAATTAGTTTATTAAATTAATTTAAAAAAATAAACGTTATTAAATAAATTATTAAAACATAAATCTTTACGAGCGATCTGTAATGCATATAAATACGTTTCATATAAAGAAAATTCCAGAAAAACAAAAAAATATAATTAAATGAAAAAGACTTATAAAATAAATTATATCAATGTAGGCATTTAGAGTAATACAAGAAAATAAATATTGTGATCTGGATATTGTCATTTGTTACTTTTTAACTTGTATGACTCAATTTATATTGAAATTTGGTTACGATGAAACTAATAAAAAAAAAAAATATTTTATAACTTTTGATATGTGCATTTTAATTAGCTAAATTTTAATTTTAATTTTTAAAGATAATATAAATATTATTTATGATAAAATATAATATTTATCATGTGTAATAAATTGTACAAAAAAGTTAACTTATAAATTTTTCAATACTAAATTATAAAAATTTTAAAATAAATATACTTCTATAGAATTGAAAAAGATTTTAGTAAAATTCTTGCATTAATTTGTAATAAAATATTAAATGTAACAAGTTAAATAAATTTAATTTTAGAATAATTTTTAATATTATTTAAAAGGTGATTACTAATATTGAAAGAAATAGAAATCTTATATATTTTATTTATTTTATAAAGTACGTATTTAGTAAAGGAATTATTATAGTTCCACAGACGTTGAAATATAAGGCTTAGTAAATTATACTTTTTTGAAAATTTAGAGAAATTCATAAACAAATATAAAAAATCTATTATTTTGTTAAAATTTATTCTAAATAAATTAATTAGAATATAAAATGATAAAAAAGTATTTATATAATTTTGATTTTAATTTTTATTATGATAGTGTATTATATATTCACAATTAAAAAAAAATTTAATTTTGTTGTTTATTTTTTGAATGTTCGTAAAACATTGATATAATATATATTGAATAAAATTTAATATGTTTATTTATACATTTTTTTATGTGCTATAATAATTACAGAAACATTAATTAAATACTAACAATTCAAATATTAAATGTAAATCAACCTACGTTGACTGAAGGTTAAGTATGCATAATTATTTTTAAGATAATGACTAAAGTATCTTTAAGACTAGAACGTATAAATCTAGCTACCAAACCTTCTCTATAAATAAGTTGTTGCAAAACTCTTTGAAAAAATTTCATGTACAATATATAAGCATCACATAAATATGAAGTAAATTGTAATATAATAATAGCATCGAAGAACGTCAAATCTGCATTAAGTATTTTCGACACTGGCAGTTTGCCGCTATTAATTATAAATCTACACGATAGTAAAAAAATAAGAACACTTCATAATAATTCTAGAAAATTCTATTTCATTAATCGTGTAAACACCTATGCATGAAAATGTTTATTTGGTTTTAGTGTGCGAAATTTCATAAATAACTTCATCGATTTTGTCGCTGAGCAACGCTAGAAGAAAAAGTTAAAGCAACGTAATAGTATAAAAATGAATAATCCATCAGCATCGATCATTCGGAAAATTATTAGGTTCTAACTATGTCCATGCAACTGCAGTTTTCAACGTTATTTTCGCGGCCAATATTTCCATCCGTTCCGCCACCTAAACGCGCGGGGATCCCGGCTTTAAGCCAAAGTCAACACTAGCTGCCGAGTGCGCTTGCTCATCTGTTTTTTCCTTTTTTTTTACATACTGACTCTCTTTCTGTTAGATGCAATCATACCTTTCTTGGTCTGCACTACTCGAATTTTCACTTTTCTTTTAGAAGTTTGACTTTTTATTCCATCTTTCTTATGTTTAGAAAATAAACAATTAAATATTCTTGTTTGTACAGTATTATGGAATTGTTGATTATGATTTATTGAAAATTCTCTATAAACTTTAGATTTATTTTTTTGATATATATTTTATTCTACGCTAGATATACAAAATAAAAATTCCAACTCACAGATTTAGGCTAATTATCTATATTTCTATTTTAATGTGGAAAATATCAATTTCACTGCATTACATTTCTTAATGGTTTAATAATATATGTGTACAATATATAAATTTTAGAATAAAATATGATTAGTTTATTTATTAAATTTTTAATGGAATTTTTTTAAATGTTTATATATTTTAATATGTAATACATTATTGTTTTATATTAATTAAAATATAAATTTTAAGGAAATTTTTGTAATAAATTCATTGCATCTTGGTTAAAAATTTTTTATTAAATAATATTTTTAATGAAAATATATACTGCAAAAAATATTATTTAAATATCTTGTATATTAAAATTTCTAAAAAAATTATATATAAATTAACAAATATGGAAATGTTGTAAAAATTATTTACAAATAAAATATATCCACAAACTTCTGTTTTAGTTTCTTACGATTTTCTATTTTTCTCTTTTATTGAATTTATTTTTTATAATATGCAGTAATGCAAGAATACCATTAACAATTAATTTTTTCCAATTAATACCAATTGACTATAGGCACTTAATTGCTCAAATTCGTCATTAATTCTAATATTGATCTTTTTGAATACCTTTACTACAATTATTTAATAATAATTTTTATTAATGTTTATTTTGTGATACAAAATACAAAGTAAATATTATAGTTATATATATAATATCAATAGATAATAAGACAATATAATTTAAATAAGAAATTTAAATAAAAGTAAAGTACGTATTGTTATTGTATATTGTAGGAGAACGGTATTATTAGTCGAACAATAAGCAGTACCAAACTATGAATCTTATATTCATAAATAATATAAAAATGATGTATATATTTAATTTGATTTGTTAAACAAAAAATTTAGGAAATTTATTTTGAAGTATAATGATTAAAATGGAATCAACAACATTTTTCGTGGAATGTGAACAAAAAAAGTTGTTCGAGCCTTCCAGAAGTGGAAAGATAAAAAACGAAAAGAGACAAAATGACGCAGACAGCAGTCAGTAACGGAATTCCACTCTTGTTATATTCCACTTGAAGCAAACTCTTACATAAGAGAGAAAAGATCTCGCTAGTGGGTTTGCGAAGACACACCCGAGGATATTTGACTGAATGAATAAGATGCTCAGGCAGAACGAATAGATGAAGGAGCAATTCAAGAAGTGACTCGAAGCTCACTGACACTCTGAGTTGGATTTTTAACTCACACATTATATAGGTGTGAATCTGAATAAAAAAAAGAGATTAATGCAAGCATGCTTCTTTTTTCTCTCGGTCAACCATGATTCGTTTACTGCGATACTTGTAATTTTACGATAGTTGTAAGGAATTCAGTTAAGTACTGATTTTTACTGCGATTACGTGGTGAAATTTATTAGTCTTCCAGATTTTTTAATATTATTTTATTAACCCATTTAATTCCATTTTCATTTCCATTTTCATATTTATATTTATTGAATTGGACTATATCGAAAAACTAGTAAAATTTAAGGTAAATTTTTATTATTACATAATTATCAATTATGTATAAAAAATTCAACAATATTAAAATAGTATTATTAATAATTAATTTCTATTGAAACAATTTTCAATTAAAAATATATCAAAATAATACAAATTTAAATTAAACAAAAATTAAGTATTTTATTAAATTGTAATTTTGTTTGAATAGGTTGTTTTTATTTCAATAAGTTATAAATTTTAATTCTGTAAATTGAATGGATTTAAATATTCTAATATTAATAAATAATATTAATACAGTAAATTTTATTTTTATAACACTACCTTTTTTATATTTTTTTAAATAATCATTAAATTATGATTTTGAACTTTATTATTAATGAAATTTTTGCTGTGCTTTGATTCGTGTTATCTTCATAATACCAAATGCATAATAATATAAATGATCTTTCACCATTAAAAAAACTTAATAAAAAAATAAGTGGTTTCTACTATAATGCTTTTATACAATTTTATTACTGACAGAATTTCTTAATCATATTCAGATTTTACAATATCATGTACACTAAATTATACAATTAAGATAAATATTCCATCATCTATCGTTTACAAAACACTCCGTATTTTCTTTCGATGCCAGTTTTAAAATTATTTTCTCTCTCTCTCTCTTTCTTTATCTTTCTCTATCTTTTTTCCTGTCGCATCTTTTACTATTTTTTGTCTGGATGAATCATTTTTTCTCTTTTCACTCTCCTCTCGCTTGTATCAATCAAGACTGAATGAGAAGCTCGCACACAATGACGAGTTGGCTCATCTCTCGAAGCATTTTGCCATGTCATTACATCTCACAGCAACAGGAATGGAACTTTAGCCCAGCGATGAGGCTTGATTTATTTTCATTTTTCCGAGTTATGCCTTTGACGACTCTTACGCATTAAAATCCATCGGAAGGAGTGTGTTTGTGACTTCCTACTAAGTCATCATCGAATATGTTATTCAGTCGTTTGATTGGTAGAATTTTGAAAGAGATACGGCTTCTTGGGAGCACCTAAAACATCTGAATGTCTGTATATATTCTTTTTTAGGATGAAAAGAACAGGTTGAGAAGTTAAAGGAAGTTGCTGCTTGATAATTTAAGTAGTGATGTTTTTGAGTGGTCAAGAGAAAGAAGTATCAACTTCTCTTTTTGAAAATCATATTTAGATATATATGAATACAGATGTGTAAGAATTGACATAAAAATATTATTACTTTGAAAGATTGATAAAAAAAAGGAAGCATATATGGTGACTCTTTCATAAATAGCTCTTTTAGGATCGCTACATTTTTTATTATTAATCAGCAGTTTCATGCACCTTATTGATTATATTTTTTGTTTGTAATGAATATCAAAGATAAAAATTAGAGGTTTATATTTATAAAATAAAATTTTTCTTACGCACTCTTTAAGTTTTAAATATAATTTAAACTATAATAAAAATTTTTTTTTAATATTAATACATTGTTAGAAAATATAGTAATGAATAAAGCTTTACATATTGTGACGTTTGAGAGACTACACTTGTATTAATGCAAGACAATTTAATTTCTCTATTTTAAAATATTTTAATACAAATAAAATTTTGAATAAATTACATACTAATACTAAAATGTTAAAAAAATATTTATTATTTAAGATTAAACAGAATCTGAATTATTTTCCAAAATAATAATATTATATTTTTAATTTAACAACTGAATATTTCCTGTTTTATAAATTTTAACATATAAAACTTATCAAAATAATAGTTTCTTTATATAAAATGAAGATTAATAATTATATACTTTATTTATTTGAATAAACATCTATATAATACTATATATATATTTTTTTTATCAGATTTATTTTTACATGCGTAAAGTATACATCTGTAGTAAACATGATTCAAACACAAATTTCATAAATAAAAGTACTGAATATATAGAATATTTATTAATTTAAAAAGTTTCATAAAATTATATTTACTTTATAATATTCAAAAAAAATTTAGTACAAGAGGAAAAAAATTAAAATTCTTTTAAAAAGTTAAAATTAAAAAAATTTATGTTTTCTCATGTATCAGAAGATAATCACAAGATAAATAAGCATCGTTTAGGTGCACCGCGAAAGATCACGAAAATTTCCAATCGATCATAATAAACCTACGCGTGATTTCTACCATGAAAAATATTCTTTTCTTATTTTATATAAATTGACGAAGTTGTGTCACTCGTCAATCGGTCACAACGCAGAAAGGAAAAGAAAATCATGAGTGCCAAATTTTGACTGTTTTAACACGCACGTGTTGCTCGCGTAAAAAAGCATCAGTTTGTGCTGCGTGACTTTTCTCGTCTAAATCCCTTGGGTGGGTGTTCTGCTGATACGTCGACAGGTTCCTGCATTGACACGATAAATCAGCGCTAGACGTGTCAACGATGAATGATGTTTTCAAAGTCACAAATCATTATTAGGTCGTAAAGAAAATTAATTTTTTTTTAACGATCGTATTAAGCTGATATATAATTAAAATTGTTTGATGATGAATTAATTTCAGGGTAGTTCATAAACCGTAATTCCGAACTTTAAATCGTTAGTTTATTTTTACATAATATTTTATTAAATCCGTTTTAAATTTTTAAATAATCAACTTAAGTTAAGTTTAAGAATAAATTTAATTTTTACTTGTGAATTACATAAATTGTTTAACTCTAGAACATACAAGATTAAATCTTTTATAAATACTGCAATACTTTAAAAATACTTTTAAAATACTACTATTATAATTATAAATTAATTATGAAATAAAAATTTTTTTTAATTTGTTTATTAAGAGTTGTTTAAATTTTTATAATGTAATATACAATATAATAAAAAATATAATTTTAAAATTTTTATTTGAAAGTTTAAGCATCTTTTTTAAATTCAACTATGTCATTCATCAAATAAATATTATAAAAATAATTCGTTAAAAAAAAATTTTTTTAATTTAGTCACCAGATTCTTGTTATATAATTAATTAAATTTAAAGCCATATATCTTGTAATGGAAATAAAATTTAGAATTTTTCATTTCGCGACCATTTCTAAGGCATAGTAGATAAATATGAAAGTCAAAAGATATGTTTTCAATATTTTATTGAATAAATATTTAATTAAATTAATATTGAATATAGACCTTGAAAAAATTACAATTTTGACATATGAGCATAACTAACTAATATACAATTTTTATTTTTTTCATATTATCTTTTTATTATTTTTGTATTCTATGAAGTTATATTAAAGTGACATTAATTTTAATTTATAAATCAATTTTAATGTTAATAAATTTGAAAGTGATGTATTTATTTCAAAAATTGATAATTATTTTATTTATAAAAGGAATTTTTTTGATAATTTACTTTTTATACATCCTGGAATAGTAATTAATAATTATTTAAAATATTGATTTAAGAATGTTTGACGTTGAAATAAAATGTAATAATATGAACAATAAAACAATGAATATATTAATCAAGTATTTCTGAATTTATAATTTTAATAAAGATTATTTTAAATTAAACAAACTGTTTTAGTAAGTTTACGATTATTAATACTATTTGTATATTTGAATATTATATTTAAAATTAGTTTCGCTTATCAATAATTTAATCATGTTATTTTATAATTTATATGTATATATATATATATATATATATATATATATATGTATGTATGTATGTATATCAATATTACTATGGTTCTCATTGATAATAGTATTTTGAAATACAAAATTTATGATCCAATTGTTAAAATCTTTTTAAATATAATTTGAAATACTTTACATAAAGGTAATACAAAATCAAGTCATCAGACAAATTTTAAACAGCCCATAAGATAAACGAGCTACGCACGAGCTCATCTCCTATAATGCTTTCACGCTTTCTTTTGACTTCTCTACAGCATCTGCATTACTCTCTTTTTTGGGTTTTTATGTTCCTTTTTCCGGCTTCCTCGGTCGCGTTTGCTCCCCCATTAGGAAGAACTTTATTATTCTGTTTTACTCTTTCGAGTACTTTCAAGCCTCATTGCCGTCGCTTTGAAAAACCTCATAAATACGTCTATCCTCGCATGCAAATTTTTGCATTGCTTTTTCCGAGGTCTTTCCTTTGGTATACCTTTACTTCTTTTCATTATCGTATTGTATTTCTAATACCAAAAGTTGTAGTCAAATCTTAATTTTTGAAGTGTAGATAATTAAGTGATATTTAATCTTTTTGAAAATACTTCAATGATTAATCACTTTCTGATACTATAAAAATAATTTCTTGAATTCCTATTTTGCAATTTTAAAGTATTATTGTTTATAATAAATAATGAATGTATACGTGTATATTACATTATGTATTATAAGGCGCTTTTAATCAATGAATAACAAATATTAAATGAAGTTTTTAAACTTCATTATTGATAGATCAATATTGATATTACGATATAATTTTTAAAATAATTTAACATTTTTTATAGGAAAGCTTATATGATTTAAAATTGCAAATTAAAAATTTAACAGAAATAGAGAGCTTTATATCTTATTGATTTTCAAATAAATTATTATTTTGATTAAAATCTTTGATATATTATATTTAATTTTATAAATATAAATACTAATCAAAATGAATATTCAATATAAAATAAAAATTCTATATTAGTAAATCAAATTTTGAAATATTGTATAGAAATTATTTTTTAAAACTTTTTAAATTGAAAAATCAAAATTTGATATTTTCATTTGAATAAAGAAAGATAAATGTTGACTAAACTTTTGGTACGATGAGACAATTTATATTTATTTAAAGATTTGATTTTTTGCATACATATTCCTTTTCTCTATATAAAATGTTTAAAAGTATATATTAAATTTCGACGTAACAATATTTTTAAGAATTAAGAATATTATTAACAAAGATTTTAACAAGTTTTTAATAAAGACTACTGTGCTATTAATCTTTGATAGATAAAAAAATAACACTAACCTAGAACAATATAAAATTTAAATATTTCAAATGAATGCTTAAAATGATTTCAGCACTTATACAAAAAAATCAAAAGGTAACAACAGCTTTAAAGTTTCATGATCTTAATTAATTGACGCTGTCTGTAATAGAAAAACTGTGACATTCAAAGGAAGCATGTAATCGATTGACGTTTAATTGATGTTAGACAGAAAAGCGTTAACATTACATTCGTGAGTATACATCGCGACGACGACTGGCTATGTCCCGATGTGCACCTCACGTGTTGTGTCAACATTAAGCACTGCCAGTATCAACAAGATGCGGTTACACTGTCAGTTATACATACGTGTCTAGCTAGGAGACATTTGGTACAGTTGAATTTTAATTGGGCCCTTTCGCGACATTCCGACTACTATACCGACTACTCGAGCCCTATATCTATCACCTCTATTAAATGTCAAGAAATGGTTTTACGGTATTTTTATATTACTGTAAAGAACTGTAAAGTTTCAGAAGTAAGGTGCTGCAATAATTGTACGAATGTGGTTTAAAATTTAATTTCAAATGAAAACAATAATGAACTAATTATCTCCAAAAACAATAAAAGTTACCAAATAAATTTTACTTTCTTAGTGTATTCCAAATCTAAAATTAAAAAATTTAAACTTTTATTCGTAAATATATGATGTTATATATTCCAAGTTAATGGACATCATAAATTATTCTTTTCATACGTGTTATGTATATATTATATATATATAGATATATATATGTCATAGAATGTGCTTATGAGTTAAAAATAATATATATTTATAAATACAAATGTATTAAATAAAAATAAAAATTACATACGTATTATGTTTTTGTTTATAAGTTTGTAAATTTAATCTAAAATCTTACTTTTAAATATTTTAAGGTACAGTATAAATTTAAATCAATATTTTTAAGGTAGATGATTATTCACAATTATAAAATTATAATTAGTTTTCTCAGTTTGTCAAATAAATAAGTCTAGACACTTTTTATAATCCTCTATTTATTAGTTATAAAAGAAGATTATTGTTTGAATCTTTTTTCTTGATATGAAGATGGTATTGATTTGTGGAACTAACATATTAGAAAAGGATGTATAATCTTATTTAGATTTGATAATTTATCATGATTCTTTTATTTTAGTTATTAAAATTTTTTTAAAAGTATTATAAATAATAAAAATCTGTATAATAAGATTTATACATTAATTACAAATATCTCTTAAGTATTAAACGTTAGTGAATAAATTTTTAAAGTATTTAGTTCAAGTATATTAAATGAATATTGAAAACTATTATGTTATTAATATTTTCATTATTGTTATTATTATTGTTATTGTTATTGTTATTATTATTGTTATTATTATTATTATTATTATCATTATTATTATTATTATTATTATTATTATTATTATTATTATTATTATTATTATTATTATTATTATTATTATTATTATTATTATTATTATTATTATTATTATTATTATTATTATTATTATTATTATTATTATTATTGTAAGTAAGTAATATACCCCCTTGATCTAACTTCGTATTTGTTCTATAATAGAAAAAGTATTACAGTATTTTTCAAAAAAATATTTTTTAGCTTTATATATAATCAGAAACGTATTTTACTACCACAATAAGGTACGCACATATAAAAAACTATCGATTAATGTGCAGTTTGTTTACTTTTGAAGAGTATGGCGTAATCGATAAAAATAAAAAGAAACTGTTCTTCGAGCAACAGTAGATTTTTAAGCTTTTATAGAATTAAACTACATTACATATTAAACTTCTACAATTGAAAATAATCTTGAAAATAATCTCTTGACTATTGTGATGTGCGTAGAAATTCGTGTTACTCGAAATCCTCCGCGAAATGCAAGAAATGAGCGGTCCGCGGTCCGCGGAATTCATCACACGAATTTTTATTTTGCCAGTGGCCACTGCCACTGCTACATCTGTATGCACTGAGAATATTTCGTCAATCATCAAGTCGTTAGCTGGGCTTCGTCAAGGGAAAATGACAGTCTTGCGCCTTGACTTCTCGAAATAATCGCCATGTCGTGTATTGCATGCATACTACAAGACGCATTACTGTGGCACAAATCTTTCCTTTTTTCTACCCTCGCATGAAGATGTTCATTCTGCTGTGGTCTATCTTGCCTAGTTAATAATATAAACTTTAATTTCATATAAAAAACTGTATACCTTACTACATTTATATTCTTTTGTTTTAAGAATTCTATCTTTATGATGGAAGTTCTTTCACAAATTATTTTTGTTTTAAAGGCTATATTTTTAATTCTTAAAAACCGATGCTATGGTACTAATTTTAGATTATTATTTATAAATTATAAATTATTAAAATAAGAAATAAAAAGGAAATATTTATATATATATATATATTATATTATTAAATTTATGATTGCACATAGAAAATAAAAATAACATATTTCATATCTTAATAGTTTACATAAAAGTAAGTATTTCAATACATAGATTTGTTTATTATTATTATATATAATCTATGATGTAAATAAAAAAAATAATAATTTTGCTGATTAATTATTATTTTTAGAATAAAATACGAAGATATTACTTACAAGAATACAAAAACACAAAATTTGATTAATTTTCTTTATTATATATAAAATTATATACGAATTTAATACATAAAAATAGATTTAAATTAATATAGTTTTATTCAAGAGTTTGACTTAAGTAAAGTTAAGTGTTTGGCTATTTTTCACAAAGTACCGATAGTAATTTTACATATGATAATTGCTGACAATTATTAGATATTCATCAATAAAAATGATCAGTAAACAATACATAAAACAAACTCGAATATGATAAATAAGATTTATTAATAAAATGCTTATTTTTAACTTCAAATTATTAATAAAACACCATTATCGCTTTATCAATGTATTATAAAGAATATATTACTGATATTGTTTATTTACATGTTTATTTGTATGCATCATATTTTTAAGCTAATCTCGCATATTTTTTATTTATACAACATAAATATTATATTTTCCACTACTTTAGTATATTAAATTTTTTAATATATTAAACATGATCAAAGTTTGTAGTAAAATTAAAGCATTACTAACACATATGCTGAAATTATTAAATCATTTATTATTTTGCTCACGTAACTACAATGACAGACAATTTATATTATTGTATTGTAATGTATATGATATTCGTATGTATACTTGTAAATTGATGGTGTCTTTACATCTTCCTACTATTATAGTGTAATAGCCAAATATTGTATATACAAAAACCATTTGATAGACAGAAATTTCTCAATTTCTCTAATAACTTCATATTTATAAATCTTATACATTTAATTATAATTACGTATTGTATATTTAATGTACTAAATTTAATCTGTCTTTAAGTTAAAGAGCAAAATTTACTGTAACATTTAAGTTACATACTGTGCAGTTTAAGCACATTACATTTAAACAAACTTTGATAAAGAAATCGAATTTAGTATTAAAATTAGTTTTGTTAAAAGATAATGAATATTTAAAGCTACAATTTATATTTTAATATTAATAATTGATTCTTATTAAAAAATTATAACCTGAACAATAAAGATAAATCAAAAACAATCTATCAATATTTTATATTTAACAGACTTTTGCACGTGCATGTTCTATTGTGCATATAGAATTATCCAAATACTGTCTATGCTTCGCCGCATGATAAAATCATATCATCCCTGAGGAAGCGCAATCGACAGCCAAATCTTATTCCATGCGTAGACTAAAATCCCAGGTGGTTGGCCAGTTTAGATACACATATATTGTATTTATATATAAGTTAAAGAAAACTAGTAGTATCCTGTTTTCAAAGCAAATGGTTCCGAATTTACACTCATAATAAAAAAATATTAAATCACTGTGGTTGTCCAAAGACCACGCAGAATCGCAACATTTCAACTCTTATTCGACTCATTTACCTTCATATCACAAGTTAAACTCATGTACTGTCTTCATACTTATGTTCATTAGCAAATGTTCTGTTTGTACGAAAAATCTAAACATTAATATTACACACTTATTTCATTTGCATCTCATCTCCCCTACTTTGACAAAAATTTTAAATTACAAATACAATTTTCGAGTCTAAGTAATAACAAATGATCATTTAAAAGACAATAATATATAGTATAACATTCAGTTAATATTCTATATGAATTATTGATTCTATATATGTAGACGATTATATATTTTTTATTTGTTTAAATCGATAATTTTTATATAATTAATTATAAATATAATAATGCTTTTATATATAAATTAATGATTAGTAATTATGATACATGACTAATATATTTGTATTTATATTCATAACTTCAATATTTTTATGAAATTTTATTCGATTGATAAATAAATACATTTTTATTTATTACGTAATAGGAATAAAAAAATATTTAAAAAATGGTATTTCGTTATATTTAAAATAAAAAATTTAATAATTGAATGGTTAACCAAATGATCAATAGTTTGTCGTTATTAATATATACATATATATTCAATTTTTATTATAAAAGTGATAACTTGACATATTTAAAAAAACTATTTGATTAAATAAATGCATTGGAAACGCCCATAGTCTTCTTATACAAATAAAAATAATTCTTGAGTGAATATTTTAGTTAAAAATATGGTATCTTGAAATTAAAAATCAATCGAAAACTAGTTTAAATCAACAACCAACTCAATAACCGCGTATGGAATAAACGTAAAAAATGATTATGTACGTAAAGAAATCTTAATAGGAATGCTTGGACCGCTTGATAGATCCATGAGCAGCCGTGGTACGTATTACACGGGTTTATTCACGTGTGCTTTGGTGCGTATACATGGGAACAATACTAGCCATTGTGCCTCCATATCCCAGAAGCTCTAATGCGGTTTGGCGCCCCAGCCTTTTCTGGCTAAACGCGATGCAACGCTGCCGGCGAATATCGTTTTATTGGAACATAATAGTACTAGCGACGCGTATATATACCCAAGGAGGCAGAGATATCACGTGGTTATTCGGGCGCAATACCACATCTCACTACTGTTCTTCTATTTTTTATTTTGTATGTGTGGATGATCTCTCTTTGTTTCACAAGAATATTCAGCTCAATTGAAATAAATTTTGTGTATAAGAGAATTTTGGAATTATCCAAAACTTCAAAGTGATGGTGGGCAAGGATTTCAAGGTGGCTTTGAAAATTTTTAATCGAGCTCTTAGGAAATGATCGTAAAAGCTTGCTTGCTGCTAGATTTAAAGTAGAAATATAAATTCTATATGTACCTCTAGAAGATTTATTTCCTAATGCTGGTGGAATTTTAAAAAAATCAATAAAATAAGTATTCAAGTAAATTTAACACATGATTTAGTTAAAATTTAGTGAAGAAATAATTAATACTACTAATCACTAAATAGTGTTTCGAAATTTGTAAAAGAAAAATAAAACAGTCATGTTATTAATCAATCAATTAAAAATTAATAATAAATTATTATTTACAAGTACTGATTGTGTTTATGTGAAAAGTATATGTAACATAAAAAGATTTATAAATACAAAAGTTGTCTACCAAAATATTGCAATTACAACTACGTTTTTTATTATAAAATTTTAAACTTACAATAATATACTATTTAAAAATATTTGTTTATTTTATTAATATTGAAAAGAATCTGAGAAAACAAATCAGAAAAAAAGGTAACGGCCATGATAATAAAGGTAAGTCTTTAATCGTTAAATAAAATTATTGAAAAAATATATTAAAGATTTACAAGTATATATTTATATAAAAAGTACTAAAAATTTCCATCCAATTCTCTATACAATACGTACACCATTAAAAAATCAGAAATCAAGCGTACAGGTAGAAATTCGAATTTCACGCATCAAACCTTCGGCAGTCGTCTAAAAATTTCGTCGAAAAGATGGATTCTCTCAAGTATAAGAAAACGAATCTAAGAAACACAGTGGCATATCAAAATATAGCCACAAGCCCTCGGGCACAGGGAAAAAAATCAAACTGTTATTTGTGCGTGGGGGTGGTGAGTCCGCATCCCCAGCTCTTTGACGTTAAATCGAGCGTGCGTGTTCACACGCATTACCTGTATATGCGAATACTTGTACGAGCGTGTGCAACTCTGAGATTCCCGCGCAGAGCAGGTTCATATTGTGTTGAAGATCCCACCTCCCGCAGTGTCGCGCGCGTCCCTTAGCTTTTTCTTTTCATGCGAGCACTTTTCTTTGATTTTCTTTATTCATCTAGTTCGAAAATGGTATTAGTAGAGTATTAGAATAGCTCAATTGGCCCGACTATAACGGGATGGCTTATAGTAGCTCTTTTATTCGAATACGATAATGGTTCTTTAATTTTATGTTAGCTGACAAATTCATCAATTCATTTTTATTGTAGAATTTCAATTTCCTTAAGAAACTCACAGCGTGAAAATACAAATTTATAATTTTATTATACTACTGAGCTGATACGTAAAACCATATAATACGGTGTGAATAAATTCTGTAAAAATAGATATAAAAATAAACTGAAATCAGAGAAATATTCTTTCGCATAAAGTTATAAAATTACTTCAACCTTAATTAATTCAATCTTATAATAGTAACACATGAAAATGAAATTGTGCATCAATTAAAATTTGCGGTTTTATAGAACCATAATTTTAGCTAACGTTTATAAATTATAAATGTAAAAGTTAGTAAAACTTTAAATTAATATTGTTTGTTCCGTTTGATATATGACCATACTTCTACATAAATAAGAAGCCTACATAGTATATGAAAATGTAATACAATAAAAAAAAATTTTAACTAGGTAATTAATTAAGTTATAATTATTTAGAACGTATCATACATTTTTCTATAAATTTAGCATTAATGAAAAAGAATTTTTTTTGCCCTATTGAAAATTTTATTGATATTACTCATTAAAATTTATTAGTAGGACATCGTGTATTATTTATTGAGTTTGACATTTGAATAAATACTATAGTTGTATGTGAACATAGTTTAACTTGACATGGCGAGAATTTATTAATTTATTTAATCGATAATAATTCTAAAATATCTTTTATGAAATGAAAAATATACGTTTCATCTCTCATAATTTCTATGCCGTCAGTATATTAAATTTTTTTTGTTTTAGTCTTTTTGTCACTTTTAGCAATTTTCATTGAAACTGTAGTCAACGAGTTAAATATCAGGAATTAAATAAAATAAAATTAAATAAAGTTAAATAAAATCAGGAGTCAAATACTTTCTTAGTCAACTAGTCGTATGACCTGTCATATTACGCAAATAAAAGAAACTATAAATACAACGGCTCTTCGTATCATAGAAGCACATGAATCGCTGATTACTGAATGTACATATCGTATCCGACGGGAACGGAATTCACGCAAAAGCTATTCGTTTGAACAGACAATTCCGGGAAGCTCAATGCTGGTACCACACGATCATGTCGTTTAACGAGCTTTGCGTTTTAGAAAGAGTGAGAACAGAGAGAGAGAGAGAGAGAGAGAGAGTCGCATTGTAGCCGACGGCTCAGCCGGGCGCGGGCTCGAACGCCCTAAAATTAGCTTACACGCTGAAAGCCAAATGTGACGCGATATCTCTCCAGGCATGCCCGGGGTCCACATCACCGGTGAGAGAGCATGAAAAAAGGCTTACATTATCATCCGTAATTTTATAAACAAGCGGCGGCCGCGCTAATGGGTCGGAGCGCGTCTTACGCTCTTCTCGGTCGCTGTTCTTCCACTTTTTCCTGTCCCTAGCTTTTTTTGGTATGTATACAAGCACTGCGGGTGGCCCTGCGTATAAGACCGCGCAATTTTCTCAGCACGCCGCGTGCTACTCGCACACTTCCTCGGACTTATCACATCACACTTTTTTAGATTCTCTTCTATAAGCACGCGTGAACGTTTAGTAAGTATCGCCAGCTTATTGGTACTTCCACAAAATACTTTGTGCTTTTTAGTTTACTGACAAATGTAATTGTTTTTAATAGTTATTAAAATCTAATATAATTAGAACTTAACGCTAATTGAATGTAAATTTAAACAAAATTTTATAATCAAGATTTAACCACATAAATAGCTTTATATTGATTGCTAATATGCTCTTTGAAAGACTCGTGTGTAAAAAAAATTCGTTTTTATTTGAATTCTCGTACTTCGAATTCGGATTTCTCTGTATTTTTGAATGGAAAAATTATCAAACAATTATGATATATAATACATTAGTCATCAAACATTTATGAAGAAACCATAGAAATACTTTCCCTTTCTACTTATTTAAATAGTTCACTATAAATATTTAGATTAAATTCAGTATGCGAGTTAGCAGTTTCAACAACCGTATTATTGTAACTGACTGCTGTTACAATAATAACTTTGTGATGTACCAAATATTTTTGAGATGTATTAATAGCTGAAAATATATATATATAATAATTTTTGATAATTATTTGCAACCTTTCAATATTTGCATTTCATATATTTCACTTTTCAATTTTTGCAGCATTCAGTAAGTAAATTTTAAGTATATATATCAGCTATTTAAATTCTCGTTTATACATAAATGCAAAAAATAATATTAAGAATATTCTATTTTATTACATTGAATTTTTTATAAACTTCGTCTATTTCAATTTAAATAATTATACATAATTTAATGTTTCTAGGAATTTTCAAAAAATTTTAGTTAAAACTTTTACATTATTTTATAGTTGTTTTATTAAAAAGTTATAATTTTCGTTTGAATATTCCTTGTGCGTATTTTAATTATAATAACTTTAATAAACGATATAAATATCTATTTTTATTCTAGAAAATTTTTTCCCGCGTATTTGATTCACAATAATTGAAAACCTCAAAATCAAACAAATATTAAAATATCAAAATTGCGAAACATCAATATAACATTCAATTCTACAACGTCGATTTAATTTTGATAAATATTATGCAGTTATTGATTTAGTATAGATAAAATTACGTATGTTGACAAAAAAATTTAATCAATAGTAAAACTATTTTTTACATAAATTTATACATAAAATAAAAATACTTTGCTCAGTACGTTGAATTGTAATAAATTAAAAATATAAATTTGAAACTTTATAAATCATTTATTATTTGTCAAGAATTTACAAAGGCCATTGTAAATTATATTATTTATTACATTAATTATTAAATTAGAGATAGAGAAAAATAATAGTACTTACACGAAAAGAAATAACTTGAAACGGAACTAATATGTTCAAATTATAATTATATTATAATATATGAAAAAAGCTTCGGTAATTATATCATACGAAAAAATTTGATAATAATTTGTAAGTAGACATTGTAGCAATATAAATTTATAGAGATAGATTGGTTAAAAGGAATTAATAAGACAGGTAGTATTTAAAATAGATGGATAGGTAAAGTCATAGGTAAAAAGAGGCGAGAATGCGTAAAATGAAAGAATGACCGTAGGACTTTTCTCACATGCTCATACTGGCATCATGGGTCAATTTAAATTCGCAAGTTGTAGCCTGCCATCATCGCCAACGCTTGACAATATTACGAGGTTCGTGTTAACGCGCACACGTGCGTCACGCGCAACGGTTGAGTACGAGCAATTTAGCATTTAATGTGTTGATGTCGTTGAACAGACACGGGGCTTTTGCATAGTGACCTTTGTTTACTTTATTTCAGCTTAAGCTGTCACATTGACAGTGTAAAGTTCCAACGATTTGTAGCTTGATAATTGTTTTATAATATTCAAAGAGATAATTACTTCTATTTTCAACAAAATTTGAGATTTAACAGCAAAAACTTTAGTTTATCTTATCCAAATGTAAAAAGATTTTAGCAATAAGAAACTACTAATAATATTTATAGTGCTTACCTAATAATTAAATACTTACATCTGAATATGTTTCTCATGTATTTTTTTTTAAATTTAATATAAGACTTCTATCATTAATTTTTCTCATAATGAATATAAATATATGATAAACATATATTTGCTAACCAGTTAATTATTAGTTCTTTTTCATTTCATGTAAAAAAATTGTAAATAAGTAAATTTGTGGATATAGTGATGACACAGTGATGGTATTTTATAAGTTTTATTTTAATAATCAATTATATTACTAATTTAGTATTAAAAAATTTAACTCAAATTAATTTATAATTTTGTTCAAAAATATTTTTTTGCAAACTATTAGAAAATAGATAAAAAATAGTTACAATAATGAGAATTTGTTTCAAATTTTCAATGAAAATATTGTAATTATTGAAAACTATCTGAATCATTGTACTGTTTAAATAAAATATGCATAAAATGTGCTTTACTTGATTTATCTAAAAGTAATTTCAGAAATCTAAAACATTTATAATTTAATAATTATTTAGACTTAACCGAGTACCCATAAAATTAGTTTTTCTATTAAAGAATACAGTGATTTATTAAAATTAAAAGAGAATTTTATTCTAAAATTATGGATAATATAAGAATTAAAATACTAAGGCATAAGAAATCTTTTTTTATATAGAAGATCAAATTTATCATTAAATATAATTATCATTAAAAAAGTTATATTTATTTTATTAAGTTATTGACTTTCAATTATATCTTAATGAATGATATTATCAGCGATGAACAGTATATAATAAAGGTGAAATTATAAAACATGTCACCTGTATTATTAGTTGTCAATTGTCAATTTTAAGTGTTCGTTAATGATATTTATTATATAAAATTTATTTTTTGAATCGATTTTTGATAATATATATGAATCAGTATTTTTAGAATTTTATATTTATTGATGTTGTGCTTAAAGTTAATTATGAGTTTTCTTGTATGTAGAAACAAATTTTAAATTATAGAAAAATATAATTATGAAAATAACTGAAAGAATTTGCAAAATACCATAAGCACATATTGATTTTACAGCTAACATAGAAGTCAGGCTTAATGTGGAACGATTTTTAGTTATTGGTCCATTGAATCAAGAAGAATAACTTTGAGTGTTTGCAAAGAAAATGGATACAAAAGATGCAATGAGGGGAGAGACTTAACTTGCGCACCCTGATTATCATTACAACAACGCCGCAAGATCCTAAAACACACAGTCACCGTGCATTCGAAAGCATGTGAATGAATTTTTTGATTATGCGACAATATTTTACTTATCTTTAATGATATCTCTAAATGGTTATTTGTTTCTACACTGACATTTTTGAAAATAATAAATTTATGATAAGCATATACAATTTATAGTTGGATTAACATTTTGTATAATGTATAATAACATTAAATATATTTTTATCTTATTACTAAAGTAGCACTATGAATTAATGTATCTTATTAAAAATTCTAAAAAGAATTTTCTAAGCTTATTATATATGTATATTAATATTAATAATATTAATATAATTGATGAAAAATAGAATAATATTTTTTATTATATTGTTTATATCAAATAATAATTGTCGTACTCACTTTTAAAAATTTTATTTCCGTATTAATTAATCTCAAAGAAAATTATATATCTGAAATTAAAAAAGTAATGTTTTATATAATAATTCTCATTTTAATTGTAACAATCTTGACATCTACTCTTATTATACAATTTACAATATCTTAATATTTTGTCTTTTTAACTAACTCGTTTGTCAATAAATTTTAAAAGCGTTTTTCTTTACTGTTTACGTATAAAAAATAAAGATTGAAGAATATGAATTTAATAAGTATATATGAAATACATGCACACTTTATATTTATGATATGTATTTAAATGGTTTATTACGTTAGAATGTAATATTTTTTGCTCACTTGATATAATTAATTGAGATCTTGGACATCGCAGGCAGTCCATGTAATATTCTCATGTCGAGTCACGCGACTTTGAATTTATAATCAAATAAACCATGAGTGAAGAAACGTTGATTACACTTTTAAAGGCACTTCTGTGAATTCTCACTGCGGGTAACCGCAAAACCATTAACAACCTGCATCTGCAAACATTTTGTTTCAAGCTGTTCGGTTGTGTGATGACGGTTCACTCTTTCTCTTTCATGCTTATCGTTTCTTTCCACATTTGCCTTTGCTTTCGTAAACTATATAGATGAAAGGTGGCTTGTGGTATTGGGAGCGGAAGTTAGTGGAAATTTATTTTTAAATCGATTATAGGTAGCCGGCCGATTTTTCCGGGAATTGTTATTTTATGTGAGCTTTTTACAAATTTTGGATATATGCGTGAAAAATTTTTATCTTACGTACACAACATAATATCTAATTTATAATAAATAATAAATAGTATTTTAATTAGTATTATAATATTCTAAATAAATGATATGCACAATATAATTGGATAAAATAACGAAGAAGTTATTAATTTTACTTATGAACCTATAGTTACAAATAAATTTAAAAAAAAAAATTTTCTTATTTTATTACTTTTATAAGTAAATAAGATAAATATTCATGCTTATAATTAATTCTTTATGAGAAAATAATTGCTTAAAGTATGAATTAGAACAATAATTATGATTCAATTATACCGAATTACATTAAATTATATTAATGTGAGTGTATTATAATGTTTCGTTATTAAATCAGGTATTGAAAGTTATTTAAAAAATATTCAAAAGAGTTTTAAATTCTAATTAAAAAGGTTTTTTATTAAACATTTGAATATAGAAGTAGAGACAATGTAAATCGCTTGTAACTGTATAAGAAATTATAGAATATTTAAAAATATATTAGTTCATATTAAATTATATTACTTTTTCATTATTAATTTTACAATAATTAAATTAATAGTAGATAATAATTGTTAAATTTTATTTCGCCACATTAATCTTTGCAAAGAGTGAAAAATATATGTTATATTTAAAGAGAGCAAGATATTTTTATTCGAAACATTCTTTAAACTCATAAAATTTTAGTAACGTAATTGTACAAAATATTTATTTTACTTCTATTTTGTTTACTAATTCATAATTAAAAGAAAAATCATTCATTGTATGATTACACTTAAGTTTTTTGTAAATGAAAATTTTCGAAAAAATTGCATTATGGAGACACAAATAGAAGCTCTAATTTCAATAACAGATTCGATGAGTATTAGAGCGTTAATGAGAAGAGTACTCGTTTTCTTAGGGATAGGTGGCTTAAAATCGGAAAAGTCCCTAGTTCGTTTGAAATGTAGATCATCACCTTTCAGTGCTGTCGCGTTTGTGCCCGGACACTGAAAGCAACTACAGCCCTTGAAATGACGACTCGGTTAATCGGCTGTGGGGCGAGATTTGGATTTAACTGTGGTGCATCTGCCAAAACACGTGCTTCGGATAAAGGCAGGGGGCTTTCATTTTGCAGAGGCGAGAGAAAAGGATAGAAGACACAGGCCTGAAAGCTGCGTTGAAACTTGTCCGCGCGGCCAATCTCATTGTTCAGCGGTATTATAACCCCTGGAGTAGTCCCTTATTATTATCGTCTCCGCAATATTTCTCGCTCTCTTTTGCTCGCTTTGAGAGTTGTCAACTCAGTATCACACTACACGTATTGTTTATAAGTCGAAGCAATTCGATTTCCATACTTTTTTCCCTAATTTTTTGTAAGCTAATAATTTTTAGACAATTTTGTAATAAAACGAATTTGAATACAAATCTAATGATTACTATGCAATATATTATTTATTTAGTAAGTAATATATCATTTAACTTAATTTGTTTATTACAAAAAATTTTTATTCTTAAGTTTATGCAAAAAAAGATTTGAAGATGAATGTAAATCTGAATTTGAATTGAACTCATAGTAATTAAAGTTTTTATAATGCTAATATAAAAAAATTTTAATACTAACGAATGAATTGATAATACATGTAATTTTGTACGTTTTTATATTGTATGACAAATTTAATTAATTTTATTAATTTAGGAGAGTTAATGGAAAGGATATAGAATAAGAAAATAAAATTTAAATGAATTTCGATCGATATTATATTTATTTTTGAACATTTTCATTTCATAATATATGTGTTACGTTGACGATCTTACAATAATAATGCTCGTTTTGTTGGAATTTGCGAACTTTGAGTTTTAATTCTATATTCATCTATTTTTCTATTAATAATAGTATTATTAATAATATTTTCATATTTATCACGCTATGGTTTCTATACAATGTTTCTATAGATATTTGCAATTTCATTTTTGATTTATAATACACACAGAGATCTAACTACTGTTGAGCTGAAAACAGTTTATCTTTGACTATAATATACAACGATATTCATTTATATTCATGCATAAAGTGATCACCTTATAAAAAAGACACGGCAATCTTTCTTTCTTTAAAATTTAATACAGTATTACGTTGATTGAAAATTTGACACATTTTATAAATATGACGCACTTTCATTAACAATTCGTAATTTGCAACCTTAAAATTCACTCGATAAACTTTAAGCTATTTTGAGTGGATTAAGATTTTTATTGTTATAATAAAGAATTTAATTAAGAATAATTAACAATTCTGGAAAATAGTGATAAATAAAATCTATTTAGTAAATATTAGATTTATTAGTTTCTATTTTATTCAATAAAATTTTGAATTTATTAATGATTGATGCTCAATAAATAATATTTAAATAAAAAAAAATTTACAAAGTATTATTTGAATGCTTTATATGGTAGTAACATTAAACATTCATCGCTTAATCCTGGACTAAATTCCCCTGTATCATTCGTTATACACTCCATATCCCCACTTGTTTTTTAGAGCTTTACCCCATCGTCAAGTCAAAGATTCACCTTTTCAAACTCGACGCAGTACACATTGTACTAAAACGCGATCAAGAACTGCGTTTGTAATAGCGCTCTATATATAATATATATTCTTAATCTAAGTTTCTTATCTATTCACACTATTTATTTATCGTGTCTTTAATCAATTACATATCAATAAATATATCTCAGCTCTTTCTTTTTATAAATGCACATGATTCAAGTTATATATATAAGATTTTTGATTTTCATTTATTACAATCCTATTATACACGGGTCGGTATCTCGTATTACGGAACAGTCCACTAAGTCTTTTTACACTACACATCAAAGTAAACTTATTTTCACTTCAGTTAAATAACAGTGAAAATCAAGTCATTTCAAATAAAACAAAATTTTATTTTGTTATAATTTATTCATTTTTATTTAAAAATAAGCTAGAATTAAAAGATGAATAAAATTTTGTCATAATAGGTTGAAAACTATTTTTATATTATCTAAAATAAATTTTATCACGATAGACAATATTCAGCTAATAATTTTAAAATCTTACAACACCTACACATACAAAGTCAGTTATTTAAAAAAATTGAATTATCCATGGAAAAATATTATTATTTATTCTAATATTTTGATGCTGATTAACCGAGTTGAAAGTTTATATAAAGATAAAATATAAAAAAGATCGACAATCCCTTTGTTTTTTATCCACGAGCATTCGTCATTAAACAAATCAAAGGTGTTTAAAGAAAAATATAATTCGGTTTATAAATATGACTTTATAAATAATTATAAAAATGGAAAAAAATATTTTTTGAAAAGAAATTTTAAAAGTAGGAAGAAAAACAGAAAAAACACCTAGTGACGTAATTCGTCCTTGATATGATTCGAAATGACAGACGATTGGTAAACAAGTCAATGTTGTTTATGTTTGCCATTTGTGTGGCTAAGTCGTTTGAACAGATGTTTCATATATATGCCAAAAAAATTAGTCGATCAATTGAATAAGTAACAGGTTAAATATTCGCGTTGGCCCAGGTTATGGGTGCGATGCACTTCGAATGTTTTTATTGTTTTTGTTATATTCTAATATTGCTTTTTCAATAGTAGTTTTTATGTTTTAAAATGATATAATTTAAAATTAATATTAAATTAAGATGATAAAAAGGTTTTTATAAAGATTTTAATGATTATGCTCAAACTGTTATCAAATAAGAAAAAAAATTTTTTTTACATTGCATTTTAATATTAATTATAGAAATATTATTAAAATTGAATTCCCTTTTAAATTATTCCATAATAATAAGATTTACATTTTTTATAAAATTAATTCGTTTCAACAATTATACTAAGTTTTAAATTATTCGATGTTAATTCATCTATGAAAATTATAAAGTATTGGAAATTAATATAATAGAAATACAAATATTAAATTACTTTATTATTGTTATTTCGGTTTTACTTGTATTTAAAAGCTTTCAAGTAAATTTTTAAAATTATGTTTGAAATTATTAATTGTATTAAAGTCTAATAATAAGAGTAATTTTTATGAATAATAATATCTTAGACAGTTTCCGTTAAAATATTTTCTAACTGCAACTAGTAACAAATTATCTTCAGATTTCTGTATGTATGAAGTTCACTTTGTAAGAATAAAAATTGTTCATTGTTCCCCAATAAAAGAAAACCTAACTCCAGAAATCAGATTTCATAATTTATGAAGATCTTGTCTAAAAAATCAAAGTTAAATTTAAATTTACTCTGTATATCGAACTTCATTTAAATCTGCTTATGAATCATTACGATCGTCAATTTCATGGTGCGAGAAAAATAATATATATGCAATATATATGAAATCTCGCACTCTTGCCTTTGTATAGAGAAATATTAAAAAAAGATTTTCAACATTCAATGAATGATATTAACAGTGTGACTATTCCGTATTATTACTTATTACTCTCTATAATCTTCAGCCTTGATTTCCCAAAAAATCTAATTTGCTTAATTCCACTCCTTGGAGAAGTCATCGTTTGTTGATATCCACTCTTGTTTGACGTAAACTAAGTTAGGATCATAAGAATTGTTGTTTCTCATACTATTAACAGGAGTATTGTGTTGTTGGTGTTCTTGTTCCAGGTCCCGGTTGTGGGACCTTGAATTTCGGTATTCTCAGTACTTGTGCAGCGTTATCGGTAAATTACCGCTAGTGTTGACAGCGTTACAGTCCTGGTAATACCGATGATACAATGGAGGTGATGGCGCGGCGCCCGAAGATAAGGGGGTTGGAGGACTGGATCTGTCAATAAACAGAATATATATATTGTTTAATTTTATTTTTTTTTATTTATTTAAATCCAGAAAATATATATTTTTTATTATTATCTAGACTTTTATTATTATCTAGACATTATCTCACAATATTTTTTAACTTGTCCTTCATAGGATAATTAAATAACTAAAAATTGATTATTACTGTTACTATTTATAATTTCATTATAAATAAGAAATAATATTTATATTACTGAAGAATTAACAAATTTAATAATTGTTTTGTTGAATTTAATATAAAAATGTAACTATTGATATAATTTAATAAAATTAAATAAAATTTTATTTTTCATTCAAAACTTTTAATATTTTAATTTTATGTATACAATTTTTTTATTAAATTAATTTTTGAACAAAGAATATTATATAAAAAATAATATTTTCTAGATTTAATTCTTTTTCAAGAATTAAAAATATTAAAATTAGATACAAACAATTTTTACTTGTGTTAAAGTAAAATATTCTAAAAACTATATAAAAATTCTACATAACATATCATAATCACGGGTACATTTATATATATATATATATATATATATATATATATGCAGATGTTGTTTTTAATTTTTATATTGAAGGTTTAAAAATTCGTCGACTAAAGTACGTGTAATTTGTAACGTTGAATTACATTTACAGGTTACATAACTTCATTTCTAAAAGTTTAATGACAATCATGAGATTACTACATTTAATTGATATTATTTGAAATTTTAAAAAGGTTAAATGAAATTTCATTGGGAAATGTATTAAAAAATTTATAAAAAATAATAAGATAATATTATTTCAATTAAAATCAATAATCTTTAAATTGCTTCTTAACATAAATTATTAATATATTATCAATGCTAGTATATATAAAAAAAATATATATATATATTCTATTATGTTTTAAGTATTTTAAGAAATAATTCAAATAACACAATAAAAATTTTGCAATTTTAAATTATAGTTTTGTATTAAAATAATGTAATTGCTTTTTTGCCTACTTTATATCGTCTTCACTCTTTGTTCATCATTATTTCAGGCATACAAAAGTAAGTAATAAAATTATAAAATTTGTTTCTATGTTTATTATAATTATTCATAATATTTTAAAAATATTATTAATAATCATTAATAGAAATATTTAAAAAATTTTTAAAAATCGCACTCAATTCAAAAATTCTGCTATCACCTTCATATTATTATATGTTTCTTATTATCTTTTCGTAAATGCGGAACCTGTAGTAACGTAATTAAAAGTTCGTTGAACTGTCTTTAAATAAAATGTCAATCGATGCATATATATTATTCTTTCAGCGCTTTCATCTCTAAAATCATTTCTCTCTTCTTCGTGCCTAAGATACACAACAAATTTGCGAAATCTGTAATGACACTGAGAAATCATCGTCCTGACGGAGCGTCAAAGATTTTTGTGAGGCGTGAAAGTCATTCTGTTGACTAATACGAGAGTGAAGACTTAAATGTTCAGGAGAGAAAATATAGCAAACATATGGGCGACGGCGGGGACTTTTGACGTCTTTTGCAGCGGCCGACGACGTAAAAACCTTTTTAAATGCTTTCACCTCTTATCCGATTACGTTCACGATTTTGCATAACCTAAATTTTGACAAATATGTAACTGGTCGTGTTTTTCAAATCAAATTTCGACAGTGTTGATATAATATATTTATGATTTTTATATTATCATACAATTAAAACTATTGATAAATTGAAAGTATTCTTAGAATTAGCTTATCTTAAAAATATTCCATAAAAGTTATTGAAATCTGAAATCTAATTTGTTATTAATCATTTAATTAGAATTTACTGAAGTTTATATAATTATAATTAATAAAAACAAATTACATTGCAGAGAATTCTGAATTTTATGAACAATAGGATTCAATTGCAAAAAATATTCTTTTTTAATAAAAATTTCAATAATTTTATTATAGTGAAATACTAAAAAACTACTGAAGAGCATTAAATAGATTAATTTAAGAAAAAAAATGAACAATTATGATAAGAAATTAGTTAAAATTTCGTAATGATGAATTTGGACGAAGTAGCTTAGTCTATCAAAGAAATATTTTTTCATTGCAATTTACTTTTAGCATTTGAATCCTTTTTTGGAAATTTAAAAAAATTCTCTATTTTTGAAAAAGAAATTATAAGTTAAAATAAAAAAAGAATTCTTTTCAATATATAAAAATATATGAATATATAAATATATAAATATTTGGTTAATGTCAATTAATAATGCTTACCTAAAAAACAAATAAAATTTAATTTTTTTTATAGTATTTATTTTAAAAAGTGTTATGTTTTCAATGTCCTGGGAACGAATCATACCATAAAACTTAAAACGTACTTCAATTATTAATACATGTTCAGACCATGAAAAATTTATGATACGATAATTTTAAATTGGAGGATATCATAATGAAAATAATATAAAGGTAATTATAAACTTTATGAGTAATTTTAATATATAGCCTTTGTTATTAAAATTATATTACTATTAGTCTAATTTATTATAGAATGATAATTTTATAACCCAAATTGAAAGTCAAAGTATTTATTTAAATGACAAATGTAGTTACTTTCGAATTAAAAAAAAATACGTATATTTCATAATGAATAAAAAGATATATATTAATATTTAAAATTTTTTAATTTCCAAATAATATAATTAAATTATTTTCAAGTGTATTCTATTTTATAAATAATTATAATACACAATATACTGAATTATTATTGTATTATCTTCGTTCAAATTATATCAAATAAATACACATTATGCAGATTTACGTTTCAAAATATATTTTAATCCAAAAGATTTACATATTACTTTAATTCGAAATAAAGGTTAAGTCTTGAATTATAGATAAAACTTAAATATATTTTGGGAAAGTTTTATTCATTTTTATGGCATAAATAGAACAATGTTTGATAATCATATAATATAAAATAATAAATAAATAATACAAATCTAATGTTTTAAAATTAAATATAAATGACATATACATAAACTGAATATAAAAAAGTATTTGTAAAATTCAAAATATAAAATAAATCATTAATCTAAGTAGCTTTTTTGAAATCAGTTTTTATTTATTTATTCAAAAAGAGCTTATTTTATTTATTTTATAAATAGTTTTATAAAGTATTAATATTCTATATTTAAATTAAATAATTTTAATTTTATGTAATAATAGTTTGTAAATCATGTAATTCATGATTTTACTGTACAAGTATATTATAAAAATAAAAAATAAATTTTAATTTGTTTTAAAATTTAATTTATAATAAATATATACTTTCTAATAATGTATAATTATTTGTAACTATATTATTTATTAAAAATATTTTCATTCTATATCTCAAATATACTATACTATAATGTTTAATTAAAATATCTCAAATATACTATACTATAATGTTTAATTAAAATTTAAAGCAATAAAAATAAAATATACATGTATAGCTGTTAAATTGTTGACTTACCTGTACAATTGACAACTAGGGGACTGGGTGTCCTGGTACATAGCGGCGGTATCTGGACTTGCAGCCTCTTGGTACCATTGTGCATGTCCCACATTATTATGACTTCTTGTCGAGTTGTATTCCGTGTGATCCATAATATATCCAGATGGACAATATGCTGGATACATATTGGAAGTTGGTGATGGATTGGCTCTAGCGATACTGCTAGTAGTTACGTGTCCGTAACCCGAAGATGCCATCATAGCGGCGACGGCTGCTGTTGTAGCAGTAGTTGATGTGGTTACCGCAGCCACAACAGCTGAAAGATCTCTAGTATTGCCGACGGCTGAAACAACGCTGCTCATGGTTGGCTCTGGTCGTGTTGTCATACTATGGGAACTATGTGTATGTTGCTGAATTCCATGTTGTTGATGGTGCTGATGCTGTTGTTGTTGATGATCTCTAGCAAGCTGACTATTCATCATCTGGGTACTTGTATCTCGGTTATTGGTCATTAAAGCGTCCACGCTAAAACTTGTTGGATCAAGACCAGCCATCGATACATCTTGAATCGTAGGAATTTGCGAATGCTGCTGGTGGTGAGGATTACTCTGATGATTCGGTACAAGAGAGCTTTGAATAACACTTTGGACGTTGTTGTTAGTGGCATTCTTACTGTCTTGAATAGGACTGTGATGGTTATGATACTTGCTGGTAACCATACAATGAGTTGTCGAGTTAGGATCATTCATAGGCTCTCTTTTGGGTTTACACATCCCGTTCTGATCTAGGTGCTTTTTACTGTTAGAATTCGTTACATCAGTGCTGGACTGTAAAGCGATATTGAGAGAGGTTTTGTTATCATCTACACGAGCTTTTGTTTGAATGAGACCTTGTCGTTTCATTGCCTCCTCCTTTTCCTTCAGAGCATCCTGCTTTTTAAACCGTCTTCTGCGTCTCAAATATGAGCCATTATCGAACATATTGTAGCTATCTGGATCTAAAGACCAATAACTGCCTTTGCCAGGCTTTTTATCGTCCCTCGGAACCTTCACAAAACATTCGTTTAGGCTCAAATTATGTCTAATGGAGTTCTGCCAACCTTGTTTGTTCTCCCTATAGTAAGGAAATCGTTCCATGATGAATTGATAAATACCATTAAGTGTAATTTTTTTGTCCGGCGCGTTCTGAATAGCCATGGTAATTAGGGCAATATAGGAGTATGGAGGTTTGACCATATCTTTGCCTGGATGATGAATATGTTGTTGTGTAATACCAGTTACAGGATACCCTGCTGCTGTAGCGTAACTGCCGTAACGGTACTGAGCTTCATAGTAACCAGGACCAGCTCCAACACTAGGATACGATGTAGTACCCATCGCCATAGGAACCGCTGCTGCGTGCCTGTAATAGGCATTTTGCTCGCTGAATAACGTATGCATTTCGTTATAATTGTACTTCGACTCTTAATTTATTAAAGAATAAAATAATTCGTTCGACTACTTAATTTTAACACTGGTTGTCATTAACTTTGTATCACTCAAAGAATTTTTTTAATGAAAATCATTTCCGTTAAATTTGATCAATGTTCACGAACATAATTAACAACATGTAGTAATCATCATTATCGCCGATAATATTGATCTTCTGAATGAATAGGCACAAATTACACACAATATATACACACGCGATAATATTCCGAAAAGAGAAGAAGCTGTCGGTGTACAGGCTTATCCTCTTTTTGCGTATTATGAAAAACAACAAAGTTTCTACACACTTCCCTCCCACCCTTTTTCTCTTTCTGTGGTTGGTTTAATCATAAACGCCCCCGCATACGATTTTAAAAAACATACTACTAAAGAATGCAATAGTCTCGTGGTTAAAACCGAAGCGGCGGCGCATGTACACGCATGTATAAACGAAGCGAGACTACTCCTCTTTGCGCTTAGGAATATTCGAGCGAATCTCGCTTCAAACCGACACGTTCTCTCTCCACGAGAGGCTGAATCTCTTCTAGCAAGCCATGCGCGAACGCGCGCCCCTACCAAAAAATTTGAGACACTACGGTTCTCGATGTGCATGGGTGCCACCTCTAATGCAGTGGGGGAAATGCTTCGAACGTTGTGATTAGCAGACAGATCGGTGAATGTAACCCTCCCGTGATGTGGCTGGCCAATAGGAAAACGAGCCGAATGGAGGACTAAGTAAAGGCACCAAACGCTTCATTTGGTTTGCTAGCCAGAGAGAGGCGAGAAGGTTGGATTTAGGACACACCCTCTACCATCTTTGCCACTGCAGTGGCAAAAGCACATAGGTGAGAAAGAGAGAAATGAAGAATTACATGAAGAGAGAGAGAGAGAGAGAGAGAGAGAAAGGAAGATAGAGAGAGAGAAATTAATAATGAAAGCAAAAAAGAAAGAGAGAGAGAGAGAGAGAGTAATAAAGAGAGGAAATAAAAGAGTATGACTATTGCTTTATGGTTTTGAGTGAGATAAGGAGAAATGATAGAATCGTAGGAGGGGAAAATATGCCGTTTAATGATAATAATGAGCGTTTTAGAACATAAAAAACAAGATGATGGATTATTTTTTGCTGTTTCCTTCTAGTACTATTGAAGAACTCTGTCAAAAAAGTAGATTGGTAGAAATTATATTTTACAGTATACGATTTGAAAAATTTTGAAGTTATGTATGTAGTAAAAGTGAAATAAAATTTTAAATTATACCTTGATTTCTAGTATTATGTTTTATAGTTGAGTTTTTTTTATTTTTTCATTCATATTAAATTAAGATTTATTATATTTTATTCAGAATTATTGATTTTTTACAAGGTAAATTTCACGAATTAGGAATTAAAATAGATATATTATGTTTAAATAATAAAAAAATTTTAATTTTAATGCACTATAAGTATTTAATTACAAGTTTTTCCATTTTTTATTTTATTAAAAATTTAAATCCCATCTATTATGCATATTATTATTATTAATGATTATTCTTCTACAATAAAAATTATTTTCAAAAATTCTTGATAATATTTTTGGAAAATATAATGACAAAAATTCGAATTTCGTTGAATTTCATTTAATATTCTGTTATAAAAAAATTGTAAAGAGGAAAAATTTAGACAACCCTTAAATTGTCGAGAAAAGATCGAACAGAAATGACGAGAAGAACGAAGACGAAAGCGCATAAGACTAAGAAACATTGTTTGAGTGACAGAAAAAGGGGGCAAGAGAGGATTCAATTTGGCGTCTGTTTTTCCAAGGGTCCGACTCCCGCCTTGCGAAAACACTCGAAGACACCTCCATCTTGTTCAAAATTCCACATCTCAGTGTAAAGGAAAGCTCTTCTTATACCCGAGTGACTAAGGGGGGTTTCAGGAACTCGTTGTTGCATATCTCTCTCTCTCTCTTTCTTTTTGAGATACATACGGCAGTCTTTGTTTGGATAGATCGCCCATCTCGGACAAAGTAATCGTCTAATCATCCTCTTGGCAGCCGTACGTTCCACTTCACTTTACCGGCCAATCAATTCGAAGTATTAAGCGACGGTGGTGAACAAAAAGTCTTGCTTCTCATTTACTTTTCTTATTTTTATAATATTACTTTTAAAAATAACTATAGCATTTTTTTTTTAATTTATTTATTACTTTCTAAAAGTTATTTGGTTAGAAATAAATGGTATTTAATAAATCTAAAATAAGTACTGAACTTTAGTGAACCTTAAATCATTTATTTTGTAAAAATTTTTAATTTTCTACAAATCTAAATAAATACTTAGCCATAATATAGAGAAAGCATAATGTATAATTATTTTTTTTTATTAATATTCATACTTTAAAGGAATTCAATTTAGATTTAAAAAAATTGTAATAAAAATAATATTTTTTTTTTATTTTATATATTTCTGAACAAATTTAATATATAAAACCTGTCTTTATTGCATATTCATTATTTTTACTTTTTGATTACTTTTTTTATTTTATTTAATAAATATCAAATTTTCATAAGAATATATTGTATTTTTGAAAAAACAAAAGCTATAAATTATAAATTATTAAACGATGAATTTAGTAATATACGAAATTATTCTTATTTAATACAAAATGAATAAAAAATTGAAATTTTTTTACATTTTTCTCATGTTTCTAAAAAAAAAAATTAAAATAAGAATAAAATGTCATCTTTATTTCTTCGCGACGTTAACAAATTTCAACTCTTTACTCACGGACCTTTGAATATTCATTAAAGCTCTCGAAGAGTCTGGAAATGTGAGATCGATGATTGAAGCTTTGCTGTCGTCACCGTTACCCTTATATAAGACACGCACGTAATTTTCATTTAAATGCAATGAGAGAGAGAGAGAGAGAGAGAGAGAGAGAGAGAGACGGGAGAGAAAGAGAAGCGCGTTAAAATGGCTCCCACACGTTCTTATAAAGCAGGAGTTTCAATTTGCCGAGTTTCATGAAAGAGCCTCCGGCGATTGCAATGAGCCACGACATTCACCGTCTCCATAAACCGAATATGTTTCACTATTAGAAGTTTAATTATCGTTTCTGCTTTGGATTTTTTGCAATGTACTGTAACAGATTTTTCTTTCGTTTTCAAACTCATTTTTTACTAATAATGATATATCGTTATATTAATTTAATATAAAATTAAAATTAAAACAGTACTTATAACTTTGAAAAGTCGATGAAAAATCTTCCGAATTTCGAATACTTTATTAATTTTAATTAGAATATATGATTCCTTATGTATACTTGAATTGTTTAATATTAATGCAAGTTTTCAGAATATTATGAAGATAATAAAAAAGAGATTAATAAAACAATGAAAAAACAATTTAATTTTTTCTTTTTTGTGTTGAAATGCTACTTAGAATTAACTACTTATATTTTTTTGATAATTTTGTTTTATTTTTCATTATTTTATTAGTTACTATAACTTTTATAACTAAAATTAATGAACTTTAATAAATAATGTACAATTTAAAATTGTATTGAATGATTTAGAAGAAAAAACTTCTTTCAAAAATCTTGTGTAGTTCTTTGTTGTTAAATTGTAAATATGATATGATATCATTTTCAATTGAACTATCATTAAATACATTCAATTCTATCAATTCAAATATTAAAAAATACAATAAATTTTTAATAAACATTAAGTTAATATTTAATTTATAATTTATTATTATTTTTCTTCATGAAAATTTCATATTGAAGATAATCTATAAAAATATACACTTATATATTGATTTTTATAGAAAGAATATATTATATCATTTATAATCGAAAGTATTTACTAAAAATGAGTTTTTATAAGTATTAAACTTTCAAAATATGAATCTACTATTCATTAACTTATGTAAGAAACTTGAAAAATTTTCTGAACCTAACTGATGTAAGTTGAATATATTATGACAACTAAAGCACGTTTATGTATACATATATTTGTAGACAATATTAACAAACTGCTTAATTCTAAAAAAGCTATGATAATCATAATTTATATTGTTCACGTCCTTATATCAAATTATTTTTTACTATGAAGAAATATGATCTATTTTTTACTGTAAGGATACATTTTTAAAATTTAAGTTATATTATATATTTTGATATTCTAATTAAGATCTAATATTAAAAACTTTAATGTAGAGTAATTTAAATACTAAATTGATTAAATTATTCTTAAAAAATTTATATTTAATAAATATTATATAGTAAAAATTTGAAACAAAAATATGTAAGATATGAAAATTAACTACTCCTATAAGAATATAAGCTATAAACTATCATAACTTTTCAAATTATTTTATACAAATACATTTTTTCAATACTTCAATTTCTCATACAAGTTAAAATAATTTTTGATGTATCGAAATTTTAATTTAATTAATTTTAAACAAGAATTTATATGAAAATTAGATTAATCTGAATGTAAAAAGAATTCATAAAAATGTACTTTTTTTTAAATTTTGGAATTAAAATTATGAGGGAACGGTTTAAAATTTTAATGTTTCAGTATAAGGTTATTTTTTTTTAAATTATTCTTTCAGATTAATATATAATCTGTAGTTTGAATTTTCAATACAATATTTATTATAATAATAATTCATTTTTAAGAAAAAAGTGAATAATAAATGAAATATTATTAAAAATAATATTTGAACGCTTAAACTTAAGGAAACAGTGACGACCGCAATTGATTTGAGAGTACTTTTACGCGAGCTAGTGAATGAGACTTCCTAATCAAATTTTTTAATTATATTCATTATTTAAATCTTTTGAAAAAATGTTATAAAACTTGGTTCTGTGCTTAAAAATATTAAGTAACTAAGATTCCTAATAAAACTACTACATAAATGAAAGTAAATCTATTAATGTGATATTCTCTGAAATTATGCATATTCGAAGTTAACAGTAACAATATCAGATATCATTATGGTTTTATTTGATTTTTTAGTACTTAAAATGTTAAATAATTTATATTTATCCTTATATATACATGTCTTTATAAGATGAATCCGTATAGAATAATATGAAGAATAAAGTTCATTAAATTACATTTTACGTTACTTTGAATATTTTTACATTTTAATTAAATTTTGAGATTGTATTTAATTATGTATTTTTATTTAAAATTAAAATTTTTTAAAAAATATATAATTTTATAGACATTTAATTTAATTTTAGGGTCGAGTTGTAAATAATAATTTGAATTCAGGGTATATAAAAAAAAATAATTAAATTTTAAAATACCAATTGAAAAGAAAATACTTTTAAGCAAAATTTTAAATAATAACTGTTAAAATTACTTTAAATTGTTTATAACTTTTTATTCCTGTTTAATTCTGCAAGAATATTTAAAAATTATTTAATTTTTTTAAATAGTAATTTAATTTTTTTAGTGTATCTTATTTTATAAAATATTTTTTACTTTGATAAAGCTATGTTGATTACTTTAAAAAAGGAACTAATCATTTTGAATAAAACTGGAACAACTACGTAAGCTTAATTGTCAAATGGTATTTGTGTGATGGCGGTCTGCATCATGTCTCACTTGGATGCGTAATTTCATAGTTTACGCCTGGATTCTCTCTCTTTTTCTTGCTTGTTCGCTGGCTCCTCAGTTTGAAATTCATCCACAAGAACTTTTTTCTGCTCTGCTTGAGCTTCTATGTGTAGTATAAAGATAATAAACAGGTCATGGATCTGCCTCCCATTTTTGAAAGCCGAACGTCTGTTTCTTTACTTATTCCTTGAATTTAGTTTTTTACCACTTTTTAATAACCTAGTTATTAAAAAATAACACGTGTCTGAAAAGAATTACATTAAATGATGTTTTTAAATTGAAAATTTAAATAAATTTTCTTAAACATAATAATAATAGTTTTATAAAAATTTTAAATTCTTATTCTTTTTATATACATAATTATATTGAATTATCGTAAAATTCAACGCTATTTTCCAAAATTTATTTTATAATTTTACATTTTTAAACTTAAATAATCTTATTTTTAAACCTTTCTTAACAAAAGTAATGTTTGGAAAAAATAATTTTGTTATAATTTTTTATCAAAAGTTAAGTTAAATGTGCGAGTTAAATTATTTTATTCATCTCATTTGCTTCTTGTAATGATTCTTTTACATTTATTTTTTTCTATTTTCTTATAAAAAAATTTAATGTTTAAGTAATCGAATTATTAAATCTATGCTTATTATTTTTTGGAACTATATAATGATCTACAATACTTAAAAACGTTAATCTGTTTGCTTCTCTACACGTAAACACGTACGCTTATTGGAACTGAAGACTATAAGTTTAATCTTCTTGGACGAAATCATTCAAATTAAATATTAATTTACTACACCAAAAAAGAATACAGATATTTTAATAAACGTTTCTATTAAAATCATATTTATATGTTAATATCATGCTTGAAAAAATAAGTTTTACGAAATAAGAATTATTTTATATACCGTATATAGTATTACCTTACATATTTCTGCCTGTGATTTATGTCGAGTGCAAGCATTGAATGGGTAAAAACTAAAAAATAAAAAGCACGAACTCTATGAAATTAGTACATACCAAAACGCACAGGGCTGCGAAGCAACGATAGGATTGCGCGTGCGAAGCAAACACAAAAAAGTGTTAAAAAAGAGGGACAGAGGAACGTTTTCCGAGGCCTGAAAAGGGCCGATGGAATTGACATTATGTGGGGCGAGTGTCAGGGATGGAAGGGGGAACAATGCAGTGTCGCCGGGTGGCAATTTCATGCGACAAGTCCTGTGCATCAGCATATCAATGGCGTCGCAGGGCTCGGATTATCTGGATCCAGCAATATTCCTGCGGTTGGCCTGTGCAGATAGGGTTGCGTATTCTACGCCGACACAACCACAACAGCAGATCAGACATTTGACTGTTTCGCGTTTTGCCTATATATGAGTGTGTGTGAGCCGATTTCGATGTTGCGTATTGAAATGTATTGTATTGTAGTTATGCCTTGGATATTTGACTCAACTTTCGTCCTGAGATATCAGGACTTGCATAAGAGAACAACAGATGTAAGGAATACAGAATAAACAGAAAGAATGAACTGTTATTGATAGCGGAATAAAATATGTTTACTATTTAGAAATAGTATATAACAATTAGAAAATTTATTAATTTACTTTTTAATAGATTTATCTATATAATTGTAAAAAAATATTATGATAAAATATAAATTTCATGATAAAATAAAAATATAAAATTTTATAATAAAATATAAAATATAAAAACTTTTTTATCAAATTTAAGTAATATTAAACTTATTTAGAATTAAATGTTTTATTATTATTATATTATCTTTAATTTTAAATATGTTCATTATTTTTAGTTAGTATATATCTTTTTAAATTTGTTTGTTCGCAATAAATTTATTGAATCTAAATTTATTTTGTTTTAATTTATTCTAGTTGGAAGAGTTCATGAAAATGTATTTATATAATTCAGTCAAAAGTTATCAATAATTTTTTTATTTTTTAATCATTTCTACATCTTTCATAAACTTAAACCATATAAAGTTTAAATAATATACTAAATTTTATGACGTTATGGCTATTAAAATTATTATGAAATCATAGACTATAAGAAATCAGTCTAAAATAGTACAAAACTTTGAATTTCTAATTTCGTTTACATTATTTCTTTTAAGTTTAATCACAAAACGAAATGTTCAAAACATTATTTGAAACAATTATTGACAACGATACCTAATCAATCACCTCATTTATAATATACACAAGTGTGTGATTTTTGAAGCGCGAAATAATTGATTTGTAAACAATTTTTATATTTGATAAATATATGATATATGATTCAAAAAAGTAAAAAAATAAAATTTTTCTTAAAAACTTTCAATATTATTACTTAAGGAAGATAGAATTTTACAGAAAATTTATTACCGCTGAATTATAGAAAAATAAGAAAACATGAATTGGTTGTAAGTTGAGTCTAAAGTTTCTATTATTATTAAATTTCAAAATCATTAAATGACAATTATCTTTTTTTAATTTTGAATATAATTTTGAAAAAGTTAATGTTGAAAATATAATTATGAAAAGCCATATATATTTTTATTTTTTTGTAATACTCTTAATGTAATCCTTTATATAATAATACAAATTTTTTGTATAATTTATATAAAAAATTCTTATTAATTTTATTCATTATATACTAATATATGTAATAATATAAAGATATTTTTGTGCAATAATTTTTTTAGAAGAATTATTGTCAGTGTTTTTCATAACCACGTATAGTGAATTCATATCACAGATTCTATGCGGCATACGGTCACTAAAGATAAATGAAACTATTCAAAATATTGGCAAGAGCAGTAAATTATTGTCTCATAAGAATATAGAAGGTATGAATTATTGTAAATAAAGTTATTTATAATAATTAATAATTATTTTCCTTCATATTTCTCTCTAAACTTTCATTTACAAAAATGAATCTTTGTCTACATACACATTTTTTCTGAAATTATAATGCATTGTTTAAATAACGTATTGAGCATATAAATTTCTGTAAAATGTTAAATATTTAAAAACATTTTTTCAAAAAGGAAGTTTCCGCTTTTATTTCAAATATAAGATAGGCTAATCAAATTTCAAATATTTAATGAATTAATTTTCCAGTGAATAAATCTGTTTCACATGTTTAATATTTTGTTAAAATTATCAAAATTACTATAATTTAAATTATTGTATTTTCGTTTAGTATTATATACGTTATTAATGTTAATTTAATATTTTCATTTAAAATTATGAAGCGGTATTATAATAATAACTATAAAATACGTTTTATAAATCTAGGAATATTTGAAGATTTTGAAGATTTTGTTCCATTAGCACAGTTTAAACAAGCAAAGGTTATTTAAAAAAATTTTTTTCAATGAAAATGGTTGATCTTTTGAATTGATTTTATATTATATTTTATATTCAATTGGTTCCTTATGTTAAGCAAATATGTTTAGCTATGTTAGTATTATTATAAAACTTACATAAATAAATATTACTTGCAATTAAGAACTAACTGTAAAAATTATTTTATTTATTATTCAGCAAACATTTATAATCACTTCAAAAACTTTGTATGCTTAAAAAATAAATATGAAAGATTAAAAAATCAAAAGTAAAAAATACAAAAAATTTTGTGATTGCTACATTTACAAAAATCAACCATTACATTTTTTTGAGCTTATAAATATTACACGCATATATACAATTTTTTGTAGCGAATTATTTTTCATAGATAGAAAATAATTCATAGAACTCATAGATAAATGCATTCTTAACAGATATTTATTATCGTACATTCTAATTATTGTATCGACGTTAAATTAATAATTTATTTTAAAAGATTTACCAATATGACGATTCTAATTCAGTAAAATATATTTTCAAACTATTATCAACATAATTCAGCTAGATATTTATACTTTAGATTATTTTACATTATTAGAATATTGAAATAGTAATAAGATGGGAAAAGATTTACTCAGTTTTTAAATATTTTTTTAATTGATTATATTAATAAAATTAGGTTTTGAATTAATACGCTTTTAAAAAAGCATTATATCTTAAAGTCTATTGCTTTTTCTATCATCGCTTTCGATGTAATATGAATTAGTATTAGAATTGATTCTGCTGAATTACATATTTTGAATTAACTATTAGTAAAAATTAGAAATCTACAGTAAATATATCACATCTTCGTCTATATTTTCATCAAGTTCAATATTTTAATTTAAAATTTTTTCATTGTTGCTAATTTTTGTGTGCATTTTGTATTTATTATAACAAATTACAACTTTTGAGAAAAAAACATTTTATATATATGGTCATACATTCATTTTTATTTAAAACACATTATACAACTTAAAATTATAGACATAATTATTTGTAAGTATTATGAACAAATAAGTATGGTTGGAAAGAGTTTTTATTTTTAAGAACTTAATTTATAATAATGTATAGACTTGAAAAAGTACGTATAAATTGTTTTCGAAATTACTTTGAAATTTTATTTAATTGATTTAAATTATTAATTATAATATAAATTTGAAAAATTCATTCATAAATATAAATTAATTATTATATTTATTTCGTTCATTTACCACGTTTAGTTAAAACAAACATGGATCAGTTGGTATAGTCTGAATGATTATAAATAGATTTAACCCAGAGAGAAAACATGAAAATATTTTTTGATTTTAAGGAAATTGTTTATTTATGTATATCCGATTTATATAGATATTTTTTATTACATTCGTTCAACAGTTTCTCATAATAGTTATATAAGCGTTTCTATATATATACACAGTTTGAAATAAGATTAAATAATAATAATAATAATAGTTTTACTTATTAATATATATTGCAGTTAAAATTATCATGAATAAATAATAAATATTCAAAAAATAATTGAACACGAATAATTAGCTTTGTCGAAGAAAATAAAAAAAAATAAAAAAATGAAATTAAAATAAAAATACATTAATTATAAAATGTTTATAATCAAGTAAAGAATCTATTCATATAAGTAATGATATTTACGTATATTATGGAAATAAATAACAAATATCAACACATAATTTATTTGTTACGGTTTACGTTAATTGAAAAGAAGACGTATAATTCATATGTAAGTAAATTAACCAAAAATCGTAAAGATTTTCATGAAACTAAAAATTAATAAGCAAGTACAAATTTATATTCTTTTATTTAAAAAATTTATTTTTAAATTTTATAACATTTAATTTTTCTTATTTCCATATAATTTTTTAATATTATGTTGGATATAGTATTTTGTGGACCATTTATATAATTATAAAATATTCCTTTACAAAATTAATTCGTAAAATTTAAAAATTTAAAAAATTTTTTTAAAAGTCAATATTTAAAATTTTGTATTTATCTGACTGAATAAAATTTTACATATCAGCAATTAAATATAATCATAATTGAACGAGAAATGAAATTTATTTCATCAAAAAAAATTTTTCTTAAAATTAAGGATTAATCTACTTATCTTGTCATTAACAAGCGATGAATTTTATCAACAAATTTGATTGTTAACAATGAATGATAATGAATAGTTATGATTATGAGAGCTATGAGTGAGAGGTAATAATAAACGCTACATTTATTTTAATTAATTATATAATGAAGTATTGAATATTTTTGATTTAATAAAACAGAACAGAATTTTTTCGTCTATGATGTATAAGTATTCTTTACAAAATGTTTAAATGAACTTTGTATAATTTTAAACAAATAAATGAATAATTGAATAATATAAATTTAAATAAGATTTATTTCGGATTTTTTCAGATTTTTTATTGATTTATTATATCAAAAATAATATATTTTCACACAAATAAGCCAAAAAAATTTTTTTAAACAAAATTTCATTATAACTTAATTACATATTATGTCTTTTTGTTTGTATTAATTGCTGTTGTATTTCTTAAAGACATTGTAAAAGTGATGCAAATGTATAATACATATTATTTTTTTGAAGCATTACAAAATTCAAAGACTAAGTTACAAATTTTTTGTGATATTGTATTCTATATATACTTAGTTTAAAAATTAAAATATAAAATATAAAAAAAATATAAATTCATACTAAAGTATAGTGATAGTTTTATTATTAATAAAATTTACAAGATATAATTTTTATGAAGTTATAATTTATAAATTTTTTTAGATTGTTATATTTTTTATAGCAAATATCATATTTCTGTACATAGATGAAAAATTTATTTCAAATATGTTAGATATACGGACAAAAAATTACAATAAAAATGAATCAGAAATTTCTTTAAAAACATATTTTAAAGTCAATATATTAATTTATTTTGGAATCTTAAGCATCTTAATAACACCTTTTACACAAATCTTGAATTTTTAAATTTTTAAACAAATTTCGTATTTTCTTAATAAAAGTTTATTCAATACTATGCATAAAAAATAAGCTATAAAATAAATAGTAATATAATTTAATATTTTATAATTATCATAAATTAATTATGATATAATAAAGTTGTAAGAATAAGGTTTAAAGATGTTGATAAGTTCAGTAATAAATATTAAAGTTACCAAACACACTTGTAATAAAATTTTAATTTATTATTATGATACTACCGTTTTATGTAATGAATATTTTATCAATAAAAAGGATATTCAAGCAATAAAATCAGTACATAGATGTAATTTAGCTAAGAAATTTTGAATTATCAACAAATTTAATGTATGTTTGACTTTTTGTCTCAGAAAATTATAGATTCCTAAGAAAAAATAGTGTCTAATTCAAATTTATGAAAAAGAATTACTTCAAAGTAAATATTATAGTAGCTAAAAATTGTAAATATAAATGTAGCACTTTTATATTAATATCTTTTTCATAATAAGTGTACGAGTATAATTAAACATTTATAATTCATACAGTGATGATCTTAAAAGAAGAACAACTTAATAAATAAGATAATTAATAATTGGATAATTGAAGTAAATATATATATGCTGTGTTAGTTATTATTTAAATATATGAAAAACAGACTTCTTAATGAATACAAATAATTTATGAAATTAAAAATTATGCTAAAATATCCAATTTTAGATTATTTATATATTTAGGTGTTGATAAAAGCTTTTGTTTATGATCTTTAATCTTTGTATAATAAAGAAAAATAGAAAAATATTACCAATGATGAGTTTTCATAATCATTTAAAATATTCTTGGTATATTTTGAAAAAAAATGTTTAGAGATTTCAAAAGAAAAATTACTTAAATAAATATTAAATTGAAAAGTGAAAAACCATCTGTACAAAATAATGCGTATGTGTAATATTATAAATAATATTGATTATTTGGAAAGATATACTTTTTCATTAATAGAATTACTTAATCAAAGATTTACTATTTCATAAGAATGAATTTATTTATTAAAATTAATACATTATAATATAATCAATATATCAATAATGTTTTATATTTTCGCATTTTAATCACTTTTTTAACATCGGATATTTGAGTTAATCTAATAATTACTTGAATGATTTTAAATAATTCTATATAACATCATATACCTTTTATGTTTGAATGAGATAATACAATCTGCATGATAAAATATTCATATTTATTTTTAGAATTCAAAAAGTTACAAAAACTTTTTTTAATGTCAGAATGTCGTGCATGTACATAAATTATTTACGTTATATTTGGTAACAATAGCATAGAATTAACTTAATAATGACTTTATTATATACACAATGATAAAGTACAATATAGTGATAATTCTTTTTATTATTTTGTTATCTATCGAGTATTAAAGACATAATATTTAAAAAATTTTTCATAGTTTTATTTTGTGGAACGAATTATTAAGTAAGAATTATTAAAGAATTTTTAAATTCATATAACTATTTATAATTATTTGTAAATAATCTTTTTTATTATAAATTTATAGAATAGAAATGTATTTTTATAGCTTTTGTTTATAAATAATCTTTCATGATTTATCTTTCAATTTAATACATTCTATATTATATTCAATAGAATATATTCTAAAAATATTTCTTTATTATTATGTATTCAAAAGAGTTTATAAATTTATAAAACGTGCATATAATTTATATTATTCAATATTTTATGTTCGTGAAATATATGTATTTTCTATCCCATGTCAAATATTTTAATTTTGAAACACTTTAGTATTAGTTTTTTTAAAGTAAATTATACATATGTTAATATTTATACTTAATTATATTAATCTGCATTTACTTATTTTATCAACAAAATAACTTATGTAAGTAAAATCACCCCTATTATTAATTTACGGAAGAACTTTTCATGTTATTTTTTACTTAACGTTTTCTAACAATTTTTAATTAATCTTTAATAATATTTTAGTAGGTTTTTAAATAATATTATTTAATAATTGAATTCTGATCTCAGTTAAAGACATGTTGAAATATAAAAAAATCATGAATTTTGTATTTACATTTTATTATATACATGAACTTTTGATAATTCAATAAAATCTTGGTAATGAATAAGATTAATTAGATTATGATCTACGGAATTTTTAAATTTAAGTCAAATAAATTCAACTTCTCCAAAAATTTTTATAGATGAAACAATCCATGAATTATATTTGTCACTGTGTGAGCAGCTTGTACTTCCGTTGTGGGCCATTAGTTACTCATATACTACTTATTTATTATTTATTTTATTCACCAATAATTTATCAATTTTTATTAAGAATGTTTTATGCACTTATAATAAAATTTTTGCTTTAATTAATTTTCTAAAATCTTATTCATATACTTATTAATATTTATTTCTATTTTTCTTCTTGAATCCTAAAATTGCTTTTCTATTTGTTTCTCTTGTTTACCTATTTATTTCTGTCTGTATTTTGATAGATTTTTTATAATATATTTAAATGTTTTTTTTTTCTTTCATAGTTTTTATCCCGTAATGATCCAGTAATATTCTGATTCCTATTTCCTTTTTGATTGTATGATTGGTTAATATTTTTAGTTCCATATTTTTTATCTTTATTTATTTTTTTGTAAACATTTTTCATCTTTTAAACTTTCTACAATAATTCGTTTCATTTCTTGTATGTACTGTAATTTTTCTAAATTATTAGTTAATATTATTGTTGTGAACTTAATTTTGTTGCTTATACTTCTTTCAAAATTATTTCTTCCTTATGTATAACTCCCTTTAAAAATTACTCGGCCATCCTATACTTTGTCAGAAATTATTTATTTTTTTGTTTTGAGTTTTAGACTGTTTTTTCAATGTATTTTTTAAATAGGTGTATTAATTTGCTTTAAATTGAATATCCTCACTCTTTGTCAGTATTTTTATATTACGTATGTATGTCATTGAACTTATTTTTCCATAACTTTTTTTCTGACCTTCCGGTTTTTAAAATTTTGAGATATGCCCTCACTATATTGAATAATTTAGAGCTTGTCGGACAAGTTTGTCTAACTTTTTTCCAATTTCTATTTACACTATTTTATGATTACCTGTAATTTTCTTCGTATAATTTATTAGATATATTTTTACATGATTTCTATGCTTTGCTTTTTCTATTTTATTTTCCCCCTTGTCTATTTCTCAGTATTCTCTATATTTTTTCCATTATTCGATGTATTTCTCTCTTTTCTTCTCTATTTATATCTATTTACTAACTATATATTAGCATCACCTTTTTTTACTTTCCTAACATTGTTTATCTCACCACGATACACTCTTGTTTTTATTCCACTGTTTTTGTTTTATAAGTACTATAATATTTTTCATTTTAATTTATGTTTTCATATTATCTAATATTTTATCTAATTTACTCATTTTTTCTTTACTTTACTTTTTTCTTTAATTTTCTTTATTATCTTCTTGCCATTTCATGTTATCACTTTGTTCTTTTTTTAGGTGAATCAGTTGGTTAATTAAATTAATTGGTCATCATATTTCGATACGCTTACCACTTTTAGTGTATTTAATTCGTTTTTAGGCTTTGTATTCACCATCACATAATACACTATAGATGTTCTTCATTTTGTACTAAATATGAAATTACTATTAATTCTTTCATTTTTTACATTCAAAATATACAGTTCTTTTTCTTTGATAAATTTTTCCTTTCACATATCATGCATATGTATTCAAAGTTTTTTCTTATTTTATTTTTCATGTGCACTACGTTAATTTTAAACGAATAATCCTATGTTTATCTTCTTTTTTTCTAATTTTTTCTATTTCATCTTCTATTTTTTTTTTCATTGTTAACCCATTCCATTTTCTACCGAATTACTTTATGCATTACTATCGCTGTTTTTTCCGACTAATTCCCTGTATTTCCTGATCATTGTTTTCCTGTTCCGGTTTTTTTTAAACATAAATTCTCTGTAAATGTACACGCTCTTTACTTTTTATCGATTAACCCTTTTTAGGTTCTTTACCTAATTTTTTTTCTTTGTTTCTTTTTAAATCATTTTGTTGTAAATAGTTTAAAAAACAAGAAATAGCGACAAAATAAATCTTAAATTCTTGATAAGTACAATCGAAATTTTTTACATTTTATAAATTTAATAAATACTATCCATGAATATATATATATACCACAATAGAGAATAAAAATGTGAGAGGAACGAAACTGAGAATGAGTGGGAGAGGGAGAGAGAGAGAGAGATAGAGAGAAAGAGAGAATTAGTTATTAGAATAAATTCGAGTTTAAATTCTTTTCCACTTTTAAATATTTAATTTTAGATTTTTTTACGAAATATAAAATTAAGAATATTAAATATTTATAAAATAAAATAATAATTTCTAAATAATATATTTATATATTTCTCTAAGTAGCTTAGTTCTAATACAAAAACATACTTTGCAAAGAATAATTCCTAAAATTCATCCTATATAAATACACTGACATCGTCTGCAAATATTAAAAAAATGGATTAGAGGTACGATATAAATTTGTATAGAAATGTCTAATTTATCTGATATAAATTTGAATTTTTATCATTTAATCTTTTATATTCTTCATATATTGATAAAATCTACTAAAACATATTCTTTTTAGAAAAATTCTATTTTTATTATCAGGATATAAAAATTTTTCTTAATATGGAATTGATTACCAAAATGTTTTTGATTAATTATACGGTTGATAATTTTATATTAAAATTACTGAATCAAATTAAGGTTTAATAATATTAAGCTTTTATTATATTATTTAAAATAATTTTTCTCTATATTTATGTGGAAAAATAAATTCAGGTATTATGAAAAGATATACGTATATATTCATTATTCCTCTTAGTGTTTAAATCTTTGCCAGTATAATAATTGATATCTATATGGGCAAATATAAAATTAATCTGGTATTGAAAATTAAAAGATTTAATATTCTATTGATTAAAAAATCAATATTTTCAAGGGAAAAAATAAAAACAAAATTGGAGAAAGCTCAAGTGACTGTTGAGATTTTATTATTATTGGGACTTGAAGTTTTATTATAAGGGCCATATTTTTTCCCAATAACGTGTTTAATTTCTTTTCATTATATTTGTATTGACAGTTATAATTCAGGAAAATTTTAATGTGCAAAAACATCTAAGCCTGTCAAAGTAACATTTTGATGTAATCGGTGCTATTGTCTTTTGTGATTCACATTTCTCATATAGAATACTTATCACATCGTTTATCACCTTGTCACTTTATTTACTTTTTAAATAATAAATTATAATTTTTATGAACGTATATAAATACTATTTGAGAATTTTGAAATAATTATTGAAATTTACTGAATTTTTTTATTAAATATAATAATTAATTAGTCTGATAATATTTTCATAAAAAATTGCAATTTCTCTTAATTATTTGCTTTTTATTTATTGATTTATTTTTTATTATAATTTTTGTAAAATATTTACTCAATTTTATCTTTCTTTTTTATAAGCTGTACAATAAAATATTTTTTAAAACTCTTTTTATTATGAATCACTAATTCTGAATATAAATTTAATAAATTGAATTATTAATCACTCATTGAATTATGTAATTTTGGTACAAAAATTGAAAGTACACATACTTATTTATAGCAGTACTATATAAAGTAATTGAACTAAAGTTTGTAGAGGGAAGCTAATAATTTTTTTAAAGAATTTGTACTTTAAAAACAAAGAATTATTTTTATAACTAATTTTTTTATAATGAAAAATAAATGTAATTTTATTACTTAAGTAAATAAATTTTTTTTCGAGAAAAATTGTAAACTTAAATATAGAAATTATTTTTTTTAAATTCAATTACACTAAGTTTTATTTTAATTAGTTCATAAAAAATAAGTAGAGTCATAAAAATAGATAATATATGTAAATATTATTCTTATGATACGAAGTTTTGAAAGGAAAGATTATGAATACATGTTAGTATATAAGAAAAAAAGTTATCATTTTTATAAGTTTTTATGCGATAACAATAATTTTTTAATACTTTATTTTATAATTTTCATAATTATTTTCATATTAATTGCAGTTGTTATGTCTAGGATTAGCGCTTAAGATTAAGTTAATAAATGCTTTAAACTCAATTAAAAAAAAATCAGTTAATATTTAATTTCACAATAATTTTTATTAAAAAATAATTTTATTAACATTTTTTACTTCATAATTTTTTATATAAGACAACATTATAATATTATATTTGCTTTATTAAACTATTAATAAATAATTGATTATAAAATTCTAGGATTAACATGGGTCAACATACTGTATATTTTTTAATATTATCAATAATTACTGCTTTTGCAATTTCTCAAAAAGTTTCTTATAAAAACTATAGAATTTATACATTATCTACAAAAACTAAGGAAGATAAAGCATCAGTATTGAAATTAATAACCTCATTTGATGGTGTAAGTAGATTTATTATGAACATTTATAATACTTTAAAGTTCTTATAATATAATTTTTTAATATAATTGTTTCATTGTAATATTATTATTAATTAACTTATTTGTAAATAATAAAATATGAACAGAAAAGAAATAAATTTTTTTTATATTCTGTATGTATATTTTTGAATATTTTTTTTAAACAAGTATTGAATATTTGTTATTATTTATCATTTACTTTACATTAAATTAGATACTAAAAGGTTATTATATATAAATATAACGGTAATCATATTTTTCAAAATAAAGTATCTCCCTTGGAACATTGTTAATCCAATGTCAATAGTAGTTCCACCAACTCAAGTAGAAGATTTTGAAAACCAAATGAAAGCTGCTAATATAGACTATAAAATTACCATGAATGATGTCCAAGCGGTGATCGATACGCAGCAGTTAAAAGTTGGGGATGAAAAAACATTTGATTGGACGCGTTATCATACTCTAGATGAAATCAGTAACTGGCTTGATAGTCTTCCGAATGAGTATCCCGAAGCAGAAAGGCTTATTGGTGGACGTACATTCCAAGGCCGACAAATTAAGGGTGTGAAAATATCATTCAAGAATGGTAATCCAGGTGTCGTTCTTGAGAGTGGTATTCACCCAAATGAATGGGTATCACCAGCCACTGCGACTTATTTGATTAACGAATTTTTAACTAGCAAAGATCCAAAGGTTCGAAAATTAGCTGAATCTTATGATTGGTATGTTTTTCCAACTCTTAATGCTGATGGCTACGCTTATACGCACACAACGGTAAGTTTACTAGTATCTTAGAAACACTTTTTAAACTAATATATTAAAAATTATTTTATTTCAAAACGAAATTTTTCTCACGTTACGTTATTAAAAAAAATGTTTTTTTATTAAAATAAAATTATAATTTAAAGTATTGTATTTAAAATCAGAACAATTTTACGTTTAAAAATATTTTTAAATTGTTTTGTTGAAGATATTACAAATTATTTAATAAAATATTTTTCAAACTTTTAAAATCAAATGGAAATATTGTGTTCTACTACACTGTATTATATGTTTATGTGCATGTGTTACAAGAATCTTATAGTCAAATGAATATATTTGAATTTTATTAAAAAATGTATAAAGAATTTAAATTAAATGCATCTAATATTTAAAGAAATACGTTTCTTTTTCATATACATATTTCAAAAACTATTAAAATTTAATCGGATTAAATTTTAGGTTCTGATACAACGAGTATTGTATAATGTTATACATTTCCATATTCTTTAATTGAAAAAAATTTGCTTAGTATTATTATAGATAAATATTTTGTAAAAATTTCATTTGAAATTGAAATACATAAAACATATAAAATAATTAATTGAACATGAAAAATATAAAATAATAATTTTATTTTATAAAGTTTAATATAATTAATGGTAAATTATTGCTTAATATAATATTTAACTTTAATAAATTTAAATATTTGCACATTAGTTATTTTTAGCAACAATCAAACATGTAGATCAATTATACTAAAGAAACATCTAAATCTTTATTGGCTGTTTAAAAAACTTTTTTTTTCTTAAAATTTTATTAAAACTAATTACAAGTATTATATAGGATCGTTTATGGCGTAAAACTCTTTCTCCTGGTAATGGTACTTGCTTTGGTGTTGACCTTAATCGTAACTGGGGCTATGGATGGCAAAGTAAGTTACAATAACTAAGATTTGATAATTTTATATCAGTTACAAATTACTATAACAATCCAATAATTCAAATATTTTTGTATTCAAATATCGAAAAGATTTTAATGGATCGTTTTTTACATTTGCAAAAAAGGCTTTGAAATTGGCAAAAATAGACTATTAGAAATGAATAATATTTTTAATATTCTCCTAGGATTTATTTAAAAAATATGAAAATGTCGAATCAATTACAAAATTAAAAATTTTTGCTTTTGTTAAATACATAATTACAATAAGCGAGAAAAAAATATCTCAGACAGATTAAAGTCTATTCATCGTTCTTTTATGTATATAATGATTTATTTTTCAATACTTTATTTTTAATTTTTCATTATTATTATTAATCTCAGTTTATTAGAGGTTTTACAAATATTCATACCTATAATTTATCAAATATTATAAATATTACTTATAAATATATCTATAAGTGAATATTATTATATATATTTATATTAGAAACTCAATAAGATATCAAAGTTATTTTAAGTCTTAGTCACATAAAATATAAAATCTTCAAAGAGGTAGTGAGTGATAGATGATACAATAACAGTATATGAATTCACTATTTTATTATAGTACTTTTATTTTAATAAATAATCTTCTAATATTCTTCTATTTCATTTTTCAATTTTAATATTTTTAATATTATTAAAGAATTTACACTATTTTGTTTTATAATTGAAAAATACAAAACTGTTAACTATAAAAATTATTATTAATTACTGAATATCGATAATAATTTAAAAAATAATCATAATGACCTTAAATAAATAGATATTTACTGAGACTAAAATGTAAAAATATGAACAACTTATAAAATATAATGTATACTATTACTATAATATAATATTTTATAACTTTTAAACTATTCTTGTTTAAAACTTTTGTTAAATTTATAAATGATCTTGAATCTAAGAAAGATTGACAATAAAATTTTATTATGTAGAAATACAGTTTTGTATTTAAATATAAATTCGATTTACATATATTATTGTTCTTAATTAAAAAAAAAATTATGAAAAGGATTTAAAATTGAAAAATAAGATATATTATTATTATTATTTATTATTATTATTATTATTATTATTATTATTATTATTATTATTATTATACTTTTCTAAATATACTTATAATTTTTGTTGCGATTATAGAGTCTAAAATAATCAACAATGAATGCCATTCGTTTTATGAAGGTCAACAACCTTTTACTGAAATCGAAGCAATATCTTTTTCTAAATATATCAAGTCAATTTCAAATAAGTTATTTGCTTACATAACTTTTCATAACTTGGGTGAACTTCTTGTGTTTCCATATGCTTACACCACAGAACATCTGGACAATTATGATGATGCTGTAAAATCTTTTTTAATTTCTTGTATACTAATTATTAATTTTGAATGACTAATATGCAATGAAAAAAATTTTAATTGTAGTTAGCAATCGCAAAGAAAGCTGCAGATGGCCTTGCTCAGAAACATGGTAAAAAATTTGCAGTTGGAAACATGGGTGAAACCTTTAGTAAGTACCAATAAATCATAATATTAGTATAAAAACAACAATATAAACAACAATTTTTAAATATAATAATCATATTAGAATAATCATGTTTAAATTTGTATTGATTATCATCGAGAAAATTTTAATGTACATGTAAAATCATTTGTAATTATAATAAAAAAATTCATTTTCAATAAAGTGTTTATTTACAGTAAATAAAATGTTAATAAAAACTATTCATAATACCATTATTCTGTTAAGAAAGTACTTGTAATAATACTTTCAGGTTAAATTAACTAATACGTTTTATTTATTTATGCATTAATTTATTTTTACTAGTATTCATTGATTATTATATGTTTTGATATAAATATTTGTATTTGAAATTTTTGTATTATATTGTATAAACAAGATTATGTTATTATATATTTTGATTATAAATAAGAAATTGTTATGTTCATTTCAAATGTATTTTCTCATACATTATCTGAATTATACATTATCTGAATTACATTATCTGAATTATAATTCAAAAATTTCAATAAGAAATTAAGATATTTTTTTATAAAATTTATTAAATAAGTTAAATTACGGTTTCAATAATATCTAAAAAAATTTCATTACAAGCAAGCACATTATTTTTAAATTTTCTTCAAATTTAATAACAAACTTAATAATTATTTGATAATATTTTTGTATTAATAATTCAAGATCTACTTATTCGTAATATAGAATAACATTAATTTGCAAAAAATAGATATTGAAATGTTTAAAAAATAAATGAATATATTTATTTAATTTTATATGAAAAATATTTCTTTATGAAATTAAGATGAAAATATCTCATACATTGTTTTTATTTATTGCAACTTTAGAATTTTATTAAATTGTACAATTAAGAATTTACAATTTAGAAATATAAATTGTTAAGTATTAATATTTATAATAATTAAATTTTTGACCGTTATAAATAGTGCAAATATAAAAATAGTCGAACTACTTAAAGTAAAATAAATATAAAAATATTTTAACAATTTGTATTTATATTTTAGGTATATTACCAGGAAGCTCTATGGATTGGATGAAGGGTGAATTAAAAATGCAGTTGGCTTATTCGTATGCGTTACGTGATATAGGAGAGTATGGTTATTTACTTCCAGCCGAGCAAATTATTCCAACTGGAGAAGAAGTTCTGGATTCTTTAATTGCTTTATTCGAAGAGGCACAAAAACTTGGATATCCAAAAAAGGCTTGATAAATAATTAATATTTATATGCTGAAGTAATTTGTTAATATAATAAAATTTTCATCATAATAAGAAAGAAATAAATGGAAAATGTAAATAATTTTATTTTTTATTATTAAGTTAATATTAATATGTAACAACGATTTCCTTACTGTGTTCTGTAAATATATATAAAAAATATAAATGAAAACTTAGTCATTTTTATATTTAAATAAATTATTTAAAGTTTTATTCTAAAATTTCAGAAAATTATATTCAAATTCGTAACATATCGAGTAATTTTAATTATGTATTAGATGCAAAAATGAAATATTTCCTAAATTTATGTTAAATTTAATAATTGATTATATTCATATGTTTGAAGATGATGCTAAATATTTTTTAATAACCTGTATTTATAGAACATTTTGTTTATTTAATTCTTATGTTTTTATTCAAATATTATACAAATGTTTTAGTGCATTATAAACGTGTTAAAATAAATAATCAATAAAGAAGTTAAATTATAAAAATGTTTGAAGTAAATGTTTGATAGATTTTCGACATAATTTTTTCAATTTAATCTTGAAAAAAGAAACTTTAAAAAGTTATTTTTTTAGATTTAGAAGTTTATATATACTCAAGATTTTGAGTGATCAATCCGTAATTTTGTGGAACATACAAAAATATATCACTTAATTTTTTGGAATTATACTATACGAAAAATATTTTTCGATGTTATATTTATACACACATATATATATATATTTAATAAGATTTAATTAACATTAATTAAAATTATTCTTGACACTGTTATTTTATAAAACAGCTCCAAGAAAAAAATACGATAATTCTAATGATGATTAATTAGGTCAGTCTTAAATTTAAATTTCAAAATTATTATTTGAAAAAATTTATAATAAGACAAATATTAATATCTTTATATCTCTAGTATTTAGGTTTGATACTTGTTTTGTACAATTTCTGAGTAATAGAATTACAATAAGTATAGTTGAAGCCTTGAAAAAAAACGACTAATATGTATCAATATAAATTTATTATATAAAACTGTCAGAAGAATTATTGTAATTACTCCAGTGTCGAAAGTGGCTTGTATTCTTATATAGAGAGACTGAAATATTCATTAAAGATGTTTTAAAAAAAATGATATATTTACTTAAAATGATCGTAAAGATTTTTCGTAATGCATTATCTTGACGAACATTTACATATTTATTATCTATTATCTCTGCTAGTAATCAATACACAATCCATAAATGTTATGTATAGGAAAATTATCAACGTTCAGTGTCAAATGCATTTGTGATGCGCGATAAGTACAATAATAATTGATTGAAATAAAAAACATGTAAGTATTTATAGCCGAAAAGTGAATATTAATTAATACGCATATTTTTAATATTTTTACAGTCAAATAAAAATATAATATAAATGATAATTTTGAAATTAATTTTTCATACACGTTTTTTTAATTTAGAACTATCTATGTTTGTAAAATTTATTATTATTATAATATATAAATTTTAATAAAATGTATACTAAGAATAATCCATAAACTGATTAAGTATTAATATTAGTTAAAATAATATTAGTTACATGCCGGTAAATGAATGTACGAGGAAGAGTATCCACGGGCGTTAGATCGATTCTTCTTTACATCCAACTTAAGGTCATGAAATCGTTAAAAATATAGGTGACAATCAGGACAACGGTTATTTGAAGCATTCGAATTTCGAAGATCTAAAAATTCCCGGTAACCCGTGTAGTTACGAACTTTGATAAAAGTAGGGATCTCTAATCTTCTAAATCCATTCCTTTATATGTTTCTTCTATTTATTGCTGTTATTCCTTCATATTTAAAATAATCAGTATAATTATCGAATAGATGCTTTGATAAAATTTTCTTGGCTGTAATGGTCAATTTCAAACACTGAATCTACATAATTATCGTATTCAGATCCAGTTGTCAGCAGTTGGATTCCTGTATCAGGATATGTAGCTTATTAGAGTTAAATATGATGATGGTAATAACGAATTGAGTTAGAAATTAATGTAATATCATTCATTAAAATAATTTTGTACTGTTAGCCTTGTTAAGTAGTTAAAAGAATAAAAAGTAATAGAATAAATAAATATAATAAAATTATAAATAATAAAATAAAATAAGAATAAATTTATAATTTTATAGTTAATAGAAAGTTATTTATTTTTTTAGAAGAGAGCAATCATTCCCAAAGAGTTTAAGAATCGAGATAATTTAGGAAAAGAAAAGGTCGTCAATGGTAACTTGAAATTTTCTTACGAGATTTAATAAAAATAATTTAGAAAAAGTTAATTGTAGATTAACCGTTAGCGTATAAAATTATATGAAAACATAGCATAAATACTTAAAAAAATGCTATAGAAGTTTTTTCTAACCGAATTTGCAAATATTTTATTCATTTGTCTACATGTTCAATTTTTTTATATATATAGACTATTTTTTAATGTTCATAGAAATTATTATATTTTGATATAAAATGAAAAATAACATTATCCACAATTTTCATCGTACAATATACTCATCTTATAAGAGTATTATATATTTAACAATCGTACTTAATCTTGTATATTTTCCAAACGTGTTTCTGCGTGTAATGTAGTCTATTATAGCATGATATTTAGGTATTTCATGATAACTGAGGATATCCAAATTCTTCATGAATGTGCAAATGTAATTCAGGAGAAAATCTAGGCAAATAAAGAAATTGATTATGACTAGAAAAAGGATAGGAATAAATATAAAATGGGTGAACAATTAAATAAATGGTTTTTTTTGTTAGTTCTGCAACTTGTAACTTTTCTAATAAGTATCATTCGGCAAGTAAACTACATGATCACAATCGAGATCAGCTTTCTTACTACTATACAGCAAATAAAATATTTAATTATTTATATAATTATTCATTTTTCCATTATTTTTAATTTGATTCAACTATCTTTAATGACTTTATATAGTTTTTATATTTTATAAATTATTTAAATTATTATAATTGTAGACAATAGTACATAATTTTGACAATAATTTTTCGAATTTCTGAGAAATGTAAGAATATTAACTTAAAATAACTATTTCTTATATTTTTATTTATATTTAAAATATTTATAAATTTAAAATTTTAACTTTTTTTTTAAATTTTAATACTTAATATCATTAATAATATTAAAAAATATATTTATTTTCAATATTTTTATTAAAAAAAAATGACGTATGAAAATTTTTGCTTGAACTCTTTAGTTTTTGTAAAAAACAATTGTATTTTTGTTCTAAAAATTTCCATTATTTTTGTATCTGTAATTATGTAATTTTTTTAATTTACAAATGTTTTTTATATAAAAAAATTTTTATATTTATATTAATATTTATATTTTATTGTATGAAAAATATTTCATTTTATGATAGATCTATGATTTTAGAGAGCTTAATATAATTTTTAAGTTCAATATAAATACAATATTAATGGTATCCATATTTCCATATATTATTTCATCCCTATAAATTTATCGGTCTTAATTACTACTGTTCAGTTTTTATCAATGAAAAATCAGTTTTGTAAATTATAAATTGTAAATGTAAAAGATAAAATCAAAATACCTTATGTCAAATATAAATAAAATATTTTACTTGGTTTTCAGGGTTGGAAACGTAGTAAGTTTTTCATTGTTAAAATTGAATTTAATATTGCATTTAACGTTGATATATTTAATATGCAATTATATTTATTAACATAAGATAATATGAGTTTTATACTTATTTATTTAAAAACAATAACCATTATTAGGATATTTTGAAAGACCTCTGAAATTAATATTTCCTTGTGCGATAAATTACCATGCCTTGATCTAGGAATTTATTGGTGTAATTTGATACAATTTTTTATATATACTTTATAATAATTACATAATACAATCCTTAAAAAAATTCTGAAAAATTATATACTTTAGTTTTAAAAAAAGCTTCTTGACAAAAGTTATTTCATTATTTTTTAATTATTTAAATTATATAATATTATGATTTTATTACAATTTTATTAAGAATTTACAAAATATTTTCTAAAGGTCAAAAAAATTAATTAATATCGATTATTTTATGTAATATAACTTGAAGAAAATTTACGCTTTATAAATCATTACAAGATAAAGTCAATATCTAAATACAATTCAATTATGTTGGGGTGAAATAATTCAGGTGTAGGTTAAATTCATTGAATTTATAAATATAGAAAATTTGTATACAACTGATTTCAATTTAATATCTCGTATTTTTAAATATTATCTTAGATTAAAAATACAATGAAATTCAGTACATATTGAGAAATATAAATTGCATAGATAGTTCTAATAAGATTGTTTTAAATAGTAATAACTTTTAAAATTACACTTGTATTTTTAACAATAATTTTTAATAAAATATATCCATATAAAAATTATATGTTTACTTCTATATATATATATATATATATATATGAAATCTGATCTCTGGAGTGTTATACATAAAATTATTATTTTATTTTAAAGATTCAAATACTGTCTCGAAGATTATATTTGACAGACTCTGCACAAAAGTACATAATTATATTAATATACACACACACGCGCGCGCGCACACACACACACACACACAAAATTTATAACAAATATTTAACGAATAATAATTCAGAGAAAAAATCTTTTTTATAATTTAAAATTACTAATAATAAAATTTTTGAAATAATGCAGAGTATTTTGTGAAATATCTTTCCTTATATATAAGTAATAAGGAATATTAGGCATTATTGTCATCGTTGGCACCTCGTCACCTTGGCTCTGGACCGTTCATCCACTTGTATAATACACTGTGTTCCGTTTGGTCAGAACACAGATCTTCTATCTAAAAGACACGAAGTGACGGCCAAGATAAACCTTAAATGCTTGCCAAGTAAACAGTCGAAATTAGCTGCGTTATTCGGCTCAAGTACGCATCATCACATGTATGGTGTGACATCCGGAGAGAGAAAAACAAATATATGCTTGGAAGGAAACAACTTGAAAGCAAGTCTATTTCTCTTCATTTGAGATACATAAGTAGATATTTAAAAAAAGATAGATAGATAAGAACATAAGTAACAAAATAATTTGGTACATAAGTAATAAAATAAATAGATAGACAGATATATACAAATACACAGTTTCACAAATATAGGATTACGAATAAAATATACGGATAAAGAAAATAATAAATTTTAATTTAGATAAGTTTTCAACTAAAATTATAAATAGGTTTTATTTAATTAATACATTATATTTCTGTAATGTTTTATTACTCTTTGACAAGTAAGTTAATAACTAAAAATTTTCGATAGGAAAACTTCAATTCTTAATATTTTATTTTTCTTTACATTCGATATTTTCCTATTTAATTCAGTACTACTAAACTAAAGTCTGAAGTAAAGTAATTTCTAAATTGATGCGATTCTAACTAATTCAATTTCTTCTAGATTTGAACATCAATTTTTTTAAATTCATTGACCGTTTAATTTCTTACTAATATTTTGTTTTCATTATTTAATTTTTGTACTACTAAATTACTGGAAACTTTGTTAAGTTATAATAACACAACGTTAAATAAAGTGTTTCCATTAACTATATCAAATTCTTTTGCCTTTGTTTTTGGTTTTCATCCTAATATGTTGTATATTTGTTATCTTAAACACATTAATCTTATTGCAAAAAAAATAAAGAAAAGTTATTAATTTTAAGTTAATTATCCTTTTATAAATTATATACAAATAAAAAGTTTAAAATTATTTAAATAAATTATGTTTTTTTAAATTTCTTTAAATATTTATGTTACAGTAAAATATTAGCAATATGAAACAAATTTTTCTCGTTTTATGTTAAATATTATTTGAAATATAAACATACATAGAATTATAAAAAAGTTATTATTTGATTTTCAATAGAATAATGTAAGGCATTAATTGCATCAAATGAGAATAATAAATAAATATTGTCTTAAAATATTAGGTAAAATTTAGATTTTCTACAATACAGTCTTAAAATTCTAAATAGAAATGAAAAGAATAAAAAATTAATTATTATAAATATAAAGGATACTAATATAATATAAGTATTTTCAAAGAAACAATCGATTGGAATGTCTGTAATTTAATTAATAATAATTTATCAGAATGATATTTTTTGTTAGACTACCATTCCATTGTTCCTTCTTAAAATATGCTACCTTACTCAATTATAAAAAAATTATAAAAATATAAATAAAATATTAATTAAATTATTTTTATATGATAAAAGAATCTTCAATCTAAATTTGAAAGTAATACAATTGCCAAATATATACAATTAAAATAAAAAAGCTAGTTGTTTATATAACTTTGTATGGACTATAGCCAATTTATCATGTTATAATTATAATACATATTTGGTGATTCCACGTTTTATCTTAAAGACGTTTATAAACTTGTAAATATAATTTTGATTAAAAATCACAACGTAATTGGTCTGTTGTACTCAAAGTTTTATCGACAACTCACTTAAAAGCAATCAATAAATAAAAAAAGAACACAAAAAATTAAGAAAGAATTTAACATTAGTAATTAGATTAAAATTTTTTAAATGTATTAAACTTTTAATAGGATTAAGTATTAATTCAATTTACTAATATATATATATATATGTATATATATTAATTATTCAAATTATGGAGATTAAATTTTTCGTTTTAAATTAATATTCTAAATTAAATAGTTTCCTTTAGAGAAAAAGTGACTCAATTACTATATTTTAAAATTCACATGACATTGAGTAAAAATCTATTTTAAGTAAAAAATTATTTGTTTCACATAGAATTATATATATTTTGTAATATTACAAACAAAATTTCATAAAAATGTTTTAAAATTTACTTAAATCATTATTTTTTAACTTTGAACAATACATAAAAATTAAAATAAATAAAAATATGAATATTTTAAGGTAAACATTGGAATATTTATAAAAAAAATTTATTGACTAAAAATAAAAAATTTGTTTAGTGCAAATAAAATATTTTTAAAGTTTATATAAATTGATTCATCATCGAGTAATTTAATTTTTACTTTTAAATATATTATTTACAAAATATTAAACGTTCTATGAATGAATTAAATTTTTTTCAGAAATTATCGCATGATTAATTTCAACAAAATATTAAACTAAATAATTGAAATAAAATAATAAATAAAATTTTCAATATGTAACGTTTAAAAAATAATATTATATTTAACAATTTGACATTATCACAATACATTATTTCTCATAATCTCATAATATTGCCTTGTTTCAACATATTAATTTGTTTTCTTGTTTGTTTCTCTCCCGGTGTCGTTGAATGCTGCAATATATTTGAATTTTTTCATTTTCCTTTCATTTTGTTCAACTCTTCTTTTATCTCTATTGCATTATTAATATAATCCTCGAAAATGTTTTTGTAGTTTCTTTTTTGTTATTTACAGGCATTTTCATTCATTAATTTTTTAAAAATGAATATTTGTAATCGTATTTTGATGTTATCTTACCAATTTTAAGCGAAAAAACCTACATTTTGGTCATTACATCTTTTATGAAAATAAGTAAATATTAATATAATAATAATAATAATAATAAAATTAATATTATCTAGAATAATATATTAGAGTAAAATAAAATATTATTATATATCTATGAAATACTTATATGTACATTATATAATATAAGTGTAGTTTGAATAAATAAAAATCCGAAACATAATTTATACAAAACCTAATAAAAATATTGTTTATATTATATATATTATAATCTTTATAAAAAAGTATAATATAATTTATTATAACAATTACAATAATATTATTAAAAGAAAGACTTCTAAAAAATAACATTTGTAATGTTTGTTGCTGTTCATGAAGGTAGTATATTAGAATTATGGTGTTCATTATAATTTTTTTAATATTGATGAATACTTTTTTTTTATCAAAACCATCGATTAAATTATTAGTAGAATATTTCATTTATTTATATTATTACCATAATAATCATAAATTAATGTTTTAATATTATATGATTGTTATTCATAAGTACTTAATTCTGTATGGATATATTTAAATATAAATATTTAAATATAAATAAATTTATACCACTTTCTTTTGAAGAACAATTTCTATGAAGGTAAACAAAACGTAAATTTTATATTAAATGCTTAAAGTTGCAATAAAATTATATGGATAAAGTTGAACATCAGTAATAAATTTTACAATTTTTTCCTTTGTAAAAAGCATTGATTTAACAAACGTTTTTATACAAATATTTCTGATTCAATAACAATAATTTTTTTAATTAACTATTAAATATAATTGTATGTTTGTTTAATAAATCAAAAGTTGTGAACATTATAATAACAATCAATATATTATGAATTAAAAAAGTGTATCAAAAGTGAAAAATTACTCAACACAATTTACTATTCAGCGTTTACAATCAATAAAGTAAATTTTAAACATTATAATAAAATATATTTTGATACATATAAAAATTTAATTCAAATCATGAAAATTAATTAAAATAAAAATTTTTATGAAGTATGTAGTTTGATTCTAGAATGGAAAACATGTACGTAAAAGTTTGATTCTGTTAAAAACTAAATGAAATAAGTAAAGAAAAAAGGCAGAGACCAGAGAAAAGCCAAAAGCCGAATCATTTACAAGAAAGATTCCTAGTAGCCTTTTCGCGGCGGATCTTAGTCTATTCTCGGCGTCAGCCGGGCGTATCTACTTATCGCTGTGGTAGGACTGCAACCCTCGGCAATATAGCCTGAACACATCACAAAAGATTTGGAGAAGTTGCGGCTGAACAAACAGTACGCGCACGTTCCTCCTTCCTGCAGATCCTCTCTCTTTCTGCTTCTCTCTATCTATTCTTTCTTCTTTCTGTTTCGTTAAGTTGCCCTTACTACTATCCCACTTATTGTTTACTTTGGTTTTAATACATCAGTGCGCACACCTCAAACCATCTCTTACACGTATAATTAGGTCGTTTGGTACATAATCGTTTTTCAATTTGGGCCAGTACGATTAGGTTAAAAAAGATGTAATAGGCCTGTACCTATTTAGCTACGTCTACCTTGTCTTAATGTTTTTAACTTTTTTTTTTTTAGTAAATATAAATAACATGGATTTTAATAAAGTATAATTGAAGAATAATTTAAATGATAATCATTGTTCTAAAACGTATTTTATTTTCGTCTGTTGCTTTTTTTAGATGATAATTTTATTTAAATTACTTTGCAAGAATGATCTTGTAATGAGCAACTATTAGAGATATTCCGAATAACATTTAAATTACTTTATGTAGTGGTAAAAATTCCATTTTAGCTGTGAATAATTTATTTTAGCTATTTGTTGAAAATATTTGTAAATGTATGAATAAATTAAAACAAAAAATAAAAGAATACTAATTATTTCGGTTTTCTTATTAGAAAAAGTTTAGTTTTATATATTTTTAAATAATAAAGTAACTAGTATTTATAAGTCCTGTTTTTTATTTAAATTTAAGTTACATTGCATTGTGTGCATTTATAAACAAGACATTATTGCATCAAAATCTTATTTTCACGTAAAAAAATATAAGAAATACGAAATATTGTCATCCAATTTTGAAAAAAAAATGTATGAAAACTGTCGATAAATGTGGGTTGAAGAAAGGTTTATTGGAAGATGCGCTCGCGAAAAGGTACAGATGATTGTGTATGAAGCATTTTTAGCGAGATTTTTCGGCGAATCGACATCGAACGTGTTATATGTATATATACAGGGCTATACTCAGAGCACTCGAAAGCACTCGATGTCTATATGGAAACGAGGCTGTTGTTATTGTACGGGGCAACACAGGCGTCCGCCTGAGTGAAGCCAAGTCGGCAGGGACACGTGAGTTAAACCGATTTACACGTCGAGTGCAATACCGCTTTTTATATGAAATACTTTCCTTCACTTCTTGTTTTACAGTTAATTTTTGTAGCGAGAGTTTAATCTATATCCGTTTATTTAAAAAAAAAAAAAAAATAGGGAAAGTTTCAGATTGTGAAAAATGCAATTTTTTCAATATGTCTATTTTAATATACCTTCTTATTTTCACGTCGTTATTTACTGCATTTAAATTTAACATGCAGACATATTTAATTTGAAATATTTGTAGCAGTATTTAATAAATTTTCTATATTTAGAGATTACAATTATATCATCAAGTTTTACAAACAATAACTTAAAATTGTATTAATAAGTTGTTGTTGGCAATGTGGATACATCAGTGTTTAATATTTTTATTAAGTAAGTAATATATATTTAAAAATTAAATCATATGGCTTTTTTCAATTTATAATATGTACGTAATATAAGTTACATTCAAAAAATGTAATTTTAATAAATGAAAATATGATTATAAACAGGTTATTATCAAGATGAAATGAAATGAAATTACTCAAAATTATGAATAAAACTTGAGAACATAATTTAATAAGAAAGATTTTTAAATATTTTGGATATAAATTCTTGAATTATAATTATTTTTATCTTTAATTCATTTATTGCATATTGGAAACTATAATTTTTAGTGAATTCAAATTTTATTATTTTAACTTAAAATTTTATATAATAGTAATATAATAATTTCATTAAACTAGTATTACTTATTATTTTCGAATGTGTTATAATATATAATAACATATAATAAATAAATATATAATATATGCGTTATAATAGACTAATTGTCGTTGAAATCATCAAAATCAATATATTTAAGAAAATTGATTCAACAATATTATCGATAGAAAATTAAATAAATTTGATTTTTCAACATTATTCTATGTATACCTAATGAATATAAATTATTATCTAAATAATATTATATAAATAATTAATTATTTCAATTTTTAATCTTTTTAATTAAAATCAATCATGCTTGTCAACTTAAAAACTTTTGTTTTATTATCAGAAATAAATTTTTTTTAATGATTACAAAATTGTATAAAATAATAAAATATACAGTTTATCAAAGTATCCAAATTTTAATATATTCAAAAAGTTTTGACGAATCAAAAAACTAATTAATTTTATCTTATGATGTATGTGTTTATACTTCCATTACATAATCGTAACAGAAAGATAATTATTTAACAATAGACATTTCATAAATTTCTTTTTCACATTAAATTTTCTTCTATATTTCATTTACATGTGGAAAGAAAGAAACTGTACTAAACATACAACATATGTATGGTTGGAAGAATTCCACGAAACACGTCGCGGCGGTAGGTTATGTCTTCGCTTCATTCCAAAATGATGTCCCATATCTTCTTACGTGAAACATAATATTTTCCATCTTTTTTATTGCAACGTAAGTATAGTTAATAATTTTATTTTTATATTAATTAAATTTATATAATTATAAATTAAATTTACACATTACATATTTCCTACAATTTTTCTTTGATTACCAACTCTATTAAAAATAAGTATTTTATAAAAATTGTTCTTAGGTATTTCATAGGTGTTTTGGAAATGTCTTAGAAAACTAGTTAAATATTAGTAAATTGTATCTAAAAATTTTGAAAAAAAAAGATTAGCAATATGTTTCTCTTTAAATAAGTATTTTGTTTTGTTAAGATTATTGAAAATAGTTTACAAAAAAGCTAATATAAGTGAATTATATCTTTAACATTTTCTTTATCAATTTCTTTTTCAAGTGAATTTTATTATTTTATAAAAAGAACTATTAAAAATTATTATATTTATTAGAATATTCATGGTATTAATAAGCAAATATTATAAATTTCTTCAAAATATACAAATTTATTCTTAAAGATTATGAAATATAATAAATTGTTGTTTATTCTTCATTTATGTATTCGAATTATATCATGCTCTCTATTTGAAGAAAATTTTGTATTTATGATTTATTATTTCAATTAATAGTTCAATTAATATTCAGTTCTCATTCAATTCAATTTTTAATTCAATAATTTATTTATAAAGTAAAATTTAATTTTATCAAATACTTATGAAAAGTAGTATTAATATTCGAAAATTTTAACGCAAACTGAATTTTTAAAGTACTATTTTTGTATCTGTACCTTTGATCATTCACAGTATCATGATATTATTATGTTAATATATATATATATATATATATATATATATTTTCTTCATATTGAAAAACATATATATTAATAATATTAAAAGAAAGAAATTTATGTATTATTATATAAAATCAGTTTTAGAAGACATATTAAAAATATATCATATAATATTGTACATTACATAAGACAGTTTTTAACTCTAGGATAATAAATGGTTATTAAAATTAAAAAGGAAATCAATTATGATTATAAAATTTTCATATGAATGTTAATTTTTTAGACTTAAGCAAATGAAGATGAAATATAAATTAAAAATAGATGTAAATGGCAAATTTTTAGCTGTTTACTCCCAATAATTTTTTTATTTCAATTTGTATTTTTTGATAGTTTAAAAAGGGAAATTTATTTCTGTTCATTTATGTTATGATTGTAGAAGGAGGAATCACTTACAAAGATATTGGGTTTTAAAATATTAATGAAAAAGGCCATATATTTATATGTGCATTATAAGAATAAGAACTATTCTTAAAAAAATTTTTAATAATATATTCTAAATGTATTGTAAGAAATATTTGTAATATACAGCTATATTCGTTTAACATATTCTTACTTATAAGAAAAGCTATCCCAATTGAAAAATGTCAATCCGTCTCTTATAATATAATCCTAAAGAATCACAGACGAGTACCTATAAGTTTTTAAGGTTTTCTTCAGTACTTGACATTCTAACAAAACGTCTTTTATTATTATAAAACACGATGAAAAACGCGTCGTTCGACCGCGCCTTCTTTGTCGTCCAAAGACCACTTCATCGATTCGACGATTAGGTTCCGTGAAAACACCTGTGCGAAGTAGCTGCAAGAGAAAAATCGACCAAAAATCCACAACGAGTGGGTCCAGTATCCCGTCGAGGGGCGTATTGGATGTTGTCTTAGGTACGGGAGTAAACAGACGCCAGGAATCGACGAATAAGGACGCGTACCTTCGCGAATCTGTGATGCACTTTTAAAACCGGACGTCAGTTTTGTCTCATTCTCTGTCTTCCTTTTTTCCGCACGTCTTTCTTTTCGACTTCGGATTGTTAAGAGCCAAAAGTACATCAGGAAATGTCAGACGTAAATGACGTATATAAACATTCTTTTATGGAATTATCGCAGTTTATTCCTTGGATTAAAGAATCCATGTCATGAATAATGTATTTACTATGCGAAATTATTTTAATCTTATCTGTAGGTAAGATTGTGAAAAATCAGTGGTGTTCAGTTAAAGATTTTTTTTTCTCTATTTATGAATTGCTCATTATATAAAGAATAAATTTAAAAATGCAAATTTTTATGTATAAATAAAGTAATAATTTATAAATAAAGTAATAATTTATAATTAAAGTAATAAATTATAAATAAAGTAAATATTTTAGAGTTCTTAGAGTTCCATTTAATTATTTTATTTGTAATAAAGGACAAAAAAATAGTTCTGAAGCTATTAATATTTGTAGTTGCAATTTAAAATTTTTTATTATTTCATCCAATTCATATTTATAAAAATACAAATCTTATATATAAAAATATATATTAGGTTCCAGTAAGCAGCTTGAATGGACAAAAATCATTAACTAACCTAGAAAAGAGTTATTGATTAAATCTTCTAATATTTGTTTTTTTTCCCGTGTTCATTTATAAACGAAGATTAATCACAGATAATTTTTATGACTAAAAATTTCGTCATGATTTAAGTATTATCATATATTGTTTATAAACTATTACTGCATTTCATAAAATGTTAAGAAAATAATTTATACAAAATCTTTTATTAACCAATAACTAATCATATAAGTATTTTTTCATTATGTAAATACTTATAAAAATAAATCTTATCTTATATGTTTATTCAACATAAGATGAATTGCAAGTAATATATTAATATTTAAATTTTAAACCATTTATTTTATTCAATTTTTATAATATAATATAAATATCTTTTGTTTTATATTATACTTTTTAACACTAAAAAAATAAAATTATTAAGATAATAATAATTAAATTTAGTGCTTCAAAACTGTATCAAATGATTATTTACTTATGAATATTAAAAAAGAGTTAAAAAATTTAAGAAATTACAAAAAAGAAAAAAATAAGAAACTGAAAAGTAACCGAATGTGCACGTAAAATCTATAAAAAAAGTAACTAAACGAAAATCATTTTCGGTGGTCTGTATCTGTCAAACTTTCAAACATTCGACAACGAAGACAATGAAGAAAAGAGATTTTGTATACCTGTTGAATAACTCGAAACCTTGAAATCCCCTTGATGTTGGATACTAACTATAAGAAATTACATTATCGAATGATAAACCTCACAAAGTGTATTTCATACACATAGGAATCCCTTGATTTTTGGATCGCACGGTCGCACAATGGTCGGAATACGTACATTATTCTGACTAGAGGCTCTTTATTGGCTTACAAAAGGGGCGAAGAACCAAGAAGTAGGGAGTTTAAGATGTGCTCGCTTCTTTTACCTGTCACATGCGAGTTTATCCACGCTCAGCGTGCAAACTTCAGTGTTTATCTGCACCTCAGGCCATTTCAAACTTAATATGGGTTTGCTGTTTAATAGACACGCAAATAAAAGCCCTAAATAAGTAAATGTATCTCCTGTAATTCTTCTGTTTGCATCGGTTGATTAAGCCTGGATTCCTTTTTATATCTCTTTATCACTTTGTAAATGTGATTTGTGAGTGCTCAGAAACACAGTTTATCTGTCACTCTTTCCGATCCATTCTGATTTTGTAAAAGTTTAGGCTTATGAAAAATATCTATAGAATAAGTATGTAACATTCAATCGATAATAATTATTATTTTTCAATTTTTAGAACAAAATAATTGGTACCTAATTTTTATTTTGAAACTTTGCAATATTTATTTTAATGTTATTAAAACATATATCGTATTTTTAAATACTTTAGAAATAGCAATACTAAAAATAAATAACTAATATTGAAATATTTATTTTAATAAATACAGTAAATAATTAAATGAACATCGAATTTTATATCGAATAATAATTATTTTAATCCATAAGTAGTTGATTTTATTAATTAATTCATAAAACCAAATGAAATAATCAAAGTTTTATACGCATTTTTATAATATTTGTCACCAAACATTTATAAAATATAATGGACATTCTTTAAGACATTCTTTTTTATAAGTTTTTACCAATTTAATCTCTGACTCTATCAATCAACTTATTAAAAAAAGCTCCCTTTGATACATTCTTTAAAAAATAATTTCTAACTGCAATGATTTTGTATTCGGTTAGTACACAACGAAACAAAAAAAAAAATATTATTTGGTTGACGTTAACCGCGTGCGTAAAAGTAACAGACATATTTTTCAAAAACGTGATACATAAACATACTCACATTGAGCCCGTGTTATACCTTTCACGTACGGCCCACACAGAATGAGGTACACAAGGCCAAGAAATCTCCATGAGAAGCTCTCTTTGTTGATTTTTTTCTTCTCTCTTTTTTCGTATTGCGTAATACGCTTCTGCGGTCAAAAGAAAAAAATAAAGAAGAAAAACCGTTGCTATGTTAAATGAAGACTGTAATCTTTTAGGCACTTATCGAATGGGGGCAAACCATAGCATTTCTTGCGAGTCATCGTATTTGCAATTCTATAGCATGTGCATAAAGATCATGAAAGTCTATGTCCCAGTCAAATTATTTGTAACGGACTTGCTTATATGAAAATAACTTTCTATTTGTAGTTTTATAGATGTATGTGTAATTCTAAATCACAATCATACTTCGATTAATTCTATTGTTTAATGTATTGGTGAAAACTTAAAGATTTGAAACACAGTATTCAAAAGTCATATAATGCTATAAATTAATAAATATTTTGTTAATCAGATAGAATGAGGTAAAATTTTGCAGTACTTTATACAGTGTACAGTTTATTATTATTTTTATAAATATAAATATATAAATATACATTCAATGAGTCAAAAATAAATTATTCACTAAGTTTTTATTAAAAAAAATTAAAATCAAATCAAATAACAAAGTACAATTAGCTTAGTGAATATATAAAAATTGCGGATGAAATAATGTTAAAAATGTAATCCTATCCCTTTGTATTTCATAGCTATCAAATATAACAATATATTTAATATTATTAATCAAATAATAAAATTATGGGAAATAATTTACGTTTTTTATATTATTATTATTGTTAAATTACATAACAACAATAATGACGTACGATTTTTGTAATTATTTTACAAGAAATTAAAAAATGATTAAAAAATTAATTTTTATAACAATAAAATTATTAATAATTGTATTAATAAATTTTATTAGAATTCAATAAAATATAAAAATAAATCCACCTTCAAAAATATATTCAAAATTCGATCGATGAGAACAAACTGATTTAGACTAAAAGATTAACATATACCTAATGTATAAGCAAAATGAAGTATTAAATTATCCGTTATTCTGAGAAAAATAATTAATCGTATCATTTAACTCGAGAAGCTGTAGACTGCTAGAGCAAAAATGTAAAGCAGTTATAAAATGTATTATTTTTCAGTAAAAAATTAAATATCGAAGAAATTTCACTGTTATTTTACGCAGTAACAGTTTCTTTCGTACAAGTTACAGGTGCATGACACTCTACAACCCCTGTAGGTATATTATTTCTGTCAACTAAACACAGTTATTTATCTATATATATATTTGATGAAGTAAACGAAGTACTGAGATTTCTAATTCAGCCTCCCTCTTCTTCTCTCATTAGTGTTATTTCCTAAAGAAATAATATCCGTAGTGTAAAATATTATTCAGACCACCATCATCGTAATTGCCGCTGCTTTTCTAAGTCGCTTTTCTATAGTCTATTTTCATACTATTAATATAATTTCCAGTGTATGTAAAGCATAAGTTACACTATTGAACCATTTAATTAAACATTATCGGTCATGCAGCATCGAGTACTTATTGTAAAATGCTCTCCGTGAGTGAGCCCCAGTTAAATTTCTGTACGATAAAGCTAAAAAAATGAATAAAACCATTCATAAAAAATAATAAATATAGGTGTTACTAAAATTTGTCTTTCGAATTTGTAGAAAAATAATAATATCGAAACTATTACATGATGAATGATGTATGGTTTGAATTAGGTTCGAATTTAGTTTGAAATAATTATGAATTATTCGTTTGTACCTCAATCGATTTCAAAATTCTTAAGTTTAATTACTTTAATTATTGGTTTTAGTATTGTATTAAATGATTTGCAAATGCAATGTTAAGTATATTTTAAAATTTTCTTCAGATCAACTTGTATTACTAATCATTATTTATATTTAAAAAATTAACAAATTTCCTGTTTTTATTTAGATTTAAGATATGCAACTTTGATTTATATGATTTTATATTATTAATTTTATTTTTAGAATTGATAATAAGTTTAATTTTTTTAAATTTAATAAATAAATCCAAATAATACAAAATTAAAAAAGCTAATGGATATTGATTAATTGTTAATGAAACTATTGAATATAATATTATTTAGTGTTTTTTATTATGTGCATTTAAATATTATATTTTATGAAAAAAAATATTTTATTAGTGATTTTTTTATAATAGATAAATTAAATTATAAATTAAACGTGACATTTATGAGCAAAGGAGAGTAAGCAAAGAGGGGTTATATCGCATGTATGGTGATATCACATTGAGGAATGACGCGCGGATGCGTTGCGAGTGTGAAAAATAATTTCCTGCCGTCGATATATGTGCTTGGATGCAGGGATGAGTTAACAAAATATTATTCGAGGGATTTCTAGAAGGACGATGGCAGTAGCTTTCCAGCGTCATGCGTGATATGCATTAGGGATTGCTCTCTTATATCTCTTTTTCTCTCTCTTGCCACCCTCGCGTTGATTCTTTAGTGTATTATATATTTCTATTGGTTTTTTTAATCATGTACATCCATTATCATATTATAAAGTTTTTTTCAGTGTTTCATTAAAATATAGTTATTTATGATAGTTGTTTCTTCACAGAAATATTTAATTATATTTATAATGAAATCATCTTTTTATAAATTTAGTTATTATAAATATACTAATATTAATTGCATTAATGTAATTTACATATAAAAATATTAAATTATATGTTTAAATTTAATATTTCAAATAATTTTAGAACGAATTGCATTAAATTATTAGTATGCGTAGTATTTCAAATTTTCCTGACTAATGGATCTAAATATATGTGTATATGAATGGGTATATATGCATATGTATAAATGTTTGAATTTATATATGAATACATGTGTTTATGGTAATATACATGTATGAATAGACGTATGCATACAAATATGTTTTTAAGTTTATATATAATTATTAATGCCCCAGTATATTACTACGTACTCTGTTAAAATTTATTTATTATACGTCAGTCTCTGTTAAATTAATAGAGAAATGCCTTATTTAATTTTACATTTTTTTTTTGTAAATTATGAGTAAAATGTTTTCATTATGATGAATATTAGTAATCTTTATTTAACGTTTTGAAATTATAAAATTGATAGTAAATGTTAGTTTGATATTGGAGTTTTTATGAAAAGTTAATTTTTTATTACTTTTTATATTTATATATTGTTTACTATGTACTTATGTTTTTAGTGAATAATGAAAATGAATAAAATAAAAAGTGAATTTTCATTATAATTATTTGATATAAAGAGTTATTTATAAAATTAATACATGCTGAAAAATCTTTTATAAGATTAAAACTTTTTTAAAATATTTAAAGCTTGGTCTAAGAACATTAAATTTTTAATTGGATTGCGGTGAAATAAACGTTTTACATGCATTTTATCGGCATGATGTCTCTTAAAAATAGAATGTTTGAATCTGTATCTGAAAACATACATAAATCAATTGTATAGCACATAAAATCTTATCGACTATGTATGTATCAACGACAAAGACGGATTTAAAAAATAATAAAAAACATATTTTATTTCTTAGTTATAAAATCATTTTCGAATAAATAAATGTTCTAAAAATAGAGTGTGTACTTAAATGAAGAAGTTAATTAAAGTCAAAAATATATAATTTTTTATGTAATGTACAATTTCATAAAAATCCTAATTTTGTTTATGGATGTTGAGATATAAGCATTAATATAATACATGTATAGTAAATAAAACAATAATAAGACAAAATGTAATTTTGATGATATATTTATTTTATCCAAAATTAGAAAAATGCAAAAAGTACGATAATAACAAATCAGAATTAATAGACAAAAAAGTATAAAAGACAAAATGAACGACTATGTAGTAACTATAATAGACAGTAGCTATGTGACGTCGTCGGTCGATATGTGGCCACAATAGAGGGTGTGGCATTCGAGGACCTGGGGGAGCACCAAACCTCACGATCCGGCATACTCCTTCCTTACGATTGGTTGCTGTCAGGTGTCTAACATGGCGGATGTTCTCTTCTGTTTCTTCGTTTACTGCTTCTTCCCCTCCAAGCTACAACACCACACGGTACCTTATGTCTTTTTACAGTAACGTATATTTTTCTCCATTACTTTTTCATCGTATAGCGTACTGCAAAACAATTATTTTTTCTTTACCACAGCTTTAACGAAAGTTCATTTAAATCACACATCTATATGACTATTTACTGATCGAATATACATTTTATTACTTTTACATTATTATATTACACATATATATATTATAAAATGTTGTATAATTATGTCAGTGATTATTTTACGTATCTTACAAGGTTAATGTTTATATTTATTGAAAAATCATAATACCATTTAACAAAAAAAAAAAAAGATTTTAAACAAAAATAAGATTTTTAATTTTTGTAAAAAAAATATTTTATAATAGATAATAATTATATAAAATCGAAACTTAAATTTTTTGAAAAATTTTTTTATTTTTAAATTAGGTATTTACATCAATAATTGAAATATTCCATATCAAATTAACTTAATGAAATATTTTAAATATTAGGATAAAGTTAATATTCAAATAAGTGTATTCTGTTTTTATAAAATGTAATTTACAAAAGTTTATTTAAAACAATGTTGAAAAATTGATGTAATTATACTCTCAATATTAATATTAAGATTTAAACATAACATTAAAAATACTATAAGTTAAATAAATATATAAAGAAATTTTGAAATATTCCTTAAAAAAATACGATTGTTTTTAAATTATATTTATTTATATACTTTCATACATAATAACAAACTGCATATTGTTATAGTAATTATAAAATATAATGATATTGAATATTTTCAAAAGAAAATAGAAAATTTTGTAATGCAATAATAATTTATAATAATTAATAATTAATTAATCTGAAATAAATAAAAAAAATTTCTCGATAATACAAATCATTCAAATATCTTTTTTGAAGTAAAAAATGTTTTTCTGTATACTTTATAAAAAATTTATAATTGCATAATGTATGCATTAAATTATTAAATTTATTATTAAATATTTTCTAAAATATACTGAATTTAAAGCTAAAAATACAAAAACTATTTACGTTTGAAATTTAATAGGATCAAGTTAAAATTGTGTACGACACTATTCAAAATAAACGGAAAACATCTATCGATTGATCTTGTCATATATAAGCATAGAGTAAAATTTCATTATGTCTATTTTATCTTATTATATATTTAATAAATATTCACTTCGTGTATGTTTCAGAAGGCGGACATTTCATTACTTTATTACAAATAAAATTATCAAACTAAGAAACTACGATCATAATAAAGAAAGATTTATTTTTATCTTCATTCAAACAATTTTGAATAAATAATTTCATTATATTATGTATATTTATTTATTTATTAAACTTTTATTATTAATTATATAGAAAAATTTAGATAAATGAATTATCATAACTGTAACAGAATTGATGTTATATTATATACAAGATATTTTGTATCATATAATAAATAAGAAATGTCACATATATATTTTACAAAGCATACGAAAAAAATTATAGCCAAATACTTCAAATTTATTGTTGTTTACAATTTCTTTAAATATTATAAAAATTTTTTAGTTGATTAGCAAATATTAAATTTATTATTTATTTCACTTATAAATGAACAACAATTATATATTTGTGAGTAAAACGTTAATTTTTATATAAATAATAATTTTAAATATATATTATTACTACCTATTGATATAAATATATCTAAATATAGTTACAATCAGTCTACAATAAATATTCATGAAATTTATAATACTATTTTAAAATTATACATTAATAAATATAAAAATTAATAAATATAGAATTAGTTACAAAAAATAATATTATACAATTTGAAGTGGTGTATAGAAAGAAATAAAAAACATTATTGCCTTTTCAAACTATATTATAGATAAAAATAAAATAAAATTTTGATAGAATGTAATTACTTATAATTAATAGCCTAATGTTACTTTTAACCAAAATATTTTTGTTACTATGAATATAACAATTTTTTCTAATAATTGAAAGCAATTAAAGTCGCATTTTCATTTTAATTATAAAATTTATATTACGAATTTAATGTTTAGAATTATGTTAAAGTTTTGATTATTAATTAAGCAGACAAATATATATGAAACTGGTACAAAAATATACATGCATAAAACTACTGTTTATTTTGTTTATTTTGAATTTTTTAGAACTTTTCTGCGTTCAATGTAATGATAGGTGTTTAGTGCTAATTAGTTCATACAAGGTTTGTAATTAATTCTAATGCATAAAAAATATAAAATTCTTCATATATTTGTTGTGTTATTTCGCAGTTAAATTAAAATTAATTCTAAAGTATTCATTTATTAATTTTGATTACATGTATATTGATGAATATATTTTTATCAAATCCTAAAAGGGTTCAAATGCTTTGGAATATAATGTAATGTAATGTAAATATATATATATATATATATAATATAAGATAATATAATATAATACGTAGCAACATCATTTTCAGTAATATAAATATTTTCGAAATTATACCGCAAATTTTTTTTTTTACTTTCCTGTGAGGTATTAAAAAACATCCTGATAGCTAACTGCTAGAAATATTTAAAAATCTAGTATTTAATAACAGAAGTAACGCTAAAGACAACATCAATACTGATGTCGATGACAATATTGAGAATGCTAAAGATTGATGTTACTTTACCGTTTAGAAGTCAGTATATCCTAGATTACGTATTCCGAGGAGAGATGTGTAGCTAATTATATGGTTTTAAATATTACACAAAACATTGCAAAGAGTATATGTAACGTTATTTTTTAGACAAATAGGATCAGGTATTGTCTTAGAAGTTTATCCGTATTTAAAATATAACAGGTTTTAATTTCAGTTATATTGAGAGTATAGCGTATTCTATGAATAAATATAGATATAATATAGATACAAATTATGTATCAATTGAATTATTTGCATATAAAGTTGAATAACAAATCTACAGATGATTATATGAATTATTTAAAACAGTGTCTACATAAAAAATTCATTTTAGAAATTCATTATATAAATACATTAATTAAAAAAAACCATGCAGTTTTTTATTTATGTTATTATATATTCTCTATGTAATAAGAAAATTAATAAAACCAAAATTTTGATTTTAGATATTTACATAAAATTAAATTTGATCCGAATATTAGAAAATGTATTTATAAATTACGAAATAAAATAACTAACGATTTTTGGATTGTAACAGTTTGAGTTTTGTAGTTATTAAACAAAATTAAACGAGGTGTAAAATTGATTTGTTTATTAAATTAATTTTATTTTATATTTACTTAAAAATTCTAAATAAAGTACTACAAATATATATATACTGTCTATATATTCAATATTAAGTAGTTTTTTTTTTAATTATTAATATTAATTTTAAAATAATTGTTAATTATTGCTTTAAATTTTTCATTTCTACATTTTATTTGCATATATATGAAATCAATACTATATTTTATTCAGTATTGAGTAGTAAAATATTTATGTGTAAATTCATTTATTATAATTTAATAGATAATTTGTTTATAAATGAAATTTAAGTCAAACAAGTTAAAAAAAATTATTGGAAGTATCTATAAATGTATATAAAAGAATTCCTTTATTTAATATATAATATAATAATATTTAATAAGAAATAATTTCAATAATTTACAAAAAATTTTATAATGAAAATAAAAAATAAACGAAATCATATTTTCTTTTGAAACTAATTAATTATTTATTGATATATACCGTATATTTTGTGACCTTATTTATATTTTGTAATAAAATTCTGTATCAAATAAAATATATGTTTAACATTAATTAATTATTGAAAATAATCTATTTTGTTATTCAAATTTATATATTTTCTCATTCAAAAATATATTTTTTTGTAATAAAGTAAATTAGGTTTATTTTATTTGATTCAAATTTCACTGATTTCAAAACTATTTCGCATATTATTCATCTTCTGAAAAAGTATTTAAACCGATTAAACGTCATGGGTTGCAAAAGCAAATATGGTCTAAATAAAATATCAGTTCAACTTCATTTGTTTCACTTTCGCATACGTATTCACATCTACAATAAAAACCTTCGAAAAAATTCACTATAAAGATACGTATTGTTGGAGAGGGGACGAAATCACGAAATTTTCTTCTTTGAAATTGTGCGGGTTCTGCTTTACTCGCGCACATATCGATATGATACGTTGTGACTGCGCGATGAAGAAAGTAAGAAGCACGTACGCGTTGAGGTTATTCTTAGTTGAACAAACATTGGAATGGGTCTCTTGCGCCACCTACATATTTATAGATTTTAACTCTCTTTTACTTCGACCAGCTTTCTTTTCCTCTTTTCCTCTTCAAGAGATAGTCAACTTCTGTGTACCGGTTATATTTCAAAGATGGACGTCAGTTCAACGGACATACTACAAATTTAAAAGTTCAATTTTCTTCTATCTTCACTTTACTTTTCAAAGATAATATAGCGTGCGTACTTCCAAATATAGTTGATTCTACGTATTTTTGAATCATCGGTAATCTCAACGATTGATTGAAATTTATTTTTTTCCATTAATAATATAACTTTAGGAAGTAATATAAATATTCAAATATATTTAATTAGATGGAATAAAGATTTATTTATTATATAAATATTAGTTGAATCGAATTAATTTCTTTGAAAGATCTTCTTATTTTATGATTTTTAAAAGTAAGCCTTTTATTTATTATTACTTAGCATTATTTGGAGATTAAAGTAAGTCATTTCAAATATTATATCAAAACATACTGTTAAAATATGTTGCAATGGTTCAGATGATTAAAAAGTAATAAAGTTATGCATTTTATTTTAATTTAAAGTTTTTTTATTTTCTAGGACATGTAGTAAGGTTACTTTTATAAGAATAAATTCTTATATGAATAATAAGATAATTTATTTTATATAAAGAACGTACATTAATAAATAACATAACTACAATCTGTATTAATTTATGTAGAAATCTATTCATATCAATATTAACAATAATTATTAAAATACAATGAAAAATGAAAATTTCATTTCAGTTACAAATATAATATATTGATTACTAGAAAATTTGTAGTTCTTTAATATTTTAGTTGTATATAAAATTATTTAATTTTTTATAAAACTTAAATTTCTTAGATTTTATGAAAATAATCAATGGTAATTATAATTAAGAATACAATTTTTGTTTGTATGTCAAAAGTGTATACACATGTATAGCTTACGATTAATAATATTATGTAGAAAAATTATTTTTTACGGCTCAGCAATGTGTTAATTAAAACAGAATATTTAGAAATATATAACGATATGTATATAAAGCAAATATTCTATGCTATACAGCATTTATCATATACTTATAAAAACCCATCAATTGAGTTGATTTTCACTAATAACAATTTTGCAGTGTTACAAATTAGCAGTTAATACATTAGATAGATCGCAGTTGAAAGTAGATTGATGTTATTTAACTTAAGAGAGATGGAGAAATATTTTAAATTTTAGTGGTTTTTCATTCCATTAAATACTATTGAAATTATTATAATATATAAATAATTATAAGGATTTAAAATTACAATTTTAAACAATGCAATATAACTAGTATAGAAAATTTACTTTTGCAAAAGTAAAATAAAAAGAATTCATTCATTTAAGTAATAAAATTAATAATACATATAAACGTAATAAAGTTTTGCTATTATTATTAATTCATGTGATTAATATTTATATACATTCATCACAGATATTATAATTAAAATTTACATAATTATATTTTTTACAAGACAGCAAATATTTCTTCTTATTCTAATTTAGGATTTTATTAGCAATAATATAAATACATATAAATAAATATAAATAAATATAGTTAATAATATAATTAATAAATATGAAAAAATATAAGTCTCACCTTTTAATGTATTCGATTGTTTACAAAAAAACCGAACAACCCGATATTATTTGAAATAATAAATATAATTATATCAATTTAATTTTTGTACAAATTTTGCTTTCAGAATTATAATTCGCACGTTTATCTGTATACAGCATAACGGTTAATTGCTGCCATCACGATAGGTGTGCTTAAGTGTAACGTAGGTATAATGTACGTACATAGCTCACTATAGAGCTCAGCTGCGTATAGTTACCCGAATACAGAAACGAACGAAAACTCGAATGGCGAGGGGTTGACAATGTCACATTTTCTCCAATGTTATTCCAGCATGAATTCGCTCTTTCGTGGTCCTCTCGACAGTTCACTCTGTTGCCGTTGTTCTCTTTCTCTTTCGTGCTTCCCTTATATCCGACCGTGCACGCCTATGTATCTCTTGATGCTACTCTCCACAACCCTCATATTCAAGGATCCGTGAATTTCGTCGCCTGCAAAAGAAAACATCCCATTCTCTTTCATCTTCAACTTTCCCTCTGTGCTTCATACCCTTTTGGCTTTTTCTCGCTCTTTCGTGTTTTGTCTATATTTTCACCAAGTTCGAAGATCTCTTTTGAGTCGCCCTACATTCGACGAAATGATTATTGCCTTTATAGATTTGTCTCTTTTAGGTATCTCTTGTCATATCTCGTTTATTTGTTCTTGCATTTCATATTTTATTGAGTTGCACTATTGATTCTCATGCCTCTATTTTCTTTCTTTATTATTTTCTCGCGGTGTTAACACTTTAATCAACGAGTAAATAAATAAATATCATATGAATAATTATGAGTATACATTTTGTATACTGTTTCTAATTTTATCTCGAAATATATCTTTCAGAATGAGAGTAGTATTGTGAAAAATATTAGAAATATTTATAAATATAACACTAATTTTTTATAATGTTGATTGTTTTCAAAACAAGAATGAATCCGGTAAACCTGTAATTTGAGTTTCAAATAATATAATTTTTAGTGAAAATATATAAAATTTTTATGCATTTGCTGTGTATTTAAATTTATTATAATACACTTATATGTAATTATTATTTAATGTGAAAAGATAATAAAAATTGATGTTTAAACAGAGAGTAGAGTTCGATTTATATCTATGTATGAAATCATATTATTAGTTACATCATTAAAATTAAAAAGTATTTCTTTAATTTAAAAAAAGTTTTAATTAAGAAAATGTTTAATTTAGTAATAATAGGGCAACTTAAAGTGAGAGTAGTTAACTGGAAAAAATAACCAGTCACATTGAATAGACGAATTCTTATGTAAGTTCTTATGTAATATTTTATTTTAGTAAATTGAACATTGTTTTATTATTTTATGTATTCAAATTAGCCTATAATAATTTTATTTTCTAATCAATAAGTAAATTCTATATAAAAATAAAAAACCCAATGTATTATTAATTTAAAGTTATGTAATTTGTAGTGTTCATTATTTATTTTCCTAATTCTTTCAGCTAAAATTATAAAAAATTACTTTAATTATTTTAATTAATTTTTTAATTTTAATTTTATGGAAGAATTTTTAAAACACTAATACTTAATTTTCGCATTTTATCATTAAAACAATTATTTCATACGTATTAACGTTGACTATGACCTACGGTAACCTGTAACCTTGAATTTGAAAAATTTTTATTTTACAAAATATGTGATCATTCCACCAATCTTAATATATTTATCCTATATATAATTATATTCAAGAATCTTATGTATATATCAATTGATTATTTAATATAAAATTGTTAGTAAGAAAAGACTTTTCTATACCAGTAATCATTGTAGTTATAAGCCTAGGAAAAATCATCTTTCCTATTCTGAACACATCACGTCTCCCTCTCCTTTTTTCTTTCTTTACGTCGAACAGTCTTTCTTTCGTCTTTGTGCCTGAAATACGCAGTAAATGGCATGCAGCATCTGTAATAACAATCGCGTCTCTCGAATGAACAGTAGTAATAAGAGAAATATGTGTGCTTGTGGATATGTGTGTACGAGAAAGAGATAGATAGATAGATACAGAGGGAGAGAGAGAGGGAAAGAAAGTGAGTGAAAAAAGAAAGACACAGAGATAGAGACAGAGATAATAAATAAGAAAAAAACAGAAAAAAAAACAGAAAATAAAAGAACAGGAAAGAAAAATGTAATATTGAAAGAAGAGATAGGAAGGAACTAAAGAAAAAAAACAAAAAAAAATAATGAGAGAGGAAGCTTTTTGGTTTTCATATTTTATACATTAGAATATAAAAAAATCTTTTTCTAAACGAATTTTTTATTAATTGCTAATTTAGCAACTTAGAAAGTGAAAACTGGATCAAAAAGTTAAATTCGATGTTAAAATATATTTATTCATTTTATTTGAATAATTATTTATTTATTAATATCGGTGTATTTTAGTTACTATATCTACAGATCATACATTTGTATTAAATTTATTATAAGATTAAAAAATTTTTAAATTATAAAAAATAATTAAAAAATATAATGATCGCAATTGGATTCTCAAGGTGCATTTTATTTTTTGTGGAATTAAAAAAAATTATTAAAAATTCTAGTTTCATCTAATTACCGATATTGCTATCTAAACTTCAGTTTAAAAAGTCTACGAGTCGTTTCTGTAGACAGTAATCCTATTTTTTTGGAGCGTAAGATCAATATTATTTCTATAAACGTTTAACTTTCAATTTATTTTTCTTCTTGCTGTTCCTATATAATTATCCATTTATCTATTTTTCTAAATAAACTTTTAAATTAACACTATTTAGTATAATGAAACAAATTCAATTTACTTCAGAACAAATTATAAATATTAAAACTAATTTATTACATTTAAAATAAATAAAAAATAATAAAACAATTTTTATTTATTGTTATTTATTGTTCTATTATTTAAATAATAATTATAATTTCAATATTAATGAACAAATATAAACTATGATTAAATGAAATATATAAACTTTATATACTAATTTGGAATAATATAAATTATGATTGAATAAGTTATTAATAGATTGTGTTCAATAAATATTTTTGCTAATATAATTGTAAATTTAAAGTTTTATTTAATTTCATAATTTTAACTAAAATTAAAATAAAATATACACAAAATTTTTATTTTTACATAATTTTTAACTTGTACGGCTATAATACAATGATGTTAAAAAAATTCAATTTTTCTCGATTGAGTAGTATTGACAGTACAATTTGTTTTATTTATATTAAAAAAATTTATTCTACATGTTCAAATATTTTTTCTATTCATAAATTTTTTTTCATTAATTCTTCTTTACTTGTTTAGAAATATATGCTATTAAGAAAAATATTGAAAAGTAATTCTCAATTAATTTGAAAAATTACATTTATATATAAACTCAAATTGTAATTGTAAAGCTGAAAAACATTTAGTTTTGTACGATTCAGATTAAAATGTATCTGTACTTTACTATCATATTTTATATCTGCCAATTTAGCATTGTATTTTTTTATAAAAATTTTTATCTTCAATATATGATGCTTATTATATTTTACTATTGATATATAAAATTGAATTCTTTTATAATAAATTAATTGATTTTATATAATACATTAAATACGTAGCTTATATTCGTGCTTAAAAAATATTACGTTGTTTAAGTTCCACGATCTCTCAGAAATATTTTCTTAAGAAATTATATATTTTTTTTATAAAATTAAAAATTATTTCTTGTAGTACTTTTAATATTTTATAAACAAAATCTATTGTTAATTTTATTTATTAAAAATCAAAGAACATGTATTTAAATTGTAATAATAATTAATTTATTTTAAGGTTGAAATAGAAAATAATTAATAAATAATGAAGCATTAGATATTTGAAATGTGCTCGTAAAAATCCATCTAATATTGCCAATATTTTATTGTATACAATAAGTTTCTTAACATGGAATTACTTCTGACAATTCAAATACAAACAAAATTTAAAAAAAAAGATTAACCCTGTATCATCTTTTATTCCATTTAATAAAATTATTTATCGACAATTTCATTTTCTAAATATTCAACATATAAAAAATATTGTTTTTTTAATAATAATATTATTAATGGATATTTTGTTTTACTGAATGCAAATACTAAATGAACAGCTAATCTGATAATCAAATATTTTGAAATTCTCTACTTTCTAATCTGTTTAACGATCATGTTATATTCAATGTGCAACGGAACATTGAACTATACAACGAGACACTGTGTAGTATATATTTATTAGGTTTTCTATACGTATATGTATATATATAAAGCGAAAAAATGATTCAAACCAAAATCGACTTAGGCATGCTCGAATGGTAATGTACGGATTCGTTGGCAAATAAATCAAAAAGTACTGCTCTACTGGTGGCTCCAGCTTCGAGCTCTTGCTGAATGAAGGAGAGGGAAGAAGTTGACGGTGAATGAAAAGCTCTCTCTTGCGCTTCAGTATGGCACGCGCACAGCATTGTTTTGGTTATTTTGGCAAACCTAACACAACACTACTTGTTGTTTAACTAAATATATGATATTGTACATTTCACTCTCTCCCTCTTTCTCTCTTTGTCAATCTATCTGTTCTTATATCTCTTCTTTCATCCATTTGTACGCTTTACACTACCATTATACTTTCTTTTTCAGTTCTTTTTTTTTTCTCTAGCTTTCAGTCTCAAGCTATTTGCACTTTCTTAAGGACATATTTCTTACCTTGTATCTTGCACACTATTTTCATTTTAATATTATACTAGCTAAAACTCTTATGTATATCCTACACTTTTTACTAATTTATTACTAATTTATAATTATTTATTGACTTAATCACTTATCAATCTGTATCATTGATATGTACCAATATGTATTGATATATTTTTTATTGTATGAATATTCAAAAATCTAAAAAATTTTCGGTATTTTATATAATACAAAGTAGTTATAAATTACAATATTTATAAATAGAATTTAATTTAGAAAATTCATAATTTATTATCAATTTATTCTTTTAATCTGAATCTTTTTTATTGGTATTTTCTTATATAATTTAGAATTTAAAGTAAATAAATTAAAAAAACATTAATTTAACTTGTTATAGATATTACGTAATAAGAGCGCAGATATAGCATTTTATATATTATAATATTACAGTTTCCATTAATTTTAGAATTATGAAAAAGCTTATTAACTTTTGTTAAAAAATTCTTTAAAGTTTTCAGAATTTTTTTCTCAACGTTGAATAATTATAAAATTATAATAATTTTTTTTAAATGTTCATTTTATCCTCGTAGATCTTTTTTCCAAATTTTTTTCAATTCGATCATATTCGAAGAAATTAATACAATATTCTCGGTATAGCCATCAGAGCATTAAAGTTCAATGCAAGTTGCAAGATAATGAGAAATGATAGTATAGACAGCGCAAATGCCAAACTATTGTGACTACTTATTCAGTATATAAAAATAAATTATTTAAAGTAAGATTGTTTATTTAAGCCAAAAGTGATAGAAGTAAGGAAAAAAATGAGAAAAAGAGAGGCGCAAAAAAGTAATATATTGATTAGTGGAATCAAAATTTTTTAGCAACTTCATATAACTGAATAAGCAAATAACGTATTTTTAAGGCTGATTAAATAGTACCTTATCTACTGGAAGCATTTAAGTAGAAAATATTTGAATTTTTTATAGGAGCTACGTTTTAATGCATTTGAATACAAGATATGTGAAATTATTATAATTGTCTTTTATAATTAAAAAGTTATTTATTAAAAGGTTATAAATTAATGTTAGTAAATTGAAGATTATAAAAGGATTATGAACTTTTACAAATTTTTCTAGTTGTACACGCAGTATTTTATATTTAAACATTTAATAATTTGTCTAAAAATTAAATTAGTTCTTGTGGTTCATGAAAATAAAAAATAAAATATTAATTCGCATTGTTTATTTTGATTATAATTTAATAAAATTTTCTTATTACTATTTATATTATAAGTACATAAATAGTTGTTATTATTTTAGGAACTTAATTATATTATGAAAATAATTTATAAAATTCCTTTAATTTCAATTTATATGTTTAGATGAGTTTAAAAAACATTGTAGAATTTCTAATATATTTTTAATATTTCTTATTAAAAAGTGACTAAAAATAAAAGACTTAGTTCTTATTAGTTGTTTTTATTTTAACTTTTCAAGTAATTTACCGATTTTAACCAATATTTTATTTAGTCTTTCTATTAGTTTCATTCCGGGTAATTATCATGTAAATATCTATTGAATTTTTCTTTTTCTGTATTATTTATGTTGGTGTATAGATACGTTAGTTTCTTCATCTCTGAATATGTATAATCTTTCAATTTATCAATATAATTTATAAAAACAAAATCATGAATATGTAAAAATAAATTTGAATTAATCAGTTTTTAAATAAAAGTAGATATTAATCAAAAATGATAACTATATTAAAATAATAATATATAAATCAAAAATATTTTTTAAGAAACATCAATAATTGTTTAATTGTTTTAAATATTGTGTTAATTATGCTATATTACAGATTTTACGAAATTTATGTTAGATTAAGTATAATTTATAATTAAAATTTTAATTATTAATCGCTTTTAAAATTTAATTAAAATTTTATTTAATTCTTAGTAATTTATTCCTTAACAAACATTATAGTTAAAAAAAAAGACAGTAAAAAAACATTAAATATTTTTTATAAGTATTCTTTAGAATTGCTATCATTAATATATTTAGTATTGATATAAATTTTCAATTATACATTATTACTGAACATTTTTGTATAGGTATATTTTTGTACATCTAATACAATTTTAATAAAAATAAATTATTTTATTAATAAATAATTTATTTATATTAGACAGTATAATAATTTACAATTACCTCAAATATTTATAAAAATTACGAATTTTGACTTACTGTTCATTTAAAAACTTATTAAATATGTGAAATTATTAAAATAAAAATTTATCGAACTTGTAAATATTTTAGCTGAATAAATTGAAAATATATATATACATATATTTCTAGAAACGCCAATATCTATAAAGATTTCTTTAAAAAAAGTTTCATGGTAAAATTATTTTTTTAATGTAAATAATAATTAAAGTTCAACTCATTAAATTTAATGTGTATCTTTAACAATTTTTTTTTCTTTAATCGTAAATAAATAAAAAAAATATAATTGTATTATTAAAATTTCTGTTATAATAAAAAGATAAATGCGCGTGTGACGAAATTTCTTATAACTGCGTGTAGGTCATTGTACGCATCTATTTAAAAATAAACTTATTAGTTACTAATACCAGTCATTTTATTTTATCCAAATAATCTTCTTTCACTCTGTCTCTACACTTTTTTTACTTCTCAATTAAAAATTATGTATTTCGATTTTTATTAATAATTGCGTGCATTTCCATTATTTTAATATAAAAATTTCTCATGTATTTTATCTAAAAAAAACATACGTTATTCTATTTTGAGTAATATTTTTATATAATACTATTATAAAAATAAGTAGAGATGAAAAAATACTGTTTTATTTCGCCGTGGTGCACAGGTTATCTATTAGAGTATACATCTCCAATTTATCAGCGAGAAAATAAAAGAAAGAGAGAGGTAGAGAAAGAGAAAAAGATAAAAATACAGAAAATGAAAGAAGGAGAGACAATAAGAGAGAAAGAGAAATAGAGATAGATATAGATAGGTATAGAGAAAGATAAAGGGAGAGAGAGAAACACACACACACACACACACACAGAGGAAGATAGAACAGCAATGAAGGGAGAGTAGAAACAGAGGGATCCATTAGGTAGGAAGCCCCTGGCTGACACGCCCTGACGCTATCAAAACACGCCTTAAAACTTATATTCCGACAATAGCGTAGCCCCCGACGTTCACTGTGTATGTATATGCACATATGAGTATATGTATTTCGGTAAAAAATACCGCATACGTGAGATAGAATAACAGAATATAGTTAACAGGCTGGGATAAAAATATTCACGCTGCTATGCTATTCTCTCTCACTTTATCTTTTTTATTTTTTTTTTTTTTGCAATTTGCAGTCCTATTGCTTCATTTCAGCATTGTTTTGGCGCATTTCTTCCATTACCAAATGAGCAATTTTACTCCTTATTTTTAATTTAATTTGAGCGATGTACAATTTTTTTTTTATATTTTACAGAAATATTAGGTAAAATGAAATTAATTAAAGGAATAATAATTAATACTTATATCTATTTAAAAAAATATCATTTAATTTATTAATATAAATATATTTGATTTTTATAGATTAATAATTAGACTGTTTTTTATTAAAGCGCATACATTTAGAGCTTATAAAATAATGACTGGTTGAAATAATCGTATGTTATACTTGAAAAGTTTGTCTAGATAATTTTATTATAAAAATGAATTTTTAAAATTATTATAACATTTTTACTTAAATATTTTATGAATTGAATATATTATAAGTTAAACTGTTATACTTTTTTTAAGTAGTACCAAGTATAAAAAGTATATAATACGCATAAAGTATATAATACGTAATTATATTATATATATAAAACGTACTAACAATAATGTAATAATATTTTTTTAATTTAGAATTAAATTGCGAATTATTTATAAAATAAAAATTTTTTAAAAGACTATGAATGTAATGATATAAAAAACTTAAATAGAAGATAAGAAGAAAGGTTTTTTATTTATCAATTAATAAAATATATATAATCATTTTTTTAAACAATCACAATATTACCAACTTTATATAAGTTGGATTTAAAATATTATAAGGAAAATTTAGCGTTAATACATGCAATAATTACATCATAAAAATAATAATTATTTAAAATTACAAATATAGTTACAAATATGTTAAAATTTTATTATATTATACTATCAACAGTATATTTTCAAACTCATTGTGGTTCTAATATTCTAATTTATTACAGGTTTCAAATATTTTGCCATTGGAAAAACATTGTAATAAACAAATTATAATTTCATATTTTTGGCATTTTTCTTCTGCATCTAGATAAAATAAAGTTTCTATAATACTATAAAAAATTTTAGTTTACGCTGAATAAAAATTAATAAAAATTAATAATGAAAAATAAATTTAATAATAATTAATTTTTTTTAAATAATTAATTTTCTAATAAAAAAATTAAATTCATACAAAATATTTTAAATAAAATTTAAAGTTAAATATAATTTAATAATTTTGAAAAAAAACATTTCAAAGTATTTATAAAAGTTTTTTATTATATTTGAAATGTTATGACGTAAATATCATTAAAGTTATTCTAAAATAAATATTTATAATAATGAAATTAAGAAATTGACATTATTAGCATAATTAGATTGATTAGTTAAAAATAATAATAGTATTAGCTTACTATAAAAGAAGAGGAGTCTTGATATGATTAATTTTAAATTTAATGTATATGTATATATATATAAGTCTGTATATGTTTATACAAATAAATTATACAAAATTTTTTTGAAATTATTAAATTTATTAAATATTTCAAAATTAAATGTATAAATGAGCACTGTTATTAAACTATTACTAAAGAGTTATTAAAATGTATATAAAACAAAAAATATACGTATATGTATATTTATAAAATCATATTTACTTTGAGTTATGCTATCAGCTGTCATGCTTACTATAGTAAACAATAAAAACAAAATTTTCATTTTATTTTTTATATTGAATATTTTAAATTTAGTAGAAGAAAAATATAAAAATGAAGCTTGATGTACTATTACCTCTTTTATATTTTTCAGTAGCAATAATAAATAGATTAATTTCTATGTAATTGTTATCTTAATTAGTTGTATCATATTTACAGAAGATAGTATAAAAAAATACTTTATCAGCATTATTAATGCACATTTTTCCGTTATTATGTTATATCTGCCATAAATAAATGTACTAAATAAAAATATATTTAGAAATTTAATTTTTAGTTAACAAATTAAAATAAAAATATATGAATTCTGTAAGTTAAATTAAATTTATTTTTTATTCAATTCTGAAAAAAAAAAATTTTATTGCATGCATATATAATTAATTTGAGAAAATTTTATTCATTTTTAGATATAACTAATAAATATAATATAATTTATTGAATATTTAAATAAATTCTTAATTTCGAGAGATCAAATAAACGAAAAAAATGTTTATTTATTAGTATAATACAATAGAAAAATTTCGGTTATTTGACTAAAAATAATGTATTCAATTAGAATCCGTGTAAACTCTTGCTTAAATAAATAACGTTTCATTATTAAATAAACAAAAATGTATAAATATTTTAAACCTTAATATAAGTATAATTATCTAAAAATGTTGTTGAAAGATTTAATATTTTATATGTCATAAGATGTATTTATTTCTAACGTATTTATTATAATGTATAAAATGATAGTATTGATGGTAAAAAAAGTAAAAAAGAATAGAATTATTTAAATAATTGTTCTAATAAGATAATCTATCAATTTATTGAGCTGATTTTAATTAGATTTTTCAAAATATTTATTTATATATTTACAAAATACAATCTGAATAAATTAATTGCAAAAACATTGTCATTTGTATATTAAAATTATAAATAACATAAAAACAAATAAAATATCTAGAATAATGAGTGAATTGCAAAATAAAAAAATTAAATAAGAGTTTTTCTAAATAATATAATTTACAAAAAATTTAAGTACTCAAATTAAGAAAATATACTGTTAAAAATGATGTCTAAATCAGATTTAGTGCTTTGTTCAAGATAAGAAAAAAAACTATAAATCGCACAGCGCACTGCATACTTCAATCATCATGAATAAAATATTTAAACTTATATAAAATTATTAACATATTAAACAACTATTTTTGTAACATTTTAATAAATTTACTATGTATTTTTCAATATATTAATTTTAAATGAATTTAAATTAAAAATTCCGTTAATTTCGTTAAAAATTGTGTTAAATTTGTAGATAAATTAAAAAAATATTTTTGATCAGTATATAATAAAAAATTCTCAATATAAAAATTTATTAACAATCTAATTTATAGAGATAATATTAATGGATATTATATAGTATTGATGAAATTTTTTTATATTATATAAATTTCTATAAATAAAAGGAAAATTATTAAATAATTAATTAAAAAATCATGGTTTATGTAAAAAACGTGAGGTAAAATGCTCCCATAAAATTTGCATTTACTTTAATACTTAATTTTTTTCTGTCGACAATAAAATTTGATCACTTGAAAAATTGTATTATATTTAGAACTGCAGAAGTAAAATTTTAATAATTTCCTGTCATTCATTACATATTTTATTTATTTACCGCAGATTAAATCTAAGAATTGTCTCGGCAATCTTTAGTTCTTGTATTTCTGTTATCTATGTTTTCAATCCTATTTAGAATGAAAATTTACCGTACATTTCTAATAAAATTTAAAATACTCTGTCATAGAATTTATAACGTGATATTTACACTTTTAATATTTAAAAATATTAATGAATTTAAATAATTGGCTCTTACTTACTTTTGCGCATGCGTATAATATTCTATACGATTCTGATTTATCTTATTTTGCTTAAGTTAAAATTTTCAATGCATGACTATTGTAATAGAGTTGCAAATTGATAATTTTATTTTTTATATTTTTCTTAGAGATGTTATATGAAGTTTCTTAATTGTAATTTTTTGTATGTTTATATTGAAATCTTGATATTTATAGTTTATAATGTTTAATGAAAAACTTACACTGACACATTAGCACTTCATGTCTGTATTTTACCTCAATGCACTGTATTTTTGGATTCTTAGGTGGTACAATTGATTTTAACATTTTTAATGTTTCTTAAAAAAGAATGAAGAATTCGTTATTGTTTTTTTATAAATAATTTTATGATTAAATTATATATAAGTGTTTATTATTTAAAACTTTCCCAAATCTTTAGCTACGTAAGTTACAATAATACGTAATTTAATATTGTCCATTTTTAACCTCAAAATAATTCTATTTAAATTGATTTAATTGTTTATGCAAAAGATAAATGCAGAATGTTTGGAGGTTTTCAAACAGGAACATGTTCCGTTATAAAATAAATTACTTGAATTATTTAAATAAACATTTAACAAATAGTAACCAAAATTTGCGGCAATGTTTAAGTTACGATCGGCTTTATCGCCTTTTTGGATTTGTATCTCAAGATGTATGTTTATGCATTACTGATTAAAACTGATTAATTAGAAATACTTACTATTTTTTATATTTTAGACATTAAGACAAGTTCAGAAAAAATACAAAGCAGTACATTCAATATTGGTTCATAATTGTTTATTTGAAATATCGAATACCTATAAACTTGATCATTACAGATGCTTTAGTAATCAATCTACAAAACTAAATGAAAATAATTCAAACAATTCTGCACTGGATCCAGATAAAAAAAAAAAAAATGATAAAGAAAAAGAAGAGAAGCTCGTGCGATTTAAGTTCTTTTTAGCATTAACAATATTTTACACAGTTACTGTAACTTTATTAAATTTATTTTCTTCTAATGAATCAGCAGCATTACAAACAGAAGTAAGTATCGTCTTTAATTTTTTAAATAGATAATTTCAAATCTAAGTATCTTCTGCTAATGTTAAATAATCTATTTTTAAATAACTTTCTAAAGTTTCTTTAAAAATTTATATATTCTCTTTGTATTTACTTTTTATTATTGTGTCCGATATATTGGTACAGAATATATTAATATATATGATAATAGTAATTTTTTTTTTGAAATAGTTATTTTTTCTTTTTTTTTCTTTCTATTGTATTATTCATTTTATTTTAATGATTATACAGCTATGTATACATCTATTATGTTTATGTTATTAAATGTATATATATATTTGTTAAAGCATTCTCAAATAATTTCATGGAATGAATTTGTACATCAATTTCTGTCAAAAGGAGAAGTTAAGGAAATTGTTGTTATACCAGAAATGGATATTGTAACAATTATAGTTTATGATGGTGCTGTTATTAAAGACCGAAAAACTGCTTCTAACTTTTTTATCATGCGTGTTGCAGATCCAATAAAAATAGAAGAAAGAATTCGAGAAGTAGAAAATAAGTTAGGAATATTACCTGGTTAGAATATTAAATGTGATAAAAGTCAAAGTTAATTAAGTTTTTAATTTAAATTACAATGGTGGAGCATTAAAAAACTTTTATTTCTCATCATAAAAAATTATAATGCAAATACAAATTTAAAAAAAAAATTTTATAAAATTAATGAAAGTACTAAATTTTTTTGAGAAATTAAAAGTTTATGAATTTAATAGCAGCCATATAATAATACTTTAACAAGATTTTATAAATTAAATTTTTAAATAATTTCATCTTACATGATTCTTACATAAATGATTATATTGCTTATATTAATTTATTTTATATATATAGAATCTGGAGTTCCAATTAGATATTCAAGGTCAAATTTTTCTCCTCTTCTGATATTAATACCCTTATTATTTGGCTTATTTATGGCACTTAAAGCTCGATTTCCTCAATTACAAAACATAACACCCAAATTCTACAGTCATATGACACAAGCAAAATTTACTTTAGTTGATCCTTTAACTGGAAAAGGCAAAGGTGTTAAATTTTCGGATGTTGCTGGATTACGAGAAGCTAAAATTGAAATAATGGAATTTGTAGATTATCTCAGAAGACCTGATCATTATAAGGTTCTTGGAGCTAAACTTCCAAAAGGTAAATTTAAATTTTTGTAATAATATTAAAATATATTTTTATTATATTTTATTAATCAATAAAATATACATAAATTTATTAATTTAATTTTTGTATTAGGAACACTGTTACTAGGTCCACCCGGATGCGGAAAAACTCTTTTAGCAAAAGCTGTTGCAACTGAAGCAAATGTTCCATTTCTATCAATGAATGGTTCAGAGTTTACTGAAATAGTTGGAGGACTCGGAGCTGCGCGAATTCGAAACTTGTTTAATGAAGCAAAAAAGCGGTAAGATTATAATAAAAAATAAGATGCTATTCGATTATCTTGTAACTAAACGTATTAACTAAAAATAATAATGGTTGCAGTGCTCCTAGTATAATATATATAGACGAAATAGATACTATTGGTAGGAAACGTTTAGACTCACATTTTAATCGATCAACGGACGAAAGTGAGCAAACATTGAATCAACTTTTAACAGAAATGGATGGAATGGCAACCAGACAAGATGTCATTGTTTTAGCTTCAACAAATAGAAGTATGGTTTTAGATAAAGCTCTTCTTCGACGGGGTCGATTTGATCGACATATTCTTATTGATTACCCTGATTTGCACGAAAGAAAAGAAATTTTTGAATTACATCTTAAAAGTATTAACTTAAATCATAATCCATCGGATCATTCAGATAAGTTAGCTTCTATGACACCAGGAAATACTGGTAGGTCTATTTTAATTGTAAATCTTTAAAATTTAAATTATATATTGATTAAAAATAATTATTATTTGAATCATTTAATAATCTATCATTTACTTTCTAATTTATTATATAATTTTTTAATTTTTCTTAATATTCAATATATTGTGATAAAATTAGTGAATATAATAATGATAATTTATGAAATAGTGTAATAAATGATTTACTTGTATTACGAAGTCGTATCTTATTTCAATGTGAAAATTAGTATTACATTAGATTGAATGTATAGATTTTTAATTATTACAATATTTAATATTTTTTTAAATCGGATATATATAAAAAATAATGACAAAATAGAACAAATTTAAATAAAAAATGTTGATATTCTAACAAATGTACTTTGCAATAATTATATTAATTTCATAGAGTAAAATACTGGTTTTGTTGTCTCTATTAAAATAATGTAATTTAAGGAAATCTAAAATATAAACACAAAAATTATAAGAATAACTATAAAAGAATTAAATATAAGAAATAAAGGAATTATTTTTAGGAGCCGACATAGCAAATATATGCAATGAAGGAGCGTTACATGCAGCTCGTTTACTGAAAAGTCAAGTAGAAATCGATGATCTGGTGTGGGCTATAGAACGAGTACAAAATGGAGCCGAGCAGATTAATAGTACCATTATAGAAACTGAGAAACGCATTATCGCCTTTCACGAGGCTGGTCATGCTCTTGTAAGTTGGTTGCTTGAATCTATGGATGATATATATAAGGTTTCAATTGTACAACGAACAAACAAGAAATTAGGCAGATCAACGTATAAGGAAAAAGTTGAACGACGAATTAATACCCAGCAGCAATTGGAAGATTGGATATGTTTTGGTCTGGCTGGTAGAGTCGCTGAGAATTTAACTTTTGATATAGTCAGTACTAGTGCGCAAGACGATTTAGAGGATGTCGTTAAAATGGCGTATAAGATAGTACAGCAGTTGGGTATGAATAAGACTGTTGGATTGATATCATTTACGGATGAGCAAATATCGGGAGTAAGTACTTCCTTCAATTATCTAATTATTATCTTTATTTCATTAAATTCAAATTTTCGGCTATCTAGCATAATAAAAATAAAGTTTATTTTATTTATCTTATGAACTTTTATTTAGAAAGTTTATTGTATATAATAATGATTGTACCTAATTAATTTTAAGACATAATGTATCCTTTTTTAATATAGTTTAATGAAAAACATTAAAAATTTGTTTATTATAAGAACTTTAACTTTTATAAATTATTTTTTTATTTATTATTTTATCGTTTAAAATAGTAATATATTTATAATATATAGAAAACTCTAATTAGTAACATTATTTAATTTAAAAATTACATTTGTTATATTGAATTTTGAATTAAAAATCAAAATAAAAATTTTAGTATTTTCGAAAATCTAAGTACTCATATTATCATAATATATATAAATTTTTATAAAATGAGATTTTAATATTTAATTTAATTTATACGTGTATATATATATATATGTCAATTCACTTATTATAGTTATAATTGTATAATATATTTAAAATCTTTTATTTATTATACGTTGTAATATAAGCTAAATGAAATAACTTTAAAATATTCATGTCTAATTTTTACTTTCTGAATTAAAAGGAATATATTGTAAAAAATCTAAAAAAAATTTTTAATATTATAATCAGTTTTTAATTATTATGATTTTTTCATTTCATTTATTACAGACTCGTAAATTTTATAGCAAAATGCTGGGTAATTTGATGGATCAACAAGTGAGATCATTGATTGCTAAAATGTATAAAAGAACTGAAGAGATATTAATTGAAAATAAAGATAAATTAAAGTTGGTATGTTTTAATGTATAATATTTTTGTTAATTTATGTTCAATTGCATTGATTAAACTTTAATATTTAAAATCAGTTTATGAATGGTAATGTTTCTATAAGATTTTATAGAACTCTGTACATATATTTTTAATTTAATTTCTCATAATTCACAATTTAAATTAGTCTACCTTTTACATAAATGTATAATACGTGTTTAAATTTTTCATTTGAATACATTAATAGAAATTTAAATTTAATATACTAAAAAATTTATTTGATAAGATAAATTTTAATTCAGATTTTATTCCAATTTTTTTAAATAATTGTAAAAATTTTATATTCTAATAAAATAAACCATGTGCTTAAAATTAATTTATAAATTATTTGAATTTCTAGCTTGCTGAAGCACTGTTGGATAAAGAATCACTCACGTATGAAGAAGTAAAACAATTAATAGGACCAAGGGAGTTTAAACAAAAAACAAATATTAACTTATGTTTAAGCAAATAATAATAGTAAGTGCTTAACAAAAAATCATTTTAATGAAATACATTCTTTGAAGATATATTTTTAATTTTTATTATTATTTCTCATTGATCATTGACTTTTCTAAAGTAAAATTAGACTACAATGGAAAATATGTTGTTTATAAATAAATTTTAAAAATGTATGAAACAAAAAAATTTATTTCTACTATTTAAATTTTATTTCATATTTAATGAATTTGTTTTCTTAATTTTCCCATCTCATTTATCAAAATTTATTATACAATAATAATTATCTATAAAATAATATAATAGCATTCTAGAGTACAAGACTTCATTAGATACTTGAAAATATTTTATGGTTGTGTATGGGCTTTCAGTAAAGAAACTGATAATGTTAATTTTCTTTATATACACCATCTTTCTTAAAACACGGATATTTAATGATTTACTTTCATATAACACATGATACAAAACAATTAAAACATTCAACCTTGGTATTGACGACCCGGCAACAAGTTGAATGACAGAATAGTCATTTGTGAATTTAAATAATTTTGTTAAAACTATTGTAAATAATTATAATATATTTAAGTAATTGCAAACGAAAAATAAACCTATTTTCAAGTTCAACAAAGTTTCGTTCATTTATTTACCTGAATTCAATAAATGCATGGTTATTTGTATAAAACTCAATGCTGTAAATTATAGAAAATAAATATAAAATAATAAGAAAAAAAATTAAGAAAATAAAAACTAAATATTATGGAAGAATATGATATACAATAATAGCATAAAAATTAGCAAATAATATAAAATATAATTAGATCAGCTTATCATTGAAAAACATAAATTTAGAGGTATTTATAAAGAAAAAAAGTATAAAATAAAATAATTTGATAGTAGTGATAAATGTATAAAAAACAATATTTAGTGTACATTGATCAAAGTTTAAATATAGTTTACATAAAGTTTATATAATTTTTTTAAATGAAATATAGATGGTAAATTAAGTAACAAAAATTTTCATTTAGACAATGCATTTCAAAACATTTTAAAAATAGTTATACATTTAATATTTTATAAAAAAATCTGAAAAATATACTAATAAAAATAGTTAAAACAATTAATTAAACATATAAATAAAACAAAAATATATGTATACATTTTTTTAAAAAAGGACTATATTTAGCTTTTAAACAGATACAGGCTTTATAAAATTTTTTATTAATAAATAAATAATTATAAATTTTTTATAACTTTAAACAATATGAATAAAATTGAAATAATAAACATGAATTAACCTTTAGATGATAATAAATACAATTTCAAATGATTAAATTCGTAAGTTCAGGTATTAGAGCTAATTTAAATAATTATTTATATGTAAATTTGGTATTAGCTAAGAGGAAAATTTAATTTTTTATTACTCATCACTTTTGTTGTAAAATAAATTCTATTGATAATAAAAATAAGACTAATGAATTACACAAACCATTTAGTTATAGAATGAGAAAATATTAATAAATTACGTATTACAATTGATAATTTGAATAGAAATAAAAAGAAACGAGTAAATTTAAAGTAGTAAAATATAATAATTTAACTACAGTTAATCCATAATACAAAAAATATTGAAAGAAATTAAGCATTAAATAATAAATAAATAAATTAATTATTAATACATATTATTTAGATGTAGGTGTCGTGGTTAAGAGAATGATAGATAAAAATAAATAAATTAATAAATATGTATAGTATTGCAAATAGACAAATACCGTAATAGAATAATATATGTTTAAAAAATTATATATATAACAATATTAAAAGTAAATTATTACTATATATTTCATAAAAATTCGACTATGAATTGAATTAACATGTTCAGTTTTTACTTAGTACTTTTATCTTATATTTTTTATTTCGTAAATTTTTATTTTTCTTACAAATAGATAATAAAACATATTTAGTTTAATAATAAAAAAATCAAATTAGTACTTGTTAAATAAAATTTCTGTTTCTAAACTATAATTACTAACAAATGCTGCTATTAATGATAATTTTATACTAAAGGCGATAAAAGCTCGCAATTTATTTCTTTAAAATTTATTCAAAATCATTTTTTATATAGAATTTATCATAACTTAATTTATGAATTACAATATTATCAAAAAATATTAAGTATATTAGTTTTATAAAATAGATGATTACAAGTCTAATTCAAGTAACTTAAATTTTAATACATAATTAAAGAATGAATTTAACAAGAACACATTAAGAAGCAATTAGAAATTTATAATTAAAAATATTAAAAAAATTAAAAAGATATTTTATTATTTATGGTAAATATATCTGAAACCTAAGTAATTCAATATCGAATAAAGATCTGGTCTATAAACAAAGAAATATAGAATGAAATCTAAATATTTATTAAGGAAGTATTTTATGATACATATTTATGTCGATGAATAGAATTATTATTTTAAAAAAGAAAATTCCACTATTTACTTACATTAGAAAATTATTTTAATATAGATATAATAAACAAATAATTATATGATATAATAGAATAACATTCAAAGTTTTTAAATCTAATCTAATTACATATAATTATATTCACTTTTCTTTATGTATGCAGTTTTATACAAAATTTAAACTGCATCAAGATTTACATTTTTATGAAATTTTTTTTTTTTATATAAGTACAAAGCAATAGAAGTGTTAATAAATAATTACTGAAGGTACAAACGTCAATATACTATTGCAGTAAGTATTTGTTTACGAAACAATATGAAAATGGAAACATTTATATTTCATCTTGTAAATAATTTGTAATATACGTCTATTTACATACTAAATAATTCATAATTAAAAAAGGTATTTATATTAACAAACTATGTAAGCTTTACAAAAACGTACAGACAGAAAAAGGCTTATTCCTTCGTATTGCTGCCATAAACCTAATAACAATAAATATTAATTAATATAATATAACTAAATATATAAAATTATAGTTTATAAATATAAAAAATATATATGTATTTTTATTTGACATAGTGTACGATATAAACGATGCCCTTTTTTAATTTGGTAGACGATTTTTTGACCATTAAAAATTCATTAATATTTTAATTCATACTTAATTTTAAATAATTTAGAATAATCTGTGCAAATTACAATGTAAATTATAATAACTTAATTAAATAATCAATGTCCTTATTAAATAATTACAGAAAATAATTATAAAAAAGCATATTCTTAACATCAGTTTAATCAAATTTGTTAGAAAAAAATATTTAACGAATAATTATCAATACCTTATTATGTAAATTTTTTGTCCATGTTCTAAAAATATTGTGGTTCTCAAAATTTATTGATAGATTTATTGGAAGATGGATCATGCACATGATTACAAATATCATGAAAGGGAATTTCCAAAATATCACATTGTATATGTAAGGCTTCATAAATTTCTAATAAACAATAAGCATCTAAAGCAGCATATATAATTTGACTTTCTCTGAGAGGTCTACGTTCCCAGTTTGAAAATTGATCAGACTTATTTAACCTTAACCCCAGACAGAGTTCAACTAATTTGCTTAAATTTTCATTTGTAAAATATTCATCGCCTTTATAAGGAAATACAAAACGTTCCTCCTTCAATAATTCTTTCCATAAGTGGCTCAAATCCAAATAATCTTCCCCACAAGCTCGAATATTTGACAGAGCTGGTTTACTTCCTCGGATTACATTGATGTCTTGAGCTATACCAAAACCTAGACAATAAAAGTATTTCAAGAAAAAATATTGAATAGATATTAATAATTTTTCTTTAATTATTATATTTAAATATTGGCAGATGTGAAAACATACCCAATTTTAAAATGTTATCATTGTTAAATAAAATCATACTTAATTGTGCCCAAAGATGTTGAACATTATTTCCTAATGTTGTAACATCAAAAATATATACACTTGTATGAGTTGCAATTTGTATAAGAGCTAATTCTGATTTTTTAACACCTTTAAAATAATATATATAAATATTAATAAGCTTAAAAATTTTTTATCAATTAAAAAATGTTAGAAGATTTTTACCAAAACTTGGTTTCCATTCAGAATCAATACCAACAATATTGGTATTATTCAAAGCATGATCTAAGAAGTCCTTAAAAGATTTTGTATCATTAATTATTTGAATACATTTTCTTGGTAAATTTAAAGTATAAAAAGTTCCGTTTTTGTCCATATCCCATGTTTCGTTATTTGTTGAATCATATTCATATTCATTACTTTTATTAGTAGCTTTAAAAGTAATTCAAATATACAAAAAGTTATAAATATTATTAAATATCTAAAAATAAGTATAGAATATTAATAAAATATTACAATTTGAGTTACCACGAGCATAAATTTTCAAAGCTCGAGGCCACTGTTTTCTGGATATATTGTAAGTTTGTGCAAAATATAATGCTTCTGTAAGATCATTTGCATTTATAAGAGATATAATTTCTAGTTGTAATTGTGGATCATTGCCAACTGCTTCTTTTACCATTTCTCTCCAACTTTCAACACCTATAATTGAAAAAAATAAAAGTAATTTTTATGTTTTAAACTACTTATAAATAAAAAAATGTTTTGAATAAATTTTTAATTATTATTTATTTTATAAAAATTTATACAAAATAAAAAATAAATAAATAGATACAAAAATACAAAATACATTTATTTTTATAGATAAAATATTAAATACTTAATTAACATTATGAATTACATATGTTCAATTAAAATGATATAAATACTGTTTTTTAAATATTTACATTAAAATTTGAACATATTTAAATAATTATATACTCACTTAAGCTTCCATCAACATAACGCTTATAAATCAAAAATCGAAGTGCCCCTTGACTTCTTTTCATCTGTAAATAAGGACATGTTTCTGGTGGAAGATCATAAAATTTTACCAATCGTGCTAATAATTTAGCTATTGGCTTATGTTGAAGAGTTGTCATTTTAACATCAGGTATGCTATTATTACTGAAATATATTTTAAGTAAAATAATATAATTAAATTATCTGAGATTAAATATAATATATTCATACAATATACATACAATATAAATTGATCCAAAGTTTTTTGAGAGTCATTTTCTGGAGCAAGTAAATTATCCAAGTATGTCACATATGTACGTTGTATTTCTGGATGATCTTTTAAAAGATCTTTTATAATACTAATTTTATTTTGCAAAAATAAAGGCAATAATAATGTTTCTGGATTATCAAATGACTTCTGTAGTTTTAGCATTTCTATAAATTGTCCTGCTTCTTTGAACTTTTTATTTTTAATTAAATCCTACATTTGAAAATTTGATTAATTATATTTTTAAAGAACCTATACTTTTCAAAAGAGAAATTTTAAGATTACCTTTATGAAAGGAATGAAGTATTTATTATCTATGGTAAACTCGTAAACATCTGATACCATTTTCATAAATTGTAAACATTTTTGCTTACTTACTAATCGAAAAGCAGCGATTTTCAGATCAATACAAAGAAAACTTTTATAGTCATCTTTGAATGGAGTAATCCACTTCTTAAATTCTTCAATTACTATCGAGAATTTTATATTGATGAATAAATATAAACAAAAATATATTTAAAAATAAAATTAATTTTATTTTATTATACTAATGCAGAAACGGGCAAATTAAAATTAAACCACAATTTTTGTAAATAAATTTGAATAAATCTTTTTAACATGTGATAACTAAACATACCTGTTACTGCTAAAGAAGATTTAATTTTTATTTGGTTAAACTGGTTTGTATTTACTAAAATTCTTAAAGTACTTAAATAAGGATTTGGCGCTGTTTCAAAGTACTCATATAAAGTTTGTGATACAGCAATACTTTTTTTCCCTATAATTTTATTATTACTTTAATTGAAAAAAAATTATTGAACAAGGAAAAAATTATATTTTAATATTTTTAAATTACATAAGTTCCAAATTTGATGTAGAGAATTCAACCAAGTTCTTGTTGCTTTATCAATAGATGAATAAAATTCTAAGTCAGATTCTAAATCTTCTGTTTGAATTGCATAATATTCATCAAATTCATCAACCCCTAGTAATGCTTTTGCCATGATTAATTGAAAATTTAAAAATCCTGTAAATACCTGTTTTCTTATTTTAAAATTTTGTAAAAGAAACGTATACACTCTCATGTCCAAACATACGTGTATATACACATAAAAATATATATATATACACATATATATATTATGTATGCATGCACATATCAGAGTAATATATTTTGTTTTGTAATAAAAATCTTAAGTAACAAACAATAATATAATAAAAATCAAAACAATTACATTAATAGTAAATAACAGCCGAAAAGTTGGACCTTTAAAAATGTAAGTTCAACTGTTTTAAGTTTACAAGTGTTTTTAACCTCAAATTTCAATAATTTTGTGTTGGTTTCCTCTTTGAAAAAAGTCAGCCTCGTCAGTCTTTTAAGTTTCTTTTTACTTTGGATATTTTTACCGAACGATTTTAATATAACTAGAAAAATGGTTGTAGATATTGAGAAAAAACCAATTTTGTCGATTTCCGACAACCAAACTCTGTATTAAATGGCCATTTTATTTGTCAAATACTGCCTCCCCCTTTCATTCTTGGAATACCCAATCTGATACAACTGGTTCTATTTTAATATTCACCGACGAAATTTTATTTAGAATATTAATTGAATACGTAATTGAAGTACATAACAAATATAATATTAAGACATTACAATAAGAATAATGAAGATTTAATTAACACTATATTCTACACAAGTAATGATTGTAATGTTTTTTCATGTTTTTGTTTAAGTTTTAATAATGTGGCTTTAAAAATATTTTTACATTACAAATCAAGTAGGAATTAATGAAAATATAAATTACATATAATAAATTTACTAATATTAAATAAAAAAAATTAATACACGACCAAATAAATTTTATATTTAATTATTTTATTTAAAAACAAAATTTATTTATACTACATTAATTCTTTATATATTTAAATTAATGTAAATATTTAATATGTGTATTCTGTATAAATTTTATTTTTCTATGCATGTTTATATATATTACATTAAAATATTCTGTATATATATTTATGTTTAATTATTTATAAAATTGTTCTAAAATGTAAACATCATCCTAAAAATATTACTTTAAGTCTAATTCTAATCAATTATTTTAATTAAATTAATTAAAAACAGTATTATATAGAATAAGCACTATAAGATAATATTAAGCCTTAATCTTATTTTAGTTAAATAATTACACTTGTATAAAATTTCTATGTAGTTATTATCATTAATATAAGTTAGTTATATTATATAAACTTATTATTTTTCAAATTCACGATAAATAAAAAAAATATAGTAAAATAAAGACGACCACCTTACTCTATTTTTTATATTTTTTAATCAGACAATAATTTAAAATCTTAACTAAATGATAAACAAAAAGCATAGAATAAGTTGACATATACATTAGTCAATATAAATTCAATAAATATATATATTAATTTTTATATTTTAAATAATGTTAATTATTTATATATAAAAAGAAACGTTGAATATTAAAAACCAGTTAGATACGTAGCAAATAATTTATAAATAATAATAAAAAAATAGTTAGACTAAATTAATTTTTTTATTCTTATAAAAAAATTTAGATTAGTATTAAAAAATTTTTAAATATATAAAAATCATAACAAAACAAAAAAAATAGTTTAAACTACACACTTAGAAACAAAAGAAATCAATCGAATAATCGAAATAAGTTTAATGTAAATAAATTATTAATTTATGAATAAATAGTAACGGAAAAATTAAAATATTATAAGAAACAGATATGTAGTTTTTTTTTAAAAGTATAATCAATATATAAATTAAAGTATTTTTTATTTAATTTCTTTTCATTAGACGTGTGAAAAGGAAAAGCTTTTAATTCAAACATTAAAATACTCCGTTGAATTAAATCAGAAAAATTAGTATTTTAACTATTAGGAATAATAATATAACATTAAATTTATTTGTAAATTATGAAAATTATCATGGTATTTAAAAAAGTATAATTAAATAATATAATTTAAATTTGAAAAAATTATGAGAAATCCTGTGTTCGAATATTTAAGCATTTATAATAAAGTAATTATTAATTCGCGCCACTTTTTTTCAACAACTTTTAACTACGTAGATATATATTATATAGTTTGTTATAGTACCACTTGCAATTAATTACGAATTGATACTTACTTCAACTATTTTCTTAGCAGTTTCGCGCATTAATGCATATAAACATGCTACCTTCTAAACCATACCTCTTTTTTAACACTCTTGAATTTTAAAGAAAATTTGTAACTTTTAATTTTTAATTCTAGTCCTACTGTAGAAAATATATTACAACTCTTTTCAGCCTGTAGCTTACTGTACTATATCCTAGTTATTATCAAAAGATCTGTTAACTATATTCATATTAGATTATAAGTAGTAGTCAAATTTTTCAGTGTAGCAAAACATAATATAATTACTAATTATATTATGATAGTAACTTTAGAAATCAGAATTGGGAGTAAAAAATACAAAATGAGGTTGACTTCATGAAAGAATTTGTAAATAATTATTATCCAAACAGTTAAAATGTTCTCTTAGTTATGACAATAAACAAGTTTTAAATTTTAAAATCAATTTGGGTCAGAATGGCGGCTCATGACAGCTAAGGCGTTCAACTCTTATGCCTCTATACTACTCTGAATAGTTGTCTGCGGTTGTAATTTTGTAAGTCAGGCAAATGCCGCCATGTAGCAGCAGCATCGACAGCGGTAGCATTATCTATTGAATATCTATTTATCTCGCTCTTAATCCTCGATGACTTAGAAAGAGCAAGCGAGACAGAAAAAGAGAGAAAACAAGTAAAATAGGCATAGCGAACAGTCAGCGATAGCTTAACCATTTCAGCTTCATAGATACCAGAAGGTAGTTGCGCTTGAGCAGGGATAACAGGCAGCGGTGGGTGGCAAAATGGCCGAATAGTGACGAAGAGTGCGCGCGCAAGGGAGATAGAGAGAGGTGTGTTTTATACGTACATTATTGTTATTATCATCGAAATCCAAAGAGCCGAAGATATAACGAACGCAAACAACGGCAGTACGTTCGCGCGATTATGTCCAGTTGGAAAGAGACTTCACAGATGATGGCTTAGCGCGCGCACGGGGTGCTACATCGTACACATTTCGACCATCCCCCTCCCGCCCCGTCCTATGCCATTGCCTCCTGACAACGTGCTGGTGTGTATGTGCCTGTGCATGCGCGTCGTCGAGGAGAGCAGCAGCAACAGCAGCAGCAGCAGCCGCCGCAGCTGAAGCTGATATTGGTGGAAAAACGTTCTACAACGTGGGAAAGGTAGTGGAGACGCTGGCGGCGGCGGCGACGACGACGAGACATGACCGAGTTCAACGTCGACCTCGGCAAGCTCCCCGAGGATGTCCGGGAAAAACTCGCCGAGCTGGACCTCGAACTCTCGGAAGGTAAGTAATTTAGACACTCCTAGTTTCCCTTAGCAAAAACATGGTTTTAAATGATTCGCTGAGCTATATACACGATCAGGTTATTGTGCTCTCTTTTCTTAGTCTCGTTTTGCATCTGTCTGTCTATCCCGTGTGTTTCGTCAATATGCGCGAGTGTGAAAGCATATACATATATACGCGTATGTTCGCCTCTGGCTTGTCGTCTCACGGCTGCTACGGTGGTGGCAGAGGCAGCAGCGGTTCTGACTCACCCCGTTCGGTCATCACGCTTGTCGTTTACAAGACCACTGAGAAATGAATGAATCGTGGATGCGAAGGAGCACTCTACGACCTGCAGGAAAATTATTATTTGTTTTCGTCTGTACGACGCCGTTAGAGAAGTCTTCTGCACACTGTGCATAAGGGAAAATAGGGGAGAAACAGAGAAAGGGAGACAGACTTTAATCGATAATTTCTTACGCGCTCTCTTTCATTTGAAGCGTATGGATAGTTGTTGAAAAGTGGAAAGACTAAAAAAAGATTTGCGAAAAATAATTTAGTACGCATGTATTTTTTCTTCTATGTGCGATAATATGAATATGTGTAAATATAAATGTTTAATGGAACCCCGATTGTTTCTCTTCATATAACGCCTTTTTTCGTCATTTTTTGACTGGTTATTTATTATTAATGCACTTGAGGGACAGTGGAAAGAACATTATGGTTTTATTATTGAGTGAGAGCCTTTTTAGCTAGTCAACTTTTATTAAAACTTGGTGCTTGAAACATAATATTCTGTCAATTTTTATTAAAATTAATATTCACTTTCAAAATTATAACAAACTAAAATCCTTTTAAAATGTTCTTGTTGTTTTAACAGTAAGAAATAAAAACATATTTTACATTCAAGTTCAAACCTAGTCAAGTATAAACGGGAATTATTTTTATTGTATTATAAACATGAATTATACTTTAAACTGCTAATTTCAATAATTAAACTCAGCATTTTTAGATTGCAGTAAGGAAATATTTCAAAATAGTTTGTCTTTAATAAAATCTATTTCTTCAAATTTTTAATATTGCTATATAGATAAAACATTTTCAAAGTAAAAACTCCCATCTTTCGGTAAAGTATATCTAAAATCTGTTATTTTTTCTGAACAAGTATAGTTTCTGTAATTTTTGAATCTAATTACGTTGAGACCTTTCACTAATAAAACCTTAAAATACTGGCTCCATAAAAATGAAAATATCAATAGTTGAGTTCATTTTAATAGACATTTATATTCCGTTATTGTAAGCTTGCAAAATAGAGAACAACAAATGTTCTACATAAGTTAAAGGATTAATTTCTTAACGATCAACTTTGCTTCAAGTTACGATGACTAATTCGAGACTCGTTTGTGGTTCCCACATAAAAATATAGACAATACCAAGCATTTGAAAATATATTCTCTTGCCTTCATTTTTAATAAAAATATTATGATACCTATGTAAAGAATTTTAGACAAGATAAATAAGATTAATTAGATCTAAGAATATATTTATTAATAATTAAAGTCAATTTTAGTATATTTCTTATGTTTTTAAAATTTATTATACTAAGTTCTTTTTTTTATTCAATAAGTTTTGGCAGAATATGACAAATGAAACAAAATGTAATGCAAATTATGAATAAAGTTTTATGGATATTTTGTAGAAATACAATTATATCGACTTTGATTACAAAACATTCAAAAATAAATCACTAGTGTTTGAACTAACAATAGCTATATAATTACATAATACAATAATTCAAAACACACTAGTATTGAATTTTAATGTTTAATTTTGAAAATAAATTTAATTGATTTTGTCCACATTATTTCATTAATTCCTTCTAAATTATCAACAATTATACAAACGACACAATTTATTATTCACTTTTCTATAAAGAATAAAATTCTAAATGTAGTAAATGTTAAAAATAAACTTAATAGTTTTTATTAAGTTATTATATGCTTGTACTTTTCAGTTTGATTTTAAAATTTATACTAAGAAAGTTATAATTGAATAACTTTAGTAGGCACACGCAAACATAAACACACATATATGTATAAAATATAAGTTTTACATTATTCTATTTTTAATTTAATAAACTTCACATGTTTTACTATAATACTAAATATTTACTGTTGAATAATGTACGTTAAATTAAAAAATGTATATTGTAAAAAATATTTAAAAAATAATTATTTGCATTGATTGATATTATTGATTTCTTTTCATCTTTCAAAAAAAAAATTTCTTTTTAAACGCGTATATTTATAAACTCTGAATTATAAAAATTAAAGATTTTTTAACAATATTTTTAGTCAAATTTTTTTCATGATCTTCTTCGTATTGAATTCGTTAAAGAAATTTTTAATTAAAGGACACAAAAAAATTAGTGAAATTAAAAATCAAAAACAAAATTGACAGTATTAATAAGTATTTTTTGAATATTTAATTATTTTAGTAGAGTAATAGAGCTATAAGCACTAATTTTTTAGTGTAGATCTAATTTATGTATGCATAATTTAAACTATTGAAAACGCTCAAAATATTTGGTTTGCTTCAATAAATATACAAATAACCAAAATAAAAAATTAATTTTTATAAGTCATGAATATTTTTGGATCGTATTTGTGAATGATTAGTAATATAAATAAGTAAAACCATGAATTATTACACTATTAAAAGAATAAGAAACAGAAACTTAATAAACTTTTCCGATATTTTATTTGATTTAATTTCAAATCCAGTTGGTTTGTACGTAAATTTTAAGATTGTTTTCATATATAATAAGTTATACATAATGTGAACGATTGTACCAGTCATTAAAAAAATGAAACTTGTTATGAATGATAGATTTTTGAAATAATATATTATACAACATTAAGTATTTTTAGATTTAAAATTTTATTATTAATTTAACAAATTTTTAGAAAATTTATTTAATTTGTAATTAGAATACAGTTATAGGAAAATAAGTATCTAATAAGATATTTCTTAAGTCAAATATTTGGAATAGTATAATATAATCAATGGCTTGGCAATCGAGTATATATTATTTTATTATATTTGTATTTATTTAGTTTAAAAAATTAATTTTGATAAGTTTTATTTTATATTAAATTGTTCTAAAATTTAATAAAGTATTATATCTATTTATTTGTATTTTTTTTTGTATATGTATTTGTATTTGTATTTGTATATCGTATTTTTATACATTTTTTAAAATATACAATGCATATTATGCAAAAGAATGTAATGTATATGGAAAACTTTGTGATATGTAACTGTAGATAAGTTCTTCATCTAACGACGTCAATGCTATGAGATCGTATGTAAAGGAAAGCAAAAAGATTAACTGTTGCTGTATTGTCGTCAATAATAATAATAATCAGGTGGATAGAAGAGCATAAATATAATTTTATGTAGGTCTAGAAAATTTTCTTATATTTGTAAGTAATTACATTTTATGTCTTTTTTTACAAGATAATATGTATTATATTATATTATTATTTATTATAATACAGTTTTATATAAGTATTATTTTTTAAATTTACATGTTTATTCTATTAATGTATTTAGGAAAGTTATATTGTATTTTATTTTTTTTATAGATAAAGAATATGAATAAATTCTCATGTTCTTTTATAATAGTTGATAGAATTTAAAAAAAAAATTTCTGAAATTTTAAAGAAAAAAGTATAGTTGTTATTAATTTTATAATTTATATTTCAAATTGATAAATATTTTTTCTAAACTTATATTACGAATATGGAATAGTAAATTTTATTTGAATAAGATAACTAATTGAAATTTATTTTTTTTGAATTGTAAATTTAGTATTTATAACTTAAACGTAAAATTAATTCTTATCCAATTATTAATATAATTATTTTTTGATAATTTCTCTTATTAAAAATTATAAAATATATAATGCAAAAAATCTTTCAATAAAAATAAAATATCACATTTAAATACATATTAAAATTCCAAAGTAAAATATGAGTTAAAATTGAGCTAAATTTTATTCAAACGATAAAAATGTTTAATTAATTTTACAATTTTTTTATCGAACTAATATTAATGTTGTAAAATTTTATTTTTGTGAATTTGTCATAAATATATATATATTTAAAGAAATACGTAAATCCATAATGGTATTAAAATCGTACACGTGCAATAGTAAATTTAAATAAGTAACAAAAACCAACTTTAAATTGATGAATGAGTATAATGATCTAAAGTGTTTCATAATTTAATTTTATCTTAGTTGTATGATTTTGTGTGCATAAAAATTATTTCATAGAAAAATCAATCAAAAATCTTTATAAATGTCCCTCATGTTTCTTATTGCAGGAAAAAAGAGAAAATAACGAATGCAAAATAGACGAAAAGAGAAAACAGTTTGTTTCTATGAATGAAAATCGAAATTATATACATGAATTGTGCATATCCGATGTGCTGCGTGTTTACAAAGACGAACGGAATATGAAAATTTCGCTTGGAAATTTGTCGTGGCATTCCTGGTCCTACTGATGCCCATATGTGTAATAAATGTACGCATAATTGATACCCAACGGTTTATGCCTGACTCCGTGTCTGTCTCTTTCCGATAGTGTATGAAAAGTGCCTTGGAAACAGCTGAAAACATTACCACCTGCATATGCTACTTCTTTCTTACGAGTTTTTTTTAATATTTTTTCCGTCCTTACTTGGCTTTTTAAAACAGACCTTACGCACTTATGTTATATATATTATTATTTTATTTATTCACTCACCTTATTCATTTTCTACCAAGCCTTTTTTTAGCTATGTATACAGAATTTACATGAAACGAATAAAGTCTTATTTTAAATAAAGAATTAGCGTGAGAATTTTTTTCTAACAATTTGAAAATTTTTGTACTGCCAAATTATAAGAACTATTTATAATATATCGTTTAAATATATGTGAAATTACGGAGCATGAATATAAAAATAAATTGATATAAATTTACCATACTTTGACAAACATTAAAATGTTCAATTTTTTATCAGCCAAAAAAAATGTTTCCAGTATTAAAATTAATAAACTTATATATATTTGATTTAATAATATTTATACAAATTTATTTTGTTTTAAATTAGCATTTAATGACCAATCATTATAATTATTCCAATATTTGCTACAATTACGTGACATTATTGTGATGCTATGAGATGAATACAAGTCAATTTGATTTTGTTTCTTTCAATATATACGGATTCATTATATACAATTTTTATCAATGATGTAATCAATAAAAAGTTTAAATTTCATATAATAAATTCATTTTTTAATAAATACGATTGCATAATCGTATGGAATGTAAAGCTAAAGATTAAATGCAAGATATAATATTCTGTAAAATAAAAAAATATTTGACATAATAATAAATGTAAAATTAGGAAAACATAAAATTGATTTGGTAGACTTCAGTAATCAAAATTTTAAATGAATCAATTTATAGTTACAATATAAAAATAACTGTCTATTATGTTCTTTATCTTTTGCTACAATTCTCATTTTTTCTTCCACGATATATAAAAGGATGATGAGCGTAGCAAATAGGCAACAGCTTTGACATTAATTCTATCAGAAATCGTGTGAAGTAATTGACAGAGTACTTGTCTTTACTATTTCCTTTAGGAGGAATATAATCTGCTTACGTCTACTTACTTGTGTTATAATAACTATTAAATAGATAATAAAAATTTAATTTTTTTAGCATCTTCATAATGTCACTATTTGAGAATCATTAAATAGTTGAAAGTGTAAAATTGCTTACTAATTCTTTGAAATATGGAATATTTTAACAATATAAAAATGAGTCTAAAGTATGAGGATTATTATAATGATGTATTTGATAATAGACAAATTTTTTTATTTTGTGACAACTTCATTGATAAAAACTATGTCATCGATGATTGTATCCACTTATGAAGAAATAAAGCTTTTAGCTTTAATTCTTTAATGTTTTAAATATGATATTCGATTCTTTATACTATCATATTGTTTATATTATCTACTAACATTAATTTAATAAATTTTAAATTTATGTTTTAACTATCATTGTTAATATAGGTTATTACATAATACTATTATATATTCAAATAATTGAGAAGTTTTTTTCAAAAATATTTTTGAAAAATTCTGATATAAAAACTAAAATTTGTTTTAAAAAGTATTTATGAGATTTTACTCACTTCATATAACCATTTATTTTTATAGTAAGCACTTCGTGTAGAAATTTTTCTCCTTGCTTATTCGGTTGCATTTTCTTCTACTTTGCTCTCTCTCGAAAATACTCTTCATTATCTACCATTCTCTTTTAGTTTCATTTATACACTTGTCATTCCCTCTTCTTTTCTCTTTTTCTCGCATATGTTTTCAATTAATAAATTATATAATAAAATTTTTACATAATAACAAAAAAGTTTTAAGAGTTCTTTATTACCATAAGGATGAAACTAATAAAAATTATTCTTCAAAATTAACTAATAATTTATGATTATATTCGTTTTAATGCAAGTCTTTGATTTGTTTGAAAAAACATGATTTTTTTATATTTATAAAGTTTCTTGTATTCTTATTTTTTATTAATTTCCTTAGCTTTCTACCTATTTCACATTTACTTTTTACACATCTACATACGATACATTTGATAACAAATCAGACTAAGTCTTTTCTTATAAGGCGAAACTGGGTCATAACCTTTATTTTATAGGCATACATTTATTTTATTTTTGCGTCTTTACGCATTGCATTCACGCTTTTTTCAATGTGAATTTACGAGCGAAATCATTTTTAATTTTCGAGACCATTATGCTCATTGAATGTCTCATATTATGATGGAAAAAAGCAATAGAGAAATTTACCAAGAGTTTTTTACCGCGATTTAATTCAAATAGTTAATAGCTTAAAAAATGCAATGAGTGATATTAAATGTATGAAGATATATTAAATTAGGTTAAATGAAGTAAATAATCTTTTTTTTCATGGTTTTAAATTATTTTAATTTTCATTCGCTTGAGTATATGTTCAAAAATTTTAATTTCTTGATAAAAATGTTTAGTTATAACTTAAAGACCATTGTGTTGAATGAAAAATTTTATAATTTTTATGTATTCATTTTATAATTATTTGTATTTTATTGTAACTTTTTATTATTTTATACGTATATATATTGAATAAAAATATAAAAAATTTGTTACATGCAAAGTAAAGTCGAATATCTTGTTTTTTACAACAATGATCTTAGAAAATCTTTATTGCAATTTGGATTGATAATTAAAATAAAATATACTATACTTATTTAAAAAATTTTTTAAATATATTTTCTTGTAGCATTTAATGCTGTTGACAATAGATTATCAATGTTATAATTTTTTTTTTCTAAAAAATCATTTAAATAAATCTGTAGAATTTTTATTCATTGTATAATACTTGCCAATAAATAAACTATTTGTTTTAAATTATAGAAAAATTTTATTTCAGGTATGACTAATTAATTTTATCTAATGATTAATGAAACATTTCTTAAATGAATTTATCTTTTCAAAGTTATCTCAGCTGAAGAAAAATGGAAACATACAACGGTATAGTGTAACAATGATAAAACAAAATGCAGCAGATGCTGCTTACTACATCGAAGAAATAGTAATTATATTTGTAGGCAGTGGCTTAATTTTGAAAGTAAGAAATTCCCCTTTGAAAGAGATGAGCTTTTTTCAAGTCATTTCGTATGTTAAGGTTCTCTGTATAAGGTTTTATTTCACTTTCGAGACGACGTCTCGTAATTTCAAGTCACTTAAAATATATTACGAGCCAACCCACGTGTGCGAGAGAATCAAACAACCAAGACTCAAAAGATAGAGACAAAGGAAACCATAAAAGAGAAAGAAAGATAAGGAGACATGTATCGATATTAAGAGACCGTGAAAGAAATAGAGAGAATTAGAAGAATTAAAAATAAAAGAAATAGAAAGAATAAGAAGGAAAAAATTTAATATCAATGAGAAAAACAATATATGTAATGAGTTTATAAGATAAATATTACTAGGAAAACGTGATACAAAATAGGATCCATGCATTATATACTTTGTATGTGCAGTCTCAAGCTGAAGTGTCCGTCATTTAAAAAATTGTATTGTTTTGCATTATACATACATATATATATATATATACACCATTAGTATAAAAGATGTTTTATAATAAGAATTGAAATTATAAAGATTTTAAAATATTTATATATTTTGAATCTTACGAACACAAATAATAAATTTTGTTTTACTATTTTATTAACAATTAATTTCTACAATTCTGAAGTGCCTGAAGTTATATTTCAAATAAATTAAAGAAATTATATTGTATTAATATTTATTGAAATGAATTCGGTATGAATCATAAATGTCTACATAGCCAGATGCATCTACGGGTACTGATGAATTTTTTCATCAGTAACTTTTTTTCAGTTACTTAATTTTCAATTATGTTTATAAAAAGTTGTATATGATTTACCAATTTTATTTATTTTTTATTTATAAAAATGATTTATTTATTTATTGAAATTTTTTGATTAGAAATTATAAAATCAACTATCAATCATTAATCAAATTTTAATACCTACGTTATATAAAATTCCGTTGAAATTAACAAATGTGACAAGTTATAATAAAGAAAATAAATGAATTATTAGAATAAAAAAAAGAGAATAAATCCTACCACCTAAGTATTGACAATAAACGGAAGAACTCAAGAAATGAAACCTTATAGAACCGGATAATGAAATGCGCAAAGGGGTTCGAGTGAGGGTTGACAAGTCGAATTGTCTACTTTAATCTGTCGTGACATGCTGTTATGGGAGAATACTTTTATGAACGTGGCGGTTGTAGTTGCAGTGTACTGTCATTCTTTTCTAATTCATAATAGAAAAGTTTTGAGAAGAAGAGTTAACACTCACATTAATAATAAGAACATAACTTAACAAACTTGTAATTATACATGGCGTGTGCAGGTATTAGAACGCACCGTGGAAATTCCAAATTTATACACATATATACTTGTGTGTGTATATGTATATATTTATAATTAGTTTATATGTTTACAACGAATGTAAAAAGAACTCAATAGACAGAAATAATGAATAATAATTTGTGCTTATCATACAAATATGTAATATTGGAAGAAAAAGCATAGTTTTATTTTTTTTTTTAAATATCAATATTCCATTTATATTAAAAAAATATGTATATGTTGAATATTCCATTATTAAAATCTATATTAAAATATTCAATACAAGTATTTCAATTGTTTAATAAAGTTCGCTTAAAACGAATAAAAGTTTCATAAAGTATTTTGATTATTAATTAAAGTTTTTAGTACAAAAATTGATAAATTTGTTAAATCAATAATTATCTAAAATTTTTAGAGTTTAATGTGTCTGTGTAAAAAACGGATTACTATCAATTAAATTGAAAATGTATAAATTGATAATTAATAAAAAATAGTTATTGTTAACTCAAATAATGTAATATAAAAAAATTATGAATAGACACTTCTAGCTAAGAAATAAAAAATGACTTGAATTTTTTAAAAAATAAATTTTTTCCTGATTATTTCTTTTTTTTAAATAGCTTTAATTAATATTTTTAAGATTTTAATATGAAAAATTTTGTTCTATTTTAAAGTTATATTAATTTTTTTATAATTAACGATTTAATTGATAAAATAATGTATTTAAATTAAATGTAACTATTTTATGTACAAATATATACGTAAAGTTTATGAAGTTGTATTGCCAAGTCATTATTTTAAATTTTATAATTAATTTATGATATAAGCAGCCTTATATATCTAGATTTATTGTAAAGTATTCAACATAAAAACATCATTTAGAGTAAAGTATAATTTTTAAATATTTCGAAAATGATTGCGATATCACGTTTTCTATTTACTAAAAGTTTACAGGCTAGATAAAAAAGAAAACTGAATAATTAAATGAATTTAGCTTCTTGTTTTGAAAGAACGATCGTTTTAAATTTAGTGTTCAGAGACATATGCGACAATTACGTAAGTCATATATCTTTTAACATACAAATCAGTTTTCGGTTATTTTTTTACTATATACACTTTCAAAATTTTAGTGCAAGTAGGTGTAAATAAGATGATGTTGGAATTAGTTGTGGACCCACATGAGTATTCAGAAAAATACAGAGAAACACTTATAAATGTTACATTGTTTGATGGATGTGTATAAGACGTTCTGACTTGATGACGGATTTTTATCGCCCAAGGTCACCTGTGCGTTTCGTGAGCAAACGTCCTCGACTTACCTTGGCTCGACTTTTTCTTTTCCTAAAGTTCTTTTTTTTCTTATTCTATCTTAAAGTTAAAAAAATCTACGCACATCTTTTATTCGAGGCGGATCATTCCGTTGATGTTAAACAGGATCGCATTACCATTACTTTAAATGTTTGTATAAATTATTCTATATACAAAATTATAATATAATGTTTCATTATATAAATTCTTAAATGTAAAAAAAAAGACAAAAGTACTAAATTTTAAAAAATTTTAATCTTTCAACGATAATATAATTTTTTGCATTATGATGTAAAATAATTTTTAATTATTATGCATGAGTCTGAATAAAAATTTTGAAATATTTAATGATTTTAATATGATTAATTTGTATTTATTAACACTTAAAATTTCTTGTATTTATATATATTTAAAGATCTAAATTAGATAAGTATTATTATTTTTATTTCTGATTTTCAGAAAATGAAGATGAAATTGGTAAATATTATTTTTAAATATTATTATCAGTATAATATGAGTACGTATTGACTTCATCATAAATTATGACGTAATAAATTAGATATTCTCAAGAGAACAATATTACGGTTCATCAGAACGTTAAATGTTGAATAATTTATTACAATTATCTGACTTGATATCATTGAATACATTTGTAACGATTAATTGAAACTATCAAGGCACTTATATTTATTTAATTAATCTATGAAGTAATGTTTATTGAAAAGATATATAATTTTAATCTACCTAACTTTAAATTTAACTTATTTTTATTACAAAAAGTTTCAGAAATTAAAAGACGTTAAATAAGTTGAAATTGTAAATATAATTATAATATTCTTTTTAAAAATGGATGTTAACTCTTCTTTTTAAAATATCATATGTTTCGTTGCATATACTTGACTTATGATAAGTTAAGTAATCTATGTTAAATTTAGCTGACTTTGAGATTTTAAGACTTTATTATCATCATCATCACTATTATTATTATTATTATTATTATTATTATTATTATTATTATTATTATTATTATTATTATTAAGTTTACTAGAGGAAATAAAATATAAAACATAAGACTTACAGTGACACTAAATACTTTTAAAAAAAGTTTTGCTTATCCAATTTATGGAAATTTAATTACTTATTAAATGTTTTTATATACAATTGTTGGAATTTACTTTTAAGAAAATTCAATCAAATATGTTATAAAGATATGATTGCTTGTTAAATATAATATAATATACTATTGTAAGACATCACTATGATTAAAAATCAAATTTTTTAATTTTTTTATACATTTGAAATTTTTTTTATGACAAATTAAGTAATACAGTTAATTATAATTAAAACTAATTATTATTATCCCTAAGCTGAGCGATGTACTCAAATTGTATTATTAATCTTTCCTTAAACGCGTATTACATTACGGATAATTTGTACATTTAATTTTATTTGTTGTATTATATTTTTGGAAATCAGAATTCATTAATGTATTAAGATTACAGTATTAAAAAAACCATTTACTTCATTTGTTTTCTTTGTATTTGTGTATAATAATATTTAAAATATATAAAATACAGGTGATTCTGAAAAACTTGAAGAAATTTTGCTCTACTGTATTTATATTTCTATAAAATTTATCTAATGAAAATTATGATTAAAATTAAATTATTAATGATAATATTACTGAATATACATGTAATCGGATATTTGGTAGCTGGTAACTGCATTTATGTAGTATATTACGCTCAATTTTGTTATAAATGAACAGGAGCGACCTTACGTGAGAACAGAATAGACGATGTAGGTAAAGCAAGAAGCAATAAAGAAAGAGTGAGAGATGATGAGAATGGAAGGGATTCGCGATTATAAAAAGGCTTCCTGCAAGTAGACTTAGGAAGGTAGTGAGGTGTTTTTAGTTCAATAAAATAGCAACAGCAAAAATCTAATTCAAATGCATCTACAAATTGGTACTTTACATTTTCTACGTACGTGAAAAAAGTTTCTGCTTTTCGGCTTTCTTTGTTGACTTATACTCACCTTGTTTGTTATCAGTGTCATTCATTTCAGTATTATAACGCTGTACGAATTTGTTTTTAATGCAAATTTAAGTTCTTGAATAAATAATTGGATTTATGAAATACTTTTAAGTTTTAATTTCAAACTAAATAATTGTTCATCACTTATAAAACATAATCTTTTTTCCAATTAGTATAATTAAAGGTATTAGAGATTGAAATATCTAAGAAATTGTGATATCATTCTATATTTAGTATAAATATTATGTAATTGTTCATTTTTTGTTTATCCACCTGTTAACTTCAACGATCTTTGAATCAATTTTTGACAGATTTTTTCTTTATAAAAATATTTTATAATATATGATAAAAATTTGATTACTTTTATTTTGATAATAATTTAAGAACTTCACAAAATAGAATTTAATTCAAATTAATTCAAATTAAAATAAATTTTTTTTAATTTTGCGATAATTTATTTGAACTTTTTCTTGCGATAAATTTTAATTATTAATAACATAAAAGTACCTATAATTTTAAATAATAATTCATATTATTACTTCATAGTGTTCTAACAGATTATTTTTTGATAATTTTTTTTAGTAAGTAACTCTTATACTGTTTTTTTTTTTTTTCTAATGTTATATCTGTGTAAAGATAGGTTTTATTTTGTTATCAACATAATCAATTTTCAATTGATTTATTTAATTTATAATTAATTCTTATTACTTTTTCAAACTAAATTAATATGTATTTAACTTATATATTTTAATTAATAATTTTTTTTTTTAATTTACGTGCAAAAAAATTTATGTTTAAATTGAATATTTATTTTATATATAACTACTCAATTAAGTGTTTTAAAACTACATAATACGTAAATTTCCTTTAGATATTTGAAATACGGTTTGATGTATATTTTATGTAGAACAGTAAGAAATTTAAAGAAATAGTTGATAGTCTTAAAGTATATTTACATATTTAATAAATTTTACTAATATATTACGTTTGCTAAAACTTTTCAGAATTAGCAATAAAATTACAATATTACGTATACTTTTCAACCACATTTAGTATTTTTAATTAATCATGGTTTATTAAAATATTTTAAAATGCAAAACTTATAAAGCATATCTAATTTTAAAATTAAAACTGATTTAAATATATATATAAATTTTCATAAAAAATTATCTTTTGGAAATTTTTTTCAATTAGTCAAATTTCAATTACATGCTGTGTCTCTAATTTATACACGTATAATGAACAAAGCATCAAAGGGCTGGTGAGTTGCTAGGCTTTCACAATTGTTTTTTTTAATCAATCAACGCTCAAATTTTGTAATACTTGTGACATGGATTAAATGAAAATATACTGAACTTGTAATTGAATAAAATATAAAATAGACATATATATATAGATAATTATGAAATGAATGATTAAATAGATACACTAATGGATAAGTATTGGTATATATTATTGATAGAAAGATTATTAAAAAAAATTATTTTAAAAATTATCGTTGAATAGGTGTTAAATAAATTTAATAATGAAATTAAATTTACCAACGAAAAATATGGAATATATATGTTAGATGCGCGACATTGATGTTTATCATGTAATCATCTGTATACATGATCCTTTAACACATATTTTTAATATCATTTAAAATATTATAATTAATTAATAATATAAATAAAAAAGATTATATTTGTAGATATGATTGCTTAGTACTACTTACTGTTTTAATTATTTTAATAATATATTTATAAAAATAAATATATTTTATTTTTTGGCGCACAAACATTTAACGAGACACAAAAAAAAATTTTAAATAGCGAAAGTGATACAAGAATGGAGAATAAATATTATTACATCGTTTTAAATTGTTATTATAAGCTAATGTGTCTATAGAAATAATTATATTTTCGTTTAAGCAAATATTTTAACATATAATAGTAGTATTTACGATGAATTTTTATAATGAAAATTTTTTTATAAATTTATTTATCTTTTTAAAGATTAAACATTTATTAATTCTAATAGAATAAATTATAAAAAAGTTTAATACAAAATTAAAGAAAATTTTTTATTTTTATAAATAAGCTTTATATCTATTGTTGATTAGTAAATTAAAACCTAAATTATAATTTTGTGTAATATGTTTTGTATTAAGTATGGATAAATGTAAAATTACTTATTCAATATCTAAATAATTCTTATAGATATCCAGTAAAGAATATATTTTGAAAGGCGAATATAAAATGACTGAGCTGTCACAGCAATATCTATATTTCTATAGTCAATTGTTTGGTTGTTAAAAATGAACTTTTTAAGTTCCTTATTATTTTTCTTTAATATTAAGAAAGAGATTATATTATTTTATTATTTTATGGTACATTTTCAAATTTTGCTGTACAATAAAAGTTGCACAATCTGTATATTCTAAAATTATTGTATATAATAGTAAGAAGTATATAAAAAAATTTTTAATTTAAATTAAAAATTTTAAGAAGTTAAATGAATCATTAAAGTGATAGTATCACAAATTAATTTAAATTATAAACAATATATAGTATTAAGAAAGTACTCTATTAACTGTAAATATTTTTTAATGTTAAAAATATATTAAATACATATATAATACGAATTATGTAATAATAAAGTTAAATTATATCATTAGACAATAAAATTTATTACAGTATAGTAATAGTTATTTATAATTTATATAAATTGAGTAGCTTCTAAAGTTTTAGAATCTTCTAAATAATTTTTTGAACAATTAAAAAATATTATTGAACACTACCAAAAAATATTATCAAAGGATATTATATTTCACTTTTAAAAACATGTATAAAATATAAGATTGAATACAAAAGTAAAATATGAATAAATGAAATAATGTAAATAATAGAAGCAGATATTCAAATTAAAGGATCAAATTTTTGTCTTTAAATAAGTACAAAGATTAAATGTAAGAATTAGAAAAAGGAAAATAAGAGTTAATAAATATAAAAATATTAAGGCACGCGGGGAATGTAACCAAACATATACGTGCGCACATATAGCTTTCAATAGAATATACAAGGAGGAACAAGGACACAGAATAAAAAAGAAGCTGCGAGTGGGGAAACAAGATATGTAGGAGGCGAGTCGCAAGAGTACGAGCTAGGCGGATGAACCGGAGAAAAGAAGAGAAAGAAAGAGAATGAACGCCGCAGATGAGAATTGTAAGAAAGAGGGAGAAAGAGAGAGAGAGAGAGAGAGAAAGCGAAAGAGAGAAAATACTTGCGAATAGACAATAGAAGAAAAGAAGGATCGGAGAAAATATCTTAAGATTGAAGAGAAGACTAATGAAGAAACCACTGTGTTTCTGTACATATTTTACTCTTGGTCTCTTTCAATTTTCTCATGTATCTTAGAATTTATTTCTGTATAATATTCTCTCTTGTTATAGTTTAATAATAGCTCCAATTATTTTGTGTATTTATTTATTTAATTATTAGGAATACTTATGATTAAAGAAAGCGTTTACCGTCACACAACAGAAAATAATTTTTTTATATTTAGGTCTTAATTATAGGATTATCAAACTTATTTAAACCTAAAGCATATTAATTTTTGTATACCTTATTTTTTTTATTTTTACTTTTTAATTAATTTAATACTTTTTAATTAAACTACTTTTTAATTTTTTATTTTACTTATTTATTAAGGTTTGGTTGATAGTTATGTAGGAAATTTAATTATAAAAATGTCAACAACAACCAATTTATAATTTTTTGCGTCAAATAATTACTGATTTATTTTTTTCTTAAATTAAATTTTTTAAATTATTAATTTAAAATATTTTAAAAATACCTTTATATAGTAAAGAGTCTTTTGAAATTTAGCTTAGAAATATTTTTAAATATAGTAAATAATCTTTAATATAATGCAAAATAATATAATTCGTAAGTAAAAAAAGAGAAGTGACAATGAATAGAAATTCACAGAAAGAGGGACAGACGCACTGAAAATCAGTATAGGAGAAAAGTATTTTAAGAAAATTTCAACACTATAAAATTTTGAAAAAATATATGTGTGTGTGCGTGTAAACACAAAGATACAGAGAGAAAAAGAAATGAAGGTTTAAAGTTAGAAGAAATAAAAGAAGAAAATATAAGTAGCATGTACAAGTTATGTTATAAAAAGAAAAAATTAGAGAGTTGGTTTATTCATGTATGAGAGTGCAATGAATAATACTATTTTAATATGCAATTTTATACTAGTTAAACTTGTTTAGAAATTTTTGGATTTAAAATTTATGAGTAAGTTCAGTAATGATTAAAAATAAATAAAATACTTGTTTTCATTCGATTGTGTAATGTGCATTTATCCGAAATGAATCTATTGATAATAATAACACCTTTTTAAATTCGTATAAAATTTTCATTCAATAAGCTCTGGTATCTGTTTTAAATATTTATGAACAATGCTATTAATTATAGTAATGCTACATATATGAATTCTGCAAACAATCTCACTCATAAAACAATATCAACAGTTTTATTTTTTAATGTTTTAAAAGTATTAATTGATCTTATTTTCGAGTTACTCTTATTTTTTTCAAATTTAGTTAGAGTATCAATAAATATATAAAGAATATATTTAAAAATGAAAGAGTAAGGCAGACGAGTTAAAGAGGAAGGGGGATATAAAGAAGAGGGGAGACAAATATTATAAACCGCAGATATAAAGAGAAAAGCAGCAGCATCAACATCAATATGAAGATGGAAGGATGGAATAGCCGAAGCGCACAAGGGCAGCAAAGATGAGAAGAGAAAAAAGATGAGAAGAGAAAAGGAGAAGGATATAGAGGTACGAGAGCGAGAGTGGGATGCTGAGTTGAAGACAGAGAAGAGAGACTTGCTTGCTTGCTTGCTGAGCGAGAGTGGACGGACGGCATGCCGCCACTCCTCCATGTAGTTCTCTATCTCTTTCTCCATCTCCCCTCTCCCGTCTCTCTCTCTCTCTCTCTCTTTCTCTCTCTCTCTCTCTCTATATATATATATATATGTACACACATACAAAATACGTATATGTCTTTCCTTTTCTTGCATGCGCGCTCCTTTTTACTCCCGTGTCACGACTTTTATTCGCCGCGGGCCGCCCGGCTGCCTACCTTCTCCACGGGCTCTTACCTCCTCGGCGGCTCGAGTCTCTCGCACGACGGTGTGTGCGGCAAGGATAGGAAAGCCACCACGGCCAGCCAGTCGAGTGCCGCGTCTCGTTCGCGAGAGCCGCGTACGCACGCCCGTACGGATTTTATCCGCGACCGCGAAAGAAAAAATCTTATGATGTTTAGGCGTGAGGGCAGTATTAAAATGATGCTATTAATCTTAGTGAAAATTTTAAGCTAATTTAAATTTTTTATCTTATTATCAACAGAAATTAAATTTCACGTGTTTTCAATTGTTGACTTATGTTGCTCTCATTATTACGTAGTGTTATTCAGAGTATTTATTAATTAATATAATGTGAAACTAGTTTAGAAACTTCAATTGAAAATATTAATTACTTCTACTTCATCAGAAATATACATGGTGATGTACTGTTATAGTGATAAGTAATTTGAGAAGAGGAAATAGTAAAAGAAGTTTAAATTGCGTTGTAATTATTATTTTTTTCAACTACAACACTTCAAATGTTTACCTTAAATGAATTATTGATTATTTTTTGACCATCTTCACAAGAAATTCTAAATCAGAAGTATGATGAAGATAATGATATTTATTATATTTTTTAAAGAAATGAAAAGAAATAAATTTTTCATTAATCGACGAGAAAGACTGTGAATAAAAAATCTTCCGTGAAACTGCAAAGCTTTGGAAGGTAAAATATAGAGAGGAAGAATCAGAAACAGCACGAGTGGCTGGCAAACGTTTACCAAGGTACTATGTTCTTGGAGAGCGGCACGGCGCAATTCTCTCTTCACTCTGCCCTTCCTGTTGCTCTCTGGCGAGCTGGCGCAGATTTGCCCGATCGAATCTCCCAAGGAATTCTCTCTTTTTCTCTTGCGTTTATGTAAACTGCAACATATATTGCTAGAATCAATTCAAATTACTGTAAAACAGTCATTTTTCTTTAATTATTGTAGTTTTAAAAGAGATGGTTTACTTTTTAAGTTTATCTTGTTAGGTTTTTGCCATCTACAATAGCGAAAACGTATTTCATTCATGTGTCCTAAAAAAAAAAACTAAAAAAGAAAAAAAAGTTATATTCACGCATTTAGTATAAGAAAGAGAGAGAGAAAAAAGAGAGATAATAAAGATAAACTGAGATGTGAAATCGAAAACGAATGATAAGTTGGCAATGTCATCTGCGTAATTCAACGCGAGGTGTACATACCCACGAGTTTTAAAAAGTCTTCTCCTTCTCGTTTGCGTGGGTGAGCAAGTGGGGAGAACGCAACGAAGAAAGTAAAGCAGTGAAAGAGTCATTGCACACCCGGTTAGAGTTTTCCACTTCGGGCTACCAAAATTCTCCCTTGGGATTGCTTGTAAAATAATAATAAACAACAATTTTAAAAATCAAAAGCAACCTATTCTTTTTTCAAATAATCTTTATACACCATTAATGGTAAAAATATCATTGTGTGCTTGCTGATGTACATTTGTAACCTAGAGAATTGTTAATATGCGTCATTTACTTTCATTAAAAATTCATGTACGGAATGTTTCTTCACATTATCACGTATATTGAGTAAAACAGAGGTGGAACAGTAAAAAAAGAAGAGAGATACTACAAGATACACAGAGAAAAAGTAGTAGTATTCCATACACATGAGGTAATGTTTAAAAGAGTTTAAGGACGAAACGGGGATAATTCGAGGTCTGCTCTCACTGACTGGATTGCCAGGGTCGAAAAGATTAAAGCCGAAAGAGAGAAGGGACGAATAGCTGATCTGCACGATAAAAATCCGTCCAAGCGTCGATTGAGCGTCTTTTTGAGATGCAGAAGATCGATAAATATGTTGTCTCTTTTTAAAAATAAGAAAAAATGAATATTAATTAGAAAAAATTAATATTAATCAGAGTAAAAAATTAGATTCAAAATTTCATGAATTATTTAAAATAAAATGATATCCATGATTAGTAACTGCATATTAAGAAAAAACTTTTTTAGAAAAAAATTTGTAAAACGTGTTTTGATAACATTTAACGATGATTTAAAATAGGAAATAGTTTATTCACTGTTCACGAAAGAAAAAGACGGAAATAAAGGTAGGATGAAAGAAAAAAATTAGAACAATAAAATACTGGTCAAGAAGTAAAAATTGCACAATGTTCAAGATGATTAGGAAAGAGAGTTGGACAGTGTAACATGACGAACAAAAGTAAGTGTTAGGAATAGACAAAGATATAAAGGAGAACGAGATAAAGTTAAGATTAAAATAAGTAATTTAAGTTTATTCTGAATAGATAATATTAATTTCTGAACAGTGAAATGTATAAATTATGTGCATTGTTATATGAGAAAGAACTAATATGAAATATTATTTAAAAAGATATTTATGTAAATAAATAGTTTTCTTATAAGAAATTTTCATTATTATTACTAAATTAAGATGTTTGATTAATTTTCTACAAAATTATTTAAAGGTAGAAGATTGTTCCAATACTACAACTTCAAAAAAAGGAAGAAACATTGATAAAATTATTCTTGAAAACTAACCGAACCGTTTAGTTGTTTCTAATACTTTTCGTAACACGGCATAACGGTTGAGGGAAGCGTAAAAAGAGGCCCAGTGGCAGATCGAAATAAAAGTGTGCGTCTTGAATATGCTGTGTCGCATACTGTAATTAAATCGCCTTCAGTTCATTATTAAGTGTTTATTTATCATAATAGTTTGTTAGTGAAGTGAATAAAATTAAAAAATTTTATTTGTGAACAATGAAAAATGAACAAAATTTAACTGAAAAGTTGAAAGCACAATAAGAAATGAAATTCTTATGTAAAATATATTAAGATAAGTGTACTTAGCTTAAAAGTGGTTACAGATTAGACAGTAAGCTTTGGTGATCTAACAACATCAGATGAGAACGCTCTCGTTTGAGAATCTTAGGAGGCTCGTCGGCCGTAGGAAGGACCGGGACGAGCCATCCTTTGAGCGTAGTGAGTCCTTCAAGCGCATCTCCATTCGAAAAAGTTATCTAGATCGTGGTAAAAGACGTACAAGACTTCAAAAGACTACTTTCGATGATACGAATCCTCCTCTAGTAACAATCGAAGTATCCTCACATACTAGAACAAAAAATATTGTGGGCCCAACAATTGTTCGAGTTCCTGGTGGTGATAATGTTTCCGAAGACTTTGATTTGGATGAGAAAAAGGAGAAAAAGATTAGTAGCGATGACGTTAAAATTATTGGAATAAACGAGGAACTTGATGAAGACGACGATGATGAGAAGAAGGTAAGGAGAGATACTCCTGCAGGCACAATTGTATACGGTCAATGGTTAAATGACGTCGACTCCTCGTATTCATCTAGAGATAGAAAATCTAAAGTCGATTCTTACTCCTCGCAAGAATCTAAATTCAACCTCGACTCTTCTAAGGAAAAGATATACATCTCACAAGAGAATCGTCCATTTACCAAACGCAATATCGTTATACCACCCTTTAAAAAAATCAATGATAATGATGATAATCGAAGAGTTTCATCGGTCTTGATAGAACTTGATAAATCTCCTCATTTTCCAAGATCGCAATCCAGGATTACACATATAAATAAGGAAGAAAATATTCAGATGATTACAAACTATAAAAACAGAAATAGTTTCAATGATTATAAATGTAGTGGTGTCACTTCTATAAATGTCCATTCAGATACTTGGAAAGATTCTAAAACAGTTCTAGCAAACACTAGTTATTCTCTTACATCTTTAAACCAAGGAATTGAGTCTAATATTCATGATAAGTGTTATGAGCGAAGTGCCATTACTAAAATTGTTTCGGTAGCACATAAACCGGTTACCAATAAAACAGATACAACATCTACAAGAACTTCTGGATTCAGTTTATCTCTTTCTTTCTCTAGATTAACAACAGATATCAGAGCGGCTGCTGTAACAACAAAAAATGGATTATTTAGGAGGCGCAAAAGAACATCGCCAATGAAACCAGCTCCAAGTGTTAGCGCTGAGGGTTATTTTGAGCGTACAGCTGCTGCAGCTTCGTCTGCTAGAAAATCTCGAAGAAGTTCTTTGGGTAGTGGTAGGCGGAGGCCAACATATACCTCTAGAAGACGAAAAATTACTACAAGTAAACCTGGTCCAGTGCTTGATAGTCCTGTTTGGTTTGTGCCACCAGAAAGACGAAGATCTAATCGTCAACATGGTAGAGTTTGGAGAGAAGTTCGATGTTTACCGCAAGAAGATGCAAAATCGGATGGAGACAATATAGATAATAAAAACAACGATTGGTCAAACGATTCAAATCTTTCCGATGAATTTGATGATAAAAAGCTTCTACTTTCAGGAGATTTTGAAGAAAAATCAGAAGCCTTACAAAATCCAAGAAAAATCGATTCCGGATCTACTCTTGATTCTTCATCATTGTTGTCAAGTGCAACCAGTTTAGTGTCCTTGAAGCCGAAGATTAGCGATTTCAACGAGGATAAAATTTTTTATGAAGGATATCGAGTTGATAAGTCAAAACCTACCAAACCTATGGAGAATAATTTCTTTGCGAGCAGTCAATTTTTAGGTTTCGTAGCGAAAAGTGCTGTTGAAAATACTGTACACAATTCACGATACGATTGCACATCATCGAGTGAAAGTGAGCCTGAGGAACAGCGGCGAGTCTTATTGGTTGTTGGTGGTAATAAAATGGGTGAGAAAGATGCACCGAACTTGAACATCACTGAAGCCAAGACAGCGAACGAGAGAAGAAATTGCTCAGTGGTACTGGTAGTTGAAGGGCAGAGGTCATGTGTCGCTAGCAGACAACAAGAGATGGGGCCTGGTCAGAGAAGACGACCTCTGAGAAGAAGATCACAGTTGAGGCGGGGTGCTGGAGTTGGCAGCCATAACACCCGCGGACAGCCAGTTTATTTAGCAAGAAGACGATCTTCTCTTCGGAGAAGACCATGCAGTAAGAAGGATTTTAAAATTGATAACTTCATTCACAATCTAAATGAAGAACTGACTATTATGTTACATTAATTTAAATAAATTTTCATTTATATTGTGTTAATTAAAATATAATATTAGAATAAGTATTATGCAATAACATTTTTTATTTATAATATATTACCAATATTGGTTGTTCAAAATATATTTGTAATTTAAAACAACTTTTGTTTATAATTTAAAAATGTTAATTACTGCATCTAAATTTTTCTTTTCTTATTTTTCACTTTAATAAAATTTTGTAAAATTTGTATTAAAAGTTGCCGTAAGAAAATATTTATTTCATTACAAAATAATTTATAAAAAAAATATTGAGAATACAGAAAATTTAAACATGTGAATAATTATAAAATTTAACTAAATTTAATTACTTAAGAGTACTGATTAAATATTTTAAATAATATATATGTATAAAAGATAGTTCTTGCAATATATATATATATATATGTGTGTGTATATATGTATTTATTTATTGTTATACTAAAGTAATAATTAATTTTTTCACTTTTATATATTACACAGTAAATTTATAATAATGATAAATTAATGTCATTTATAAAAATAAAAAAAATTTAAATTAATTTTAAAAAGTTATTTAACTTTGGTTATAATAAAAGAATTGTAGCACATTAAAAATTCATTTTTAATTATATTTATATACATATATAGTTTTAATATTGATTCTTACATATTATTGCAAATTAATACAGTATTATTAAAAATAAGACGATTTTTTTCAATAGATAGTTATATGATAGTCGTTTAAAATAGGCTATTGAAGATAATTTTTATTAAATATGTGAATGTTTAAATATTTAAAAAAATTTAGTTATGTTAGAAACATTATCATAAGTATATTTTTATACGAAATTTTCGTTATTTTCATTATAAATCCGAAATTGTGCAAGCATCTCATTATAAATAAGTTTATTATAAAAATATCTTCACATTGCTGCATAAAAAATAAAATCGATTGCTGACTTTCCGAAAGCTTCTATAAAAATTTTTAGATTTAAACAATCTCATACACCGCGAAATTATAAACGCACACGTATTTTCGTAAGGCTTGCATGTGTTTGCATGAACGTGCATTTCACAAAGCTCTCTTTTTCTTTTTCCGCGTAACGGATCGAACTCACGCGGATCGCCTAGAACATATGCGTGTACTCATAGCACCTACATGATTTCATATTTTCCTTAACGCGAGAGATTTTCCCTTTTCCATGAATCCACTGTGCATGACGATGGGGCGTTCTGCTCACTGAAACTCGCTTCGCATACTATTGTGTTCGCTGTTTCTCTCACTCTGTATCTATCTTTATTTATTTATCTATTTATCATTTAGTTTTTGTTCTTGAGTCTTCTTTCTTGTACCTTCACTATTACGCATATTATGTAGAATCTTTCAAAAGTAGCTCTTTTAAATATAATCTTTCAAATATATTCTTGTAGCGTTTTATACATTTAACATGATTCATTTACTATAATATTCATTAATTTTAATTATGTCATGATTTCTATATAAATCTGAATATATATGAAGTTTATTAATAGCATATATTTTTATATACATTGAGACTTTGAAATTTCAGCAAAAAAGAGATGGAACAGAACAAAATTGCGATCGTACGAGATTTATTTTCTATTCTTTTCACATTGTCTTTTGTCAGTTATTCATCCCTTATGCTTTTCATAATTCATCAAAAAAAAACTTGGAATAAACTTGTGAACTTGGCAGAACTGAAAGTGTTAAAAGTAGAATTGAATTTTTTCCCTTACATTATTTAACAGTTATTCCATTTTTATGATAATGCATTATGAAAATTATCGTAATTCCTAATAAAATGATAAACAGGATTTCCATATTGATTTTCTAGTTAAATCGTGAATGGGGAACTTCAGCTTAAAATATTGTACATCGATGTTTTATTAAAACTTATCGAGTTATTAATCTATTATTATGCACCGTAATTAAAAATTAATTATGAAATAATTATATTCATTTTGTGATTAAATAGTCTTTTAGTTTATTTAATTGAATGTATCATTCATTATAAATATAGTTTTTGGATCATTAGACTCTTAAACATTTTTCATCTAATTTAAAAAAATTAAATTTGGTTATTTTATTCAAATTAATAGTTTATTCAAATTAATAATTTAAATTAATTAGTATTATAATTATATATTATACTATATCAAGAGAAAAAATCATTATATTATAAGTAGATATAACTGTTGAAGTAAAGCATCTGAAAAGAGATGTTTTTGGCGCTCCTAATTGATTTTTGATATTGGAATAATTAAGGTAAATAAAATAAAATACTTTTTTTCCAAAAATCAAACTTCTATTGTTTGTATAAAAAAGTGCATATTTTAAATTTAAAATAAAAAATAATAGAGAAATAAAAAAATTAAATCGACATATATCGACTTTTCATTTTTAAAAATATATAATAAATTTAAGTTCAATTTATTGAATATTTTGTGAATAATTTTTGACATTTTGACTTTTCGTCACACCTACTATATCAATTTTAATATTCTTAATTTTTTTCTATTAAAATTTGTAATTTTCTGATATTGAAAATAAGTAGTTTTTATTGTAGCATTTTTTATTTGGCTTTTAAAATAACATATAAGATATTTAAAAAAAATATTTGTATATATCACGTTTCGTTAAACGAGACAGATCGTGCTGAATTAAAAAATTTTTATTATTATCTGGGTTATTTCCTGTATAGATAGTTACTGAGTTTATAAACTGACCTTTGCATCCTTGTTATTTATAAACTTTTAGTTAGATTAATTTGATAGAATACTTATAAGATTCTATCAAATGTTTACTACATTTCACTCGTGATTAGCATGCATTTAACGTCAAAATAAAGAATTGATGTGTTTTAAAAGGTCTAATAATTTAAGGTCTAATAAAAAAAGTAAAATATATTTATTTTTTAAGTATGTAAATTTTAATTTTAAAGCATTATTTTTTTTCTTTCAAAATTATAATACTTAACAAAAATAATAATTAACAATCATAAAATAATTTGATATTTAGTCATTAAAATAAATTGTTTTGGCTAATAATATGCAGTAATTAAAAATGTTCAAAAAATATTTATGATAATATCATTTTCAATAAGTTATAAAAGTAATAATACTTTATTTTATACCATAGAATTTTTTTGTTTTTATAATAAAATTGTAAATTTCTATTTATTTATATCCATAATATATATTCCAAAAGGAAAAATTACATAAAAATAAATGATATTTAGTTTATTTTGGATATAGTATTAACGTAAGTAAAAAGTGATTACTGATACGGGATATTATTTTTTATTATTATGCACTTACAGAGTAATTTTGCCCTTGGTATAATAAATACAGTAAATCGTATAAATAAATAGAACTACAGACTAAAAGTTTTTTGTGTTCTTCTCAGTTTTTATCAATAAAGGTACTATGGGTTATGGACACGAAATATCATGTGCATAACTTAAGTTTACTTATTGAATAAAATGGTTATTGCGAAGTGAATATAGGTTGCATGAACAAGTAATAATATGCATATGAGAAATATGAAATTTTGCTTGTAATAAAACGATATCATTATTTCAGTATTTCTTATAAGATGAAACAATCCATTTAAACGACGATACATTAATTATTAATGATTTATTATTTGTAAATTTGAATAAATTCTGTACCTTACAATATTATTAGATGGTGTTTTGAAAATTTTTTATTTTATGAAGTTTGTTATATTTAAAAGTAATATTTAAATGTATGTGATGAAATATGTTGTATTAAATTAATAGCAGTAAATAATGGAGAACTTTTTCTATTAATCATCGAATTAATTAACGTATATAATAAATTATTTATGATTTAATAAAATATTTATGATTACTTTATTTTTTTGCATCAAGCTATTCAATGTAGTATTTGAATACTATTTTAATAACAAGAACCGTTTTATATTTTTTCTTTTTAAACCTTGTACAATGTTTTCACGAATTAATTTTTTTAATTATATTAAATAGATTGCACAATGAAAGTGGTTTCCATGAAATATTTTTTTAATTGTTTACGTAATATCATATAAAATAAGAAATTGATATTTAGAAATTGGTTGTGTTCAGAATTCAGTTCAAGTATTCAGAATTGTTTTAATCTTTTTTTATTGAATTTAAAAAAAATTGTCAAATAGCTTTCATATAAGACTGCTTATTATAAAACATTATAACTATAAGTAATACAAAATTTTTAAGAAGTAAATGAATAATAACACTAACTTTAGAGATAATTTTGTTTACTTTAATTTTAATAATTCCTTTCACATCAATAGCTTATAAATAATTAATTTAAAAACTATATTATTTTTACTATACAGAAAATATTAAACCCATAGTAATTATTTGTTCGTTTAGTTTATTTAACGTAATCTAAAAATCATTTTCTGACTTATCCGAAGTTTAAACTATTCTTCAAGGGTGTACGTTGTATTCTGCTATAAGATTAAATACTATTGGCTCGTTTGACACATGAATGAATGATTTACCTATGAGATTGTCGATGTGGTTACCGAGTGTTGCTCTACCTATTGTTGGTTTATTCTATATATACACCGGTTGGTTTTTGTGCAAGAATGTGGTATAAGTATTCATTCGTTTGCTGTACTTTTTTGGAGGTTTCAAATACAATTTTGTGCGTGTATGTATAAATTTTGTTAATACTGCATATGCTACATTTATAAATGTCAGCGTTATTGTAGCCCCCCCCCGTGGACAATGACAAATTTCTTCTTATATAGTTTTGAATTTTTTTATCATAGAAATTTAAATGGTTGGTATTATTTCTACTTTGGAAAGTAAAAATCATTTTTTAAATATAAAAAAAAATGATAATAAATGAATAAAAATTTAATCAATTATTATTAAAACACACATTTTTATATATAAATATTTGGAAGGTTGAAATTCATATTAATTTAAAGTTTAAATTACTTTAAGATAATACTATCAACTAACTTAGTATTATATGAAATAGTTAAAAACGTGTTAAAAAAAAATTCTACAATTCACAAGTTCTTATATTAAATAATTGTTAAAATTTGAATTAAGTTAGTTTTGCACTAATTTAATTATGCAGAAATAAAATAAAATAATTTTAAATTTTACTATGATAATATAATTTTTTTAATTTCATCTTGATGAAATCAATACTTAATAAGTAGGTTATTAAATTACAATTTCAAATTATTTTATACAATTATAATATCCAGTCAAACTTTTAATAACATAAATTAGATATAAATGATTACAATATTTTTTTATCGATTTGATTATTACAATATTTACTCAAAAAAAATGTTAAACTCTTATAATGTTTTATTGTTAAAGAGTTACATAGTATTGGTGTATAGATTTTGTAATGATTTAGTGTAGCTGCAAACTTGAAATTTATTTATCAATAAAGTAAATTTACGAAACAGTGAATCTTTACGGTGAAAATAATAATAAAAAAAAAAAAAAAAAGTGAATTTATTATATTTTATAATTGAGACAAATTTGAAACATACTTATAGTACATTCCTACAATTTTTTGTAAATCTTATACAAATAAGCTAACAATGAATGAATCATTGATTAAAAATATTGTGATTTGTCTTTCAATAACAAATTAAATGATAACCTTTATATATTACTTTATGGTTGAAATTAGATGACAATTTTTATTATTGTCTTGTTTCAATCCTATATTTTTTATTACAGGGGACATCACGCAAAAAGGTTACGAGAAGAAGCGAACACGTCTACTACAACAGTATGCGTCAAAACAACTGGGTAAGTCCTTTATTTCTTCCTTTTCTTCCTATAACACTACGTCCGTTTTTTATATCTTCTTATTTCACACTGTGTATAACTACTACGTGTTCTTTTCACGCTCTTGGTATGGTTCATGACTTTTGCATTTTTTTTTCTATACTATTTCTTTTTAATATATATCTATAAATTTTTTTCTTATTCGATCTAAAACTGCAAACTATACGTTGATCAATACATCAAAAAACAATCTTTTATTTTTTCACTTATAGTTATTTAAAAATAATTTTGATAGGAAACAATATTTTGATATTATAAAACAAATACTGTTTACGAGTAAAATATTAGTATATCAAATATTTTAAAGTTAATATTATGTTTAAAAATATTGATTACAATTTTTGATATAATTTAATTTATGCATTTTTCTTTAATACTTCAAAAAATTATTTTTTAAACAAAAGATAATTATTAACATACTATAAAAGATAAATAAGGATAAATTCGTAAAAGCATGTGCATATTTAAATTGATATAAAAATATAAAATTTCAGACATAATAAAACGGAACAATTTGGTAAAAAAAAAATAAAAAATATAAAAATTAATTCTTTACTTAAAACGATATATCAAAGTTTTTTTATTTTTGGTAAATAATAGTATTGGTAATCAATATTAAAAAGAGTATTAAATATTAAATACTATTATAAATTAAAAAATTTTTAATTTATAAATCAACAGTAATTATTTAAAAATTTAAATAACGAAGACTTAACATTTATATTTAAATATATCAAAGATTAGAAAAGTATAATTTAAATTATTGATAATTTAATTTATCTTTGACAAAAATAAAGAATCAAAGAAAAAAAGGATTATTAAAGAATTTCATGGTTTAATAACTTGCATATGTCATTTTTATAATTTTAGATAAATGTAAATAAAAAGCTATTAAATATATATTTTTTTATATTTCTTCTGTAAGAAATAAATTCTAAATTAAATTCTTAAATATTCGTAGTTTGAAAAATTACGAGCATTGTTACTTAACCGTTAAAACAAATACAATTTTTAAGATACACATATTATAGCAAATATTATATCGAGTCTTCTGATTGTAAAAAAGATGCGTTAGACTAACGACGCATCTTAGAATGTTCAAATCACAAATGCATGCAGCACTGCATTATACACTGTTGGGCAATGTGCTCGCGCACCTTTAATCGCAACGAAAAAAGCAATAATAATGATAGTAACCAAGAAATATGTCTTTGTCGATAAAAGGCTAGAAACTAATAGCTACGCGTTAAAAAATACGTGGATAGTGAGTCGCGAAGCAGACGAAGGAAACATGACAAAGTTATTTCAAAGAGAATACTGGAAGGCTTGAGCTGTGCATAAACATATACGTATAGCATGTGCAGACACAGCCCGATGCGTATCGCGGACGAGGCACTTACTACGATAGTCGCTCGCAAAGCAATGCATAATATAATACTGTGTACGCCTAAGAATGTTCTTTAAGAATACGAACGTATTTTATTGTTTGCTTTTTTTATTTCTTGTATTTTTGCATAACACATTTTTGTATTTGAAACGCTAAAAATGAGATTTACCAATGTCAATTATTATTAGATTGTTATAGTAAATTTTGGATAGAAAAGAGTTGTAACATTTTGTCACATTTGTCATTCTTATTAAATATACTACAATCTGATTTTCGACGCTTTTTCGTATCAATCTAATAATATTCTGTTAATAATTAATCTTTTGCGAATTACTTGTATTTTATTTGAAATACTGTTTATGCAGTGAATTCGATTTATAGAAGATTAATAAAAATTTAATATTTTAATCGTAAAGATGATATCGTATTTGACAATTTATTGATATTTATCTCATAAATGAAAAAGAATAATTTATAAACATTTATAAGTAGGAAATAAAAATAGCTACTATTAAATATTTATAAAATAAGTCAAGAATTTACGTATGATTTTGCTCTTTTATGTAATAATATATATCCTTGAAGATATTGTTTCAGAAGCAACTATTAATTATATTCAATCACTATAAAAGAGTGATTGAATGTATTAAAAAAGGAAAAAAGTTCTATTTTTTATAATTTAATTTTTATAACATTTCATTAATCGTACATTTATTGAAAAATATTATAAACAACTATTTACTCATGAAATTGTACTTTTGCACATGAATTAATTATTTTATTTATGGTAATTAACGAATACTAATAAACGTTATGTTTTTTATTTACAATTTTGCGATATTTTAAATATATATAAAAACATTTTTTTTTTATTTCATACATATTTCATATTTTTTATTATTTTATAACATGCGTATTCATTGTGTATTTATTAATTATTAATAAAATAAGAAATATACTTATTATAGGCGTAAATTAATTAAACTTTATAAATCATTTTCTAAAAATGAAACTTTTAACGCGTTAAAAATTGAAACATTTTCTATCATATTTCTACTGTATTTTTAGAACTAAACGCATATTTAGATAAGAATTTTTATAGTCTTTCCAGAAAGGCTTTAAAGAAATTTGTCATCAAAAAGAAATATTGGTGTCCAAGATATTCTTCAAGGCTACCTGTAATGAATGTTTTTGGTCAATCTTATGCGTCATCCACGCAGTTTGCCGACGATACGCGTCCCGCTAGCACGCACATTTTATATTTTCGTTTTTCACCTCATACCAATGTTCACTTTTTTCAAAGAGCCTTATAATCCTCGGCGCGTGTCGTAATCGATTCTTTCTTTGCCTTAGAAACGTTCAGCCTCCCACTGTATTACAAGCCATGTTACCGAAGTTGCCATACGTGCACACGAATGGAATTCCTCCAGAGAAGGAAAAAAAGCGTCGCGTGTCCGCCTCTGTTGCGTAAATTTTCATGTGTTGCTTCTGCAACATTGCGTGAGTGAAGCCCTGGTTCGAAAGTCATGTGCGTATGTGAGTTTGATACGAGAGGCGCGTGTTTCGATTCACAGAGGAAGAGACTGACTCTTTGTAAAACAATGGCGTGCAACTAAGATTTGATCTTGGATAGCTCAGAAGCTTGAATAATAATATGAAAAGCATCTCGCGCGCTAAGGCACGATATGTCGGAGCTCTGTGAGTTATCATAATTATCGCGTAATGCGTTCGTAGACAGAGAACGCAGCCTCACAATTCGTAATTATTCTTGTTAAGCTTAATAAAATGTGTACGGTTATATTAACTAACTATAACAGTAGTGTAAATTATTAACACTTTCTACAGTCAGAATTTTTTCTATTACAAATATTTTCTATGCACTTAATACTATTTATGTCCAATGGCTAATGAACGTTAACAACGTAATGATGTATATATTATTGTTTCTTTATATGGAATTTTTAGATTTTATTCTTTTTAGAATCATATTATTTTTTATTTTTTCTTATTATTTTATATGGTTAAATTTTTCTAAATCTATATATTATAGGAGTATAAGATTTATTATCACACAAGCATTTCCTTGTGTTTATAAATGTGCATAAGAATTAGTGATTTGGTAGGCTGCGCTAGCAATTTATATAACTCGACTATTTATTATATATATAAATCAATTTATGAATACAGATTAAAATTTGTAAATATAATTATAATTACATATTTATATAATTATAAATATATAAATATTCTAAATTCAATTTATAAATATAAATTTATTAGTAAAAATTTATGAATAAATATTGAATTGCATTAGATACCTATTTTTTGAAGAAAAAAATTAATATTTTTTAAGAAAATATTGTATAATATTTCTAATTATACATTAATGCTTTTTTGTATTTTGACAAAAACTATTATTGCAGTAAAAGAATTTAAATCAACCTTCGCAATTTTAACAAAAAAAGAAACTATTCTTTTATACAACCTTCACAGATTCTCACAATATTATGCACATAAGAACTTACAAAGATTTTGCAAGTAGACACTTCCTTGTCTTTTCTATTCAACATACTTAAAAAAAGTGAAACTTTATCGAGAAATTGCAATATTAGTGTTTTTATTATCTGTCTAAAAATTCATTTTTTAAATATTTTAACGATTATGGATTTTATTTAAAATATAAAAATAATTATTAAATTTAATAAGTACAACAATATAATTCAAATTATGTAGACATTTATACGATTTAATTTTGATACCCATCAAATTATATTCTAGTAAATGTATATAATGTATAAAATACTGGTTACTGAGTATTCCAATAAAATTCATAAAGTTCTAACATTTCAAATCTAATCTAATCCAATTTTGTAAATAATCGTGGAATCTACATAAAGTACTAAGATTAAATATTAAAATGTAATTATATATTTACCATTTATAGTACAAAAAGCCTTTGTGATCCCTATTTTTGTAATGCTTATATATTTAATTTATTTTATGTTGCCTTAAATAATTATTCCTTCGAATATTGATAGCGTCATAATGATTTTTTATTTTCATGATTGTATTTCTTAAATGTACATATGTATTTTTAAAAAATTATCGAAAAAATACTCGTTTAATTCTTGAAGCTTTTTATTTTATAAATATTTAAATAAAAAAAGGGCTCAGTATGAAGATTAAATCTGTAAAAAATTTGTTGATTGGATTACATTTTTATAAACTTTTCGTAAGTTAAATCATTATTTCTTGATAGCTATGTATTTAAGATTTTTATATTTTAGAGATTTTTTTAAACACAGATTTTATTGTATTAAAAGATAACCTTTATATATTTTTGTATTTAAATTTATTGGAATATAAATTTGTAACTTTTACTTATTTATATAAAAAAATTAGTTAAAATATCATCGCAAAATTAATAGAATCATACGTTAATCAATAAATATTTAAAAATTGCGTATCTTAACTTAATGAAAGTTCAATGAACTATACTATATTATAAAAATATATTTTCTTATTTGCACATACTTTAATCTTTAGGTACATTTTCGTTCTCATACCGATATTTAGTTAATATATTACACTGGTTAAAAAATTAATAAAGGAAAAGGGATATTAAAATTATTATAGATTTATATTATAATTATATGAAGTAGTGTAATAAATTAATATAGAAATTATCCATCTCACAAATAAGATCACATTATTTTACACGATATATAAAATATCGGAAAACTAAGAACGGGTGGTAACATATCGTGATATGCTGCAACAAGGTTTATCACGCCTTACGAATAAAAGACATTGATGGTAGGCAGGCACGTCACGCAGACTGACGTTGAGAAATCCGTAAACTGACTTATTCCGTTCTTGAATCACTTAGTTTTTCTGCTAGCGAGGACGATTTAGGATAAAGAAAATGGGCATGATTGCTATGAATTGCTGTTCCGTTTTAGTCCATTCCTTCTGTCTTAGAGGTTCAAACGGAACATGTTCTTTGTGTAAACTAATTGTTGTTAGGAAGAAATGCACTGTCAATTAATTAATTAAGTTCTAGGATTTTGTAGAAACAAGTAAATCAATAATTTAATTAAGTTCTAGGATTTTGTAGAATCATGTAAATCAATAATTTAATTATTGGATAAAATTGGAATTATAATTATTTTTTTATGTAAGATTTTATCTTGACCATCAAATTGAAAAGAGATCTGTCGCTTTACTTTTTTCTTTGTATTAAGCTTATAATTGAATAAATAAATCAATTAATTATTTATTACTGTCTATTTATATATTATTGTAATCATTATTCGATAAATTTGAATTTTATAAAAAAATATATAAACGTTATTAAAAATATTTTTTATATTATAAACAATAGATTTTCTGCGTATTTTTAAAAGATTGATATACATTTTTTTAAAGAAAGAAACTATAAAACTTGTTACTTAGTATAATAACTATAATTTGTAAGAAAAAATGTTGTTATTGTTGTATTTTCCATAAGACATATTATTAAAAAAATTGTATAACATAGTATCTGTAGATTTTTATTTTTAAAATAATTTCAATATTTGAAAAATTTCACATTACAAATTGATGTCAATCATTCAAAATATTATTTAAATATTTTAATTATTTTTAAATCAAATAATTTCATTAATACCATGACTATCATTCTATTAAATAAAAATTCTGTAGAGCATTAGTAATTCAATCTGTTTTCGAGTTATATGAAAATAATGCGAATAGAGAAAATATTGTGATATATATATATATAATATTTTTAATAATCATAGCTTGATATGTACAGAAGCCGACGGTAAAAATAAATTAGTTCTTTTAAAATTTTTTCATGTGGTTATCTGTGACATGTATTTTTAAATTATTCTCCTCGACTTGCATAGTTAACAATAACAACATAATATTATATCCATGTAAATAATAGTTTAATCAAATTTTAAGTGCCAATTTTTTATGAGTAAACTCTATAGAAACTTTAAACGAAACTCAATAATTGAAGATTATTACAAAGATTATCCACTTAATACTTATAAAGTGTGTCTTATAAATTTAAAGTATTTTATAAGTACTATTTTTAAGTATGTTCAAAATAAATAAATGGTTTTTTATTGAATGAATAATATGTTAATAATTAATTATTTATATATAAATTTTGAAAACTTTTTATTTCTTTAATTATATATAACTTAAAAATGTTGCTTAATGTATTTGATCTAAATTAAGTTAGTAAATTAGAATTTTTGCGTTGAAAACTATACACATAGTTAAGTCTATCTTATGTCTTGATTATAACTCAATTTAGCATAAAATAAAATTTTACTACCAATGAACATAAATTAATAAAACTTAAAAAATTCTATAAAACTACACAATTATAAAGTTATTAGTTTTACGAAAGCGCTTTTAGATTAAATGAAAGCTTGATGTTTAAATATTGGTTGTATACGTTTAAAAATTGGTTACATATTGATTATATATAACTTTATTTTAATGTACAGAAAAAACTAGCGACGTAAAAACGTATCCATCAATCACACCGGATTGTATTATGTATGCAAACTAAGCCGAGTGCGGTACTATGAAAATACAAGAAAGCGAAATCGCGCTCGTTAAAATCGCATATGCGGATAGATATAGAAAATCGGGGCTCGTCAATCGTCTCAATAAATGTCTTAGAACTCGTCTGCTTTATACATATAGGATTCCGACATATAGTTTCCCAGACGTCTAGAAAATGCACTTTGGTTTTGTGTTTATAAAAATTATAAAAACCTGGTTATATTGACAAGGCGGAAATTTTATGACTGGAAACGATATTGAGAGTTTATGGACTTTGTGAAATATTGTGAGGTTGGCTCCTGCTTCTTTTTTTTTGATATTTTTGAGCAATTTTGATTTTTAGTTGTTTATTTATTTCATATTTTGATTAAAGATAGTTTTTTTTCAAATTTAATTAGTGAAAAAATTATTAAATATATGTATATATACATTTCTTTCACTGCTTCATGTATAGTCACATGATCTTAAAAAAAGAATGGTTTAATTAAAATAAAGATTTTTGAAATTATTTAAAATTTTCATTTAAAAAAAGGTAAGAGAGAATAAAAAAAATAATATAAATAATTAATATATATAAATACGATTAAAAATTATTTTTTAAAGAATTCAGATAAGTATAATACATAAAACTTTAATAAATATATTGAATTTTTGCTATATATTTCATTATATATTTTTGTAAAATTTTAAAATAGTTTGAACTATATAATTGCAAATTTTGTAATAAATTTCGAATGAGTAGGATTAGTAAATCAGTGGTAAATAAATGTTTATGTATGAATTCTCGTTTTAAGTTTTTAACTTTTTTATATTCTTTATCATTCGCAATTTTATTATTTTATAATAAGACAAGTATTTTACGCGTATAATTATACATAATTAATTTTTACAATAACTTGTAAAACTTTTAATTTTAAAAACTGTATGTCTTCGTTTAAATTAACTGTATAGATATAATATTAAAAGTAGGATAACTTATATATTTATGTTTATTTATATTTCAGAAGGGATTTTTTAAATGAATTATTAGTTTCATAAATTGATAACTTACAGTTAAAAATTAAATAAAGGTCTATAATAATAAAGTATTTTGAAAGTTTATAATTTTTTGCATCAAGTATCTTTGAAATTGCTTTTAAACAAAATATATAAGATAAAATCATGCTATACTTTTGTAATAACAGCGAATATTATTATATTAGTAAAGGATGTACATAAACAATTTTTAAATAAAATAAAAAAGATGTAAAAATATGTCATACACATTAATTTTAATATAATAATAATCTATTGTAAAATACTTCAATAATGGTATTAAAAACACTACTTCAATTAAATATTTAAGTTATTAATTTATATGATTCAGTTTTATTTATGTATCTATATAAATGTATCTAATTACATTTAATAAGATCTGATTTGATGATTTATTTCATTAGATTATTCAAATGAAGTATAATTAAAGTATGTGTAGTATGTCAACGTATTAAATTTGAGTGCTCAGTAAAGCATCTTATTATTAGACTACCTTATCGATTATTATTGTTCGAAGAATTGATTATATCCATATAAAAAAGTATGTACGTGACACAAGCCATATTTATTATTTTAATATTTTTATATTACTTGATTTAAATTGAATAAGTACACATTTTTATAATCTCTTATGTTGAAATTCTTTAATTCAACTTAAGATATTATATAAATATTTTAATTGACAAATGTAATATGGTCAAAATCATGTATATTTCATTAGTTAATGTAATACATTAATATAGTAATATAATTTTATAAATTCTGTCGAATGAACTATACACTATAATATAAAGTTAAAATTATTTTAACCATGTTGTTTATATAGAATCCGAATTAATTTAATTATTTATATTTAATTGATAAAAATAAAAATATATGAACTTTCTAATTGTGTATACTCTCTATATCTATAGTTACGGTTTAATTTACAAATCTATTACATTTTAAAAAAATCCTATATAAAAATATATAAAAAGTCCTATATAAAAATCCTAAATAAAAATATATAAAATAAATATATTAAATAAAAAGATTTTCTTGAAAACTTGAACAGTACATATAGATGTTATAGAAGAACATCTATTCCATGAAGCACAAATTTATACGCGAACAAACACACTTTGTAAACCCTTGGAGTTAGTTAAAACTATAAAGTATAAAAAAATATAGTTTTTGAGTAAACAATGAATTTAATTAAGCAATTTAAATTAATATTAAAGTAATTTCAAGAAATAAGAACATTTGACTCTTTGTGGATATCACAGTTCAATGCATATCATAATTCAAAACGGAATATTGATCAAGATATAACATTACTATTATATAATATTAACTCGCTATTATGGTTTGCGCTATTATCCAGATTATAAAGCATGTTAAAAAATGTTTTGCGTAAATCAAATATTTTTAACATGCACATTTGTCCGTACGAAAATTCTATTTTCGAGCGATAGGTCGTACTAGACCTCCAGTATTTAACAACTTCCTGAAGATCATTCTTATATCTCAAGCGAAAGACAAGAAGTCCTAATTAAAATCGCACCCGTTATCTGTCGGTCTTTCTTGGGGAACATGTTGGACCAAGACTGGTTTGGTATAATTTCGCTTATTCATGAACAAAACGAAAGCTATCATCGATCAAAAAGGAAAAGCGGCATGCAGACACGGTCGAAGTATTTTGAAAACGTAACGCATAAAAGAACCACCCTCAACCTCGCGAGCTCAGGAACGACGGCATTCCTCGATGAGTCGTGGTTGTGATCTGGACGGTAGTTGCTGGAGACAAGCTTGTGTATGCGTGTTTCATCTACACGTGCCTGTATACGTGTGAATAGCACACAAAGCCGCACTCGAACTTGCGTATTATACCTGCCGGCGAGTAACTGCACATAGATACACGGAAGAGTCGCGAGAGCTGAGGCCTTTTACATAAGGTGATCCTGAGGCCCGATAGCTTCTCCCTCCTTTCTCTCTCTCTTTCTTTCTCTCTCTCTCTCACTCTCTCTCTCTCACTCTCTCTCTCACTCTCTCTCTTTCTATCTCTCTCTCTCTCTCTCTCTCTCTCTCTTTCTATTTTTGATTCTGTAGCCGCAGCCTCGCCTGCGATGTGCAATGCGCAGTGTACTTGTGTAAGTTCAAAGTCGATTTTTCGTGGCCGCGAGTCAACTACTTCTCCTCCTTCACCTCCTGTTCTTCCTCTTCCTCTTACTCCCCCCCTACTACTTTTTCTTCTTCTCCTTTTTCATCATCTTCTTCTTCTTCTATTACTTCTGTTTGCCAAGGCTTTTGAGGAGAGAACGCATATATATATATATATATATATTGGGCAGAGAGGAGTGAAACCTTTCACTGTGGGAAAAACATGAAATATATCGCGAAACGATACAGTTTAGGAAGTTTGCGAAGATAGGCCAAGGATTTTTCCTTGTTCAACGTGCGTATGCGCTCATGAAGGGAAGATTCGTCGTCGAGATTGTGATAGTGCAAACTCTCCAAGGATGCTTATATTTTTTCGTATTTTAGACTGTTAATTATGGTTTTTTGTCGTCCGTTTTTTGAATCTTAGTTGATGGGGGCTAAGAAACTGAAGATATTGCCTAGACATACGTAAGTGTGGGTTGTTAATGGAGTAACGGAGGTATTCTCGCTGGGAAGACTAGTAGAAAGTAGTGGTTTTTCTTGCCATTTTTTGTCGAATGTAATGCAGTTCGATCGGTGCTTTGATTGGACAATAAAAGCAACGGTATATAATGGATAGTTTTAAATCATATCAAGAATTATAATATTAATAAAACATTTGATTTTTCAATTGGTCATGTAATTTTTTTTATGATTAATTAAGGAATTAAATCAAATATTTTGTTTATTTAGGTTTAAAATTATTATTTGCACTTTGTTAAGATAAAAGTTGCTTATATTAATGCACAAGTATTCATACTGTTATTTTATTAGTGATCTATATTATTATAAGACAATGTAAAACAATTGAAAAATTCTGAAATCTATTATCTATTTTTATTATTAGCTATTCATCTGTCGAGTTTTAAATTGTTAAAATAGATAATATCTTTTCGTGAAATACATATAACTTAGCAAAGATTTATGAGAATGAAAAAACATTTGTGATTTGTCATACAATCTGATATTTAGTAAGTCATTATAGTAATAAACAATGAAGTTTTAAAAGGTGGTTATTAATATTTAAAGATTAAACTAATATTGAAAAAAAATTTCATTCAATTATATAATAATAAATAAATATAGACCATGCTTAGTATAAATATAACTATAAAAAATATAATAAGTGAATTTAGTGAAAAATATTATATGATATAGCAAAAATTAACATTTTTAAATAAATGCAGTATATATTTATTTTAGTTTATATAGAGTATATTACTACATACAAAATTAGAAACCAAAAGACAGGAGAAAAAAGAGAGGGAGACAGAGAAAATCATTGATCAAGGGGCACTTAGCACATGTAACGAATGTGCAAGCCACTCATACCTGCCACGTAACTGCACATCGCGTGCTTCCGGGTCTTCCTATGCGACTGATTTTCTCTTCCCTTCTGCTTCTCGTGCTTTATCTTCTTCGCTTCTCGTTGCAATTTTCTTCCAACATCTATTTTAATTTTCAAACTTTTTATTTTTCTGTTTCTCACACCATTTTCTATGTTCTTGGGTTATTCATTAACGTAATAATTTTTTCTATAATTTTTTTTAATTATGTTCTTTGATAAACTGCATTTGTGTATCAAATTACCTTACTAAAGTAAGATAAGATGGAAGAAATCTTTTTTAAAGATTTTATTTAATTATCAAAGGGTTTCAAGAAATTTGTTTTTAAAATAAAATTATATCTTTTTATTACTATATCATAGGTGTTTCAAGGAAACAAAATATTTACAATAGATCGTTAATTATTAAAGATGTAAAATTGTATTCATTTAAAATTCAATAAAATATTTGATATTCTAAAATACAAAAATGTATCTGAATTAAATTTATTATAGAAGAGAAAACAATGCATGTAACAATCTTTCCATTATCTTCCTATTTTAAATTTTTTCGCTTACACTGTTTATCGATTAGACTATTACCGAATAAGACATAGTGTAAATTCATGGAAAACAAATACCTGGTGATACAAACCTAGCAGCAGGAGAGTAGGGAGTCATTCTAACAGCCACATTGTGCAAGTCCTGAATATTACGGCACATGGGTAAAATGTTGGGCAAAGCGCGTAAATTCCAAGTGAATAGCCTTGTGCTCCTCTCGCCTTATACGATGCTCGTAATTGAAGTCGCGACGCGATGCGATGCCATGAACCAGAACCGAGAAAGAGCACGAAGTTACTCCTTGATATGCACTACTCTTTACACTCATGCCTTAGTAGAAGAATTTCTGAAAAACTGATGCATTTTAGTGATACACAAATGATGCGGATTTTAACCATAGACTTATTTCTTAAAGCTCATTTGAAACTCACATAGTACACAATCTATAACATTATTCTATCATTGCTACTTGTACTTATATTTACGTTGATTATATTATGTAATAAAACAAGGGTAAATATTGTTGTGCTTTCTTGATGGCACATCGTTTGCTCTTAAATGCTGCTCTTATGTAAATCGCTCTTTTGGCGAACCATGGTCAGGGTATATATATTATCATATCAGATCAGCCTCCAAAATAACATGATAATGTTCATTGTTCAATAAATGATATTTTTGTTGAAGTTACAAAAAGACGAAAAATTTCTAATACTTACTGTGTACATAATATTAATTATTGTATACACAATAAAATGGTGTATAAGCTTTGTATAATTTACTGGCACTTAATATTTTATAGTGTAATGAAGTGATTTGTTCGAATAAAAAGAAAAATTTCTGATTACATAACCAAAACATACTTTCTAAAAATTTTACGCACAGGTTTTCACTTTTACATGAATTATCCATTCAGAATTTTATAAAAATTGACATTTTCAAAATAAAATTATAAAAAAAATTAGTTTAATTATATTTTAAATTATTAAAAATGTAATTTTAGATAATAAAATTAATTAATAAACTTTTTTTTATAATAACAGTAATAATAAGTAATGGTTTAAAATTTTTTTCTTGTAAATATTTAATTTCATTATCAAGAGATATGTAATTATTATTAATTTACTTATTAATAAAAATATTGATTGTTACTTATAGTAATATTCTATTAAGATGAAATATTTAATTACTATTTCAACATAATTATTATTAACATAATTATGCTTATAAATAAATTATCAAAAATAATGTTATACCATCTTTATTATCTTTGATATACATAATTTTATTTTTTGCATTTGGAAATATATATTTCTTTTTCGCATGCGTTCTTTTTTTTTACATTATTAATATATTTATCAATGGTAATCTCATTTTAAAATGATAGTTATATAAGAGATTCTGAATTTCAAGTATGATTATTATAAAAAATTTATATTTTATATTTTTTTTTTAAATTATTATAAACTCGTGTATATTTCTAGTGTATATTTTAATATCACATTCCTGCCCAAAAGATATAAACAACTTTGTTAAATACAGTTCAATTAATAACATATATTATTTGCAATATCATTAATTCATTTGAGACTATTATTACATTTTTTAAATAATAATCATAAAATTAGATGTCTTTAAGTAGAATTTTTTCATGAAATATTATAAACATCATATGTATATCTTATTTTAGTTATCAGATAAATGATAATTTAATTAGTTCTATTCATTTTTATTTACTAATAATCAAGTAAGAGTCATATATAGAAAAATGAATTATGGTTTTAATACCTTTCATAAATCCAATAATTTATTCAAAAACTTATATTTAATAAAATTAATATGTTTTCATCAAAAAATATATTTATACATTCATTTTTCATAATAAATTCATATAAGTTAAAAATTATTTAGCTCGAATATAAAAACTGTTATATTCAACATTAAAAAATGGCAAGTGATTTTTAAATTGCTTTATATGAACTTAGAGAAATAAAGTATGTAATAAATTATATAATACAAAAAAGAAATTTCTTGAATTCTAACAAAACGAAATTTTGTACTGATTCCTCGGTGCGTTTACACGGTAGCTATTGACGACTATGCAAGCACAATAAAATGATCAAACATGCGAACCCTAAGCACAAACTTCTGTCTGTCCTGAAAAACGCATGCGCAGGCGGAAATAATGGAAGCGGTGGCGGCGGCGGTGGTGTTGGTTTCGAAAGGACAAATTTTGGCAGTGGCAGCGGCAGCGGAGGTGGTGGTGGTACTGGGGGTGGTATCAACGTCAGCGGTCGTCCGCAGCCACGTGCTCGTCGCACTCAGCGTCGTGTCACTCACTCCGAAAAGCGCTATCATTCAGGTAGCTTTCAATACGACGATTTTCTCTTCCACTTCTTTGTGTAGTTACATATATCAATTTTCATCTAGATGTGCTCAGTCAAATATTTTATTTTTGATTTTTCACTTTCAAAAAATCTTTTTAAATTTTATCTATAAAGCTCATGATTTTAAGTGCAATGAATTAACTCTGAAAATTTTTTGTATTCTTTATTCTGTATACTTGACAATTATTATGTCAAAACTGAAACAATGGTAACCATGTATTTCTATATAAATGTCTACACACGGGCGCGCATTTATGTAAAATACATATTACATATAGATGACCACATATTTAAAAATATATTTAAAATTAGAAACAATGAATTACTCAAAAAATACTAACAATGTAATAAAAAGTTTATGCTTTTAATTACGCTAATATAAACATAATTATAAGGTTAAATGTAACGATTCTTTTTCGTAATAAAGTATTCGATAAAATTATAAGAATCTTGTTAAAAATATAATAATGTTATATATATGCAAGAAATTTTTGCCTAAGGTCTAATACTAACTAAAAGTTTATAAATCTAATATTTCATTGTTTATACATTTTTTAAGAATATAAGTTTTGCTATTTTATATGAGTAACAATCACTATTTTTTATAGTTATGAATAGCTAAGATATTTTAAATGGTAATTAATAATTTTAAAGAATTATAAAAAAATTATCACAAAATGATAGTTTATAGTGCAATCTAAAATATATTATCTAGTGAAATTATATATTTAGAATTTTTGTTTTTAACTTAAAAATTTAAAAACCTAAACATTGGAAATATAAAAATTATATTACCAAGTTTAAATCTATTTTATATGTATTGTACATCACTATTTTAATCATTAGATTTAATCATTGTTAGTCGATTATATATTTATTTATTAACAACTGATAGAAAATTTCCAAATTTATAAAAATGTTCATAATTATATTTTAATAATTATTTCAATATAAATAATAGTTAATAAATATTAATTTATTAATTTATCATTTAAATATAATATAAAGAACTGAGAACTGAGAAAATTAATTTTACTATTTTGATTTGGAAAATATTAAATAAGTGCTAATTAATGTTACAAAACAAAGTTTGACTGAGTCTTCTGATTGAATAAATTATTAATGTCGCATGGTATCCCGCTTTGTGTATTAAATTTAATTTGTATTTATATAATGTATATTTTTTAAGGACTTTTAATGTGATACTTGCGTGCGCACACACATTCACACACATACACGCAGCACGAACGCCCGGGCACGTTATAAAGAGTGTAAATTTATTTAACAAATTGATTTATTTGTAATTAAAATTATTTAAAACCTATTTAATTTGCCAGAGAAACTTGTAATAAAGTTAATTATTGTAGATTTTTAGTAGTAAAATAGGATAGTATAGTTTCTGATAATTAAACCATTATTCGTTCCTGCTCAATATGAGAATAATGAAATTCAATATATTGAAATGTTATTTAATAAATGATTTTTCAGAAATACTTTGTTTTTAAATCAAAGTTTTACGTGAAGATAACAGCTTGTATTAATATAATAAAATTTACTGCAATTCTTTATTGAAAATATTAATATAAAATAAAACTATCTTCATTATTTTGGTAATTATCATTATTATAGTTGATAATTATTATTATATTGAACAATAAATCAAAATAATTTCTAGTTATGATATAATAAATATCATAATATACAATAAACAATTATTAACCTTGCCATATTATATCTAAATTTTGTATTAGCTATAATAGTGTTAACAGTTACTGAAATATAAATCTTTGGATCGAATATACACTAAGCTGTTTCGATCACTAATATTTTCTTTATGAACAGGGGGTTTATGCTTTGATGAGAACATAACATCAGCGCATTGAAATTGCCGTTCGGCAATATCCACAATCCTACCAGAAAAAAGCTTTAATAATGAATGTTCTTACATTAAATCTATATTTCATCATCTTTCGTATTTAAATTTCCTTCACTTACAGTTATTTATGATACTAATTCTCCCTCTAAATAATATACGCCGAAGAGCCCTTTAAAACTATTTGTACATGCGTGCTTCTTCTTACACTCTGCGGTTTTTTAAATCCTATAACTTTATTATGTTTTGCTTGAAATAAAAAATTCGAAAAACATAAACAAAAAGAATTAAGCGAAAGTCATGTCTTGAATTACTCTCATTCATCGGCGATGATCTTTGTACTCACTATTTCATCTCCGCTTTACTTATTTCTTATTTATGTTTTTTTATTTCTGGTATTTTATTTGTCTGTCTTATAATTCTTTGTTTTACCGAGAGATCTAATGGTGTTGTTAACAAAGGATGTAAGTACATCTATCGATCTCTTGGTACTAATAACCTTTTTTATATATCTATATAAGTTACTCGTACTTCATATTTCTAATTATTATTATATCATTTATATATTTATCTTTGCCATTTATTTATTTTTTAAGAGACACTCACCACTGAACTTAAAATAAGTAAAATTTCAACAAATTATTGTTAAAATTAATTATAAATTATATATAAATTATATTATTATGTATATTTGTATATTTTATTTTTATTTCATTCAGAAATTTGAAAAGCCGTAAATAGTTATATTAATAAAAAATAAAATAGGTATTTAAAATAATTATGTTAATTGGCAAAAGAGAACTTTCATTTTATAAATTTTTCATCAATTGTAAAAATGTGTCTCAAAGATTTACGTATTATAAGTTAGTAAAACGAATAAGTTTTAAATTGAGTATGACCAACTAAAAAAAGATAGTCTAATTTTAAATATTTAAAAAAAACTAAATTTTTAATGATCATTAAATTTATGATCTACATTTCTTTTAAATTAAAATATGTGATATTTGGTGGACACAGTTGTATTTTTTAGTAGAATATTTTTAAATAATGAATAAATTTATAATGTGTAATAATTATTATAACATATATATTTATTAGAAATAATAAATTTCGCGATAAATTTTTTGCATTACTAAAAAACTTTTTTTAAAGGAATGGTTATGATATTTTATTAATTTTTTTCTTATACCAAATTTTTATCTATGCTCGAGTTTTTAGTTATCTATTACTTATAATTTTATTAGAATTTTGAAACAGTTCATAATATTAAAGTTAATATAAATTTAAGTTTCTTAGGTTAGCAATTTGAAACTAAACTATTTTTCCAATTTTATTAATATTTATATAATTGATTTGTTATTACGCATTGTGTTGTAAAACGCATTTGCAAGTATGCTTAATCTTTATCATTTAATACGATGTAATGATAATGTATTAATTCTTTTAATTAATCATCAAATTTAGTGTTTCAATCTATTCAGCTTTATCTGTCTTTTATAATTAATCAAAAGCCTTCAAAAGTAAAATTAAAAAAGTAAGATATATAAGAAAAAAGTAGTGAGTGTCTCGAAAAAGGTTTAAAGGTCAATAATAACCTACCTTTATGCGTACATGTCGCATTCCACAAATCGTCCTAAATCTCGTGTCTATGTTTTTGTCGTTGTTGTTGCATGCACAGGCGGGCGCCTAGTACCTAGCGGGATCGCCAGTCCCCCGGGATCTGGCGGTTCGACGGGCAACAACACCGGCAACTCGAATTCGGCGGCCACGAGACGCGGGAACCGCAGACTCACGCGCAACGAAAGCCGCTACCATTCGGGTGAGTATACTGCAAGTGAGCAGTCACACACACTAAAGTCACCAATGGAAGAACAAACTCATTGTTAAGAGCAAACAGTTTATTAAAAAATCAAAATCTAATTGAAATCATAAAAAGAGTCTCACTTCAAAATAAGGCTTTTTATGATATTCTTGGAAATACATTTACTCATATCTGAAAATCATTAAGTACCTGTCTACTCATTTCATAGGCTCTGGCTTTAGATACACGAAATATTAGTAGATATTATTATTTTTATTAAAATATAAGACTTCATTATTATTCATGATAAAGTTTTTTAAACATATTTATTACAAATCTTGTTATTTAAAAAGCTATATAGAATTTAGGGGTATTGAAAAAAGTATGGTATATATAAATATAAAAGTATATATCATTTAGAAAGATTAAAATTTTGCAACAAAATATATTTTTTAAGTACAAAATAAAATTATGAAAATTGAAAATTTTTTTAAAAAAAAGTAATATAAATTTTTAGAATGATGTATATATTATAGAATAATTGTTACTAAGTATACCGCTGAATATTAGTGGTTAATATTTGGTTTTTATTATTGTTTTTACCGATGAATATTATAGTATTAATTTGAAGATTTCTAATTTTAGTATGTTCATCCTTTATACTACTATTTAAATATATATGAAAATTTTTAAATATTCATTATTATTTTAAATATTATATTTTCTATTCTTCAATATTTTATTTAAATATACACGTAAATACGCAAATATAAATTTTTATATTTAACTTGGTTATAAATTAATTAATTCAAAGGATATTCTAATCAATGCAGATTATCTTATGGATATTCTAAGATCAAATAAATGTTAGGTTTTATCTTTATTTATCATAAAATACGAGTACAATATTCATAACGGATGTGTTTATTATGTTCAATTTTCATATTTAACATTTGAATAACTTCAAATGTTTTCAAAATGAAATATTTAAGAACAGAATATAAAAGCATTTATTTAAGACGAAAAATTTGTTTTATTTTCTTAATTTACGAGTATAAATATATATCAAACAACAATTTTTTAATTTATAGAAAAAATAACAGTATACTTTATTTATTATGTGCATTTGTTTTATATATGAATTATTATTCTAACATAATTATCTTGTTGGTTTTTATTTGTTGTTTCCTTATTTTTTTTCTTAAATTTGTTTCTAAATTTTCTGATTTTAGCTAATATTTTGCTATTTTTATTAAAAATGCTTATTATGAATTTTTAAATGATTCTTCTACATTAATTTTTTGTCTCTAAAGATTGATACGATTGTTAAATAATTATTTTGTCCTAATTAATCTCATTAAAAAATTACAATGTTTTTAATAAAATGAAAATAATTTTGTAATTAAATTAGATGATTAAATACATATATTTTCTTTATTATTAAGAGCTTGTATAATTCATTATATATTTCATATAATAAATGGAATTAATTAAATAGTATTTCTGTTTTATTATTAAATGTGGCAAAAAATACTTGGAATACACGTAAATTTCATATTTCGTATTATTTTTTTTTAAACAAATATTAAATTTGTTACCTAAAATTTTCTTAATTTACATAGGAACATTTAAAAAAACGTAGATTATATTATAGAAAAGATTTTGGGTTATTATTTTCAAAGTTTCATCAGCAGTTAAAAAATAAAAAATTTTTTTAGACAATACATCTGTTAACTCTGTTAGAAACTTAAAATTTAATTGTCCATCAAAACGGTTTTTAATTTTCAAATTCTTAAATTAAATTTCAGATATTTTTAACAGACAGGAGATACATGTTAGGTATATTACTCGTATACTGTTTGTCACTATACAATTTCTAACATGCATGTGATTACACAAACAATAACCTGAAAAATAAAATTGTAATTCAACGCACGTTCAGAAACACATCTGACGAGTATAAAGTGCGGTTCGTTGCAAAATATTTCCTTTAAGACTTTACAAGCCTTTAAAGTGCGCTTTATAGGCACAAGTACGCACGCAAATTTAAGCATGCGAATATAGTACTACCCGGTAAGTCGCGCATTAGTGTTACGCTAATTGAAGTTTGAGCTGCTTTAAAACAGCAAATTCCCGTACGTTTCGTCACATTCTTGTTGCTTGCCTATTTTTGAGCGATGAACACAGCAAAGTGTCCCCTCATTACGTGATAACATGAATCTTAAGTAGAACAACTCTTTTTATGACATTAGCATAAATTACAGATAATTTAGATATTTCGTTGCATCTTATTTCTAAATTTGATCACATCATATTGTTTAACAGATTATGTGAAAAATATTATTTTAAAATAAATAATACACGTTGGAAGTGTTACTTACTATTAAATAATATTAAATATTCACTACTAATTTAAAATAACATATTTTGCATAAATAAAAATAATTTTAGGGAAAATGATAAATAAAGAAGCTAGTTAATATACATTGTAATGCTTTTTATTTAGCTAATCAATTATTATTAATTTAATTTTTAATAATTAATAATTTTTATAGAATCTTTAAAAAAATAAGAGTTTCGAACATATGGATATACATTTGAATATATCTATTTACAAGTATCGTTGTTTTTGTAAATTAAATAAATAAATAAATAATATATTTTATTCAATAGAAAAACTAATTTATTATACACTTTTCTTAAACGTAGTAAAATATTTGATATTTGTAGTATTGAAATTTAAAAATATTTAAAATTAATTATACGAATATTCTGAAAAATAAACGACTATAAATTTTATGTAAATGTAAATGTTTAAGTTATAATCAGTCAAAAATAATTTCTAGATTTCTTTATCTTAAACCTTTAAATAATAATCTAGCAAAATTTTATGTTTCTTGCATGATAATTGAATACATTTTTTTCATAATGGAACATAAAATTCGCAATATTAGTTTGTAATAGCTTAGATTAATAAATTCATGTTATTAAACGAATAATTAAAAAAATATTTTTAATGTATTAATAATTTAATAAATGATTTAGAAAATATTAATATTTATTACAGAATATGCTTATCGAAAAACGAGTATTGGAAAGTGTGTGTAGGTTTTAATTGAAATTTTATCTTTTGAAATATTTATTTGTTAAGTACTATTTTATCCAAAGTAAAAAATATGTTGTATAAAACTATAATATTTTGTATTTAATTGAACTATATAACATCAATTATAAATTCTCCAATTATAAGAATAATAGTTGCAGATTTTGTCATTGACACATCGTTTAATTAGATATACGTGATTTGATTTCTGATATTTTACTCCATAAGTAAAAAATGTTTCTTAGTGTTTAAAAAAAATTTGTTTTAAAACATCGTTATGAATGTGTGAGAATTTGGCTAAGAAGTTAAACTATGTTACAACAATATATTTGTCCACAAAGTATATGCTGATAAAGCACGTAGTTAAGATTAAATTGAATTGATTTTTGGAATAAATTAATACAATTAAGAAAATTAAACCTTACCTTGATTAGCAATAAACAACAGTTACGTATTGTAAGTCTTAGAAGAAAAATTATTTTAAGTTGTGTAATATTGTTAAAATTAGCTTATTACGTAAATATACTAGTACTACAGACCTTTTTACTATTTTGATTTTAAGTTAATAATACATTGGTTAGCAGCATTGTCCGTGAGTGTAATTATTTTTTCCCTATTAGTTTCAAATATGATTGATTAATACGAAGATATAAAAGAAGGGAATCTGCAATCACTTCAAAATTGTAACTTGGGAACAAAGATTATAAATTTAAAAAGATTTTATCTCGACAGTTCCACAATATTCATTATGAAAATTTATAATTTTTAAATAATATTATTAATTTGATAAAAAAATCATAATCAATACAATAAAACATATTGCAAAATGATTTTAACGAAGTAACGAAGACATTTTACGATTCAGAAAAACTTTTCGTAACTTTCACACGCTTCGAAGTTTACTAAAACGTTATAAGTCGTGTCACTCTATATTTAAGTAACAATGCACGTGATATGCTTATCCTTAATGAACTTATGACGAATCCACGACATTTCACGAAATTTCTGGTCAAAGCTGTTTTGCGGGTACGCGTCCGGCATTTCGCTCTCGCCGAGGACGACTTGTGGAAGCGAGCGAGAGTTGTTCGAAGTCCAACAATAAGCTGCGATCCATCGCTACAAAATCCAAGTGCTCTCTTGAATACGCGTTGAGACAAAGCCAACCGCGACTGCTTGCCCCGTAGACGCGTGCGTGGGCACACGGGGAAAGTCATAGCTCGCTCGTATTACACAGCTGCGCGAATGATAGAGCAAGAAGGGAAAGGAAAAAGAAGAAAGGAAAGAGAGAACGATAGAGAAAGGTCAGCGCGGCTGCAGCAGCCTCGGTATGTCCATTCCGTTTTCTGCGATCTACGCACGATTAGCGTCCCGTCTCTCCGTCTCATTTCGTAAGAGTGGCATGCCGGCTAACGCCTGTAGGATAGTGAAATACCGACGGATTATATATGAGTCTTGGCAATTGCGCGCCGAGCGAATTACCGTATGCTGCTTTCATCTTGAGCTGAGACTTGGTTATTCCAGCTAGGCTCACGTTAACGGTCTCCCAGTGGAATTTTGCGTCTTGTGTGTAGAGAAGCTTGAGATTATGCCCGTTTCTCTTCTCGATCGAAATGTGACAATGTGGTAGGAACTGATCTTTGATGCCTTTGGAATAAACGTTAGTTCGCTGTGGCGTGAAAATTCACTTCAAATAAGTTGCTTATATTTAACTTGTGTAGTTATATAGTAGGGTGTAGCTGGTATTTCATGCATTTCTGACAGAAAAGTAATTATTCCGGTCTTACCCTCACGAACGGAAAAATATTTTATCTGCAAAATAATCAATAAATTTTTTTTAAACTTAGAAATATTTAACATAATTAATTCATCTTATTAAATTAATTTTATTGATTTTCATACCATTAGTTGTATAAAAATCTTATCCAGTTCAATGCATAGTACGTAATTTCATAACAATAATATTATTAATGAGACTTATTACATTGAACTAAATAGACAATAATATGTTTATTTCATTGTTGCAAAACACTTAAACTATGTAAAGTATATTTTTAGTCTTAAAATACAAAATTTCTCTTATTATAACAGTATACCATTTTTTTTAAAGGATACAATATAAACCTTAATAAGTACCTTAAGTTTAAGTGAAAAAATTCTAAATATCAAATTCAAACATTAATTTATTTTTTAGAAATTTGTGTTTCCATATATAAAGATATCAAAATAAAACATTGTTAATCTTTTTTTTTTAATATTATTTCTTAATTTTTAAATATACATTATTGAAAATTATATTAAATTTTTATAAAAGTTTATGTCTCAATTTAATAAAATGGAATAAAAAAAACGAAAATTTACAAATAAAAAATTTATAGATAAAAATGTTATTTAATTATAAAATACAACAAATGATTATCCAGTTGATAAAATAATAGTTAGCAATAAAAGGAAGTTAAGAGATCTGTACTATTTTCTTTACCTATAATATATTAAAAAATAAATTAAGAATTTTTTAAAAGAATATTTCTTCAATCTTTTTATTTAGTTCAAAAGTTTAAAATAGCTAAATAAATTCCTTATTTTTTGTCATTATTTACTAAAATAGACATATAGTACTTAATTATCTTATTAGTTTATAATTTTAATTTGTAAATTTTCTAAGCTCAACAAAAAATATTAATAAAAATTACTGTATGTTTTATGGTTAATAAATGAATTATAAAACTTTTTTTAATTTAATAACTGGTAAGACTAGCTATATTTTACAAAATAGTCAATGAAATACAATTTTGACAATATTGTACGCCTAAAATATCGTAACGTTCTAGATGTAAACTTCATAAGGTTTAATTATATTTTCTTAAGTATATGATATATTTAATAGTAGTAATTTACATTTTTGCAAGTTTCAAGTACGCCAAGTGCATCATAACGATTTTATTATAGCAATTGTTGTAAAACAATCTACAAGAATATTATTCAAGAATATATAAGCAGTTTATAAATAAATTCTTAGCATCATAATAACATAAATAATGTAGCGATATTAGGAATTGTTGTATAAGAATTGACTATTATTTAGTACAAATAAATAATAATGCGAGTAAAGTATAATACACCTTATTTTCAAAATATCGTTAGATACATTAATATAAAAATCACAAAGAATTTTTTCAAATATGAATAAATTTGCTTAATTTGTAAAAGAAAAGTAAGAAATTGTATGAATGAGAATTTTGATTTGTCGAGAACAGAGGTGAGACAAGAGGCGGTGCAGCAGGCGTTGGCGGCGATGCAGAGTCGACCCAAGCCATCACTGCCAATGCCCTCGAAACGTACTTCAGTAATGGCGCGTAGCCCCGAACGACCGGAGCGGACAGCTTCAGGCCTCACTGGACACTCGGGTGGGGGCGGTGAGTCCAGCAGTGATGAGGACAGCATCGTGACAGAGGAGAGTCCTGGAGCTGGTGGACCCACCGGTACAGGATTGTCAGACACGAGTAGCACTGGCTCAGCGAGGGACACACCACCACCACCGAGGCCGCCAGCAAGAAGGCCACCAGCTGACATCACCGACATCGCCGAGTATACGCCCCATGCTTACTGCAATCTAGTGCAACCACCCGACGTTACGCACACCAGCACACAGTCACGGAGACCTGCAGGTAATCATCGTCTACTGGAATCTTCTTCCGAGACTCGTTGATTGTTTCTTTTTACAACGTTATGGTTTTAACGCGTTTGTTTCATTAAATGTTATTAAATATTTCAGGGACAAAACTTTTTCTGCTATTTTGTGTAAATAGATTTAAATTCTCTTCGGTGATTTCTTTGACGTCAATTATCGAGGTTTTAGATAAAAAATTTATACATTTAGAATCATAAGCATATATAAATTTATTATTTTTTTATATAATCATTTTTTGATAAATAATTTGTCCTATAAAACTCTTTTAATTTACACCATTTTTACGGGATTCTTTTTTATGTAAAAATCTTGAATATATAAAATCTATTTTTAGAATATTTTCATTAAAAACATTCGTTTTTATAGGAAAATGTAATGCATTAGTTTGCCGCATTATTAAAAATTGCATTTAAACTAAATACATATATTTAAACATTCTAATAAAAGTTAACTTTCACTGTATTTCTTATTATAATGTATAGATTGGAATACTGTTATTTCTTGTCCTATAATTTAAATTTTTTTCTAAAGTATATGTTTCTAAAATTATTGCACAGCGATTGAGAACATTAAAATATTATTATTATTGCAATACAATATTTATACATTGTATTTTTGTTGTCTATTTTATTTTTTTATTAGTTCATTATTGTGTTTTTTAATTTGTGTAAATTTTATACGTCACCAAGATCACTATAATATACATGTTATTAAGTACAAAATACAAAAATATTATTGCTTAATTTTCAATTAAATTTAATTAGTTTTCAATAAAATTTAAAGAGATAAAGCAATTTTCTTTTATAATTTAAAAATTTTAAATGTACATTTGTTATATTTTGCTACAACGTACTTGTAACTTTTAGATATTATAAAGATAATTATAACTGTTTGAAGAAAAACATCAGTTAATAACCTCATCGATGATTATAAATTATTATTTATTGATAAATATTTAAAAGGTGCAGATCGAGTGAACAGGTATCACGTAGTAGAGGAAAATAATACAGGCACAACAGGTCGTTGGAAAGTATCAGCGAAAATTCAACAACTGCTCAACACTCTTAAGCGGCCAAAGCGCAGACCACTACCAGAGTTCTATGAAGATGACGATATCGAGCTTGAAATAGCAGCTAATCCCAAGGATCCCAATGCTCCTAAACCCGAGGGTGGTACAATGACACCAGCTGTTGGCGAATTGCTGTCGGTGCCTTCCGGGCTCCCACGATCCGTCGAAGCTTCTATTCAAAGGTTCGTACTGTTCCTTGAGCTGCACTTTTTAAGCGTACGAGCTCCTATTTGTTCTGTTGCATATGTGTATGTGTTGTGTTAATATTTGTTACATATTACTTTCTGAAGTAAATATTTGCATTTTATATTTAGAAATGCTTATCTTGATTACGACCACAATTAATTCTTGAATAAAATCTTGAAAATTCTAATAAATTTAAATTATATAAGTTTTACGTATAGCTTATTTAAAAATAATATTTTAGAGCTTCAAAAAGTTTGGTTGTGGTAAAACATAGTTAAGCCACTACTAACGTTAAGCAACAATCATAACCCAGAGAATGAGTATAAGTGAGATAATTAACCTCAAACAACGTTCAATGGAATCTAATTAAAAAGCTAATTTTCTTGGATTATTGTGCAGGTATGGTTCTGCGTCGTATAAAGCACCAGCAGCTACGGTTCTCGATCCCAACGGCAAACTCTGCGTGACACTCACGTACGGCAAACTACTTAGTCGCTCTTACAAGATTGCCTATACACTGTTGAACAAGGCACTGAGCCGAATCGTCGGCGAGTGTTGCCTGAAGCCCGGCGATAGGATCGCTCTCGTCTATCCCAACGACGACCCGATTAACTTCATCTGCGCGTTCTACGGCTGTTTGCAGGCGGGAATCGTTCCTGTGCCCATTGAGGTGCCGCTCACACGACGTGACGCGGGCTCTCAACAGATTGGCTTCCTCCTTGGTAGCTGCGGCATCCAGGTATATATAATCCCAGGTGTAAATACTATTACACAAACAAGAACTGTCGTGGAAATGTTAATTTACAATAGGTCAAAGGAGATTCGAATGAGGATTTTATTGTTTCGTTTTATAAGAATATTATTATATCCTATATTTAAATATTTCTAAATTAAGTATAAAATTATAACTAATTTTTTAAAAATACAATATTTTGTATGAAAAATTGCGCTCATAAACATTTTATTTACTTTTACAGACAAAATTAAAATTCTATTATTCAGAATGATTTGATTTTTACAACGAAAGAAATCTTTAAAATCTAATTGAATTCTTTTTTACAGATATAAATTGAAAGATATATTTACAAAATATATTTTAATTATAATTCTATAAAGCTATATTTAAAAGATTTACCCTAAAGAATCTTTTGCTACTTGTTTTGATGTTTTTTTGAAATTGGAGAAATTTTTAATAAATAGAATTATGCCTTATAAATTATAATGATCAATTTTTAACAAGATTAGTGTTTTAATATATCATTATCTTTATACACGCATGTAGGAATGAAATAAAGAATCATTTAATAAATTTACTTACTTTTAAACTTCTGATTAAAAAAATTATGTTGGTCGAGTAATGATAATATATTTAAAAATTCTGTATAATAATTATCAATACGTTATATTTTATCAGATAATATAAATTACTATTTACTTTTATCTTTATGTATTTTTTTTTATGTAACAATATGAGATCTTAACAAAAATCACATTTTTTTCACGGTTTCCAACACAAGTGCTATAATTGCTAACTTAAATAGTATAGAATATTATTTGATGAATTTCCCAATAAATGCAATTGATACAAAGCATAATTTAACTGACAATTAAAATTAATTAAAAAATTATAATTTTATATAAAATAATATATTTGAATTTGTTATACAATTCAATTGTTTTAATTAAGTTTTAATTAAATATTACAAAATCCTTAAATTTCATTTGCATATTAAAAAAATTCACCAAAAATATACATTGCTTGAAGTGATTTATCAATTATTAAAAAATTTAGTAGTAATAGTTATAAAAGCCTATTTTATAAATGAGCTTATTAATTACTAGTCTACTTGCTTATATTATAGATCTAGATTACATGATGGTACATTACAGATTATTCCATTTTACTTGTAAATAAATTATTGCTATTATTTTATAATTATTTATTATTTTATTGCAGGTTGCTTTAACGAGTGAAGCATGTTTAAAGGGACTACCGAAGACTGCTGCTGGTGAGGTTGTTGCATTCAAGGGATGGCCTAAATTACATTGGTTCGTAACGGAACACCTTGGCAAAACTCCGAAAGAGTGGATGCCACCTACTCGACTCACTGACGATACGCCAGCTTATATTGAGTACACAACTGATAGGGATGGCTCGGTTATGGGTGTCACTATCACACGAGCTGCAATGCTCGCCCATTGTCGTGCCCTTACTCAGGTAAAGTTTATATATTCATGCTTACCTTATATTTTATGGACTGATGATCGTTATGTCTTATACGAATGAACAAAAGCGTACATACAATCTCGATATTCTTTAAATTATAATACCTACAATAAATATTAAAACAAATTTACATATAACACGGTATTTTATGATTGTGATAAGATTGAATATTGCCTATATTCTTCTTACGTAGAAACAAGTTAGTTTTTATTAATGTTTCAGCTTAAGTACATAAATGATAAAATTGTCACTGAATACATAGATTTTTCTCTATTGATGTATACAGGCCTGTGGCTACACTGAAGGTGAAAATGCAGTTTGTGTACTTGATTTCAAACGAGAGGTCGGTCTGTGGCACAGTACACTCACCAGTATCTTGAATGGCATGCATGTCATCTTCATCCCATATGCTCTGATGAAAGTGAACCCTGCTAGTTGGATGCAGATGATAACGAAACATCGTGCTAGTGTGGCAGTTGTCAAATCCCGCGACTTACACTGGGGTCTTTTAGCAACAAAAGATCACAAAGACATATCGCTATCAACTCTAAGACTTTTATTAGTGGCTGATGGAGCAAACCCATGGTCTTTGTCATCCTGTGACCAATTTCTCTCGGTTTTCCAATCTAAGGGTCTCAGACCCGATGCTGTCTGTCCTTGCGCTTCATCGAGCGAGGCGTTAACTGTTTCTGTGAGGAGGCCAGGTAGAGCAGGTGTAAACGCCACTGGTAGAGGCGTTCTTAGTATGTCCGGCTTGAGTTATGGTGTGGTCCGGGTTGATCAAGAAAACTCGCTCACATCACTTACGCTGCAAGACTGCGGGCAGGTCATGCCTGGAAGTCAGTGGATTTATTGAAATTTTTATTTATTGTTATTTATTAATAGAATGTAGAAATTATATTATAGTGTTTTTTATTTTTATTTAAAAATATATTTTAATCCTAATAAATTATAAAAGTTAATAATAGAAATAACATAATACTTTATACTTTATGAATAGTAAAATTTATATAGGATACAATCTATTTTATAAACTATGCATAGATAGTTTATTTTAATAATTCATTATAATAAATTAAGATGTTATTGTTAAATTTAATTTAAAAAGATATCACATCATTAACAAATATCGAAAAATTAACATTAATGAAAGCTTAAAAAATATTATAATATTTTCACGTAATGAAAATATGCTGTGTTAAAGAGTGATATTTTCATATAAAAATTTATTGTACGTTATTTATTATAAAGTCACTTTAAAAATCTTAAAAATTGTATTATTGATATGTTTATTTTGTTCAATAGTTTAAAGTGATATTCTAAAATATTGATTAGCAACATTTTATTATTGATAACATGACTATTTCGATTTTCTAATTAAAAGAAAAATAATAATATATCTGAATAAAAGGAAAACGTAATTATTTAATTATTAAAATTTTATATTACTATCAGGTATCGTAACAGTTATTAAGATGGAAGGTCCACCACTCATATGCAAGACGGACGAAGTCGGTGAAATTTGCGTACATAGTGCAGCAACGGGTAGTCAATACTGGGGTCTTCAAGGTCTTACTAACAACAACTTTAAAGTTTCACCCTTGCAAGCCGAAGGTCAACCGTTCGGTGATGTTGAGTATGCTCGATCTGGTCTCCTAGGCTTTCTTGGACCCGGTAATCTTGTTTTTGTATGTGGCTCACGTGATGGCCTTATGACTGTTACTGGAAGAAAGCATAACGCAGATGATATTATTGCCACTGTATTGGCTGTTGAGCCGATGAAGTTTATATACAGAGGCAGAATCGCAGTATTTAGCGTACGGGTTTTAAGAGACGAGAGAATATGCGTTGTTGCGGAGCAGCGACCTGATTGCAGTGAAGAAGAAGTCAGCATATATTTTTTAATAGGGCATTTATTTATTGAAATCTGTTATTATCAAAAATAATGAAAAAAAATACTTGCAAAAATAATTTTATTAAAATCGTGTAGATATAATAATAAATTTGGATTATTTTCTTAGTAACACTCGAAATATTTTTACTATTATCGAAACAATTAGTTTCAAAATATTTTAAAATTATTATGTTCCACGAACATACTAAGTTGTGTGTACCAAATATTTTTCTATAACCCCTTATTTTAAAATATATTATTGTTCTATGCTATATTATTCAGAGTTTTCAATGGATGTCGAGAGTTTTACAAGCCGTGGACTCGATCCATGCAGTTGGTATATATTGCCTCGCCTTGGTACCACCTAACTATCTTCCTAAAACGCCTCTTGGTGGTATTCATCTTTCTGAGACCAAAAGACGTTTTCTTGAAGGCACACTTCATCCGGCTAATGTTTTGCTCTGTCCGCACACTTGTGTTACGAATTTACCAAAGCCACGTGAGGTTCATTCGGGTAAGTCAACCAACGCTAAAGCTCAAATCGAGTGAATGCGCCAAAAGAGCGATTGTGTTTTACTGTATTCTTTCACTTTTTGCTTGGTCGTTATTCAAGTGTCAGATGGATCAGTACATATTAGCTGCTTGATCCCTAAAAATTTTGAGTTAAGACATACGTTAAAATTTTATTTTATCTATAATTTATATTTAATATCTATATTTTTAGAAAAATTTCATCGCTTTTGTGATGGAAATCAAATATTGTTTATTGACATAAATAATTATCGAAATAATTTTAGCATTAATATAAAAAAAAGTTTTTAATTGAGGTTTTTAATGGTACTTTTTTTAGAAAATCATGCTAGATATATAGTTTTTATCTTAATTCCCTATTTCTATGCTAATTATTCATAAAATTCTAAAACAAATATTTAAATTTCTGTAGACCATTATACAGTCTAACGTTGTTCTGTTATTTATTATTCGCATGAAATAATATAAAATTTATGAAAAAAAAAAGATTTTTAATTTTCTTGTAATTTTTATATATGTCTATGTATTAAAAAATAATAATAAAATTATAATACAATGACATGATTGAAGCTAGACTTTTTTATGATAACTGTCTAAAGAAATTATTGTAATATTTATGGTTTTTTTCTATAGATACAAATTTTAAATATTTTTTTAGAAAATCTTAAATAACATCCTTTTATATTCTATTTTATATTAAATTTATATTATATGTCGGTATAATGATACAAGAAATATTTTAATTTCATAAATTTTAATAGAAATATTTTAATTTCATAAATTTTAATAGAAATATTTTAATTTCATAAATTTTAATAGAAATATTTAATTTCATAAATTTTAATAGAAATATTTTAATTTCATATTTTAATTTCATAAATTTTAATAGAAATATTTATCAAAATAATACCTATTAAATTATATACTTTTACAAAAATAAATAATATGTATCGCTATAGATTCAAATATTGCGAGATTTTAATATTGCAATTGAGTGCTTTCAATGGAAAAAATATTCTATTAATAAATTTAAATTTAACCATATTTTTTACAACTCAAAATTTTGGGGTTCAAACACGTACACTGGTACTCTGGTACTCTAATACGGCAAAATTATGTTTTAATGTTTTAAATCTGAATGGTGATTAGAGAGCAGACTTCCTAAACTGAGTAGAAGATATAAAAAATAATATTATCAGTAAATCATAAATACAAAAAATTTGGCCCTGATGATCGAATCCAAACGATAGCACAAGCACATGCAATCGTGGGAGATGACGCAGGATTATACTTTGACAGCTATAACAGTCTTCACGTTTTATATTTTATATTAAAACATTTTTTCACTCATTTATTCCAACCTACAATTAATCCTTCAAAATTCAGACGATAATATTCATATTATTTATTTTCTGTTTTCTCCAAAATCTTTCGGTTGCCACTCTTTCTTTTGGCTGAGTTCGTAAAAAACCCCAAGTCTTTGTAAACCACATATCGGTAAGTATTCTACTGCAAAATTATTTTAAATACTTTTATCATTTTTTTCATAATTAACAAGAAAAATAGAACTTCTTGAAGAATCATTTTTCAAAAATGGGTTTTGTTTATTCGTCATTTGATAAATTGATATTATTATCTATTAAACATTTAAAAATATTAGTAAAATTGATTTAAAATTAAAAGACAAATAAACAAATTTAATTTTATCGAGCATAAAATTATAATAAATTTAAAATAACAAGAATTGTTATGATAGAATGAGTTTTATAAATCTGTCACTTTATGAAAATTTATTTTGTTTATCGAAAATATTTTTAACAGCTTAAAGTAATATGGTATTTTTAATTTATTCTATAAGTTATATTTATAAATAACTTTTGAAATTTATTTACCTTCAACTTCATAAATATATATAGCTATTCGTTATCTCTAGAGTATTTAAAAAAATTATTTTATTGTTATGATATGTTTAAAAATATGGGATAATAAATGGTCTTTGCACTTACATTTATAAATAAAATTAATAGAATCTAATTTCATTTTTTTTGTAAATTATGATATAAATGGAAAAGCATGAATGAAAATATTGTGGTCGAATGCTTCTCGATCTGCGTTGTAAACCTTAAAATTCGACATTACGACATGTACGCAAATACTAACCTGCGAGAAATGCAATGACTGGTCATCATGCATACAAAATTGGATTTGGTTGCTCAAGCCACGTAAAAGTAAAATACCGTAGTTGTCGTGGGCTAGTGGTTCTAAGTCTTCGGTTTCTCCGGTCTCAGTCAGGGAAGAGTCTTGTGCAGCTGCTCTTCTAAAAATGGATTTTGAGCGTTTGCGTTGGTTTACTAACATCAAGGTCGCGGGGGCGTGTAGCGGGGGATTATGTTCCAGACGTGGGTCCGGCCAGTGTCATGGTAGGCAACATCGTACAGGGCAACAGGTTGGCTTCTGCGCAGGGCAGAGATATGGGCGTCCTTGACGAGGATAGTGATAATGCCAAGAAGGTTTGTGTACGAATTATAATTATTTTTCCTCGTTATTTATTGCAAGATAAATTACGGTAATTTTTTTTACAAATTTTAAATTTTCTTCTAATTTTCATGATTAGATTTATATAATTAAATAAAAGTCTTAAAACAAACATTTAATAAATTATTTGAGAAAAATAAAATTGTTAATTTATACATATATATAAATTAAATTTACATTTTATAAATTAAATATCTTAATATTAGACAAGAAATCATTAATTTTAAAAAAAATTTCACAGAAACATATGTGTTTCTGTGTACATGATATAACTATATTTTATCGATTTAATTTTTCATCTAAAGATTACTTTAATTGTTTTTTTTTTATATAGTTAAAACTAATTATTCTTAATAGATATACGTATAATTATTTATATCTATATAATTTATATACCTATAATGAATGCATTATGATCAAAGTAAAATTTACGTTAATCTGTATAGCAACAATTTCAAAATATTTTACGCATTTTGTAATCAATGTATTTTACCCATGGACATAGTTCAAACTACCTATTGTAACATACCTTGGTTTCATAATATATGTGTTTAAACTAATTTATTTACTGATATGCACAGACCTATACATTCCACGTACAGGTATTTAAATTAAAGAATACACAAGTTTTGAAATTAAAAAATATTTTTATGAATTAGATATATGTTTGATTTTTAAAATTAGTCTCATCAATCGCAATAAACATATTTCAAATCCAATCTCTGTTATTAATAAATTAATAATTAAGTGATATTCATTATAATTAATCATTTAATTGAATAAACCGTTTAATTAATAATTAAAATATAGAAACTAATTATTCTTCAAATGCCAGCAAACATAAATTTAATAGAATTAATAAGAACCTTCTTATTGAATCATTAAAAAATACTTGATTATAGTTTTGAATTTAAGAAATTATGAAATTTATTATTATTATTATTATTATTATTAATTCATAGAAATTAATATTGTTCAATTTATATAAATTGCGGTCAGAGAAAGTTTATTACATTTTTAAAAGTTCATAATAATTTTTTTTTATTTTTATGTTAACAAAAATAATTTAATTTTGCATTTACATTATAGAAAATATAATAATTAATTTCGAAATATAAATAGAAGGTTAGCTTTACCTCTTTATGTATTTATTTTTAATACTAAACAAATATTGATATATTTCAGTACCAGTTCATCTCAGAAATTCTACGGTGGCGGGCCGTCGGTACCTCAGACCATGTAATATTCACTCTACTCAACTCGAAGGGTGCAGTGGCGGCTTCGCTTTCATGCTCGCAACTGCATAAGAAAGCTGAACGTATTGGAAATCTTTTGATTGATCGCGCGAGACTCAATACCGGTGACCATGTTGCACTTCTTTTTCCACCCGGAACGGACCTTATTTGCGCTTTCTATGGTTGTCTATATGTTGGTGCAGTGCCAGTCACAATTCGACCACCTCATCCTCAAAATTTACAAACTACTTTACCAACAGTGCGCATGATTGTTAACGCTAGCGAGTCCGTCATTATCCTCACGAATCAAAACATTCTAAAGCTACTGAAATCTAAAGTAATTAAATTAATTAACAATATTATTTTCTGTAAATCTATAATCTTTTTAATTAACTTCTAAAATTGTTTCTTTTAAAAAATATATTTAATTTCGATTAATTTTTTAATTTTTTGATAAAGTGTTTATTTAACAATAAATATTTCATTAGAAATTATGCTTGTATTTAACGGCTAATTAAAAAAGGCTCTAATTTATTATAATAATTTAAGAAATGTTATAGTATTGCCTATAATGATTATTTTTTAAGCTTATTTAAGAATAATACAATATAAAAATTACTTTATCACAACTTTTTTGTAACTATTTTTTGTATTATATATAAAAAATATTAGTTAAATATTTTTAATGCATTAATTATTTATTATTATTATTATTATTGGTTTAGAAGAACCTTCATAAGGTTCATAACCTTATGAAGGTTCTTCTAAAACCAAAAAGTAACAATATACAATACAGATTTTTCCTAATAAAATGTTGCTCTTAATACCTAAAGCGGGAAACGAAAATAAAAGATAAATAATTATATTTACAATAAAAATTTTATATAATTATTATTGAAACCAGGCACGATATACTTTGAACCCAATAAGATTTATTAAAATAAAATTGTTTTATGAATAACAATAATTCGTTATTTTTCAATTGAAGAAGATATTTATACAGTTAATAATTATTTTGTATTGATTTTAATTAGAGGAATCAATACGCCATCAATAGTTAAATATTTTTTATGTTTAAAAATTTTTACTTGTAACAGAAAATTTTCTTAAAAGAGATAAAATTTAAATTCATTTTTAACGCACTTGCTCGTCGATATAAAATATTGAATCTATTGATTTAAATATTAAATTTAAAAATTTTATGACATTTGAAATGTAATAAAATTGCTACGCTCATTTTCTGCCTTTATAGGAAGCTAATAATGTTGTCGAAGTCAAGAGCTGGCCAATAATTTTTGACATGGATGATATGCCAAAGAAAAGGGTTCCCGTTTTTTATCGAGCTCCAACCGCAGAAATGCTTGCCTACCTGGATTTTAGTGTTTCAACGACTGGTATGCTCGCAGGTATAAAGATGTCACACGCAGCTGTCACTTCCTTGTGTCGGGCAATGAAACTTGCTTGTGAGCTCTATCCATCCAGACACATAGCACTTTGTTTAGATCCATATTCTGGATTGGGATTTGCTTTATGGTGTCTAAGTAGTATATACAGTGGACATCATTCTATACTTATACCTCCATCTGAAGTAAGTATTAAAGCAGTTTTTATACAAGTAAAATTAAAATTTTTGAAACATAAATTAAACTAATATATTTTCAAAAGTTAAATAAAGTAATGCTTAATATTATTTATAAAATAAACTTGATAAACTTAAATAAACTTAAAATTTTTAGTTTCTCAATATTTAGATTATATTCTTAAAAAAATATCACCAAATTGTTTTTTTAATTCTTGGACGCACGTAATTTATGTTACCTATCTCCTGTTAATCCTTTTCAGAATCTTAATATTTTATTTTATATATTACTTTTATATTTTATTTCAAATTCAAAAATAACTAAGATATTATAGAAAATATTAAGAAATGTATTTTATAGGTTGAAGCAAATCCAGCTCTTTGGTTATCGGCTGTAAGTCATTCAAGAGTACGCGATACTTTTTGCTCTTACGGAGTAATGGAACTTTGTACAAAGGGTCTTGGATCATCAGTGCATGCCTTAAAAGCGCGAGGGGTAAGTCTAGCTTGTGTAAGAACCTGCGTTGTCGTCGCAGAAGAAAGACCAAGGATAGCATTGACAACTAGCTTTAGTAAGCTTTTCTCTGCTCTTGGATTAAGTCCTCGGGCGGTGTCAACTTCTTTCGGTTGCAGAGTCAATACAGCCATCTGTTTACAGGTGAATAATACATTTTTAATTAAAGTTATTTATTTTTATATAATGAACTATATTTTTGATCGTATTTAGAGTTGTAAGTATAACTAATTATATACTAAAAAAAAAACATTAGAAATTAGAATTTTTACTAAAATATTTAAAATATCAAGTAATTTTTAGTTAATACGATAAAGCAATAAGTTTGTTGAAAAAATGTTTTAATTCTAATAAATGAGATTTAATCATATTATTTAATTTTAATGATTCTAATTATCATTATTTAAAATTATATACTTTGTTATTTAAATAAGTAATAATGATTAATTTCATAAATTAAATATTTGATAAACTACACGTGTCTCATATATACATATGAATAAACATGCATATGAACGAACGAACAATGAACAATTGAATGAACAATGTACATATGAATGAACAATGATAAATTAAAAGAAAATATAATTCGAATAATGATATGAGCATTCATAAATTATAAATTAAAAAAAAATTCTTATATTGATTGTAATCCTGTCGTATAAATTTTTCTTCGACAACTCTTATGTATATTTAGAATTTTGTGCCGTAATGTTTTTTCAAAGAGTAATCTTATTGATTGATTAAATTTTATTTTATAAAATTTTTTATAATATACAAGCAGTTGTATGTAGAAACTTAATAAGTTCTAAATGTACAATTATTCTGTAGGGTGCCTCAAGTCCTGAGCCTTCAACGGTTTATGTAGATTTGCGAGCACTGCGCAACGACCGTGTGTCTCTTGTAGAGCGTGGATCACCACATTCTCTGTGTCTGATGGAATCTGGAAAACTGTTGCCAGGTGTTAAGGTCATTATCGCCAATCCCGAGACCAAGGGTCAATGTGGTGATTCTCATCTTGGTGAAATTTGGGTGCAGTCTTCGCACAATGCTAGTGGCTATTTTAGTATATATGGCGACGAAAGCGATTATGCGGACCATTTTAATGCACGCCTTGTAACTGGGAATACGAGCGAGGTATATGCGCGCACTGGTTACCTTGGTTTTCTCAGGCGCACTGAAAGCGTACAGCAGAGCGGCGGTCCCAGCGATGTTCCAGGTGATAATGGTTCGGTATCCGAAGTCGACGTGGCGCCCGGTGATTCTGAGCTCCATGATGCTGTTTTTGTCGTCGGTGCCCTTGACGAAGCAATCCTTCTTAGAGGAATGAGATATCATCCCATTGATATAGAGAATAGCGTCATGAGGTGTCACAAAAAAATTGCTGAATGGTGAGTTGTGTAGCATTATTTGCCTTGTTCTAGAAATATCGAAGTTTATTTTTTCTAAATTTATGGTACAACCTTGTCATTAAGTTACTTTAAATGTATAAATTAATTAATATTTTAAAATTTGTTTACACTTCATACGAATACACATTTGACAAAGAATTTATTTTTAATAGATTGTTTATAAATTACCGTATAAAAATTATAAAACATATAAATTCCATTTAACGTATAAAATTAAATAAAAATTATTTTATAAATTAAGTATGAAAAGATATCTTAAATTTATGTATTTTTTTAATTTCGAATTTAATATATACTAAATTTTTCAATATTTTAATAAATTTATTGCTTATTTTCTTTATTACAGTGCTGTATTTACATGGACGAATTTACTGGTGGTTGTGGTTGAACTAGATGGTAGTGAAAGTGAGGCACTCGATCTTGTGGCTCTTGTTACCAGTGCTGTACTAGAGGAACATCATCTGGTCGTAGGGGTTGTCGTCGTTGTTGATCCTGGTGTTGTACCCATAAATTCAAGGGGTGAAAAGCAACGTATGCATCTCCGCGACGGCTTTCTAGCCGATCAACTGGATCCTATTTACGTGGCGTATAATATGTAAACTGTAACAATTTCTTCAGATCTCCGAAGAAACAAACGGATAATGGAGAGAATAAATCTCACGCAATTTTTTTCATATCCCTGTAACACTACTAATTTTTAGTAGAGATCCCATTCATTTATTTTGATAAGAACTGGTCACTCGATTTTTGTTTATTTTATATTTATATCGAATGACTTACGTAATCACTACGTAGTAAGTGAAAATGGGAATGCTTGTTTTTAAAATTTTTTTATAATTTTGTTAGCGCGCATACAAATTTTGCACCTGTTTGTTTATGACACAAGCACGTTGCTGTTTTATTAAAAAATGTGTTACTAATATTGTGATGAGATAATTGAGAATGAAGGAATAAAAGTTTTAGAGAAGCAATTATCTGAAACATGGATAGTAAATTGCTCACTTTCAAAGATGTTAGTAGAAAGATTTTGCATTTTTTACGATACTACAAAAAAATATGACAATTAGTGATAGAGAAATAAGAGCTTATATAACAATTCGTTTTTTAAGCTGAAGAATTGGCTTATGATTTATGTTTTTGCAAAAACTAATATACCAATTGTATTATTTTAGTGTAGCAATTTAAGAAAATGATATTTATTTTTGTTTCTTTTTGCTTGAAATATAAGCTTATTATTTCCAAAAAATTCGACTGTAAAGTCACATCACATGCATTAATTTACACATTATTAATTTTCCTCAGTTTTGAGAAAAGTTAGTGACAAAGTGTTGTCATGATAGCCTATTTGGTGATTTTTCTTGAAATTTAATACCTAATTGTCATCATGTTATTCTAAATATAAATATTCATGGCCGGTTTTCTCAATGGGATGTACATTTGTTGATACATCTTTATTTTTATAGGTTGATTTTATTTTGTAAAAATTTAATATGGGAACAAAGAACACTAGATTTATAGTGATTAGTAAGTTCTCATAATAGCTTACTTTGTATTTGTTTTCATGTATAGTTCGGTCCTTGTATTCAAACATTTGATTTAATCATTCAGTTTTCGAAGAATAAAAAAAATTAATTAATTAGAGAGTTTGTAAATAATAATAAATGATAATTAAGATGGACTAGGACTTGATTTAATGTTCTGTAGAGCGAAACAGTGCCATTGTGTAATTTATAATTATACTCGGCGTCATTTTGCATTGCCTTTTCTGAGCTCATGCGTAGGTATTTTAATTTTTTAGAGCGCCGGTTTTTTCACCATAAATATATGCAATTGTTACTAAAAACGTCCTTAAAAAAGAAAACTTCAGATCGTATAAAATAAAATTTTGCTTTTTAACAAGTATGGAGTTTTAAGAGTTATTTTAATAACCAGATGAAAAAATATTATATATAAGTTCAAAAGGGAGAAGAGAAATTTTAAGAAAACTACATCGAAAGTTAAATTTCAATAATGCGTACTGCACTATAACATTATTCAATACATAACTTTTGTAAAGAAACACAATAACATTCTGCAATTCAAATTATAAAATTGAATAGAATTTCTTTAAATAAATTACGTTTTATGTGATTTTTTGAAATTTAGCTTACATCAGTTACTTGAAATGAAAAGTAATTAACAATATTCGAATGCAATAACTCAGTTTCAAGATCGCCTTGATCTCATAGCTCTTATAAATAAAGGTTCCATAAAGTGTTAGAAAAGCGAATTTATCTGGACATCGATAGATTTTGTAACGATCTGCGTTTTTTTTATGTTGAAGTCAGTATATTTCTATAATATGGTACATTTGTAGGGCGCTCGGCGAATTCGGAGATCGATCGTTTTATTTTGCACAATCCTACCTCCGCCAGGGCCGAGTATGTATGAAGAGCATTTTATGTTAAATTCAATTACTTTTGCAGTACTTTCTTTGATTATATTATTAATTCGAAATATTAGACAGATAGAAAACAAGGATATAATTTACCTTTATTAGAATCATATTTTTTAAATTAATGGTTATAATATTTTAGATTTTTTTTTTATCGTATTTGTATAAAAAATTCCGATGTTTATCAGCCGATATCAACTATTTTTACTGAATATTTAATTAAGACGATATAATTTTTTTAGTAATTAATTAACTAAGGATTAAACACGAAAATGTAAATTGTCTTGTAAGATATAAAAAATTTAAAAAGTATAAAAATTTATTTTTATTAATAATCTACACATTATTAACAATTTAAAAAAAACATTTTTTTTAATTCTTAATTAAAAATACTTAAAAAATAAATAACAGTTTGAGACTACTGCAATATATAATCAATTTAACATAGGATGACTCATGAGTGAATCATCGAAGTGTGCCTATCAATTTTTTTGATTTGTCGGCATACCGTGGTATTTGGTTGTATATTGTATAAATGTTTATACTAGTAGTAGTGATAATGTGGAATACTTGTCATACCAATTACGTTATAAATTTAGGTCCAGGTCTGACACGTGTCATAGCCCAATGGACAATTTTTTAGTTAGTTTTTTCGTAATTATTTTACGACTTAATAAAAGATGGAAATGAGGAATAAAGCGCGCGAGAAAGAGAGAGAGAGAGAGAGAGAGCATGGTTAAGAAAAGAAAGCGTAAAGTGCCGTGTATATACTATTAAGATTATTCGAGTCGTAGAGGTTTATTGTTTTTAAATAAGGTACGATCGTAGATTGTATTTCGAAAGTACACTGATTATAATAATGCAAATGAATTGTGTACTATTAATTAATTCTCACTTATCGCATAGCGTTTAAAATTCCGTCAGACTAATATGTTACTTTATTATTAAAGCGCGCATTATATTATTATTCTCCTTACCAACGTTATTTGTTGAATAAAGAAGAAAAGAAATATCAATGAATAATAAATGGAATATACATTATATTGTCGGCGATACATACTATTTTAATAACGTTTGACAATATTTTATATTTTCCTATGCGGTAGTTTTGTGCTGAAAAATGTCAACATAACCTGCGAAAAAAATAAAAATACTGCCGATTGATATATAAGTAAATTATAACAATATTTAAATCATCTGATGATGATTAGTAATCTCTAAAAAATACCTTTTTTAATTTTGAAATATAAAAAATAAATAAGGAGTAATGAATTAAAAAGACTGTTTTAGCAGTTTTTCATAGCGCTTTTTCTAATTAACAAACTGATTGCTTGTCAATCACCATGCCCTGTCACATATTTACATACTGACAAATCGACTGCGTAATAATATACATAAAATAAAAAATAAAAACGAAATAAAAAGAACCGTACGTGCACGTACGTACGCATAGGAAACAATTTGTAATCCACTTCATATTTACAAGGAAACGTCGCATGGACCGAAACACAATTATTAATAAACGTAATGTACATTTTTCAAAAACTTGTATTTATTCTATACATTCCTTTATCGTTTATATTTATATCTCCTATATAAAAGTTGTACAAATATTAAAAGAAATATTGTATAAAAAAATTTTTAATAAGTCCAAGTAATAGCTTTATATAATTACCTTTATATAATAAATTGATATTTTTAAGACAAAAAGATTTTAGGAACAAATAAAATTTTATATGTAATACAATTTAAATATAGTTAATAATAGCTATAATATATATTTATAACATTTTTTTACAATTGATAATAAACATTTTTTTTTATATAAAAATTTTTTAATTCACAGAATACAAAAATCATTTCAATTCAGATATATTTTGAGAAAACGTTTTTAAAATAATCGAGACATAATACATTGTAAAATTTATACGTACATGAAAATGTTTGAATGCTATTTCGAAAACTTTATATAAATAATATTTTATCGTATAATTTATAATATTCAAAATCAGTTATTATGAATTTTATCATTACAATTAAACGCTAAACATATTTTAATATATCAACTGAACATCGTACTTAATAATAATTATTATTATAAGAATACTCTAGAATTCTAATAAGATTGAGAAACATTAATCAAGATATTTAGGAATGATTTTATTATTAATGACTTTAAGATAGATTACTTTAGATTTACGGGATCAATCAACTTAAAAGGAACCGATGTGTTCATTCTTTCGTTTACTCTTAAATTTACAGCACAATGAGAATAGAAATGGACGAGGAGGTAAAAAAAAAAATAAAACAGCGTTGGTCGTGAGACTGTGTCAAGTCAAGGACATATCTATCCTTGGAACCAAAGGAAGAACACAAAAGAGAAAGAATGTGCGTTGCAGAATGGCTAATACAGTGGCAGCGTTACTGTCGATGAGTTTTAGCCATTCAGCGGTTATTTGTTCATGATGATGTCTTTTTTTAAGTCAGAGGGCCTTACGATCTTGGCTTTATCCAATGACATTTTTTATTTGACTTATTTTGTATCGTCTTAAACTTTGTTCGATGACTATCGTATGTAGTACGAAAAAAGGTTTTTCTAACAAAACAAACCCTACAAACGCCAAAAGTAGATGAAGTGAAGGTAAAATAAATTGCGTCGGAATAATCGATTATGTTTAGCAAATTTTTAATGTATTAATTTCATGTTATCTTATTTTAATTTATTTTATAGTAAATCATATTTTCAATATATTTATGGAATTTTTTTATTAAAAAGATATAATTTTTTTAATATTTGTACTTTTCTAAGAGTAAAATGTATACAAGATGTGTCAATCATAACTTTAAAATTAAAATAATAAATATACATATCTATATGTAATATAGAAAATATAATCTATTATATAATATATTATAGAAGTATATAATATAAAGGATAATGGAAAGTAAAATTTTAGTTTCCTGTTAATAATGTTTTAATATGTTTTGCTAAATTCAATAAATAGATAATGCCACAATATCGTTTTGACAGTAACCAGTTAGCTTCTTTATATTTGAATATTCATCGCTCAATCATTTCTAAATTTCTATACATTTTTTTAATATTTTTCGATTCTCTTAAAGACAATCAAATGTCTTAATCAATTATCTTAATTCATTTTATTATTTGTAAAATTGAAAACTTAGTTTTATTAATATTCTACCTATCTTATATATTCCTACATATTTTGAATAAGTTGATGATCTTTTATAATTCTTAGATTTGACGGCAGGTGTGCATAAAACACTATTGTATATTATGCATATATGTATGACTATATATTATACCTATATATATATAGTCAGTAATGTAACTAGAATTTTTATATTTACTACACTGAAGGTTAGTTGAATTATTTGAAAATAGTATATACTTTCATTTCTGTTATAAATTTTTTTATTATTTTTTATTAAATAAACGATTAGATCTTTTTGATTTTTAAATTATTATTGATTTAAAGATGTATTATATATTCGATGAAATATTGATACTATATATTTAATTTTACGGGGAATCAAATCAAATATTGAAATAAAATATCCTTCAAGGAATATTTTTATTACTTGTTATAGTTCGAAATCATTTAGAATATTTATAAATATTATTTTCATTTCTATTAAAAAGAATTAAATTACTTTGTTAAAATAAAACCCATAAAAAATAGATAATTTTAATTCTAAAAAGTTACAGCTTTTGCAATTATTTAAAAAAGGTGATTTATATGAATCATATTATATGCTATGGAAATAAAATAAATTAGTTGAGTACTGGTATACTATTTTTGAAACTTGATGAATATGACTGTATTGATATAATTTTAAATAGAAAATCAAATTATAATTTCTACAATTTCTATTTTTAAATAATATCAAAAATTATTAAAAAAAAATTAAATAAACGAGTTCACAATATGAAGATACATGTTGTGACATAAAAAATTATAATATAATATAATAGCAAAAGTAATTAACTACAAAAAAATAGTCATCGCATAATTTTTTAAAAGAATTATATATTGTATATACCTAAAATATTGAGAAATGGTATTTTCATTTCTTGTATAAATTATTATAAAAACACGAATATAAACAGTGTTTTTTTTATGAAATAATTATAAACACAACGTACTATTAACTAGAGATCGATAATTCATTTTTTTCTAACTTTTACATATAGTTTATCCCTTAATATATATTACCATTAGATACAAATAAATATATTGTCTGAAAAAATAAAAATTTAACTGTAATCATGGATGCGTTGTTTTAAAGACTTTAAAATGTTACCTCTATTACTATTGATTAAATCAGTTTTAAATCAGCATTCATAATATGATACGATTTTCATGTCTTTTAACCTAGTATCTTTTGAGAAAATATTCGGGTTTATCATTTTCTAAAGTTTATGGTATACCTATATTTGAAACTTATGTATTAGCATTATGTTTATTTGTCGAGGATGCAGAGTAATTTCAATCTGAGTAAACAAATAAAATTGATTTATAAATATAAATTTATTTATAAATTTATAAATAAATTTTTTTAACACTCTTTATAAAATAACGTATATTAATAACTATTTATTATTAAGTACTTCCTGTCAAATAATTTTTTATCATTGGTAATTTCAGGTAGTTTAATTGACACAAATTATAATAACGATTGTTTATATTTATGTAACACCATTTATGTTTATATATTTGCATGTTTTTATTATTTATATGATATTATTCGTAAATTTTTTTAGACTTTCGCAGCATAAACTTGAGTTATAAACTTAAATCAGCTAAGATTTACCGTTTGAATTTCATTTTTTATTTTAAAATTACAATTCTACCTGTATCATTTAAATATTGAAGATTAATAGCTTTTTATTTTAAATATCAAATAATATTGATATAAAAAAATTTACAAGTTGATAAAATATTCTTATTGTTTTTACTTTATTTCTTATAAATTAATATATTAATTTGATGAATACATTGTAACAATACTTAGTTTCTTATATTTGTGAAAAATCCAATGTGTAAAAAGATATTTTTTTTGTATATTACACGTAAAATTATAGAACTCTATATTTTGTAAAAATAAAAGACTCGCTTGAAATTGGAAGGTCAATTTATTAATTAAAAAAATAGTTTCATTGTATTTTTATTTATCTTTTTTATTTTATTTATAAAATCTAATATGCCGACTGTAAATAAGATCGATGATATATGTTTCAATTAAATGTGCAAAAAATAGTATATTCTAATTAAACATTATTTCTTTCAAAATAGCACTAACTATATGAGCCTATAAACGGTTCTTTATAATGTACGTTTATGAAGTAGTGTCAAAACGCACGGAAAATGCACGAAAAGGCTTAAAACATATAAGTGAAGTTTAAGGTGCATGAGTAGTCTGCAGAACACTGGAAGCGTACTTCGGTCGTTCCGCACCTACATTGTCGTTAATTAAATGTTCTTTTTCCTTGATTATGTGTATAAATAAGATAAAAAAAAATACATTGAAATTTTAGTTGATCAATATCTATAATTTAACAGATTTTAATATGAAATTGTTTTAATTTAATTCAATTATTTTGACAAATTAATGTTTCAAAAATTATACTTCATTTCTTAAAGTGGAGAGAGCGAGATTTTTTTTTATAAACACAGTATTTTTTACATATATAATTTATATACATAAATATTAAATATATATACATATATATATTAATTATAATTAAAAAAATTCTGGTGTATTATGCAAATATTATTTTTCTTCAGTATAAATATTTAATATAGTAAACTTTAAATATCAGTACACAAATATCCATGTTAATTTCATAATAAATTCGAATCAGTCAAACTTCTATCTTCCTTTGAAGTGAATGGAGTATTCGAAAAGTTGTAAAGGTATATATATGCCTATATAGACACAATCTATTTTTATGTTAAATGTAAAGCTTTAGGTAGTTTCACGTATCGACTAAAACTCAAGCAATATATGTTTAGAGTAAACTTTGAAAAAATAAATTATAATACTAAAAAATTTTGTTATTCTTTCACCAACAACTTCAATATTTAATTTAAAATATTAATAATTATAATAAATAAAATTATATAATTAATTGTTTATTTACGTTAATCAAACAACATTTTATTTTATCAAATCATATTTTACTTTATTTTTTAACAACGCTTAGAAAATTTTTTAAAAAATATTTAATTGTTTAATGTTATTGAATATTTGACTTCTCTATTGTTTATTTAAAAATTTTATTTCGCTAAATCTTACAAGGTATTACAAGAATTTTACATGAAATTCTAATAATTTTCTAAAGTTCAATTTGTAATGTATATTTTTTAATTTATTTAAATGAGAATTTGTCAAATAAATTTTGGCAGGTTTCGTTAATAGGGATGTTATTATTTTTAAATAGAATTATAAAGTAGTTAAAACTTTAAAATAGTGTATTTATATCTATACAGTTGCACACGTATGCATTATGTACATGTGCACATACTTAAATTTCTTTAACTAACACTGCTATTACATTTGAAAAAACATAATATTAATATGCCCGAGCAATAAAGAAGAAAGAAAAATTCATTTTTAAAGTATCAGTAAAAATAGATTTTATTTTAAACAAGTTGTAGAAAAATTAAGTTAATATTTCTTTATTTTCGTATTTTATCTAAATTGTATAATAATTATTGATCTTATTTTATTTTATTGTTTGAATTTAATAAAATTAAAAATAAATTATGAGTAATTTTTGAGAAATGTAAAAATAAATTATGAGTAGTTTTTATGAAATGTAAAAATAAATTATTAAATTTTTTTATGCTTAAATGAAAATTGTACATTGGTCATTTTGTCTTAGACATAAAGTATATATGTTTTTTATATTATATGAAATTTATACAAGTTAACGTTATCATTTTCTTTGCTGTAAATATCCATATATATACATTTTTGCATAATAAAAGATTAAATGTTTTACACATGATACCATTTTTAAAAAATTTCTGAATTTGTGTTGTGACGGATATACAATGAATATATTTTTATTGTGTTATATTAAATCAGTATTAATATAACTTTTTAAGATATATATAATCATTTAATATAAAATATAGTGCTAAAGATTTTTATAAGATAAGCGTTATGAATTGAATAATATGATTATAGTGTTGCAACTGGTCACTTCGTGTTCAAGCACGTTCTAAGGGTTAAAGCCATCGTCAAATGTTCAATACCCTCATATTGCCATTTGCCCCTTTCCTCCTACACTCCCTTATTCTTGGAAAGCCGGAACCTCATAGCAAGAGGGGAAGAGAGATATAGAGAAACAGACAGAGAGAGAGAGAGACAGAGTGAGAAGCGGCGCACGACCGGTAAAATACACGAGCACACCAATACACATCAGGAGGTTTACCGCCGTTGGTTCGCAGACAGACATAGCCGTCAGTCGATCGCGCGCGTCTCACAGTCGTGTCTACGTGTATAGTACTGTACTCCTCGACTCGTTGCTCGCGTGTCGTCGTCCAGCAGTCTAAACGCGGCACCGAGCGACGCAACAGCTCCGAAATAACATTTTTCTTCCGTTTTTAACTTCCAACGAACTTTTATCGGAGATACATATACACCATAACAGCATATCGGAAAGGGTAAAAAACTGCTAACAGGGTTTATTCAGAAGAAGTTCGTATACGATTGATTACAACGCGCGTGAACCGTCGTTAACATTCGGAGGTGCGCGAAAATGAGTTGACGGCTTGTCTTTGTTCTGTGCTCGGTATGAGTACAACTTTTACGGGACAGACGGAACGGGGAAGCCCACCAAGGGTCGTTCGCGTGTTCCTTTTCTTTTGCTCTTCTTTTTTGTCGCTGATTTGAGCAGAGGATAATTGATGATGTTGTGAGATATTTGTGATCAACAAAAATATTTCAAAATTATAGTAAATTTTGTGAGATTCAGTAATTGTCAATATCTTTCGACGACCGTATACTTCGAATAGCGGATTATTAAGATCCAGAGGAATATCGAGGAAACAACGTAAGTTTGCATACCTATAGAAGAATACGCGCACGTGTAGAGATATACAGAAAAGCACGTTTTGTACTTAAGTATTCTTTATTATTGCACCTATGATGTAGCTTAGGTTTGCGTTTGGAATAAATTTTTTTTATCAAGCAAATTCTAATTTATAAAAATTTATTCTTAATTTTTTCAAAGGAAGAATAATAACAACAAAATAATCGTGAAAAATGACATTTCCTTAAGTTTTTTTATTTTATCTTGTCACTTTTTCACTTTACAAAGTAGTTAATAAATATTTTGATTTTTTCGCATTACTTTTCTTTTCTTTTTCGTATTTAATTAATAATAATAAATAATTTAAAATTTTTAATAATTAAGTACATATATACTTAATAATATTATTTATATTAATTTCATAGTTAATTTATTGAAATATTTTGAACCTATTCGTTTTACATTTATTAATTAATAACGTATATATATATATAAAATTATTTTTGAAAAACTATAATATTATGTATATGTATGTATATATATATACATTTAAAAAAAAAAATACAATATTACGTGTATATATATATATAATATTATAGTTTTTCAAAAAAGTTTCTCATAAACTTGATATAATAAATAAAAATTACGTATATTGAATGAATTAAAAAATTTTTTTATTTTCTTATTATAATAAATAAGAATATAATAAATGGTATCTTGATATTTAATACAATTTTCTCGAAATACCCCTTAATCGTGCATCGATTCCAATGAAGTCTGTAGTTACGACTTTTTAAAAAATTCTATTGTAATAATATCACAGATTCAATTGATTACATTAATAAGTTAAATAAAATGGCTAGTAAACAAAATTTTTATTTTCTTATTTATTGGTTTTAGAAAATTTTATCTTAAATAAAAATTGTATTTTACTACTTCTTGTTTTATTTTTCTTCTAATATTAGTTTCAGATATTAATAATGGAAGCAATTGACTTCTTATAATTATTTAATGCACTATTTTTATTATTTGATTTAATATGCATTTAAAATATTGTATTAACAAAATTATTATTTTTGCCTATAAAATTAATTTGTACAAAATTAAAAATTAATCGTTTAATACTTCGAACTTTGAAAACAACTGTTTGTGTATATATTAATAATTTTATCTTAATAAAAATGTGTTCTTAACAAATTTTTTCTGATTGAGAAATATTTTTATATTATTAAAAATCAAAAATTTAATTTATATCGAAAATAATAATTAATAAATCTTTTTAAGTAGAAAATCTTTAAAAACTTTAAACGTAATATTTTTACATAAATTCTACAGTAATAAATTAAATTATTGTAATATAAAAACTTTTTTTTGATGATAACGATAATAGAAATTATTATATAATAAATATAATATAAAATATAATAAATCTCAAGAAATAACTATATGATAATTGATTTTTAAGTAATTAATAACTATTTTATTGTAATAATATTTTTCTGATATAAAATTGCTTTAAATTCTTTATATGATATTATTAAATTTCCAAGAAAATTCTTCAAAAAAATAATTTTATATTTGCAATTATTTTTATAAAATAATATTTTCTTTTAAAATATGAAGCATACGTTTATAATTATTTGATAAACGAAAAATTGTTTATTAACAGATTTAAATATATTATTGATAAATACTTTATTACATTATTGAAATATACATAATATAGATAAGTATACCTAAAACCTAGAAAAATGTAATCTTAATTAATTTTAAGTTTTTTAAAATTTTGACCAGAAACAATCGATTTTGTAATCTAATTCCTTCACGTATATCTTCATTAATATATTCTTTCATAATTAAAAAAAATCATTATTAATACTGAACAACATAAAATTTTACTGAATTTCTATGTAATTGTTCATGATTTGCAAAAATTTAAATATATTTTTAGATTAGTTTGTATACGTGCAACTTTGAAAAAAAAATTTTTAGCATCTATAAAAACATTAGATATAATTTTCTAAGGAATATTAATGATATTAGGTAAACTTACATATTTGTCAAGTTAACAAATATTTTTAATCAAATTACTTTCATAAAATTTCTTAAACTTAGTTTTTTTAATGATATTTTCAAGCTCTAACATTAAACAATAATAATTATTTTTATAAATTTATATAATTAATTTTACAACTTGAATTAATTTCATCGTATTATTTTAAAATTTTATATAGACCTATAAATAAATTAATACCTATAATTCTGTCTTCCTATAATTATCGTCTATATGATCACCAAAATATAGTTAACGATAAGGAAAACAAAAATATGCTCTATCTTATTAAAGTGTTACTTTCAAAATTTAAATTTAACTTTAATGTGATAAAATTGTATTATTTACGTGTATCAATCGTGATTATTATTTATAGTTGAGCATGCTCTCTCTAACGTATACTGATAGATATAATTTATATATAAACATAGTATGTTTACTTTAAGATAAGTAAGCTACACATGTTATTTATTCTAAGTGATATATAAAATAAATTCAAAAAATTAATTTAAAGGTGCATTTATAAATAATTTAGTCACGATTAAAAAAATTTGTTTTAAATTAGCATAAATTAATATTGCCGTAACAAATATTTTGTATAATTTCTTTGAATTCGATTTATTTATGTGATTGAAATATTGCAGGTAAATTAATTGAAATATATATATACTTTCGAATAATTCCTGTTTGATATTTTTACAAAAATATTTTTTGTTTAAATTTACGTTATTCTTAAGTATTTGTTTTTTAGTATTATTATCCTCACGAAATATAGAGATATGTCAAAATTGTATATAATTCAATAGAATTATAGAAAATTATTTAACAATATATTTATGTATTCTTTAATAAATAGAAGAATTATAGATAGGAAATTATTAACAAAATAAATTAGTTATTTGTCACAAATGTCTAAAACTGATTTTGCTATTATTATTAATTCTATTATTTTAAAATTACAAAATTAAATCAATACTATAAATTAAAAAAATTGAATGTAAGGTTTTTATTTTTTTATAAAAATACATTATTATTGTGACGTAGTAACTTATAAAATACTATATAAAAAAGTATTTAAATAAATATATCTAATAAAAAATTAAACCTCAACATTTTATCATTAAAAGTTGCTTTTTAAATTTTAAATTTAAATATGTTAGTAAATCAAGTTTTACATAATATATAAAATATTCAATAAAAAATAAAAAAAATTTAACACAGTTTAGTTTTTCATACTGTTAATACTAAAAATTAAGGAAACAAAAACTTAGCATATATACTGGATATGAGTATTATATATTGCAATTTTATAATATTCTAGCGTTTACATTAAAAAAAATTAATTGTTCGCCCCAAATTTTTTGTTAAAAAAATTTTTTTCACATCTCTGTCTCGTTTTATCGAGTTAAAGCACAATTTATTAATTTAAGTTTTGAAAGATTATCTTTTACTAAAATTTATATAATTTATTCTTGTATTTCACGACAATTGAAATTTAATTTCTGCAATTGTGTTTGTTTAGATTAATTGTTTATATATAATATGAAGTAAAATACTGACTCTACTACAAAAGGTCAACTAACGAAAAAGGAAAGCATTCTATGTTTCATATTTATTCTGTACCATAATTGTAATTAATAAAATGGTAGAAAATGAAATTAAATAAAAAATAAATTATATCTTTATATTATATTTTATTTTCAAAGATTAAAATAAGAAAAGAAGCTCATTAAAAAGTATGTAAGACGGCAATAGATTCTTAAAAAGGATTTATGATTGTTTATTTTTTCTTTAATACGGAAAGTTCAAACCATAATTTATTTCTTCTAAAGGGAAGGAATGAGTTAGGAAGGTATTATTAATACTGCAGTATCACTAATGAAAGTAAAGAAAATATATACATAAGTTCCATATTTGATATTTTCGATTAAAATTTTTCAATTAATATTCTAAAATAATGTTCAGAATTTAAATTGCGAATGGTAGCGAAAGTAAAACATAGGCAATTTCAAGCAAACATAGAAATAATTAGTCAGACTTTCATTTATTGTTACGGATGTACCATTACTGTTTTAAAAAAAAAAAAATGATCACCCGTATTTTTAAATATTCTCAGGGTTACCCGAGTCCAAATATAATAGACGCAATGAAAAGATATATATATAATGTGCATTTATTGCATACTATTTAACTTTATTTAATTCATTAACATGTTAAGTTTATAAAGCATTTTGTTAATTTGCACATGCTTATTTATTATTTAAAATATATAGTTGCTTTAAAAGTTTATTAATGCATTTTGGTAGTATTAGAATTAAAAGAAAAACATTAAACATCATATATATGTACATATATATATCACCAAGTCATTTTTAAAATGGGATACTTGATAAGTAATTATTTCTTTCTAAACTATTTATTAAGTTGTACATATCTAATAATTTAAGTATATGCTTATTCAATTTTCACGTAATAAAATGAAAATTTACACGATGTTAACTACTAAATAGATCTTTGTTTTGTTTGTATACTATTTTTTATACTCTAATTATGTATCTGATTATGTGTCTATCATAAATGTATTTAAATTTGTATTATATTTACTTATTCAAAATAAAAATATACATATAATAATATGTTTGAACTCTCACAATTGTTTATGTACCATTAGAATTCAGATGTATTATTTATTATAATTCATTCTCTATTGATTATTAAATATAATATAACAATTTATATAATAATATATTTAATAACAAGATTTTTTGCAGCAACTTGATGTGCTCATTCATATTTTATATAATTCATAAAAATTACAATTAATTAATAATCGCACTAAGCCAGATATAAGTATATTATGTAACATACTAAGTATAAAAATTAGTGTCAAAATTTTTTAAATAATTACTTTTACGATTTATATATGAAGGTAATATAACTATTTTAAAAGAAATTATTATCAATCGAAAAACTTAATATTTTATAAAGATTGTCTATTATCGTAATATAATTTTTAACGTAATTAATTTAAAGATATAATTTAAGTTATAGAAAGAAGTAAAATTATTTGAAATATTAATACACAATTATACTGAAAAAACAAAGTTCGTTATATAATTCTAATCATCAAATAGGATTGTTAAATAAATTATATTTTTTTATTTTATTTTTTTTTATATAATTTAAATTGTATCTTAATACATTTTATGGTATTTGTTAAATCATTTAGAATCATTAAAATCTGAATTGTTAATTTTACCCAATTTTTCAAAGTATAAGAAATTTAATATGTAAACATGAATAGATTTTCTATATATACATTTAAATGTCAAAAAGGGAGAGAATACAGCATTCTATAAATGCATGCTTTAGTAGAATAGAAAGCCTTGTTGGGCCTAAGCAAAAAAAATTATTTTCTCTCTCATAACGAAAAACACCGCTGAGTACGTACAGCTTTAGAATATTACTTTTATTGGATAATTTAATATCTATTTACATTTCTTCTATATGATTGCATACGTGATGCTGATAAATGTAAAAATATATATTTTAAACAACAATACTTGCACTTTTGTACTACTGAAATACTAAATAATTGTTCGGCTTATCTTTTTTACAAGAATTAAATAGCTAGAATATTGACGTTTACATAAGAAAAGATAAAAATAATAATAATAAAATTATTTGAAGCTGTATATCTTCATAAAATTATAATTAGCATGTATATGTAATTTTTTGTATGATATACAAACATAATCAAATATTTGTAATTACTTTAAAGTTTTCTTTATAACACAAAATTTTTTTTAACTTAACGAATTAAAAATTAAACGTGTTGATTTTATATTAAAAATTTGGAAATATATTTGCAAAATAGAAAAAATATTTTAATACAATATTCTTAAAAAAAATATTGAGTAAAATAAATAATACCAAAAATAAGGTAACTTACAAGGTAGTTTAAATTATTAATAAAATTAGTATTAAATTATATTTTTTAAATAAAGTATCAGGTATCTATAAATAAATAATTAGGTGCTTTTTTTATAATTGATGATATCTAAATAGTATCTACCATGAAACAAATAATGGTATTTTCTAACTAGTTTACTATCTGATAAATTATTTAATCTACAGTATATTTTAATGATTAAATAAGACTTTATTTTCTTATCGAATTTTTTATTATATTGAAACAGGATCGGTACGTAAAAATAATTATAATTTTTTTTTATTTATTTAATAATTGTTTACAAAAAATCATCTTTGTAATTAAATATTATAGCATTTATATTGTAATATAGAAATATATATCATTGAAATATACATTTAAAAATTCATTATATCTATATATAGTTATTAGTTTTATAAATATTATATCATTTATATTATGTTATAGAAATATATATCATCTTTTTGTCTCTATTTTTACGTATACATAATATTTTTCATGTCGTACGGAAATAATTTGTAACAAAACATTCTTACTGTTGATAAGTAGCTCTTAGACTTTAGACGTTCATTTTTACTTAATATATGATTTTTAATTTTTCAAATCTTCTAAACAGTCATAGAAAGTTATTTACATAATTACAAATAACCATACAGCAAAACATGTTATTGTATTAGATTAAATAAAAAAATCGTATTTCGTTGTTGTAAAGGACAAACTGCCAAAACCGATTGAATTTTTAAATAATAATGAAAAACTATTTGCTGTTTATAAATAATATTAATACAGTATCCTTCCTTAATGGCAACTGTTATCCCGTTGTAAAATATATAGCTAAAGAGTTTAGTATAGGAATAATCTAATAGGTATTATTTTCTTCTAGTTTCTGATACCTACTCTAGATAAAATTTTAAATCACCAGAAAAATTGATTTTTTCAATTTATTTACTATGTATCTAATTATTATATATTCAGAATAATAATTTCGTATGATTAATTACAACAATATATTATTGAGCATAACAAAATCAGTTGTAGAAGAATCTGAATAATAAGATGTACTCTTCTTAAATCGTTTTTGATGTGACGTAATCTTCCTAGGACAAGACATGCAGGTATTTATCCAAAGACAATATCTTAAATAGATCTAAATTATGATTTTAATCTAATAAGAAAAACTATCAATTTAATAAATTTTTAATTTAAAACGATTTTTTTATAAAGGAGCTTGATATATATTAAAGTATTGTACATTTTTTATCGATAATAACATAAAGAAAATTTGTATTAATTCATATTTTATGTTTATATAGAGGTCATATTAAAAAAAAGGATAATGAAAATAAAAATACTCAATTTTGTTATTATTAAAATTTTAAACTAAAAATGGATGATGATAGTATTTCAGGAATATCTTTTTTTTTAATTTAATATTAATATTTATAATTTTGTAATATAAATCTTTAATGTTAACAAACTGCTTGTGTAAAATTTTACTTTATGCAAGTATTGAAATATAAAAAAATAGTTCTATACCAATGCGATCTAATAAGCTTTTTAGCTATCTAAGTACTTTCAAGCTCGGTTTTACAGCAGATTATCTGGGCTCTAACATAGAGTAAAAAATGTAAGTAATATTGATTTTCTTATGAAGTGATTCGTGATTGTTGATATTGATAGTAAATAAAATTAATATACTTTTTTAATATAGATAATTTTTGTAATAAGTTTTATTTTAAATACACGAATTTTTAAAAAGAAAAATGGCACATATAGAAGTTTAATTTAATTTAAGAATATTTATTCATTATTATAAGATATTTAAAATTTTTAAATTTAATTGTTACATACGAATAATTTATTATTATATGTATGTATTTATATATATATATTGAAATATCTGTAATATTATAAGGTATAGTCGGTAAATTACTAGTTAAATAAAGGCATTTTACACAAATAAAAATAATTGTTTAAATAAGTATCTTGCTGCTGTCAAATCCACTTTATAACGAAAATGAACAAATTGACTAGCTTTTATTAAATTTTTAACTGTAAAATTAGAATAAGAATTTGGTATTGACGTTTTATATGAATATCGTTGATAATTGACTTTGATTAGACGTGTAACACTTCATGGTCAACTGCTATAACCAAGGAATAGTATATACTGTATATACTAGTTATAATATATAAAAAACTAACTTTTATAAATATACATAATTCATTTTATTGAACAAATTGGGATTATTCATTGATCTATATAATTTTATTTTTTATTATTATTAATATAGATATTATAAAATTTCTGTAAATTGTATTGTGATTTAAATTTTTGAATATTATAAAATGTGTACATTATATATGTTAAATTAAATTATAATAAATATGATAAAACGATGATTTTCACAGGTTATCAAAAAATTATATTTCCCCTTACTATAATTTTAGATCTGGTAGCTATAATTGAGCTTACTATAATTTGGATTCCACAACATAATTGCTTTTAGTTACTTATAGATTTAGCTACTTATTATTTCACCTTGGGTTGTGACATTGAAAAACAATCTTATGATTAAACCGTTTTGCCATTTTCTTATTTATCAGCTTATATTATACGAATTATAAATAATATCGTGTATTAAAATGAAAATTGATTTTACAATTTGTATGTTATTTTAAATATATATTGTACACTTATTTGAATTTTTATCATTTAATGCAGAATTTGCAGTTCAATTTTTTATTATTTATAACTTTCATTATTTTCATTCAGATAATATTATTGTACGTAATTATCAAAATAAAAATATCTATCAATTAATAAATATATTTCTAAACATATGATAATGATATAAAATAATTATTACTTTTTAGTAACGCTATTTTATAAAATGTATTTTGTAATTTGATATAATTCTAAAATATTGATAAATTATATTCATTTTGAAGAATATTTTTTATTTAATATATAGAACATAATATAATAAATACAAGAGCATCGAGAAAAAGTACTTCAATTAGAACTGAAAAATATTAAGTTCTTCAATAAATATTTTATGTGTTCGAGTACAAAAATGAAATAATTTTTGGAAAAATATTTATTTATTCATTATGTGTTTAAGATAATATAATATAATTCCAAAGTATAAAAATTATTTGAAAAACCAATTGTAAATTTATTATAGGATAAAATTGTTGCATATTATTTATACTATTTGATAATCTTTCAAATTCAAACTTTTAACTAAAAAACCAGGATCATAGTTAAGTAATATCAATAAATGCAATACTTTTCGTTATATATTGTTTATGTATATTCGAATATGTTATAATCTTGAATTATTTATTCAATGTTGTAGTTTTATAATCACTTGATATTTAGTTATTTAAGCTAATACTTTTCTTGGAAGAATTAAAAATTTAGGAAAAAAATAATTGACGTTTTTTTGATATGAAAAAAATTAAAATGATCTATCATTATATTTATTGATTTAAAATAAAAAAATATTAACTTACAAAAAATATTTATGAACTAAAAATTTTAACTAATATTTTATTCATAATTTAAAAATATATTAAATATTATTTTAGCACAAAAATATAAATTAAATAAATATTTAAATGATGATTAAAATATTTTATAATATGAAATCTTATTTCGACTTTTTTCAGATTACAAACGATTTTTAATAATTTAAGAAAATATATTGCATGATCTATAGTCTTCTATATATATCTGTATAGTCTTTGAAGATTTTAATAAGATTTTTTCGATATTTTTCACACAAAAATATTTTACATTTATTAAAATGTACACTAATAACTTAAGAAATAAAAATTAACTTTAATGTTGATGAGTTTATATACAGAACATCCATTTATGCATGGAAATTTTTCTTTATTAACCTTTGTCTATATTTTGTGATGTGTTTAACAACACAGATAAATTAAAGTTTGGTTAATGATTCCAGTAGCAACTAGTTGTTTTCAAATAGTAAATCCTAAAAATCTATAATTTTTTAAACTAAAATTTCATTTAAAATAAAAAATTTAAGAATAATGTCACAAATAGAACATAAATAGTATTTTTTTATAAATAAGCTTAAATAAATTATTGTATATAAATATAAACTTTTTTTCGAATCTAATGCTTAGTATGAATTGTGATTCATTTTCCAATAAAAATATATTCTTTGTAAATCTATATTTCTTTAAAAATGAAGTAGAATACTTTTTATGAATTCTATTTTTATATAGTATATAGAACTAACTTAATTGAAAAGATTAGGTATAATATTTGTTTTAAATATTGAATGAAACATTGTAATAAAATAAAAAAATTTTCTATTATGTATATATATATATAAGTTATTAAAAAGTAATTATCTTATTGTTATAATAAATTATTCAAATTTTATATTATATATACAAAAATATATATCAAAATGAATGTCAAATTTTATGTTAATTTATCTATGAATGAACGTTATTACTTGATTTAAATTTTCCAAATGTATCATATATCTATTTAAAATAGATATATTGAAATTATATAATACATATATTCTCATTGTATTTTATATTATATCTAATAAATAATTTTAAGGAAGAAAAACTTGGTATACATTAAAAAAGTTTTTTTATCATGTTAAATCATTATTTTTATTTTTTTATAAATATTGATAAATGAAATATATTGACTACTTAGATTATGTAGTCAATGATATGTATAAATAATATTTTAATCTGAATAAATAAAATTTAATTGAAATTTGATAATCATATCTTTAAAAAACATTAGTTTCATAATTAAGTGTAAGGGCATTAATAGTTTCAAATCGTTCATAGAGATGGCACTCTATAGTTACTTTATATATGTCATTACATGATTTTTTTACCATTTAATATTTATAAAAAACTTAAAAATAAATACGGTAATTAAATCTTTCGTTAAATGTAACAAGATTGATATTGAAATGATTTGAGTATAATCTTTAAAAATTTTCCTTTTTATGAAAAATGGTTAAATATTTATTTATTTATTTTAAAATAGGTTGATTATAAACTAGTGGTGAATAATATTTACTGATATTTTTCTAGAAATTATCATAGAAATACATAAAAATAATTTACCGTGGATTAATAGTAAATGGATTTTAGAAATTGCATTAATTTTACAGGAACGTACGTGTATGGTTTACATAAACATTTGGACATAAATAAGTAAGTCATCGAATGAATGCAACGTTAGTTGCCTTTGGATACACAAATTACAAATGGAATACATTTATTAAAAGAGAATATTTAATTTAGTGACTGTAATTTACAGAAATTATTTTTATATTGAAGAGAATTGAAATCACTATTATATCCCTAAAATCACATTCTTTAAAAATATAGATCAGAAAAATCAAACTGACTCAATTAGAAGCTAAAACAACTTTATTTCAAAATTTTACGATGATTGAATTCTAGAATACACGAAAAATTATTTTTTTATGATTTAAATAAATAAGCTTTGAAGCTATATGGAAAGCTATGTGGCGAATTATTGTTTAAGTTATATTTTATATTGCTACGACAATGGTATATTTATTATTTAATTTAGACCCTTTCGTAATTTTTTAACAGACTTTTATTATTATTTGGTTTTTAATTACTTTTATCAAGGTATATATCATCTTCATTTAAACAATTCAAAAAGTTTGATTTTCTTTATTGTACAATATTAATTTCATTAAAAAAAAGTTTTAGAATATTGGTAAATTTATATCAATCATTTAACCATTTTTATTGATTAATTTAATCTATTATTAATCTATTATTTATAATTTTGTTGAACCTCATTTTATTATTTAATAAAAAATAGTTATTATCATTTGTTATTAATTTTTTATTATTCTTTTTTTAAGCTTCGTTTATTTTATCTCAAATGACTTAAATGTATTAAAAACATATATATTTAGATATATGTAAATATATAAATATATAGATTAAAATTTACTAACTATATTAATAATAATAATAATAATAATAATAATAATAATAATAATAATAAAGCTTTGATTTAGTTGCAATATTAAGCAAAATTGTGTCCTTCGACATACAGTTGGTATTTGCCAATCTGAAAGGTCATTGTTATGCTGCAGTTGCTAACATGCATTGTCAGCTCATGAATTTTCAAATGTAGTTTGCAGTTTATTGTTATTATTTCTATTTTTTATATTAGTATTTGCTTTTTTAATAACTATTTGTTTTAAATCGTAAATAAAAATTAATAATTATTTTTGTGATTATAATATTTAATTCTTTGTTTGCTTGTTTTTGTTTCATATTTTATAAATAATATTATTACTATATAATTTAATATATAAAGTAGATTGTACTTACTAGACCATCTAGTGTTTTTATCGCGGAGTCAAAACATGGCTTCAAGATAAGGTATAGCGTTATTTCAAACGTATATTTTTTAATGTTAGTTAAAGATTCAATGTATACAGAGAAAGATCTGTCAAGGACAGTTTTATCCTTTTCACATTGACATAAAACCTTGAAATAATATTAGTTAGGGCAAGTAGCCTTCAGAGATGAAGCTAGTAGCTGCTTGTCACCTGATATCATGAATCAGTTAATTTATCAATCGATACTTGTGACAAATGTATGCAAACACGTTACCAATTATAAGTACGTGGTTAACAATTCAATTTTTTATTCATTTTAAAAACTTATGCAATAATTTTTGAACACTTCATATTTATTAAATTATGTTTTTAAACTATCTTTTCACAGTAAACTTTTCAGTATACATATTATAAGAAGTAAAGCAATCTTAATTATTGCAATGAAAAAGTAAAATTTATAGAAATTTGTTAATACTTTTATAGTATAAATACATATATATATATTTGTAAGAAATATAGACTAATACAATATATACTTATTTAAACTTATACGATTTTTATGTTTAACAATATGTTAAAAAGTATTTAGCACTAAAAATTCAATATATGGAATTTTGGAGCAAATTTATATAGCTATAGATTTATTAATGAAGTTATTAAAATGATGTTTGAATTATTATTAACTTTTTATATCATCTGAAAAAATGAAATAGTTTGTTTACTTTTTTTATATCATATAAAGTTGTCAATTTAATGATATGGATAGTTAGCAATTACAGTAAATATATATTATGTAGTTTACAATTGATAAAAATATCATTCACTTATAGATAGTGCTATAATAATTTTTATGTGAATAAAGCATAATAAAATTATTATTCATTTAATTACAATTGTTATGATTTTTTAACATTTTTTTGTATTTTAATAATATGATTGATTTTATTTAATTTTTCAAAAATTTTTAGCTTCTTTTTAATTCATTTGCCTCAATCAATATATTAATACCAATTTTTTTTATTGGTATTTTTTTTTTTATTTTTTTTTTTTTTAATAAGGTAAGCATTAAATTATAAAATATATAATAATTATAAACTTTTATCATTTTACAAATTTCAAATAATATTTAAATTTGGCTTTAAATCATGTAAAATATAAATTTTTCTGAATTATATTATTGTTATATATTATTGAAACTGTCATGGAAAAAACATTAAATCATATTAATTTTTGACATGAAAATTAAAAATTCAATTAAAACTATGGAGTAATATAATTATTTTATATATTTTCATTACGAGAAAAAGTATTTATCTATTATATTTATCGATAAAATAACAAAGATATCATTTAATTTAAGTTTCGTATTATGTCAATATGAAATCGAGAACTCAATTCGATCCTTCGAATATGATCCTTTAACTATTATGACGTCAATTTTAATTCAATAGGAATAGATAATGATAATCATTTAACTCGTGTGGTTTACAAACATTAAGTATGCGACGTGTAGTAGTCACAATATAAAATCATTTTCGCACGCATATATTTTTTACACCTTAACAGATGTTTTTTTTTATTTCTTTGATGTATATTTATTCTATTATTATTATAAATATTTTAGCAGATAAGTGTTTGAAATCGAAGGAATGTAAAAGTATTACATATTATTTTCCTTTCTTTATTTAAGCTTTCATTTTTAATTTATTTATTTTATATACTTATAATTTTATTATAACGATGAAATATGTTAATAATTTTAAAAAGTTTTTCGAATTAGCTATACATACTCATAGACACATACAGATTTATGCAATTTATGCAGTTTAAAAAAATTAATTTTTATATAAGAAATTTTATTCTATTTATTAAAAATTTAGTGTAAATTACTTTATTTTATTTTTGTGAATATGTGTTCTTTAATTTTATGATATTACTTTTGTTTTTTTAAGAAGTTTAGACTTTTTTGTTCTAGAAAAAAAATCCAAATATATCCAAAAACTACTGCTAATGAAGCTAATAATTCTGAAATAATTGTTTCAATTTAATTTATAAATTTATATATTCTTATTAGGAATTATATATATTCTTAATAAAGGAATTATTCATTATTATAGAATTTAAAATATACTTTTTTGTATAAAGTGAAATAAGATAGTAAATTTATTAAAAATAATATACGTTCTTATGTCAGAAACTAGCACCACATCTTCTTTCAAAACGAAAAAGTAAAATAGTACCTTATTTGCATATGTTCTGACTTGAAGGAGTAACTTAAGTGAAGAAGTAGAATACAATAGAAGCTAATAATATTGTGTTACGGGATTTTTTATTTCTTTTATATTGCATTCTGTAATTTTTATATTTTTATGAGAAGTTATTCTTTTATTCACAAGACAACTTTATTTGAAGAAATATAATTTTGCGATTACGAATATTAAGAAGCGAACAGTAATCTCAGATATTAGAATTATTCTTTTTCCCATTACAACCTTTTAAACTCATGATAGGAAAATGTAATATACATTATGTATTATGATGACCTTGTAATAATCACTTTGGAGCTAGACTAAAAGAGTGTGAAATTTCTTTTGGAATTCTTAAAAGTATAATTGGTTGTAAAACAGCAAGAAGGGATCCATGAGAAGTTAGAGTCTATTAATCGAAAGCTTTGGAAAAATTAGTAGATATTCGTCGCGAACTATTGGCTTTATGCTTATAAGCCACCGAGAAAGTCACGGATCATGAAAGCATAGCAGGTGAATCATTAAATTAGTAAACAGCTATGTAATGGAACCATGTAATAAATATTTAAAATATTTAAATATTAAGTGGTAGTATCGTCTCGTACAAGGAAAATGGAACAGCGCAGATCTATATGAATTATAAGTACCTATACTAGATCTTAATAATACAGAAACATTATCCAATGCCCATTACTCGAAATGATCTTGATGTGCATGTATTAACTTATACTCAATAATTGACCTAAAGAATGAATTTTTTCTTCAAAAATGACAAAGCAGAGTAAAAAATATTTATCATTTTACTCATCTAGATGAGTAAAGTACTTAGATCATTTAATGAAACTTTCGTCGATAAAAAAATTAGTAACAATCGTCGGTGCTATACGTGTTCATCAAATTATTGTAAATTTTCGACCTTCATTTCATTCGACTTTCATGAATCGGGTTAATGGAAACAACTGAGGTATTAAAAAATATTTGAATATTTCAAGAACAATTAGAAAAATCTTAAAAAGTTATGATAGATCAGACACTGACGATTTTGTATTGGTTAATCAGCATCTTTTTCTAAAGATACTTGACCGTTCATGAGTGGATAGAATATTTGAATTCGATTATCGTTATTATGATAAACAATATTAGTGCTGAACAACTGCTCAGATTACAACAATTAGTAAAGTACAGTATGTATTTCATAATAACACTGTAAATGTAACTAACAATTATTGCATTTATTTTTTAGTACACCTGTCTTCACTCTTTGTTTTTAGCATTATTTTTTCTTTCTCTAAGTAGATCATTTTATACTATACTACGTATATTCCAAAACAATTTATTTTATATTATATATATATATATATATATATATATTGAATAGATTTCATAGCAATATAGAACGAATATTAAATTTGTAAATACTTACTTAATAATTACTACGAACATGTTTTATTAATTGATCTTAACTTATAAATGTATATATATATATATATATATAATAAAGTTTTGGTTATATTAGTTTAAAAAGGGTATTTAAACTTATACACTTATTTTAATCAATATTAATTTTAACAGTATTTAAAAAGAAATAATTTAAATTTTCAATTCTTTAAACTGAATTACACTATTGAAAATAAAAAAATCATAAAAATTAATAAATTATAATATATTTTAATAACACATGTTAGTTATATTAGTATGTTATGAAATTTATTGAATATTTTCCTATATTTTTTCATAATATATGAGTCAGTGATAAGACTTATATATCTATAACTCTTCAAAAGCCTTAACATTATAACACGAACATACCTTGTAGTCTATATTGATTTACACGGTCGTTTTCATCGAGTAACATATAAAACCATGCATGTGCACCTTTGACAAACCTCTTAAACCTTCCTTGAATCTTAACCGTATTTACATGAAGTTTCTTGCTACAATTCATAGTTCATACATTTTTCTACGCATAAGGAGATATCATTTAATGATTTAAATTTTAGTTGCACATTTGACAATCTTTGACCATTTTTTTTTAATAATTGAAAAAGTTATTGCAAACGATTCATTATAATTAAAGTTACATTGTATTATAAATAATTCACGTTTTTATGTTTGTTATTATTTATATTAAGTAGTGTTTAAGGCACAATTATCAATACTTTGACATCGTAAAATTAGATACTATAAATTAAAGAGATAATGTGAAAAATGAGTATTATGAGTATTAATTAAAAGACTTCTTTTTTAATGAAATTTGTTTTGAAAATTATATTTTATATTAAAAATTATTTAATAATGTTTTCGGTAGCTAAAAATTAGAAAAAGAGCTGTTAAATCGTCAATAAATCATAACATCCAGTAAGAGTTGTTACATGGAAATAAATTACTTATTTAAATAATGATCCTACTATTATATATAGAATTATGAAAATCTATGAGTTGCAATTACCTTTAGATTATAAAAAACTTTTTACCAAAAATAAAAAAATAAAAAAAGAAGTATATCTTTTAATTGAAATATATTTATGGTAATTTTAAATATACTTTCAAAATTGTTTGTTGAGATTTTTAATAAAAATGTTGGAAAATATTTATTTTTTACAATTACACCGCATTAAAATTTTTATCACAACGTTAATTTGTTTTTGTGATGATTTTTTCTAATTACAAAAAAGTTAATGATATAAAGTACAGATGTATTTATTATTCCTTTAACGATAAGGATGTTATACATTATTATAAACGTTCAATGCAGAACTTGAATACGTTTTCTAAATAAATTTTTTTAATTTATAAATTTGTATTTGAAGTGAAAATTTTTTTTATTAACAATAATTTTATTCTAAAAATTCATTTTATTTAAATATGCATTTCTAAATATTAAGATAAATAGATTTTCCCATTATTATAAATATATCCGATATTTACTGAACGAATATTTAGTTGTCTGATGAAAAAAGATTTTCTTGATTCATAAATAAAAATATGTTTTGAAAGTAATAATAAAATATATTATTTGTATTAAACCAATTAGTAAAGTTTTAATAATTTATAGTTTAACTACTTCAAATACAAGGAGTATTCGAATATATTGAAACTGTTAGAAAAAATAATAATAATGTACTAATACTACTAATATATAACTATATAACAATGATACATATGATATAATATATGATATAAATATGAAATATACATTTTAAAATTATATTTTCAAATTTTACTTTTTTTAAAATAATACATATAATATAAAATTTGGGTTAATTCATGAATCCACCGTATAAATATATAAATGATCTACCGTAATGAATCACCCATGAATCCACCGTATAAATAATATGAAAGTTAGATCCATAAATTATCTAGCCATTTATGGTCTTTAGTGAATGAGCGATCCGGTATCTTTTGCTTCAAAGAACTTTTCTACCTTTACTACTGTAAAAAGATTATTTATGAATATGTATGAAATATAAATCAATTAACTTAGAATGACAACATGGCAAATTTGTAGTTCATTGCTTGATTTGTCATATCAACGAGGAGACAAATAAAATGGAAAGCAAAAGAGAAATTTTGCAATGAAAAGAGAAGTCATAAAAAAATGTTTTAAAAAAACTGCTCCATTCCCGCCCTCGTGACTCAGTGTCACGAGACGTTGCGTGTACAGCATTGTTTTATATATTTGTGAGCTGCGCAGAAACGAACTGTGGATTAAGCTAATTGAAAGGGACGAATACGATATGGAACGATGTGACAGTCTGAACGTTGATTTTACAGTTGTATATCATGCGTTGCTTGAGGTTACGTCATAATGAGAGATCTCTATTCTCTCTTTTAATAAGACTTCTAGCAACTTCCAACGAATTCCACAGGGAACCGCTATCCCCTTTATTTTTATATTCACGCGTCTTCTAATACTGGTGTTTTTTGCCTCAATCCTGTAAGATCGTTAATGAGCAACAGTGAATTAATCTTTTTAAATTATGTGTACGTGTTTTTGCGAAGTTAGATGCGTGCGTGATGAACAATTGAGATTAATAGGAAGATTTTCAAGAGCATATTACATGTTCTTCTGTTATTTTATTAATTAATAGATCTTTGTTATACATGTTTTAATATGGCACAATTTTTAATTATCAAAATAACATTTCACATTCAACATACTCTTGATTATGTACATAAAAATCCTAATCAAAAGTTCTTCTTGTTTTACAAATTGTCGATTTATAAATTTCGACTTTTTAAACTTTGTAATTAATTTTTTTAATCTTTGTAAATAAAGATTTTACTTAATAGAGATTAACTATTATAATATTGAGAAATTTCATAAATATAATAAAATTATCACATGTAAAGAATAGAATTTACATTAAATCTAGAAAAATAAGAAAAAAAAATTTAATTAGAGATGAAGTAATTATGAAATATTTTGTTAGCTGGAAAATTATACGGGTATATAGTATTATTTTATTTATAAATGCATATTCAAAGGTTCTACAATTAATTATATTTTAAATTATTTAAATATATTACAAATTGTTTTTATAAAAAAATTATTACAAAATTTATTTTTTAATTTAAAATACTAGTAAAGATAAATGTTTCATGAGAAGAATATTTTAATTTTATTCTCAAAAGAAAAAATAATATTTTAATAAAATATGAAGGTATAGTTATGTAATTATAATGTAATGTTATGACAATTATAATAAGACAATAATTTTATGATATTTTGAAAGTAATAAATTTCAAGAATTAAATTTGGATTAAGTAAAATTTAAAATTTTGTAAATTTATTTTAGAAGTAATATAATTAAATAACAGATTAAACAATCTTAAAATATCAGTTTTAATATATATTTAACTGAAAAAGAAAATTAAAAAAATAACAAACAAATGTTAATTTTTAAGTAATATATTAAAAAGTTTTGAAACATTTTATTTACTGACGTGGAAGTTAATAATTCTATGTGTAGCTCTGATAAGTCATTATTTTCGAGGCAACAAGCCCAGAATGCTCATTCTTCGAATATCTGAAATCGGTAACTGGATACAGTCGATAAAAGTATGTTGCTGTTTTGTTTACATTTTAATATCTGATAAATCAATATTTATTTTTCTAAATCAAAAAATTTATCATATATTTCATATAATAAATTAATCTATAATTTTATAATGAAGTATCAGAATATTTTACGAAATTTTACATATTTATTACAAAATTTTATCATAATTAAACTTATAAGAAATATTTTTAAATATTAATAGGTTAGGCCTACATAGAAGAAGATAATTGAATATATTATCAAATATATACATCAACTACATATTGAATAAATTATTAAATATAATTGAATACATTTTTTCAAATAAACATTTCGTACTTAAAAATATATACATATATTATATAATAAATATAATAAGCCTAACATTCCATTTTTTTGTGTTATTTTAGTAAATAATAAAGTATGTTATTAGAATCTATATTTTAGCAGATTTTGATATTTAGTTATTAATTATTATATTAATAAAGAAATTAAATATATAAGTTTTTAAATTAAAATTAATAATAAAATATAAATTAAATACCCATAATATTAAACTTCTATAAATTAATGATTTTCTTAATCAGATAGCTTTCAACATAAAAAATAATATCAACATTGATAATTTGAATGACGGATAAAAAACAATTAATACTTTAAACGTGATGAATAGAACTCAGCCTAAAATTTACTGAAAATTTCTGTCGCAACGTCTGCAATTATCATGAATTAAATGTAACAGATCTTTAGCACTTCAATATTAATTCTCATTTTTTTTACACGTGTACAGTGTATTCTAAAGACTATGAATTTTGAGAGGGAAGATAATACGTTGTATTTTTATAATAACATAATCAAATTCATTTATTTATTTAATAATTTAAAAAACATTCAAATAGATTTATTATTTTATAAATTTACTTATGATTTTTTAATTTTCTAATTAAAAATATTTCCAATGTCTTATTATTCACTTAAAATAGATTGAGTTATTATTGGTACATTAGAATTGACAATTAGTAATTACAAATGAATTTGTAATATAATATTTAATGTCTCATAATTCTATAATAAAAATGTAGTGGAAAAAAAATATTTTTATTACGAAAAAGATATATTATTGAAAATTTATTGAAATTCTTCTCTTATGAAGTTTTTGCACTTATCATATATACGGAAGGAAATCCGTTACTGAATGCAACTTATTAACCAGAATGCAACTACATCACTGAATGTAATGTAAGATAAATTGTTAAGTTCACTTTTATGCATAGTTTGCAATAATGGCTAACAAAATTTTGTTCAGTATAAACTGCGTTCGTATTTTTTTCGTTACATTTTGGATTCGTTTCATCACATCTAATTAGGTAAAAATCATTGCGTGCAATACATATGAGAAATTAAATTACAATGAGTTACTTGTAGATGTATATGACAATAATTAAATATAGCTGATCGCGTAGAGTTCCATCTGTTTGTCTTTTTATTTTGAAAAATCTCTATTCTGTAAGCAGATTTGTGCTTGTTTGTTGTAGATACAAGTACTTAAATTTATTTCTGCAAACTATAACAGATATTAAATGTATTTTATTGTGATTATAACACAGAAACTGATTTATTACTTTATTGACTTGAAATTTTATTCCTGCATGCGTCCTTTGGTACTTAAACAATAGTTTAATTAGTAACAACAATATCAGTACAACACTGTCTATTCATTAGTATATGTTTATATATATTAACATAATAATTTCATGTAAAATTAGGTGTTACTAGTTTTTATTTCTATATCATTTAAACCATTTTGAATTTCTAAATTTTTACTCAACGAAAAATAAAAATTGAGTTTACTAAAATATAAAATTTCATTCCAGTAAAATTATTTAGTAAATTACAATTGCTATATTTCTATAAAGAGCTTGAAGTTTTCAAAATATTTTAATATTAATTAAATTTTATTGAATTAAGAATTTCTAATTTTATCTAATTAAAAATCATAATTTATTAATAATAAAAATTATGTATAACTAAGTAAATATTGCATTAATCTTAAGAACTGATTGAATATTGCAATAATCTTATAGCTTTTATGTAAGAGTTTTGATAAATTTAATGAGTTGTACAGTCAAGCTTAATTATATTAGGCGAGATAGATAATATTTTATAATACAAATGTACTATAAATATTTTGCATATTTATTTCCATTCATTAAGATATAAAAAATAAATATATTCATTTTATAATTAAATTATTCTTTGCTTAAAATTCTAATTATAAAGTTTAATATATTTGTTATGGTTTTTTAATTATTGGATTAAATTCAGAGTTTAGTAATATAATTTCAAATTAAAATGATAAAAATTTATATATATAATAACATTTGTGTAATTGTAATTATTTATTTAATTAAGCAATATATTTTATTTTGACCTAATAACTGAGGTTATAATTAAAAACCTTAAGTATTTAATGAAAAATTAAAATAATTCGTCTACAGCAATTTAAAAATAAAAAAATTAATTAATGTGCTCTATTGTCATCGATTACTTTTTTATCTGTAGTGTTGGTAATTTAACATATTGCATTTGCAATCATTCTCGCGATAATCTTATCGTGTTTTTCTTCGTCCTCCCTGATCGTTCGTGCGGAAAAACAATTGGATATCAACAATTGAATAGTGGACAGAAAAAACGCGGACACAAGTTCGTTAATGATAATTCTCACCAATGTCATATCTTTATTCTACAGCTATGTAACAAATTTGTCATGCAACCATTGATTATGTGTAAAATAATTGATGTTAGTTTAAATTCTACTTACGTCATTCATTAGAATCGAAAGCTGGAAAAGTAATCATACATTCGTCTTTAGTATGAAATTTCTTACGATCATTGATTGCTTCATTAATATAAATAGAAGTAAAAATATCACACGGGTTTTTATACACAAGCGCTAGAAAAAAAATGTTTTGGTGTACATATAAACATATTTCATTTATATATGAAGCTATGTAATTTATAAATTTTATATATATATATACATATATAATGATGATGGATTTCTTTTTTTAATCTTTTTGAAAATTTTTTAATCAGATTAGCTTTTGCACTTATTTTTATTAAATAAGTAATATAAATAAATCTTTGTAAAGCAAATTTATAGTTACATAAAAATATTTTTATAATACATAGAAAAGATAGCTTTTCCTATAGTATTAATATTTTATCTTTACAATTGATAATAAAGTTGGATTTGTATCTTTAATTTTATTTTTGTAAATAAACGTCGGACGTAAAAATTAAAAAAATTACATTTTTAATAAAATTTATATTATAAAATATTATTATAATTTATATAACTTTACAAAATACTTTTTTTTGTTATTAGTAGATTTAAACTGTATTTGAATTTGAAGCTGTAAAATACGTAATGCAGATGGAATTATTTATAGTACTTTATACAATTTCATACTATTTATATATATATCTTATTAATACAAATTTTTTATATTTTTCAATACTTGAAAAAGAAGTATACGCTGATTAAAAAAAAATTAAAATTTATAAAATAAGATATTTCTTTAAACATTAAATGTTTTTAAATATTTAAATTTCATATTGTACAAAAAGATTAGGGCACCACATATTCTATTATCAATTAAAATACTTCAATAATAGATAATATTAAAATATTTAATTTTATGACAGTTTGAAATTTTTCTTTCAAGGATAGGATATCAGTCTTGTGAAATTTATGCTTTAAATGTTCGAGCAGCCCTCATTAGTAACATCAGTAATTGTAACATGATGGCTGAAGCATTTCCAAGGGTCTGGCCACGACTGGTTCACCCGATCGTCGTCTCGGTTGCTCTCTTTCTCTTTTTCTTCTTCTCCTATTCTTTCTTACTCGCCTTTAAACTTCCATATTCGCGTTGCGAGCAGTGGCAGTGTGAAATCAGTGTGAGTCAGTCGCGTTCGCCGACTCACCGAGTTCGCGCGTGCCGCGTAGCTGCACAAGAGTTTACAGTAGGGAAGAACTATTGGTGAACGCTCGTGCGTGCAGTACGTTAATTGTACTTTTACATGAAGGCCAGGGACACGAAGAGGGAATAAGGGAGCAACCGGTCGCCTTGCGTGGCTACGAACGAGCAGAAGAAGAGGAGCACTTCCGAGGTCCAGTTCGCTAAGCCACGGAAGCAGGTAAAACCGGATTCTGTGGTCTGTGTATACTTTCAGATGTGTATATATATTACGCAGTTGCCAAATAATGGCGCCGACTGACGTATTGTTGTGGCGGCAAATGCATGCAAAGTTGGACGTACAATTTTTCCCTATATCCTTATTACTAATGTGTTGTAGTATTTTCTTTATTTGACGACATGATTACGTTCTGTGTAATAGTTTATAAATGGAGTGAATAAGTTCAATTTTGATGATGTATTACTAGATATAATGAACAATGAATAATCTGTTTTAGCAAGGAATTTTGGTTTGACTAAAAGAAAAATTAATTAAAGAAAATTTTTAATTATTTACTGAATGTTAAGCTATTGTCATTATTTAATTTGCTTTTTTATCATAAATTTTTTTTATTAAAAATTATATTGCAGAGTTCTATTTGTTTATTTAATGAACAGTTTATATTATAAATCTTTGCACATTTACTACTTAGTGATTTAATTTTTATTTTTATGATAAAATAAGTAAAAATAATAAACATTGAATAAAATAATAGTTTTAGTAGTTACCGACCAAATTTTTTATAAGTTTATAGTTTATATTTGGCTTTTTCGAATAAGAGAGCAAGTGTGCTAGGTTTTAAAAATTGTATCATTTAATTTGCTAACTGAAATACAATCATTTTTCATACACTATTACAGATTTAATGAATGATTATCAAAAACGAAATTTTCCTTTTTAAATTTTGAATATCTATACATGTGCTTGTATCAGCGAATCTAATTAGTAAACGGTATCGTGTCTTTTTGGTATTTTTGAACTATCTACTTGTATATATTTTTATTGAATCTTAAACGCGTGATTAAATTATTATAATATACAATTTGAATATAAAAGAAAAAAGTAATAATCCACATTCAAAATCTTGATGATTGTAAAACTTATGTTATTTGGTATACATGTGTTGGTTCTGTAATTTGCTGATTGTTTCACGTGAATAGTAAGAATGAGTGAGTCGAAATATTATCAGAATAACTTAAACTTTTGTGTTATCCTTAAAAAGATAGACAAATTATGAATATAGTATATTGATTTATATTTATAGAAATATAAATTAAATATTCAAGTAAATATTCAAATATAGAGGATAATAATTACTTTAAGTCAATATATCTGATAAATACACACCATATATATATATATATATATAATATATATAATACTAATAATACTAATAATAACACTATAACGATGGTCATGTTATGGATTTATCGTTATAAAATAAAAAAAATTTAATATTTTAGCGATATAGTAAAATGTAAAAAAATATAAAAAGAGTAAATGTAAATATTTTAATCATAAAAATTTTTATGGAATTAAAAAAAAGAAAATTAGTCAAAATATTTTCTTATATAAATTTAATTGCTAAAAAAAGTTATTATTTTATTCACAATTTTTAATTGTATATCCACGTTAAAAAATAAATTTGTATCGTTATTTGCATTATTAAATCGAAACTAAAAAAATTGAGAAAATTATTAAATTTAAATATTAAATTGAAAAACCTTATTCTGGCTAAAAATTTATATTCACGAATAATTTAATTAAAATTATATTATTTATATCTTTTATTCACAGCATAAATTTAGTTATTTAAAATTCTTTTTTTTTACTTCGGTATCATAAAGAATAATATATTAACAATTTATTTTATAGGTAAATGGTTTTAATTTTATATCTTCAAATTGTTTTATTTTATTTTTTATATGTAAACTTTTATATTTAAAAATATGTAAAACTAATTTCGAGTTCCAAATCTTATAAAAGTTATTTATAAGTTGTTTAATGTAATACCCATTATTGTTAGAAGCAGTATTTTAAACTTCTTTTTCAGAATGCCATGAAAACAAAATATTGCGTTATAAGGGTTCATTGACTAGTTGCAGTGTACTGTTATTTTTATATTTTTTAAAGAAATTAACAATTTATTCATTCGTTAAATGATTGCAATTATTTTATCTTCAACATTCTCTCTTATGACATTTCTACATTTGAATAATAAATTTGAGTAACGTTTATATTATATAATTTGTTTATACTAAAAGTATCCAATAACTTAGTTTTAATCTTTTTCTCTTTTATTATTATATTTTATGAATATTATATGGATTTATTATGGATATTTTTTCCGTTTTATTATAAAAAAGAAAATTAAAATATTGCAGGTCTAAAAAAATTAAATTCATGCTTCAAATATAAAGTTAATTACTAATCCAAATTTATTATTCTGATAAAAATTACTTCAAAGTTGAAATACAAGGTTACTAAAAACTCTAATTGATTGCACATTAACAAATTTTTAATTAACTCAAATCTTTAGCAAACGTATTGAAAATTATTAGTTATTATAGATTGAACATAAACCACTATTAGTTTAAAAAATAACATGGTAATTAAATCATTATTGCAAAAATATTATATGTAACTCCATATATTTTATAATATAACGTATATTATCCTGGTATTATAAAAAATATGTAATATTTTATTAAGAATAATAATAATAAATGTTTACAGAATGTTTTAATCAATTAAATACTTATATATATAATGTTTACGAACTAATTTTTTGTTAATAATTTGTTATACGCTGTGTTTATTTATAAATACAAATAAAAAAGACTTCGTGCAAATTATTTTATTAATATTAATTTAAATAAATACATGTAGAACTTGAAGATAATAGAAAATCATATTTAAATTTAATTTATGAGAAATACAAGAATATGTTTGTATTAATATAACTAATTGTATGTATTAATTTTATTATTATATTCTTTAAAATTTATAATATTGAAAAATTAAATAATATTTTCTATAATATTGTGATAAATTGACCATATAAATTACATTAATTCACTGGAGGGATAAATTTAATATATTAGGTGATAATTTAATTATATTATTATTAATTATATTATACTGACGAACAAGGAGACATATTGACTTTCAAATATTTCAAGTTACTAATAAATATATTTCCATCCTGTTTAGTGTTTTAAAAAACTGTTATTTAAATAAAAATCGAAATAAAAAATATTATTTAGAAAATTTTTTTAAAAGTCAAATAATTACTTAAAATAATATTAAAGTTGAATATAAAAATTAACAAATTTATATAAAATTATTCAGTATATATTACAAAAACAGAAGCTGATGAAGAATAATTATGATATTTTTATATCAATAAAATAATTTGAAATGAAATTAAGTTTTCAATTTATACCAAAGTATAAATATCATAGATTTAAACAAATGTATATTTTATAACTATTTTCATATTAATTCGAAATAATCTAAGAATTGTTAAGATATAAAGAATTAATTAATATTTTAAACCTAATACAAATATATTTTCAAAATACTATGCGAGATATCAGACCCTGTATTTTACACTTACATATAATTGTTTGTAATTTTTATATAATTTTTCTTTTAAATTAAACAAATATCAAACGTTTTATTATTTGTTTTATAAATAATAAAATGACTAACCTGAAAATAGCATCACAATTTATTCTTGTATCAGTTTACTCTGTTATACTAGTAACAGACTAATTTTTCATTATATATGTAAAATAGTATTTTAATAATGAATTTAACATCTTAGGATCATTATCAATCATAATATAAAATGGAAACTAATTTATTTCATCTGACAAAATAGTTGATTAAATATTTAAAAAATTATATAGATGTAAATGAAAGATATAATAATCATTGACTTTTATTATATTTACTTCGATATTATTGTCGAAAAAAAATATTAAAAATTTTTTTTATCCCATTATTGGAAGGTGTTTTAGGATAGTTTCACTAATAATATAACTAAATTCAATAAATAATAAAATATTATAATGATTATTAATAGAATAATGATGAGTATATTCTAACAAGACATTATCTCAAATAAGATCATATCTGAATATTTTGAAACCACGTAAAAAAGTTAAGTTTTTAGAAAAAATTAATAAATGTCTTACAAATTGGAAAGAGTTTAAAAAATTTTTTGAAATTAAAAACCTGAATTACTATTAAAAATTTTGATAGTATAAATTTTTTTTTTAAATTCCACTCTTCAGAAAGCTGTGTGTATTTGCAGAAATAATTTTAATTAGTTATAATTCAATGTATAAATGGTAAGCGAAAAATTCTAAATGAGCATTTATTTTATATTTACAAAATTCGAAATATAACGTTTGACAATTTTTAATTACACCTTTTATTACAATTATTTAGTATTTAACGATTTCAATGAAAAATTAAAATTTTTATCATTAAAACAAATTAGAAGGCAACAAAAATATTTAAATACAATTTGATAATTTACAATTTCTTAATTTTTGCTATTAAAAATATTAGATTATTACCAGAGAGTTTTTCTTTTTAAATTATGTACGTATATAATTTTACTTTTTAAAATGGGTATAAAAATTCAAAGTCTAAATTATATTCTCAAATAGTTTTTTTTAATGATTCAACAATAAAATAAAAATTCTATCTATAATATAACCTTTTTTCATTTTAATTAAATTAATTTTAAATAGTTAATTCAAATCGCAAATTTTAACTTAAAAAGGACGAATTATTGTTTTTAATTTTTCATTTTCTACACGTAAAAGTTCGTTCACAATATTATATTAATAATTTAATACAATTAAAATTTTCATAAAAAATAAAAATTTTATAAATTCATAGGAAAGTCGTTTTTTAATTTAATAACTGTCTTTGATACCTTAAATTAATTAAAAATAGTTTTTTATTTATCATAAATAAAAAAATTTAATGAACTTTAAGTCGATAGAATATAATATTATTTATTAAAAATTTTTTATTTTTATTTAACTTTTTACTCAATCGAAGATATGCATGAAAAAATTTATAATATTTTACTATTATACACTTTTTATCTTAATTATTAATTTTTTAAAATTATTTACCACAATTTAATGATGTTTTTACAATAAAATTTATTATTAAACTTCACATACTATTTTTAATCTTAAATTTTATAAATCGTTAGGATCTGAAGTTATATATTAAGAACTAATTGTTTCTTAATAGAATGTATTGAAATAAAATTAATGCATACTGTTATATATATATATATATAATATGTATATAAACACACACATATAAATATATATTTTTAAATAAAAGTAATTTAAAATCATAAATATTATTTTTCTATCTGTTTATAATAATGTGTTAAAGAACTTAGAAGTTAATTTTTCTTATTACTAAATCAATAATAGAATTTATGTATAAAGAAAATAATATGTATCATATTTCATTTCAAATTGCTTCTAATTTCTTTTAATTGTGGATAAAAATATTTAAAAGACGTCTAGTCAAATGTGAGAGTGTTTTTTCTTTTTTTTTCTTTTAAAGAATCTCTTCTCTTATTATTGTGATTTTTATACATAGAGAAAGGCGAGCATTGGTTTCTCCTTCAGTAGCTATGTGTTTCTGGTACAAGGTTTTTGCAATACCGCGCGGACCACTTCTGAGGATTTCAAATAATTCTTATATAAATATAGGGAATACAGTAGCATATGTTTTTAGAATTTTCGTTTTAACTTTTCTCTGATTGATTTATTATACTTTTATGAAAGCAAACATTACGAACTTTGATTAGTCTTACAACTTTTAATAAAATACTTTTTGAAACATAAAATACGTAAAAATTAGATAAACATGTCAACAAATTCAAATAAGTAAATGGAATATTGAATGTACGTTATTGAAATCTTAGCATTATATATTACAAAATTAAAAGATTTATTTTAATAAATTAAATTTTATATAAACATGTTAAAAAGTTTTAATAAGTTTTGTAAAGGTGTTTTAATAAAAACTAAAGTTTTACGTATCGATTCATAAAATCTGTTTCACTCTAGATTTGGTATTAGATTTTAAACACAATACGCACATTAAATTAAATACATACGGAAATTTTAATTGTTTATTTCCTATTTAATGCTTATTCTAATTATAATAATTATAAATAAAATTAAAATTTTATAAATAGTTTATTATAATCAACAAAAAAGAATTGAAGTATATAAAAAAAATTTCAGAACTCCTGTATCAACAGAATTAGTTGTAATGTATTTTCTTTTTACGAAACTTTTACCACATAAACTTAAATATATTTCAATTATTATTCGTACTGTAATAATTTTTTTCAAATCAACCGTTAACCTTTTATTAACAACTTTATCTCATTAATTCTTCGATTATTAAGTTTATATGTGTTACTTGTAATTCTTTAATTTATTTTATTATATTTTATGCAATAATTCTTTCATGAAACGATTTTGCAGTATAATTCTATAAAGATAATAAAAGTTAAAAATATTTAATTTTTTATTAATCATATCTTTTTTATTGTTTTTAATTGTAATTAATTTCTAAACATAGTAAATTAGTCAACTTTAATTATGCGTACATTTACGTGTTCGACTGACATTAATTTTTATTGCAAGTATAATATATATTAACATAGATGATTTGTGAGTAAATTTTTATTTTACTTATTCATATAAATATAATATTTAATAACAGAAAACATTGTTTTAAATAATAATATCGGATAAAAAATAATAAGATATAATTCTAAATGGAATATATTCTATTATGTAAATTATTACTAATAATATAAAAATAAAACATCTTTCTCAAACCAATGATAATTTATATTTTTATAGGAAATTATTATTTTAATAAGGTTAAGTTTTTTAATTACTATTATAATTAATTTTACATTTTGAAGTATTATTAAACTATGTTACCTTTCCTCAATTTAATCTATTATTATTTCTTCTATATTTATAAGAAAAATTAATTAGTCTAAATTAATATGCTATAAAGAATAAAAAAGAAGATGTACACATGTAGTTGTATACATATAGTAAGATTGTATACATGTAGTTTAAATTTTGTTGCAAATATGATTTTGTTTTTAATATTACCCGTTGTAAAGAACAGTTTAACATAAATATAATTTGTATGAGCATATTTCACATAAATAAAAATATATTGATTGATTACCAATTTAATCGTTTGACTACCAAAACAATTTTATAAAAATAAATAATTTTATAAAAATATTTTTAAAATGTTTTTACGAAACTTATTAGTGTATATAAGTTTATACTTTAAAAGTTTATATATATAATATATATACTTCAATCTAATTTTAATCATTCACTATTATTAAAGAATCGAATATACCGAGATATTGTGAATATGATATACTAAAGAATAGAATAATAGTAGAAATTTTGATATTAATAAAAAAATTATGGTAAAGAAAAATTATCATATTATTTCAAATTTCTTTATTATTAAAATATAAAAAAATATAAATAATTTAAATTAGCTGCATGTAAATTTATGTATATATTAAGCTGCATTTGACAATCATTTAATTAAATATATTAATAAATAAAAAAGTATAAATTAATATCAATACATAAACTGAAAAGCTAATAAGAAAAGAATTATTGTGTTGTTTAGCAATCAGCAGAACGACGGAGCTGCCATCGGAGCGACTCCTCCACATGTGGACATCGCCGTCCCAACTGAGAATTGGACGAGCACCTAGGAAAAAGAGCAGTCCATAAAGCACAGCCACCGATGAGGAAGTCTACGATGGCCGGCAAAGCTGATAAGCGGACAACTCCCGCCAACAAGCGGAAACTCTCTTTCCTCGGATTCGGCCAAAGAATAGCGGTGAGTTTTTTGTTGAATATTTGTACTGTTTATACTTTAGTATTATAAAATAAATTCTTATGTATTGTATTGTATAATAGAACATTCAAAATAGTTTATCTAAAAAATATTTACCTCTGAACCTGATATCAATTGGTACCAGTAATTTGTATTTATACATATAACCATTTAATAAAAAAATACATCGTTGATTTCGAATTCTAAGAAACTACAATACGAAAAATTATGAAAATAAATGATATAAATATTTTACTGAATTTTAAATCCAATTCTTATAAATCTGACCAAATTTGTTCGATTTTTTAAAATAACGAATAATAAAAATATAATAAATAAAAGCAATATAGATATTTTGGAGACAATGAATCTATTAAACTAATAGCACATAATACTAGTAATAGGATTAACAGTATAGAATTGCACTATTTGATTTTATAAATTAATTTAAATTCAAACTACAGCACAAGAAGTATTTTCGCATAGTATAAATTTTTTTTTTAAGTATTGTCTCTTTTACTTTACTCACAATATTCGTATATTCAATCGAGAAAAGTATTGTGTAATGAAAAGTATCTTAGGGCTTTAGGAGGCTCGAAGCATTCTTTGGTTCATGGTTTTCATCAGTATTCTTAGTGCGTTCTTCAACGCAGGAAGGAAAATTTATGTCATTCCCAAGAGAGATTTACGCGTGCGTAAGCGAAATTTTTCTTGCATTGAAACTAGATCATTTGGGCTGGACCATTTTTGCGTGCACATGTGTAAGTTTAATGTTGCTATCAGAGATCTTCGAAAAATTCCTAAGGAATCTTTTTCTTAAACATACGAAAAAGATCTTATTAGCCTTTTGAATTTTGGATTTGTTTCTACTTTTGAGATGTATTTAATAGTAGTCTCTGCACCCTCTACTATTAATAAAGTGTATTTTTTTAATCGCTATAAATCTTCAGCATTTGTATGAATAGCATTTCCATATGTGTACGTAGATAGACAGCGAGGATGTCGTGTCAAAGAAAAAATAATACTGTCATAATAATTCGTAAGTAATTAATACGACTATTATTATATTATATTAATAATAATTAAGTTTCGGAATAACTGTTAATAAGCGATAGATTTCATTTGTAGTTGGTTTCTCCTACATGCAAATGGAGAAGTTTTTGCACGTGTTTTTATGTAAAGTAAATAATAATCTGCAGTTCATTTGCAAATACTTATTCATTCACACGGTTAATTCACTCTCTGTTTATATAATTGGTATTTATGAATTGTTTATTTTTTTTTTAATATTCAATTATTAATTATTATCATTTCGTGTTTGTTAAATCTCAAAATATTTCTATATTAATTATTTTTTTGTTTTTTCTAAGCATAATATAAAATATAATCATTACAATCCTATAAATATATATTTTTTAATATCATTCTTTATTAAAATGTAAAAAGTTTTAATAGAATAAATTGTAATTTTATTCGCATTCGCCATACAAATATCAGTATGCTGATAACAAAATTTTGTTCAACTCAAATTTAAATCAAATAATATTAACGTAATTTGTAGTTTTAAAAAAATAAGAAAATTTTTATTATATAAATTATAATATTGTTAATGTTGATCTAAAATTGTTAAAACTATAACTAATAAACAAATAATTTTTATTAATATATATTGTTGAAGATATGCATATATATTTTTAATCTAGAATAAAATATTAAGTAAAAGTGATTATTTTTTTTAACGATTTATAATATTAATTTTTTTTAATTTTATATTTTTAATCTCTATGATAGTCTTTCAATTGTTTATTTTTCTTTCTCATTAAATAGAAAAATAGTATAAAGAAATACCACAGCATGTTTATTAATGTTAAATAAATTTTTGCAATCGATTTTAATATCGTATTGTTCTTAATCATAAAATCATACGAGAATCAAAGTTTTTAATTCAACATGTTACAAATAATTCAATATTATAATTAATATTATTCTACCTAACAATAATATTGTATAATACGTTTAACTATTTAATAATGATTCTCACTTTTATAACTTATAAGTAATTATTTTATATTCACAATTTAAAATAAATTATATTTGTATTATTTCTATAAATTAAAATTTAATATATATTTTCAGATTTTCATCATAAAAAGCATACGGTGCTTTAAAAATCGAGTTGAACTTTAAGTATGATTTTCTAAGTCTGCAAAGATATTGTTACATAAATTATAGCTGGTTGAAATTTTAATTCTTTTCAATCAAAATAATAAAGAAAATATAATATTTTTGTGAAAACTTACGTTGTCGCACTCAGCATAAAAACTGATGTAAAAACTGATGTATAAGAGAACGATGGGCGAAGGCCTATGAACAGTACTATTTTTTCAAGCGGGTTAAAGCAAAGTCACGTGCATTCACTAACAGCTTTAGAAAAATGTGCATTGTTACTGCGATTTCTCAGGCGTATGTGCGAGTAATGTTAAGTGGTTATTGACTCGCGTTCGAGCTTGTCGACAATCAGGCCAATCGATCTTCGAGGTCGACCCAGCTTCTTCTAATTCGATTTTTATTCTGTATCATTTTGTAAAAGTATACCTTAAATCTTTTTACGGAAAACTATTTTTTAAATTTATATTTACAAAAATTCAAAAAAAACTATAAGATAGTTAAACCTAAAAAAATTTTTTTAAATTATGCAATATTTTCACATTTTTAAGAAAAACATTTATTAATTTATAATAATTAATAATATGAACATAGTTTATTTTAGTAAATAATACATTCAAAAATTAATTAAGTAGAGATATACATGAAGGAATTAGATGTTTTATTGTTAACTATGTATCATTGTATATTGAGTATATATTATATATTAGTTTATATTATAGTATTATTATAATTTAGTATTATTCAGTTTAATATTACAGTTTAAAATATAATAAGTTACGATAGAAATAGATGTCTGGCTTTCAAACTTTATTGAAAATAGCAAATTCTTTTAAATCAATTTTTAAATCGATTTTTTTTAAGAACCCTACTCGAAAAATATATGATTTTTTAAATTTACTATTACCCAATAGACTTATCTAATTTATATGGTCTCTAATATAACTTAAAATTTTTATATTTTTCTTAAAAAAAATCATAAATATATTAAAATTTTAGATTATTAATTCTAACTTTCACTTTTAATGAAAAAATCATTTTTTGGTTATTAATTTATATTTTCTTTAGTTTTTTTTAACTATTTTTTATTTTATTAAGAAATAATATAAAAATAGTTACTATGAATCTACATAAATAAATAAGTATATATATATATTTCATATAAATTTGTAATTATTTCTATATTAAGCCTAAAGAAATTTTCTTTACGAAATGTAATTTTATTTAAATTTTTGCTATTAATTAGTAATTTGATAAGTTATATTAATTTTTTTTATTAAAATTATTATAAATTTTATTATAAATTTTTTTTTAAAGATTTGTATTCTTCTTAGAATATAACTAATTTATTATTAAATTAATTATTATAATTAATTGATTAATTTTTAAATATCTAATTAATTTAACTAATTATTATGTCTGTGATTTGTAAATTATATTAGTATAATGAAAATAAATTTAGTTTATTTTAAAGACTTTTTTGTACATATTCAAAACTTATTTATTGAATTAAATAAGTTTTCTCAATATTTTGATTATTAATTTATTGTGGTAAAGGAAAGAAAATAAATTGCGATATATATTCGTGAGGTAGCTTAATCAATAGCTGATAAATTATTCTAGTTATTTAATTAGTAAAATTATTTATTACTATTCATATTATTATTTAAACCTGTATTAGTTTTAGTATATAAAATTAATTATAGTATAATTGTTATGTAGAAAAAAATACTTCAAAAATTTCCAATTTATAAAATAATGTATATACTTTTAACACAAAAACCTTATGGTAAAAATCTAATATACAATCATAATTTTTCGTACAATAATTATACGTTAAAAAATTTACTATAATGTTTATTAATTTATTAGTTATTTTTTCTATTTTTCAATTTAATATATGAAATTATTTGAAATATTTTATTATTATTCGAATACTAAAAATAAAATTTAATAAATTTTTATTTTTCTGTTTAAATTCATGCAATTATTTATTTCGTAATATTTTCCATACTTTATTTTAAAAACTTCTATATGACCATGATAAAACTTTAATATATCTTGCTTTTGAGTTATAAAAAATTCTTCAGTTAGAACATTAACAATTAATTAATTTAAAGTGGACAATCTAGATTGATATAGAAGAAAGCTTTTTTCGTAGTTTGCTATGACTTACCTATTTAGGTGTGATAATCTATTCATGTTTTTGAATCAGCGGTCTTACGCAAGGGCGGAAGCCATCCTACAAATTTGATTACACGACTACTGGCAATCGGTAAGCTCTTTTTATAAGACTACCTGCGCTAATATTTTTTAATCAACTTTAGTTGAGTTTCACGTTCGTGTTTTATTATACGCGTTAATATATTATAATAGGGAATGTACATGTATTAGTGGGTGTTAGTATTATTAACACTGTTTTAACTAGCGTATGCTCCTCATATATTAATATTAATAACAATATATTGAAAATTGGATTTTAAATAAATTAAAAATTTTTTTATTTGTTTTATGGATATGCATATAACGAAAGTGTCAATTATATGACGTGTTACATTAAAATTTTAAGTATAGTTGCATTTTCAAAGAATAAGTAAAAAGATAATTTTACGTTTTTTAAAAAGTTAATTTTAAGAATATCGATTACATGAGGTATTTATTATTTAACTTAGAATTGAATACAGATTGTAAAACGTATATTAAAAAAATATTATTTAATTAAAAAAAAGTAAAAAAAGTAAAAAAAGTTTTTTTCAAATGATTTTTAAAAAATTTAAGCTTTATTTTGAAATTACAATATTTAAATTAAAAAATTACAGGAGCTTCATTTATTAAAAAATAAATTTTTAAATTATTATTTAATAGTATTTTTATTTACACCAATATAAACTAAATAGTTTTTCTAAATACATATTTTGTATTTTAAATGTTTCTCTATTTCGAATAATACTAACCTGCAAAAAAATTTATTTTTATTTTATATTATAAGTGACAATATTATAAATTTGTCAACAATGTTGCAATAAAACAAATATCGTAAATTAGTAATTATAAATAAGTATAAACTTTATTCTCTTTTTCATTTTATATTTTATAATATTATTTTAATCAAATAAAAATAAATTATATTATTATAAAATAAAATAAAAATTTTAATAAAATGAACGTCCAACTATGAATGATATTATTTATGGATTTGATTAAGATTTTTCAATAATTGATCAACAGTTTTTAGAGGCTGTAATTGGTATCTAAATATACTAACTATTATGAATTTCGATTTCATAGTTACAATATTAATTAAAAAATACAATATAAATTACAATATCTCAATAAATGAATTTTCTAGTAACAACGTGATTACTATATTATATTGGAAAAGGATAATAATTATTGGCTACAAAGCTGACATACGTATACTTAAAATTTAAAATTTTTACATTTCATAATAAATTTGACATAAATATAAGCTAGACATTGTTTATTCTTTATACTATAAAGTAAAAAATTTAAAAATTTAAAAAGTTTATTATATATTAATCTACAAATAAAGATTTACTAATAGTTATATTCTATTATTAAATTGAAATTCTAACGCGCAAATTTAAGTCTTTCATGATCAAAATATTCAACAGTTATAGAATTCGTTACTTTTCGTACAATTTTTTTGCAAATATATTTGTATATTATCCACAAATTATATCTCTTATTATATGTTATAAAAATGTTTTTCTAGTATTTTATTTTAGATATAATCTGAATAATCTACATACACTTTGTATTTTAAATCAAAATATTTCTTTAAATTCACCGATATAGATAAGTTACCAAGTTTTAGCAGATTTTTCATTTAGATAATTGAAAAGATAGTTCTTAAATAATTCTAACAACTTTAAAACTAGTTACATATAACAAAGCTTATATTACAAGAACTTTATTTGACATTAATTTGGTTAGAAATGAGCTCACTAGAAATCAATATTGAATGACGTGTATAAAATTTACTTCACATGCTTTAGATAAAATTATAATAAATAAATAATTATTTGTAGTAATAATATCGTCTATATTATATAAAAAAAATATATATATATATTCACTTGATTATTATTACGATGTAAATAATGATGTGAATTTAGCATTTATTAGACCAAATACAGAAATAGACTTTCCAAACATCTAGCGTGTATGTAGCTAGTTTACTATAACCTTAACATGTATATACAATGTATAAACAATGTATATTGTTCTTCTATTACTTTTTGCATTTTATAAAGTTTTTTTAATATTTGCTTTTTTATTCTTTGATACTACCTTGAATATTAATCCACTACTCGTACTAAACTTAAATCTAATATTAATAATATATTTATTTAAAGACACATATGATTAATATTTTAAAAATTAGAAACCATCACTACTATAAATCTCTTCATGGTTAATCCAAAATACTTAGATAAAAAATGGACACCTCTTCGTGCAAGTTCTCTTTCATATTTTAAATAATTTTAGGTCCACCCATCTATACTTTTCTGACTTTGTCGTTATATCTTACTTTTCTTAAATTAATTTTTTTTTTTAATAAAATATTGATTTTGATTTTTGACTGAAACATGTTCCGCTACATTACTATAAACCGCCTCGTTGAAACGCTATTAGTTACCGCTTCGATAATTATGCTTCTCCGCTTATTACCGGCCGATGATGTTTATTTTAGAACCTCTTAGTGATTATAAATTCACATTATTTTTATGTCTTGTGCATCTTTATGATACTTGTAAAAATAATACTGTTCGATTTACATGAAATAATAAATGTGGAATTGTTTTCGATGTTAAATAGATTTAAACTCTTGTGGATATTTTCTTTATAAAATATCTTAAAGAATGTATTTTAGTAGAATTATTTATAGTTTTCTCTTTTTACTTTGAAATCCTGTTCTAGTTTAATAATTGAAACCATTCTTATAACTATGCATTGTTTTATATCGGTATAAAAAATACATATAATAGCACATTATTTTTTTATTTCGTTTGCAAAACAACTGTATTAATAAGTATTGCAAAATAATTTTTTTACATTAATTTGCTACCTAATACTTTATTTTTTTTTATTGTAAATTTGTTCTATCATAATTATTTATTTCGATGATCATATATATATATATTATATTTCGATATCAAAATGTCAAAATATCTATATTGAATTAATAAAGTATTGAAAAAATTAAATTATGATTCATCAGAAAAAACATGTTTTGTTTTAACAGTTCATTGCAAAATTTTTTGTACTGGTTAATTAGAAATAAATTTTTGTGAAGCCTAATAAATATTTACTTATTTTATATTGCTTATATAGTTTTTCGCCAAGAGTTAATAAAAATATTAATAATGGAATTAAAATATTTAAAAAATTGAGTTCCAATTTCAATTCAACTAATACTAAATGCTTATTCGAAATTTTTATACATGTATATATATTCGTTATACGTTTTATATATGTTTTCCTAATTAATCAACCATATTTTTTATATTAATTAACATATTAAACAATCTTGTAATATGAAAATGAATTCTCTTAAATTTTAAATTAATAAATATATCAAATTTTTTCAATAATCACATATTTCATGAAGACCATGAATGCATTTATTTCCTAACAGAAAAACATATTTTTCTATTTTGATAAAGTTAATGAAAAATTAAAAAAGTTTGTTACTAAAGTAAATAAGATTTACAAATATTTTATGACATCTTTCAAGTATTATGAAATAGTATATATGAAATAAAATGTTTATATTTATTCCATTACGAAGAGCATATTCGTGCACAATATTTTTCTTTGCAAAAATGTAATATTTGATTAAATACACATTTACAAATTTGTACATTTATACAGATTTTTTTTACTTTCGAAAATAATTATGAATTTAATTTACTACTTACATCATATTTACAATATTCAGAAAATATAGATACATAATTAATAAATATAAGGTTCATTGTAAAGAATAAAATTGTATCAATATTAATTAAGAAAAAACTATTATAAAAAGCTAAAGAAACTGTTCTCCAATATTTTAATCTAACCATAATTTCATACTTAAATCAACAGATTATCGGTATCTAATTTTGAAATTAAAAAAACTTATTGTTCACAATTTTATAGTTTCATAAATCATAATCCTAATAAAATATGAGGTTTTATTTAAAAAAACTGATTAAATCAAAATAGTTATTATTTTCAATTTTATTTTTTTTTATTCAGTAGAAATTTATTTTTCAAAAATTTTTTATTATTAATTAATTCAAAAGTGAATTAATATTATTAGATTAAGTTATAAATTATAATTACAATTAAAATTTAGTAGATCGTAATCTATTAAAATCGCTTAATACCAGATCTTGCATTCACTTTGTGCGTATATCTCTAATAAATATTATATCTAGTATCTATTATACTTATTACTTTGATATTATTTCTTTTTGCAATTAAAATTATTTTTTCAAATAATTTATGTTTTTATTTAAATAATTTAGTGTTTCTAATTTTTTATAATTAGATATATTATTATATTATTATACTTTATCATACAATGCGTCCATGAATCACTAATTAAATGAAAATATTTACTACTGATTAAAAACTATTTGCAAGTACAAGCTCTAATAATGGCGTAAGTGTATTCCATGTAAAAACATTTTATGTATTGATCGATTGAATCTTATTTATCCACAAAAAGTGTGTAAAACCATACGCTTTAAAAATATTATTATTATTTTAATCATCTTAGTTTGTTGAAAATGTATCAATTAAATAGATAATTTAATTATAACTTTATAATAGTATACAAGTGTTAAAAATAGAAGCTAATTTATTTTAATGTTTTTGCATTTATGTAAATTTATTTAATGCTTGTAGACGTATTGCGAATGTATAAAAATTAAAATTAAACTTAAAGGGATTTTTTTTATTCTTCAGATATAAAAATTAGAAGCAACCTAATATTTCTGGTTTTATATTCTTTCATTTAAAAGAAGATTACTGATGCTGATGTTATCGCTATTGTGCCTTTGAGTTCAAGGCCAATACGCGCAGCTGAACAGCAAAAGCTACCGGGGTAGCTTTGCATATATGTTCATGCATCAGCCACATGCGCGGTTGTCTTTATTATTTTTTAGACTCTTCTCCACTTCTTCTCATTTTTTGTTTTGTTTTGGAAATCACCACTCTTTTTTATATTACCAATATAATGAGTTCACTGAAATATTTTATCTATGTTATCTAAATGTTATTGCTTATTCTTTAGTGATTTTTCGGTGTTCTTCATTGTTTTTTTTTTACCAAATCTTTCATTTTTCTAATTTATATTTTAAAACAAGAAACCAATTTTTGAACTCTGTTTCTTATTACTAAAAATTTATTACTCAGTAAGTTATTTATTATAGTATACAAAACTTAAAATCAGTGGATTTTTGGCTTTAATGAATTTGAACTACTCTGAGCAGTTTATTTGGTGATACTTTAAAATAATCTAAATATGTCTTATTTAATTGTGAAAATTTCTTAATATTAAAAAATTTTTATATTAATATGAAATATATAATATCTTTTAGATATTGTAAAGTAATAAATATTAAAGAATATGAATTTCTTTTTATTACACAATTAAAATAAGCAGTAATATTTTCACATTTAGATTTTAATTAATGAAGCATTATAATTAAAAAATATCTAATATATTATTGAGAATAATCTGTATATTTCATCTTAACTTTAACTATAAATTTATTCAGCAGAGATAAATTTTAAAATCTCTAAAAATTAAGTGTAAAATAAAATTTCTTTTATGAAATTAAAAAATTAGAGTATTGAAGTGTTATTATTAGATATTATTGTCTTATTATACTAAATTATTATTAGAGTTAAAGATTGCAATTTAAGTATATACGAAAGTTGGATATTTAATTATTTTCTTAATTATATAATTTTTTTTTTATAGGGTTCGATGCTGTATTGTATTCAGATGATGATATCATATAATATTAAGTGATATTATCTACGGGGGTGCGAGCATAACTATTGTATTTGTGGGTAATTAAGATTAATTTTGAGTTAGAAGTTAGTATATATTGTAGTGATTTGGAATTATGTTTACTATGATATTGTGGGTAGAATTAAGAGTGTGCTTGATGGAGATGAAGAATAGTGAAGTTAAAAAAATTTTTGATGTAATTTATAATATTTGATTTTAAATCAAATAGTTAAAATGGATGTATTGGTATACCGTTACTAATAGTATTTTTAAACTTTATATTTGTGAACGTATTTTTTATGTTGAATTGATGTTAACGATCATAGATATGATATTTAAATCAAAATATACTTAAATTATTGTGTCTTTAATAAGTAGTGAGTTTGGAGAAAAAGTAAATAGAATATGTTTTTGAAAAATTATAAATGATCGTTATATAGAATATAAAATTTCATGATTTATTTAGTTTGTAATATGGAAATAATAGTTAGTTTATTGTTTTTATATATTATTGAGGTGTTATTTGAAATTGGCTTTTTTAGTATTAAATATATGCGAATATTAGAGGTTATATAGGTCTGTATTGTTGTTGGGAAAATTTAACTATTTTTCTATTATAAAATATTAGGTTTGTGATGTTTATTAATGATTGAATTATTACTAATTCAAATAACTCTAATACATATTTAGAAAGCCTTTAATGTGACCATATATAATAATGTTTGTATAGTATGACGTAAAAAGGTCAATTTAAATATATGAAATAGGGTTGTAAGACAATGCATCTTAAATTTTTTTAAATGATGTTGATGGAATGATTTGCGACTAATATGAAACGTTTTTATTTTGATATAAAATTAAAAATTATAATAAAATATTTTTACGTAGTATAATTTTTTTTCATCACAGAAATAAACTTTAATTAATTCAAGTTTCAATCCAAATAGTATTTTTAAAACAGCATTGATTAAAATTAGAAAATATTTTTCATATTCATTTGAAATTTAGTATAATTATTGAATATAATACATTAAAACTGATAAATAAAGTTTTTATTTTTAAATAAGTTTTTAAATTTACTTTTATAATATTAATTGTATTTTGGGACAATGAAGAAAGTTTCTTTGAAACTAAATTTATCATCATTTAAGTTTGTTTAGTCTTTTTAGTATAAAACTGTATTCAATAAATGAAAAGATTAAATTATTTGTCAATTTAATTGTTGTCACTCATATTGATCCAAATTTTTTTTTAATTTCTTAATTTTATCTATTCATGTATTTCGTCAATGTTTTTATAATTTATATTTATTTATTTTTTATTTTTTAATAACATATGTATAATTTCAAGAAAGTGTCTATTTCAAAATTTATAGCTACATAGAAAATAATACAGAATAAATATTTTTAAAGAAATTGAAGCCATTTACAATCTTTTAGATTATGATAAAAATCATGCTTTCATTATTTTACAAAAAATTTGTTCAAAAATATATATCTTACAAATGAATTAGGTTACTTTTTGTATTAAACACCTTGAATTGGTAAAATTAAACTATCCATCAGTTAATTTAGTTATATTAAAACTTTTAAATTAAAATAAAAATAAATGTTGTAAAAAAATTTTACAAAGAATAATATTGTGTTTGAATCAGCTAAAAATAATTTTAAAGAATTTTTTATATTAATTTTACGCCAAATGTTAATTATTTCCACCTACTTTTAGATATTAGTTAAAGATATCTTTTTTGCTTTTAGTGTTAATTATATTTATGTTGTTTATGAAGGCTTTTTATAAAGAAATGTTGCTAAGTTAAAAAATCCTGTTTCATAGTAGTGACTCTTTTCGTGTGGTTGATGAATTGTTGACGTACTTATTTCTAGTTTTAGGGAGTAACATGTATTTTTTTATAAGATGATTACGTTTGGTTGTAAAGTTAATTAAACCTTTACTTCTGGTTGTTTTTATGTTGCGAGAGCTACGGAATACTAAATTACTATGGATAAATTATGTAATCAAAATAAAGATTAAAAGTCTAATAGATTATTGTCTAGTTTCATTAATAAAGACGTATTAAATATTTTAATTAGTGTGATTTAGAATATGTTTTGATGAGGGATGTTCTAATTTGAATTTTTATAGTATGATATTTTGAGTATTTGGTTCTC